>OV702282.1:243885455-245135455 GCA_916181665.1 Avena sativa
ACACCCCTCGCACAGCATTCATGGCCAAGCACCACAACTGACGATAGTTTTGTCAAAAGCACGGCTCTTGGTGACCAACTTTGGTTATATGGATGTAGACTCAAAACATATCTCAGGAAATAAGGAGAAATCTCCATGTATAGAGTAGTTAATCCAAAGTGGGTTATGAATTTAGGCCATTTTCCTGATTTTTCTTTGCTGTCCCCTAGTACTATATTTTGTATCCCGCATTTTGAAAGTCTATACTGTACGAATTTGAAAGTCTATAATGTAGTCCAAAGTGACGTGAATGCACAAAATATTTGAAAGTATATACTGTACACATTTTGTCTTTGTTGTCCCGCATTTCAGATTTTGTGACTTTCAGAGTCTGGCTTTAATCCCTCATATATATCTGTCGTAAATCACCTTGGTCACATAATTCTGGCAATACATATTTTATGCGTTCACCTCGGATGATGTACATACGCCGATGTTGTGAGAACAAAACAATGCAGACTATATAGGGAGTTTTCACTGAACGAAGAAAGCATTGCACTACCGCATGCAGGAGAAAACATTGTACCCTCATTGTTCGATCCAATTAGTGAAGCAGGCTCCTTGTCCAACATCAGCAACAAGTGCAAATCAAGTGTAGCCCCAAATATATGACTCAGTATTTAATAATGCATCATGATATCCTTGCTGTCATACCTAACCGCGCAATAACTTTCGAAGCAACTGCAAAAACCAATGGTTTCATGGTTTTCGGTGGTTTTCCTTATAAATTATCTGCCCTTTTTACAACTTAACCAATGGCATTGCCTATCCATCTTTGTGGTCACCCATTCTTAGCTCTCTCCCTGTTCTTTTATGGAAATCCCCTCACGTCGCTCCTGTCCGGTGACCGAGGGGAACCCTAGCCGCCACCGCCTATCTCCCATCCCCCTCCTCCCACCTCGCCGCTATCAGAGGATGCGGCTGGGCAAAGCCCCAGTCGGCGCCGGCGCCAGCGGGGCTTCTCTCGCCCTCTCGCTCCAGGTTGTCAGCACGGGATGACGACCATGGATCGAGGCGTGGCATGGACACCGGCGCCACGGCGTGGTTCCCTGCAATGGTGTGGCGGATGGCGGACAACGGTTTGCGTCTTGGTTGATGGCAGCTGCGGTTGTCGTTTCTCCGGGTGGCAAGGGCGGAGGGCGGCGCAGACCATGGCTGCTTGCGGGCCGAGGTCTGTGTCGTGGTAGGGCTGCTAGGGATCGTCTTTGGGCCTAGGCATGTCATGATCACCCTGCATCCATCAGGTATCTCTCAGTGGCCGCATCACGGATCAGGTAGTGGAGATGCGTGGCTGACGGTGAAAACCGGACGACTATGGTCATGGCGGACGATTGCAGCGCTTTTTAATTGATCCCCTTGTCGAAGGCATCGTCGACACAGATCTCGCGGCTTCACTCAGGCTACTTCAGAGGAAACTCTAGATCCGGATCTCCTGGAGCGGATGATGGCGACACTACACATCGCTCTCCCTCATGGGGGCATTGTCTTTGGAGCAGCTGTTGATCGGGGGGAGAAGGTGGTGCAGCTTCATGTTGCAAGGAGTCTCCGGCGGAGATGTCAAGTCATGCCTAACGGCTAGGTTCTACGCTCAGTCATGTCTGATGTGGTAGGTGCTACGCACGACAGATCTTCCGGAGGTTGTGTCGTCAGATGGCGGGACTTAGTGTCATGGTGATGAGGGGTCTCAACGATGACCGCACATATGATTGATGGACGCCCGCAGGGTGATGTCGCTGCTTGGTGTTTTGTGGTGGCGTCGATGGCAAACCTGGGAAGGTCATTACTTTGATCTTTCTGAAAATGGGTTAGTGGAAGACAGCTACAACAGAGGATTGGGGGTACACATTGGTGTGCGTTGCGGATCAGCTGAACCGGTTTGTGCTCCCGACTTGCTATTGGGCGGTTTTGGGCCCCTGGTTTTGTGATGTTGTGTGTAGGTGTGCCGTCGAGTACTGACTCCGACATGTCTACCCCTTCATCGAATTGCGTTAGAGAGGTGGCTTTGGGTTTATCTTTGTACTCTCTTTGTAAGTTCTCGTTGAATAATTAATAAAGAAGGTTGTGTGCATCTTTTTTATGTAGAGGCCACGGCTTCGTTCCTCATTTCAGAAAAAAGGCATCCATCTTTGTCAATTACAACCATAGAGATTTTTGCAAAGACATGCCAACAATTCCAGGGCATGTTTCATATTCAAGGCTTCCTGCAACAGTTTTTATTAGTATTGCATCATAATCACCCATGCAAATCATGAGTGTGGTCAAGGTTTAGAAAATGTGGAAGGAAGATGAATTATGGAATCCTACAAATCATGAGTGTGGTCAGGGTTTTTGCTCTAGAGAAAGTCGTTGCTCATAAAACAATGTATTTAACAAGGTTATTGTCAGGCACAACTAATTAAGCCTAGACCTTGAATTTTTATCCTACAAGATAAGACTTTGAACTTCTCATGTGTTGTCGTCCCCACTTACAATGCCGCTGCTCCAAGTCACAGGCACCAAGCCAGTTCCTTATCACCACAAAGACTTAAACCACCATTGCTAGTCCTCATATATGGTTGTCATGACATTCACAATGAAACGTCAAAGATGTGTCCCATGATGGTAACATATAGCAGAGAATCGGGCACTGCGTTGTTGCAGAGGCTAGGTGTATTTGATATCTTCACGATATTAATATAATCCCTTTGTCAAAAAAATGATTAAGATTATGTGATTTGTATTACACATGGATTTTTAACAAATATAATAGTATACACCGGATTGGCGATAAGCACATGCATGCTATTACTGATTAGTATTCATAACATGATCAAAATATTGTCTTGATTTTGTTGTCAAAAGTGGAGTACTATGCTAAACTGTTCTGTGACAGAACTGGCAGAATATCAGTTATATTTACCTTCTGATGTTACAGCTAGAAAATCTATAGAACCCTCAAAACAATACCCAAGCACATTTCGATGGACCCTGTATCTTAAATCTTGAGGTAATCAGGGCATAAACTTATGTAAAACAAAAAATAGTGGAAAACCAATTGTAAAGGTATAAAAAAATTCTTACATGTTGTGAAGAAATGAAGTCTTTATGTTGATACTATCCACATTAATAAATATAAACTATGTGGCAATGCAAAAATAATCACCAAGTGCATTCACAATCCATCATAGCATGATTCATAACCTGAATACAGACACATATATAAATAGAAAAGCTCATCTGGGCCTGGAAGGCAGGTTTGCGGAAGGCAGGTTTTGGCCCTAGATTTCTCGAGATGGTGGCCATCTTTCTCTCGACGGCGAGCACGAGGGTGATGCTCAATGGCGAGCCAGGACCCCCCATTTGGCACCGGAGGGGACTGAGACAGGGTGACCCCCTATCGCCTATGTTGTTTGTGTTATTCATAAACACGCTCAACAGGGTGATGGCCAAGGCCTTGGAGTCCGGAATTCTGAAACGCATCGCATCCCGTGAGGTGGTGACGGCGGTCTCCCTTTATGCGGATGACGTGGTGATTTTCTGCCACCTACATGAGGCGGAGTTACGTACGGTGCACACACTCCTGGCACTCTTTGGAGAGGCATCAGGGCTGCACACCAACTTCGCCAAGTGCTCGGTATCCCCAATTGCATGCTCTGAGGAGGAGGCCTTGCAGGCGATAGCGGTTATGGGTTGCCAGTTGGCAAACTTCCCTATCAGATACCTGGGGATCCCCTTATCGTTGCGCCGGTTGTCTGCTTCGGCTCTCCAGCCCCTACTGGATGGGATTGCTAACAAGCTTCCTTCCTGGAAGGCATCCATGATGACGAAAGCTGGACGCCTAGCTTTGGTGAAATCGGTGCTCCTGGCGATACCACTCCACCAGATCATCGTGCTGGGGCTCAACAAGCGAACGCTACACCAGATACAAAAGATTGTGAGGGGCTTCCTGTGGTCTGGGAGGGCGCAAGCCAACGGAGGGCACTGCCATGTGAACTGGGAGAGGGTGAGTAGGCCTAATTTCTATGGGGGCCTGGGAGTCCCCGACCTCGGTCGTATGGCGATTAGCCTTCAGATTCGATGGATTTGGAGGATGCGGACGGATCCACTGCGACCTTGGCACGGTTTGGACATGAGGTTCTCCGGCACGGAGCTCTAGGTCTTCGGCGCGTCCTCTAGGATGAAGGTAGGTGATGGGGCCACTGCTCTATTTTGGCTGGATCGCTGGCTGGATGGGAAGGACATTGACGAGTTTGCGCCGGAGCTCTTCGCGCCGATCCCGAAACGTGCCAGGAAGCATCGTACGGTGAGAGAGGCGCTGGTGGAACGCCGTTGGATTGCTGACATCCAGGGCGCGCTGAGTCCGCTTGCCCTATGGCAGTATGTCCAACTCTGGGTGAGGATGTGTGATGTCGTGCTGTCGGACTGTCGGAGGAGCCAGGCACCCTCGTCTAGAGATGGACCACGGATGGGCAATACTCTGCCAAGTACTGCTATGAGTTCCTCTTCCATGGATCAATCACATCTAGATCCTGGAAGCTGAACTGGTGTACCTGGGCCCCACCCAGGGTAAAGTTCTTCATCTGGCTTGCCTGCCAAGACCGATGTTGGATGGCCGAGCGGCTGGCGAGACGGGGCCTGGCCTACCCCCGCGCTGCCCCCTTTGCGACCAATCGGCTGAGACCATGACCCACCTTCTGGTAGGTTGCCCCTTCTCCAGGACAATCTGGCATGAGGTGCTCTCGTGGATCCGAGCCATGGCCGCGCCACCGGATGGAGAGGATGACTTCGTGGATTGGTGGCTGCAGGTCTCGCTTTCTACCCCCCGTGCCACCCATAAGGGGACGTCTTCGCTGATCATGTTGACAACGTGGTGGATTTGGAAGCAGCGGAATGCAGTTGTCTTCGACAACGCGTCGCCAAACATGAGTAGTCTTCTTGACACGATACACTCCGAGGCTCGATCTTGGGCTGCTGTCGAGACGACTGGCCTCTAGGCCTTGCTTCCCGCGGCCCCGTAAGCCTAGTGGGTTGAGTTGTATGGGGTGTTGGCTCTCCTAAGCCGTTTATATATACTTTGTACAAAACTCTTTTTTTTCTATCAATGAATCGAAACGCAAAGTTTTTACGTTTTCACGAAAAATCTGGGCCTGGAAACTTCGATCTCTCCCTAGCAAGCCATGTCAAGTGGTCCGTACGCTGAAACTCAAGGTAGACATCGCAAAGATCCCCCAATTACACAACAAATAATTCCTCTTTCTTTGGCTACCTCCTCATAGGATGACAGTATGACACTACCTATATAAGCATCTTTGTCTCGTATAGAGAGATATATACATATACTGCACCTGTACACAATGGAATGTGCAAATTTGGTCTAAAATAAATTTGCTGTGCGTATGGGTAGGAGTATACAGAACATTGCTTGTACTAGTACGTTGTAGAAAAGAACATATGTGCGCACTGAATTATCCCAGAACACCCGTAAACAAAAAAAAACTTGGAACCGAACTGCTCATATGCATATTCGTTTGCGCATCATAGTCAACACACAAATGTTTGATAATCATTAGTTCACACTATGTCACAGGAGTTTATTGTCCCAACATCACTAATGTGTAAAACTCCTTTTTACTCTATCCGGTCTATATTAATTGCCTTAACTTTATTCAGATACAAATAATCTAGTCTAAATAGTTAACTATATATATATATATATATATATATATATATATATATATATATATATATATATATATATATATAAACCCTATTCAGCACCCAGGGTGCAGAATAGTAATTTTGCACCCAACATATCTTTACGTTGTTAGATTTAAAAAATTATGTTTTGTATACGAATAATTATGTTCATATATTCACCACAACTAAAAAAATTGACACAAAAATAAAGTTTATGAGTCATTATAGTGTAAAAAGACCAAAAATATGTCTTTTACGTCGAATTTTTTTACGGCATGTAAACAGAAAAAATTATGTCATTTCTAAATTTTATTATGTTCTTCTCGACTTATGAAGTAATACAAAATTTACGTGACGTAAAAATAATATACGATTCTAAAGATAGAGAGTGGGTGTAGAATAACTATTCTACACCCTGGGTGTCAAATAGCGCCACCCATATATATATATATATATATATATATATATATATATATATATATATATATATATATATATATATATATATATATATATATATATATACATGAATTTAGATAAAATTAAGGCATTAATATAGACCGGAGGACGGACTCCCTCAGTCTCAAAATAAGTGACATGACAAATTCACATCACTTATATTGGGACTGAGGGATTATTTGATTTGTTTGAAACCGGGACATCCAACCCTCAATCAATGACCGTTGTGACAAGATCACACAAAGTAGAGGAGCAACCATAGCTGATAGCTCCCAGGAGCATATATGCAAGAGAGATTTTCTTGTGCCATCTAAATAACTAAAAACAAACAAAAATTTCATGGCCTGCTGTCATATATACACTTTGGAAAACATTTTTTTAAAATGGGGAGATCTGTCCTGACCTCTGCATCAACTGATGCACACGGCCGATTTATTATGACACTTTGGAAAACATAACTATATAATTTAAACTATTTTCCAAACCAAATAAACACAAATAAAACCAAGTGTTTGATGATTGCAAAACTCTTTTATTCCAAGGTGTTCATGACATTATTTTTCATCACAACAATCTCCAACCGGTGTCTCAAGGCCATAGGAGAGGACGAGGGAAGTTTGCATCCAAGGATCTACAAGCTGAACCACAGTTTTTGGGGCATTCTCGGGGCGTCCTAGCGCAACGATCTTGTTCTAGTTCACAACAGAAGCACTTATCATCTGGACAGGGTGGAGTCAACTCTATGCATATGCACACTTCGATCTTGCCGCTGTCCACCACAGCAGTTGTTTCAGCTGCATTTAAACAAGGGTGTTATCAGTTCGACTAGGTACTAGGATTTTTTACAGAATTTCACATAAATTGGTAATGTTTCAAAACAGGATTACCCAAAATTGTGCGGAATTAACCAATATCTTTACCGGAAATTCACCCAATTGTTGTATTATTGTACTTACCGTGAGAATACATTATGATGCATGGAAGGATAACCATCAGGAGCATAATCACCTTGCTTTTGTCCATGGTACGTACTCTAAGCTTCCTGTATGAGTAGATCTAATAAGTCTCTAGGGACTGTTCGTTTATGTCTGGCAATCTTATAAACTTGCAATATATAGCCAACCAATACTGTCTATGTTTAGTCAAAAGTAATTGTGCCAGCCTGGTGGCTTATCATCTACTCTAAATTAGGGAAAATAAAATGCTCTAAATTTAGTGTGTAATAAATATGATCAGTTGGCGGCTGCTTATTTTTCAAATTTTGTTGTGTCCATTATTTGACCCAGAAATAAATGATGAATGATATGTTTGCTCAGTTGGAGTATTGACATACTCCCTAAGTGTATTTTAGCATTTATCTTAAGTTAAACTTAACAAAAATTGACTAACTTTTAGAAAAGTGTAGCCACATTTATACATGTAACTAACACCACCAGATCAGTTTTAGAATATAGTTTTATATAATACCGATTAATGGCATACCCATTGCTATATTTGTCTACAAACTCGGTGAAATTTTTAAAAGTTTGACTTTGAGTAAAAGCTAGAAGTACACAGTACACTGAGGTACTGTGTCAGCTTGACGATGTAGAGAAAAGCCTACCCAACCTTTCCCTAGTGTCTACGATCTTGAACCCACATGCTATCACTTCAGAGCCTTGATCCAGTACAGCCTCCCTTTCCAAACTCGGAAGGTTAATACTCCCTCTGTCAATAATTACCCTGTATTTTAGGTTTAGTCAAAATCAAATTTTGTAAAATTTGATAAAAAATATAAAAAACTATAAACATCTATAACACTAAATGTATATATAATATAAAAATATACCTTATGATGATTCTAATGGTATTTATGTTGTATTATGGATGTCTATAAAATTTTCTATATATTATAAAGTTTGATCTTAACTAAACCCAGAATACAAGGTATTTCCGGACAGGGGGAGTACGGTCCTTGTACCTAATTAGTCAACTAAACGAATTAATTAGATTGGCCCATCAAAGGCGGCGCCAGGTTCTCTAGAGTAGGTATTCATCTTAAAAAATTCTCATGTAATATACTGTATGAACTACAACTATTGATAAGGAAATAGATCCCTCGTGTAATTCATGAAATTAGATCTTTCTTAATCCACAAATATACACTCTGTTCTAAAATACTCGTTCCGTTCTAAAATAAGTGACTTAGATTTGTCTAGTTTTACATGCAGTTAGACACATTTTAGTATGCAGATACATACGAGTAGACAAGTCCAAATCTAATATTACCTCTACGCAAAGAAAGATGTAGAAGATTTGACTAGATTCGTATATATCTTAGACGAGTGTATAGATAATTCAAATCTACACAAATCTGCTATATCTACCATGAGCCATATGCTCACACATCTATCTATCTATCTACTAATTTTTCCAGCGGTAGGTTTGTCTGTCTCAAAATCCGTCCGCTTTTTTTTGGACGGTATTGCCCCTGTTGTTTTCAGGTATTTACCCGCCATGCCACCTAAGTGGAATAACTGCTCGGTTTTCGGTGAAGAAAAAAAGAAAATCACTCCGCCGCCGCACGCCGCTCAATCCCCACTACCACCCACCTTAGAGCAAGTCCAGGAGGAGCCCAATAACCTCCCCGATAGCACGTATAAGGGAGAGAGAAGAAAAAAACGGTCTCCAGGAGGACTCCTACAGCCTCCCCGACGTTTCCGCCTCCCCGACCCAGCCCCTCCAGATCCCCTACGAATCGGGGCGACGGAGGTGCCCCCAATCCGTGGATGCGAGCAACTGCTCCCGCTGGAAGACTCCCTCCCGCCATCGGCTCCACAAGCTTGACACCAGGTTCGTCGAGGCCTCTTTTTTTCTTCTCCAAATCAAGATCCAAATCAGGCATCCATGGCAGGGCGGCGCACGCATGCCAACCGCGACGGCACGGGAGAGGAGGGGAGAGGCACCTCGTGGCCAGGATAGGAGGGGAGGGGCTGGCCAGGAGAGGAGGGGAGGGGCACCTCGCGGCGGCCGAGTCATGGCGCTCTGTCGTCGAGGAGAAGAGGAGAGGAGCTGGACGCGCGTAGCTTGGGGCGAGGTTGTCGTTCCCGCCGGCCAGGGAAGCTCGGCGTCCGCGCCGTGTGGGGCGAGCTTGCCGTGCGCGCTGCCGGTGGAGCTCGCGTGTGCGCTGCCTGGGAGAGCTGGCATACGCGGCCTAGGAAGCTTTCTGTGATGCACGCGACCTGGGGTTTTTTTTAGCTGTGCTACTTCCTGTGCCATGCTACCGCTTATGATTTTTATACTGGATGTTTGATAGGTGATGAACAACGGTTTCCTGTTTTTCACTGAGGTACAATATAGCTTGTTGTATTAGTTGTTGTTCAATATCTGTTAAACTGATGTCCAATTTCCCCATGAAAATTGCTGTGAACTTCTGTCAATTTTAAGTCAAGTGTATATTAGTATGATGATCTTACAATATTGTTGATTCTTGTTTGCTGTCTGCAATTTTGCTAGCTGAGACAACTTGTCTAAACAGTAGCATATTGGTGCAGATTTTTTTATGGAGGATTCATCATTTATGAACATGTTGAATGGTGATGTTAACTTGAATGATGCTGATTTGAGTTGGGGAGAGACACATCATACTGCCTTATAATTTTTCTACTAGATGTTTGCTAGGCGATGACAAATGTTTTCCTGTTTTTCACTTCTGTCAATTTTAAGTCAAGTATATATTAATAAGATGATCTTACAATGTTGAGTATTGTTGCGTGCCATCTATTGTGAAATTCTTGTCAATTTTGTGATGTAGATTGATTTGATGGCGGATCCATCTAATGCTGATCTGAGTTCAATCTCGAAGGACGAGGTGTCTAACAAAAAACAGAAAAAGTCCTCTAGTTCTGCCTCTGGTTCATCTACTCCTAGTGCCAAGACAAGCAAGTTTGAAGATCTTGCTATGGATCCCAACATCGAAATTTGCGCTGATCCCGAAACAAGACCTATTAGTAACAAGGAGGCAAGACTGCTACGAGTTAAATTACTACATAGATGGCCTAAGGTACTACGTAAGCGTACGTAATTGAACAAGCTACATCCTATTTTGTGAAATTTGCATCGGTGATCAACTAGGTTTGCGTGAAATTAAGAGTGGACTTCTTTGTCTTGTTGGACATGAGATGAGACAACGTGTTGTATGAACTATTTCACATTTATCAACTATTTAATGTGTTGTATGAATTAATTTTTGTGTTATATCAACTATTTAATGTGTTGTATCAACAAGTTAGTTATGAAATATTGGTAAAATATAGTAGAATGTGCTATAGGGGAGCTACTGGAGATAGACAAAATATAAGGAAGGAATCTTTTTAGGAGAGACCCCTGCAGGGAGATATAGGGGTGAAAATTTAGGGCTCCTGCTGGACTTGCTCTTATCCCCTCACGGATGAGCTCGGCCCGACGACGCCGGCCATGGCTTCCACCTCCACGGCGCTGGTCATGTGGGATCTGGTGGTTGTCTACCTGTTCCACACACGTGTCGAGCTCATTACCCCGGCCTTCCTCGCGGTCCCGCTTGCGCTCTTCGCTGCGACACCCTGGCGGTCTAGCTCGCGGTCTGGTTTGGACCTCCCCTGCATCTTTGCTCGGTTCTGGCAGCGGTCCGCTCCTCTAGCTTCAACGAGCACGACGGCGACTGGCGGCGCCGGCGGAAATCACCTCGACCACCCGCTAATCGCGAGGCTCAAGTCGCTGCCCTGCATCCTGGGGCAACCGCTAGCCCGGCGGCAGGGTCAACTCAGCAACCACACTGTAGCTCACGCGCGCCATACTCCTCCACGACCATGGCGTCAACTGGTAGGTACAACCCCACCCATTGACACCCCCACACACGTTTGTTTTTGCTGCTGTCCCGGTTGCTGTTGTTCGCTTCCATGTAACTAGCTGAAACTTTCGTCTCTGTGATGTGCTCCTGAATTCCACTAATTGGAGCATCACGCATTCAATCCTATAATGTCGGATCCCAGATCCAAGCACCCATTGTCTAATGCTTTGTCGTTTTATGCTAACGCTACTGTCAGAAGTTTTGAGATGACTTCAGAAGGCTGACAATTTTATTAACATGTTAGTGGTGTGCACAAAATTTCGTAATTGACAAGAGATCATTTGATTAATCTTGCTATTATACCTGCGTAGTAGTAAATAAATAATTAAATCCTTTTGTATAGAAGCAAAAATCTGCCCAAAACAATCTCGAAAGGAAATATTAGTCCATGTATGTATAAATACTTAAATATGTTGCTTATTCATTTTTTTTCTCAGCTTCATGAGCAATGCCACTCGGAACTTATGTAGTAAATATTAGTCCATGTAAAGAATAAATGATGACAGTGTACACATTGCATGCCATTAGTAGATCTTGATGCCTTTACTTTTCACTTTGGTCTCGTTGTACTGCTGTTGTATTTTTATTTGTCAATCTCAAAATGTATGTTATTTGTGTTGTTGTCTTGTTAATTCATGGCGCTCCGTGAAATTAACCAGTTTATCTTTTCTGCTAAGGAATTTCAATAAATATTTTACACTGTTTGGGCGATGCGATGGTGATGGGCTGACAACGGTTTAATCTGATGGCTAAAGACACAATTTTTGTCATGAGACATGAATAGCTATCCGAGGTGAGCTCCTGATTTTCTGATTTGTTCATCGCAATATTAAATTAGTCAAGTGTAATGACATCTTGAAGACAAGTATGGCATTAGTGCAATGTGAAAAAGAATAATGGTTAATAAATAAATTGGCAGGGATATTAAACAGATTGGAACGTACCAGCTCTTTGTACATGGAAGCATGATCAGATCTTCCCCATACCAAACTGGGAGATGCACACTCGGTAGGTGTTGTGTAGAAGTCTGCACACTTGCCGCCAGTGTAGTTCCTTCCCGCTAGCTCCGTTTCAGGCCGTGGGTATCTTCAAATGCTAATGACCAATATTTCAGAGAAGCAGGATGTATGTCTCAGTCTTAGATTTATGTGTTCCGTTACTTCTGCATTACTTAACTCAAGTGGTTTGGTGATGGATATGTTTTTCGTGTAGATTGAGCTTCAGGTGCATGTTGATGGATATGCTAAGTGCTAACCAGAAGCAACCATTTGCATCAGGTGTTCTAACCCCTTGTCAAGGAGTGTGTTTCCACGGATGCCAGCTACTGCTGCCAGGATTGGGCATTGTGGCGGAGCACTTAGCTATCTCGTGGAACTTTATTGGTCGGGACCTGCATCGTCATCTGAGTTGATCGATAATTTTACCGATTACTATTGTTAAGCCTTTGTGTTTAGTCCTTGTCTTAGCCTAGAACGAAAATTTGAATGTAAACCCTTAATTTACTTTGCAGATATCTCCTTTGCTTAGTTGGTTGTATTTTTTCCATCTCCCCTATACAAATGATTCGCACTATGTGGATTAGCAGGAGCCTAGCTAGGTTTCATTTTGTTAGCACCTAGCACTTTTATCTATTTGTTGAGGCCCTGCCACTACGCTTCCATATAATTCTGTACTTATTATGATTTTTTTACTCGATGTGCATTCTCTACCTAAACAAAATTCCCTTCAAGATGATTGAGTATGAGTTATTCATGAAACATTAGTCAAATCTTTTAGGGGAGAAGAAGAGCACATTATGGCCATGTCGGTGCTGTAGGCAGCGTGTGTGGACAGTCAGAACCTAAAGAAACTCATACTACTACGGTCGCGAAGATGGGGACTAGGGACGAGCAGCGGCATGAGCATGAGCATCCTGACTTCTTACCATTATTAAATAATAAAAATCTGACTTTTTACCACTAATTAATAATAAAAATCAACCCGTAGGCATGACTGGTATTTACATGACACTAGAAGAAGATTGCCGGCAGTAGTCTATACGTGATATTAGATTACTTTTCATGTACTGAATTTCTCATGTAACTTAGCAAATTTTAACATGATTGATTTAATTGTATTATAAAAATTTTCTTCATGATATACATGATATTTTATACTTCTATATAACCCAGATGCACATGAATACAAATGAAAATTAGGTGACGAGTCTTATTTCTCTTTCAAGAGTATTGATGGTACAAACCAAAAACCAAAAGAAAGTATATATATAAGATGTTCCGAGCACTACAAAGTTTATCATATTGTTTTTTCTAGGTTTGTAAGCATATATTAAATTATTTCAATATTTAAAAAAAAAGGCCGTAGCAACGCACGGGCATTCAGCTAGTGTACAATAATTTGTTCTGCTTAGAATCTTGGATATTCATATGAATATACACGTGAATACCCCTGTCGCTATCTCCACTTATTGGCATACATTATTTTGCACGGATCCGACAATACCGCTCGCCCCCACCCAGCACGCTCCGCTAGCCGTTTGCGATGGCAATATCGCTCTTTGCGGGCTCGCGGTTGCCGGTGGCCATGGATCTATTCTGGCTGCCTCAACCTCATGATCCCTACTGGTTCGGGGTGGCCATCGTTGATCCTCGTCAGTTCCTCCAAAATTCGTCTGTCCCCACCGTTGATCTTGCCACTGCCGTCGCGTACTTTCTCACGACCATAGAGAACACAACTTCTGGCGAGACACGCTTCCGCTATAAGATGGGAGTACAACTAGCTACTCCCTCCGATCCATATTACTTGTCGTGAAAATGGATGTATCTAGACATGTTTTAGTGCTAGATACATCCAATCTAATGACAAGTAATATGGATCGGAGGAAGTAGCAAGCTGAATCGATTTGCAACGAAACTCAGATAGCTCGATTGTACTTGTATCAAAACAAGCCGACCCCGATTCAGACTACCATTCCCCTCTGTCATGCTGGCCTTGTGTTGGTAGCTTCGTTGAGATGACAATGACGACTTCGTGACTATAGTGGTGTATGCTGGTGGGTGGCTAGTTTGGTGGTTGAGGCTTCGACCTCATAGAGATCCTGAACAACGGATCGTCCGGGGTGTGTGGATAGGTTTTTTTCGAAGAAATACTTGTTGGCTCAGCTGGCACCGACGCGCACCGACGCAGTGCCACCATTGGGTGGCACCATTCCTTCCTGAAGGGCATCGTGTCTACCCTCGTCTACTTCTCTCTATGTACTAGGGAAAACCCTAGGGCCAGTGCGCTGGCTTGGGAAACAGCAGCGCGCTTCCTTCTTGAAGGTGGTGCTTGGTACTTGGTGAGCCGGTTCTAGGAGTGTCATGGAGCATCTTCGGGGGCGCAACGGTTGCGGGCCTCCTTATCTTAGTCGATAAACCTTTGTCTCCTTTGATTATTTTTTTCTTTTCGGCTGGGCTTATTTTGGTTGTTTCCCCAACAAGTGCTCGTTTTGAAACACATTGTATCATGTGGTTGATATATTAATATGGCGGGGCGAAAGCCTGTTTCAAGGAAACAAACACGCGAATTAATCTGGATAGTTTGTTTATTGCTTCAACTCTCACGATTTTGTATGCCAGACTCCATAGCATGAATTATGGTATACTTGATCATCATGAAGGTGTTATGGCGAGCTTAATAATCTTCATCATCTTGCTCACTCATGGAGTTGTCGGGGAAATATCCTAGCGGCTCTTGTAGCACATAGAGCAGATCGTTTCTAATAAGGATTTCCCTCAAGCATTGCTACCAATCGATGAAGTTTGACCCACATAGCTTAAGTTTCTCATCATTCAAGAAGGAACCAAAACCAACTTGAACGTTGGGGATTGACATGATCTACAAGGATGTTTGCAAAGAATTTAGACTAATTTCATAATACAAGTTCAAATTTATAATTATATTATAAAATGATCTCCCACTAAACCTATCATCCTTAAAAAGGTTTTAGTGATCACATGATCATAATTCACTACACCATCCCCGATCGTCTCCGCTGGCGATATAGCTACAAAGGTGAAAAACGCAATGTCAATCATATCATTCATGTGACTCATGCTCGATATTTTAATATCTCGTGTTGCGAGGCCAATGCCTGTACATGATAGGCTCGCCAATTTAACCTAAGTGTATATGTTGTGCAACATGGCTTACACCCACTCTATGCGAACGCCGATATGTCTAACACCCGATCGTCACGGCGTGCTTCGTAACAGAGAACTTTCTTACTGGTGCACACTAAGGGAGAATACTATTATTGGTATTAATTAAGGAATCATATTATAAATGATACCATCGTGTATCTAATACAAGAAATCAATAAGATGCATGAAATGATTAACATCACATGCAATTATATGTATGACATGATATGGTTCTTCATAGTGCGCCATGATCTCCATCGAGCGCTTCGGCATGATCTCCATCTTGCCCACCAGTACGGCGCCGAGTCGACAACACCTCCAGTCCGTCGTCCATCACACTGATGACTACCACTACAACTTAGCAACAGAAAATTAAACTACTTTATCTTGATCACGAGCATGACCATATCAAATCACATGGCCCTGCAAAAATAAAGTTAGACGTCTCTACTTTATTTTTTTCATGTTTTATGTGAATGCTAGACCTTTAGCAATAGAAGTGTTTCTTATCTACGAACTTCCAACCACAACATTGATCAAAAAGTTTTCTCTATGACAACCCTCTCGGGCCCTCTGTTGTAAATGTCATACCAACTACTGTAAGAGAGATAGACACCTGACAACCGCATATATGGTACAAGCCATATGTCAAGTGCGGAACCAGTCTCGCGTAAGCTTGCACATATTCAAACTCAAGGCCACGTTGCTTCTCGCACGACAATCTAGGTTCCACAAGTGGCATCACCCTCGTGGTTTCGCACATGTACGATGCTCCACGACTACTCCAGATCTCCCTGGTCCAACCGAGATTGCGTAAGTAGATCTTCTAGAATAGGATCTAGCAGCGCATGGGCATGCCGAATTGTGTCATATTGCACATGCACAGTTCTTATTGGAACCACGCGCACAAGAGCCAGCAAGAGAGAGATTCTCTAAGAAAATTGCCTTAGGAAATAATGCATTGGTTGTGTGTATTTCCCTCCCATATGCCCCTCTTTATATTGGAGAAAGGGAGGGACTCTACCTTGCCAAGTCCCGTGGTGGAATTAAAGGAGAGAGGGGCCAAGGGGAGGCTCTGGCCAAGGAGGGGACGTGGTGGCCGGGTGGGACCCACCCCACGTGCAAGGACCAAGACCCGCCGGTAACCCCTCCCTGCCTCCTTGGGCTAGCTATCCCATATGGGCCTTCTCCCTCCATGAGTTGGCCCAATAAAGGTGGGATGTCCCTAAAAATTAAATTTAAATATTTATTTAATATTAATTCACTTAATTAGTATCAAATACATACTATTTTATTCCCTTTGACCTGAAACAACTTTTGAATCACTCCAAACATCCTTCGGACTCCCACGAAACAACTTCGGGTTTCTCTTCTCTTTCTTCTAGTGACCCTGATGATTCCAAAGCAATCTCCAAGCGTCGTAGAACCCTTATGTGTGTTACCCTATGGTTTGTGAACATCACATACATGATTGGATGCTTCTCGGATCAATGATCATCAGCGGGATCTGAATACCCATAATGATCCCTATACATTTCACGATTTCAATGTCGTTTGAACCATCAATGTCGAGTCCAATTCTATTTGTTACTTTGATACCTTACTTGTCTTGGATCTGATCATTAGTATCAATATACCTTGTTCAATCTACCGACAAGTGTTGTTTAACTCGTTCCCATGTTATTTCATCCCCATGACCTAGTCATATGCTACGAAGTTTTATGAATGTGATCTCATCGAGTGGGCCGGTGTATCTTCCCATCACGTGGGAGAATAAATACTGATATCGATGCATACACCTCAACCTATCCCTTTGAAATACCCGAGAGACACATTTATGATCACTCTATTACGGTGTGTTGGTTGATGCAATCAAAGCAGCCTCGGGGATAGTGAGTAGATATGATCTCACGGTCTAAGGAGTAGGTTACTATGCTTCTAATTATCGCAATGATGAACTTTATGACTAATAGTGTTGCAATACTCATGTTGGGTAAGTATGTCCATCATATCATTTACTAATGATATGACCTCATTGTCAATTGACACAAATGACCATAATCAAAACCTTGATCATCAATTGACCAATGAAGTAGTCGAATAGAGGCTACTAGGGACTTGGTTTGTTTGCATACCACACGTGTACCAATATTTCTAATTGATGCAGTTATAGCATGGTATAAAACCTATCATGAACTTAATGAGATATAGTAATGAACATCCTTTATTATTTTGCCTCTAGGGCATATCTCCAAGAAGGAGACAATCCCAGCCTCCTCCCCTCCAATGCGCTAACTTGCTCCCATACCTAGCCCCTCACCGCCACAACCAGCCGACAAGGGGAGAAGAAGCATAGAAGGCACAACAATAAGGAGGATGTTGGCATGGGTTGATCACGTCAATGCCCATACTTGATGGACTTGGGTTTTTGGAAAGGTGGTATTAAAGGGGTCCGTAGCATAAAACAATAATTTTCTAATTAGTGCAACACCAATGCCAAGACCTATCTATGAGTTAATGTAGTAACTCAGAGAGGTTTCGGTAGCATACCCTTGTAGACTAAAAGTACCTAACATTCGTGGGAACATGAATGATGTAGTACTCATAGTCGACCTCAAGGTCACGTTTCTCCTCGCACGTCACCCTTGTCCTCACACGACAATCCTGGTGCCACAAGTGGCAGCACCCCCGAAGTTTCGTACACGTCCGGTGCTCAACAATGACTCTCATTCTCCCTGATCCAACCGGGATAGTGGAAGTAGACCTTCTGGAACTGGGATACAGTAGCGTAACGGCGTGCCAGAGTGGTGTAATTCCCATGTGCGTAGTTCTTCTTGGAACTACAAGCACGAGAGCCAACAAGAGCGAAATCCCCAGGAAAATATGCCTTAGGATTTTCTCAATTTATTTATTGGTATTTTCCCTCTCCCTTAGCACCTATTTATATAAGAGAAGGGGAGGGAATCCCACCTGCCAGCTGGCAAGGTGGAAAAAAAGGAGGAGGTGTTCTTGTTCTACCAATTGAGCTTAAAGTAGCATGCTTATCCGCTCATGCATCATGTCAAATTGGATTTTCTACGCCTAATTTCTCTCCATGGGGAGGCGTCATGGGAGGGAGGTGGCGGCCGGGTGGGCCCCACTGCACCCTTGCGCATACACATGGCCGTCTGGCCCCTTGTCTCAGGCAGCTACCTCCCATATGGGCCCTTCCCTCTGGGAAGTGGCCCCCATTAGAAAGGATTTGCTCAAAATTTATTTTAAATAATATTTTTATTCATTAATTCACATAATTATTAAAAAATCACATTTAACATTTCCTCATGATCAAAAACACCTTTTCGATCATTCCAAACAAATTCCGACTTCCCTCGAATCACTTCTGGTTTTCTCTCTTCTTTCCAACTGTGATCCCGATGATTCCAAAACAATCTTCAAGCATTGTAAAACCCTTAAGTGTGTTACCCTATGGTTCCATGACATCACATAAATGATCGATACACCTCTCATACCAATGATCATTAATGGGATCTGGATACTCATAATTACACTATGCATTCCATGATGTTATTATCATTTGAACCATAAACGTCGAGTCCAATTCCTTTTGTTACTTAGATACATAAACGTCGTGGAATGCACCTAAAGTATACTTAACTAGATCTGACCATCCGGTATCAATATACCTTGTTCAATCTCATTACCGAAAGTCTACTTAATTCGTTCCCATGATATCGCATCCTCATGACCTAGTCATTCGCCGCAACTTCTAGGATGCAATGTCACCGAGTGGGCCCAGTGCATTTTCCCATCACGCGGGAGAACAAATCCTAATCTTGATGCATACGATTCAATCTATCCCTTTGGAAAACCTAATATACACCTTTATTATCACCATGTTATGGTGTGATGGTTGATGCAATCAAAGTATCCGCGCGTGATAGTGATTAAATATGATATCATGCTCAAAGGAGGAGTACACTACGTTTTTAATTATTGTAATGATGAGATATGTAACATGATTGTGATACAATACTTATATTGGGTAAGCGTGTTCATCATTGAAGGAAATATGCCCTAGAGGCAAATAAGAAATGGTTATTATTATCATATTCCAATAAGTTTGTAATAGTTTCATATTATGCTATAATTGTATCAAGTTGAAACATTGCTACAAGTGTTATAAAACATAAGTCCCTAGTAGCCTCTATTAATACTAGTTCGTTGGGCAATTGATGATCAAGGTTTCCTGATCACGTTGGTTCTTTGGAGCCAGTTGACAACAAGGTCATATCATTGGAGAAAGATGTGATGAACATTACCCAAAAATTGCGACACGATCAAGTCACGAGGTTCATCGTTGTAATTGTCAGAAACATAGTCTCCTTCTCCTTAGACCGTGAGATCATATTAACCACTATCTCTTGATACTACTTGGACTGCAAAAAATGTCACTCAGTGAAATGGTGACTATAAAGGTGTACATTGGATATTCCGGAGGAACAGGTTGAGGCCTAACAATCAAGACTGGGATTTGTTCACCCAGTGATAGGTAAGATACTTAAGGCTGACTTGGTGAGATTACATCCATAATGTTGCAACATGTGACTAGGTCACGAGGATGTAATATTGCGGTAACAAGTGAAATAGTACTTTTCGGTAACGAGATTGAACAAGGTATGAGATACCAAATGATCAGATCTCGAACAAGTCGTATCGAAGAAATAAAGGGAATTGGACCCGATGTTTATGGTTCAAATGACATCGTCATCCTGGAATGTACATGGGTCAATATGGGCATCCCAGTCCCGCTGTTAATCATTGATAGAGATCATGTCTATGCCATTACCGATCCATGGAGAGATACAATTAAGGGCACGATGAGCTAGAGATCATCTGTAAGTTAGAATCACAGAAGAGAAAGAAAGCTGGAATTGTTCCAGGGAGAGATCCGAAGTTGTTCAGAGATAAAATGAAGGAAAGGACCAAAAGGTGTTTCGAATAAATGTCAATTTAATATATGTTAATTATGAATTAAATATATTAAATAAATTTTTAAATTGATATTTCTAGGGTAACTTTCTCAATAGGCCAAATCCCCGAAGGAAATTGACCCAGGAGAAAGTCACCCAAAAGAAACAACAAAAGGAATAGCAATCAGTCGCTTGGGCCATTTTTGAAACAACCTAGCGAGCAGGCTTTGTCGTATCCCAACAGGCAGCATGCAACTGCATGCCGCGCGGGGGGGGGGGGGGGGGGCGCTAGCGGGCCACACTGCGGAGGCCCACCCGGGCAGCCACCGCTGTCGCTGGCCACTAAGCGAGCCAAGCGCGGCAGCAGTCCTAGGCGGGGCGCGACCGACGGAGGAAGCTAGCAGGCTGCAGCGCTAGCGGGCCGCGGGGAACGCTGGTGGCCCACCCGTCCGCCCGAGATGGAGTCGTGTGCCGCTTGCTACTGGGCCATTATAGGGCACGCCGACCCACCCGGCTTGCTGCTGCGGCTGATGGGCTAGGACGGTTTTGGCCTAGTCGGTTTGCCCCCTTTTTTATGTTTATTTCCTTTAGCTTTTAGTCCCATATGGCTAAACCAAAGGGGAAGGCACACCTCCCTCCGCCTACATAAAGGGGTGGGATTAAACACACTAGGGAAAGGTGTCAACACCCAGATTTTTCAATCCTAGATGCCTGTTATGCCATACATCGCAATCCCAGGATTACCATTTTTGCGAGACATAACAGAATTGGATACCATAGTACTTCATCCATTACAACGATACATAAGTTCTTACACAAATAGGGATCTCATGATCCAGTCCTTAATACAACATCAAGCAGCGGAATACGTAATAATAACGGTAGCGTAGGCGAGGCTCCATCTTCGGGGTCACAGGCAATGCTGACGATGGGAGATGATCCTAGTTGTCGTAACCTTCCTGGGGTCCATCCTCCAGGTACTCCTCTTCATAGTCTGACCATGGGAATAGCCAGGGACAAAGCCATGAGTACTCTTTAAGTACTCGCAAACTAATACTAACAAGCAAAGGGGGTTTTTGGATAATGGGACACTAGGCTCTAGGGTTGTTTTGCAAAAGCCAGATTTATCTCTACTACGTTCCAAAGCTGGTCAAATTTTTATAACTCCTAAATGGGATCTTGTAATTCCGGTCACAACTCTGTTGTGGTCAAGTCAAAGTCTCAAGTTGTTTCACAAGTCATTTTGAAAGTCTGACGGGGGAACAGTATGGCCACTCCAACTGTCCATAACCGCGGACGCGGCTATTCGAATAGTTTGACACTCTGCAGAGATTGTACACTTTCACCACAACATTCGATACATCCGTCAGGAACAAATCCTGAATTCACCATACTCAGTATGCGGATAATCAATCCTAACCTTTCAATTACACTCCCTAGTATAAGCACCTCTCCTGTGAGTTTGGCCTCCCAACCATGACCACTGTCATCTTGGGTACTGCACAGGTGGACAATCTTCACAAGGTAGCCTCAGCTCAGACCTTGGCCGGGAGGGAACTAATACTAAGGTATATAAGTTTCCAGTCAAGCCCTACCCAATATTCGGGTATTGTGGTTGTACGATAAAATTGGAATGGTATCGCATCCAGACAACCATCAGTTTTATAAAGGGCTAAGGCTCATGCCTCAACATTTTTATCACCAGAATCAGCAAGTGTTTGGAATCACATGTCCAAAACATTTCAATAGAATGATCCATCATTCCAAGGTTTTCATAACCATTTTTCCACCAAGTATTCCCATCTAAAGTTGATCAAGTTTTATGCTTAGCACTAGCCTCTACAGGTGGGGGGGGGGTAGTACTAATGAGGGGTGGTAACTAGTGGAGTTTCAACTAAGTCCAACCTTATATCTTAGGCTGATATCAAGGTTTCTCACTTAGGCAAAATTTCATGCTCTTTATGCAACCTTCAGCACAACTGTCTAGTATCTACCAAACTTGTAGGTAGACTCCAAGTAAGCTTTGATAAAGAAATAAAGTAAGAAGCTTGCCATAAAACTAGGATTGGTTTAGCAAGTGGGTATGGTCACATACGCTTAAGGCATATAGTAATCATATCACAAGCATGGGTTTGTGGCAACAATAGGGCATCTTGCAAGTGTTAGCTTGCACATTCACTACTAGTATTAGGCTTGCAATCAATGTCAATATAAGCTTGCATAGGTATAGTATCTTGCAAGTGTTAGCTTGCCTTGTGCAGAGCAGTGGTTGAAGTTCTCCTCGGCTTCCTCTTTGTAGTATCCTCCTTCCTCCTCGTATCCTTGGTCGGTACTAGCGTCTACGAATAAATACGAGGTACACAATCACCAAACAATACTTAACTACTTGCAATCATCACACACAAGGGTCCTATAGATGATCTAGTACCATCTCTAACATTACAAGGTTAAGGATTGGTTTAAGTCTTTTTTTATTTTTAGAAAAGTAATTTCTACTCATTGAGAAACTACTTAAGATTTAATATTCTCCAAACTAAACATGGGATCATGTTGACACATGTCATCACCACATATTGTAGTCCATGGGAATGTGATTTAAAGTGGTGTCACAATTTAATAAGGTTTTACCCTTTTATTTTGATTAATTAAAGTGACTAGAAATGCTTATGAAGCATTCTTTTATTCCTTGAACATTATTTCTGCAAGTAACCTATATATATTTTTATATATTCTGAAAGGTATGGTTGAATGTGATTTTTGAGAGTTGGAATCAACTCAAAAGCTTTTATGGTTTACGTTTGAAAAATGTTTGAATACAGAAAATCTTCTGCCTTGTTATTTTTGCTATGGGTGATCTACAGATCCAAATGACTTGAATCCAACGGGCTTGGATTAATCATTCACAGACCTTTCCAACAAAATTGGTTTCATCCAATTTGGTGCACTGAATCGATCTGGGTTGATTTTTGAAGTTGGGTACAGAAGTGTGTTTGAAATTAAAAAGAAAAGGTTTAATTTGAATTGCTGGGCTGCGCGGGAAATTCTAACGGGCCGGCCTGCTAAGCGCAGTGCTCCCGCGGGCCGCTTAAGTGGGTGTCCCCACTCGTCAGTGACACGGGGCTGGGCGAAGCGGTATGGGGCAACGTGGTTCGTTCGATCTAATTCTAATCCAACGGCTGAGGGTCATCGTCGACGCGAGACAGCTCTGGCGAGAACGAAACCTAGCGCGGCCAGTGAGGGGTGCTGGGGGCTCACCGGGGTACTGGCGAGGGTCGGCGAGGCGGGCGAACGCCGAAGTCGACGACGGCGAACCTCCTGGTACCGGTGGCTTCTCCTGGGGCGGCTCCAATCGCTGGCTCCTTTCTTCTCCGGCAGCGGCAGGCTCTGGTGAAATTCCGGCGAGGTGGTGCTCGCCTTGCTCTGAGAATGGTGTGGCACGATCAGTGAGGAGAGGGGAGTGAGATGGTGTGAAGAAATCGTGCGGGGGTGGCCTATATTTATAGTCGAGCGAGGGGACCGTCGGGACGCAAGGTGAGCTCATCGGGGGCGACGTTACAGGCGGCTAATGGCATGGGAAAGGGTAGGGGACGGTGTTGTGTCTCCTGGCGATGCTCAACGACATGGTCGCGAGGCATGGGGCGGTGTGGTTTGGTCTGGAACGGGCGGTGCTCTGCGCGGCAGAGGCGGCGTCTTCGACGGCGGGCGGTGGCTGTATGGAACGGGGCGGCAAACAGGGATGTCTGGCGGTCTCCTGGGTCGGTGGTGATCGTGTGGACGCACGGTGAGGGCGGCGCGCGGTCTGTGGGTGATGGTCGAGGGTGGCGCTCTAGCGCACGCTCGGCATGGTCTGGACGGGTCTGGTGCGCGTGGTCCAGGGCTTGGCAACGCTCGCGGCTGGGACAGGCAGTGGCGGTGGACGGTGGGCTGCCTCCCAGACATGCTGGCTAGGCTTGCTGCTGCTCCTAGCTTGCTGTCCACATTGGGGTGACAAGGTTGGCTTCAGCTGTTCACCATTAATGGCAATGGCAAGCTCACAGGGGTGCTAGTGCCTGGCTAAACTTCCTAGATGATCTACTGGATTGTGTGAGAGCTAACTAGGGAACAAGTTAGGCTCAAAACACTGCACACTATAGTGTTTGTGGTTTTGTTTGATTTGTGTCTGCAACCTGTTTGATGAAATGGCCGCATGAAATCAAGTTTTGAATTTTGAAATGATTTTTGGTGGGTTTGCTAGATTGGTTCTGGTGAGTCTGCAGATGCTTGGGTTTTGAAAGTTGAGCTTGTTTGTGTGGGTTTTGAAAAAGTGGGATCTTCCCATATGAAGAAGATTCAATTTTGAGTTGTCATTTAAACTATGCTTTTGAAAGTTTCTGGATGATCACAAAGTGGGCCTTGATACTTTGTTATGAGTACATTCAAGGGGTGCAAAGATCCAGAAAATTTTCTGTTAGGTTTTGAAAGTTTGAGGCAGCCAAAGTAGGCATGTGAGTTAAATTGGTCAAAATGACCATTCACTTAATATATTTGTTTTGACTTATTTTTCTTTAGGAAAAGTGTGGGGAATGTTTTAGATGATGTTCTTTTCATCTAAGAAACATTTTATAAGCAATGGATCACACAAACAAGGTGGTTTTTAAAGAAATTCAAAATCCATGCATACTCATATACATGCATTCATGAATTGGTTTAGAAAAGTTTTTGTTAACCCTAAACTTTAGGATTAGTGTTTTGATGATCTAAGTTTGATATTTTTGGGATGTTACAAACCTTCCCCCCTGAAAAAAAATCTCGTCCCGAGATTTGAAAAAGGACGAAAAGATTACCTAGGATTTGAAGAGATCTAGAAACTCCATCCTGATGTGATCTTCGTGTTCCCATGTAGCTTCCTCTTCTGTGTGGTTGCTCCACTGAATCTTGAGAAACTTGATGCTTCGGGTCCTGGTAGTTCGAAAGGCTTCCTCCAATATACAGATGGGTACTTCGGGATAGGTCAGGTCATCATTGATCTCTATGGTCCTATGATCGATATTCTTGAATACTTCGGTCTTCTTGGGGACTTCGAGACATTTGCGAAGTAACGAGATATGGAACACATTGCGCACAGCTGACATCTCTTCTGGTAGCTCGAGTTGATACGATACTTCTCCTCGACGGTTCAAAATTTTGAAAGGTCCGATATATCTGGGGGCTAACTTTCCTTTGAGTTGGAAACGCTGCATTCCCTTCAATGGCGACACTTTCAGGTAAACAAAATCTCCAATGTTGAAGGCGAGGTCTCGACGTCTTTTGTCGGCGTAACTCTTTTGTCGGGATTGGGCTGTCTTGAGGTGCTCGTGAATCTTGTGAACCTTCTCTTCTGCTTCTCGTAGGATGCCGGGTCCGAAAATTTGACTCTCTCCTACTTCCAACCAGTTCAAAGGGGTGCGGCACTTTCTTCCGTACATGAATTCAAATGGGGCCATTTGCAAACTGGCTTGGTAACTATTGTTGTAGGAAAATTCTGCAAACGGTAGACAGTCTTCCCACTTGGATCCATATTCTAGCACACATGCTCTAAGCATATCTTCGAGTATTTGGTTTACTCGCTCCGTTTGTCCATCGGTCTGAGGGTGATACGCGGTACTGAAATCTAGGCGGGTCCTAAACCTTCTTGGACCTTCTTCCAGAATCTCGAGGTAAACTGAGTTCCTCGATCTGATACGATATTCTTGGGGACTCCGTGCAAACTAACGATCCTAGCGATGTACAACTCTGCTAGCTTCGAACTCTGATAGGTAGTTTTAACGGGCAAGAAATGGGCGACTTTGGACAATCTGTCCACTATGACCCAAATAGAGTCATTTCCCCTACTAGAAGTAGGTAGTCCAGTAATAAAGTCCATTCCTACAGAATCCCATTTCCATTCCGGAATTTGCAAAGGTTGCAACAATCCAGCGGGTCTTTGATGTCCTGCCTTGACTCGCTGACATATATCACACTTGGCGACATAGCTTCCGATTTCTCTCTTCATCTTATGCCACCAAAATTGCTCTTTCAAATCTTGATACATCTTAGTCCCTCCGGGATGGATAGAATAAAGAGTATCGTGAGCCTCCTTCAAGATAACTTCTTTTAACTCAGAATCTGCTGGTACACAAAGGCGTCCTTTGTACCACAAAACTCCTTCTTCGTCCTCGGTGAATCCGGGTACTTTGCCTGTACCGATACGACGTTTAATTCCGTCGATACTAGCATTTCCTTTCTGCGCCTCTTTAATCTGACTGATCAAAGTGGGCTGAAGTTCTATGCTAGCCAAAAATCCTTCACTTACTAATTCTATTCGAAAATCTTCCATCTCTTTGTGCAAACTTGGTTGCTCCTCTAAAATCATGGAGTTCAAGCGGCACGGAAATCTGCTAAGGGCATCGACTACTACGTTGGCTTTTCCAGGGTGATAGTGAATGTCCAGGTCGTAATCCTTGATTAGCTCAATCCATCTTCTCTGCCTCATATTCAGCTCCTTCTGAGTGAATATATACTTTAGGCTCTTGTGATCCGAATAAATCTCACAACGGTTTCCCATAAGGTAATGTCTCCATGTCTTTAGGGCTAGAACTACGGCTGCGAGTTCGAGGTCATGGGTTGGGTAATTTTGTTCATGTTGCTTCAATTGTCGCGATAGATAGGATATAACTTTGCATTCTTGCATTAGCACACATCCGAGATCAATCTTGGATGCGTCACAATACACATCGAAGGGCTTCGTGATATCCGGCATGATCAAGATTGGGGCTGAAATCAATCTCCTTTTGAGTTCTTGAAAACTCGCTTCACACTTGTCTGTCCATTCAAACTTTTTATCCTTCTTCAGCAATTGGGTCATGGGTCGGGCGATACTAGAGAATCCTGTAGGGGTTCATAGCATGGAAAAAAAAAAATTCTATCGCATACAAACAAACAAGCCAAGATCTATCTACTAGATTGTAGCAACGAGTCGATGGAATAACTTACCCTCGAAGACTCCAAAGCGGTTAACGAGAGCAGATTCTCGTGGGTGATGTAGTCGTACTCTTTCCGATCTCAAGATCGTGTAGACGATCCTTCCGGCGCCACGTTCCGGCAGCACTCCCGCAGTCGGTCACACGTTCGGTACTCGACGAAGACCTTCCTCTCCCTTGTTCCAGCAGGCAGCGGAGGTTGTAGCACTCTCCTCGAGATTCCGGCAGCACAACGGCGTGGTACCGGAAGTAGAGGGGAGATCTCGCAGGGCTTCGCCTTGAGCCGGAGCGAGTATGGTGGATTATGAGAGAGGGCTATTAGTGGTCTAGAGATTAGACACACCAATTAGAAGGCTCTAAACCGCAGGCTAAAGCAATTAGAAGCTCTAAACCAAAACGGCTCTAAACCGGAGATTAGAGGTAGAAACTTGTGTCTCAAGGAGGAGCCCTGCCCCTCCTTTTATAGGTGGAGGGGCTAGGCGCGCCAGGGAGGGAGGGAGTCCCTCCCCAACTCGGCCTAGGGCTGGGCGCCGGCTTGGAGGAGAGGAACTCCTCCTCCAAGTTGGTTTCAACCTCCTCTTGCTTGTTTCCCACAGTTTCCTGTTTCCCACAGTTTCCTGTTTTCCACAGTTTCCTGTTTTAGCCGTTTGACTTTCAAACTGGCAATTTGACTTTCATGTTTTTGGAACAGCAAGAACACTTAGTACATGATGCAATCATTCAATGACACATTCATGTACCTTCCCCCCCCCCCCCGGAGTGCCGGACAATCCGGAACCTTCTAGAACATTCCCGATGAAAACACCGGAATCATTCCCGAACTCCGAAACGGGACTTTCCTTATATGAATCTTATTCTCCGGACCATTCTGGATCACCTCGTGATATCTCGGATCCCATCTGAGACTCCGAACAACATTCGGTCTCTTTCTCATAATACCATAACTACTCAAACAACGTCGAATCCTTAAGTGTGTCTCCCTACGGTTCGTGAATTATGCGGACATGATCGAGACACTTCTCCGAACAATAACCAATAGAGGAATCTGGAAATTCATATGGCTCCCACATATTTCTACGATTACTTTGCGATCGAATGAACCACTTACATACGATACCAATTTCCCTTTGTCTCACGATAGTTTACTTATCCGAGGTTATGATCGTCGGTATCTCTGTATACCTAGTTCAACTTCGTTACCGATAAGTACTCTTTTCTCGTTCCCGTGATATGTGATCCCTTGTGAGCCAGTCACATGCTTGCAAGCTAATTGGATGACATTCCACCGAGAGGGCCCAGAGTATATCTATCCGTCATATGGATGGACAAATCCCACTCTTGATCTATGTGTCTCAACCAATACTTTCCGAACACTCAATGCCACCTTTATAGCCACCCAGTTATGGTGTGGTGTTTGATGTCATCAAAGCATCCATCTGGTAAAGGTGATATGCATGATCTCATGGTTGAAGGAATTAGGTTACTATGTATCAGAAAGCATATAGCAATTGAACTATTTAAATGACTTGATCTTTATGCTATGCTTATCTATAGGAGTATGTCCATCACATCATTCTCCTAATGATATGATCATGTTGTTAATAACATCTCTATGTTCATGATCAGGAAACCATGATCATATATTAACCAACAAGCTAGTTTAACAAGAGGCTTTACTAGGGACTCTTATTTTAGTTTACAAATCACACAAGTATTAATGTTTCCGGTTAATACAATTATAGCATGGTATGTAAACATTTATCATAAGTGTGAAGATATGATAATAACCACTTTATTATTGCCTCTTGGGCATATCTCCAACAGTCTCCCACTTGCACTAGAGTCAATAATCTAGTTTCAAACCTTTGTGTATTCAACACCTATGGCTTTCCGGTGTTGTATGTACACGATTGCTAGTGGTCAACTGATCTCCGGATCTGACACTTCCAGGTCCGTGTGTAATTGCATGTCTTTGCGTCTCTACGCATCACTCATTCTCTAATGAGATGGCTTTGTATAAATTTGGTCTTTCGGTGTGAACTTTAGCTCTTTGGGGTTAAAACATGTTGATAATATTGTCGCACAATATATCTTCATAGTATTATCCCACTGTGAACTACACCTAGTTTGATAACAAACTACTTGACACAAATGCCCTCTTTAGCTGCTATTATAGCAGTCATATACTTAGCCTTTTGTTGTAGTATCTGTCACAATGTCTTAACTTTGGAACTCATCCAAATCCATTATGGAACTCACTTTCCATTATATTGTGCCACCCTTAGTTTAGATTGAGATAAACTTAATTTGTATTTTGTGACAAAACTAGTATCTATGTAGTACTTTTACAATGAACTAACCATCTATTTGTCACTTCTACAAATATTATACTCTTAGTTCTTCCAAAAGATCATAAGAATATCCTTACTATTGTCCAATGATCATCTTACGAATCATTCTGGTATATGCTCACAACATTTAGAGCATAGGACATATCTGGATTTGTACATATCACAGTATGATTGATATAAATACTCTTTGTGATTTCATACATCAAGTATCAATCTATACTTGATTATTTGTTTCACTTTACCAAATGTCAATACACTTGAATATATCATCAATATTGAACTCTTTCAATCCTTTCTGTGCGACAAGAACCTCTCTTGTAGTTTCTATATTGAACTCATTCAATATCTTGTCTATGTACTTCTGGCACAACCATATTAGCGTCTATTGATGCCAAATATTTGGGTTTTGCCTAAGTCTTTCATCGGGATGAAATTCTTAATATGTGTTAATAAAAGATACATTATTTCCAATCAACAATATGTCTTCCACATAATGTATTAGAAACATGTCTTAGCGCTCCCACTTAATTTCTTGCAAATGCAAGCATCTTCATTATCTCTGATGAATTTAAACTCTTTTAACAGTTTCATCATAGTGAAGATTCCAACTCCGCTATGCTTGCTTCAACCATTGAAGTTTGCATATGTTTTTAGCATCCCTTGAATTTTAACAAAACCCTTTGGATAGTGTCATGCACACGTCCTAGGTAACCCTTCTATTAGAAGAACTTGTTTTGTTTATTCAACTACCATATAATAAAATTATATGTAGTGGTTGCTACACTAATCCGTCTAGACTAAATATTGCTATGAAAGATCAGATCTTGTCATAGTCAACCTTTGAACATTGTTGTGAACTCTTTCCCAACATGTCGACTATTTCATAGATGTAAAACATCCATGTCTATTTCTTTATAGATCCAGACACAACTGTAAGGTCTTACACCTTTCTCGAGGGTCCTTCAAGTTCAAAACTTGATTTCTCGTGTATGGAACTATCACGGATTTTATGGCTTCAAGCCATTTGACGGAGTCAGGGCTCATCATTGCTTCTTTGCACGTAGTCGGATCATTATTGTCAAATAATGATTTAACTCTCAAATCTTGGTATTTGATTGTTCATCCGACCTACTTGTTTCAATAGGAACTTAGATCTCCGTGGCCACAACCTTTGAGGTACGTGAGCCATGAGCATTGTTGCTGCCTCCGGAACACTTTTCGGCGCTGCGCAACTTTGCACATACAGCTAAGGTTCTTTTAACCTTATCAAAGTTATATTGTCCTCCCACTTATCTCTTCACGAAAAATTCCTTCTCAAAGAAACTTGACGTTCTAAGTGACAAACACTTTTGTCTCCGGTGTTATGGAGGAATACTTAACAGTTATACAAAGACAGGTTCATCCGACTTTGGTTGCACACATCTTTCTTATGCATAGCATACCAATGTTTAAGAAAGGACAACTTGGGTTTTATCCCAAACCATAACTTTATATGGTGTCAATTCAACGGATTATGATGAAGCTCTTTTCAGTGGAAAAACGGCAGTCTCTAAAGCTTTTAATCTTTTAAAATATAATGGCAGTTTTATGAATTATACCTTTGATCTTACCATGTCAAACAAGGTTTAATTACATATCTCGAACTCTCCATACTCTTATGGTGTTTCGGGAAAATGCAAATCCACGGAATGATTCCATAAATCTTAGGTATTATGCTAAGCTTTGTAACTCAAATATCTTCCTTTATGATCTTTATCATAAACTGTTTATACTCTTGTTACAAAGATCTTGCACTTCATCTTGAAAGTCTTTGAACTTTTCAAATGTTTCATACTTCATCCTTATTAAGTAAATATTCATATATTCACTCAAATTTTCGGAGAAAGCATATGAAGTTGAAATCCATCGCTCTTGACTACACATAATGGATTTCGTACAACAATATGTACAAGTTCCAATAAGCTAGTCATTCATTCCCTTTTGGCCTATGAACGAAGTTTTAATTATCTCTAGGAAAGTTTCACAAGCGTCATTTGATCAAAAATCAAAAACTCCAAAATTCCATCCACATGGAGTTTCTTCATGTTTTCTTTTCAATATAATTTAAACGGCGATGTCACTTCCTAAGTGATCTTTCAATCAATTTGTCTTTCGACATCTTTAGCACTAGTTTTATGGATGTGATGTTTCCAACGAGATTTGTGAATCATCCATCTTTTATGGATTACGGCAATTATTTGAACAACCCTTTTGTTCTCATAATACCTGATAAAACAAATCTTGAAGGTAAGTTTTGATGTTTAACGAGCAACACAATAACCCTTTATTTGTTCTCAATCACATATTCTTTTGCTAGTTACTTATGCCATTGTAGTTCATGAATTGTGTTGTTTCATATGACGATTCACACCAACAAATTCAGTATCAAATACTTAAGAACCACATTGTTTAATAAGCAAAGAATATAGCCATAACATGTATATCATCTATATACTCAAATTGAACAATTCTAGTCTTTTCTTTTCTGCCATATATTTATGAGATTCTCTTTCAGTATTTCCTTTTCTGTTTGAAAGAATCTATCAACATCAATAGTGGAGTCATACATATGACACATAGTCCAAAGCGTGTATAGTTAAATACCAATGTCTTTGGACTTGCACTTTGAAGTAGATCACCATCATTAAATGTTTGGTGTTCTTTCAAATTCCTTTCTTTAGTAATCTCTTGGTGCAGTAAACATTTTACCTACATCAAATATTCACCCTCATCATGGATTTATCCATGATCAAGCTACTTTTAGCTTATAACGATGAATTATGAGTATAATGTTGCTATCCAAAAACCTTTTGGAGGATTAGGACAACAAGTGTCTCCAACCTTTTTGCAGATTCTCATCAAAATATGAGAACATAAACTTTGCCATATTATACTCTATCATGTTGTAACCAAAACTTCGTTTCAGATATCACAATATCTTCCACACATCATGGTTTCTGAAACAACTCTTTCAGATCCTAGATAACCTTGATATTAAGAGAATCCTTTGAATATCAAGAATCATGGAGACAAACATGATACTTATATACTAACACTTGGAATTGTTACTCTTGATTTAATACTAATTATTAAACTTCATGGAGTAACCGGAACGTACTGAAAGTTTGCAATAGGACTTTTAAACTTTATATTAACACTTGAAAACAATACGATACCAGTTCGTAAAGTAACTAACCAGAATTCTATAGTTCTATCATCTCAATTATAACTAAGCGCAAGGTGGTAAACGGATGCCAATGACTACAACAACTATGCAAATTCACTTTGATTTAGTTTATGATAAATTGAGTTCTAATTAATAATTAAATTAATCTAGGTGAACTCCCACTCAAAACAATATCCCTCACATTGTTTTAGTGATCACACGAACCAAATCCACCACATCAAAACCGATCATCACGAGAGTTGATATAGCTTCAATGGCGAACAATCAACATGTTCATCATATCTACTATATGACTCATGCTCTACCTTTCGGTAATCCATGTTCCTGAGGCCATGTCTGTACATGCTAGGCTCGTCAAGATCAAACCTTAGTTTCCGCATGAGCAAATCTGGCTTGCTCACGTTGTATACACTTGCAGAATCTAACACACCCGATCATCACGTGGTGCTTCGAAACAACAAGCTTTAGCAACGGTGCTAACTAAGGGTGAACACTTTATGACTTGAAATTCATGTGCATGAGGGATCATCTTATAATGCTACCGTCGTCTACTAAGCAATACAAGATGCATAAAGGATTAACATCACATGCAATTCATAATATGTGATATGATATGGCCTTTCTTCTTTGTGCTTCCGATCTCCATCTTCTAGCACGAACATGATCTCCATCATCACCGACATTGCATCAAGGTCAATGATGCTTCTCCATGGTTGTCGTCCACCGGCTTCAACTATTACAACTACTTTGAATAGACACGCGGGTCTTAACAGAAATTAAAGACAACCATATGGCTCCTGCCGGTTGCCGACTTACAATAAGGAACATTGCATACATCATATATAATCACAATCATGGCCATATCACATCACAGCACACCCCTGCAAAACAAAGTTAGACGCCTCTACTTTCTTTGCATATTTTACGTGGTTTGGGGCTTTCAATAAGTGTCGTTCTAACTTACGAACAAGAACCACAACATTGATACTAGTATTGTCAATCACCTGTTGTAAATTGAATCTTAACTATGCTAGGAGAAACAGGCACCCGCAAAGCCACTTATGCAATACAAGTTGCATGTCAAGCGTGGAGCAAGTCTCATGAACGATGTCATGTAAGGTTAGCCCGGGCCGCTTCATCCCAACATACCGCAAGATGCAAAGTACACAAGAAGCAATCGACAATAAAAGCATCAACGCCCACAATGACCATTGTGTTCTACTCGTGCAATAGATCTACATATAGACACGGCTCTGATACCACTGTAGGGGTTCGTAGCATGGAAAACAAAAAATTTCTATCGGATACAAACAAACAAGCCAAGATTTATCTACTAGATTGTAGCAACGAGTCGATGGAATAACTTACCCTCGAAGACTCCAAAGCGGTTAACGAGAGCAGATTCTCGTGGGTGATGTAGTCGTACTCTTTCCGATCTCAAGATCGTGTAGACGATCCTTCCAGCGCCACGTTCCGGCAGCGCTCCCGCAGTCGGTCACACGTTCGGTACTCGACGAAGACCTTCCTCTCCCTTGTTCCAGCAGGCAGCGGAGGTTGTAGCACTCTCCTCGAGATTCCGGCAGCACAACGGCGTGGTACCGGAAGTAGAGGGGAGATCTCGTAGGGCTTCGCCTTAAGCCGGAGCGAGTATGGTGGATTATGAGAGAGGGCTATTAGTGGTCTAGAGATTAGACACACCAATTAGAAGGCTCTAAACCGCAGGCTAAAGCAATTAGAAGCTCTAAACCAAAACGGCTCTAAACCGGAGATTAGAGGTAGAAACTTGTGTCTCAAGGAGGAGCCCTGCCCCTCCTTTTATAGGTGGAGGGGCTAGGCGCGCCAGGGAGGGAGGGAGTCCCTCCCCAACTCGGACTAGGGCTGGGCGCCGGCTTGGAGGAGAGGAACTCCTCCTCCAAGTTGGTTTCAACCTCCTCCTGCTTGTTTCCCACAGTTTCCTGTTTCCCACAGTTTCCTGTTTTCCACAGTTTCCTGTTTTAGCCGTTTGACTTTCAAACTGGCAATTTGACTTTCATGTTTTTGGAACAGCAAGAACACTTAGTACATGATGCAATCATTCAATGACACATTCATGTACCTTCCCCCCCCCCCCCCGGAGTGCCGGACAATCCGGAACCTTCTAGAACATTCCCGATGAAAACACCGGAATCATTCCCGAACTCCGAAACGGGACTTTCCTTATATGAATCTTATTCTCCGGACCATTCCGGATCACCTCGTGATATCCCGGATCCCATCCGAGACTCCGAACAACATTCGGTCTCTTTCTCATAATACCATAACTACTCAAACAACGTCGAATCCTTAAGTGTGTCTCCCTACGGTTCGTGAATTATGCGGACATGATCGAGACACTTCTCCGAACAATAACCAATAGAGGAATCTGGAAATTCATATGGCTCCCACATATTTCTACGATTACTTTGCGATCGAATGAACCACTTACATACGATACCAATTTCCCTTTGTCTCACGATAGTTTACTTATCCGAGGTTATGATCGTCGGTATCTCTGTATACCTAGTTCAACTTCGTTACCGATAAGTACTCTTTTCTCGTTCCCGTGATATGTGATCCCTTGTGAGCCAGTCACATGCTTGCAAGCTAATTGGATGACATTCCACCGAGAGGGCCCAGAGTATATCTATCCGTCATATGGATGGACAAATCCCACTCTTGATCTATGTGTCTCAACCAATACTTTCCGAACACTCAATGCCACCTTTATAGCCACCCAGTTACGGTGTGGTGTTTGATGTCATCAAAGCATCCATCCGGTAAAGGTGATATGCATGATCTCATGGTCGAAGGAATTAGGTTACTATGTATCAGAAAGCATATAGCAATTGAACTATTTAAATGACTTGATCTTTATGCTACGCTTATCTATAGGAGTATGTCCATCACATCATTCTCCTAATGATATGATCATGTTGTTAATAACATCTCTATGTTCATGATCAGGAAACCATGATCATATATTAACCAACTAGCTAGTTTAACAAGAGGCTTTACTAGGGACTCTTATTTTAGTTTACAAATCACACAAGTATTAATGTTTCCGGTTAATACAATTATAGCATGGTATGTAAACATTTATCATAAGTGTGAAGATATGATAATAACCACTTTATTATTGCCTCTTGGACATATCTCCAACAAATCCTTCCACGAATTTGCGGTAATATCCCGCCAATCCGAGAAAAGCACGAACTTGGGTTTGAGTGGTTGGGGCTTGCCAATCTTCCACATCTTTCACCTTGGCAGGGTCAACGACAATTCCTCCGGCTGATACAATGTGACAGAGGAATCCTACTTCCTGTAACCAGAATTAACATTTGCTAAATTTTGCATACAACTGATGCTCTCTAAGGGTTCCAAGAATGGTCCTTAGGTGTAGCTCATGTTCTTCTTCCGATTTGGAATAAATCAGAATGTCATCAATGAAAACAACGACAAACTTATCCAGGAAGTCCATAAAAATCTTATTCATGAGGTTCATGAAATAAGCGGGGGCATTGGTTAGTCCAAAAGACATGACTGTATACTCATACAATCCATATCTGGTGGTAAAGTCAGTCTTTGGAATATCCTCTGCACGAATTTTGAGTTGATGATAGCCAGTCCTAAGATCAATCTTAGAAAATACCTGGGCACCGGTCAACTGATCAAACAAATCTTCTATCTTGGGCAAGGGGTACTTGTTCTTGATGGTGACATCATTCAACTTTCGATAATCCGTACACAAACGGTTACCTCCATCCTTCTTGTCCACAAATAAGACAGGTGACCTCCATGGGGACGCACTTGGTTGAATCAATCCGATTTCTAACATGGAATCCAACTGCTTCTTCAGTTCTTCTAGTTCTGACGGGTTCATACTATAGGGTCTCTGGGCTATAGGTCCTGTTCCGGGGATTAGTTCGATGATAAACTCGATATCCCTATCTGGGGGCATACCGGGCAAAACATCTGGAAATACATCGGGGTATTCACAGACTATCCGAACTTGATCAACGGTAGGTTGGGCTAGACTCTTGTTACACTTGAATTGGCGAGGTAAGGTTTCAGATATATGCTCGACTGATATTCCGGTGGTACTGGTCATGGTAATGGCTTTCTTGGCACAGTCAATCATTCCTTTATGTTTGGACATCCAATCCATTCCTAGTACTACTTCCAAACCTTTAGTTCCGAGTACTATTAGGTTAGCATAAAAATCTATGCCATGGATTCGGATAGGGACGGCTTTGCAAATTTGCCTAGCCTTGGTGGTCGATCCGGGAATTTGTACAATCATCACATGCTTCAGTTTGGTTGGTTGAATTTTACTAGTGCAGGCAAATTCTTCGGTGACAAATGAATGCGATGCACCAGAATCAAACAACACTCTTGCAAGTACTGAATTAACAGAAAACATACCCAGCACGACGTCTGGCGCTTCCTGAGCTTCTTCAGCATGCATGAGAAAAAGACGGCCATTGCGGTTGAGTGAATTTCCTGGGGCAAATCTTCTCCCTGGCTGGACACGACGCTGCTGCTGAGCTGGGACAGTGGTATTAGGGGCTGTAGCGTTCTTCTTGTTGGGGCACTCGTTGGAATAGTGGCCTTTATTTCCACAGTCATAACAGGTCACTTGTGACTTGTCCTTTGCTGCGACAGGCACAACATTGCTTCCAGTCCTCGGGGCAGTATTGGGGTTGGCGGTAGCATTGTTGGTGCTGAACTTGGGTGGGGCACGGGTGAAATTGCTAGAATTGCCGGGGTTGTTGTGATTTCCTCCGGGTCTAGGGTGTCCACGGTTGGGATAGGTCGGACGGGTCATAGGGGGTCTGTTGGTTCTTGGGGAAAATCCTGGAGATGGGTTGGGGCGATACTTTGGGGTCTGATGGGTTCCTGGTTGATGCATCATGCGACGCTTGCGGTTCTTATTGGCCTGGTTGATCTTTCCTTCCATCTGGATAGCAGAGTCGACAAGGGCTTCAATATCAGCAAAGGGGATATTGACTAACACTGTCTGCATCTCGTCATACAGACCATTCAGGAATCTTTCTTTCTTCTTGGCTTCGGTGTCTATCTCGTCCGGGGCATACCTAGCTAATGACAAAAATTTGTCACGGTATTCCACTACAGTCATCCTTCCTTGTTTCAATTCTCTGAACTCGTCTCTCATTCTCTTGATCAAACCTGGCGGCACATGGGTTCTGCTAAACTTGACCTTGAATTCTTCCCAGGTCAGTATTTGGCCTCCGGTCATTGCACGAACACTGTTCCACCATGCCCTGGCATCTCCGGCTAGATAATGAGTGGCGAACAAGACTTTCTCGTTGCCTTCTACTCCGGCTACTTCTAAGTTATTCTCCATGGTTTGCAGCCAATCATCGGCGTCTAGGGGTTCTTCCGACTTGGTGAAAACAGGTGGGTTGGTATTCTGGAATTCTTGAGCTTAGATCCGTGGTTATCCTGATTTCCATGGCCTTGGTTGTTGTGGGCTAGCTGGGCTATCTGTTGCAGAGTGGCTAGGTTGGCTTGACGTTCCGCTCTTTCAGCTTCATGGTCAGAAGTCAACATTTGCAGGATCTGCAACATCGGATCCGGGGCTGAACCACTTCCTCCACGTGGCATCTGAAGATTGATATAGATCATGAGAAAAGAGGGAAATTTCTAAGGTTTTGGGTCTTTGAAAAGTTTTTAGAGTTTGACTCTAGTTTTCTAGCAACTTGCTTTTTCATTCAATCACTCACAGCACACAGTACAACACACCACAACAAAGAAAAATAGATGGTTTTAAGAACCATTCTGGGAACTACGATACAGTGGGACCGACTACTACTCACTACGCTAGTGTTCAGTGCTACTACTGCTCGGAGTCGGTGGCTTCATCATCTTCCGCATCATCGATGAAGGCGAAATCATCCTCATCGGTGAAGAAGTCCATGGCCTGATCCTCCAGAAAATCATCGTCATCGCTGAGATAGGAGTAAGGGTCTCCACGAAGATCTTCTCCGGCATTCTCCCTTTCCTCTAACTGCATGTCTCTCTCATGGATGGTTTCTTCCAGAGATGAGATACGATGGCGAAGACGGGCAATAATGCGCTCCTTCTTGTCGAGCTGACGGCGGCGAGACTTGCGATCCTTTGCTAGCATGGTGATGGTCCGATCCTTCGTCTTGATGATGGCAGACTTGTGGTTGCAATAGTCACGACAGTTGTCCAGTTCCTGCTGACGATCATACATCATGAAGCTAAGGTGGTCCAATTGAGTCTTCAGCTCGGGGTGGTATGGGGCTTCCAGTGGTTGACCATTTGCATCACGTCTTGGGCAAAACTCAAGGCGAGTACCCTTGATCTGATTGATGCTCTGCCCACACAGACGGGAAAGAGCTTCTTGCATTGCTCTGGCAAGTCCATCGAGCCAGTTGTTTTCCCTCAAGGTAAACTGAATTCCCTCCGCAGTGGGAGGTTCAATCTTTCTTCAGAGACTTGCAACAATTAGCCATTGCAGATCTTTTCCCCCTTGATCATTGAGCTGAGCTCCGAAGAACTCGGGATGCGGGCGCTCCAAAAGTTCCGAAAGCTGATCCAGATCCCTCTCAAAGATAAGGTCTCCTCCATTCCCGAGTTGGTAAAACTTGCTGTACTTCACGTCCATCTATAAAAATAGAGGATGAGTAGATTAGCAAAGTGATCAAGTGTGTCAAAATTTTATATATTTTGCAAGAGTTTTTGAGGAACATGAGGTTTTATTAAAGAATTAAAGAGGTAAGAATGAGAATAAGTTTTCGTAAATAGTTTTGTTCTTGAGTTTTGAAACTAAGTTTTTGGGTTCAGCGTCCAATCTAACTAGGGTCTCCTATGGTCAGGATGGCTCTGATACCAACTTGTCAACACCCGGATTTTTCAATCCTAGATGCCTGTTATGCCATACATCGCAATCCCAGGATTACCATTTTTGCGAGACATAACAGAATTGGATACCATAGTACTTCATCCATTACAACGATACATAAGTTCTTACACAAATAGGGATCTCATGATCCAGTCCTTAATACAACATCAAGCAGCGGAATACGTAATAATAACGGTAGCGTAGGCGAGGCTCCATCTTCGGGGTCACAGGCAATGCTGACGATGGGAGATGATCCTAGTTGTCGTAACCTTCCTGGGGTCCATCCTCCAGGTACTCCTCTTCATAGTCTGTCCATGGGAATAGCCAGGGACAAAGCCATGAGTACTCTTTAAGTACTCGCAAACTAATACTAACAAGCAAAGGGGGTTTTTGGATAATGGGACACTAGGCTCTAGGGTTATTTTGCAAAAGCCAGATTTATCTCTACTACGTTCCAAAGCTGGTCAAATTTTTATAACTCCTAAATGGGATCTTGTAATTCCGGTCACAACTCTGTTGTGGTCAAGTCAAAGTCTCAAGTTGTTTCACAAGTCATTTTGAAAAGTCTGACGGGGGAACAGTATGGCCACTCCAACTGTCCATAACCGCGGACGCGGCTATTCGAATAGTTTGACACTCTGCAGAGATTGTACACTTTCACCACAACATTCGATACATCCGTCAGGAACAAATCCTGAATTCACCATACTCAGTATGCGGATAATCAATCCTAACCTTTCAATTATACTCCCTAGTATAAGCACCTCTCCTGTGAGTTTGGCCTCCCAACCATGACCACTGTCATCTTGGGTACTGCACAGGTGGACAATCTTCACAAGGTAGCCTCAGCTCAGACCTTGGCCGGGAGGGAACTAATACTAAGGTATATAAGTTTCCAGTCAAGCCCTACCCAATATTCGGGTATTGTGATTGTACGATAAAATTGGAATGGTATCGCATCCAGACAACCATCAGTTTTATAAAGGGCTAAGGCTCATGCCTCAACATTTTTATCACCAGAATCAGCAAGTGTTTGGAAACACATGTCCAAAACATTTCAATAGAATGATCCATCATTCCAAGGTTTTCATAACCATTTTTCCACCAAGTATTCCCATCTAAAGTTGATCAATTTTTATGCTTAGCACTAGCCTCTACAGGTGGGGGGGGGGTAGTACTAATGAGGGGTGGTAACTAGTGGAGTTTCAACTAAGTCCAACCTTATATCTTAGGCTGATATCAAGGTTTCTCACTTAGGCCAAATTTCATGCTCTTTATGCAACCTTCAGCACAACTGTCTAGTATCTACCAAACTCGTAGGTAGACTCCAAGTAAGCTTTGATAAAGAAATAAAGTAAGAAGCTTGCCATAAAACTAGGATTGGTTTAGCAAGTGGGTATGGTCACATACGCTTAAGGCATATAGTAATCATATCACAAGCATGGGTTTGTGGCAACAATAGGGCATCTTGCAAGTGTTAGCTTGCACATTCACTAGTAGTATTAGGCTTGCAATCAATGTCAATATAAGCTTGCATAGGTATAGTATCTTGCAAGTGTTAGCTTGCCTTGTGCAGAGCAGTGGTTGAAGTTCTCCTCGGCTTCCTCTTTGTAGTATCCTCCTTCCTCCTCGTATCCTTGGTCGGTACTATCTGGGCGAAGCGGTATGGGGCAACGTGGTTCGTTCGATCTAATTCTAATCCAACGGCTGAGGGTCATCGTCGACGCGAGACAGCTCCGGCAAGAACGAAACCTAGCGCGGCCAGTGAGGGGTGCTGGGGGCTCACCGGGGTACTGGCGAGGGTCGGCGAGGCGGGCGAACGACGAAGTCGACGACGGCGAACCTCCTGGTACCGGTGGCTTCTCCTGGGGCGGATCCAATCGCTGGCTCCTTTCTTCTCCGGCAGCGGCAGGCTCTGGTGAAATTCCGGCGAGGTGGTGCTCGCCTTGCTCTGAGAATGGTGTGGCACGATCAGTGAGGAGAGGGGAGTGAGATGGTGTGAATAAATCGTGCTGGGGTGGCCTCTATTTATAGTCGAGCGAGGGGACCGTCGGGGCGCAAGGTGAGCTTGTCGGAGGCGACGTTACAGGCGGCTAATGACATGGGAAAGGGTAGGGGACGGTGCTGTGTCTCCTGGCGATGCTCAACGACATGGTCGCGAGGCATGGGGCGGTGTGGTTTGGTCTGGAACGGGCGGTGCTCTGCGCGGCAGAGGCGGCGTCTTCGACGGCGGGCGATGGCTGTATGGCGCGGGGCGGCAAACAGGGATGTCTGGCGGTCTCCTGGGTCGGTGGTGATCGTGTGGACGCGCGGTGAGGGCGGCGCGCGGTCTGTGGGTGATGGTCGAGGGTGGCGCTCTGGCGCACGCTCGGCATGGTCTGGGCGGGTCTGGTGCGCGTGGTCCAAGGCTTGGCAACGCTCGCGGCTGGGACAGGCAGTGGCGGTGGATGGTGGGCTGCCTCCCAGACATGCTGGCTAGGCTTGCTGTCCACATTGGGGTGACAAGGTTGGCTTCGGCTGTTCACCATTAATGGCAATGGCAAGCTCACAGGGGTGCTAGTGCCTGGCTAAACTTCCTAGATGATCTACTGGATTGTGTGAGAGCTAACTAGGGAACAAGTTAGGCTCAAACACTGCACACTAGAGTGTTTGTGGTTTTGTTTGATTTGTGTCTGCAACCTGTTTGATGAAATGGCCGCATGAAATCAAGTTTTGAATTTTGAAATGATTTTTGGTGGGTTTGCTAGATTGGTTCTGGTGAGTCTGCAGATGCTTGGGTTTTGAAAGTTGAGCTTGTTTGAGTGGGTTTTGAAAAAGTGGGATCTTCCCATATGAAGAAGATTCAATTTTGAGTTGTCATTTAAACTATGCTTTTGAAAGTTTCTGGATGATCACAAAGTGGGCCTTGATACTTTGTTATGAGTATATTCAAGGGGTGCAAAGATCCAGAAAAGTTTCTGTTAGGTTTTGAAAGTTTGAGGCAGCCAAAGTAGGCATGTGAGTTAAATTGGTCAAAATGACCATTCACTTAATATATTTGTTTTGACTTATTTTTCTTTAGGAAAAGTGTGGGGAATGTTTTAGATGATGTTCTTTTCATCTAAGAAACATTTTTCAAGCAATGGATCATACAAACAAGGTGGTTTTTAAAGAAATTCAAAATCCATGCATACTCATATACATGCATTCATGAATTGGTTTAGAAAAGTTTTTGTTAACCCTAAACTTTAGGATTAGTGTTTTGATGATCTAAGTTTGATATTTTTGGGATGTTACAAAAGGCCTTTGGTTGCCTCTCTCTCTCTCTCTCTCTCTCTCTCTCTCTCTCTCTCTTGTGACCGTGGCCCCCTTGTAAATGAAGGGATACGGGTAGGCTACACTAGCGCAAATCAAATTTTTCTATCGCGTAAAACAGGAATACTGTTGTCATAGATCACGGGATTACCACTAGACGCGCAGTTGCGGAATTGATGAAGCGCGTCGAGGCAGTGCAGACGTTCCACGTCTCCTCCTTGTCCTTGTCCCACGAGAAGCTCCCCTTGCGCGGCTCGTCCAAGTTCCACAGATGCAGCACCTCCGAGGTATCCACACGTGCGGGGTGGAAGCGTTAGACGCCGTACTGCTAGGTGTTGGAGATATGCCCTAGAGGCAATACTAAATGTAGTTATTATTATATCTTTGTGTTTATGATAAATGTTTACATTCATGCTATAACAGTATTAACCAGGAAACATTAATACTTATGTGATTTGTAAACTAAATTAGAGTCCCTAGTAAAGCCTCTTCATAATACTAGCTTGTTGGTTAATAGATGATTGTGGTTTTCCTATCATGAACATTGAGATGTTATTAACAACAAGATCATATCATTAGGAGAATGGTATGATGGACATACTCCTATAGATAAGCGTAGCATAAAGATCAAGTCATTTTAATAGTTCAATTGCTATAAGCTTTCTGATACATAGTAACCTAATTCCTTCGACCATGAGATCATGCTTATCACCATCACCGAAAGGATGCTTTGATGACATCAAACACCACACCGTAACTGGGTGGCTATAAAGGTGGCATTGAGTGTTCGGAAAGTATGGGTTGTGACACATGGATCAAGAGTGTGATTTGTCCATCCATATGACGGATATCTATACTCTGAGCCCTCTCGGTGGAATGTCATCCAATTAGCTTGCAAGCATGTTACTGGATCACAAGGGATCACATACCACGAAAACGAGAAAAGAGTACTTATCGGTAACGAGGTTGAACTAGGTATGCAGAGATACCGACGATCAAAACCTCGGATAAGTAAACTATCGTGAGACAAAGGGAAATTGGAATCGTATGTAAGTGGTTCATTCGATCACAAAGTAATCGTAGAAATATGTGGGAGCCATATGAATTTCCAGATTCACCTATTGGTTATTGATCGGAGAAGTGTCTCGATCATGTCCGCATAATTCACGAACCGTAGGGAGACACACTTAAGGATTCGATGTTGTTGAGTAGTTATGGAATGATGAGAAAGAGACCGAATGCTGTTCGGAGTCTCGTATGGGATCCGGGATATCACGAGGATATCTGGAATGTTCCGGAGAATAAGATTCATATAAGGAAAGTCCTGTTTCGGAGTTGGGGAATGATTCCGGTGTTTTCACCGGGAATGTTCTAGAAGGGTCCGGAAGGTCCGGCACTCCGGAGGGGAAGGGTACATGAATGTGTCATGACAATGTGGAATGGTTGCATCATGTACTAGGTCACTTGGCTGGGCAAAATAAAGGGAGAAATCAAATCCTAGTTTGAAAGTCAAACGCCAAATTGAAAAAGTCAAACGGCAAGTTTGCTTGGTGGAGGGAGAGTAGGAAACCTACTTGGGGAGGAGTTCCTCTCCCTCCACCCGCCGGCCAAGGAGGCTGACTTGGGGGAGGACTCCCTCATCCCAAGCCGCACCCTCCCACCTATATAAGGAGGGGCAAGGTTGTCCCTCTCCCTCACACCCAACACACCCAACACACCCAACACACCCAAAACCCTAGACCAAGCCGCCGGCGCCACCACCTCCTGCTGCCTCCACCTAGGGCACCACCAACTCGTCGAGTTGGGGTGATCCCCAAACCCTAGCTGCCGGCTACACTCTCCCCTTGGTGCCCTCTAAACCCTAGATCGCCAAGGCCTCTCTCATACTCCACCATACTCGCTCCGGTTTAAGGCGAAGTCCTGCGAGATCTCCCCTCTACTTCCGGTACCACGCCGTCGTGCTGCCGGAATCACGAGGAGAGTGCTACAACCTCCGCTTCCTGCTGGAACAAGGGAGAGGAAGGTCTTCATCGAGTACCGAACGTGTGACCGACTGCGGAAGCGCTGCCGGAACGCAGCGCCGGAAGGATCGTCTACGCGATCTTGAGATCGGCAAGAGAACTCTTCTCCATGTTGAAATCTGCAGAAGTGGAGATCAAGAAAGAGCACCAAGTGTTGTTGGTCAATAAGACCACCAAATTCAAGAAAGGCAAGTCTAAGCAAAAGTGAAACTTCAAGAAGGGCGGTAAGAAAGTTACCGCACCGGCGAAGAAGACCAAGGCTGGGCCTAAGCCTGATACTGAGTGCTTTTACTGCAAGGGATAAGGTCACTGGAAGCGGAATTACCCAAAGTACTTGGCGGATTTGAAGAACGGCAACATCAAGAAGAAAGGTATATCCGATATACATGTTATTGATGTGTATCTCACTAGTACTCGTAGTAGTGCCTGGGTATTTGATACTAGTTCGGTTTCTCATATTTGTAACTCGAAACAGGTGCTACAGAATAAACGGAAGCTGGCGAAGAACGATGTGACGATGCACGTTGGAAATGGATCAAAGGTTGATGTGATCGCGGTAGGCACACTACCTCTTCATCTACCATCGGGATTAGTTTTATACTTAAATAATTGTTATTTGGTGCCTGCGTTGAGCATGAACATTATATCTGGATCTTGTTTATTGCGATACGGTTACTTGTTTAAGTCCGAGAATAATGGTTGTTCGATTTATATGAGTAATACGTTTTATGCACATGCACCTTTGATAGATGGTCTATTCTTATTGAATCTAGATTTTAGTAATACACACATAAATAACATTGAGGCTAAATGCTTGAAATTGAGCGATAACTCGACCTATATGTGGCACAGTCTTCTTGGTCATATCGGAGTGAAGCGTATGAAGAAACTCCATTCCGATGGACTTCTTGAATCACTTGATTTCGATTCACTTGAAAGATGTGAAGCATGTCTGATGGGTAAAATGACCAAGACTCCATTTTCTGGTATGATGGAGCGAGCTACGGACTTGTTGGAAATCATACATACCGATGTGTGTGGTCCAATGAGTGTAGCATCGCGCGGTGGTTATCGTTATGTTCTTACCTTCACGGATGACTTGAGTAGATATGGGTATATCTATTTCATGAAACATAAGTCCGAAACTTTCGAGAAGTTTAAGGAATTTCAAAGTGAGGTAGAATATTAAATTTCTACGATCTGATCGTGGAGGTGAATATCTAAGTTACGGAGTTTGGCGAGCATTTGAAGAAATGCGGAATACTTTCACAATTGACACCGCCAGGAACACCACAGCGTAATGGTGTGTCCGAACGTCGTAATCGAACTCTCTTAGATATGGTTCGTTCTATGATGTCACTTACAGATTTACCGCTATCGTTTTGGGGTTATGCATTAGAAATAGCCGCATTCACTTTAAATAGGGCACCATCTAAATCCGTTGAAACGACACCGTATGAATTATGGTTTGGGAAGAAACCTAAATTATCGTTCCTTAAAGTTTGGGGTTGCGAAGCCTATGTAAAGAAGTTACAGTCGGACAAGCTTGAACCCAAAGCGGAAAAATGCGTCTTCATAGGATACCCGAAGGAAACTATTGGGTGTACCTTCTATCATAGATCCGAAGGCAAAATCTTCGTTGCCAAGAATGGATCCTTTCTAGAGAAGGAATTTCTCTCGAAAGAAGTGACTGGAAGGAAAGTAGAACTCGACGAGGTTGTTGAACCTTCTCTTGAACTTGCGAGTAGCGCAGCACCGGAAGTAGTTCCTGTGGCGCCTACACCAATAAGAGAGGAAGCTAATGATGAAGATCATGAAACTTCGGTTGAAGTTGCTACAGAGCCTCGCAGGTCAACTAGAACTCGTACCAATCCTGATTGGTATGATCCCGTTATGAGTGTCATGTTGGTGGACAACACCAATGACCCTGCGACATATGAGGAAGCGATGATGAGCCCAGATTCCAATAAATGGCAAGAAGCCATGAAATCCGAGATTGGATCCATGTACGAAAACCAAGTATGGACTTTGGTGGACTTACCGGATGGCCGGAAGGCTGTCGAGAACAAATGGATTTTCAATAAGAAAATAGATGCTGATGGTAATGTTACTGTCTATAAAGCTCGACTTGTCGCAAAAGGGTTTCGACAAATTCAAGGAGTTGACTACGATGAGACTTTCTCACCAGTAGCAAAGCTAAAGTCTGTGAGGATTATGTTATCAATCGCTGCATATTATGATTATGAGATATGGCAGATGGATGTCAAAACGGTGTTCCTCAATGGAGACATTGATGAAGAGTTGTATATGATGCAACCCAAAGGTTTTGTCGATCCTAAAGATGTTAACAAGGTATGCAAACTTCAACGGTCCATATATGGATTGAAGCAAGCATCCCGAAGTTGGAATCAACGTTTTGATAAGGTAATCAAAAGCTTTGGTTTTATACAAACTTATGGAGAAGCTTGTATTTACAAGAAAGTGAGTGGGAGCTCTGTAGCATTCTTAATATTATATGTAGATGACATATTGTTGATTGGGAATGATGTAGACCTTCTTAATAGTGTCAAGGATTATTTGAATAATAGTTTTTCAATGAAAGATCTTGGCGAAGCAGCTTACATATTAGGCATAAAGATTTATAGAGATAGATCAAGACGCCTAATATCATTGTCACAAAGTACATATTTGGACAAAGTTCTAAAGATGTTTGGAATGGAAGATAGCAAGAAAGGGTTCTTGCCCATGTTGCCTAATACGACTTTGAGTAAAACTCAAAGTCCAGCAACGGCAGAAGATAGAGAAAGGATGAGTAAGACTCCCCATGCCTCAGCCATAGGATCTCTAATGTATGCCAAGCTATGTACTAGACCCGACATTGCATATGATGTTAGTTTAACTAGCAGATATCAAAGTGATCCAGGAGTGGATCATTGGACAGCGGTCAAAAACATCCTTAAGTACTTGAGAAGAACTAAGGATATGGTTCTTTCTTATGGAGGTGATGAACAACTCGTTGTAAATGGTTACACCAATGCTAGTTGGAACACCGATCCGGATGATTCTAAATCTCAATCTGGATACGTATTTACTTTGAATGGTGCAGCAGTTAGCTGGAGGGGTGCAAAGCAAAGCGTTGTGGTGAGATCTTCAACTGAATCGGAATACATAGCTGCTTCGGAGGCTTCACAAGAAGCGATATGGATGAAGGAGTTCATTACAGAGCTCGGTATGGTTCCAAGTGCGCTGGACCCAATGTCTATCTACTGTGATAACATGGGCGCCATAGCCAATGCGCAATAACCAAGGTCACACAAGAAGCTGAAGCACATCAAGCTACGTTTTCATGCTATTCGAGAACATGTCCAAGATGGTGACATAAAGATTTGCAAAGTACACACAGATCTGAATGTGGCGAATCCGTTGACTAAACCTCTCCTGAGGGCAAAACATGACCAACACCAAACAGCCATGGGTGTTCGGTATATTACCATGTAATCTAGATTAGTTGACTCTAGTGCAAGTGGGATACTGTTGGAGATATGCCCTAGAGGCAATAATAAATGTAGTTATTATTATATCTTTGTGTTTATGATAAATGTTTACATTCATGCTATAAACAGTATTAACCAGGAAACATTAATACTGTAACATCCCTAAAATCATGATTTCAAAGATTGCATATCATTCATGCATGCATATAATTTTGAGATCATTTTCAAACCATTTTTAAGAAAACAGAAACACATAGTGCTATCATTTTATGTGAGCAAACTTAAATCAAATGACCATCCTCATTTGAGAGCATAAGTGTTTTAAACCAAGTTTGTTTGCTTCCTTGTTGATTGGATTGAGTGTGGAGTTTGGACAAAAATATACAAAACAAATATGGTTTCAAAACCATTTTCAAAACATTTCCAAATCAAGTGCTATAGCACTGTTTATTTTGTTTATTCAAAAGAACCAAGCTTGAACAGAGAGACCACATGTTTCTATGCCTAGAAATATGAATGTTGCACCCTACAAAATCCTGAAAAAGTTTGAATTCAAAAAGCTTTTGAAACCATTTTGAAATTCATTCCAGAAATTCAAAACAGAAATAGAAAAGGAATAAAGAAAAGGAAAAAGGCTGGCGCTGCTAATCTAGCCCAACTGAGAAAGCAGCCCACTAAGCCCACCCGGGTTCCCTCTCTCCCTCTCTCACTCGCAGACGCACCCACAGAGTCGCTGACGCCCGGACCCCACCCCCTCTCTGTTTTATTCGCTGACAAGTGGACCCGTGACCACGTCGTCGTCTTCGTCAATCACGCGCGCCTGCGACGCTCACTCCGCCGTTACTCGCCGCAGTCACTGCCGCGTTGATTCCCATTGATTCCGCGAGTAACTCCACGCCCAGCTCCGGCTACATAAACCTCTCCCCCTCGTGGCCATTTCCCCCAACAAAACCAGACAGAAGCGCCACCAGGCTTCCAGTATTCGCCCTTGCACCGCCGCAGACAGAACCTACTCCGACGACCAATCCTGGTAAACCCCGTGCGCCCCTTCCTCTCTGGTTCATGCGAACAGCTTCGCAACCTCCTTGCGCTCCTACTGACACCTCTAGTTCGTCCTGTACTGCTCCAGGCCGTCGACTCCAACGAGCACTACAAGTCCCCGACGCTGTCTCCAACTCCGGCAAGCAATTAAGGTAAAAACCGACCGCCCCGTGCCTTCCCTTTGACGCTGACTTGTTCGCCTGACCTATGCACACCCGCTGATGCCCTCCGTTTGCGTTAGGGCGGAGCAGAACGTCGCCAACGTCGCCGTCCACCCGAGCCCGACTCTGTCATCCACTCCAACGAGATCCCACGGCCACTACAGCGCGCCCCTTGCCAAGCTACCACCACGTTGAGCTTCAGTGCGTCGCTGCGAGTCTGGTAAGCATTTCCACTGACCCCAGCCCCTCTCTGCATCCACCGCGATGCCGTAGACCGAGCGCGCCGCCGCTCGCCGTCGCCGCGCGCCGCCAGACCTTGGTCATTTGATCAAGAGCCGTTAGATCTAGATCTAACGCGTGCAACAGAATCACTTAACGAAACGGTACGTTTAGATATGAGCCGTGCGCGATCACTTTAATCCAACGATCTGCGTCGACCGATCCGTGCGAACCGGTACGCGCCAATAGGATAGCGCCGCGTGGCAGCTGTTAGAGTTTAAAACAGAATTTGAATCTGATTGTTATTCAAATTTGATTGGGCTATAACTTTTGATCCCCACGTTAGAATTTGACAAATTTTATACCGTTGGAATCAGGAGAGCAAGCTCTTTCTAAATATGCAATGTGTTTAATGTTTAGTTTCTATTAAAAAGGTTTTATTTGCAGAAACTTGTGTAGGACTAATTAGAGTTTATGAAATGTTTTGGAAATGATTTAGGGTTTAAATAATTGTTGCTTGACAAGTTTTTGACTTGTATATGAATCAGTACTGAATACATGCCTTGTTGAGTTTTAAAAATCATCACATATCATCTTGCATGCATGCATATATTTTTGATTGTATATGTTTTGTGTGTAATTTGTTGCTACCAATTTTTTGTGTAGATTTTGGTGCTAGTGATTGTGATTGTGAGGAGTGCTACTCTCCCAACTAACAAGGCAAGTGGTACTCATGAATATTTTTATCCTATGTTTTCTACTAAGCATTAGAAATATTTTGTTAGACTTGCATGCTATTATTTTGCTTATATGCCATGTTGGGAAATCCTAGTAGTTGTAGAAATGCTAGGGAATTTGTAAGTTAAGTTACTATCTATGCCATGCTTAGCCTAGCTAGTAGCAACCAAGGGTTGGTGAAATATATACATGCTATGATGAAAATATTTCTAAGTCCTTTGGACTTGTGTTTTGCCTAATAAAACAACTAAGTTAATGAAACACCTGGGTGGAATGGAAGGAAAGGTTTATGTTGAGTGGTTACACAAGGCCCATTTCTATGGTTTACCTTGTGTATCTCACTTGTGGTAAGCCACCCAGGAACAAAGAGATTTTAGAGGCCAAGTGTTAAGAAGCTTCTAGTGCAGCCACTTGGCAATATGGGCTCTGCCTGGACCATATAGGTTGCTAGAACTTAGCCATTTGGACAGTTGGTGGTAGTGGGAATGATAGGTTGGAGCGCGTCCACTTGGTCTAAGGGAAGGCTTCTGAAAGGTCCTGTCTTGGTGAAACCAAGTCTGGTGGGGAAAGTGCACAACCTCTGCAGATGGAAAAATCTAAGTACTTAGCCAAGTCCATGGCAATGGACAACATGAGCATCAAGACATGGAAGCTATCAAGAATCTCCTCATCCCAATTTCTAAGTAAAAACTTGTGGGTGAACAAGGGTGAAGGACCTCAATGTCTATTGGTGGTTCCTTGGGAAAAGCTTTTGACAAAGAAAAACTTAGTGATTTCAACTAATAGGAAAAATCTATTTTGAGCAAAAGCCAAGCTACACTTAGCCAAATTGCATATAGTATCTAGTCCACTTAAAATTTTACTAAGGTATCACTTGCCAATACTATTCCAAAGTATTGACCCACTGTGGCTGTAACTTGTGATGTTGTAGGTTACTCTGATGAGGATTAGGTGTCATGAGTCTACACTCAACATGTTTGCCTGTGGCACATGAAGATGAAGACTTTTATTTATTTACTTATTCAAACTCTTGTATTAGGCCTGTGGCCTTGGAGTTGTAAAGACTATGTTTATCTCTGGAATGGCTATAATAAATGACCTTTGTATCTGTGTACTTCACCTTAAACTATGGATGCTAGCAATGATCCAGGGACTAGCATTGCAATCACAGGGATCCTTTTCCTTTATAAAGGAGGGATCTTACAAATACTTGTGTGATTTGTAAACTAAATTAGAGTCCCTAGTAAAGCCTCTTCATAATACTAGCTTGTTGGTTAATAGATGATTGTGGTTTCCCTATCATGAACATTGATATGTTATTAACAACAAGATGATATCATTAGGAGAATGGTATGATGGACATACTCCTATAGATAAGCGTAGCATAAAGATAAAGTCATTTTAATAGTTCAATTGCTATAAGCTTTCTAATACATAGTAACCTAATTCCTTCGACCATGAGATCATGCTTATCACCATCACTGGAAGGATGCTTTGATGACATCAAACACCACACCGTAACTGGGTGGCTATAAAGGTGGCATTGAGTGTTCGAAAAATATGGGTTGAGACACATGGATCAAGAGTGGGATTTGTCCATCCATATGACGGATAGATATACTCTGGGCCCTCTCGGTGGAATGTCATCCAATTAGCTTGCAAGCATGTGACTGGCTCACAAGGGATCACATACCATGGGAACGAGAAAAGAGTACTTATCGGTAACGAGGTTGAACTAGGTATGCAGAGATACTGATGATCAAAACCTCGGATAAGTAAACTATCGTGAGACAAAGGGAAACTGGAATCGTATGTAAGTGGTTCATTCGATCGCAAAGTAATTGTAGAAATATGTGGGAGCCATATGAATTTCCGGATTCCTCTATTGGTTATTGATCGGAGAAGTGTCTCGATCATGTCCGCATAATTCACGAACCGTAGGGAGACACACTTAAGGATTCGATGTTGTTGAGTAGTTATGGAATGATGAGAAAGAGACCGAATGTTGTTCAGAGTCTTAGATGGGATCCGGGATATCACGAGGAGATCCGGAATGGCCTGGAGAATAAGATTCATATAAGGAAAGTCCTGTTTCGAAGTTGGGGAATGATTCCGGTGTTTTCGCCGGGAATGTTCTAGAAGGGTCCGGAAGGTCCGGCACTCCGGAGGGGAAGGGTACATGAATGTGTCATGACAATGTGGAATGGTTGCATCATGTACTAGGTCACTTGGCTGGGAAAAATAAAGGGAGAAATCAAATCCTAGTTTGAAAGTCAAACGCCAATTTGAAAAAGTCAAACGGCAAGTTTGCTTGGTGGAGGGAGAGTAGGAAACCTACTTGGGGAGGAGTTCCTCTCCCTCCACCCGCCGGCCAAGGAGGCCGACTTGGGGGAGGACTCCCTCCTCCCTAGCCACGCCCTCCCACCTTTATAAGGAGGGGCAGGGCTACCCCTCTCCCTCACACCCAACACACCCAAAACCCTAGCCCCAAGCCGCCGGCGCCACCACCTCCTGCTGACGCCGCCTAGGGCACCACCAACTTGCCGAGTTGGGGTGATCCCCAAACCCTATCCGCCGGCTACACTCTCCCCTTCGTGTCCTCTAAACCCTAGATCGCCAAGGCCTCTCTCATACTCCACCATACTCTCTCCGGCTTAAGGCGAAGCCCTGCGAGATCTCCCCTCTACTTCCGGTACCACGCCGTCGTGCTATCGGAATCACGAGGAGAGTGCTACAACCTCCGCTGCCTGCTGGAACAAGGGATAGGAAGGTCTTCATCGAGTACCGAACGTGTGACCGACTATGGAAGCGCTGTCGGAACGCAGCGCCGGAAGGATCGTCTACGCGATCTTGAGATCGGCAAGAGTACGACTACATCACCCAAGAGAATCTGCTCTCGTTAACCGCTTTGGAATCTTTGAGGGTGAGTTCCTCTATCGACTCGTTGCTACAATCTAGTAGATAGATCTTGGCTTGTTTGTTTGCATGCGGTAGAAATTTTTTGTTTTCCATGCTACGAACCCCTACACTAGGTCCGCGCGTGCGACACAGGCGTGAGGTGTGGCGGCTGGGTGGAATGGTCTAACCCTGGTCAGCTCGCCCCACCCTCTCTTATATAGGCGTCCCTAGTGGGATTCTACATTAGCAACCCATTAGTAGTCTAAGCCTGGTCTAATTTGGATCCAATCCTCATTAGGCTTCCAACCCCTTAAGTGTGTGACCCTATAGGTTCATATACGTGTAGACATGACACGAATACACTTATTCTGTCAATAATTGGTAGCGGCCTCTAGCAAGACGTGCCAACTCCTAAACACATACAAAGATCATATCGGACGAACCATCACAAGGTTTAGTACATGTCTTTCCCTTTGTCTCACGATATTTGGTCTAGCTCCAAGCCGACCTCTCTTTCTCGATACCGTAACTCAGAATACCTTTACTAGGTTAACTCTTAACCTTATGTAGCATGGCCATGCATTTCTGGATCCGATCACTCGAGAGGCCTAGAGATATCTCTCTCAAGTAGAGAGGGGCAAATCCCATCTTGATTGACCATGCCTTGCAGCATGTTTCAGGACAAACCCGAAAGCTACCTTTATAACTACCCAGTTACAGAGTAGCGTCTGATAGCCCCAAAGTAGGTCGATCCACATCTCAAGTACATGCGACAATCTCAGGTCTAAGAACAAAACATACACGATGTGTAGAGAGAGATGCAAGTCTAATTGCCAGTCTCAAGTTGGGTCAGTCCAACCCCATGTTCATAATATGTGTCCACATCATTGGTTTGACATCTCCATGTCTATGACTTGCGAAACATAGTCATCAACCAATCGATGTGCTAGTCTAATATTCACGTGTGTCCTCACATGAACTCCGACTAGGAACAACTATTAAATAACCATACAAGTAAAGAGTTTCACAAACAATTCACATAATTACCAATCAATACAAGTTGCCTGATATGGATATTCAAAGAACATTACAATAACTCATGGATACATATGAAATATAATCATCTCTATGATTGCCTCTAGGGCATATTTCCTTCAGTAAAGGCTATGCGAACGAGGAGTTCTGCACCGTGAAGCGCCATTGTGCTGCGGGGATTCCAAGCTAGAGATCTACTTCCGCATTCCCGGCAGGGATCAGGGAGCCGGAGGTTGTCATTGTACACCGTATGTGTACGAAACAACGAGGGGACACACTTGGGGCACCTTGGATGCCGTGAGCCGGACTGCTGCACGATGATAGAGCAGGAGGTGACTTGCGAGGAGCTTCGTTACTTTAAGGTTGGCTACGAGCACGACTACTTCAACCACATTCCTCTCAGAACGTTAACCGCTTTCGGACTATAAGGGTATGTATTCGAAACCTTGACCATTACTGTATTATCAGTAGATAGATCTGGGACATTAGAGCGTTCCAACGTAGGAAAATGTTTTCTTCTGTGGAACCCCCAACAATCATGTCATTCACTAATGACATGACCTCACTGTCAGTTGGTATAAATGCTCCATGATCAGGAAACCTTGATCAGTTGACCAATGAACTAGTCAAGTAGAGGCTACTAGGTACTTGGTTTGTTTACATACCACACTTGTACCAATGTTTCCAATTGATACAGTTATAGCATGGTATAAAACTACTATGAACTTTATTGAGATATGATAATAAACTCTATTTATTATTTGCCTCTAGGACATATGTCCAACAGATATGCACTAGAGACTTTGTTGGCTAACAAACAAACAATGGGGACACGAGGTTTACCAAGGTTCAGGCCCCTGGAGGGAAAACCCTACTACTTGTCTGTTCTTGATTGATGGAGAAACCGAAGGTTACAATGGCGCTGAGATGGCTAGGGTTGTGCAAATTGGATTTGGCGTGTATGCAGTGAGCTAAGTTGTCCTCCTCGGCAACTCCTAGCCTTTATATGGGGAGGCTAGGTCTCGTGTACCAACTAAGTCGGTTACAAGTTGTACTCTATCTCTAAACTTTCCTAGATCAGAAGCTTCTTCTTCCTGTTGGGCCACGAAGAGATAAACCAAAACTTTTTCCCTCTACCGTGGTGATCCCAAGGTCCAGCTGAGGTAGAAGGCCACGAGGATTACCACTAGACGCATAGTTGCGGATTTGATGAAGCACGTATGTTGATTGTAGTGCAGTCCTCATAATCTCGATCCAATCAACGATCGTACAAGCGCTAATCATGTAGCGCCTCTGCCGATGTCCACACGTATGAGGAGGAGCGCCGGCGGTGGACTGCTAGGTCCGGTATGGCAGCAGGACTGTTGTGGAGCTAGGGTTTCCAACGCATGGAATTTCCTTACCGTCCACCATCCTTGGTATCTTCGCCCCTACTATATATAGGGAGTGAAAGTGGGCTCCACTCACTTGTGACCCAATCACTAAAGCCCATATTAGTCACTGTGAGTCCGACTCATTGACTCAGTCCAAATCTGGTTCGATTCCAACCCAAACAGATTTTCGGTTCAGATTCAATCCGAACTTGCTCCCACTCTTGAGTGTGTGACCCTGCAGGCTCATGGCAATTTGGACATGATTGGAGTCCGACTCTCAATCGATCAATTGGTAGCGGCTCCTAGCAGAACGTGCCGACTCCCAAGTACCAAAGAGTCATGGCGACATGCCTATCCAATGCGACTTATGTCCGAGTCCCTTTTGCCTCACGATATACCTTGTCAGACTATAGGTGAATATTTGTCATCCCTTAAATAGTCTGACTCTCTTCTCGATCCGAGGTAAGTGATTCATCCGACTAACTCTTAGTCGATCGCCTTGGTTAATACTTAACCAAGTCGTGCATGGCCATGCTTTCCGAATCATGTCCCACGAGAGGGCCCAGAGAATATCTCTCCGGTTAGAGGGGCAAAATCTCATCTTGGTTATTCACATCATGTAGCTTGATTCTCAGTCGACCCGAACTCTGCCTTTATAAGTGCCCTGTTATGGATCAACGTTTGACAAAACCTAAGTCAGTGATCCTCAACTCGGATTGTGCAACAACCTCAGGTCTAAGGATTACATTGATTGAGACATACAAATGACGACTTGTTCGTTGTATCTCAATATGGGTCAATCCGACTCGCTAAACTCTTTAGCTGAATCTGTGTAAGTTGGAATAGCATCACCATGTCCATGACAAGTGGAACCGAGTCATCAACCGACTTTCACATTAGTCTAAGTGTGTCCAGCACAACCTCAATGGCCAAGGATGTTTAGTATGAACAACATGATTGTATAGTTCCACAACCGAATCACATGTTCAATGATATACATCAGATGTTCATATAGGGATAACTTAATGACTTTATGAATACAACGGAAATTACATCGTACATGATTGCCTCTAGGGCATATACCCAACACTTCCTTGTCACGCCAGGACTTGGTGTCCTTATGGGCTTCGTATCACCCGAATCTTCTTGGATTTAGGAATCTTAGCATATCATCTCATAGGCCTCTAGCTGAGCCAAACCGGATATGCCCAGGATGAGTGCCCGTTTGGCATACCTATGTCAGATGCCCATGACCTTATTAGGAGAGACAGTAGTTTTGGACTGCGCAACCGCCGCCTCTAACTGTGGGAGCTCGCTGCCGCCACAACACCACCATCAGAAGCGCCAAGTTCGGTCCAAATCCAACGCCTCACTCCCAAACCTCGACATACCGCCGAAAATCCTACTACTAGCCCTAAGATTTACACCAACGCCGCCCCTCCGCCATCTCGAGATGGCAAGGCCGCAGGAGACAGCTCGGGATTGGCATGTTCGCCACCGGTCAAAGAGCAGGTGCGAGGGTTCAGAGGGGAGAGGATAAGGGAGGAAGGGTCAAGATTTTCTCCTAGAATACCAAAAAATTAACATGCATAGATATAGAAGGTTGAAAATATAAATGCTATCAAAAGTTCATGCGGTGTACCACATGATGTGCACGAGGATCTATAAGTATATATTATACCAAACTGTAGGGATATTGGCACAAGGGGTACCATGTCCTGTCAAGTTTCTGGACCCACAGGCTGCATCCTTCCGGAGCCTCACGTGGTGTGCGACCCTTCAGAGGTAGGGGAGAGCCCTAGGCGTGAGCGGACAACGAGATCGACCTCGCTAAGAGCCGGAGGCTCCTTGGCGAGACGCTGTGTAAGGGCATGATGGTAACTCCTCCGCCCCTCGCAAGAAGATGATCCAACAGCTTGTCCAAGCGGCGACCGGTCTCCCTCGAGAAAGTAAGATGGTGCCTGCCCGCCTCGGTGCCAAAGGAAGGAGGATGACGCCAGGGCACCATAGTGCCCGACATTGTACTTTGGTGCAAGAAGACCCGGGGTGACATGTCGGCACAGGAAGGACGTCATCGGCGACCTCAGCGACGGGCCATAATCCACCAGTGGAGCTAGCTCGCGACCACCCAAAGCTAGCAAGAGTTTGGAACTCCTTAGGTAGGAATTTGGTGACCCTTCCCGCCCAATATTTGGAGGAAGAGGCCCGACGCCTCTATAAATGGGGAGTTACCTCTACCTTAGAACATGTCGATCCCATAGATCTCAAACCCTAGACATTAATCCACCATTGTATCCTCGCGAAGCAAACGGGCAATACAAAAAAGCAGGAGTAGGGGCTTTACCTCCTCACGAGGGTCCCGAACCTGGTAAAACCCTCCCGTGTCCACTCTCTGTCATGTCTATACGCAGCCGTTGCCGTCGTTGTAGAGAATATTAGAACGCGTGTTCAGTCCCCTCACAAACTCAGGGCTCGTTGGACCCCTTATTACTTCACGGGACACATTCTCTGACATTTGGCGCGCCGAGTACGAGGCCGAGGCGCGATTTTGAGAACTTCAGCCGGCCGCGACATCATGGTCGTGCATGTCGACGCTCGCGACAGCCACACCCGACAGGGAAGGGCAAGAGAGGGTCGAGGATCGCACAACGTCGCCTTCCCAACCTTAGCACCCTTCGGAGCCACTGGGCTCCTCCCCGCGTCCACACCGGTGCCGTGCAAGGGGAACTCTTCCTCGAGCATGTCATCACCGCAGGGGCGCCATGCCACGCCCACTCCAGAGGCCCCCCGCCTCGTGCTGAAGGATCGCCTCCGCTACTCACCCACCAATATTGCGTGGGAGGAATGGCAGGCGCGCCTCACATCGCTCCTGGATGTTACCTGGGACAACCCTGCGGCGTTAGGAGCTCGGATAGGTGAGGTGGCCCATGGAGCGCCTCCCTCCCCCTCTCACCGTGAGGACCGGGGGCTCCGGGGACAAGCGACCCCTGGGCAGGGCATGACCCATGCAGAACTCAGGCTGGGCGCAAATCAATCGCTCGGCGGAAGACGTCCGGGTAACCTTGGCATGCCGCCGAGGCCGCGAGGCACACATCGCCCAAGATGTTGCGGTTGCGGTCGCCAGAACCGAGCGGCACTCGCCGACGGCATCGAGACCCGCAGCACCAGTTGTCCCGCGCTCGCCGAACACTTTCGGCAGGTGGTATAGCCGCCCAAGTTCAAGCCGGAGATGCCTCCGCATTACGATGGCACCACCAGTCCCACGGAGTTCTTACAGTTGCACACAACGGGAATCGAGGCAGCAGGCGGGGACGACCATATCCTGGCTAACTGGTTCCCCATGGGGCTCAAGGCCACAGACACGCGCCTGGCTACTAAACCTCCCGGAGGGCTATGTCGACCTCCTCAACAAATCAATCCATTTTCATCACCTCCTTACCCACAAGAACTTATCAAAACCATGTGAGTAACGTTATCGAATCAAATGTTAGAGGTCGTTTGGCACACAGGTATCATTTTATTTAGTAGAAATGAAATGAAAATATGGATTCATTTCATTTATATTATGATTCCAAAAACACCCACATGTTTGGCTGCCACCGGAATTTGGAAATGATGGGTCTAAGATAGAAATCAAGTTTACACGGGAATATTTCGATGAATTTATCAAATAAAATGACGGCTCAATTCCGTGCCAACCAAACAGTATAGGTAAGAAATTGCAAAATAAATTTCAAGATTTCAAGCCCAAATGAAAATGATAGATACCAAACGAGCTTAGCTCAATTTGTACTTAAAAAATACCCTCGGTGTCGCTGCTGAGATTGGTTTCTGACTTTGGTGCACCGTGCCCGTTTGGGGACTGCTGGGGACGTGCAGTGAAGGATCACGGCGTCGACTCAGCTTCTCTAGCGTTTATTGTCTCTGGCGGCGTCGGTTCAGTTTAGGCGGCGTGCGGTCATGCCTACTAATCGTATATGCGCTTTGCTCCGGTGAGTCTTGTTCGGTTTGCTTCCCCGGGTGAAAATGGCCGCTGCCTAGCCAACTTCTTCCTTCCTCAGCCTCAGGTTGGTTCCACTTCCATGCAGTTTGCAGTTCGTCCGCTCTCCTCTCTCTCTCTGACCGATTGCTCTGCCTCTAGCTCTCTCTCTAACCGCTTGCTCTGCTCTGGCTAAGTGTACTAGTTCTCATCGTCACGACTGCTTCTTTCTCTAGCTAATTCTACTTCTCACCTTCTTATACTGTATCATATGTTTCCTTCCTGTATTAATTTACATATTTTTTGCTCTTTTCTGCACATCTCTTTCTGCAATTGTAGGCGAGCTCTGCTAGAATGGACAAGTCCTGCGAAACATGCAAGCAACGGGTTGAGCACGACTACTGGGATATTTTGGACGATCAGGGCAAATGTTTTTTCAAGGTTATCATGGATGATCTACATGAGATGGTAAGTACTATCTTTTATCTCCCAACACTAGAATCTACATTAAGTAGCAAAAGATATATTGATCATAAGCTATATTATTTTAAGAATATGTGGAGATTACCTGCAAACTAAACACACCAAATAGTAACAGAGACATAGTTCTGTACTTTGCTGTTTAACTTACATGCTATCAGGTTGAAATCACTAGTTAGTGAAAAACGTATTTTGTTTTCTATGGTCATTTCTCAGTGCAACCTTATAGTGGAAATGGACTAGGCTTCAGTCATTCTTAGTCTGGAAGCTAAAATGAATCTAGTGTTTCGGTCTAATTGGAATGGCGGGTGTAATTTCTTATAAATTACTGGTAACCAATACATTAAAATAGGGGGCTGGATGGCCAATATGATTTAGTTGCAAATTTGCAATCATGAAAGCACTTGTTTGACTCAAATGCATAGAATTTTTCTTTCCAAGCTTGCATTCAGTCGTGCACTGCTGTTGTTACAATTCAATTACTCCCTGCAGACAATACCAAAGAAGTTTGCAGAACGTTTTAAAGGAAATATATCTAGAATGATCAAACTGGAGGCACGGAATGGTAGCGTGTGTGAAGTTGCCGTGAAAAGATGCGCTGATAAACTTATCCTTCAATCTGGATGGGTGGAATTTGTCAATAAGCATGACTTAAAAATGGGTGATTTTACGGTATTCAGATACAAGGGAGACTCACAGTTTAAAGTTGGAATATTTGATCCAACTGGCTGTGAGAAAGCACCATCTTGCGTAAACATGAACAACCCTCGTCCTACTAGGACTGTCAAGAGTTATTCTGAGCATCATTCTAGCCAATCTCTCGACAACTCAGTGGAGATGCTTTCTTCATCCACTCCCTCTGAGAAGCCAGGTGACTTATCACGATATTTTTTGTTGGACATGTTTACAGCTAGGTTTAATAACTGTTTTTTCTTCCTTTTATGAAACAGGAGATGCTTCTTCCTCTCAAGATGATGTTTCTGTACAGAATGTGCCTCCTTACATGATTGCATCTAACATTCATCTAACTCCTTTGCAAGAGGATAAAGTGGAGGGGATTGTCCAAGCTATCAATTCTGACATCCCTATCCTTGTCACCATCATGAGTAAAAGCTATGTTAAAGGAACCAAATGCAGGCTTGTGAGTATAATGTTCTATCTTAAGCAAGTATCACATATTTGGTCAGATCAATGCATCTTGATATGAATATATTACGTTTACTGAACTATTTTTGTCTGATCAATGCTGTTCAACTTCAATTTGTTTTACTAGAAGCACCTAACAGAATATGCAGAAAACCCCTGAAGTCCCGCACTCTTAACTGTGTCATTTGGTCAAGCACTTTTAATAATTTTCTAAATTTTTTATCGCACAATTGTATTTACCAATTAAAAAATTGCGCAGTTGGGTTCAAACTTTCCGAAGAAGCTTATTATTTCCTTTCCAATCTGTGATAGGCTATTTTAAGAAAATATGCAGTAAAGTACCTGCCACAAGAGAAGAAAAGGGTCGTTCTTCAGCATAAGGGCAAGAGGTCGGAAATGTGGCTTCATATTGCGACTCGCGGCGATAGGAGGCTTGTACGTGGATGGAGTCAGTAACTTGCGGCTTGGTGATATCTGCCTCTTTGAACGGCTCGACGACAGGAAGGTGTGCAGGATGAACGTCCATATTATCAGAGATATGAAGTGTGACAAGAAGTGATCCATGGAAAAGTGTATGGTGGCGATGGGTTTTGTGGCTGCGATACTGCATTTTATTTTGCGTGTAGGTACCAGTGTTACCCTCAATTGCTAGTAAATTGCTGGTAAGTTGTAATCAGCTTGCTTTGTTTGCTGCTTGATGATGATAATTGTTACTGCATCATGTCTGATGCACTATATATCCATATCTATGGATGTAAACTGAGTCGCAGTGAACTTCAGTTCAGTCGTGTAAACTATCTTGGATCATCTTGTTTTCTTTCCCGTCAGACGAATTTTGCCCATAAGTTTCTTCACTGGTTTTTCTACTTACTGCACTGTACCTAATTTCAAGCAGTAATTTGTGTTGTCTGTTTTTCTTCCAAAACTAACTGAGCATGTGGAAATGTGTTTACACCCCTCCGAAGACACCGACGCCTAAGCACTCCACTTGAAGTGCCACGTTTCGTAGTTTACTGTTTGATGCGTGTTTTAAAATCATTCATAGATTGGTGATATCTACCTATGCTGATGATGTTGCGTGCCGCCTGCTGATGTCGAATAATCAGAACGGGACGGGACAGGACGAATGCTGTCGAATAATCAGATTGGTGATGTCTACCTATGCTGTTTGAGTTTTGTTTGTCGAATAATCAGAACGGGGCGGCAGCTGATGTCGCGTGCCGCCTGCTGATCACTGATGTCTCTTGTGTCGGTGAGAGCCCAAAATCCAGTTTATCAAACGACTAGTGAGTCGCTTACTAACTTGTCTATATAATAGAACTATTTGATACTTGAGATATATAGTGTGTACATACACAGCTTTCATATTCTGCTACATCAACTCTCTTCTCTGAATCCTGGCTGAAGTAACAAGCACATCAGTACATAAGTGAACTGCAGTCACGGCATAGGTGAAACGTACACATGAATTTTCAGATCCATGAATCAGATCACTGCTTGCGTTAATGCAATTTCCACCAATGTAGCACGAAAACATAAGCAGTAAAGAGTAAAAGGTAAAATTGGAAAGAACCAACAGCAATTCTTGTAGCACCCATGAACTAACTTACGTGCCAGATTTAAATACAAGGGGTCCAGTAATTTTTTTTTAAATGGGCGCTTTATTACTCATAGCAATGTTTACACCCGGCCTCTGTATGACAGGATGCACACAGCCGATCACTTACATAACTTGCAACCACGACAAAAGTATTAAAAGTAGAAAAACATGTAAGCAACATTGAATCAAAAGTAAGCTTGAGTAGGCATCGGCTAATTGTCTAGAACTCTACTAGCCAACCCGAAACAACTACCACCATCACCAGGAATAATGTACTAGCCAGCAAAATACATTGCGAGTCTACCACCATTAAGGAGCTCGGCAACAGCAGAAATATGGCATATCAATCAATTGCCATCATTTCCACGGATGATATAGACTTCCATGCATGCTGCTCCTCTGATTGCTCAACAGCTCAAAAAGGCAGATATCCTCCTTCTTCAGATTGTTGTCTTGTACAAACTTTTTCCATCCTGTTACAACTCGATAATCCTCACGTGAATCACTAAATCTCACTTCCCCCCCAAGTAGCTGAAAACAGACGCGTTTCTGCTCTCCAAGATGTTCCTCGGCATACTTGCCAGGGACAGTCTGTTACATATTTCAACAAAAAAGAAATACGTACATCTATCTATCTATTATATACTAAAAGCAATATAAGGATGTTTTTCGAGGCACCAGGATGATCCACATAAACAAAAATATTCTAACCATTGGCTATAGATTTTAATGGTTGAGATTTAAAGTTAACGCGTAAAAAATTCTGGCATAGCACGTACAAAGTAAGTCCAAGTCACGTAGCCGCGGAAGGACACGATGGAGTCACGCGGGCAGCTTAGCAGTCGTGTGCTGTTAGGACATAAAACCAGATACGGGACAACAAAAAATTGTTACGCTCGACAATCTACTCGGGTTCATATCTACCGGTGCCGACGGAAATCAGGAGGTGAAGGAAGGCGAGGCGACCAATGGCGTACTTGAGATCAGAAAGACTACTTGCAGCCACCGGCGACAAATTCGACCTAAAGCGTACATGCCAATCACCGATGTGCTCCATGGAAATCAGGAGCTTGTATACTGCACGAGCTTTCCCTACAAGGTCGCCTCCGGCTTGGAGCATCCAGAAAACGACATAGCATGGCCATGCTAAGCATGAGCCGGGACTCAATAGGATATGAATGGTATCAGGACACAATCAATAATTAGGACAAAAACCAAGAACACACACAGATTTAATGGAGGGAGGACGTCAGCTATCCGAGGGTAAGATCGGAAAGCTTGGTCTAAGTTTTATCTGCTCTTGCTAAGTGCAAGATCGTGTCCAGAATTCCAGTTATTTTGCACAGCTAACGGGAGTAGATTTTCATGGCTTTCCTGCTCATCTTGAAAGTTCGGCTATGCTGGTATTTGACAACATGTGTCACATGTCTTCCGTTAAAATAAATCTGCAATTTTTGAGTTGATCTAGGGGCTGAGGATCAGAATCTACTTCAAATTTGAGGTAAAAAAACACATTGAATAGTTGCTTGACCTATATTTTTTCTTATGCTTAAATTGAAGGCGCATAAACAATTATTACCTTTGTTTCAAAATATAAAATGTTTCGGTGAGCAATTTTAGCCGATGAAGACATCCTATATTTAGAAACGGATCTACACAATAAAACGTGTTTATAACTTTAGATACATGCGTGTCTAGACAAATATGTGACAACTAATACGAAATGGAGGGGGTATTAGAGAAGAAATCATGATAACTCCCTCCCGTTTTCTATAATTCTAATATAACCTATTTTCTAAAGGATAGAGTACTAGCTAATTTATGACTAGCTTCTATGATTGCTGAAAATTATTTAGTTATCTATTATATTTGAAGTTTTATAAGAATGTGGAACTTCAAGTCGGTTCCGGTCCCGCCAAGTCGCTTGCAATCTCCAATATGAAGTCGTCGGCAACCTTCACCACCACTATTCATGTACTACAACATCCTTTTGATTTGTACAACCATGAGTAACACATTTATCGGTTATCTAGACCCCAAAATGTTACTATTTTGTGGAATCAGTAGATTTATCTATTAAGAAATTTTACATAGCTAATATTGTTTAGATTACTTTATTTGTTTCAAATATATTATTTTATCCATTTTTTGGTGAGCATCATCAGTTATGTGGTATATTTCTTGCACGACATCTAATCACTTCTTTAAGAAATCTATATTTCACACAGTTCTTTAGACAATAGGTAAATATAGGAAATAGACACTTAATAATTATGTGGTTATTACTACGAAATTCCTTCAGACCGTACTATGTAAGATAAGATTTTTCCTAATTCTTGCTTTCAGCTGAACTAATATGGAAAATAGTATAATTTCAATAGTTTTTTGTTTGTTGGGACTGATATATTCTCTATTAAGCAAGGCACATAACTGGAAACTATTAGGCTTCACTCTAGGTGTTTGCCATGTTCTTATCTGGTATGATCTTTGGTGTGAATGGTTGTTCATGTTGCATACTTTCCGAGGATAGACATTTATTTAAGACAAATATTTGTTAGCAGGGTCTCTCGTGTTGTATATTTTTCGCTGAGTGAAACTTATTTAAGAAATACATGTGCTATACCTTTTTACACAATATTAATAGATGATACAAATATAGTAAGTTCATGGTTAAACTGAACTATATAATATATTTCCATTTTTTGCACTATTCCTTCTAAGAAAATAGGAAAAAATGTACAATCTAAATAATTTGCATTTTCTTGGACAGGCATATTTCTATATATAGAACGTCATAGAAATATTTTGGATCCTCTTTGATCATACATACATAGTTTAACTTTTCAAAAAAGATAATTTTTTTAGAAGCCAACACACTGGTATAAGTTAAAGCCAAGGACATAATGGTTCAAACAAACATCACGCCTTCCAAAGAAAGACACACTTCAAAAGTGTACCTTTATAAAAGCGTACGAGCTCTATGTAAAGTTTGTCCATTGTTGTGCTTATAAGGAGGTATATATGTTATGATCAGGTTGCCAACATGGATATATCATGTTAAAGAGAATAATAATATGCAGTGACTATGTCTTCTCTTGCGGAAACATAACGTTACTTTAGAAATAAGAAAGTAATGATGTTTAGACAAATATTAGCCACATTAAAGATGTTTTCCAGTTACTTTAAGATGTTGCCCTCGCATTTGCGAGGGCCACCATGCTAGTTATTTGGAATAATACTATATGTAAACTGAAGTATGACCAGTTATGAGTATGCTTTATTTAGAATAGTGTGTTGATCTATAAAGAGAGGTTTAAAAAGACATGTGCATGATCGAAGGAGAACACAGATCCAACAATAAAATGTGGAACTTATGAGGACGAATCCTTTAGTAACGTTGGCGCTGCTCATCTTAGCAACAAAGATGGGGATCTTTGAGTGAATAGACTGGACCTTCGCCTTCACCTGCTGCTGCTGAGCAGAAGTTAGTTTGGTCTTGTGTGTGGTGATATAACCATCCTTTAACTGCTGCTTCTGAACTGTGGTTAGGCTGGCCTTTCTTCGAAAGGTGCGACTAGAAGAAGGCAAATCACATGTGTTGTGGGCAGCTTCTGAGGAGAAAGAATCTGACAAGCTATCACTATCTCCTGCGTCAAAAACAACTAGTAGTAAATATAGCTACAAAAGATGGTACTTGATGTGTTTTCAGAGGAATATGTATTATTTCAGTACCTGATGACTCAAAAGGGGAAGAATTCAAAGCATTCCTGTTGCCCTGGCTTGACTCAACCCGTTGAAGATGTGGATGTATTTCCATTGGTGGTGACTGCATTTGCAAACAGTTCGCAGTTTCGCTGCAGGGCTGCATTACCATGGGCTAAGGATCAACACAAGAACAGTTCACGGTTTCAGTAGGAGGCTGCATTTGAACGGGATTAGGATGAACATGAGATTGGCTCATGGTCTGAGCAGGTGACTGCCTTTGCATGTGGTGATGATGAACATGAAAGTGGCTCGTTGTTGAAGGCGATTGCGTCAGCATGAGCTGAGCATGACCATCAGAACTGTTCATAGTTTCAATAGGTGATTGTGTTTGGTCCGGCTGACAAGGAAGAAGAATGTGGTTCACTGGATGAAGTGAATGGTTCGTGGTGTCAGTAGCATCTGTGAACCTCTCTCGCATATGAGGCAGAACTGGATCCACAATAACAGATAAAGCTTTCTCACAGCCAAGTTGATAGAAGATTATGACGTTAAAGTTAGAGTCCGAGTCTCCCCCATTCCGCTGTAAGCACAAGCTGTCACCCGTACGTAGACTGAACTTCTCAACGAATTTCCCTCATTCCGCTGTAAGGACAAGCTTTTCTGTTAGCGTCCACCGGCTATCTCAGTACTTAGCCCACTTTCTAGACGTTCATGTGCTCACAGCCCAACTCTATCTCAAAAGCCCGGACCGAAGGGAGGAAGGAATCTCTCCCTTATAGGCTAGGTGTGGCCTCTTTCCGTAGGTGAGGTGAGACTAAACCAAGCAGTCTCCACCGGTCAACAGAGGGGTCCTCACATCCCATCCCCTGAGAAGCCCCTCAGAAAGGCATGTCGATGCTAGCTCTGATACCAGATGTTAGCGTCCACTTGGCTAGCCTAGTACTCAGCCCATGTTCTGGTCGTTCATGCGCTTACAACCCAACAATAAGAAGAGAACACACTCCATCCCAAAAGTGTGGACTGAAGGGAGGAAATAATCTCTCCCTTATAAGCTGGGTGTGGCCTTCTCCCGTAGGCGAGATGGGACTAAACCAAGCAGCCTCCACCGGTCAATAGAGGGGTCCTCACATTTTCATGGTTCTTGAAAACTTCAATCATGTAAACACGTTTATTTTGTGTTTCAAGTTCAATCTGTCCTGGGATGCCTCTCTTCAAATGCTGAACAAATTCTTTCTGGATTATCCGCAGAAACAAGTTTCAAAAGATTTTTTTTAAGAATGAATTTCACTTTTTACCCTCTATTTGTGCATTTGAGACATTAACTATCCCATTTAGTAGAAATTGTATCCGAATGTCCTATTTAAGAAAATTCTAAGCATGATTTTGTCCTGTTTTAGCATTCAACATGTGTTTTTTGATAAGGCCGACATGTTAGGACGATGTGCCGCCACAAAATATGTCAAGATCAGAGGACGTCGTCGTTGATCATATCTACCCTTCTCTACACCAAATGTTCTATTCTTTTTTACCATCTCGATAATTTTGAAGTTCAGTCATCACATCACACCTTGCCCAATAGATATGCATCAGAAAATGAGGGTTTAAAGTTTTCAAACATAGTAATTTAGATGAATTTTCACTATATAGGGTAATTAGTGTCACAAATGCACAAGTAGAGGGTAAAAAGTGGAATTCACTATTTTTTTTTAAAAGACAGTTGTAAACAAGATGCAATAGATACATGTTATAATTAAACTCTATATTTGTTTCTCATTGCCTAGCCACATAACATAGCAAGGGAAATGAAAAAACTCGGGTGTCATGGAAAAACAAGGGGAATGCAAAATGCACAATATCTTAACTAAGTGGAAATTTTGGCAAACTAATATACCTGAGTATGCTATCATGGTAGCTGCAGTCTATGCATATAACTAACAGAAGAAATGGCCACAAAGATGCAAATATTGTACATTATGTGTATGTCTTAAATATAAAACACAGGTACACAGAAGTTAAACTGGAAAGTAGAAATCTCTAGAATTATCAGAAACAAAAAAATCACAAGTTTTATTAGAAACAACAAAATTGCCAACTCATCTTGAAAATCACCCATCGTTAGAATTAGCAAATGATTTATTTCATGATCCAAGTTCATATAATCAGACTTATTCCAAATTTCGCATCTTTCACAAGGGGCAGTACCCTTCTTTCTAGCAGACCTGCGGTGCAAAAGCCATCTATCATGAATTTCGGTCTTAGGAAACAAAATTATGTATAATAATGACTGGTACTTCACCTGATTTCATATGCCTCATTGCGACTTATTTGTACTTGAGGTAGAATAGGAACAAGAACAGATAAGGCTTTCTCACATCCAAGTTTATCAAAGATGATGGTCGTAAATAGAGAGGTTCCATTGTATCTGAATATTAAGGAATCACCAATCTCTAGATGAAATTTGTTCACAAAGTTTACCCAACCCACTGTACAAGCATGCTTTTCTTGGTACTTGGCTACCCTAACAAGGTATCTGCAATAATTTCTAGTTTCTATCTTGATCTCTCGCGGGATCACTCCTTTGAGATGCCGCACAAATGCTTCTGGGATTATCTGTAGAAATAAATTGAGAAATACGTGTTTATGAATAAATTTGAAAATATAGTACGTGGAATAGTATGTCTCCCCTCAAGTTATTGGCTACTACAAAGAATTTAAAGTAGTGAAGTATAAGAGACATCATCAGTCTTCGGACCAAAACATCTATTACCATCCGTTGTTTGAAATCGCCCCTTAATATCACCAAGAAGACTTTCTTTTCATCATCCAAGTTTTTGTAATTTTTTTCATCCCGATGTTTGCATGTTTCACAAGATGAACACATATTCTTAGCGTACCTGCAGTGTGAAATTAATTTTTGTGAAATATGGCATGAGGACATGAAGTCATGAACAATAAGAAAACATGTAACTTGACCAAATACATTCACCTCAATGTGAAGTTTCTTTTCTAGAAACATCAATATGGAATTGGGAACTTTTCTTTAACTAGCAACGTTGCATGTGCAATACACGTTGCCATTAAACAGTACAATGCCGATTTTTCTGAAATATATGTTAAAAGTATTAAAGAATATAATATATATATCAAAAATAAGATTATATATCAATTATAGTACTCCCTTCAAATCCATATTAATTGTCACTGGATTGGATGTATCTAGCACTAAAACATGTGTAGACACATCCATTTCTGCAACAATTAAAACAGGGAGTACCATCTAACCTAAACATAAGTAGTTGTAAAATTATGATCTTGGCTCATGCTATGTAATACAAAATTAGATTGAGTGAACAGTCAAAGAAAAACAGTCCACTTTCAAAGCCTTCATGACTATAGGCATAGTAATCATGGATGGAAAGAAAATGACTTGATGCACATCATCGGCTATTCAACTTTAAGGCAAAACAATAATGTAGAATTAGTTTTAGTATATAATCAATATATTTCGTATCATTTCTGAATGTTGATTGTAATAGAGCATAGATAATATAAATGCATAATTTGGCTCCTAGAAATGGTACAGATGGAATGAATATTCAGTTTTCTTACTACTTTGATTGTCATAATAATTGTTCGGGAATATTACTGGAATAATAGTGAAATAAGATGTGATCAACGTTGGTATTGTAAATAAAATCTTGAAGGTATTTATTTGATATTAAGTTAGTGAGGAAATAAGATATAAATATTTTCGACTTTTCCTAACAAAAGCATCATCATCAACACATAAAAGTCAATTTGCTCTGCAGCAGAGGAGATCCCATTTGTAATCATGATACAATCTGTCTATATTAATACAATATTACTACTTCTTATCTAGGTAGTTCTCCTTTTCAAAATAAATCTAGGTAGTTCTTTTGAGGGCTCACAAATCACCGAAGAGCTTGTTTATCTCTATCATGATGAGAGAAACATCAGTAATTATCACATAAGTTTTTAAGACATGAAGAAAACAAAGGTAAGATAATCATTCATAAGTGCATGAACAGATGAGGCTAGGTTTCAGTGGCACGAACACATAGAAAGTTTTTACAACATCCTTCTACATATATTTTCCTCTTTCAGAAATTAAACCTCACAAAGCCTCACCTGGATAAGTCAAACCTTTCCAGGGTTTTTAAGAAACAATTTTGAGTGGAAGAAGGTGTTCCAAACCTACAATCTTTATTGAAACAAAGCCATGCTAAGCTTTATGCCCTTGTTGGCACTCTAAGGTAACTTGGGTATCTAAGTTCAAGTATGACCAATAGATAGGTAATGGGATATTTGGTGGGGTTCCTATGGTATCTTAATGATCTTTTCATAACTACAATGATACTAGGTATATAGCTTATTTTACTACAAGGCTACAAGAATATCAACTAAACATGCACTTGAGAATAATTAAGAACATTTTTTGCATAATAAAAAATAGTAGGCCAGTGTTATGACAAAGAGACGGTGACTCACCAAGTTGTCCTTGGACTACTTCAAACTCAACACCTTGTCCTTCCTCGAATCAGGTAGCCTTTATAGAAATATAGGAAGGTGTCGTACCTCTTTCGAAGGAGGGATGACAAAGAGATGGTGAGTGCTATGATTATCTATATCACTTTTTAATTAGGTGGAATTCCCATTATATTCCATGCACGAAGGAGGGATTTGTCTTATCCTTGACTGAAGTGTCACAAAAATGACAATAGGGATTGGCATTCAAATGTTGCTCCAAGGGCAAAATGGGAATAACTTGCAGTCAAGAGTATACCCATCTAATTGACAAGGCTTTTCCCCTGAAACACTTTGTCCCCTATTTCAGCGAGATGTGCTTTAAGAATATAAAGTTGATTGAACTAATATAGGAAGTACAAAGAATCAAATCAGTGTAGGTAGATTTTTTAGATGCATTGTAGTGAGTAGTTACATTGGATCAAACAACCTCAACCAAAATAGCAGCGACTTTGATCAAACTAGCACCAGTTAGCACTACTCGGTTTGGGAGATCAAGATGGGAAGTTGGAGAGCGGTGCTAGTAATTTTGTGCCAGATATGCTAACTAGACATGCAACATGATGTAGAATATTAGCATGAGAGCGACTCCCGTAGGAGTTAAGATTATGCGCAATACCTTTCCTAAGCTGATAGTTTTGTTCCCGGGTGAGGTACTAACATTAATAGGCTGAGAATCTGAATGGGATCCACATATTGTTTCAATTATGAAGTGGTTAAAACAACTATGATAAAGCCAGAAGAAAGAGATCCGGCTTACGATTGTAGTCCACCCAACCAAGGCACATGTTTTTTTAGGTCATGCAACAACACAATCAAATTGTTAGCAGAGTATACAAGTTATACTCATGATTTCGATCGGTCAGAGTGTTTTTGAAGAACAAAATTTATTGATTTTAGAAATCCAATATGGCAACTTAGCAGCTGAAATCTTGTACTAAGAGCTCATTTAGTAACTTCCAAGTATAGTTACTTGTCAATGTTCCTAAACCACACAATAAAGTATATCAATTGCTTAACCTATAAGTACATGTCTATAAATGGTTAACCAGATATGATAATACAAACTAGTTCAACACCAAAAGGATATGTTGCTTACATAGCGCAGATAGTTGTGTTGTTGCAGGATTTTTAATGTCACTACATGGGAACTAAATTGTCAACTCAGCGCAGCCAACACGCAGAATCTCAACACCTAATGGAGTTGCTCTCATACTCATCTTTTGTATCATTTGGCATGCTAGTTGGTATTCCTAGAACAAAAGGTGGGTGGAGGGCAAAGCCCCCTAGTTATATTGATGCCCGACCAATGTCATGTGACTCAGAAATTTATCAGTATGTTACAAGTAAGTGTACCAATTCATGGCCAATGAAAGTTGCACCTGGTGCATTGGCTCACATTTTTGGATCTAGGCATATGATGACTCCTTAATTTCACACAACCATCTATTGGAATATCCGGTAATTTTTTCACACTATGCATGAATAGTCAAGTGGTGGTGATGGTCTCGCCCTTATCAACATTGTGAAGCAAGGGTTGATGATGTACACACCTATTCTAGCATCATCGTATTTATTTGTATTTTCAAGAACATATAAGCATTTAGGTTTTTTTTCATTTATCAATTTATCTATATCACCAAACATGTCCACAGCAGTGGAGAGCAACCCTAAAAGCCTCAACTACTCTAGTGCATAAGGATAATGCAGAACATTAGCTTGTAGAGATGTGCTCTTAGTTCTTCAGAATGGTTTACCACAGTCACATGAAATCCATTGGGTGCTACCAAGCTTGCCTCTTTTTATAAATATTTTATTTTATCTTGTTACTGCTTATTTTTGTAATACATTGGTGTAATCAACCATAATCCAAGGCATCCCTTGTTGTAATGGGAAATTTGGAACTATTGTTTGGATTCATCGATTTTAGAACCACTAGCTATAAACAATTCATGTGTTTTTATGAATACTATTTTTGTTGTTCATTCTTGTGTAGTTGTGTTTATTAATTCATATAAGAGTCATAAACAGAGTTCCATAAGAGAGATCATGTTGCAGAATAAGGAAGCAGTCAATATACACACCTTAGCAATATGTAAACATATTTTCAAACATTAGGTTATGTTTTGTAAGAAAAGAGCGAATTCGTATTTGTAGATCCAATTACTATATCAAGTGTAAATTCGTCTGAATTACCCCCATTTAAGAACCTTTGTACCCTCACTCCTCTAATGTGTGTCCTAAGAAAGACGTGAGGTCATGGCCGCGATTCAATGATCTGAGCAAAACGATGAGGAATAGAACAAATAGAGAAGAGAAGCCTAGACATGAATGGATGACGCATCTAAGTATTACACATTCTTGTCACGCCATATCGACCTAGCATATATGTCAGTTCTATCTAATAGAATGGACAAAATGCTTAAATGGGGGGAAACCGACTCCAAAGTTGCCAAAAAAATTATATTCTGGTAGAAGTTTCACTAAATGGGGTTATATGTTTCATAAATATACAACCAAAAATTAAAATGCAGAATTCACTTGAAGAAAAGGAAACACAATACTTTCTTCCAGATTTTAGGGAACAAAGCTAATTAACTCATGGGCACCATGTGTCAGCTAAACTAAATTGTCCATAACAACATGTCAAAGAGCACTACAAAAGTAAACATAAGTTCATAGGGACCTACTTTACATCAATAGATGTAATATACCAAGGACACGATGTAGTAACCATCATCATCAAGAACAAAGGAAAATAATAAGTTATCAGTCAAACTTTCCCAGCAACCATCAATTGGTTTACACTACCTAGGCACGAAATAAATTAATTACTACAGCCACAAAAACCATCACCACCAACATGGAATGTGTATATTGTTTGTCGACCATCACGCTTCTTGGTGCAGATAATATGAAAATCCATAGTGCACACCTTGTTGTCTTCGAGACAATCAAAGAGGAAACTATCATCGATCTACAAGTTATTGTCATTGATAACTACCTACATCGGTTTAAAAGCCTCCTCGTGATGCTAGTCCAAATGTTAAAACACATCTTTGTCATGTAGTTGAAAACAACAGTTTGCTTATCTTGTGGAAGATGTGAGTTGGCATATTTTATGGGAAGGCTCTATCGTAGATTAGAAGATAAACAAATTCAAACCCAACGACCAGGGTGTATAATTTTGGGGAATAATAACAACTTTTCAAAGTATTGAAGTAAGGGCTTTACGTATTCTAGTGAATGTTTCTAGGGAAGATCAATTTTTAAGTAGAACAACACTCTGACCAAAGATGTGATATAATTTAAAGATTGAATATTGTACTCATGATATTGCATTTTCCTGCTAATGTTGCTCTTACACATGATGCTTAGAAGGATGGGAATGTAGAACTTGATAGATTCCACACTCTCATCCACTTTATTCTCTTGCATTGGACATAGATACTTCCATCGTCCCCATTTAGACAACGCACACGTTTTTGGTGGTGTAAGTATGACCATAAGCTTGACAAAACGAAACATGAACTCTATGTCATGAGAGTTACACCATTGGATATGTATTCGAATGAAGTTTCTAATGGTATAAATTTATTACAATTGATATGTATTATTGGTCAAATTAACAGTCAAAGTTAATACACACAAGGCTCAGCGAGCTAAGGTTAAATATGTGCAAGAAGGGGGGACAATAAAAAATACTTCCATCTAATTGCAAATGAAAAAATAGGAGGATTTTGTTTTCCAATTAGAATAGGACGAGGTGACAATTTTGGGTGAAAAAAACTTGAAGGTCTATATCACTAAGTTCTAGAAAAATATTTTTGGGGCGCCAATTCCAAATTCCTCTCTTTGGCGGAATAAAATAATAGTGATATTCTGTAGTTAACTTTCGAGGAGTGAGTATCCTTATTGCTAACTTAACAGAGAAGTAATGGAAGCTATCAATCTGATGGGATATTATAACGCTTTCTTCCCCCACCGCTGAGTTTTATCAAAAAAATTGGGATGTTATAAAAGATGATTTAATGACTTATTCGTTCAGTTACAAACATTGGATCTACCATTGAACAAACTAAACTTTGGGGTCATTACCCTACTACCAAAAAAAGTACGTGGTTTATGGTTTAGATACAACAATATAGCTAATTTGTCTCCTGAATGCCAACTTCACAATTTTCATGAGTGTAGGAATGAACAGGATTACTACCATTGCTCATAAAGTCATTCGACCATCTCAAACGGCTTTCTTGACAGACTGCCACATCTCTATATCTATCTATATCTCTATCTCTACTAATACTAGCTAAATACCCGTGCTCCACGTTACGGGAAATAGAAAAAATCACGTCACAACTATAAATCGGACGGTAACTTAAATGGTTTCGTTCAGATCATGAGAGGATAAAACACCGGTGTGACCCAAATTTTCCAAGAAAATAGATCAATCATCATGAACCTAGCTTCACTTTGCTATCTACTCTTTTATTCTTCCTTTTTAATTTCTCTGTCAAAAACCAGCGTTTGCACATTTTTTTGACGTGGCATTTGCAGTAATTGAAGTTCGATGTAGCAGTTGATTATAACATGCATAAATCAACATATTTCTTATGCTTGTGAATCCATGACCGTTTCTTATCGGATCTATGTCAGGTAATCAGGAGGCGTTTGTCACGACCTGATATTGGTTCCTTGTATTCAATCATGTCCGTTGGTGTCCTAATCATTATCTTAGCTTAAGTAAACGCTATTAGCACCTGGTGGTGATTAATGTAATAGTGGAACTTATGTCAAGGCTCGCGGTCGGTCACAGTTATAAGGCCGGAGAGTGGGCGGATGGGTGGCTCTATATATGAAAACCCTAAAATTATCTATTCCTCTATCCCTTAGTTTGCCGTCTTTATCTTCTTGCCAATTACCAGTTCTTCAATTCCTTCCAGTTATCAGTTTTAATTTCCCTTTAATTCTAGTCGAGGTCCGTGGTCCACTCAATTCTATCTATGACCCTGACAATTGGTATCTTGAGCCATCTGGTTCTCGGCAAGAAAAATTTTCCATCCCCGAGGGTTGTACCAATTACTTCGATTCGCACGTAAAATCCCATTGCTACCGTGGATCTGTCGCTGACGGCTCCAAATCCTCCCTGCCAACGGATTCTGATCCCCAAGGTACGAGCTTTCCAGCCGATGATGCTGGTGCAGACACAATCCCAGGAAGCCTTGAACAAAGTGATGGAAGAAGAAGATCTGAAAGAGGCAGAGCTCGCTCAGTCCACTGAAGAGGAACAAATCAGTCAACATCTACCAAGAGAAGTACTAAATTTGATGAGGAAAATTGATCGTAAGCAGGAATCCGTCGATTCCTTGGAAGGTACTCTTGCAAAATTTACTGAGATGGTTGCACAGTTAGGGTTATCCATGAGAGCCAGCAACCCTAACCAGGTTACTGTGATTCCACCAATTGTTACCACTAGGAGCGAAGCATCTACTCCACCACACCTCAACAAGAACCTGATCCCTATGCAGGAAGGAGACAAACCATTATCTTCGGTGGTGTCTGTTCCCAAACCATTTGCTGGGTAAATAAATTACAGAAGGGCAATTGACATGACTGAGCAAGACATAACAATGCAATACTAGACATTCATGATCCTATGAGATTCGATTGGGAAATACAACAAGATATATAGACCGCCATCCAACTGCATCTATGACTAGAAGTCCACCTTTGGGTTATTATCCGAACCCCCTCCAGTATTAAGTTGCAAGCAACAGACAACTGCTTTAAGCAAAGTGTGTAAGGTAAACAATCCACTTGTTCCATGAACAAGAGACCGTTGTTTTCTCCCTAGTGTCAATAACACATCTACAACCTTAGAAATTTTGGTCACTTCCCTTAGATTAAATAGAGGCATGAACCCACTATCGAGCATAAATACCCCCTCTTAGAGTCACTAGCAACTACTTGGCAAAGATAGCTACTAACAACGGAGAGCATGCAATATCACAAACAACATAGACATGATAGAATCAATAAGACAAAATCATTAATCAATCTGACATAGTAATCTCAATATCCATCGGATCCCCGCAAACACAACATGCATGATTACAAATAGATGAGATCTTGATCATGCACGGAGCTTACAAGATCTAGACATGAAAGAACAAAGGAGGAGATACAACCATCTAGCTACTACATGGACCTGTAGTCTAAGGTGGAACTACACACGCTTCATACCGGAGGGTGGCATGATGAGGAAGAAGGCCTCCGAGATGATCTCCCCTCAGGCAGGGTGCTGGGAAGAGCTTCAGATCCCCCGATCTAGGGATGATGGTGGCGGCGGCTACAGACGGTTTTGTGGAATATTGATCGGGTACTTAGGGTTTAGGCATCGGGGGCTTCTTATAGGCGAAGAGGCGAGGCAGGGGGCCGCCAGGCGGCTGCACCCGCGCGTGCGGCCAGGGTGTGTGTCCCCCTCGAGGCCCTCCTCTGTCTCGTCTTCTGGCTCCGTGTTCCCCACGGTAAATATTGACTTTGGCTTTTGTCCCGTCCAATTCCGAGAATATTGATTTTCTGCCTTTCTGGAACCAAAAACAGAAGAAAACAGGCAACTGGCACTGTGGAATCTTGTTAATAGGTTAGTACCAGAAAACATATAGAAACACCTCAAAGTGTAGACAAAGAAAAGCAAAGTAGATACTAAACAAGCATGGAACATGAAAAATTATAGATACGTTTCCGACGTATCAAGCATCCCCAAGCTTAACTCCTGCTCGTCCTCGAGTAGGTAAGTGATAAAAATAATAATTTTTGAGGTGACATGCACCATCAAAATCAAGATCAAACCATTTGCAAGCATTGAAAGCTGGGATCAAAGAACTCTAAACATGTGCATGAAAGATGGAGTTCTAACAGTAAGACAAAGTAACTGTGCATGCAACATGAAAGGCTACAAACAAAGATCATGAATAACATGTATTGAAAACGTTTATTTGTTTCACATAAAGAAAACATGGCATAGTAGCATTCAGCTTGTCCCTCATAGAGTAGCAAATAGATGCATAGGACACCTTCAAAGTTTATAAAAGTGACTAGATATAAATAGTTCATGAGCAAGCAATATCAATAATATGCATCAATCAATAAGTTTTGGGACAATGAACATAGAACTAAGAATGGCAACTATGCTCTCTTAACCGGTGCCTAAAGGTAGAAGGTGGAGACTCAATATAATGGTGGAAGAAAGACCCTTCATATAGGGAAGCAGGGATTTCGAGTTTCAAAAAGAGCTTCCAAAAATATGGTACTTGTTAGCTTTCAGCTCTCATTGCCCCTATCATAAGCATCTTGAAGTGATTAAGGTTAAACTAAACAAAGTATGGAGTATATGCTTGACAAAGTATAAGTTGGCAATCTCATGTCCCTTGAATACGAGGGCCGCTCCTCATGCTACTCAACTTTAGTCACTTATAAATTCTTGTCATAGTAAGTACATGTGTATCATAGAGAACCGCTAACAGGGTACCTCTTGCACATGGTACAAGAGTTATCCCATAATCAAATTTACAAGGCAAGCACACAATAAGCATCTCAGCAATCTTCTTATTTACCATGGGAATATGGTGCTTTTTTCTCTCTTTCCTCTTTTCTCAATATGTCTCTTATTTTATAAGAAGAATGCTTCATAGATGTCACTATGGTGATGCTGCAAGTTTCCACCATGATTAGTGATACGTCGGAAACGTATCTATAATTTTTGATGCTCCATGCTTGTTTAGTATCTACTTTGCTTTGCTTTGTCTACAGTTTGAGGTGTTTTTATATCTTTTCTGAAACTAACCTATTAATAAGTTGCCACAGTGCCAGTTGCCTGGTTTCTTCTGTTTTTGGTTCCACAAAGGCAGAAAATCAATATTCTCGGAATTGGACGGGACAAAATCCAAAGTCAATATTTTACCATGGGTGACACGAAGTACAGAGGAGAGACAGAGAGGCGAGCCAGGGCCGCCACACCCTCCTAGGCGCGGGTAGGCCCACCCCGCGCCTAGGTAGGGTGTGGGCCCTCCGACCGCCTCCCAGCCTCGCCTCTTCGCCTATAAGAAGCCCCCGATGAAGAAACCCTAGGCACCCGATCAAAACTCCACGAAACCTTCTATAGCCGCCGCCACCATCGTCCCTAGATCGGGGGGATCTGAAGTTCTTCTCGGCACCCTGCCAGAGGGGAGATCATCCCGGAGGCCTTCTTATTCATCATGCCAGCCTTCGGTATGAAGCGTGAGTAGTTCCACCTTGGACTACAGGTCCATGTAGTATCTAGATGGTTGTATATCCTCCTTGTGCTTTCATGTATAGATCTTGTGAGCTCCGTTCATGATCAAGATCTAATCTATTTGTAATCATGCATGTTGTATTTGTAGGGATCCGATGGATATTGAGATTACTATGTCAGATTGATTAATGGTTTTGTCTATTTGATACTATCATGTCTATGTTGTTTATGATCTTGCATGCTCTCCGTTGTTAGTAGCTATCTTGGCCAAGTAGTTGCTAGTGACTCCAAGAGGGGGTATTTATGCTCGATAGTGGGTTCATGCCTCTAGTTTCCAAGGGAAGTGACAGAAATCTCTTCGATTGTAGATATGTTGTTGCCACTAGGGAGAAAAAAACGATCTCTTGTTCATGGAACAAGTGGATTGTTTACCTTACACACTTTTCTTAAAGCAGTTGTCTGTTGCTTGCAACTTAATACTGGAGGGGGTTCGGATGATAAACTGAAGGTGGACTTCTAGTCATATATGCAGTTGGATGGCGGTCTATCTATATTGTTGTATTTCTCAATCGAATCTCATAGGATCTTTTTGTCTAGTATTGCATTGTTATGCCATGCTCAGTTCCTGTAAGTTGCCCTGCTGTAATTTGTTTACCCTTCATGCCATGTTGTTTATATAAGGAGATCACATTTAATGAACTATGGACCCCGGTCCAATCATTACCATTGATACATCTTCCACTATTACTTGTTTACTTGCTGCAAACCATCACCTTCCACACCATATGTTTAGTCCTTTGTTACAGCAAACCGGTGAGCTTGAAAACCTCACTGATTTGTTGGGGCAAAGTCTTGAGTTTGTGTTGTGCAGGTTTCCACGGTGCTTGCAACACCTTTGAGACGTTTCCTTCCTCCTAATGGTTCGATAACCTCGGTTTCTTACTGAGGGAAAACTTGTTGCTGTGCTCATCACACCTTGCTCTTGGGGTTTTCAACGAAGCGTCCCACGACAGTGATGGGCGTCATCAAGCTTTTCTGGCGCCGTTTCCGGGGAGGCTAAGGACGTCTTCACAAGGGGAGTTCTCCTCAACCTTTCTCTTTACTTTGTTTTTAGTTTGCTTAGTTTCTTTTGCTTGGTTTTGTTTGCCTCTTTTTATCAAAAACTCAAAAAAATAGTTTAGTTTGGTTTGCTTTCTTTATTCAAAAACACAAAAAAATTAGTTCCTACTCTAGTAGCTACCATGTCTGGTTTTGGTCCTATCTCTCTGACACCTATGGAAGAGATCTTTTCTTTTAAGCAAAAATGCGAAGAGAGTTTTAAGGAAGATGAGTCTTAGCTTGGTTATCAATAGTTTCTACCACGGTATTGCTCTTTGTTATAGATATGCTTTAAATGCTGTTGCTGGGAAAGATATTTTTCAATGTACTGAGGATGAAGCTTTTGATGCCATAAAGAAATTGATTATAATTTATAATACACCTGGCAAGTCTGATTCCTCTTTCATAAATATTTTTGCTAGGTTGAACACTCTTGAGTCCAGTACTACTGCTTTGAATAGTTGCTATCACACACTTAGGGAGTACCATGATTATGTTCCAATGAATTCTGAGCCTTCAAAGTGGTTTCCCACAATCAAAGTCACTATAAATAGTGCAACTTTTGATGCTCGTTGTGATATCATGTCTGAATTTTGCCTTATGCCTAAAGATATTTATGAGTCTTTGAGTCTTTGGGGGATTTTTAAAGGAGGAGAGGAGATCTCTCTTACTAATAATGCCACTTTATTACCCATTGGAATAGCTGAAGGTGTGTTTACAAAAATCTCAGGGAAAATGGTGTCTACTGATTATCTTGTTATTGAATGTGTAGGCAAAGGACATATCACACTTGGAAGATCCCTACTGAAACACATTGGAGCAATAATAGATGTGGGAAAAGGCATTATGCATTTTGCTCCTCCAGTAAGCAATCATATTTTCCCTAAAGAAAATAATAAAGGCAAGAAAGGAAAGAATAAGAGAGTTGCTTCCTCATTTGAAAATACTTGATTTCTTGCTTCTTGTGCCTAACTTAAAGGCGTTAAAGAAAAGTACTTGTTGGGAGATAACCCAAGAGTTTCATTGAGTCTTGGAAGTTATTACTTCAGTAATGACCTCTCCTTATCATTTTTGTTTGCTTTTTGTGCCAAGAATGACCTTTAATGAGAGGGAAGTAAGATTTGGGGAGTTGCTGTCTCAAAATAGATTTCTGTCCTCCACCATAAAAATTCGTGAGGAGTCTCTGTAAGTCGGATTGAGCTTAAAATTTACGAATAAATCCCCCAGTATGTTAGCTAACTTTCGTTAGTTCAACACTTTTTGAGCAATAGAAGATTTTCGAAAAAATCGGTTTCTACCAGCTGGTCTGTTTTGACAGATTTCTCTCATTATTTGCATTTGCTTCTTATTGATTACTTTTTGAGTTCTCTTTTGGGGAATTGAGCTTTTTGAAGGAGTTGCTATAGTAGCTTGTGTTTTTAGTGAAAAGTTTTCCTGTTCCAAATCTAAACCCAAGGGTCTATTATCTTTTGAATACATTAATGTTGCTAATGAAGATTGTGTGAAGTTTTGTATGAAGGAAAAAATTTCAGGTGTAGAGAGAGAATGATGTAATTAGGTGAATAATGGACAAAAACTCAATCTTGGGGATGCCACCCCGGTGTCACCCCAAGAAATATCCAAGAGGTACAAGCGTCAAAGCTTGGGGATGCCCAAGGCATCCCCTTCTTCATCAATAGAAAGCTCAGGTCTGTCTAGACACCTCATTCTTATTGTTTCATGCACTATTGTGTTGTTTCAAATAAGTTGCTTGGTGTTGGAAAGGAGTAGGAAGTTCCTGCTTGAAAGTGCAAGAGGAGCTTGCATTGACTATGACTTAGACTTTAGCATGACATGCTAGGTGTTTTTTTGACCTTATGCTTAGTGATTATTGCTGTAGCATGTCTTGTTCCAAACAATTGGGATTGCTTAGTGTGCCTTGAAAGAATTATGCATTGTTTTAGCATACAAAAGCATAGTATTGTTGTATTCTCCTTTGATGCTTTGTTTGGGTTGACTTGGCACATGCTCACACCATGTTATGACTATGAACAAGTCACCATAGCCTCTATGATCATTTAGTCCTTGACTTGTAGTACCACTCTATGCTTTGATTAGTCATGTTTTGTTGCTCTGCATGATTATGGCCATTATTGCTCTCTTAGTTGGTTGCTCCCAGTCTTTTGCTAGCCTCCACTTGTATGAGTAAGCTCTACTCATGTGAAAGGTGTACCCCGTTGGCGGTTCTCTATGATACGCATGTACTTACTATGACAAGAACTTATAGATGACTGAAGTTGAGTAGCATGAGGTGTGGCCCTCGTATTCAAGGGACTTGAGATTGCCAACTTATACTTTGTCAAGCATATACTCCATCTTTGTTCACTTTAACCTTAATCACTTCAAGATGCTTATGATAGGGGCAATGAGGGCTGAAAGCTAACAAGTACCATAATTTTTGGAAGCTCCTTTTGAAACTTGAAATCCCTTCTTCCTTTATGAAAGGCCTTTCTTCCACTATTATTTGAGTCTCCACCTTCTACCTTTAGGCACCATTAAGAGAGCATAGTTGCCATTCTGTGTGCAGTGTCCCAAAACTTATTGATTGATGCATATTGTGATATTAATTGTTCTTGTGCTACTTGTATCTAGTCACTCTTATGAACTTTGAAGGTGTCCTATTTATCTATTTGCTACTCTATGAGGGAAAAGCTAAATGCCACTATGCCATGTTTTCCGTATGTGAAACAAACAAACATTTTTCAATGCATGTTATTCATGATCTTTGTTTGTAGCCTTTCATGTTGCATGCATAGTTACTATGTCCTACTGTTAGAACTCCATCTTTAATGCACATGTTTAGAGTTCTTTGATCCCAGCTTTCAATGCTTGCAAATGGTTTGATCTTCGTTTTGATGGTGCATGTCACCTCAAAAATTATTCTTTTATCACTTACCTACTCGAGGACGAGCAGGAGTTAAGCTTGGGGATGCTTGATACGTCGGAAACATATCTATAATTTTTGATGCTCCATGCTTGTTTAGTATCTACTTTGCTTTGCTTTGTCTACACTTTGAGGTGTTGTCACATCCCAAATTTTTCCAAATTTTGAAATGTGAAAAATAAATAAACAAAAGAAATAATTGTTGATATTTAGGGTGAAAAGAAACTTTTGTTTCTAATTGGAAGCATTAAAACCCTTCTTGAACAAAATTTGAATGAAAAGGGAATCCAACAAAATTTCAATCAAGTGAAATGCATTCATCAATGAATGTATCTTGAAATTTAAACATTTGGAGAAGTTAAACGAAAACCCCAAATCTTAATGAAAGAAATCACTTCCAAAGATCAAATGCATTTTATGCATGGAAAGAATCTTGAATTTAAACACTTGGGAAAATAAACCAAAACCCTAAAACCCTAATGGAATAAACCATTTACAAGATCTCTCTAAGAATATGGATTTGATCCATATAAAAATTTAGCAACAAACATTTATAAATGATAAAAATGATAAACAAAAATATTATAAAACCATAGAACTTGGTTTCATTTAATTTGGAGCCATGGATAAAAACTTATGAATTTAAAGGAAATAATTTCCAAAGCTAAAAAATCTCCTATGTAAAAACCATACCAAATTGTGAGGAAAATAATCCTAAAAGGATTTAAGAGGTTAAACAAATATTAAATAAAATTATACAAATTGGAATCACCAATTTTGAATCTATAAATAAAAGATATGGATTTTATAAGACAAAGGAAGAAAGAAAGAAATAAATAATAATTAAAAGCCAAATTAAATCTTGGCCAAATCCATAAACAAATGGAAGTTTATTGAATAATTAAAAGGGGTAAAAGATTATTTAAATAAATCATATGGATTAAACCATATTCACTTTTATTTAAATAAAGACAAATTGCCTAAACTAAATTATAAATCCCAAGGAAATTAGTTAGAAGACAAATCAAAACTTGAATTAAATACATAAGTAAATGGAATAAATTTAATCCAAATAAAATAAAGGAATAAAGATTAATTGAATAAAAACTTATATGAACATGAACCATATTTGATTTAAAAGAAGACAAAATCCCTAATAAAAATGATTAATTAAATCATGGGAAAATAATGGAAATTGCCAAAATGGATTAGAAGTTATCCAATTAACTTAAAAGAATAAAGAATTAATTAAATAGAATTATATGGTTTGGAACCATAATCAAATTCATTTAAATAAATACAAAGGCTTTATTTAAATAAATATTAAATCATATTAAAATATTTGAAATAATTCAAAGTGAATTATTTAAACACACTAATGAATAAATAAAACCTACTAAAAAGGTTTGATAAACATTTGAATTCAAAACAGATGTTTAAATCATTTGAATAAAATAATTTGGTTGGGAAACATATTTAAATCTTATGTAAATAAAGACAAATGTCTATTTTAAATAAATATTAAACCATAAGAGAATATAAGAAAATATTCTAAAATGGATTATTTAAATACAATAATAAACAGTATTAAAACCTACTGAAAGTTTAGAAAAGCTTTGGTAAAAACTTGAATTGAAATTGAGGTTTGAATCCTTTGAATACAATTCATACAGGAAAACAGAAATAGAAAAAGAAAAAGATTCAGAATGAAAAAATAGAAAAGAGAAACAACCCACTAACCCTACCCAGCTCCTAGCCCAACTAAGCCCAATACCAGCCCACCCAAGAAACCCCTCTCCCCGCGAGCCCTTTCTCACTCACGCGCATACCCTCTCATCTCGCTGACGAAACAGACCCACGCCACGTTGGCTGCCCCGTCATCATCTCCCCCACCCGCGCGGCCCATTTTTTCCCCTCTCCTCGCCATTTCTGCCCTTGATTCTGCAGCATTAATTCGCATCAATGCACGAGTAATTATCGCCTGTGACCTTACCCTCTTAAGCGCTTGTCTCCCCTCTCTCTTTCCCCTCACTCGCCATCTCCTCTATGCCACAGGGCTGCTCCAATTCTTCCTCGCTCCGCCACTGCTCCGACGAGCCACCGCAGCAATTCCGGCCAGCCCTCACCTCCCCTTGCCCCCTGGATGCTACGAGCTTGTTCACCATCACCTAGCGCACCTTCCAGTACCCTTAACTCGTCGCGCGTGCCCCAAAATGTCGGCTTCTTCTTAGACTGAACGCCGTCGTCGTCGTCTTCGACCACTCTGGCTACTTCCCCCGATGAGATCTGACCGTCCCTTTCTCTCTTGATGACACACGCATACTCATCTCTCCCTCGCGCATCTTCCTGACTTGTTTTCTTGCCTTTGCGAGCACCGTAGCCTCGCCAACATCGACGAACAGACGTGCCCGTCGCCAGGACCATCTCCGGTGTGCAATCACCGTCGCTCCCGTGCGCCCCTTCGTCTACAACGATCACGTCGAGCATCTACTTGTCACGGCGAACTCGGTGAGCATATCATTTCGCTCCTTTTATTCCTGGAACGTCGGACCGCCGTAGACACAACACGCCAGCGCCGCTCGCCGTCGCCAGCGCCGCCAAATCGTGACCAGTTAGATCCTGGACATTAGATCTTGATCTTGTGGATAGGATAGAAACACTTAACTGAAGCGGTATGCTAGATCTGATCCGAACATATCCCTTTCAATCCAACGATCCACACTGCGCGATCCAGACGAAGCGGTATAGACCAATGGAAATAAGACACGTGTCCCAGCTCTGGATTTAAAACATAAAATGAATCTATTAGATGTTTGATTTTGTAAAATTCGTAACGTTAGATCTACACATCCAAAATTTGTAAATTTTATATCATTGGAATCAGGAAAATGTGAACTTTGCAACCCTGCCCTTAGTTTAGTATTTATCTTCTGGAAAATTGTTGTTTTTGCAGAAACATTATTAGGATTATTTTGTGTATAAAATTTATTCTAAAATTGATTTTTGAGTAAAATCTTTTGCAAATGTTTTGTTTTGAACCAACTGACCAGAAACACAAACTTTTTGGTTTAGAAATATATTTTGTTAAAGACAAGGAATTATTCCTTGAATAAAGGAATTTCTAGTAAAACAAAAATATTTGCTATGATTTAAAAATGCTTTTTGAGTAAAACCTTTTGCAAATGGTTTGATTTGAACTCTCTGACCCTAAACACCAACTTTTGGATTTAAAAATATATCTAATTAACCCTAGAAAATTATTCCTTTGAATAAAAAGCATTTCTAGTAAAACAAAAATGTTGATTTTATTTAAAAATAGTTTTTGAGTGAAACCTTTTGAAAATGGATTTGTTTTAAACACTTTGACCATAAAAACTAAAATTTGTGTTTATAAACATATTTGGCTAACTCTACAAATTATTACTTTGATTTAAATCATTCTAGCAAAACAAAAATGATTTAAATGGCCCATTTTCACTAACTTGGTTTCAAATGGTTTTGCCACTACTATAAATGACCAACAGGTGTTTTAAAATGTTTACAACCTTATTAGAAACCAATTTTCAAAATAAAACAATCTTTTGCATGCTTGCATGCATTGTTTTCTTTTCTTTATCTTATGTGGTGAATTGTTTGAATGCTAGTTTGAATATGTTCTTTCTTGATTAAATTGTAGGGAACTTTGAAGAGTGTGACTATTGCAAGATCAAGGAGTGAACCTACTTTCTCTACCAAAAAGGCAAGTGGTGCTTCATACATTTTGTCCTATTATTTTCACTATGCATTAGTGATATTTTGAGTAGGACTTGCATGGATTTTTTACTAAGTATGCTATGCCTTGGGAAATCCTAGTAGATGATGCCTTAGTAAAATTTTCCCTAAGTTAAGATTCTTGCTACTATCATGCTTAGCTTAGTTAATAGAAAACAAGGGTGGATTAATCATGCTATGGAAATTTTACTAAGTCTTTTGACTTGTGTTTTGCTTAATAAAACAACTATGTGAATGAATCACCTGGGTGGAATGGAAATAATGGGTTGTGTTGAGTGGTTACCCAGGGGAAATACCTGGTGTATCTCACTTGTGGAAAGCCACCCAGGAACAAAGAGATTTTAAATTTCAAATGTTTAGAAGCTTCAAGTGCAGCCACATGGCATTATGGGCTCTGCCTAGATCATATAGGTTGCAATAACTTAGCCAGATGGACAGAAGGTGGTAGGGGGTGATAGGTTGGAACGTGTCCATTTGGTCAAAGGGAAGGCTTCTGAAAGATCTTGTCGCGATGCATGTCGAGTCTTGTGGGGAAAGAGCACCACCTCTTGAGAGAGTAAAATCTAAGTACTTAGCCGTGTCCCCGGCAATGGACAATTTGAGCATCAAGACATGGAAGCTATCAATGATCTCCTCATCCCAATTTCTAAGTTAAAAACTTGTGGTTGAACAAGGGTTAAAGGTTAACCAATTCTATTGGTTGTTCCTTGGGTGATTTTGACAAACAAAAATTAGTGTTTTTCAAATGATAAGGAAAACCTTATTTTGAGCAAAGCAAGCCTAAGCTCCACTTATCCAAATGCATATAAATGATAGATACCACTACTCTACCATAGTATCACTTGCCAATACAATTCAAATGTATTGACCCTTGTGGCTGTAACTTATTATGTTGCAGGTTTTTTTGATGTTAGTGAAGTGTGTTGAATAGGATTACAAGTCTACAACCAACATGATTGCCTGTGGCACTTTGAAGATGAAGGACTCCATGCTACTTAGTTATATTTAATGCATTGTAATGAGATAGCCAAATGAGCTATGTAAGATGTAATGAATTATTTTATTGCTGGTTATAAAGTTGTATTATGACACTAGTGAGAAAAAGGGCATATAGTCCCGGTTTGTAAGGGCCTTTGGTCCCGATTTTGCACCCGGGACTGCGAAATCGGGACTAAAGGCCCCCTATCTCTAGTCCCGGTTTGTTACAACGCGGGACTAGAGGTCACCGCATGGGCCACCTTATGGCCGTTGTTTATAGCGGGGGGACGAAGGACCTTTAGTCCCGGGTCGTAATACGGCCCTGGACTAAAGATCTTTTTTCAAAAAAAAATATTATTATTTTTTAATTTTTTTTCGATTTTTTTCTTGAACTTTTGAATTATTTGACTCGTAATCCTCTCACTTGGAACATTTTTAGCACTAAGTATATTTAATATTAGGTCAAATTACACTTATAGTAAACTTCCCGGCCGGTCACCCATCCTAGCACTACTCCACCCTCAGCACGCTTAACTTCTCTGTTCCATCAGGATGTCCTCACGCAAGTCCATTTGTACCTTGTTGTCAACACTACCATATCTATCCTATTAGCCCATATCAATATGCCATACATCTTTATTTTTTTGAAATTACAAACAACTCTTTTAGTAAACAACAATAAATAAGTAATAATAATATTTTAATGCAATGAAAGTAAAAAACTAAATAAAATAATATTTTTTTTTTGCCATTTATTCATTTAATATGGCATAAATAATATATTTAAATCTATAAATCGAAATTCGACAAATAATATATCCATAATTATCAGAAAAATGTGAGGAATCCAAATATGGAATAAATAAAATTGCAAAAAAAATAATTTTTTAAATAACTTTTTTTCCTTTTCGAATTTTAAAAATCTAAAATAATCCAAAACGGCCTAAAGGCTGTTGAAATCGAACTCACAATTTTTTCCAAACATTTTGATAGGTTGTACATTTTTTTTCGATATCGTACGCAAAAGTTATAGCCAATTTAAGTTTTCCTGCCAGGCCGCACACCTTTAGTCCCGAGCCGTATCACGACCCGGGACTAAAGGGTGTTGCCCGTGCCCGAACCCCTTTAGTCCCAATCCATATCACGACCCGGGACTAAAGATCTGAAACGACCCGGGACTAGAGTTTCCTCGGGCTCTTAGCCACCGAAAACGGTACGAACCGGGACTAGTGCTCATACTAGTCCCGACCCGTAACAAATCGGGACTAGTGTTAGACTCTAGATCGAACCGAAGACCCTTTTTCTACTCGTGTGACCTTTGTTTCTTGATATTATATCTTAAACTGTGGATGCTAGCTATTGATCTAGGGACTAGCATTGTAAACACAGGGATCTCTACCTTATCAGGTTGGGACCTCTACGGGTGCCAGTTGCCCGTTTTCTTCTGTTTGTGGATCCAGAAAGGCAGAAAATCAATATTCCCGGAATTGGAGGGGACAAAAGCCAAAGTCAAAATTTTACCGTGGGCGACACGAACTCCAGAGGAGAGACGGAGAGGCGAGCCTGGGCCACCACACCCCCTAGGCGCGGGCGGGCCCACCCCGCGCCTGGGTAGGGTGTGGGCCCTCCGGCTGCCTCCCAGCCTCGCCTCTTCGCCTATAAGAAGCCCCCGATGCAAAAACCCTAGGCACTGATACGTCGGAAACGTATCTATAATTTTTGATGCTCCATGCTTGTTTAGTATCTACTTTACTTTTCTTTGTCTACACTTTGAGGTGTTTTTTACATGTTTTTGGTACTAACCTATTAACAAGTTGCCACAGTGCTAGTTGCCTATTTTCTGCTGTTTTTGGTTCCAGAAAAGTTAGTAAAGAAATTTTCTCGGAATTGGACGGGACAAACGTCAAAGTCAATAACTTTCCGTGGGGAACAAGAAGTCCAGAGGGGACGCAGAGATGCGTGCCAGGGCAGCCGCACCCCCCTAGGAGCGGGTGGGCCCTGCCCCACGCCTAGGCAGGGTGTGGGGCCCCTGGCCACCGCCTCGGCCTCCCCCTTCGCCTATAAGAAGCCCCCGATGCAGAAACCCTAAGTACCCGATCAAATCTCCATGAAACCTTCTGTAGCCGCCGCCACCGTCATCCCTAAATTGGGGGAGGGATCTGAAGTTCTTCCCGGCACCCTGTCGGAGGGGAGATCATCCCAGAGGCCTTCTCTCCGGTATGATGCGTGAGTAGTTCCACCTTGGACTATGGGTCCATGTAGTAGCTAGATGGTTGTATCTTCTCCTTGTGCTTTCATGTATAGATCTTGGGAGCTCCGTTCATGATCAAGATCTAATCTATTTGTAATCATGCATGTTGTGTTTGCGGGGATCCGATGAATATTGAGATTATTATGTTGGTTTGATTAATGGTTTTGTCTTTATGATTATATCATGTCTGTGTTTTTTGTGATATTTCATGCTATCCATTGTTAGTAGCTATCTTGGCCGAGTAGTTGCTAGTGACTCCAAGAGAGGGTATTTATGCTCGATAGTGGGTTCATGCCTCTAGTTTCCAAGGGAAGTGACAATAATCTCTTCGGTTGTAGATGTGTTGTTGCTACTAGGGAGAATACAACGGTCCCTTGTTTATGGAACATGTGGACTGTTTACCTTACACACTTTGCTTAAAGCAGTTGTCTGTTGCTTGCAACTTAATACTGGAGGGGTTTGGATGATAACCTGAAGGTGGACTTCTAGTCATAGATGTAGTTGGATGGCGGTCTATGTATCTTTTTGTATTGCCCAATCGAATCTTATAGGATCCTTCTGACTAGTAATTGCATTGTTATGCCTTGGTCAGTTCCTGTCAATTGCCCTGCTCTAATTTATTTACCCTTCATGCCATGTTGTTTATCTAAGGAAAGCACCTCTAGTGAACTATGGACCCCGATCCAATCTTTATCATTGATACATCTTCCACTGTTACTTGTTTACTTGTTGCAAACCACCATTACCTTCCACACGATACGTTTAATCCTTTGTTACATCAAACCGGTGAGCTTGACAACCTCACTGATTCGTTGGGGCAAAATCTTGAGTTTGTGTTGTGCAGGTCTCCATGTTGCTTGCAACACCTGTGTGACGTTTCCTTCCTCCTACTGGTTCGATAACCTCGGTTTCTTACTGAGGGAAAACTTGCTACTGTGCTGCTCCACACCTTGCTCTTGGGGTTCCCAAACAAGCGCCCCTACATCAACTCAGCGCTGCATCAAGCTTTTCTGGCGTCGTTGCCGGGAACCTACAGGACAGCTTCAACCTCTTCCTACCCGTCAAGCACCAAGCTTTTCTGGCGCTGTTGCCGGGGAGGCTAAGGAAGTCTTCACAAGGGGAATCCTTCACTTCCTTTCTCTTTACTTTGTTTTTAGTTTGCTTTGTTTCTTTTGCTTGGTTTTGTTTGCCTCTTTCCAAAAAATCCAAAAAAAATAGTCTAGTTTAGTTTGCTTGCTTTATTAAAAAACACAAAAAAATTAGTTCCTACTCTAGTTTCCACCTTGTTCTAGCTCACCATGTTGGTCCCCATGTTCACCCTGAAGGACCTCTCTATAGGTAGTGGCTCCATAATTGGGAAAGACAGTATTGAAGAATTCTTTAATCATGTTAGCAAGAATGAGGATATTGAGGATAGATCTATAGCGGAACTTGCTCCTAATTATGAAATTGTTGTAGCTTCTTTAGTTCATATGTTGGAGGCTAGGTTTGTTAGCCTTAACCCCATGATGCAAATTTTGTTCCTAAAACTAAAAGAATAAAAGAATGCAGAAAAGAGATAGTTTATTCTTGAAACTTTACTCAAAGAGTTCCATGATGTTGTTAAGGAAGCCAAAAAGGTGTTTGAGCATTTTAATATGCTAGGATCATGTGTATATGTTGTGGGTACTTCAGATAAAACCAAGCCTAAATATGAATTTAAGATACCCATACCCTTTAAGCTTGTTGGGATGCATGAGGACTTTGAAAAGAATTTTGATTGGATTGTTCCTGAAAATACTTTTGATGAAAGTAGTAAACCAAAGAGAAATAAGAAGGGATCCTCCAAAACTCATTTGGATGAGATACCTCTCATAGTTAAAGACTTTGCAAGTATTGATCTCAATTCTTCATTTGAAAATACTTGCTTCTTCTTGCTTCTTGTGCCTAACTTAAAGGAGCTAAAGAAAAGTACTTGTTGGGAGATAACCCAAGAGTTTCCTTGAGTCTTGGAAGTTATTACTTCAGTAATGACCTATCATTATCCTTTTTGTTTGCTTTTTGTGCCAAGAATGACCTCTAGTGAGAGGGAAATAAGATTTGGGGAGTTGCTGTCCTGAAACAGATTTTTGTCCTCCACCAAAAAAATTTGTTAGGAGTCTCTGTAACTCGGATTGAGCTCAAAATGTACGAACAAATCCCCCAGTATGTTATCTAACTTCCGTTAGTTCAACAGTTTTTGATTTGAGCAACATAAGATGTTCGAAAAAATCGGTTTCTACCTGCTGGTCTGTTTTGACAGATTTCTGCAATTATTTGCATTTGCTTCTTATTGATTCCTTTTTGAGTTCTCTTTAGGTAAATTTAGCTTTTTTAAGGAGTTACTACAGTAGATTTCTACCTGCTGGTTTGTTTTGACAGATTTCTGCCATTATTTGCATTTGCTTCTTATTGATTCCTTTTTGAGTTCTCTTTAGGTGAATTGAGCTTTTTGAAGGAGTTACTATAGTAGATTGTGTTTTTAGTGAAAAGCCTCGCTATTCCAAAGCTTTGCCAGAGGTCTAATATCTTTTGAATACACTAATGTTGCTAATGAAGATTGTGTGAAGTTTTGTATGAAGGAAAAATTTCAGGTGTAGAGAGAGAGAGTGATGCAATGAGATGAAGAATGGACAAAAGCTCAAGCTTGGGGATGCACTCATGGTGTCACCCCAATAAATATCCAAGAGGTACGAGCGTCAAAGCTTGGGGATGCCCAAGGCATCCCCTTCTTCATCAATAAAAAGCTCAAGTCTGTTTAGACACTTTGTTTTATTGTTTCATGCACAAATGTGTTGTTCTTGGAGCGTCTTAGTTTTCGTTTGCTTTGCTTAGGTTGTTTAGTTTGCTTGAATAAAGTAGTTTGGACCCCCGTTCTCGCTGTGTTGTTTGCAAATAAGTAGCTTGGTGTTGGAAAGGAGTAGTAAGTTCTTGCTTATAAGTGCAAGAGGATCTTGCATTGACTGTGACTTAGACTTTAGCATGACATGCTAGGTGTTGTTTTGACCTTATGCTTAGTGATTATTGTTGTAGCATGTCTTGTTCCAAACAATTGGGATTGCTTAGTGTGCCTTGAAGAAATTATGCGTTGTTTTAGCATGCAAAAGCATAGTATTGTGGTATTCTCCTTTGATGCTTTGCTTGGGTTGACTTGGCACATGCTCACACCATGTTATTACTATGACAAGTCACCATAGCCTCTATGATCATTTAGTCCTTGACTTGTAGTACCACTCTTTGCTTTGATTAGTCATGCTTTGTTGCACTGCATGATTATGGCCATTATTGCTCTCTTATTTGGTTGCTCCCAGTCCTTTGCTAGCCTCCACTCGTGTGAGTAAGCTCTACTCATGCTTCCAACTCCCAAGAAACCAAGTTATTCCAAAGTGTCCACCATAAACTCCTATGCATGGTGTGTTACACCATTCCAAGTATATTCTTGTTTTCAGCTATCTTCCAATTAAAAACTATTTTGTTATGTGAAAACTTAGCGATTAAAGCCCTCACAAACTTGATGGCACACTTTATATTCTTTACCCCCAATAAACTTGAACCATTGTATCTTCTATGTTGTATATGCTTGCACTTATACGTTGGAATTAGCAGAACCGTGCTATCACGGGGAACATTTTCAACATTGCACTTGTACTTTGTAATCAGTTGATATCATGCTCTTTTGTCTATGGATGTCACCGATGTGAAATAAAGAGGGAACTTGTAAGTCCATGGAGTTTGTATCCTGTGTTAGAGAAACGCATGGGCCGCTAGCCTAAGCCATGTCTAATCAAGGTTGAAACTTGCAGCATCACCATAGTGACATCTATGAAGCATTCTTCTTATAAAAAAAGAGACACATTAAGAAAAGAGGAAAGAGAGAAAAAAAGCACCATATTCCCATGGTAAATAAGAAGATTCCTGAGATGCTCATTGTCTGCTTGCCTTGTCATTTTGGTTACGGGAAAGCTCCTGTACCATGTGCAAGGGGTACCCCGTTGGCGGTTCTCAATGATATGCAAATACTTACAATGACAAGAACTTACAGATGACTAAAGTTGAGTAGCATGAGGTGTGGCCCTCGTATTCAAGGGACTTGAGATTGTAAACTTATACTTCGTCAAGCATATACTCCATCTTTGTTCACTTTAACCTTAATCACTTCAAGATGCTTATGATAGGGGCAATGAGGGATGAAAGCTAACAAGTACCATAATTTTTTGAAGCTCTTTTTGAAACTTGAAATCCCTGCTTCTTTTATAAAAGGTCTTTCTTCCACCACTATTGAGTCTCCACCTTCTACCTTTAGGCACCATTAAGAAAGCATAGTTGTCATTTGTGTGTAGTGTTCCAAAGCTTATTGATTGATGCATATTGTGATATTACTTGTTCTTGTGCTATTTGTTTCTAGTCACCCTTGTAAACTTTGAAGGTGTCTTATGCATCTATTAGCTACTCTATGAGGGACAAGCTGATTGTCACTATGCTATGTTTTCTGTATGTGAAACAAACAAACATTTTTCAATGCATGTTATTCATGATATTTGTTTGTAGCTTGTCATGTTGCATGCATAGTTACTATGTCCTATTGTTAGAACTCCTTCTTTCATGAACATGTTTAGAGTTCTTTGATCCCAGATTTCAATGATTGCAAATGGTTAGATATTCATTGTGAAGGTGCATGTCACCTCGAAAATTATTCTTTTTTATCACTTACCTACTTGAGGACAAGCAGGAGTTAAGCTTGGGGATGCTTGATACGTCAGAAATGTATCTATAATTTTTGATGCTCCATGCTTGTTTAGTATCTACTTTGCTTTGTCTACACTTTGAGGTGCTTTTTACATGTTTTCTGGTACTAACCTATTAACAAGTTGCCACAGTTCCAGTTGCCTGTTTTCTGCTGTTTTTTGGTTCCAGAAAAGTTAGTAAAGAAATATTCTCGGAATTGGACGGGACAAACGTCAAAGTCAATAACTTTCCGTGGGGAACAAGAAGTACAGAGGGGAGATGGAGAGGCGTGCCAGGCCAGCCGCACCCCCCTAGGCGCGGGTGGGCCCTGCCCCGCGCCTAGGCAGGGTGTAGGGCCCCTGGCCACCGCCTCGGCCTCCCCCTTCGCCTATAAGAAGCCCCCGATGCAAAAACCCTAAGTACCCGATCAAATCTCCATGAAACCTTCAGTAGCCGCCGCCACCGTCGTCCCTAGATCCGGGGGATCTGAAGTTCTTCCCGGCACCCTGCCGGAGGGGAGATCATCCCGGAGGCCTTCTCTCCGGTATGATGCGTGAGTTGTTCCACCTTGGACTATGGGTACATGTAGTAGCTAGATGGTTGTATCTCCTCCTTGTGCTTTCATGTATAGATCTTGTGAGCTCCGTTCATTATCAAGATCAAATCTATTTGTAATCATGCATGTTGTGTTTGTGGGGATCCGATGGATATTGAGATTATTATGTTGGTTTGTTTAATGGTTTTGTCTTTATGATACTATCATGTCTGTGTTGTTTGTGATATTGCATGCTCTCCGTTGTTAGTAGCTATCTTGGTTGAGTAGTTGCTAGTGACTCCAAGAGGGGGTATTTATGCTCGATAGTGGATTCATGCCTCTAGTTTCCAAGGGAAGTGACAATAATCTCTTCGGTTGTAGATGTGCCGTTGCTACTAGGCACAAAACAACGGTCCCTTGTTCATGGAACATTTGGACTGTTTACCTTACACACTTTGCTTAAAGAAGTTGTCTGTTGCTTGCAACTTAATACTGGAGGGGGTTCGGATGATAACCTGAAGGTGGACTTCTAGTCATAGATGAAGTTGGATGGCAGTCTATGTATCTTGTTGTATTGCCCAATCGAATCTCATAGGATCTTTCTGACTAGTAATTGCATTGTTATGCCTTGCTCAGTTCCTATCAATTGGCCTGCTGTAATTTGTTTACCCTTCATGTCATGTTGTTTATATAAGGAGAGCACCTCTTGTGAACTATCTACCCCGGTCCAATCTTTATCATTGATACATCTTCCACTGTTACTTGTTTACTTACTGCAAACCACCATTACCTTCCACACCATATGTTTAATCCTTTGTTACAACAAACCGGTGAGCTTGACAACCTCACTGATTCATTGGGGCAAAGTCTTGAGTTTATGTTGTGCAGGTCTCCGCATTTCTTGCAACACTTGTGTGACGTTTCCTTTGTCCTACTTGTTCGATAACCTCGGTTTCTTACTGAGGGAAAACTTGCTGCTGTGCTGCTTCACACCTTGCTCTTGGGGTTCCCAACGAAGCGCTCCTACATCAACTCAGCACTGCATCAAGCACCCGATTAAAACTCCACGAAACCTTCTATAGCCGCTGCCACCATCGTCCCTAGATCAGGGGGGGGTCTGAAGTTCTTCCCGGCACCCTTCCGGAGGGGAGATTATCCTGGAGGCCTTCTTCTTCATCATGCCAGCCTTCGGTATGAAGCGTGAGTAGTTCCACCTTGAACTATGGGTCCATGTAGTAGCTAGATGGTTGTATCTCCTCCTTGTGCCTTCATGTATAGATCTTGTGAGCTCCGTTCATGATCAAGATCTAATCTATTTGTAATCATGCATGTTGTGTTTGCAGGGATCCGATGGATATTGAGATTACTATGTCAGATTGATTAATGGTTTTGTCTATTTGATACTATCATGTCTGTGTTGTTTGTGATCTTGCATGCTCTCCTTTGTTAGTAGCTATCTTGGCCAAGTAGTTGCTAGTGACTCCAAGAGGGGGTATTTATGCTCGATAGTGGGTTCATGCCTCTAGTTTCCAAGGGAAGTGACAGAAATCTCTTCGGTTGTAGATGTGTTGTTGCCACTAGGGAGAAAACAATGGTCTATTGTTCATGGAACAAGTGGATTGTTTACCTTACACACTTTGCTTAAAACAGTTGTCTGTTGCTTGCAACTTAATACTGGAGGGGGTTTGGATGATAACCTGAAGGTGGACTTCTAGTCATAGATGCAGTTGGATGGCGGTCTATGTATATTGTTGTATTGCCCAATCGAATCTCATAGGATCTTTTTGTCTAGTATTGCATTGTTATGCATGCTCAGTTCCTGTCAATTGCCCTGCTGTAATTTGTTTACCGTTCATGCCATGCTGTTTATCTAAGGCGAGCACCTCTAGTGAACTATGGACCCCGGTCCAACCTTTACCATTGATACATCTTGTCTAGTATTACTTGTTTACTTGTTGCAAACCATCACCTTCCACACCATATGTTTAATCCTTTGTTACAGCAAACCGGTGAGCTTAACAACCTCACTGATTCGTTGGGGCAAAGTCTTGAGTTTGTGTTGTGCAGGTTTCCACGTTGCTTGCAACACCTTTGAGACGCTTCCTTCCTCCTACTGGTTCGATAACCTCGGTTTCTTATTGAGGGAAAACTTGTTGTTGTGCTCATCACACCTTGATCTTGGGGGTTCCAACGAAGCATCCCACGATAGTGATGGGCGTCATCAATTAGGCATGGCTTAGTCTAGCGGCCCAGGTGTTTCTCTAAAACACATACATAACTCCATGGACTTACAATCTCCCCTTTTATTTCACACTGACGACATCCGTACACAAAAGAGAATGATATCAACTGTGTACAAAGTAGAATTGAAATGTTGAAATTGTTCCCCATGACAACATGGTTCTGGTCATTCCAACGTATAAGTGAAAGCATATACAACATAGATGGCACAATGGTTCAAGTTTATTAGGGGCAAGAAAAATAAAGTGTCCCATCAAGTTTGTGAGAGCTTTAATCACTAATTTTTCACATAACAAAATACTTTTTAATTGGAAGGTAGATGAAAACAAGAATATACTTGGAATGGTGTAACACACCATGCATAGGAATTTATAGTGGACACTTTGGAATAACTTTGTTTCTTGGGAGTTGGAAGCATGAGTAGAGCTTACTCATACAAGTGGAGGCTAGCAAAAGACTGGGAGCGACCAACTAAGAGAGCAATAATGGCCATAATCATGCAGAGCGATAAAACATTACTAATCAAAGCATAGAGTGGTACTACAAGTCAAGTACTAAATGATCATAGAGGATATGATGACTTGTTCATAGACATAACATGGTGTGAGCATTTGCCAAGTCAACCCAAACAAAGCATCAAAGGAGAATAGCACAACACTATGCTTTTGCATGCTAAAACAACGCATGATTTTTTCAAGGCACACTAAGCAATCCCAGTTGTTTGGAACAAGTCATGATACATCAATAATAACTAAGCATAAGGTCAAAACAACACCTAGCATTACATGCTAAAGTCTAAGTCACAGTCAAAGCAAGCTCCTCTTGCACTATTTCAAGCAAGAACTTCTACTCCTTTGCAACACCAATCAACTTATTTGAAACAACACAGCGAGAACGGGGGTCCAAACTACTTTATTCAAGAAGACTAAGAAAACTAAGCAAAGCAAACAAAAACAAAGACGCTCCAAGAACAACACAACAGTGCATGAAACAATAAAAACTAAGTGTCTAGAAAGACCTGAGCTTTTTATTGATGAAGAAGGGGATGCCTTGGGCATCCCCAATCTTTGACGCTTGTACCTCTTGAATATTTATTGGGGTGACACGGGGTGGCATCCCCAAGCTTGAGCTTTTGTCCATTCTTCATCTCCTTACTTTATTCTCTCTCTACACCTGAAAATTTGCCTTCATAGAAAACTCCACACAATCTTCATTAGCAACATTATGTATTCAAAAGATAATAGACCCTTGGGTTTAGCTTTATAACAGGAAAACTTTCACTAAAAACACTAGCTACTGTAGAAATTCCCTAAAAAATCTCAATTTCCCAAAAAGAACCCTAAAAGGAATAAATAAAAAGCAAATGCAAATAATGGCAGAAATTTGTCAAAACAGACCAGCAGGTAGAAACCGATTTTTTCGAAGACCTTCTGTTTCTCAAATAAAAAAGTGTTGAACTAACAAAAGTTAGAGAACATACTGGGGGATTTATTAGTAAAATATCAGATCAATCCGACTTACATAGATTCCTCAAGAATTTTTACGGTGGATCACAAAAATCTGTTTCGGGACAGCAACTCCCCAAATCTTACTTCCCTCTCTAGAGGTCATTCTTGGCATAAAAAGCAAACAAAAAGGATAAGGATAGGTCATTACTGAAGTAATAACTTCCAAGACTCAAGGAAACTCTTGGGTTATCTCCCAACAAGTACTTTTCTTTAACGCCTTTAAGTTAGGCACAAGAAGCAAGAATCAAGTATTTTCAAATGAAGAATTAAGATCAATACTTGCAATATCTTTAACTAGGAAAGGTATCTCATCCAAATGAGTTTTGGAGGATCCCTTCTCATCTCTCTTTGGTTCACTACTTTCATCAAAAGGATTTTCAGGAACAATCCAGTCAAAAATTATTTTCTAAGGCTTCATGCATTCCAACAAGTTTAAAGGGTATGGGTATCTTAATTTCCTCTCTAGGTTTGGTTTCATCTAAAGTACCCATAACATCTACACATGATCCTAGAATATTAAAATGCTCAAAGACTTTTTTGGCTTCCTTAGCAACATCATTGAACTCTTTTAGTAAAGTTTCGAGGATAAATTCTCTCTTTTCAGCTTTCTTTTCTTCTTTTAGTTTGAGAAACAAAATTTCCATCATGGGGTTAAGGTTAACAAACCTAGACTACAATATATGAACTAAAGAAGCTACAGCAATTTCATAATTAGGAGCAAGTTCTGCTATAGATCTATCCTCAATATCCTCATGTTTGCTAACATGATTAAATAATTCTTCAATATTTTCTTTCCCAATTATGGATCCACTACCTATTGAAATGTCTTTCAGGGTGAACTTGGGGATCAACATGGTGAGCTAGAGCAAGGTGACAGCTAGAGTAGGAACTAATTTTTTTGTGTTTTTGATAAGAGAAAGCAAACCAAACTAAACTATTTTTTGGAGTTTTTGATAAAAAGAGGCAAAAAAACCAAGCAAAAGAAACTAAGCTAAACAAAAACAAAGTAAAGAGAAAGGTTGAGAAGGACTCCCCTTGTGAAGACGTCCTTAGCCTCCCCGGCAACGGTGCTAGAAAAAGGCTTGATGAGTGAGTGAACACTTTGTTGGGAGACCCCAAGAGGAAGGTATGATGAGCACAACAGCAAGTTTTCCCTCAGTAAGAAACCAAGGTTATCGAACCAGTAGGAGGAAGGAAATGACTCAAAGGTGTTGCTAGAAACTTGGATACCTGCACAACACAAACTCAAGACTTTGCCCCAATGAACAGCGATGTTGTCAATCTCACCGGTTTGCTGTAATAAAGGATTAACTGTATGGTGTGGAAGGTAATCGTGGTTCACAACAAGTAAACGGTAAACAGTGGAAGATGTATCAATGGTAAAGATTGGACCGAGGTCCATAGTTCACTATAGGTGTTATCCTTAGATAAAAAATATGGCATGCTGGGTAAACAAATTCAAGAAGGGCAATTGACAGGACTGAGCAAGACATAACAAAGCAATACTAGACATTCATGATCCTATGAGATTTGATTGGGCAATACAACAAGATACATATACCGCCATCCAACTGCATCTATGACTAGAAGTCCACCTTTGGGTTATCATCCGAACCCACTCTAGTATTAAGTTGCAAGCAACAGACAACTGCTTTAAGCAAAGTGTGTAAGGTAAACAATCTACTTGTTCCATGAACAAGAGATCGTTGTTTTCTCCCTAGTGGCAACAACACATATACAACCTTAGATATTTTTGTCACTTACCTTAGATTAAATAGAGGCATGAACCCACTATCGAGCATAAATACCCCCTCTTGGAGTCACTAGCAACTACTTGGCCAAGATAGATACTAACAACGGAGAGCATGCAAGATCACAAACAACACAGACATGATAGAATCAATAAGACAAAACCATTAATCAATCTGACATAGTAATCTCAATATCCATCGGATCCCCACAAACACAACATGCATGATTACAAATTGATGAGATATTGATCATGAACGGAGCTCACAAGATCTAGACATGAAAGCACAAAGGAGGAGATACAACCATCTAGCTACTACATGGACCCGTATTCCAAAGTGGAACTAATCATGCTTCATACCGGAGGCTGGCATGATGAAGAAGAAGGCCTCCAGGATGATATCCCCTAAGGCAGGGTGCCGGGAATAGCTTTAGATCACTGATGACGCACAACACTATCGTGGGACGCTTTGTTGGAAACCCCAAGAGCAAGGTGTGATGAGCATATCAACAAGTTTTCCCTCAGTAAGAAACCGAGGTTATCGAACCAGTAGGAGGAAGGAAACGTCACAAAGGTGTTGCAAGCAACGTGAAAACCTGCACAACACAAACTCAAGACTTTGCCCCAATGAATCAGTGAGGTTGTCAAGCTCAACGGTTTGCTATAACAAAGGATTAAACGTATGGTGTGGAAGGTGATGGTTTGCATCAAGTAAACAGGTAACAGTGGAAGCTGTGTCAATGGTAAAGATTGGACCGGGGTCCATAGTTCACTAGAGGTGCTCTCCTTAGATAAACAACATGGCATGAAGGATAAACAAATTACAGTAGCTAAATTGACCGGAACTGAGCAAGGCCTAACAATGAAATACTAGACAAAAAGAACCTATGAGATTCGATTGGGCAATACAACAATATACATAGACCGCCATCCAACTGCATCTATGACTAGAAGTCCACCTTCAGGTTATCATCTGAACCCCCTCCAGTATTAAGTTGCAAGCAACAGACAACTGCTTTAAGCAAAGTGTGTAAGGTAAACAATCCACTTGTTCTATGAACAAGATATCGTTGTTTCTCCTAGTGGCAATAGCACATCTACAACCAAAGAGATTTCTGTCACTTCCCTTGGAAATTAGAGGCATGAACCCATTATCGAGCATAAATACCCCCACTTGGAGTCACTAGCAACTACTTGGCCAAGATAGCTACTAACAATAGAGAGCATGCAAGATCACAAACAACACAGACATGATAGTATCAAATAGAAAAAACCATTAATCAATCTGACATAGTAATATCAATATCCATCGGATCCCTGCAAACACAACATGCATGATTACAAATAGATTAGATCTTGATCATGAACGGAGCTCACAAGATCTATACATGAAAGCACAATGAGGAGATACAACCATCTAGCTACTACATGGACCCATAGTCCAAGGTGGAACTACTCACGCTTTATACGAGAGAAAAGGCCTTCGGGATGATTTCCCCTCCGACAGGGTGCCGGGAAGAACTTCAGATCCCCCCGATCTAGGGACGACGGTGGCGGGGGATACGGAAGGTTTCGTGGAGCTTTGATCGGGTGCCTAGGGTTTCTGCATCAGGGGCTTCTTATAGGCAAAGAGGCGAGGCTGGGAGGCGGCCAGGGGCCCCACACCCTACCCAGGCGCGGGGTGGGCCCACCCGCACCTAGGGGGTCTGGCCGCCCTGGTTCGCTTCTCCGTCTTGTCTTCTCGCTTCGTGTTCCCCACGGTAAAATATTGACTTTGGCTTTTGTCCCGTCCAATTCCGAGAATATTGATTTTCTGCCTTTCTGGAACCCAAAACAGAAAAAAATAGGCAACTGGCACTGTGGCAACTTGTTAATAGGTTAGTTCCAGAAAAGATATAAAAACACCTCAAAGTGTAAACAAAGCAAATCAAAGTAGATACTAAACAAGCATGGAGCATCAAAAATTATAGATACGTTTCCAACGTATCAAGCATCCCCAAGCTTAACTCCTACTCGTCCTCAAGTAGGTAAGTGATAAAAAGAATAATTTTTGAGGTGACATGCACCATCAAAACCAAGATCAAACCATTCGCAAGCATTGAAAGCTGGGATCAAAGAACTCTAAACATGTGTATGAAAGATGGAGTTCTAACAATAGGACAAAGTAAATATGCATGCAACATGAAAGGCTACAAACAAAGATCATGAATAACATGCATTGAAAAACGTTTGTTTGTTTCACATACAGAAAACATGGCATAGTGGCATTCAGCTTGTACCTCATAGAGTAGCAAATAGATGCATAGGACACCTTCAAAGTTCACAAGGGTGACTAGAAACAAGTAGCACAAGAACAAGTAATATCACAATATGCATCAATCAATAAGTTTTGTGACACTGCACACATAATGAAAACTATGCTCTCTTAATGGTGCCTAAAGGTAGAAGGTGGAGACTCAAATAATGGTGGAAGAAAAGCCTTTCATAAAGGAAGCAGGGATTTCAAGTTTCAAAAAGAGCTTCCAAAAATTATGGTACTTGTTAGCTTTCACCCCTCATTGCCCCTATCATAAGCATCTTGAAGTGATTAAGGTTAAAGTGAACAAATATGGAGTATATGCTTGACAAATTATAAGTTGGCAATCTCAAGTACCTTGAATACGAGGGCCACACCTCATGCTACTCAACTTCAGTCACCTGCAAGTTCTTGTCGTTGTAAGTACATGCGTATCATAGAGAACCGCCAACGGGGTACCCCTTGCACATGGTACAGGAGCTATCCCATAACCAAAATGACAAGGCAAGCATACAATGAGCATCTCAACGATCTATTTATTTACTATATGCATAGCTTTTTATTGAGAATGCTTCATAGATAGATCACTATGGTGATGCTGCAAGTTTCCACCATGATCAGGCATGGCTTAGACAAGCGGCCCAGTCGTTTCTATAACATAAAATACATACTTCATGGACTTACAGGTTCCCTCTTTATTTCACACCGGTGACATCCATAGACAAAAGAGCATGATATCAACTGAGTACAAAGTACAAGTGCAATGTTGAAAACGTTCTCCGTGACAGCACGGTTCTGCTAATTCCAACGTATAAGTGCGGGCATATACAACATAAATGACACAATGGTTCAAGTTTATTAGGGGCAAATAATATAAAGTGTGCCATCAAGTTTGTGAGGGCTTTAATCACTAAGTTTTCACATAACAAAATACTTTTTAATTGGAAGATAGCTGAAAACAAAAATATAATTGGAATGGTGTAACACACCATGCATGGGAATTTATAGTGGACACTTTGGAATAACTTGATTTCTTGGGATTTGGAAGCATGAGTAGAGCTTACTCATACAAGTGGAGGCTAGCAAAAGACTAGGAGCAACCAACTAAGAGAGCAATAATGGACATAATCATGCAGAGCAACAAAACATTACTAATAAAAGCATAGATCGGTACTACAAGTCAAGGACTAAATGATCATAGAGGCTATGGTGACTTGTCATAGTCATAACATGGTGTGATCATGTGCCAAGTCAACCCAAACAAAGCATCAAAGGAGAATACCACAATATTATGCTTTTGCATGCTAAAACAATGCATAATTCTTTCAAGGCACACTAAGCAATCCCATTTGTTTTAACCAAGACATGCTACAACAATAATAACTAATCATAAGGTCTAAACAACACCTAGCATGTCATGCTAAAGTCTAAGTCACGGTCAATGCAAGAACTTTCTACTCCTTTCCAACACCAAGCAACTTATTTGAAACAAGACAGCGAGAACGGGGGTCCAAACTACTTTATTCAAACAAACTAAACAACTAAACAAACCAAACGAAAACTAATATGCTCCAAGAATAACACAACTATGCATGAAACAATAAAAAACGAAGTGTCTAGACAGACCTGGGCTTTTTTATTGATGAAGAAGGGGGTGCCTTGGGCATCCCCAAGCTTTGACACTTGTATCTCTTGGATATTTCTTGGGGTGACACCAGAGTGGCATCCCGAAGCTTAAGCTTTTTTCCATTCTTCATCTCATTACATCACTCTCTCTACACCTGAAATTTTTTCCTTCATACAAAACTTCACACAATCTTCATTAGCAACATTAGTGTATTCAAAAGATAATAGACCTTTAGGCAAATCTTTGGAACAGCATGAATTTTTACTAAAAACACAAGCTACTGTAGTAAATCCTTCAAAAAGCTCAATTCCCAAAAGAGAACTCAAAAAGGAATCAATAAGAAGCAAATGCAAATAATGGCAGAAATCTGTCAAAACAGACCATCAGGAAGAAACCGATTTTTTCGAACATCTTCTGTTGCTCAAATCAAAAAGTATTGAACTAACAAAAGTTATCTAACATACTGGGAGATTTATTCGTAAATTTTCAGCTCAATCAGAGTTACAGAGACTCCTCACGAATTTTTTTGGTGGAGGACAGAAATCTGTTTCAGGACAGAAACTCCCCAAATCTTACTTCCCTCTCATTAGAGGTCATTATTGGCACAAAAAGCAAACAAAAAGGATAATAAGAGGTCATTACTGAAGTAATAACTTAGAATACTCAAGGAAACTATTGGGTTATCTCCCAACAAGTACTTTTCTTTGCATAGCTTGAGAAGATGCTCACATAAGAATTATGAATTGAAGTCAAAGAGAGCATCAAGAAGCTAATTCAAAACACATTTAAGTCTAACCCACTTCCTATGCATAGGAATCTTGTATGCAAATAAATTCACAAAGAACAAAGTGACAGGCATAGGAAGATGAAACAAGAGCAACTTCAAAAATTTCAGCACATAGAGAGGTGTTTCAGTACCATGAAAACTTCTACAACCATACTTTCCTCTCTCATAATAATTTTTCGTAGCATCATGAATAAACTAAACAATATATCTATAACATAAAGCATGCTTTTCATGATCTACAAACACATAATTTCTATCAAGCTCAAAAATGGTGGGATTAAAACCTCCCCAGGTTTTATCCAAAGTAGATATTTCAAAAGGATCCACAGGAACATAACATTCATCCTCCTTTGGTAAGCATGGGGGACAATCAAATAGTGTAAGATATAAAGAGTTACTCTTATTAGATGGTAGACATGGGCAGATCCATTCTTCCTCCCTTTGTTCATCACTCTCCTCCTCTTTTTCATCTAATGAGCTTCCAGCTTCAGCAATTTCTTCTTCCATAGGCTCCTGCAAGGCATTAGACTCTTCCATTTGTGGAAAACGCCTATTAAAATATTCAAGAATATAGCCATTTTATTCCTTGTAATTATCAAAGCAAAATTTACATATCTCATAAACCTCACATTCATAAGGTGCATCATCAGTATTTTCAAGCAAGCTGGCAAGTTCAAATGCACCCTTGAAGACAATAAACTCTTCAATTTGTTCCACATCATAAAATTCATAATTTCCCATCACATAAGAAGATATGGTAACATTATCATTATACTCACACTAAAAAGGAAGGTGTTTATACCTCCTACAGCAACAAGCATTATCAAAGAAATAAGTAACATTATAAGTAGAGCACACGTCTCTAGATATAGTATTCAACTTATCAATTTGTTCCCATAAGTATTTCCTTTTTTGTGACAAACGGTGTTCCTTATAATAATACTTTTGTTCTTTCGTGAACCCACCTTGCTAATAAGACCTAGTTTCAAAGAAACCATCCATTGATAGAAAGCATGACCAAGCAAGGCAACAACAGACCAGCAACTAGAGCAGGAACTAATTTTTTTGTGTTTTTGAATAAATAAAGCAAACCAAACTAGACTATTTTTTTTTTTGAGTTTTTGAAAAGAGGCAAACAAAACCAAGCAAAAGAAACTAAGCAAACTAAAAACAAAGTAAAGAGAAAGGAAGTGGAGGACTCCCCTTGTGAAGACGTCCTTAGCCTCCCGGGCAACGGCGCCAGAAAAGCTTGATGACGCCCAACACTATGTGGGACGCTTCGTTGGAAACCCCAAGAGCAAGGTGTGATGAGCACAGCAGCAAGTTTTTCCTTAGTAATAAACCGAGGTTATCGAACCAGTAGGAGGAAGGAAACGTCTCAAAGGTGTTCCAAGCAACGTGGAAACCTGCACAACACAAACTCAAGACTTTGCCCCAACGAATCAGTGAGCTTGTCATGCTCACCGGTTTGTTGTAACAAAGGATTAAATGTATGGTGTGAAAGGTTATTGTTTGCAGCAAGTAAACAGGTAACAGTGGAAGATGTATCAATGGTAAATATTGGACTGGGTCCATAGTTCACTAGAGGTGCTCTCCTTAGATAAACAACGTGGCATGAAGGGTAAACAAATTACAGCAGGGCAATTGACAGGAACTGAGCAAGGCATAACAATGCAATACTAGACAAAAAGATCCTATGAGATTCGATTGGGCAATAAAACAATATACATAGACCGCCATCCAACTACATCTATGACTAGAAGTCCACCTTCAGGTTATCATCCGAACCCCCTCCGGTATTAAGTTGCAAGCAACAGACAACTGTTTTAAGCAAAGTGTATAAGGTAAACAATCTACTTGTTCTATGAACAAGAGACCATTGTTTTCTCCCTAGTGGCAACAACACAACTACAACCGAAGAGATTTATGTCACTTCCCTTGGAAACTAGAGGCATGAACCCATTATCGAGCATAAATACCCCTCTTAGAGTCACTAGCAACTACTTGGCCAAGATAGCTACTAACAACGGAGTGCATGCAAGATCACAAACAACACAGACATGATAGTATCAAATAGACAAAACCATTAATCAATCTAACATAGTAATCTCAATATCCATCGGATCCTCGCAAACACAACATGCATGATTACAAATAGATTAGATATTGATCATGAACGGAGCTCACAAGATCTAGACATGAAAGCACAAAGGAGGAGATACAACCATCTAGCTACTACATGGACCCATAGTCCAAGGTGGAACTACTCGCGCTTCATACCGGAGAAAAGGCCTCCGGGATGATTTCCCCTCCGGCAGGGTGCCGGGAAGAACTTCAGATCCCCCGAATCTAGGGACGACGGTGGTGGCGGCTACAGAAGGTTTCGTGGAGTTTTGATCGGGTGCCTAGGGTTTCTGCATCGGGGGCTTCTTATAGGCGAAGAGGCGAAGCTGGGAGGCGGCCAGGGCCCCACACCCTACCCAGGCGTGGGGTGGGCCTACCCGCGCCTAGGGGGTCTGGCCGCCCTGGTTCGCTTCTCCGTCTCGTTTTCTAGCTTCGTGTCCCCCACGATAAAATATTGACTTCGGCTTTTGTCCCATCCAATTCCGAGAATATTGATTTTTTGCCTTTCTGGAACCAAAAACAAAAGAAAACAGGCAAATGGCACTGTGGCAACTTGTTAATAGGTTAGTTCCAGAAAAGATATAAAAACACCTCAAAGTGTAGACAAAGCAAAGCAAAGTAGATACTAAACAAGCATGGAGCATCAAAAATTATAGATACGTTTCCGACGTATCAATCCCCCCGATCTAGGGACAATGGTGGCGGTGGCTACAGACGGTTTCGTGGAATATTGATCGGGTACTTAGGGTTTTGGCATCGGGGGCTTCTTATAGGCGAAGAGGCGAGGCAGGGGGGCCGCCAGGGCGGCTGCACCCCTAGGAGCGGGGTGGGCCCACCCGTGCGGCCAGGGGGTGTGGCCCCCTCGAGGCCCTCCTCCGTCTCGTCTTCTGGCTCCGTGTTCCCCACGGTAAAATATTGACTTTGGCTTTTGTCCCTTCCAATTCCGAGAATATTGATTTTCTGCCTTTCTGGAACCAAAAAATAGAAGAAAACAGGCAACTGGCACTGTGGCATCTTGTTAATAGGTTAGTACCAGAAAACATATAAAAACACCTCAAAGTGTAGACAAAGCAAAGCAAAGTAGATACTAAACAAGCATGGAACATCAAAAATTATAGACATGTTTCCGACGTATCATCCAACAGCCTCCCCAACCACCTATTCCTCCAACACCAACCTACACATATGCTACTACCCAACCCAGTACTACCCAGTACAATCCAATGCCCACTACCCAAGCAGTGCCACGGTACTTACCCCTAGTTGAGCATGTATACAATAGACATGTCCATCAGCAAACTAACATGAATGAAGCAATGGGACAAGACCTGAGGAAGCACCAGCATAATCAAGAACCACACATCAGAACAACAAACATTGAGTTACATATCTTCTCCGGAGAGAGTGCAGTAACCTGGTTACTGGAATGTGAGGGCACATTTGATCTGGCTGGCATTGCTAATGAGCACAAGTTGAAATCGGCTAATGCACACATTCGAGGCAAAGCAAAAAACTTGGCTTAGTAGTAGTGATTTGCAGATACAGGACATGGAATGGGACCACTTTTTCCACCTTCTGTGTGAAATATTCCCTGGTCCAAGTGCTAAGATTCATCAGTGGATTGAAAGAACTTACAAGCCAATGTGCTAAGATTCATCAGTGGCTTGAAATAACTTACATGGAAGAGGGATCATCCTTACCTCCCAGAAGGATTCTTCCTGTGTTAAGATTCATCAGTGGCTTGAAAGATACAATCAAACATGACATTCAATGTCACAAACCACATAACTTGTGGGCTGCCTTTTGGTTTTCTAGGAAGCAGGAACTCTCTTACCTTTCTCACAATAAGAAGGCCACTGTAAGTATAGCAAATAAGAACACTCAAGGATCTGGAAAATTTAGAAACATGGGAGTGAAAGACTTTAAACCAAAACCTACTTTAGACAAACCATGAGAGAAAGGAAAATACTGGTATTTCCCCGAGAACTGGACTTATGGGCATAAATGTAGTGAGGTGGAGAACATTATACATGCCATTCAGCTACAAGGACACTTAGATAATGAAGAAGAAGAGTCCACGGAAGAGGAAGTGCCAGAGGAGCAATAGGGGCCACCAAGGGAACGAGTTAAGTAAAAAGAGAAATTGATGTCCATATCTGCATGAGCTATGGGTGGTACAACTAAAGATGAAACCATTTCTCTACTAATGGTCATCAAAGGAATTACAGTAGTATCTCTAGTTGATTATGGCAGTTTAAGCACTTTCATTGATTATGATTTCATGGTAAAAAGAAATTTACCTGTCAGAACCATAAAAACTAGAACAGTTGCTGTAGCTGGTGGAGGCTCCTTAATTACCGACTCTGTCTTGGCAGACTACAAATTCTCAATACAAAAAGTGAAGTTCCAAACTAATTTCAAGGTGCTACCTTTGAAGGGTTATGATAGTCTTAGGAGTGTCTTGGCTAAAACAGTTCAATCCCACTACTTTTGATTGGATTGCAAGAACACTCATAATTACAAAAGATTTAGTGGAGCACACATTTGTGGATCATGAGCGGACGCAACAACATATAATATCAGCTAAACAAGCATTAGCAATGTGTAAAAGAGGAGCACAAGGTCATTGGATATAGCTGTTTGATGTCAGTGATGCCAAGAATAAGGAGATTTCTATTCCAAAACAAGTTACTCACCAAATAGCTGAATTGCTCCAAGAATTCATAGATATATTTGCTGTGCCCAGGGTTTGCCTCCAAAAATAGAATGTGATCATAAAATTCCATTGAAAGAAGGCTCCACACCACCCAACATTAGACTCTACAGAATGCCTCACAAGCAAAAAACAGTAGTGTAAGAAATGATTCAGGAACTATTGAAAAAACAATGAAGTCAAACATAGTTCCAGTCTCTATGCATCTCCTGCTTTGGCAGTGACAAAAAAGGACAAGACATGGAGATTGTGCACTGATTTTCGACAGCTTAATGCCCAAACCATTAAAAACAAGTATCCTATTCCTATGATTGAAGATCTGTTGGATGAACTAACAGGAGAAACTGTTTTTTCCAAGTTAGATCTCAGGTCAAGGTACCATCGGATAAGGATGCATGAAGAAGATATAAGCAAAACTGCATTCATAAGACATTCTGGGCACTATGAGTATCTTATGATGCCATTTGGGCTCACCAATGCCCCAACCACTTTTCAAGAGCTAATGAACATGATATTCTCTCAATTTCTCAGGAAATTTGTCTTGGTCTTTTTTGATGACATATTAATATATAGCAAGTCTCTGGAGGAACATGTAAAGAATTTCAAAACAGTCCTCCTTCTGCTTAGATCTCATCAGCTAAAGGCCAAAATGACCAAGTCTACCTTTGCTACTGAGCAAGTAGAGTACTTGGGGCACATAATTTTAGCTAAAGGGGTGCAAACTGACCCAACAAAGATACAAGACATTATTAACTAGAAACAACCACAGAATGTGACTCAATTGAGAGGATTCCTCGGGTTAGATGGGTATTATAGGAGGTTTGTCAAAGGATATGCTACTATTTGCAAACCCCTACAGGAGGCTTTGAAGAAAACTGGCTTTACATGGACTCAAGATCAATATAAGGATTTCCAATAGCTCAAACAAATCATGTCTACCCCCCTGTGCTGGCCTTACAAGATTTCTCTACCCCTTTTATAGTGGAAACTAATGCCTCAGGAGCTGGGCTAATACAGAAAAGTTAGGCCTTTAGCATTATTCAATAAAGCACTAGGTACAAGAGCACAAGCACAGTCCATTTATGAGAATGAAGTTATGGCTATATTGGAAGCATTGCGAAAATGGAGACATTATCTCTTAGGTAATAAGTTATTAATCAGGATAGATCAAAAAAGGCTCAAATATCTAACTAGCCAGAGATTGCTGGAAGGAGTACAACAAAAACTGATGTTGAAGTTTCTGGAATTTGATTATGATATTGAATACAAAAAGGGGTCTAAAAACTCTGTGGCTGATGCATTGTCTAGAAAAGCATAGCACTATGACATGCAACAATGCCTAGCAATATCAACAGTTATTCCCAAGTGGATAGAGGATGTCATTCAGTCCTATGAAGGAGACAACAAGTGCCAGAAATTGTTGACAGAACTTGCATTGGATCCAACTACTAATCCAAACTTCACACTCTCAGCTGGTGTTCTCAGGTATAAGAATAGATTAGTGATAGGACAGAACTCTAACCTCTGCAATAAATTGTTTGACACATTTCATAGTTCCCCAATTGGAGGTCATTCAGGACAAAGAGTCACTTTGCACATGCTAGCACAAACATTCTACTGGCTGAAAATGGAACAATTTGTCACTGAAAAAGTGTCAGCCTGTCATGTCTATCAGATCTCCAAACCAGAACATGTCCACTACCCTGGCTTGCTGGATCCACTCAAGATTCCTGAAGCCAAATGGGCAGAGATTAGCATGGATTTTATAGAAGGTTTACCCATGTCAAAAGGAAAAGATGTGATATTGTTTGTTGTAGACAGACTAACAAAATATGCACACTTTATTCACCTCTCTCATCCATATATAAAACCACAAGTATCTCAGCTTTTCATGGAAAATGTGCATAAATTACATGGCATGCCTCAAGTGATCATAACTGATAGAGATAGAATTTTCACCAGCAATATTTGGCACGAGGTATTCTCTGCTCTCAAAGTGGAACTTCATTTTAGCACATCCTATCACCCTAAGTCTGATGGGAAAACCGAAAGAGTTAACCAATGCTTGGAGCAGTACCTGCGAAGTATGGTGTTTAAGGAACCTAATAAATGGGCAGAGTGGCTTTGAGCATCTAAGTGGTGGTATAATTCCTCTTATCACACTTCTCTCAAAAAATTCCCCCTTGAAACACTATATGGGTAGAAACCACCACAAATTGGGGAATTGGCTATACCTTGTGACGCATCTAGTGAGGCTGAAAACACACTCTAGCAGCAAGAAGACATGATGGAATGTTAGCGATCCAGTCTGGTTTATTGAACCTGTACCAACCGACAAGATCGGATCCTTCCTTATTTGTGTAATCCCGTAGTCAATTTGTAATCTCCTATTAATAGCCCTGTAATTATTGATTGTAATTTGCCCATTAAAGCTGATTGGGCCTTCCTTGTACTGCCACGACCAGGGTGTTCCTGGCATATAAATTAACACGCAATCGCTGTCGAGAACAAGGCAAGCATTAACCCCAAATACTATGGTATCAGAGCCTATCCCTTCTATCTACGTCTAGCCAGAAATAATCTCGCCCATGGAGACTTCCTCAACTCAGCCCCCCATCGCCATCAACCACCAGGCGTCTGAGAAACTCAATCGCGAGAACCTCCTCCTATGGCGCGCCTAGGTTCTCCCTAAGATCAGGGGGCTCAGCTCTATGGGTTCCTCGACGGATCCATGGCGGCCCCTGCGAAGAACCTTATCGTGAAGGACACGGAGGGCAAGGACAAGGTCGTGGCGAATCCCGCCTATGACTCATGGGAGGCGCAGGATCAATAGGTGCTCTCCTACATCCTCAAATCCCTGTCCAAGGAGGTGCTGATCCAAGTGGCGACGCTGACCAACTCCAAGGCGGTGCGGGACGCCATCAAGAACATGTTCTCCTCTGCGTCGCGCTCCCACATCAACAACATGTGCATCTCCCTCGCCAATGGAAGGAAAGAGAACAAGACGGTGGTAGCCTACTTCGCCGAAATGAAGTCGTACACGGAGGATCTCGCCATGGCTGGTAAGACACTTGATGAGGATGAATTGATCTCGTACATACTAGCAGGGCTAGATGAGAACTACAACCCGCTCGTGTCGGCACTTGATGCACGCACGGAGCCGGTCACCATCGACGATCTGTTCGCGCAAATGTTGAATTTCGACCAGCGCGCTGAGCTTCTTGGCGGATCAAGCATGGATGGAAACGGAGGCTTCAAATCCTCCGTCAACTTCACCACGACTCGTGGTCGTGGGCGCGGACGTGGAGGCGCTCCGTGTGGTCGTGGCAATGGAGGCCGCGACCAAGGACGTGGCGGTCGACCCCACTTCAACAACAGCAACAGGGGGGCACCATGCTACCACCACAACAACAATAACAACAACAACAACAACAACAACAACAACAACAATGGCGACGGGCAAGGATCCACCAATGCCAAGTTCTCTTGCCAAATTTGCGGCAAACCCGACCATGGTGCACGGGATTGTTGGTATCACTACAACGATGATGATCAAGAAGAGCACTCTGCCAATGCCGCCTCCTAGATAATGTTGTTCAAGGTTCTAATATTTCACATAAGCTCGTGCACTTCTCACTAAAGCTCTCATTCCTATCACGATGTGAAGTAAAGATGTCCAAATTTCGCGTAACAATCAATTTCGGTGGCCTGATAACGCTTTTTATAGGCCGTTTGGTTTTGCAGTATCGGCTAGAGATGCTCTAAGGATAGATGTTCTTGATAAATATTTTCAGTTTTCTAAGTTAACATTAACTTTTCTCATCCGCAGCAACGCGCGGGCATTGCCCTAGTAGTAAAAAAAGTAGATAGATAAACTATGTGGCAATGCATAAATATTCACCAACATTTTTTTGAAATGGAAATATTCACCAACTGTATTCATAATCCATCCCAGAGAGAGGAAGATGATTCATAACCTGAAGAAATAATAAACATATAAAAAATCTCATCTAGGGCCTGATATCTTTGGTCTCTCCCTAGCAAGCCATGACGAGTGGTTCATTCACGCTGAAACTCATGACAGACAATGCAAAGATCCCCATAATTAGACAACACATAATTCGCTCTTCGCTATCTTCCCAATTGATGATACCACCTACATAAGTATTTTGTCTCATATAGAAAGATATACTGCACATTGCTTGTAGTAGTTGCAGAAAAGAACATGTTTCTGCACAAAGCATCCAAAAACACACTTGCACAAAAAAAACCTTATAATTGAAGTTCTCATGTGCATATTCATTTCTATATCATAGTCAACACAGAAAAATGTCATGATAATTATTAGTTCACAATATGACACACATAGGTTTCTTATAGTAGGCTGATTTGTCACTAAATCATTAATGTGTAAAAACTGTTTCATGTGATCTTCTTGAAACCTGGACATCCAACCCTCAGTCAATGACCACTGGTGACAAGACCACATAAACAAGAGGAGCAACCATAGCTCCCAAGAGCATATATGTAATAGAGATTTTGTTGTGCCCATCTGAATAATAAAAATAAAAATCCACACCCTATTGTACAGTACGCTATACTTTGGGAAACATAATCAGAAAACATAAAGTATTTATCAAACCAAAGAAACATAGAACCAAGTGTATGATGATTGCAACTCATTAATTTATTTTAAGGTGTTCATGGCATTATTTTTCATCACAACAATCTCCAATAAGTGTCTCAAGGCAAAAGGAGAGGACGAGGGAAGTTTGCATCTAAGGATCTGCAAGCTGAACCACAAATTTTGGGGCATTCTTCCTTGGTCACGGCACAACGATCTTGCTCTAGTTCACAACAGAAACACTTATTGTCTGGGCAGGGTGGCTTCAACTTTATGCATAAGCGCACTTCGAGCTTGCTGCTATCCACCACATCAGTTGTTTGAGCTGCATGTAAATTAACAAGGGTGTTCTCAGTTGAACAAAGTATTAGGAAAAATTATATACTCACCGATCCAAACCAATGGACTCAGATTTATCTAGAGAGTAGTATAATTTCATATAGACTAGTGATGTTTTACAATGAGATTACTAAATTATGTACTAGAACTAACCAATATCTTTACCTGAAGTTAACCCAATGGTTGTTGTGTACTTACCCTAAGAATATATTATGATGCATGGAAGGAAAACCATCAGGAGCATAATCACCTTGCTTTTGTCCATGGTAATACTCCTCTGTCCTAAAATACCCTGCATTCTGAGTTTAGTCAAAGTCAAACTTTATAAAGTTTGATAAAATATATAGAAAAAACTATAAACATCTATAGAACCGTATGTATATATTATGAAAATATATTTTATGACAATTCTAATGGTACTTATATTGTATTATAGGTGTACGTAATTTTTTCAATATATTTGGTCAAACTTTACAAAGTTTGACCTTGACTAAACCCAGAATGCAGGGTATTTTAGAACAGAGGGAGTATAAGCTTTTCGGTATGAGTAGATCTTCGTTTTTAGGGACTTCTCATTTATGCCTGACAACCGATATATAGCCAACTAATATGGTCTATATTTAGTCACAATTAATTGTGCCAGCCTGGTGGCTTATCATCTACTCTTAACTAGGGAAAATAAATGCTCTAAATTTAGTGAGTAGTAAATACGACCAGCTGGCAGCCAATTATCCTTCAAATTTTGCCATGTCCATCACAAGGGGCAAACGGAAGGCGGAGGTTGTAAATTGATCCATCCTCGCTCCATCTCAGTTGGCCTAGACCATCTCTAACGGAGGCGCTAAAATAGCGTTCGTTAAAATCAGTTTAGAACGTTGTTTTAGCCTTTGCAGCGCGCGCTAAAATCAGTTTACAGCGTTGTTTTAGCCTTTGCAGCGCGCACTAAAATTCGGTGCTCTACCGGAAGCTCTATTTTTGCAGCACGGCAAAAACATCCCTCCACCGGGCACTCTTTTTTGCAGCGCGCGACCGTGGCAAACACAAAACACACATAAATATGCAAATGAGAAGATCAAACAAACACAAATAAATCGACCATATAACTAGACATAGATCAAATTTATCACCAACTCAAAAGTAAGTTCAACACACAAGCAAGTTTAACACAAATTAAAGTTCACACAAACATCATTAACCATCAACATCATGAACCATCAGCATCATCAAACATCAACACTTTCCATGTCATTGCTAGGTGTCGGGTTGTTGTTTGCTTCTTCTCCATTTGAGACTTGGCCAGTATTGACATTACCGGTAGAATCTCCATAGGCATCACCCATAGATGGAGCTACCATGGAGTCCATGTATCCACTCGGTGGTGCTCCCATGGATCCATAGCCACTCATCATTGGTGGTGCTCACATGGCTCCAATGCCACCCATGCCGCTCGGTGGTGCACTCATGTCACCCATGTCACCGAGGCCAACGAATCCGCTCATCGGTGGTGCAAAGGTAGATGTCATCATTATTTTCTTTGCCAACACTTCATCACGACAAAGGTTGATGTACTCCATTTTGCTCTCATCAAACTTTGATGTGTCCATGAGGAGCAGTGCTTTCTCTTGCTCTATTATTCGAGCATATGCCTCCATAGCAATCTTCTTCTCCTCCAATGCCAGCCTCCTCTCCTCGGCGGTGGCCCTCCTTTCCTCGGCCACCAACACCTTGGCATTCTCCAACCTCTTCTCCTCGGTGTATTCCTTGTGTGCACTCACCATAGCCTCCATAGCTTTCTTTATGTCATCATCTCCAGACTTCTTGCCTTTCATGTCTTTTGCTTGCTTTACTCCCATTGGTATTTTGGGCCTTGCCACCGAGCTAGGCGTAGGACTTATCTTGCCAACATCACTTGATGCTTCATCAGCATCACCAACAAGGTGTGTCTCTCATGGGCACCTCCATATCTCGGTTCCTCCACTTCTCTTCTCAACCACCGAGTAGAAATGTGCTAAAGTAAATGGTCTCCCTTTCACCACTGATCCTAGAGAGAGGAAGATGATTCATAATCTGAATAAATAAACATATAAAAAATAAAAGCTCATCTAGGGCTTGGTAGATTCGATCTCTCCCTAGCAAGCCATGGCGAGTGGTTCGTTGACGCTGAAACTCTCGACAGACAATGCAAAGATCCCCACATTTAGATAACACATAATTCGCTCTCCGCTACCTCCCCAAATGGTGATACTACATACGTAAGTATTTTGTCTCATATAGAGAGATATACTGCGCATTTCTTATAGTAGTTGCAGAAAAGAACATATTTGTGCACCTAAGCATCCAAAAACACACTTGCACAAAAAAACCTTATAATCAAAATTCTCATGTGCATATTCGTTTCTATATCATATTCAGCACGGAAAAATGTCATGATAATCGTTAGTTCACAATATGACACACAGGTTTCTTACAGTAGACTTATTTGTCACTCATTCCCAAAATCATTAATGTGTAAAAACTGTTTCATGTGATTTTCTTGAAACCTGGACATCCAACCCTCGGTCAATGACAAGACCACAGAAACAAGAGGAGCAACCATAGCTCCCAGGAGCATATATGCAATAGAGATTTTGTTGTGCCCATCTGAATAATAAAAATAAAAATTCATGCCCTACTGTACAGTACGTCTACACTTAGGAAAGCATAACCATAAAACTTAAAGTATTTACCAAACCAAAGAAACATAGAACCAAGTGTATGATGATTGCAACTAATTAATTTATTCAAGGTGTTCATGACATTATTTTTCATCACAACAATCTCCAACAAGTGCCTCAAGGCAAAAGGAGAGGACGAGGAAAGTTTGCATCTAAGGATCTGCAAGCTGAACCACAATTTTTGGGGCATTCTTCCCTTGTCCTAGCACAACGATCTGGCTCTAGTTCACAACAGAAACACTTATTGTCTGGGCAAGGTGGATCCAACTTTACGCATATGCACACTTGGATCTTGTTGCTATCCACCACATCAGTTGTTTGAGCTGCATGTAAAATAAAAAGGGTGTTCTCAGTTGAGAAAAATATTAGGTAAAATTATATAGTACAATTTTACATAGACTAGTGAATAGTGATGCTTCACAATGAGATTGCCTAAATTATGTAGAACTAACCAATATCTTTACCGGAAGTTAACCCAACTGTTGTTGTATACTTACCCTGAGAATACATAATGATGCATGGAAGGATAACCATCAGGAGCATAATCAGCTTGCTTCTGTCCATGGTAATATAAGCTTCCTGGTATGAGTAGATCTTCGTTTCTAGGGACTGCTTATTTATACCTGACAACCGCATACTTACAATATATAGCCAACCAATATAGTCTATATTTAGTCACAAGTAATTGTGCCAACCTGATGGCTTATCATCTACTCTTAATTAGGGAAAATAAATGCTCTACATTTAGTGAGTAGTAAATACGACCAGTTGGCAGCCGCTTATCCTTCAAATTTTGCCGTGTCCATCACAAGGCGCGAATGGACATATTTGTGCACCGAAGCATCCAAAAACACACTTGCACAAAAAAAATTATAATCGAAGTTCTCATGTGCATATTTGTTTCTACATCATAGTCAACACAAAAAAAATTCATGACAATCATTAGTTCAGAATATGACACACTAGTTTCTTACAGTAGGCTTGTTTGTCACTAGTCCTAAGATCATCTATTCTGTTCTATACTAAGAGCAAGTACAATAAGTTTTAGTTAGCTGGCTATAAGCTATTCCACATCAAAATCCTAATTGGAGAAGAGAGAAGTGAGAAAAGAGAAGAAAGCGGGCTTTTAATCTATAACCGGCTGCAGCACGAGAAACAAAAAGCTATAGCCAGCATGTAGTCTGCATCAAGTAGGACTATTAGCATAGAGTGAGTCTTGCATGTCATGCAAGCATTAAATGCTACTATTTTATATAGCCAATACTATAGTCAGCTTATTGTAATAATGTATATTTATGATAGCTATATGTGACATGTCACAAGTATATAGCCAGCTGCTGGCTATGTTATTGTTCTTGCTCTAAAAGCAATATAAGGTTGTTTAATGGAGACACCAGGTGAATCCACATCATCCCAATTATTTTAACGAGGTAGATCTAAAATCTATGGCTAGGATTTAATGAGCATATTAGCTTTACGTATCTTTTTCTCAAGGAACGTTCACCGTTCACCTTTTTAATCAACACAAACTTCGGCATACATGTTGGGTCCAACACGTCCACAACACAACTAGCGTGTATGGTTCTGATTTTTTTTTCTGCAAACGAAAAGGAGTCCCTGTGTACAACGGACTGATCTGTAGTATGAAAAAAAGTTTAGATATCCCACCGCTGCACAAGGAATTGCACAGAATAAGTGCGACAAATCTGTAGATACAGCCGTGTCTTCCGGCCGGCCGTAAATAAGCCCGTGTATTCCTACCGGTCGCAAAAAAAAAAAAATTGCGGGTGGCCGCAAACAAAATATTGTCCACGTGCAGAATGGAGATTGACAGGAAATCGTGTAGTCTTGCAAAGGAAAAACGATTAAAAACTCGCTGCATAAGGAATTGCATGGAATAAACATTTGGATTATATATAGAAACCGATAATAAGTATATAGAACTAATCCACGCGAACAGCTACAATACTACTTCAGACACAAAAGGGAAAATATATAAGTATATGAATAATTGAAAGATGTTTTTTTATTTTTCTCACATTTGCATTTGGTGTTCTTTTAAGGGAGAGAAAAAAGAATTTCAATACTGATGTAAGGATTTTCTTTCACAAGTATTAACGTTATTTGAAAATAAAAATATTGAATATCCGACAATGTTTTCTTTAACATTTTCTTTCAAGAGTGGAGCTAGAGACCGTTAGGTGTGTATACTACATCAGATTCCAATGAGTAAATTGTGTCTAGGTTTTTAGAAAAAACATTAATATGTACAATCCAATATTAAGACAATTTGATACTTCATTAAATATATTTTAATATGCTATCTATATAATATCATAGTTCTTGATAGTTTTTTGTAAAAGTTCACTAGTGCAGGCCACCCCCTTTAACTCCGGTTGGGAGGGCCCTCTAACAGCGGTTCCCCAACCGCTGTTGAGGGTTCGGTGTTAGAGGGGGGCCCCTTTAACACCGGTTCTTATACGAACCGGTGTTAAAGGGTGGCGCACGTGGGGCTGCCGCAGGCCTCAGCCCCCCCCCTTTAACACCGGTTCGTATCTGGAACCGGTGTTAAAGGTTCTTCTGCCGCGGCAGAGATTTAGGCCGTTTTCCTGCCGCGGCAGAGAGCGGTCAGTACTGAGGCCAGTACACGGCGAGACTAGAATTCGGCGGTCCTCGCCTACATAGGTGTGGTGGACTGAAGCGGCAGCGCAGCATGCACTAAACAACCTATAGAGACCCGATACAACTGGCGGCTATCAGAGAGGGGCAAGAAAGTCCTATTCGGAACCAACCTGATACTACCACCAGACATACCCATCCTGGTATTCCCCCTCGATACCAACCGAGAAAGTCAACCGAGGAACTCACACCGTTGGCAGTTTTATTTATTCAGTTATCGTTGCAGCAATTACTAGTCAGTTTTAGATAATCATCCTGATAAAGTAAGCAGTGGGCCGTTTTAGTTGACCATTCCGTTGTAGTTGCAACACTTACTAGTCAGATACAAATAGCAATGAGATATCCCAAAACCCAGCAGTTGTTGGTACTTTTATTTAGCCGTTCCGTTGTAGTGAAGCTGATTACTAGTCATATCGGATACAAGTCAAATTATAACAATAAATTTTAGTTATAGTTGTCTATGATCAAGCACTGTGCTCCAAGTCGTCCATAACCGCGGACACGGCTTCTCGAAAAGATTTAACCCTGCAGGGGTGCACCAAAGTATCCACATGTACTTCGACCCTTTTTGCCAGATCAATTAACATACACCCATCGGTATGTCGGCGGGGCCTAAGTCATGACGTTTCCCAGACCCAAAGCAAGCACGGGGGGCCACCCCACAAAGTCTACCCGCAACGAAGTCGGCCGGTCTCCGAGACGGACTCAGGGTTTGCGCCAGTGGCGGTAAACGACTGGGAACCCAAAACTGGGATTGTCGATACCGCGAAAACACTCCGCTTTCCTAAACAGTACAGGTGCTATCCATCGCATAATTTAAATAAAGCAGTAAAGCATGGCATAAGTACAGAATAGTAATAAAGCCCCAAACTACTTGTGGCCCCCAGTACAGTACTTTGAAATCAGGTACTAAATCGATGGGGTGCCCATACATCCCACATGTGGTTAGCGCGCTCGATCTCGGAACAGGTGTCAAGAACTCGGGGTCCTACGGGACACCAGTGAGCGGTCGGAAACCAAATATTATCTATCACCCACCGGTGCCTCTGCATTTAGCTACTTCAATTTTAGTTGTTAAACAGTAATTGAATTAAACGATAATTAAAGCCATGATCATCTCCAACCTTAAACATGCGGCGATACTCCAACAACTGTGTACTTGAAGACACGCAACAGCACTTGAGCAAGCGACTACGACGCGCAGGTCCAACTATCTACCAAACAACAGGTAATAGGATGTGTCCAAGGCAATATAGGGCTGCAAGGAATATCACGGGTACGAAACTAGAGCAACGCAACACAGATAGCAATAGATCAACAGGAAGGAATAAACACTATAAAAGTAAGATAGGTAGAAAGGGGGAGATGCTCGCCTGAAAACATTGCCGAAGTTTCAACCGAAGATCGGGGCGAAGCTCACATCAACTCAACGGCCTTATCCGCGAAGAACCAAAACACTAGAATAAACACCGGATGCACCGTTTAATACTACGGCAGAAGATCGAGCATGATGCATGTATGATGTATGACATGGCAAAGGTGCAATGCAATTAGGCAATATTGAACGAAACCGGGGTCCCGACAATTAATTAAACGGTTCAAGTTATTTATCTACCCCGCAAATTAAATGTTGTAATAACAGGGCAAGATAAGTTACCGGTTCGCTACACAGATTTAAATGGAGTCCGGAATAAGACAAAGATATCCCGCTTATAGACTCCATATTTAATTATGCAGTGAATCGGCATAATGCCCCTAACCCACATGACAATATGTGTGCGGATATGACAATTTAATATGCAACAAGTTTATGTATAGCATTTATAAAATAGGGGCTCGGGAAAAAGGTTCACACATTAGGGTTCGGCAGATCTTGGGGTTCGATGGGTTCGGGGTTCGGTCTCAGGGTTCGACGGGGAGAACGGGATCGGTCTCGGACAACGGAGGTAGATCTTTTCGGGTCCTCGTATCGGTTCAGTCTTGGCGTCTGGAATGAAGAACTTGGCGTTCTGCGTCGGTGTCCTTACCGTCTGGGTTCTCGAGCATCGCATCCGGGAAGGAGTACTTGTCGTTCAGGGTCTCGATGTCCGGGGTGAAGTACTTGGCGTCCTCGAGGGATTACTTGGCGTTCCGGGTGGGCGACCTTGGCGTTCGGCAACCTACGAAGTATACCTTGGAGTTCCGCGATGATCTTGTCGATTCCCTGTCGAAGGCCTTCGGGTACGGGGTCTCGGCGAACTTGGCGTGTCGAGGTTCGGTTTCTGGTTCCGGCGCCGTGGTATTGCATAGTTCCCCGGTTCTCGACTCGTGTCGGTCTTGTCGTTAGCCAAACTGGGCATCGTGGCGGTTTCTTCTTGTGGCGTCGGTCTTGTGGTTCCCGGTGAAGATCTTGGAATGAGGCGTAGGTGGTTGGGTCTGACTTGGTACTCAAGCGTCCCCCTCCTAGCACAAACAGGCAGGCACTTGCAAAAGCAGCCAGGGGAAGGCGACGCGAGGCCGCGGAACAGGTCTGGGCAGAGAGCGCGGCCGGCTCGAGCTCAAACGCTGACGAGGAGAGACGCAGCAGGGTGAGGCGCACAGGACGGCAGCGGATAGCGGGCACGCGAGGCTCGGCGACGGGGAGGTGGCGACGGCGCCTGCGGGCCACGGCGGTCGCGGGGGGAGGGCACCGGGCGGTGGCCGAGGATGGCGGCGGGGCCGAGGCGAGCGCGTCGGAGGCGAGGGAGGAGAGGGCTTGCAGCAGCGGACGCGCGACGAGGAGGGCCGCGGTGGAGGCGGGGAGCGCCGGGGACGCAAACACGGAGGCGGCCGGAGGGAGCTCGGGGAGGGAGAGGAGGAGGCGACCGGCGGGGAGGAAGGAGGGGCGGGCGCGGGCCGAAGGCGAGGCGAGCGAGGTCGGCGGCGCGGTGAGGCAGAGGGTGGGAGCGGCGGCGTTTGCTGCGGGACAGGGAGAGAGGGGGCGGCCAGGAGAGGAGGGCGCGGCGGCGATGCGGTGGAGGCCGACACGGCGTCGAGCTCGAGCGGGAGCGGGGCGAGGTGGGGAAGAGGAGCACGGAGGCGGTCGCTTGCGGGGAGGGCGATGCCGGCGAGGCGAGAGGGCCAGGGAGAGACGCGGCCGGAGGGCGAGGAGACGGGCGAGGCGCGGTTGGTGGGGAGTGACAGGGAGCAGAGAGACGAGAGGAGGGGGGTCACGAGGCGTCGTGGTGGGGACGCGGGGTGGGACCGGACGCGGGTTGACCGCGTGGGTGGGTGTCTGGTTTGCTGCGGGTGGGGCCAGGGGAAGGTGGGGGCGGGGTGTAAGGGAGAGGGGGTGGAGTGGGTGCGGCTGGGGTGGGTGGAGAGTGAGAGAGGAGGTGGGGGTGGGGTTGGCTGTGAGGAAGAGAGAGAGAGGGGATGGGGTGTGGATTGGTGAGGTGGCTGAGCCGAGGATGAGGTGGAGGGGACGGTGAGGTGGAGGGAGGGGATTGGTGGGTAGAATTAGGGTAGGTAGGAAAGGAATTAGACATGCTGGTTTGTACTGGGGGTGGCCAACTGGGTCGGATCGGCCCGGTTCGGCTGCCCCCCTAAAATAATTAAACAATTTATTTATTCCCGACGGGGTTTTTGCAAATCGTAGACCGACAAGACAAAATAATCCGGAGACCCGGGTTTGAGTTGAATTAAAGATGGGGTATTTAGAAAACAAAACTAGGTTTTTCTGAAAATAGTTTTATGCAAGCAAATGCAAGATGATGACGATGCTCAAATGCAATGTGGCATGATGACATGAGCATGCGGTCATGATGATGCAATGCACAAAAACAACGCGATTTTCTAGTAGTGGTTTTGCGGGATGCCACACCGACCTCGACCGAGACAGAAAGAGCAACAAGAAAGCTTATTTTGAGCTCTCGGGCATTTCACCGAACACCTCTAGTGCATATGAAAAAAACACAAACTAGCACTCTTCACACCCTCTTGCTAGGCTCCAAAATGTGAATGAATGGAAGAGTGGGGTGTGTGTGGGCTGGGGTGGTGTCTTATATAGCCCCCCCCTTTAACACCGGTTCATGCCACAAACCGGTGTTAAAGGGGGGGTGCGCGGGCCACTGCTGCAGGGACCTTTAACACCGGTTCGTGGCACGAACCGATGTTAAAGGGGGGGCTCCTTTAGTGCCGCAGGGGCCACGCTGGTACGGCCCCCCCTTTAACACCGGTTCGTAGAAGAACCGGTGTTAAAGCCCCTTTTCGGGATCAACAAAAGACCTTGTTTCCACTAGTGGTTTAGTCAAACTTTACTTAGCTTGAGTTTTCAAAAAAAAAATAGGCCATATTCACTAGAGTGGATGTAATATTTGTTTGGATTGGTCACCGACTTTGTTTGCTTGGTTTGGGAGCACACCATGGGACCTCTAGATATTTTTTCCAATAAAAGGAAGATGAGTAGACGAGCATGCCTCTTCATAACCTCTAGATATTTTTCTCGTGGGTTAATCATTTCCTTCACATGTATTATGCACGACACAACTATGGAAGTGGTGTGTATTCAAATGTTACTATAAATATATTACAAAGTCAATTACATATGACCAACATATTGTAACTATCGACAAAAGTTTAAATATTAAATTCATGGTTAAACATCCAATGCGAACAACAAAGACAAAACTATACCAATAATTGAGGTGTCAATTATAGATTTATGTAAGATTTATAAATATTCCAACTTAATTATGTGCTTAAACTAATGTTTCACTCGACATGGTTCAAAATCTATGTGGCAAATTTGAAGAACAAGAAGAATTTCAATTTCTGAAAGAAAAAAAAGGTGTTGGTAATGATTGGAGAATCATTATAATAGGGTGTTTGGTGCACATAAGGAGCCAATTAAACTATGTACTAAGGTATAAATGTATAAAGGTGCAATTGTGCATCTTGGCACAATAGTTCAGCAATAAAAATTAATATTATGTATTAAGTTGTTTTATTTGATATTTCACTGTTGAGTTCTTCACGCTTTAAATTATTAGAACGAGAGAAAATTGTGTTGAATGGTATATTTTTCCATATAAATTAATTTACCTATCATGACCTATTCGACTCTCTAGAAAAATAATCTTTTGTGTTCGGTGGAAGGAGCAAAAGATATGCATACAAATATTTTTGTCGACTGCATCTAGGTACCCTTATTATCTTTAGAATAGTCACATGTGATGATTATGTACTGTATAGCATAGGCTTCGATATGATTTCTATTCAACCATAGATTAGTCTTCTTTGCTAAAACATAAAGCTTTGTGGGCAATTGGTATTATCAGGGACATATTGAACTCATGAAGAGCGATACACTAAAAAGGGCACCCACATGACCATGAATCGGCATATGAGTAAGAGATGGAGCTCTGATTGTAGGAACAAAAAGCTTAAGGGTGTTTTGCTCATTTATTAGATCAAACTTTTCTAGATCTTTTTATAAAAGATAGGTCAATTATATATGCAACATAAGTATACCAATCTTGTGAAGATAATATCTCAAGAACAAAATCTTGAGAGTTTGTTGGTCATTGATTAGTTCAAAACTTTGCTAAATCTTTTTATAACAGATAGGTTGATCATATAGCCAATCTAAGCCTACCATTGAATAGCAATCTGTATTGCTATGCACCATACAACATATTTTTAGGCTAAATAAACTTTTAGAGGTTGCCCTCGCATTTGCGAGGACCACCATGCTAGTTAATGTGTAAAAACTGTTTCATATGATTTGCTTGAAACCTGGACATCCAACCCTCAGTCAATGATCACCGGTGCCAATACCACATAAACTGTTGGAATTTTGCCTAAATAGGCCTAACCCATTTATTATATGCACAATAAATTCCTAAAATCTTAGAGACCCATTTGGCCCATTCATGCAAGGCAAGAGCTGGGACAAATATTTAGTCCCACATTGCTAGTTGAGTGGAAGTTGGACCAGCTTATAAGAAGAGTTCTTTCACCATTTGTACGAGCTTGAGAAGAGAAGACATATACACGCGTGATCCTACTCCTCCTTGCTCGCCTCGTCACGACGCGCGCGTGCGCGCGTCGCGGATTACGGTAATCTTACCGAGCCGAGCTTTATTTTGCCATGCACGAATGATATATAAACAGTTATATAGAAGCTGAAACGTTTTGCTCAAGTGGACTTTTAATACGCTAAATGAATACGAACTGAGTGGATGCTGTCTGGTGGGCTGCCGCCTGTTCGCTTCAACTACTGTCCATTCGTTTCATCTCCTGCGCAGCCTGTCTGCCTTCCCCTCTGTACCTATATAAGAGAGAGGTCGCGCCTCCTCTCAGACACACTGTCACACATCCTTTGTGCCTCCAGTTCCAGAGCACTGCGCTACCTAGTCTTCCCCATCCCATCTTGCGCCGTGCACCACGAGCCGGGATAGTAGGCCTCCGAGACCCCGCTTCTTCGAGTCCTGTACGGGATAAGGGTGATAAGGTTTTTAGGGAGCGCTATTGGCGTGACTACTGGCTTCATCACGGACTCCCTCACGGATAGCGATTGCGGCGACGTCTTCCCCAACGAGGATTTCTTCCCCGACATCAGGACCCTCTTACTTGACGACATGGCTAACGACGGTGCCAACCCGAACGCCGGCAGTTCGTCTGCTGCTACTGATGTGTATATTTTCTTTCTCAACCTTGTTCTGATCGCATCTCAAGTTTTACGCCTTGCAGTCTGTTTGGTTATCTGCCTTAATATGTTTTCACTATTTCACATGATTAGTATATTGTCTATTATTCTAATCATATTTTATCTAGCGTTTATTATGGGTAATTCGCTTGGTAAATTGCTCTTTTACTCAACAATCCAAAAACCTTATTTCAGGCAATTTTCCCCAAGTGGCTTTGTTGCTTCTATGAAGCCACCTTCGTTCGAAGGTGTGAATTACAAACGATGGCGTGCAAGAGCACTGCTCTGGTTTCAGACCATGAGCTGCTATAATGCCATCTATGGTGCACCTGGGGGAGATCTTAATCCCACTCAGGAAGAGGCGTTCCAAAAAATTGATACCACTTTCAATGCTGCCTTGATTAGCATTCTTGATGACAATATTGTCGATTCATATCCGTCATTTAGCAATGGCAAGGATATGTGGGATGCGCTCGAGAGAAAATTTGGAGTCTCCGATGCTGGCAGTGAACTGTATGTCATGGAACAATTCTATGACTATAAAATGGTTGATGACCGCCCCATCATGGAGCAGGCTCATGAGATACAGTCACTTGTCAGGGAGTTTGAGCACTTCACTTGTGTATTACCGGACAAGTTTGTTGCCGGAAGCATTATTGCCAAACTTCCTCAGTCACAGAGGAATTTTGCTACTTCTCTGAAGCACAAGAGACAAGAGTTCTCCATGACGGATCTCATTAGGACTCTTGATGTGGAAGAGAAGGCAAGAGCAAAAGACACACGTGCTCGAGGTACCGAGGGAGGTTCTAATGCCAATATGGTATAGAAAAGGAACTTCCAGCCTCACAAGTTCAAGAACAAAGGAAAGTTTGACGGCAAAGGAAACTTCGATGGAAAGAACAAGGCCTCACAGTCTACCAGCTTCAAGAATAAGACTGATAAGAAGAAAGGTGCTTGTCATGTGTGCGGTGATCCTGATCATTGGGCTCCTGATTGTCCCAACCGCTTTGACAAGCGCCAGCATGGAAAGGGCAGCAAGACTGCTAATGTTTTCATGGGCGACGTTGAGATGAAAGATGCCGTGTATGGTATATTACCTATTATTCTTTCATTATGTCATTCTCCTGATTGGTGGATTTACACGGGCACTATTGTACATGTCTGTTCTGATATTTCCATGTTTTCTTTATATCAGGTCAGAGGGACTCAAACCGTGCTAATGGGGAACGGCTCGCATGCTTCTGTTCATGGTGTTGGTATGGTCGATCTGAAGTTCACTTCGGGAAAGACCGTACGCCTGAAGAACGTGCATCATGTTCTCTCAATAAATAAAAATCTTGTTAGCGGATCTCTTCTGTGTCGAGATGGCTACAAGATTGTATTTGAGTCTAATAAATTTGTAATTTCGAAGTATGGAACCTTTGTTGGTAAAGGCTATGAGTGCGGAGGCTTGTTTCGCTTATCTCTGTCAGACATTTGTAATAAAGTTGTTAATCCTATTTACACGAATTTTGAATCAAATGTATGGCACTCTCGTCTTTGTCATATTAATTTTGGTTGCATGACGCGGCTAGCTATAATGAATTTAATACCTGATCTCACAACTGTTAAGTGATCTAAGTGCCAATATGCATGCAAGCTAAACAACCTCGCAAGTCACATACGACTGCAGAAGTGAGAAATTTAACACCACTAGAGCTCATACATTCTGATCTTTGTGAGATGAATGGTGTGTTGACAAAAGGTGGAAATAAATATTTCATGACTTTGATCGATGACTCTACGAGATATTGTCATGTGTATCTTCTGAAATCAAAAGATGAGGCTTTGAGTTTTTTCAAAATCTATAGAAAATCAACTTGATCGAAAGATTAAGAGGCTTAGGTATGATCATGGTGGAGAGTATTTTTCCAATGAGTTTGATTTATTTTATGCGGAATATGGTATAATTCATGAGAGGACGTCTCCCTACTCACCCCAGTCAAATGGAATAGCCAAAAGAAAGAACCGTACTCTAACAGATTTGGTTAATGTCATGTTAAACACATCGGGTCTCTCCAAGGAATGGTGGGGGGAGGCACTATTGACTGCATGTCATGTCCTAAACCGAGTTCCCACAAAGAACAAAGAAATTACTCCATTTGAAGAATGGGAGAAGAAAATATTAAAACTCTCTTACTTACGTACTTGGGGTTGTTTGGAAAAGGTTAATGTACCAATCCCCAAGAAGCGCAAGCTTGGACCAAAAACCATTGATTGTGTTTTTCTGGACTATGCTTTCCATAGCATTGGTTATAGATTCTTGATAGTAAAATCTGAAGTACCTGACATTCATGTCGGTACAATCATGAAGTCGACTGATGCAACTTTCTTTGAGGATATCTTTCCTATGAAGGATAAACCTAACTCATCAAATCCGGAGATACCTAGTTCATCTAATCAGGATTTTGCTATATTTTATGAACCTACCATTCCAATTGAACACTCTGAAAGTACTAAGGAGGATGATAATGAAATTCCTAAGGGGAGCAAGAGACAGAGGACTGCAAAGTCCTTTGGTGATGATTTCATTGTGTACCTTGTGGATGATACTCCCACTTCCATTTCAGAAGCATATGCATCTCCTGATACTGACTACTGGAAGGAAGCTGTCCATAGTGATATGAATTCCATCTTAGCTAATGGAACATGGGAGATCACTGATCGCCCTTATGGGTGCAAACTTGTAGGGTGCAAGTGGGTGTTTAAGAAAAAGCTTATACCTGATGGTACTATTGAGAAGTACAAGGAACGACTTGTGGCCAAGGGATATACTCAAAAGGAAGGTGAAGACTTATTTGACACTTACTCACCCGTTGCCAGATTGACCACCATTCAAGTACTACTATCATTGGCTGCCTCTCATGGTCTTCTCGTTCATCAAATAGACGTTAAGATAGTTTTCCTTAATGGAGAGTTGGATGAGGAAATTTACATGGATCAGCCAGATGGCTTTGTGGTAAATGGCTAAGAAGGAAAGGTGTGCAAGTTGTTGAAATCTTTATATGTCCTAAAACAAGCCCCTAAGCAGTGGCATGAGAAGTTCGAAAGAACTTAACTGCTGCAGGCTTTGATGTAAATGAAGCTGATAAATGTGTGTACCATCGCCATGGTGGGGGTGAGGGAGTCATCCTTTGTTTGTATGTTGATGACATACTGATTTTCGGAACCAACCTTAATGCAATTAAGGAGGTCAAAGATTTCTTATCTCGTTCCTTTGAGATGAAGGATCTGGGAGTAGCTGATGTCATCCTGAACATCAAGCTATTGAGAGATGATGACGGTGGGATTACATTGCTTCAGTCCCACTATGTGGAAAATGTATTGAGTCGTTTCGGGTATAACGACTTCAAGTTTTCTCCTACACCGTATGATCCTAGTGTGTTGCTTCGAAAGAATCGAGGAAATGCTAGAAACCAACTGAGATACTCTCAAATTATTGGCTCGCTTATGTATTTAGCTAGTGCCACGAGGCCTGACATCGCTTTTGTTGTAAGCAAACTCAGTCGATTTGTTTCAAATCCAGGAGATGATCACTGGCATGCTCTTGAGAGAGTTATGCGCTATCTAAAAGGCACTGCGAGCTATGGCATTCACTATACCGAGTATCCGAGGGTACTAGAGGGTTATAGTGATTCAAATTGGATATCTGATGCTGACGAGATAAAAGCCACAAGTGGATATGTATTCACACTTTCTGGTGGCGCTGTTTCTTGGAAGTCTTGCAAGCAGACCATCTTAACAAGGTCAACTATGGAAGCAAAACTCACAGCATTAGACACAGCCATTGTTGAAGCAGAGTGACTTCATGAACTCTTGATGAACTTACCTGTGGTTGAAAAACCAATACCCGCAATCCTTATGAACTGTGATAATCAAACTGTGATTGTCAAGGTAAATAATTCTAAGGATAATATGAAGTCATCAAGACATGTGAAGAGGAGACTGAAATCTGTCAGAAATATGAGAAACTCCGAAGTTATTGCATTGGATTATATCCAAACATCTAAAAACTTGTCAGATCCCTTCACAAAGGGTCTATCACGCAACGTGATAGAAAATGCATCGAAGGAGATGGGTATGAGACCCACAATTTGAGCTTTCCATAGTGGTAAACCACTCTATATGATCGGAGATCCCGCGAATTATAATTGGGAGACAAGCTGTTGGTTAGCTGAGACGAAAGTATCCCTACTTTAATGAACACCACTCCATAAAGATGCAATACTTTCCTATTCTGCACGACAGGTTGATTTATTATCTTAATGTGTTCTAAGTGGCTTATCCTAAGCAAAGATGTTGTCCTGCAGAACATCTTTTGAAGAACACACCTATATGAGTCTGACTGTTTAAACGTCGCAGTCTATGAGAGTAGGATGCTCTCTAATAAACTCATGAAAGGTCATGAAGTATGACACATAAGATCCACCCCGCGGGGAAGTCCCACGATAGCCTAGTATCGGTCAAGACTTTTTGTGAAGCTAGGTTCGCAGCAAACTTGCAGTTCAAGGCATAGTCCACTGTACAAGTTGCAGCCTAGTATAACATAAAGCTCTAGGTGGAAGTTCAACTTAACAGTCTCCACTACACAGTACCGGTATATAAACAATGTTTTGGAACCAAAGGCAAACTTCATGTGCCTCTGGGATCTGGTGGGGGATTGTTGAAATTTTGCCTAAATAGACCCAGCCTATTTATTATATGCCAATAAATTCCTGAAATCCTAGAGGCCCATTCATGCAAGGCAAGAGCTGGGACAAATGTTTAGTCCCACATTGCTAGTTGAGTGGAAGTTGGACCAGATTATAAGGAGAGCTCTTCCACCACTTGTACGACCTTGAGAAGAGAAGACATATACACGCGCGCTCCTCCTCCTCCTCGCTCGCCTCTCCACGCCTCGTCTCGCCTCGTTACGACACGCACGCCGCGGGTTGCGGAAATCTCGCCGAGCCGAGCTTTATTTTTCCACGCATGAATGGTATATGAACAGTTGTACAGAAGCTGAAACGTTTTTCTCGAGTGGAATTTTAATACGCTAAATGAATACGAACTGAGTGGAGGCTGTCCGATGGGTTGCCGCATATTCACTTCAACTACTGTCCATTCGTTTCATCTCCTGCGCAGCCTGTCTGCCTTCCCCTCTGTGCATATATAAGAGAGAGGTCACGCCTCCTCTCAGACACACTGTCGCACATCCTTTGCGCCTCTAGTTCCACAGCACTGCGCTACCTAGTCTTCTCCATCATTTCTTGTGGCGTGCACCGCGAGCCGGGACAGTACGCCTCCGAGACCCCGCTGCTTCGAGTCCTGTACGGGAGAAGGGCGATAAGGTTTTTAGGGAGCGCTATTGGCGCGACTACTAGCTTCATCACGGACTCCCTCACATATAGCGATTGCGGCGACGTCTTCTCAGACGAGGATTTCTTTCCCGACATCAGCACCCTCTTCCTCGACGACATGGCTAACGACGGTGCCAACCCGAACGCCGGTGGTTCCTCTGCTGCTACTGCCGTGTATATTTTCTTTCTCAACCTTGTTCTGATCGCATCTCAAGTTTTACGCCTTGCAGTCTGTTTAGTTATCTGTCTTAATATGTTTTTGCTATTTCACATGATTAGTATATTGTCTATTATTCTAATCATGTTTTATCTAGCATTTATTATGGGTAATTCGCTTGGTAAAATGTTCTTTTACTGAACATAAACAAGAGGAGCAACCATAGCTCCCAAGAGCATATGTGCAATAGAGATTTTGTTGTGGCCATCTGAATAATAAAAATAAAAATCCATGCCCTATTGTATAGTACGTCTACACTTTGGGAAACATAATCATAAAACTTAGGCCTTTCACAATGGGAGTCTCTTAGCGCGGCATCTTAGGCAAAATGCTTATGTGGCATGTCAATTAAGGAGGAGAGAGGGGGTTGTTGTATCTTAGCTAAGATACACCCCTTGCACGTATTCATAGGCAAAAAGAGTAAATAGCACAATCAAATGCATGCATGAGAGCAAAAACATTAAATTAAGATACAACCTCTAAGATAGAATGCATTGGAGAGGTTGTTTCTTAGATATTTATAACTCTTATGATAACGTGCTAAGATACGCTCCATTGTGAAAGGCCTTATAGTATTTACCGAACCAACGAAACATAGAACCAAGTGTATGATGATTGCAACTCATTAATTTATTTCAAGGTGTTTATGGCATTATTTTTCATCACAACAATCTCCAATAAGTGTCTCAAGGCAAAAGGAGAGGACGAGGGAAGTTTGCATCTAAGGATCTGCAAGCTGAACCACAAATTTTGGGGCATTCTTCCTTGTTCACAGCGCAACGATCTTGCTCTAGTTCACAACAGAAACACTTATTATCTGGGCAGGGTGGCTTCAACTTTATGCATAAGCACACTTCGATCTTGCTGCTATCCACCACATCAGTTGTTTGAGCTGCATGTAAATTAACAAGGGTGTTCTCAGTTGAACAAAGTATTAGGTAAAATTATATACTCTCCGATCTAAACCAATGGACTCAGATTTATCTAGGGAGTAGTAGAATTTCACATAGAATAGTGATGCTTCACAACGGGATTGCTAAATTATGTACTAGAACTAACCAATATCTTTACCCGAAGTTAACCCAATTGTTGTTGTGTACTTACCCTGAGAATACATTATGATGCATGGAAGGAACACCATCAGGAGCATAATCACCTTGCTTTTGTCCATGGTAATATAAGCTTCCCGGTATGAGTAGATCTTCGTTTTAGGGACTGCTCGTTTATGCCTGACAACCGTATACTTGCAATATATAGCCAACTAATATGGTCTATATTTAGTCACAATTAATTGTGCCAACCTGGTGGCTTATCATCTACTCTTAATTAGGTAAAATAAATGCTCTAAATTTAGTAAGTAGTAGATACGACCAACTGACATCCGCTTATCCTTCAAATTTTGCCATGTCCATCACAAGGGGTGAACGGAAGGCAGCGATTGTAAATTGATCCGTCCCCTCTCCATCTCAGTTGGCCTAGACCATATCTAATAGAGGAGCTAAAATAGCGTCCGCTAAAATCAGTTTACAGTGTTGTTTTAGCCTTTGCAGCGCGCGCTAAAATTTGGCGCTCCACCGGATGCTCTATTTCACAGCACGGAAAAAACAGACCTCCACCGGGCGCTCTATTTTGCAGCGCGCGCAGCCGCGACAAACCAAAACACACACATAAATATGCAAATGAGAAGATCAAACAAACACAAATAAATCGACCATATAACTATACATAGATCAAATTTATCATCAACTCAAAAGCAAGTTCAACACAAATTAAAGGTCACACAAACATCATTAACCATCAACATCATCAAACATTAACACTTTCCATGTCATTGCTAGGTGTCAGGTTGTTGTTTGCTTCTTCTCCATTTGAGACTTGGTCGGTATTGACATTACCGGTAGAATCTCCATAGGCATTACCCATAGATGGAGCTACCATGGAGGCCATAAATCCACCTGGTGGTGCTCCCATGGCTCCATAGCCACTCATCATCTGTGGTGCTCACATGGATCCAATTCCACCGAAGCCACCCAGGTCGCTCGGTGGTGCACTCATGCCACCCATGCCACTGAAGCCAACGAATCCGCTCATCGGTGGTGCAAAGGTAGATGACATCATTCTTTTCTTTGCCAACACTTCATCATGGCATCAAACTTGGATGTGTCCATGAGGAAGAGTGCTTTCTCTTGCTCCATTATTCGAGCATATTCCTCCATAGAAATCTTCTTCTCCTCCAATGCCATCCTCCTCTCCTCGGTGGCGGCCCTCCTCTCCTCGGCCACCAACACCTTGGCATTCTCCAACCTCTTATCCTCGGTGTATTCCTTGCGTGCACTCACCATAGCCTACATAGCTTTATTTATGTCATCATCTCTGGACTTCTTGCCTTTCATGTCTTTTGCTTGCTTTACTCCCATTGGTCTTTTGGGCCTTGCCATCGAGCTAGGCGTAGGACTTCTCTTGCCAACATCACTTGATGCTTCATCATAATCACCAACAAGGTGTGGCTCTCATGGGCACCTCCATATCTCGGTTCCTCCACTTCTCTTACTTCTCAAGCACCAAGTAGCAATGTGCTAAAGTAAATGGTCTCCCTTTCACCATCATTCCTTTCTTGGTCTTCTTGTCGTTACCTCTAAATAGATTTTGTGCAACTGTGAGCTATAAACAAAAACAAGAGAACAAATAAGCCACAAACACAAGCACCAAGAACACATATTTGACATATAGAAAATCTATAAAAACACAACTCACCCTATCCTTGTGCGCATAGCCACTTGGATTGATGGAATCCACATTTTTTGAACCTGTGCCCATATTTGGCAATTGACATTGATAAACGACCAACGAGAACGGAGAGATCTCTCGGTGCGATCAAGGCCACTAGTATTCTCAGCATCAAAGTACTCCTTGATGTGCACCCAATATGTATCTCTTGATTGGTCGGTGCCAACCATTGGATCCATGTCGATATTGCACCATGCCTTGCATAGAAGTTGGTATTCTTCCAATGCGTAATTTGCCGCTCTTCCTTTTGGTGCATCCATCAAACCTTCATCGTCCTTGTCTAACTCCTCTTGTGTTTGAGGTTGTGGTGCACCATATTGAGACCAAAATTCTTGTGAATGAGTTGAACTAACATTAACATGTGTCATGAAAGCCTCGTCATCGACACTACATATATAGAAACACAATCACACGCCAAATTCAATACATCTACATGGGAAAAAAGTTGATTTTGGTCCATTTCATACCTATGAGGAATTTCATCGACCATATCGCTGATGAGTGCGTGAACACTTTGTTGGGAGACCCCAAGAGGAAGGTTTGATGAGCACAGCAACAAGTTTTCCCTCAGTAAGAAACCGAGGTTATCAAACCAGTAGGAGGAAGGAAATGACTCAAAGGTGTTGCTAGCAACTTGGAGACCTGCACAACACAAACTCAAGACTTGGCCCCAACGAACAATGAGGTTGTCAATATCACCGGTTTGCTATAACAAAGGATTAACTATATGGTGTGGAAGGTAATGGTGGTTTGCAACAAGTAAACGATAAACAGTGGAAGATGTATCAATGGTAAAGATTGGACCGGGGTCCATAGTTCACTAGAGGTGTTCTCCTTAGATAAACAAACATGGCATGCTGGGTAAACAAATTACAGCAGGACAATTGACAGAATTGAGCAAGGCATAACAATGCAATACTAGACATCATGATCCTATGAGATTCGATTGGGCAATACAACAAGATACATAGACCGCCATCCAAATGCATCTAAGACTAGAAGTCCACCTTTGGGTTATCATACGAACCCCCTCCAGTATTAAGTTGCAAGCAACAGACAACTGCTTTAATCAAAGTGTGTAAGGTAAACAATCCACTTGTTCCATGAACAAGAGACCGTTGTTTTCTCCCTAGTGGCAACCGCACATCTACAACCTTAGATATTTCTGTCACTTCCCTTAGATTAAATAGAGGCATGAACCCACTATCGAGCATAAATACCCCCTCTTGGAGTCACTAGCAACTACTTGGCCAAGATAGCTACTAACAACGGAGAGCATGCAAGATCACAAACAACACAGACATGATAGAATCAATAAGACAAAACCATTAATCAATCTGACATAATAATCTCAATATCCATTGGATCCCTGCAAACACAACATGCATGACTACAAATAGATGAGATATTGATCATGAACGGAGCTCACAAGATCTAGACATGAAAGCTCAAAGGAGGAGATACAACCATCTAGCTACTACATGGACCTGTAATCCAAGGTGGAACTACTCACGCTTCATACCGAAGGCTAGCATGATGAAGAAGAAGGCCTCCGGGATGATCTCCCCTCCGGCAGGGTGCCGAGAAGAGCTTCAGATCCCCCCGATCTAGGGACTATGGTGGCGACGGCTACAGACGGTTTCGTGGAATATTGATCGGGTACTTAGGGTTTAGGAATCAGGGGCTTCTTATAGGAGAAGAGGGAGGCCGAGGGGGTGCCCGAGGCGGCTACACCCCCCAGGCGCGGGGTAGGCCCACCCGCGTGGCCAGGGTGTGTGGCCCCCTTGAGGCTCTCCTCCGTCTAGTCTTCTGGCTCCTTGTTCCCCACGGTAAAATATTGACTTTGGCTTTTGTCCCTTCCAATTCTGAGAATATTGATTTTCTGCCTTTCTGGAACCAAAAACAGAAGAAAACAGAGAACTGGCACTGTGGCATCTTGTTAATAGGTTAGTACCAGAAAACATATAAAAACACCTCAAAATGTAGACAAAGCAAAGCAAAGTAGATACTAAATAAGCATGGAACATCAAAAATTATATATATGTTTCCGACATATCAAGCATCCCCAAGCTTAACTCCTGCTCGTCCTCGAGTAGGTAAGTGATAAAAAGAATAATTTTTGAGGTGACATGCACCATCAAAATCAAGATCAAACCACTTGCAAGCATTGAAAGCTGGGATCAAAGAACTCTAAACATGAGCATGAAAGATGGAGTTCTAACAGTAAGACAAAGTAACTATCCATGCACCATGAAAGGCTACAAACAAATATCATGAATAACATGAAGGGAATATGCCCCGAGAGGCAACAATAAAGTGTTTATTATGTGTATTCCAAGTATATGATAGATGTTTATTTTGCATGATATAATTGTATTAATACGGAAACATTAATACATGTGTGTTTAATAAACAAACAAAAAGTTCCTAGTTATGCCTCTCTCATAAACTAGTTCATTGATTAACAAGATGATCATAGTTTCCTGATCATAGACATTGGATGCTGTTAATAACAAGATCACAACATTAGTGTAATGATGTGATGAACATTCATCTGAAGTATAGCATTACGATCAAAGTCATTGAGTTTATATTGCTATAAACAACCTACGAAGTGATCCATATCCTTAGACCATGAGATCATGCCAATCACTAACATCGGAAGAGTTTCTTGTTGACATCAAACGTCACACCGTAACTGGGTGATTATAAAGATGGCTTCAAAGCTACTAAAGTGTTATGTTGATACTCATGGATCAAGAGTGGAATTTGTTCATCCCGATGACGGATAGATATACTCTGGGCCCTCTCGGTGACATCACATTGGTTAGCTTGCAAGCAAGTGATTTGATCACTAGAATGTTATATCACGGGAACGAGAAAAGAGTGCATGTCAGTAACGATATCAAACTAGGTATGGAGATACCGATGATCGAATCTCGGACATGTAATATATCGTGAAACAAAGGGATTAAGATACAAGCGTAAAAGGTTCTGACGATCACAGGAAAGTCATTGTTGAATGTGTGGGAGTCAGTATGGATCTCCAGGTCCCGCTACTGATTATTGATCGGAGAAGGGTCTCGATCATGTTCGCATTATTCGCGAACCATAGTGTGACACACTTAAGGGACACTGACATCCAATTGGAGCAAATGTTTCATGCCGGAAAGAATAAACAAGCACAGGAATTTATTTCACTAGATACCAAAACAACTTTTCGGGTGAAATTGCAGAAAGTTTTTTTTTGCATGTGAAATAGAATTCTAGCAAGGGGTTATATGTGAATGTTTGTCATTAAAGTAATTGACAAAATTCTGATTAAATAAAAAGAGTTTTATTTAATGAGAGTTTGCATTAAATTTGGTGGAAATTTAATAGCAAGTTTGAGTGGAGGGATTTGAAGAGGATTTTGTGAGTGGAGTGTCCACCCACAGGAATGAGGGGAGGGCAAGGGGCAGCCCCCATGCGCCGGCCAACCCGTTGGGGTTCCCCCTCTCTCCTATAAAAGGCACCCCTCTCCCTCTCTCTCACTCACACCTCCTCGTGAAGGATCTCTCTCCGCCTCTAGAATTTATTCCCCATGGTCTCGGACTAGCGAGATACATGTTCCCGGTGGCTATTCGGCAAGAAAGGGTTGTGCTTCCGCTGCATCGCTGGAGCAAGGAGGTGGATGTTTCTTGGTGTCTTGTACGTGTGTGCGAGCACGGATGCGCTGCTGCTTTGCGGCGCTAGGACTCCCTCTCGATCTTGAGATCGGCAAGAGATCATCTACATCAACCACGAGTTCAACTCGTTAAGCTTTGTCGGTCTTCAAGGGTATGTTCTCTACGGATATACATCTGCCCGTTGTTTGTATCTAGTAGATAGATCTTGGTACATAGTTCCCATCGTAGGAAATGTTTTGTTTTTTATGTTGCGAACCCTTCAGTGGTATCAGAGCCGGATCTATGCGTAGATGCTTTACACGGGTAGTATACATATGAGTATGTGGGCGATGATGATCATGTTGTTGCTCCTTAGTTGTAATTTTGGATATTGGTGGCATAGTGGGATGAAGCGCCCCGGACAAACTTTACATGTCCTCACACATGAGACCTGTTCCACGCTTGACATGCAACTAGTTTGCATAAGTGGCTAGCGAGTGTTTGTCTCTCCTACTGTAGTCAATATCTATTTTGCAATGAGTTGTAAACAATTTGGTTATCCTAATTGTGGTTCATGTTCGTAGGTAAGAATGGTTCTATCTTCTAAAGCCCTAAGCCACGTAAAACTTACAATGAATAAATTAGAGGCGTCTAGTTTAGATTGTTGCTGGGCTAGTGTTATGATATGGTGATGTTGTAAGTAGAAGTATGAGATGATACTCTTACAATACACATAGCGTGTAAGTTCCATAGATCTTAGCCTTACACATAAAGGTATGATAGTGAGCATACCACGGTGCACATGATAGAGATCATATGCGGGAACCATATCATTTCACTAATAAACATGTGATGTTTGATAGCATCTTATATTGCTTGTTTAGCGCTTTATTAGCATAATAAGATGATCCCTCATTTAAATATCAAGATAAGAATGTGTTCTTCCTTTAGTATGCACCGATTATGTTTCCGTCGCTCCAAGACATCACGTGATGATCGGTTGTTCTTGGATCCACGACCATATATCGGGTGTAAGACAGTTACACACGCGAATACTAAGGTTCTAACTTGACGAGCCTAGCATGTACAGACATGGCCTCGGAACATGGACCGAAAGGTTAAGCATGAGTCATATAGTAGATATGATGCCCATTTGATGCTCGCCTTTGAAGCTACACCGACTCACGTGATGATCGGACTTGGTATAGTGGATTTGGTTCATGTAATCACCAAAAAGGCACGAGGGATGTCGTTTTTGAGTGGGAGTTCATTCATAATGTGGATTAGTTGAACTCAATCTATCATAAACTTAGTCTAAACTTTACAAATTCTGTTGTAGATGGCACCACCTGCTTTTAATTTCAATGTGTTCATGGAGAAAGAGAAACTTGCAACGAATGGTAGCAACTTTACCGAATGGGCCATGAATTTGAGGATTCTCCTCTCTGCTGCACAAAATCAATATGTGCTAGAAGCGCCGCTAGGCCCCCCACCTTTTTAGGATGCCCCTGACGAGGAGAAGAATGTCTATCAGACTCGTCAGGAGAACCACAACTTAGTTCATTGCGGCATATTGTATGGGCTAGAGCCGGAACTTCGAAAGCATTTCGAAAACGGCAATGCATTTGATACAATGGGTGAGTTCAAAATGATTTTCGACACACATGCTGCTGTAGAGAGCTACAATGCTTCAGAAAAGTTCTTTAGCTGCATGATGGAAGAGCATAGCTCCGTTAGTGAGCATGTACTCATGATGTCGGGTTACGCCGATAAGCTTGTGTCCTTGGGAATATCGATTCCCATTGACTTAGGCATCCATCGTGTTCTGCAGTCTCTGCCACCTAGCTATAAGAGCTTCGTGATGAACTATAATATGCAAAGCATGGAGAAGTCTCTTCCGGAGCTTCTGTCAATGCTTAAAACTGCAGAAGTGGAGATAAAAAAGGAACATCAAGTGTTGATGATCAATAAGAACACTGGTTTCAAGAAAGACAAGAAGGGAAAACGGAAGGGAAGTAAGGGCGGCAAGCCGGTTGCCGTGCCTGAAAAGAAACCCCGAGTTGGACCTAAGTCTGATACCGAGTGCTACTATTGTAAGGGGACTGGCCACTGGAAGCGCAACTGCCCCAAGTATTTGGCAGACAAGAAGGCCGGCAAGGCAAACAAAGGTATATATGATATACATGCTATTGATTTGTACTTGACTAGTGCTCGTAGTAGCACCTGGGTATATTGATACCGGTTTAGTTGCTAATATTTGTAACTCGAGTCAGGGGCTACGGAACAAGCGACTGCTAGCAAGGGGTGAGGTCAAGATGTGTGTCGGCAATGGATCAAGCGTTGATGTGATCGCCGTCGGAACGCTGCCTCTCCATTTGCCATCGGGATTAGTAATAAACTTGAAGAATTGTTATCTGGTGCCAGCACTGAGCATGAACATTGTATCTGGATCGTGTTTGATGCGAAATGGTTATTCATTTAAATCCGAGAACAATGGTTGTTCTATTTATATGAATGAAATCTTTTATGGTCATGCACCGATGATGAATGGTTTATTTCTTTTGGATCTCGATAATAATATTACACATATTCATAATGTTGATGCTAAAAGGATTAAACTAAATGATGATATATCAACATATATGTGGCACTGCCGTCTAGGTCATATTCGCGTTAAACGCATGAAGAAGCTCCATTCGGATGGACTTTTGGAATCACTTGATTTTGAATCATTTGATACATGTGAGCCATGCCTTATGGGCAAGATGACTAGAACACCGTTTTCCGGTTCAATGGAACGGGCGATAGATTTATTGGAAATCATACATTCTGATGTATGTGGTCCAATGAGTGTGTCGGCGCGAGGTGGATATCATTATTTTGTTACTTTCACGGATGATTTGAGTAGATACGGTTATATCTACTTAATGAAACACAAGTCTGAAACCTTTGAAAATTTCAAGGAATTTCAGAATGAAGTGGAAAATCATCGTAATAAAAAGATCAAATTTCTACGGTCCGACCGTGGAGGTGAGTATCTAAGTTACGAGTTTAGCACTCACATGAAAGAGTGTGGAATTGTTTCACAACTCACACCTGCCGGAACACCACAGCGAAATGGTGTGTCAGAATGTCGTAATCGTACTTTATTGGATATGGTTCGATCTATGATGTCTCTGATGGAATTGTCGTTGTCATTTTGGGGTTATGCACTAGAAACTGCTGCATTCACTTTAAATCGGGCACCATCTAAATCCGTTGAAAAGACATCGTATGAATTATGGTTTGGAAACAAACCTAAGCTGTCATTTCTTAAAGTTTGGGGATGCGGTGTTTATGTGAAGAAACTTCAACCGGATAAACTCGAACCCAAAGCAGAAAAATGCGTCTTCATAGGATACCCTAAGGAAACTATTGGGTATTCCTTCTATCACAGATACAAGGGCAAGGTTTTTGTTGCCAAGAATGGATCCTTTCTAGAGAAAGAGATTCTCATGAAAGGTGTGAGTAGTCGGAAGGTAGAACTCGAAGAGGTTATTGAACCTTCTCTTCAAAGTATGGCGAGTAGCGCAGCGCCGAAAGTCGTTCCAGAGTTGGCTTTACCAGTTGAAGAAGGAACTAATGATAATGATCATAAAACTCCAAAAGAGAATACTACCGAACCTCACGGGTCTAGCAGGACGCGTGCAGCTCCCGAGCTGTACGGAAATCGTGTCATGAATTTCATGGTTGATGGAAATGATGACCCTGCGGCGTATGAAGAAGCGATGATGAGCCGTGGATTCCAACAAATGGTTAGAAGCCATGAAATCCGAGATGGAATCCATGTATGAAAATCAAGTTTGGAACTTGGTGGACTTACCTCACGACCAAAAGGCCGTGGAGAATAAATGGATTTTCAAAAGGAAAACTGATGCTGATGGTAATGTAACCGTCTATAAAGCTCGACTTGTCGCAAAGGGGTTTTGACAAATTCAAGGAGTTGACTATGATGAGACATTCTCTCCCGTAGAGATGCTAAAATCAGTTAGGATTATGTTAGCAAGTGCTGCATATTTCGATTATGAGATATGGCGGATGGATGTCAAAACCGCGTTTCTCAATGGTAATATTGAAGAAGAGTTGTATATGATACAACCAAAGGGTTTTGTCGATCCTAAGGATGCTAACAAGGTGTGCAAGCTTCAGCGATCCATCTATGGTTTGAAGCAAGCATCACGAAGTTGGAATCTCCGCTTTGATGAGGTGATCAAAGAGTTTGGATATGTCCAAACTTATGGAGAAGCTTGTATTTACAAGAAAGTGAGTGGGAGCAATGTGGCATTTCTGATACTATATGTGGATGACATATTATTGATCGGAAATGATATAGATCTTTTAAACAGTGTTAAAAGTTATCTAAACAGCAAATTTTCTATGAAGGACCTAGGTGAAGCGTCATACATAGTAGGCATAAAGATCTATAGAGATAGATCTAGGCGCCTAACAGCGCTATCGCAAAGTACATACCTTGATAAGATTTTAAAGAAGTTCAAAATGGAAGATAGTAAGAAGGGGTTCTTACCTATGACACAAGGCACGACATTGAGTAAGACTCAAAGTCCGGCTATGGCAGAAGAAAGAGAGAAAATGGACAAAGTCCCTATGCTTCAGCCATAGGCTCTATAATGTATGCCATGCTATGTACAATACCGGATGTGGCACATGCTATTAGTTTGACTAGTAGGTACCAATCGGATCCAAGTTTGGAACACTGGAAAGCGGTCAAGAATATACTTAAGTACTTGCGAAGAACTAAGGATATGTTTCTTGTATACGGAGGTGAAGAAGAGCTCGTCGCTAAGTGTTATGTCGACGCTAGTTTTGACACCGATCCGGATGACTCTAAGTCTCAATCCGGATACGTATTTATCATGAATGGCGGAGCGGTTAGTTGGAGGAGCTCTAAACAACTTATGGTGGCGGGATCAACAACGGAGGCCGAATATGTTGCTTCTTCGGAAGCGGCTCAGGAAGCAATTTGGATGAAGGAGTTCATATCCGAACTAGGTGTGGTTACAAACACGTTGGACCCAATGGTGATCTATTGTGACAACAATGGTGCCATTGCCAATGCCAAAGAGCCAAGGTCTCACAAGCATTCCAAGCATATTAAGCGTCGTTTTCACTCCATCCGCGAGCATGTCAAGGATTGAGATATAAAGATTTGTAAAGTACATACGTATCTCAATGTAGCAGATCCGTTGACTAAAACTCTCCCTAGAGCAAAACATGATCTATAGCAAAACTCCATGGGTGTTAGATACATCACTATGTAACTAGATTATTGTCTCTAGTGCAAGTGGGAGACTGAAGGGAATATGCCCTGAGAGGCAATAATAAAGTGTTTATTATGTGTATTCCAAGTATATGATAGATGCTTATTTTACATGTTATAATTGTATTAATATGGAAACATTAATACATGTGTGTTTAATAAACAAACAGAAAGTTCCTAGTTATGCCTCTCTCATAAACTAGTTCGTTGATTAACAAGATGATCACAGTTTCCTGATCATAGACATTGGATGTTGTTAATAACGAGATCACAACATTAGTGTAATGATGTGATGAACATTCATCCGAAGTATAGCATTACGATCAAAGTCATTGAGTTTATATTGCTATAAACAACTTATGAAGTGATCCTAATCCTTAGACCATGAGATCATGCCAATCACTAACACCGGAAGAGTTTCTTGTTGACATCAGACGTCACACCGTAACTGGGTGATTATAAAGATGGCGTCAACGCTACTAAAGTGTTATGTTGAGACTCATGGATCAAGAGTGGAATTTGTTCATCCCGATGACGGATAGATATACTCTGGGTCCTCTCGGTGATATCACATTGGTTAGCTTGCAAGCAAGTGATTTGATCACTAGAATGTTATATCACGGGAACGAGAAAAGAGTGCATGTCAGTAAAGAGATCAAACTAGGTATGGAGATACCGATGATCGAATCTCGAACATGTAATATATCGTGAAACAAAGGGATTAAGATACAAGCATAAAACGTTCCGACGATCACAGGAAAGTCATCGTTGAATGTGTGGGAGTCAGTATGGATCTCCAGGTCCCGCTACTGATTATTGATCGGATAATGGTCTCGATCATATCCGCATTATTTGCGAACCATAGGGTGACACACGTAAGGGACACTGACATCCAATTGGAGCAAATGTTTCATGCTGGAAAGAATAAACAAGCGCAGGAATTTATTTCACTAGATACCGAAACAGGTTTTCGGGTGAAATTGCAGAAAGTGTTTTTGCATGTAAATATAATTCTAGCAAGGGGTTATATGTGAATATTTGTAATTAAAGTAATTAACAAAATTCTGATTAAATAAAAAGAGTTTTATTTAATAAGATTTTGCATTAAATTTAGTGGAAATTTAATAGCAAGTTTGAGTGGGATTTTGAGTGGAGGGATTTGAAGAGGATTTTTTGAGTGGAGTGTCCACCCACATGAATGAGGGGAGGGCAAGGGGGAAGCCCCATGCGCCGGCCACCCCCTTGGGGTTCCCCCCCTCTCTCCTATAAAAGGCACCCCTCTCCCTCTCTCTCACTGACACCTCGTCGTGAAGGATCTCTCTCCCCCTCTAGAATTTATTCCCCATGGTCTCGGACTAGAGAGATACATGTTCCCGGTGGCTATTCGGCAAGAAAGGGTTGTGATTCCGCTGCATCGCTGGAGCAAGGAGGCGGAGGTTGCTCGGTGTCTTGTACGTGTGTGCGAGCACGGATGCGCTGCTGCTTTGCGGCGCTAGGACTTCCTCTCGATCTTGAGATCGGCAAGAGATCGTCTACATCAACCAGGAGTTCAACTCGTTAAGCTTTGTCGGTCTTCAAGGGTATGTTCTCTATGGATATACATCTGCCCATTGTTTGTATCTAGTAGATAGATCTTGGTACATAGTTCCCATCGTAGGAAATTTTTTGTTTTCTATGTTGCGAACCCTTCATAACATGCATTGAAAAACGTTTGTTTGTTTCACATACAGAAAACATGGCATAGTGGCAATCAGCTTGTCCTTCATGGAGTAGCAAATAGATGCATAGTACACCTTCAAAGTTCATAAGAGTTACTAGATACAAATAGTTCATGAGCAAGCAATATCAACAATATGCATCAATCAATAAGTTTTGGGACAATGCACATAGAACTAAGAATGGAAACTATGCTCTCTTAACTGGTGCCTAAAGGTAGAAGGTGGAGACTCAATATAATGGTGGAAGAAAGGCCCTTCATATAGGGAAGCAGGGATTTCAAGTCTCAAAAAGAGCTTCCAAAAATTATGGTACTTGTTAGCTTTCATCTTTCATTGTCCCTATCATAAGCATCTTGAAGTGATTAAGGTTAAAGTGAACAAACTATGGAGTATATGCTTGATAAAGTATAAGTTGGCACTCTCATGTCCTTTCAATATATGAGTGCGTGAACACTTTGTTGGGAGACCCCAAGAGGAAGGTATGATGAGCACAACAACAAGTTTTCCCTCAGTAAGAAACCGAGGTGATCGAACCAGTAGGAGGAAGGAAACGACTCAAAGGTGTTGCTTGCAACTTGTAAACCTTCACAACACAAACTCAAGAATTTGCCCCAACAAACAATGAGGTTGTCAATCTCACTGGTTTGCTGTAACAAAGGATTAACTGTATGGTGTGGAAGGTAATGGTGGTTTGCAACAAGTAAATGGTAAATAGTGGAATATGTATCAATGGTAAAGATAGGACTGGGGTCCATAGTTCACTAGAGGTGTTCTCCTTAGATAAAAACATGGCATGCTGGGTAAACAAATTACAACAGGGCAATTGACAGGACTGAGCAAGGCATAACAATGCAATACTAGACATCATGATCCTATGAGATTCGATTGGCCAATACAACAAGATACATAGACCGCCATCCAACTGCATCTATGACTATAAGTCCACCTTTGGGTTATCATCCGAACCCCCTCCAGTATTAAGTTGCAAGCAACAGACAACTGCTTTAAGCAAAGTGTGTAAGTTAAGCAATCCACTTGTTCCATGAACAAGAGACCGTTGTTTTCTCCCTAGTGGCAACAACACATCTACAATCTTAGAGATTTCCGTCACTTCCCTTAGATTAAATAGAGGCATCAACCCATTATCGAGCATAAATACCCCCTCTTAGAGTCACTAGCTGTAGGGTTCGCAGCATAGAAAACAAAAAATTCCTACCATGGGAACAACTATGTACCAAGATCTATCTACTAGATACAAGCAACGGGTGGATATACATCCATAGAATACATACCCTCGAAGACCTAATAGCGTTAACGAGGTTGTACTCGTGGATGATGTAGTCGAACGCTTGCCGATCTCAAGATCGAGAAGAAGTCCATCCGGTCCAGCAGGTCTAGCACCATCCAGTCCAGCACCACAAAGCAGTGGTGCATCCGTGATCACACACACGTTCGGGTACCCCGACAACCTCCGCGCACTCTCTCCAGTGAAGCAGCGGAAGCAACAAATCCTTCCATAAAAAGCCACAGGGAACATGTATCTCGCTGATCCGAGACCATGGGGAAATTCTAATAGGGGGAGATAGATCCTTCACGAGGAGGTGTGAGTGAGAAGTGAGAGGAGGGGCTACCTTTAAAGGAGGAGGGGGAAACCCACTAGCCATGGCCGGCGGCCAAGGTGGTGCTCCCACTTCTTCCTCCATTCATGTGAGTGGAGCTCCCACTCACACAAATGCCCCTCCATTTCCTCCACTCAAAATCCCACTCAAATCCCATTAAATTTCCACCAAATTTAATGCAATCTCTCATTAAATAAAACTCTTTTATTTATTTATTCAGAATTTTGTTAATTACTTTAATTAACAAACATTCACATAAAAACCCTTGCTAGTATTCAATTTCACATGCAGAACCAGTTTCAGCAATTTCAACCGAAATAGTTTCGGTGTCTAGTGAAATAAATTCCTGTGCTTTCTTTTTCTTTCTCTGGCATCTTATTTGCTCCAAATGGTGTCGGTATCCCTTAAGTGTGTCACCCTATGGTTCGCGAATAATGTAGACATGATCGAGACCCCTCTCCGATCAATAATCAGCAGCGGGACCTGGAGATTCATACTGACTCCCACAAATTCAACGATGACTTCTGTGATCGTGTGAACCTTATACGCATGTAACTCAATCCCTTTGTCTCGCGATATATTACATGTCCGAGATTCAATCATCGGTATCTCCATACCTATTTTAATCTCGTTACCAACATGTACTGTTTTCTCGTTCCCATGATATAACATTCTAGTGATCAAATCACTTGCTTTCAAGCTAACTAATGTGATATCACCGAGAGGGCCCAGAGTATATCTCTCTGTCATCGGGATGGACAAATTCCACTCTTGATCCATGAGCCTCAACATAACACCTTCGTAGCACTGAACCATCTTTATAGTTACCCTGTTATGGTGTGACGTTTGATGTTATCAAGATACTCTTCCGGTGTTAGTGATTGACATGATCTCATGGTCTAAGGACTAAGATTACTTTGTATGATGTTATAGCAATATAAACACAATGACCTTGATCGTAATGCTATACTTGGGATGAATGTTCATCACATCATTCCAACAATGTTGTGACCTCGTTATTAACAACATCCAATGTCCATGATCAGGAAACCTTTGATCATCTTGTTAATCAACGAGCTAGTTTATAAGAGAGGCATAACTAGGAACTTTCTTTTTGTTCATTTGTAAGAACCCACCTTTATAAAGGTAAAGGTCCGTGTGATTGCAATGCTAGTCCCTGGATCAAATGCTAGCATCCACAGTTTAAGATGAAGTACATAGAAACAAAGGTCATTATTACATCGTCATTCCAGAGATAACATAGTCTTTTACAACTCCATAGCCATAGGCTAGTACAAGAGTTTAACTTAACAATATAAATAAAAGTCTTCATCTTCATGTGCCACAGGCAAGCATGTTGAGTGTAGACTCACAACCCTAATCCTCATCAGAGTAACCTACAACATCACAAGTTATAGCCACAGTGGGTCAATACATTGGAATAGTATTGGAAAGGGATACCTTAGTAGAATAATAGTTTCTAGATTCTACATGAATTTGGCTAAGTGTAGCTTAGGCTTGCTTTGCTCAAAATAGGTTTTACCTATCAGTTGAAAACACTAAGTTTTTGTTTGGCAAAAACTCCCAAGGAACCACCAATAGACATTGGTGAACCTTTACCCTTGTTCAACCACAAGTTTTTAACTTAGAAATTGGGATGAGGAGATTCTTGATAGATTCCATGTCTTGATGCTCAAATTGTCCATTTCTGGGGACACGGCTAAGTACTTAGATTCTTCCTTCTCGAGAGGTGGTGCACTTTCCCCACAAGACTTGACATGCATCGAGACAAGACCTTTCAGAAGCCTTCCCTTAGACCAAAATGGACGCGTTCCCAAACCTATCACCCCTACCACCAACTGTCCATTTGGCTAAGTTATTGCAACCTATATGATCCAGGCAGAGCCCATAATGCCATGTGGCTGCACTAGAAGCTTCTTAACATATGGAATCTCAAATCCCTTTGTTCCTGGGTGGCTTTCCACAAGTGTGATACACAAGGTAGACCATAGGTATTGGCCTTGTGTAACCACTCAACATAACCCAAACATACCATTCCACCCAGGTGTTTCATTCACTTAGTTGTTTTATTAAGCAAAACACAAGTCAAAGACTTAGCAATATTTTTCCATAGCATGTATATATTCCACCCTTGGTTGCTACTAGCTAGGCTAAGCATGGCAATAACAAGTATCTTAACTTAGAGAAAATTCTAACAATTCTACAACTACTAGGATTTCCCAAGCATAGCATATAGATACTTAGCAAAAATTATCATGCAAGCCCTATACAAAATATCACTAATATATAGTCAAAATATTGGGACAAAAATATGAAGCACCACTTTCCTTGGTAGTAGGGGGAGTAATAACAATCCTCACAGTCACAATCACCACTAGCACCAAAATCTACACATAAAATGATAGCACCAAATTCATATTTCAAATAATCAAGCAAAAATATATGAATGCATGCAAATGCCATGTGATGATTTTTCTAAACTAAAAAAGACAAGTAAAATAGTACTGAACATTAAATTAAACATTTATACACCAATTAAACTTAATTTGGCTTTTAAAACATTTTCCAAATAATCTTTATACACAAAATAGGATTACAAATGTCTCTGGATAAAATTCTATTTTAACAGAAGCAAAATACAAAACCAAGCCTACAGATGTGTAGGATTTATTTTTGTGATTCCATTGATATATTATTTGCATTTTTTGGATAAACAGAACAAAAGTTATTCAATTTACAAGTTTAATCATCTAATTAAATCAAATCTGAATTTTAAAACGAAAACCCTGACACGCGGCAGCGTCTGATTGGCGCATACCGGTTCTCTCTGGATCACGCGTCCGTGCCGTTAGATCTAATTAAATCCAACGCTCCAGATCAAAACTTACCCCTTCGCATCTGATCTATTCTACACCGCTAGATCTAAGATCTAAGGCCATAGAAATCAGGAGAACCATGGATCTAAGCTCAAGAATTTCCAGAACACCAATCCACCTGTTTTCACTAAGTCAGAAGAAGCCCTAGATGCAGATGATTGGCTGCAAACAATGGAGAACAATCTAGAAGTCACAGGAGTGGAAGCTAACGAGAAAGTTATGTTCGCCACCCACTATCTAGTTGGAGATGCAAGAGCATGGTGTAACAGCGTTCGTGCAATGACCGGAGGTCAGATGATGACTTGGGAGGAATTGAAGGTCAAGTTCAGCAGAACCCATGTGCCACCTGGTTTGATCAAGAGGATGAGAGATGAATTTAGAGAACTGAAGCAAGGAAGGATGACAGTAGTGGAATAACGTGACAAATTCCTGTCATTAGCTAGGTATGCCCCGGATGAGATCGACACTGAAGCCAAGAAGAAAGAGAGATTCCTGAATGGTCTGCACGATGAGATGCAGACGGTGTTAGTCAATATCCCCTTTGCTGATATTGAAGCCCTAGTCGACTCTTCCATTCAGATGGAAGGGAAGATCAACCAAGCCAATGAGAACCGCAAGCGCCACATGATGCATCAACCAGGAAACCACCATACACCAAATTATCGCCCCAACCCATCTCCAGGATGTGCCCCAAGAACCAACAGACCCCTGATGAACCATCCGACCTATCCCAACCATGGAAACCCAAGGCCCGGAGGAAACCACAACAACCCCGGCAACGCTAGAAATTTCAACCATGCCCCACCCAAGTTCAACAACAACAATGTCGCCCCCAACACCAACACTGCCCCAAGGACCAGAAGCAATGTTGTGTCTGTTGCAGCAAAGGACAAGTCACAAGTGATTTGTTATGAATGTGGAACCAAGGGTCATTATTCCAATGAGTGCCCCAAGAAGATTGCCGCAACCCCAATGCAAATGCCCTAGCTCAGCAGCAGCGTCGTGTTCAGCCCATAAGAAGGTTTGCCCCAGGGAATTCTCTCAACCACAATGGCCGTCTTTTTCTCATGCATGCTGAAGAAGTCCAGGAAGCGCCAGATGTCATGCTGGGTATGTTTTCTGTTAACTCAGTACTTGCAAGAGTGTTGTTTGATTCTGGAGCATCGCACTCATTTGTCACTAAAGAATTTGCATGCACTAGTAAGATTCAACCCACCAAATTTAAGCATGTTATGATTGTTCAAATACCTGGTTCAACCACCAAAACTAGGAAAATTTGCAAAGCCGTCCCTATCCGAATCCATGGCATAGATTTTTATGCTAATCTAATAGTACTCGGAACTAAAGGTTTGGAAGTAGTACTACGAATGGATTGGATGTACAAACATAAAGGATTAATTGACCGTGCCAAGAAAGCCATAACCATGACCAGTATAGCCGGAATATCGGTCGAGCATGTATCTGAAACCTTGCCTTGTCAATTCAAGTGCTACAAGAGTATAGCCCAGCCTACCATTGACCAAGTCCGGATAGTCTATGAATACCCCGATGTATTTCAAGATGTTTTGCCTAGTATGCCCCCAGATCGAGATATAGAGTTTATCATTGAACTAATCCCTGGAACCGGACCCATCGCCCAGAGACCATATAGTATGAACCTGTCAGAACTAGCAGAACTGTAGAAGCAACTGGATGCCATGCTGGAAATTGGATTGATTCAACCAAGTGCGTCACCATGGAGATCACCTGTCTTGTTTGTGGACAAGAAAGATGGAGGTAACCGTCTGTGTACGGATTATCGGAAGTTGAATGATATCACCATCAAGAACAAGTACCCATCCGTATTTTGGAAGAAGCTTTCAGAACCACCAGGACACGAAGAATCAAGTTTCTTAAGATTCAGTGGAGCAACCACACTGAAGAAGAAGCTACCTGGGAGCGCGAAGATCACATCAGGACGGAGTTCCCCGATCTCTTTAAATCCTAGGTAATCTTTTTTTATTCCTTTTTCAAATCTCGGGACGAGATTTTGTTTAAGGGGGGAAGGTTTGTAACATCCCAAAAATATAACACAAGGATCATCAAAACTCTAATCACTAAAATTAGGGTTAACAAAAACTTTGATTAATTTAAAATCATATGAATGCATGTGTGAATGAGATGATTTGATAAATGCATGAATGAACTTGTGTGATTAACCTAAATAGCAAGCAATGGTTTAAAGATGAAAATAACATCATATAAAACATTTCCATGCAGAAACAAAACAAGAGAAAATCAAAAACAAATAAAATAAAGCAAATGGTCATTTTTGCCAATCTTGCTCACTAGGTCACTTTGAGTGTTTCTAGTTCAAGATTTCAAACAGAAACTTCTCCAACTCTTTTCACCCCTTGCTAGAACAAGTAAAAGTAAATAAAAGCCCACCTTTCAAACTTGCAGAAACATTTGGCAACCTCATTTAAATCACAATTAGAAATTGAATCTTTATCATATGTGAAGATCACCCATTTTCAAAACCCAACCAAACCAGTGCCCCTTGACTAATCCAACTAACCAGACACTCCCTAGTATGTGCCTAGCAAACCCACCAAGTTTGAATCCAAAATTCAAATTTAAATTTCTTGCGGCCATTTCATCAAACACCTTGCAGATACAAATCAAACAAACATCAAACACTATAGTGTGCAGTAAAATTGGCCTAACTTGTTCCCTCTATAGCTCACTCTCCACTCTCAGTAGATGCTCAAAGTAATCAAACTCGCTTTAGCACCACTATGAGCAAGCCTAGCCATTATTGTCAAACATGTCGAGAGCACCATTGCCACCCCATTGTCGCCAGCGAGCTAGAGGCCGCACTAGCCTCGCCAACCTTGTCTGGGACATGCAGCACCGTCCACCGCCACCCACTGTCCCAGCCCCGAGCAATGCCAGCCCCTGGACCACACGACATGCCCATGCCAAACTCCTCCGCGACCATGCCGAGAGCGCGCCAGTGCGCCACGCTCGACCAGCACCCACAGACTGCGCGCCGCCCTCGCCGCTTGCAGGGATGATCACCAGCACCCCAGCACCCCGCCAGACATGCCCGTTCGCCGTCGCACGGACCACGCGCGCTGTGTGACATTAAAACCGCCGTCAGACCCGCCCAGAGCATCAGCGTGTTCTGACCGATCAGCACCACCCCACGCCTCGCCACTGTTCCGTTGAGCTTCGCCAGGGAGCACAACACTGCCCCTACCGTCGCCCATGCTAGTAGCCCTTTGTGCCGTCAACCATGACGAGCTCAGCCTGCGCCCGTCGGTCCCCTTCCGCCACTATAAATAGAGGCCTCCACCGCTCGTTTTCGCCACACCAGTTCACTCCCCTCTCACCCAGAACCACCCCACTTCACTCCCAGATCAAGGCGAGCAGTGCATTGCCGGAATTTGGCCGGAGCCTGCCGCTGCTGGAGAAGAAGGGAGACGTCGATTGGAGCCGCCCCAGAAGAAGCTGCCGGTACCAGGAAAACCGCCATCGCCGACTTCGTAATTCGCCCCCATCGCCGACCCTCGCCTGGGCCCCGGGGAGCCTCCCACGACCCCCACCTGCCGCGCTAGGGTTCTGTCTCGCCGGTGCTGCCCGACGTGGACGATGAAACGTAGTCGTTCGATTAGAGTTAGATCGTGCGGTTCGCATTGCCCCGTACCGCTTCGCCCCTCCCCGTCTCACTGACGCGTGGGGACAACCACTTAACCAGCCCGCGTACACGCTGTGTGTAGTGGGCCGGCCCAGTAAAACATCCCGCGCGACCCAACAATTCAAATTAAGCTTTATTCATTTAATTTCAAACATAGTTCTGTACCTAGATTCAAAAATCAACCCAGCTCGATTCGCTAAACCAAAATGCATGAAACCAATTTTGTTAGAAAGGTACTAAAATGCTTAATCCAAGTCCGTTGGATTCAAACCATTTGGAGTTATAGATCAACCATGGTAAAAATAACAAGGAAGAAGCTTTTCTGCATTCAAACATTTTTCAAAATTCAACCATAAAAGCTTTTGAGTTGATTCCAACTCTCAAAAATCATATTTGATCATACCTTTCAGAATATATAAAAACATATGGGTTTACTTGCAGAAATAAAGTTCAAGTAATAAAAGAATGCCACATTGGCATTTCTAGTCACTTTATTTAATTAAAATGAAAAGGTTAAACCTTATTAAATTGTGACACCACTTTAAATCACATTCCCATGTACTGAAATATGTGGTGATGACATGTGTCAACATGATCCCATGTTTGAGTTGGAGAATATTAAATATTAAGTAGTTTTTCAATGAGTAGAAATTACTTTCCTCAAATAAAATAAATAAGACAAGTGCTTTAATCCTTGTGATAATAGTGATGATGCTAGATCATCTAGTGTGACTTTTTGTGTGATGATTAAAAATAGTTAAGTACTGTTTGGTGATTGTGTACCTCGTATTTATTTATAGACGCTAGTACCGACCAAGGATACGAGGAGGAAGGAGGATACTACGAGGAAGAAGCCGAGGAGAACTTCAACCACAGCTCTGCTCAAGGCAAGCTATTAACTTAGCAAGCTAACCCTTGCAAATTATGCAAGCCAATACTTGCTTGTTACTATGCCAACTATATGCCTTAAGCATGTGTGATCATACCCACTTGATAACCCAATCCTAGTTTTACTTGCAAGCTTAATACTTTATTTTCTTTATCAAAGCTTTCTCTTAGAGTTTACATGGTGACTTGTAGATTCTAGAAAGATAACTAAAGGTAGCATAAAGAGCATAAAATTTGGCCTAAGTTAGATAATCTTGATGTCATCCTAAGGCATGAGATTGAACTTAGCAAATCCCCACTTGTTTATCACCCCTCATTAGTATTTACCACCACTTGTAGATGCTAGTGCTAAGTATAAAACTTGATCAACTTTAGATGGGAATACTTGGTGAAAATGGTTATGAAAACCTTAGAATGATGAGTCATTCTACTGAAATGTTTTGACATGTGTTTCCGAACACCAGATGATTTTGATGATGAAAATGTTGAGGCATGAGCCTTAGCCCTTTATAAAACTGATGGTTGTCTAGATGCGATACCATTCCAATTTTATCGTACAACCACAATACCCGAAATTTGGGTAGGGCTTGACTGGAAATTTATATACCTTACTATGGGTTCCCTCGAGGCCAAGGTCTGAGCTGAGGATACCTTGTGAAGATTGTCCACCTGTGCAGTACCCAAGATGACAGTTGGTCATGGTTGGGAGGCCAAACTCACAGGAGAGGTGCCTATACTAGGGTGTGTAACTGAAAGGTTAGGATTGATTATCCGCATACTGAGTATGGTGAATTTAGGATTGTTCCTAACGGATGTATCGAATGTTGTGGTGAAAGTGTATAATCTCTGCAGAGTGTCAAACTATTCGAATAGCCGCGTCCGCGGTTATGGACAGTTGGAGTGGCCATACTATTCCCCTGTCAGATGTTTTCAAAATGAATTGTGAACTGAATTATGCCTTTGACTTGACCACAACAGAGTTGTGATATGAAATTCAAATTCCCACTTAGGTGTTATAAAACTTTCAACTAGTTTTCTTTGCTTATGAACTTAGTAGAGGTAAATCTAGATTTTTGCAAAACAACCTTAGAGCTTAGTATCCTACTACAAAAACCCCCTTAACTTGTTAGTATTAGTTTGCGAGTACTTAAAGAGTACTCATGGCTTTGTCCATGGCTATTCCCGTGGCCAGACTATGAAGAGGAGTATCAGGATGATTGACCACAGGAAGGTTATGACAACTAGGATCATCTCCCATCGTCAGCATTGCCTGTGACCCTGAAGATGGAGCTTCGCCAACGCTATCGTTACTATTACGTTATTTCGCTGCTTGTATTGTATTAAGAACTAGACCATGAGATCCTTATTTGTGTAAGAACTTATGTATGGTTTGTAATGGATGATGTACTGTGATATACAAATCTGTTATGTCTCGCAAAAATGGTAATCCTGGGATTGCGATGTATGGCATAACAGGCATCTGGGATTAAAAATCTGGGTGTTGACATATCTGAAGGCATCGAAGGATGCACCGGGGTGTTCTCGTTCACCGCAGACCAAGAGCGCAAGCAGGCGTGCATCAAATTTCCGGGAATCGAGCTCTGCCTTCCGTCGGCCTCCGTAGCCATTAGCGTCGATTCGCCGCCATACGACCTCCCCGGGCTTCACCGACTCCTGCATCCGCTTCCTGGTGAGCCTCTGTTTCTCGGGCACCCTTCCCCTTGCTCGTTATCGCTCCGGATTGTTCCCCCAACGAACATCTGCCACCGCCGCCGTTAGCCACCGTCGCCACCACTGTTCCAGCGACCTAAATCGAGCGGCGCCGCCACTATAGGGTTCCTTGCGACGCCCTCTTTCCAATAATCCCAAGTACAACTCCGCACGCGCACTAAATCGTTGGCTTGATCATTAACCAGAGAGGATCAAACACGAGTGACGTCAGCATGACATCAAGCTGATGTCATATTCCTATTTTTATCATTTTAGAAATTGTGATAATGTTTTTTGTAATAAATAAAAACATTAGAGATGACATGGCAAAGGTCCCACCAGTCAGTGACCGGGGTAGGATTAGCTCTGGTGAGAAAAAACCCTCACTTCATGATGACATTAGCATTACCTAATAAACACATTTAGTTATTTAATTAAAAAATCACAAATGATTAAACCTTATAAAATCAATATCTTTTGTTTTATAATTCAGAAAATTATGTGTAATATATGAAAATTTTCAGAAAAATAAAATCTATAATATTAAACCATTATCAAACATTATTATTTCAACAATTTAAATAATTATTATCTAATAAAGATTTTATAAGTATTAATACTTTGATAATTCATAATTTAATATTGGTAAATGTTAAAAAAAATATACCAAAAATCTTAGCAAAATAATATCTATAATTTAAAACTATAATCATGTATTATTATTTCACCTAATTAAATATTTATTATTTATTAAGTATTTATAAAGTAGTAAACCTTATAAAAATCATATCTTATTATTTATAAATCACAAAAATAAATGTGATACACCAAAATGATCACAAAAATAATACCTACATGTTAAAAATATAATATTCCACTTTTGAGGTAAATAAAAATTTAAACAACTTAATAACTTGAATTTAAACTTATTTCCTTAATTGATAATTCATATAAAGGTAAATAAAATTTGTTAATATTCCTAAAATTGCCAATTTAGGTCTAATAAGTAACACTAGTCTTAAATATTTATAATATAAATTCAAATTGGTCCAACACATTTTAAATAAAATTTTATTGAATTATCCTTCAACCATATGTGTAGTTTATTTTCTAAAAAGATCTTTAACAATTATAAAATCTTCAAGAATGATATTTTAACCAAATAAAATACTTTACCATTGTTTCACTCACAATTTTATAATGGACTCAATCCAAAAATAATTCTTAAGTAGTACATAATATTGTTTACTTATTCACAAACCATAACCACACCCTTATAGGGAGATAAATCCCTTTATACATTTATAATGTAAAGAAACCACTACCAAATAAAAGTATAACCATTCTTAAGTGACTTTAAGGAAACATTATAAAGTACACAAGGTACAAATAACATAAGCATTACACCTTAAATCCATCCATGTTCTTAAAGTTAACTTTAGTCTACAAGACTTTAAATGTAATGCTATAGACTTTGTTATTTGTTTTATAGTTAACTTTGGTCTGTTATAATTAAGTTATAAGCATCTCAAGTCCAGACAATTCAAACAAGCATAAACAATATCAATCACATTCTATCAACCATATTCTAAAAACTATCAAAATTGTTTAAACCTTAATAAACAAATCTTTTCTTCAAAAGTTATTCGTTTTACCCCTTCAGTCAACGTATGACAACTAATCATAAATCACATTACTTTATACTTCACTTATATACTTAGGATTGATAACACTTGAGGTCTTTATAAGTGAAATTAATTGTAAAGTAAAAATTTTAAGATAAACAATTATAGTATAAGAAATCTTGAGTAGCATTTCACATTTGTGTGTATCTTATTGTTTTATGATATTATAATTACATGTTGTTTCACACACAATCACAAGCCTTAATAAGAAGTACCAATATGAAACTTATTTAAAAAGACAACACATTCTAATAGTAACCATTTCCAGTTTCCAAACCCTAGATCAACGTTGTCCCCAGGATTCGCGTTTATCAAGTGCATTACATTACTTATGCATAATGGCATCTTGCTTCTTTAAACATTAGTAATTACCGGACCAATGATGCTGATTTCATATATTGGATATTTTATATTATCTCGAAGACCATGAGTGCATAATCTTGCAATCACACAAGGCAAGTTCACACTTGCTCATGTCCTTTGATTATTTTCTGTAAAGTATTTTGCAAATCCAATGTTGTCATCAACTGCATTTGAAAAAGGACAAAAAACACTATTTTCATAATAATGTGATTATAGGTTATTTACCATGAGGTAATAACCTACTATGAAAGTTCCGGTGGTAAAGGAACATATTATCTAGGACTTAACAACCAATGTCGCCAGTGATTCTTGCGCTGTATATTACGCGTTGACCATGAGATTTGGAATGGGACGAAGAAGTCAGTTGTATGTTTTCCCTCTCGCATGGAGCTGGATGTGCGGGTCGTGGCTGTTATCACTCGTAGCATGCATATTAATTGGTAATTCATAGAGGATATGCAGCATATGGGTGGGAGCCCTCAACGTCGCATGATAGTTCCGGCATCTGAACGGTCTGTACTGCCAATTGCCGTAATTCAATAGGTGGGCTGGCGTACATCAAGGAGACATGCAGGGTCGCGGAGAAGGCAGTGATTGGCTTGGATCTTAGGTTGGGCCTCAAACCAAGGAAGTTTGAATGGGGACATACTCCCGGTCGTGCAACAAAACGTAAGGTCTTTCATGGGTAAAGTGACGCACCTATGCAGAGTGTAAGAACTATAACTTATTACTCCCTGTTTTGGGAAGGAGCTGCAAACGCGGCGGTAAAGGAACTCCATGAAAGTTCTGGTAAACCCGTGAAGGCTGACGAACATAGTTTTTCAAATAAAAGCAACCTTTGAAGAAATGTTTACCAAAACCTGCATTGCCTACGATCTATGGTCTATGGCTGTAGATATAGTGCATCAAACACTCATTTTCTAGTAAACTTGCTGAGTACGCTCGTACTCAACATATCTTCTTAACCCTTGCTAGGTTCTAAAGCCAGTACAGACGATGTCTACATCAAGTTATGGTCCAGGAATTATCACTAGAATCTAAAGTTCTTCAATGAAGTCAAGAAAGTCAACATATACATCAACTCAAGTGAAGATGAAGTTATTGATTAGCTAGGAATATAATCCCTAGCCATAGAACCTATTTCTGTAGTGTATTGCAATAGCAGCAATGCCAGACCATTAGTTAAGATACTAGTCTTAATAGTATAATAGTTTTTGAGTTGTTTATTTCTGATTCTTCTTTGTAAGAAGTTTATTTCTCTCTCTTTAACCTAGAGTGTTCTCTGGATCTTATGTAAAGAGTTGAGTTATAACCTATAGTCATGTCTTGGACCTGCTGTGTTTCTGTTGTACCACTCTAAGGGGTGTAATACTAGTGAACGGTGTTTTATTGGTGTTATGTCAACGACTATAGTGTACTACATCATGCAGTGGTATGCTGGGTCACCGCACCACGCCTCTCCTGTGGTGCTGGCCGCCACCTTACCGCCAGCTCCCCTCCGTCACCGGCGTCCGCCACCGCGTCTACCACGCCACCGCCACCCACTGCATCGCCTAGGTAATTAGTTAGTTGTAATTTTTTGTTGGTAATTTTTATTAGTTAGGTATTTTAGTTAGTTGATAATTTTTAGGTATATAGTTGATATTAGTTAGTTGATAATTATAGAAATAATATTATTAGTTAGGTATTTTAGTTGGTAATTAGTTAGTTATAATTTTTAGTTGGTAATTTTTATTAGTTAGGTATTTTACTTAGTTGATAATTATTAGTTAGGTATATAGTTTATATTAGTTAGATGATAATTATAGAAAATAATATTATTAGTTAGGTATTTTTAGTTAGTTCATATTTATAGAAATAATAACTAAAGGTATTTTTTGGTAATTATTTAGTTATAATTTTTAGTTGTTAATTTTTATTAGTTAGGTATTTTAGTTAGTTGATAATTATTAGTTAGGTATATAGTTGATATTAGTTAGTTGATAATTATTGAAATAATATTATTAGTTAGGTATTTTAGTTAGTTGATAATTATAGAAATAATATTATATAAATATGTATACAGAAATATTATTTGTATAGAAATATTTTGTATGGGAATATTATTGCATTTAAATATTATTTTGCATAGAATAATTATTGCATAGAAATATTTGTGTATAGAAATATTTTTTGTACAGAAATATTTTTTTCTATGTTCAAATAATGTGTAAATTTTGCAATAATATTGTGTACATCTCGCATTTTGCAGAAAATATGGACCCACTTAGTCCAATCCGTAGTGACCTAGCACAAGAAGAAATTCTCGAGGATATAATCCACGGCGTTGATCCATCTGAATCTCTCTCGAGGTATTTGAACCCATCCGGTGAGGTAGAGGAGGTCGACCAAAGAGAGGGAGAAGCCGCCGGCTCCAATGATGGAGGAGCCGACAACTACGATGATGGGAAGCCCATGGACGCTTAACAAAGACCAGCGAGGTATATATATGATGTCCGCTGATCACTAGATGTCCGGGAGTAGCTGTATATACCGAGTTGTATATATATTATATTGACGAATGTTTCTTCTCTTAGGCCTCCACATCGAGCAAAAGTTTCAAGCGAGGCCCGGCAAAAAGTTGGATGCGCGTACGAATTATACAATTACGGCGGTATCAGCACTAGGCAAACCGTTGGAAATCAAAAAGGCTACAACCATATTTAAACAACAATGCAGAGTTATGGTTAGGGATCACGTCCCGATCATCGTTTGAGAGTGGAATAAGCCCAAAGAGGCGGAAGAGAGTGAGTATGTCGCTGAAAGGTACAAAGAGTGTCTTTAGAATGACATCATGGTACATTTCACGCTGCCAGAATGCGAGAGTGATGCTGAGACAGCTGCATTGAGGAAGAAAGTCAAGCAGTGGGCCCTTAAGAAGATGGCCGAACTATTCCGGAACTATAAGAAAGCATTATGGCTAAAGTATCAAGCACAAGAAAACTCCAAAATTCTAAGGCTATCTAGCGAAGCAGCAGCATTACTGGGATGCATTTGTGAAGTACAAAAAGTCAGAAGATGCTTAGAATAAGTCAGAAAAAAAGATAAATGCTGCGAAAAAGAAATATCACCATCACCTAGGGCCAGGGGCTATGCGATTGCCATGCCAAAGTGGGAAAAAAGAGAAAGAGATGTGTGATAAAGGGATCATTCCAGAACCAATTCGCGAATAATGGGATTTAGGGCAAGAAATTGGTTCCTTGGGCATGAGAGTGAGTATGACGAACTTACAGGGGACCTTGTTTGCAGTGACAGGATTAGGGTACCCAGGGAGTCATGGATGAAAGTGGTGAAAGAAATTCAAGAAGGGAAAAAAAAGTTCCATCCCGATAAAGAGAATGACTTGATGACAAAGGTCCTCGGGAATGACAAACACGGAGGACGAGTACGAGGTCTTGGCCCTAGTTATACGTGGGAGGTTGGGTTTCCCAAAGACCAAGGTACTTATAGAAGCCGAGTGAGAGCAAAGCAGCGATGTGAGGAGGAGGGAGACAGGTTCAACCAGTTGCTAGCAAGAATTGACAAGCAACAACATCAGATTGACAAACTTAGAGGAGTAGCGCGCCTGCAAGATCCTTCACTCGATATTATCGCTGACCCATCTCAGCGAAGAAGCACCGTGGCTGAATCGGAGGTCCTAGATCATGATGCAAGGATGATAGATGGCGGTCCCGGCTACCCCGTGGATGGAATCAAGGATCAGATATCTTGTGAGCTCCATTAGAAGGTGAAGAACATATCCATGAAGGTGACGGTCGGATGTGCTTTACCTTGTCCACCTGACGCACGCTGGCATGGCCATGAGATTCCAGCTGGATATACTAAAGTCGGGGTGGATCAAATCATAACGAGGTGGGACACAATGGAGCTTGACATCCCTAGACCTGAAGGTGAGAGGACACTCAGAGAAGTACTAGGTGGTGGCATTCTATGGGACAAGAACAACGTCAAGCTTCCAGGCTCGGCGCCAAGGCTAACACCGCCTCTAAGTCGTCGCATGTCACCTTCACCTCCTTCACCTCCAAGAATCCCACCCCATGACTACGGCCACCACAGCGCGAGTCCATCTCGATCTCTGCCACAGGGTCAACCCACTAAGGACAATAAGCGGAAGCGTACTCCGTCGATGAGTACTAACCAACGCAGCATCCCAAAACGAAAAATGTCGCCCCTCCCAACAGTACCTCATAAGAATATTCTCATCAGACCTTACGATCGTACTGATGAGGAAACCGTAGTGATCGCAAAGGACGAATGTGATGCACATTTTGAAAAGAAGAAAACCGAGCCCGCTCATGTATACACCGAGAACCAAAAAGCGTACGCACTTGATCTTTTGAACACAAAATCGCAATATGAGTTGCACCATAAGCCAGATGACTATCTACGCAGACTTCAGAAGGAAGTGGCGAAGAGCAAATCAAGCAAAAGTGCAGGCGATAAAAGATCATATGTTCCCCTGCTCGGGCAACAGGCCAAACAATTGATCCAACCCCTCAAGGTGTTATCCGAAAGCGATCCCCAGTGATGCTCGGAGCCAATAGATATGAAAGCAGCTACGAAGTTGGCGGCAGCTATGAATGTTAGTGTTCTTGAATAGTTAGGATCCTAGGACGACAGGTTATCCAAGGCTGTTGTAGTCAATAGATATGTCCCAAGGATGGATTTGGTCAGCAACGAGAAGTTGCGAGAACTTTCAACACAAATGCGGAATCTCCATGAATGGTACCTGAAGGTCGTAAAGCAGGACAGAACAATGATCATAGCAAAAGTCCCACAGGAGTACTACTTCCGACCGAGCAGATCCATGTTGAGTTTTTAGAACTCTTCCAGTTATACATTTTCTACTACCTCGACAAATCTATCATGAGTTCCTATTGTCTGTAATCAGTTCTTTCAGTTGTTCAGTTTATTGCATGTAATTATCCTTATTATATCCATTCGTACTTTATTATGCAGAATGAATATGTTGGAATGTAAAATAAAAAATGTCTATGGTGTTGGGTTTATTGACCCAGATAAAGTACATATAAAGACATTAACAGAGAAACCCGAGGAGACGGCTAATAGCCTTCTAAGGTTTCTAACAGAGCAACATTTCTGTGAGAACACACTATTTCCTTACAACTTCAAGTGAGGGTCTTACTCTCACTTTTTCTTACTCGATGTTAAGTGCAATTGATGAGTTACTGACGTATATACATAAACGTGTGCAGGTTTCACTGGATTCTGCTAGACATTCAACTTGATAAGGGAATAGTTGAAGTATTTGACTCGTTAAACAAAGACACGGAGGAGTTCCGCAGCATGAAGGACATGATCCAAAGGTAATTTCAATCATTTGCGCTATATCAGTCTCTATTCATTGATTTCTTACATATCAGGTAATAATGAATAACTCATTCATTCATTTTCTTTGTCGGGCAGGGTTTGGAAGAGTTTCAATACTGCAACATTTGGTTCCTTTAGTAAGAAATTGACGTTTACTCCGGTCTCGGTAAGTAGTACGTGATATGTCCGCGCATATTTACTTCTAGTTTCAGTATAATTATAATGCTATATTATTATTTTGATTGAATTCTATCCTTATACGCCCAATTTGCATCACCATTCTATATCATAATTTACCTTTATTCATTGATATTTGTCTTATTATGAGGTATTACTTATGGCTTTTCATATGTTTATGCATGTTGGATGATTCCTGGAGGATGGACTGCCGGAGTCTGGATTCTGATGGAAAAGAAGGTATTTTGGTGCAATTTCGCAAAGATCAGAAAAATATGGAAACATATTATTTCACTAGAAGTCGAAGGAAGCTAGAAGAAGGAGCGAAGGGGGGCTGTAGGGGGCCCACCCCCCTAGGCGCGAGCCCACCTGAGGTCGCGCCTAGGGTGGGTCTATCCCACCTGCCAGGCTCCCGACTCTCCACCTTCGCCTATAACTTCCTTTCGAAACCCTAACATAGAGGGAGCGACCACAGATAGATTTCCGCCGCCTCTAGGAGGCGGAAAACACCGAGAGAGAAAGATCTCTCCGGCAGACAGATTTCTGCCAGGGGAATTCCTTCCCGGAGAGGGGAGACCGTCGCCATCAACATCGTCATGAATCTAGGCTTCATCGGGATCATCATCATCCACACCATCATCTTCACCAGCACCGTCATCACCACTCCGTCCCGCTGTAACAATTGTGTTGGATATTGCTTTAGTTCTTAGGGGAAACTTTCCCGGTGTTAATTACTATTGTAGTTAATGCTTGTGAGTGGAACCATTGGATTATTGTTTATGTTCAGATTGTTATCCATTATCATATCATCTGTGATCTTGATCCACATGATGTCTTGTGAGTAGTTCGTTTAGTTCTTGAGGACATGGGAGAAGTCATGTTGTTAGTAGTGAATCTGTGATGAGTTATTATTCAATGGTTTAGTATTTAAGTTGTGGTGCTATTCTTCTAGTGGTGTCATGTGAACGTCGACTACATGATACTTCACCATTTATGGTCCTAGGGGAATGCATTGTGTATTTGGCTACAAATCACGGGGTTGCCGAAGTGACAGAAACCTGAACCCCCGTTAGGAAACCTTTGCACAAGGGAGTGTAGGATCTCAGAGTTTAAGGTTGTGGTTATATTTATATCTTAATTACTTTCCTATAGTTACGGATGTTTGGAGGGGGTTTAATCACAAGTATGTATTAGTCCTAGGAAGGGCAGTATGTTAGCACAGGTTCACCCACACAACACTTACAAACACCAGGGAAGAGTACTCAGCTATTTGAAGCGAAAGCACTTGACAGAATTCCCATGTGTCCTCAAGAACGTTTAGTCCTTATAAGTATTTCCATCGGCTTGTCTTTTACTAAGAAAGGATTGGGCCACTTGATCCGTTTGTTCGTTACTTCTGTTACTTGCTCTTTATTTTGTTGCCTTGTCAGAAAACCACTAAAAATCCGTTTGCTAAGTATTCATAGGGATTTCCTGCTCCATACCACTGTTCAGCACCTTCTGCTCCTCGTTGGTATCGACACTCCTATTTATCGAAAATACTATGATACACCCCCTACACTTGTGGGTCATCAAGAATATTTTCTGGCGCCGTTGCCGGGGAGTGAAGCGCTATTGAAGAGTGGATCTGGTAAGGGAACTTTTACTGTGAGTATTTCCTTTTGTTACTATTTGTTTCTTTGTTTACAATATGGATAACCCACTTGGTTTTCTGTTTGGGAAAACTACTACCACTGAAAGGGTAGTAGATAAACCACCACCTGTTGAGATAGATCCTTTTAAGATACCTGCGAGTATTGTTAATCGTGTCATGGATAATTATTATTTTGGGGATGGAACTATCCATCCTGGTGATCACTTGCTTTATATCCATGAATTATGCGGGTTGTTTAAGTGTGCAGATATCACAACTGAACAGGTGAAGAAGAAGTTACTCTCCATATCCTTGAAAGGGAGAGCTGAGGCATGGTATAAGCTGCTAAAGAATGGACAATCCATGGAATGGGAGGAGATGGCATCTCTCTTTTACTCTAAATTTTATCCTCCCAGTGAAATCCAAAAGGGTAGAAGTATTATATATAACTTTTGGCCTCTTGACAGAGAGAGTACAACTCAAGCTTGGGGGAGACTGAAGTTATTAATGCTTAAATGTACTATTCATGAACTCCCTAACAATATTATTCTCAATAACTTTTATGCTAGGCTTTCTCTTTGGGATAAAGGTTTACTAGATGCTTCTTGTGCTGGATTATTCACAAGTATGAAGGAAGAAGTTAAATGGGATCTCTTGGACCGTATTCAAGATAACACTGAAGCTTGGGAGAATGACAAAGGAAGAAAGTCAGGTATAAACTATGATTATGAATGTATTAAATCTTTTATGGGAACTGATAACTTCTGTGATATTAGCAATAAGTTTGGCCTTCATCCTCAAGTTCTTGCGGAATGTTTTAATGTTTTTGCCTCTTATATTGAGATACCCAAGAAAGAGTGGGACAAGTACCATGCTCCTTATAAAGACATTGTTGCCCACGTTCCTGCCAGTATAGAGGTTTGTACTGTTGATCCTATTTTGCCTAAACCTTATGTTGGGAAGATCCCTTTTCCCTCCAAGGTAAGGGAACACTCTATTTTGGCTAATGTGGTTAGAAAAAGCGCAAAGAAAACTGTAGGTTACAATGAGCTTATTGATATCGAGCCTGTGGTAGCTATTGTGAAAGATCTTGTCACTAGAAATATAGTGGATGAGTATATTGTCTTTTGTGAAGATGCTACTAATATTGTTTCTCATCCTAAGAAAGTTAGAAAAGCTAGTGTTCCCGTGCTCTCTGTTAAAATTGGTGATCATTGCTATTATGGTTTATGTGATATTGGTGCTAGTTCTAGTGATATCCCTTATGAGCTTTACAGGGAAATTATGCATGAGATTGGTCCTTGTGAGCTTGAAGACATTGATGTGGTTATTCACCTTGCCAATAGAGAGCAAGTTTGCCCCATTGGTATTGTAAGAGATGTGGAGGTCCTTTGTGGTAAGATTAAATATCCTGCTGATTTTCTAGTACTTGGTAAAGAAGCTAGTAAAACCTATCCTATCATCTTTGGTAGACCTTCCTTAATACTTGTGGGGCCATCATAGATTGTAGGAAGGAAAAAGTTTTGACTAAGTTTGCTGGAGAATCTTATGAGTTTAATTTTTTCAAATTTGCCAAAACCCCTTATGAAAATGAATTACCTGACGAGGATTTCAAGGTTGAACAACTGTCTGCTATTTCTCTTGCTCCTAACAATGCTTTGCAGCAGTTCATGGAAGATCATGAAAGTGATGCCTTTATGAAGGAAAGAAATGAGATTGATGAGGTTTTCCTTCGTCAGCCTGAGTTACTTAAGCATAATTTACCTGTGGAAGATTTGGGTACCACACTACCACCCAAAGGGGTTCCTATTTTCGAATTAGAACCTTTACCTAATGATCTTAAATATGTTTATGTTGATGATAAGAAGATATATCATGTTATTATTAGTTCTAAACTTTCAGGGAAGGAAGAAGAAAGGCTATTGGAGGTATTAAAGAAGCACCGAGGAGCTATGGGTTATACTCTTGATGATTTAAAAGGCATTTCTCCCACTATATGTCATCATGCTATTAATATTGAGCCTAATGCAAAACCAGTTGTTGAGCACCAGCACTGTCTAAATCCTAAAATGAAGGAAGTGGTAAGAAATGAGGTATTAAAACTCCTTGATGGTGGTATTATTTATCCTATTGCTGATAGTCAATGGGTTAGCCTTGTTCATTGTGTTCCCAAGAAAGGGGGAATTACTGTTGTGCCTAATGAGGATAATGAGCTTATACCCCAGAGAGTAGTGGTTGGGTATAGAATGTGCATTGATTTTAGAAAGATTAATAAAGTTACTAAGAAATATCATTATCCTTTGCCCTTTATTGATCAAATGCTTGAAAGGCTGTCCAAAAAGACTCACTTTTGCTTTCTTGATAGTTATTCTAGGTTTTCTCAAATCGCTGTGAAAGCACAGGACTAGGAGAAAACCACTTTCACTTGTCCTTATGGTACTTATGCTTATAGGCGTATGCCTTTTGGTTTATGTAATGCTCCTGCTACCTTTCAGAGATGTATGTCTGCAATCTTTCATGTTTTTTGTGAAGAAATTGTAGAGGCTTTTGGACGATTTTTCCGTCTATGGAACTTCTTTTCATAACTGTTTGCACAACCTTGATAAATTTTTGTAGAGATGTGAGGAAACCAACCTTGTTCTTAACTAGGAGAAATGTCATTTCATGGTCAATGAAGGGATTTTTCTTGGACACAAGATCTCTGAAAGAGGCATTGAAGTTGACAGAGCCAAAATTGAAGCAATTGAGAAGATGCCTTGCCCTAGAGATATCAAAGGCATTCGTAGTATCCTAGGTCATGCTGGTTTCTATAGGAGGTTTATTAAAGATTTTTCCAAAATTTCAAAGCCCCTTACTAATCTTCTTCAAAAAGATGTACCTCTTGTTTTTGATGATGATTGTAAGGAAGCTTTTGAAACTTTGAAGAAAGCTTTAACAACTGCTCCTATAGTCCAACCACCTGATTGGAGTTTACCTTCTGAAATCATGTGTGATGCTAGTGACTTTGCTGTGGGTGCTGTCCTTGGACAACGTGTTAACAAGAAGATGAATGTTATTCATTATGCTAGCAAGACTCTAGATGTTGCTCAAAAGAATTATGCTACTACTAAAAAAGAGTTCTTAGCTATAATCTTTGCTTGTGATAAGTTTAGACCTTATATTGTTGATTCTAAAGTTACTATTCATACTGACCATGCAGCTATTAAGTACCTTATGACAAAGAAGGACGCTAAGCCTAGGCTTATAAGGTGGGTGTTGCTTTTGCAAGAGTTTGATCTGCATATTGTGGATAGGAAAGGTGATGATAATCCTGTTGCTGATAATTTATCTCGTTTGGAAAACATTTCTTTTGACCCTTTACTTGTTAATGATAATTTTCCAAATGAGAAGTTAGCTGCAATAAGGGTAAGTCCACATGAGAATCCTCGGTATGCTGATTATGCTAACTTTATTGTTTCCAAGTATTTGCCTCCAACCTTTACAGCCCAGTAAAGAAGGAAATTCTTCGATGATCTAAGGCATTACTTTTGGGATGACCCACACCTATATAAGGAAGGAGTATATGGCATTATAAGAAGATGTGTTCCAGAATTTGAACAACAAGAGATATTGAGGAAATGTCATGGCTGTGCGTATGGAGGACATCATGTTGGGGATAGGACTGCATAGAAGGTTTTACAATCTGGATTTTATTGGCCTACTCTTTTTAAGATGCAAGGAAGTCTATCTTATCCTGTGATGAATGCCAACGAGTAGGTAACATCTCTAGACGCAATGAAATGCCTATGAATTACTCTCTTGTTATTGAACATTTTGACCATTGGGGATTTGACTTTATGGGGCCTTTTCCTCCTTCAAAAGGGTATACTCATATTCTTGTTGATGTTGACTATGTTACAAAGTGGGTAGAAGCCATACCTACGAGAAGTGTTGATGGTAAGACCTCTTTGAAAATGCTCAAAGATGTCATTTTTCCTAGGTTCGGTGTACCTAGATATCTCATAACTGATGGAGGCTCCCATTTTATTCACGGGGTTTTTATAAAAACTCTCGCTAAGTATGATGTCAACCACATAATAGCTTCAACTTATCACCCCTAAACTAGTGGGCAAGTAGAACTTTCCAATAGAGAAATTAAATCTATCTTGCAAAAGACTGTTAATAGGTATTGGGCTAAAAAGTTGAATGACGCTTTGTGGGCTTATAGAACTGCTTATAAAAAAACCTATGGGGATGTCTCCTTACAAAATGGTCTATGGGAAAGCTTGTCACTTGCCGCTAGAATTAGAACACAAAGCTTATTGGGCAATGAAAGATTTGAATAGAGATTTTAGACTTGCTGGTGAGAAAAGACTGCTTGACTTAAGTAATATAGATGAGTGGAGAGGAGAAGCTTACGAGAATGCTAGGATCTTTAAGGAAAAAGTAAAAATATGGCATGATAGGAGGATTCTCAAAAGGGAGTTCCATGTTGGTGAGAAAGTTCTTTTGTATAGGTCTCGTCTCAGATTTTTTGCAGGGAAACTACTCTCCAAATGGGAAGGACCTTTTTTTATCAAGGAAGTGTACCGTTCAGGTGCCATCAAAATCTCTTCTCTGAAGAATGACACAACACAGGTGGTTAATGGTCAAAGACTAAAACATTATATTTCTGGAGATTGTTACAATGAAGAAGTGGATGTCATTCAAATGGTGACTCCAGAAGAATTTATCAAGAACCAAACACCAGAAACTGCAGAGTTCGTCTTTGAATAGGAAATCTTCTCAAGTTTAGAGCACCATGGCCTCCGCCGATGACAAAGGAAAGAAGCCCGAAGAAGAAGAACCTCAAGTCCCCAAGGAGGAGGAGATTCCGGGAGGATATGAAGGTGACATGGAGGAGGACAAGCAACCGGACACTCGCGCTACCGTCACAAGCATTGGTTTGGTAGCACAACCTACCCAGCTTGGGAAGACAGCACGGATGTCTACAGGGGGGAAACCTCCACGTCTCTTCTACAATCCACAGCCATCTCCTCCACGTAACAAGATACCCTTCCATACACTTATACATGAATATAAATATCAACATGTGCCCAAAGGGAATTTGCCCGCGGTTTGGGATATGCGTCGTTCTAACAATGCAGCAAAGGGTCATGCTAGGGATGAAGAGTGGGGAAAGAACAACAAGAACTGGGATTCTCAGACTTACATGATCATGAACCGTATAGAGCAAAACTCGGAGCTGGTCCAAACTCTCACTTTTGAGTTTGAGGAGTTAAGGATACTTATTGAAGAGCTTATCAAGAGAACACCACCACCTCAAAAGGAGTAATTCGTCATCAGGTTTGGCATCCCCTTGGCTTGTTCCAAGCTTGGGAGAGTGTCGCGGTATCACCACCACTATCTTTCATATTTTACCTTCTAGTGGATTCATATCTGTGGTAGAGAAGTTGTCTTATAGTTTGGTTTGCATGTGGAAGTATCTCTCCTTTAGTTGATTATCTATGTATCCCTTGGTGTGAGTGCCTTTATTGAATATTAATGAGAAGTCTCATCTTTTACCTTTTGCACTTCTTATTTTAGTTTGCAATCTTTATATGATGGATCTTGTTGATCAGTATTGGCACCACTTTGGGAGCATCAAGTGGATCTAAATTGGTTTTGGCAAACCAAGTTCTGGTCAGTAGCAACAAATTTTGAGGTTTGAAAGAAAAAGAGAAAGAAAAAGCTTACAGCTATTTGGTATCATTAGTTTTCTTTCGTGTTGGCTCATAAGCTTAGTATTCTTTATTTAAGATCTTTTGTGTCTTCAAGGAAGATTTCATGTTTGCCTTTATCACTTGTATGTTTGCTTGTTTCTTTCAACTCTCTTGCTTGCTACCCAGCCTTGCTAAAAAACCCTGCTTTGAGAAGGCATACTTCTCATGTTTCCAAACTCTTTTGAACCAAACTTTTGCCACTTGTGTCCACCATATCTACCTAGTAGCTTTTGCTATTCCAAGCAAATTCTCAAGCTTCATCTACCTTCAAAATTAAAAAGTATTTTGTTATGTGAAAACTAGTTAGTAAAGCTCTCACGAACTTGATGGCACACTTTATTTACTTGCCCCTAATAAACTTGAACCATTGTGGACATCGAAGTTGTATATGCTTGCATCTATAAGTTGGGATTAGCAGAACCGTGCTGTCATGGGTAACGTTTTCAACATAGCACTTGTACTATGTACATCGTTGATATCGTGCTCTTTTGTCTATGGATGTTACCGGTGTGAAATGAAGTGGGAACTTGTAAGTCCATGGATTTTGTATTCTGTGTTAGAGAAATGTCTGGGCCGCTAGCCTAAGCCATGCCTAATCATGGTGGAAACTTGCAGCATCAGCATAGTGAGCTATCTGTGAAGCATCCTCAATAAAAAACTATACACGTAGTAAATAAAAAGATTGCTGAGGTGCTCACTGTCTGCTTGCCTTGTCATTTTGGTTATGGGAAAACTCCTGTACCATGTGCAAGGGGTACCCCGTTGGTGGTTCTCAATGATATACAAATACTTACAGTGACAAGAACTTGCATGGGCCCTAAGTTGAGTATCCATGAGGAGTGGCCCTCATATTCAAGGGACATGAGATTGCCAACTTATATTTCTTCAAGCATATACTCCATATTTGTTCACTTTAACCTTAACCATCTCAAGATGCTTATGATAGGGGAAATGAGAGCTCAAAGCTAGTAAGTACCATAATCTTTCGGAAGCTCTTTATGACTTGTAATACCTGCTACCCTCTAAGAAGGGACCTTTCTCCTAGTTACCAGTTTGAGTCAGTAAACCTATTTCCTCTCTATATCCAGCAAGCATTTGAGTTGTTGTGTTTCAAGCATTCATGTGGTGATTTATTCAATCATGTTCTTTATCTTCCTTGTTTGCACAAAACTCTTATCTATTGAGTATTACTTTGAAAGCCTTCACTTGTGAAAAACCTTTTTGAGCAAAGAGTGCTCCTGTTTTGAAACTTCTACAAAAAAAGCTTTTGTAAAACTGTTTGCCAGGTGTTCTCTGACCAAGAACAAGTTTGTCAATTCCAATTATGATTTATCTTTATGTATCTCTATTGTGACTGATGTACTTGGCTGCAAGCTAAGTTATATAATGGTGAGTTGCTTTCTTCTATGAGTTGTCCAATGGTAAGTGTGATGCTTCTTGTTCGTATTCTTTTATCGACACTTCACTCCATAAACCTGTGGACATGTTTACTGAGCTCAGTATCCGCTTGGGGACAAGCAAGGTCTAAGCTTGGGGGAGTTGATACGCCTAATTTGCATCACCATTCTATATCATAATTTACCTCTATTCATTGATATTTGTCTTATTATGAGGCATTACTTATGGATTTTCATCTGTTTATGCATGTTGGATGATTCCTGGAGGATGGACTGACAGAGTCTGGATTCTAATGGAAAAGAAGGCGTTTCGGTGCAAATCGCGAAGATCAGAAAAATACCAGAAAAATATGGAAACATATTATTTCACCAAAAACAAAGGAAGCCATAAGAAGGAGCGAAGGGGGCTGCAGGGGTCCCAAACCCCCCTAGGCACGGGCCCACCTGAGGCCGTACATGGGGTGGGTCTGGCCCACCTGCCCGGGTCCCGACTCTCCCCATTCGCCTATAACTTCCTTTCGGAACCCTAACACAGAGGGAGCGACCACAGATAGATTTCTGCCGCCTCTTGGAGGCGGAAAAAACCGAGAGAGAAAGATCTCTCCGGTAGACAGATTTCTGCAGGGAGAATTCCTTCCTGGAGAGGGGAGACCATCGCCATCAACACCGTCATCAAGCTAGGATTCATCGGGATCATCATCATCATCCACACCATCATCTTCACCAGCACCGTCATCACCACTCTGTCCCGCTGTAACAATTGTGTTGGATATTTCTTTAGTTCTTAGGGGAAACTTTCCCGGTGTTAATTACTATTATAGTTGATGCTTGTGAGTGGAACCATTGGATTATTGTTTATGTTCAGATTGTTATCCATTATCATATCATCTTTGATCTTGATCCATATGATGTCTTGTGAGTAGTTCGTTTAGTTCTTGAGGAGATGGGAGAAGTCATGTTGTTAGTAGTAAATCTGTGATGAGTTATTATTCAATGGTTTAGTATTTAAGTTGTGGTGCTATTATTCTAGTGGTGTCATGTGAACGTCGACTACATGATACTTCACCATTTATGGGCCTAGGGGAATGCATTGTGTATTTGGATACTAATCGCGGGGTTGCCGGAGTGACAGAAACCTGAACCCCCATTAGGACACATTTGCACAAGGGAGTGTAGGATCTCAGAGTTTAAGGCTGTGGTTAGATTTATATCTTAATTACTTTCATATAGTTACGGATGTTTGGAGGGGGTTTAATCACAAGTATGTATTAGTCCTAGGAAGGGTAGTATGTTAGCACAGGTTCACCCACACAACACTTACAAACACCAGGGAAGAGTACTCAGCTATGTGAAGCGGAAGCACTTGACAGAATTCCCATGTGTCCTCAAGAACCTTTAGTCCTTATAAATATTTTCACCGGCTTGTCCTTTACTAAGAAAGGATTGGGCCACTTACTCCGTTTGTTCGTTACTTTTGTTACTTGCTCTTTGTTTTTCTGCCTTGTCAGAAAACCACTAAAAATCCGTTTGCTAAGTATTCACAGGGATTTCCTGCTTCATACCACTGTTCAGCACCTTGTGCTCCTCGTTGGGATCAACACTCCTATTTATCGAAAATACTACGATACACCCCCTACACTTGTGGGTCATCAATCCTCGTAAAGTGCGCGAGGCATCCATAGGGGACGAATCTATGTGGATTCTATGTTTGCGAGTTCATTCGCACGTTTACCTCCGAGCGCAAAGATTTTAGCATAGACGTAAGCCATACATTCACAAGTTTATTTTATTACCGTCACTTTTTGTTATCATAATTGATATTGATCTCATTTTCTTATATAGTTCGAGGCCATGAGGGAAAAGCTCCTACCACAGCAACACCTACTAGGAATTGCAGAGGAGATGGCAGGATTTTTTATGAAAGAGTTGATAGACGACGCCGGAGAATTTAGTGTAAATAGGTGCTTCTGATGATTCCCGGTCGTGTAATCGAATAGACGGGCTCTATTTCCAGTAATTGTGATCTGCATGCAACTATGAAAATTTTATATATTTGTATGCTCAGTGTCGTAAGACAAGTTATCTTATATATTCACGAACGTATACGATATGTGATAGCGTAGAAATATTCGAAAACTATTTTGAAATGAAAAAATAATACAAAATGAATTCTCTGCCACGGCAGAGAAAGTGCCAAAATACTGCCGCGATAGAGAACTAGTTGTCCCGGTCCTTAACACCAGCCGGAACTAGTGGTGGTGCACCCCACGCGCGCCGCGGTGGCCACATGGAGGACAATTTGTCCCAGGTGGAGAGAGGGCCGGAACTAATGCCTGGGCACCCTTATGGGCCGGGACTAGAGGCCCCTTCTTCACTAGTGCTTGGACCTCCTGACGGAGCTCCTTCCGGCGGGCCTTTTTCTTTTAGCGCGCCTCCTTCTGGTGTTTTTGGGCCGCCAGCCCCTAGACCTTTCCCTGACCCGGGATCCACATGTAGAACACCTCCTTCTGGGATGCCGAGCAGAACACGCACGCCACGTCTGTCTATTGTTGCTGGTGGCCATCATGGCGTGCTATTGCCTTCATCATGCAACAACACGTCTTCCAGATCCTGGACGTCGTGTCCGGCAACGTCGGTAGTCCGAGTACTCTTCGGTTGCGCTTCCGAGCTTGAGGTGAACTTCTCCTTCTCAGAATTTGAGATACTCATGCCGACTTCTTCTGACACCTTGGTCGTTGTACTTGGCGTTGCCACACTTGACGAACCAACCGGGGTCACTTCCGGTTCTACCAATGTCATCTCGTCGTTCAAGACAACCTCCTGTTGCCCCACGTGAGTACTACTGTTGTTGACACCTGCGCATACTACCATGATCTCTCCCCACACGTCCTTCGCCGATTTCTTCCCGACGAGGTGTTGTAGCATGTCCGTCGGCACGATCGAGTAGAGCACCGTCAACGCTTGGCAAACTTCTTGGTACTTCGCACCTCCCTTGACATACTCATCGCTGCCAGGATCGATGGCCTCCCAAATATGCTGACCTTCCATGGCGCACTGCATCACAAACGCCCATAGCCCATAGTACTTGCGATCCAGACGCGGATACAAAGTCGCGCCCACCATCTCAAACGCTGGTGCCGATGCCGAGCTCTCGTCTGCCTTGACCAACGACATGACCTCCTTGTACTTTTAGCACAACCTTAGGCTTTAATACCAATTGTTGGCCCATACCCGACAATACTTTTATCGGGACCTAACACGTCGAGTACTTTCCGGCGTAGACACCAAAGATCCGGCTAGACGCGCATGTATCGATCACCAATGCGCCGAGATGCACATGTTCTGCTAGCCAAACCTTAAACGATCATGGATTAGCTAGTACTACTCACAGGCAGCACACGGGAAAATAGATTGGATTGCAACAGGCGCATGTTGTACTTGGTGTTCTTTTATTCAACTCGCGGTGTAGTTTACAAGTTAGGATACACGCATATATATATATCAAGACTAGGCATATATATATATATATATATATATATATATATATATATATATATATATATATATATATATATATATATCAAGACTAGACAACTGACTCGGTAGCTAAATCTAGTCTAATACATACTCATGAGCACATGACGTTCGGCCGGCGTCTAGAGTGATTACAATTCCTAACATAAAGTTGTAACCGGAAATCGCTCATTCGTACATGAATCAAAATGAAATTATGATATAGAAGGTTAGTACGAGAGCAATTGCAGTAGAAGTTGAGACTATGCGCGATCCTTGCCCTGAACTGATAGTTTTCTTCTTGGTGGAGCTAGTAATGTTAACAGGGCGAGAACCTGCAAAGGATACATATTTTGTTAAATTATGCAGTGGTTAATACAAACACGGTAAAGCCAGAAGAAAGAGATCCGGCTTACAATCATAGTCCGCCCAGCCAAGACGCATGTTTCCCAAGTCGTGGACCAGAACCTTGTCCACTAACACGATATCTGCAACAAGAGTATATAAAATACAGTCATGCTCTACAGTCGGTAAGAGTGTTGCCGAATAAATAGATGTATGGATTTTGGAAATCTAATATGGCAACTCAGCAGATGAAATCCTATACTAAGAGATAGTTTACTAACCTCCAAGTAGAGTTACTTGTCTACCCGCGTTCCTAAACCATGCAATGCAGTATGTTGATTCCTTAACCTGCGACTACAAATTCAGAAATGGTTAACTAGATATGATAATACAAACTAGTTCAACAGAAGAGTATTATGAAATGATTATTTGCTATAAGAACAAATCTGAATTATGAAACTAAGTATCACATAGCCAATAGAAAATCAAATAGAATATTTCTGGACTCTTTAATATTGCTACCAAGTAAACTTTGAAAAAATGATTTCATTTATTCATAGGCATATAAACATGCATAGCATGAATGATCCCATCACCACATCTTATTTCTCGGAGGCTTATCTAATTAAGTATTTGGGATCGAAAATAAAATCAAATAAATCGTAGGGGCCAATTTTCCTCTCTAACACCGTTATGTTTGTTTGATATCTAGAAAATATCTTGGCCATTAATTATAAAACATGCCTTTAACTGTAGTCTAAATATTGCTACAAGTAAAACATCATGATGGAAGTATTCCTATTTAGATATTTCTTACTTTTAGTCGATTATGTAGGGTTCTCCCATCATCATGACTGGCCATAAGCGAGGGATCAAATTGGTTGGTACTATTCTGATCTAATATGACATGAAGATCAAGGCAAGCGAACATGAAAATTGGTTGGGATCGTAGCCTGTTCACATTTTGCATTCATGGTGATTTTGGTGCAATTGATGTAGGTGTTTCACATCTTAATTTTACGTATCAGGCGACCATAGAAGTTGTTGTATCACAAGTGCAAAGCAGATTCAGCATGTGTATCGGTTGTTTTACCAGTGGGTTAGATGAAGAAATCCGACTCTTTGATGGTATTATTGGTGAGTCACGGGGCTTAAAGAGGTCTGTGGTTTCTGTAGCGAGCGATGATGACATGGAATTGAAGTTGAAGGTAGTTGCAGACTCGTGCATCCTTGCTGAATGGCCGTAGAGGCAGTGGGGGTCAGAGGGAGGCAGGATGCTGTAGGGGAGGCAGGAGGCTGGAAGAGAGAGGAAGGACTAGCAGCAGCAGAAGTGATATGAGGATTTGGTGGTGCTGCTGTGTTTGAGGAGATATACATGACAGCTTGAGATTTGTTGAAAAATAAAAAACCTGAGAGGAGCAGAGAGACAACGAGTTTGAGAGATCTGGAGAGAGCTTTGGCGGATGGTGCTGTCTTCATTTTGCTAGCTGTTGGCTTTGTATCATGAACTACTTCCAAGATATGGAAGGCGCATAAACTTGGATGGATGATCTATCAGATGCAGACGGCAGTCCAATTGCTGTTTCCTCTGGGCTGGAAGTGTTGGCTGGCAATGGCAACTGGCAGTTGAAATGGCAAAGAAAGTAGCAGTGACAGCGGCAAAGAAAGCAGCAGTGACAGTGACCAAAAAGTTTGCAGTGGCAAGGGCAACGGTAACGGCAACGGGCTACGCATGATTAATCACAGGTCTAGACTTTGTAGAGATTCTGACACCTACTGAATCGAGTCGGTACTCTGACTGGCTCATTGTGTATGCAAGGAGGGACTGTCAGGACTGGCTATCAACAAGTCTTTCTGTTCTACCCACTACAAGAGACTACCTAATGTGTGTGTTTCAGTAATCATGGGACACTGATTGTATGAAACCACCATAAACTGTTCCGGATGCTTATTCCAGGGACTAATTTATATTGCAGGATTGCCTTCAGATATACTGATGTGCAACTAATTTGTGGTACTCCTGGTTGATGGGCACTTCCTCCTACTTGAAGTTTCTGTGAAGATTCTGTTTTGTCTGACTTGAGCTGCTGTTGTTGAATTACAGTATAACAGCCTATGTATGTTTCTCGTCTATCACTTCGCCGCTTGAACACTGGATTGTGGTTGTGTAAAGCAATGCTGTTTAGTACAAAATATTGAGTTGTTTGAGAAGGATTGCTTACATGGTACAAATAGTTGTGTGGCTGCAACTTCATTTTAGCACCGCCCGCAAAATGTAGTTCCACGGATGGAAATGACAAGTCAATACTGCCAGTACACATAAAATGAATGTTTTGTAAATAATTTGGCATACTAGAGTTAAAGAGGTGTTCACATTTTCTGTACATAAGGGTAAAATACCTAGTGGAAGTAACAAAACAAAGTTGTCCTTTACTGTCGATGAATGGGCTTGCAGATGGAGGAGTTGCGGTCCTTATCTATGAATACAAATAAGATTTTCTTTGTTGCATCAAAACGAATAATGTAGGAACATGTTGCTTATTATAGCTAAGATAAAGATGGATATATGATGTGATCGTACCGCGTTAACAAAGGGGTCGTATGCCCCATCTGCGAGATAAGCCAACGTTGTTCCTGAATCGAAGAAGGTGAATTGCTCAGTTGATGGCCTAAAAACAGAACTGCTGATGGGGAGCGTTTGCCCATTTACAGCGATGCTCTGTAGATTCACTATGTAATAATCCCTGCATTATATGAAGAAAGTTAGAGGATGCACAATAGAAGGATCATCTTTTGCTCTTTTATTAAGTTCTGTACAAAAACGAGCACTCCATCTTGTGCACGATGTAGGGGTTATGAAACACCGCCATTACTGCTGTATCTAGCGAAAAAATGATTGTAAAAATCACAGCCTGCTAAGTGCTATGTACATTTTCTTTTTTACGAAAGGCACTTTCATTGAGAAAAAACTAGAGTACAGACTGTACACTTACAGTTACATGTACAGGTTACAGACTAGATCAACCTACGCTGACAGTGACAGCTAGAACAGAGGCAGACCATAGCACTCTGCTTACAAGCGCTCAAGCCTAAAACAAGAAGTTAATTGGAGCTATCGAAACCTTAGACATTTCTGGATGTCCTTGTACAAAAATCTTGAGCGATATGCATGATTAAAGTTTGCAAAATAGATTAATTCATCCCCTAATGACCATTGGTTCATGAGTTTCACTAGTACAAAATATTCACGGAATGAACCATTTGTACAATTACAAATAAATGAATGAAATTTGGGCACAGAAAACTTACTGGGACGGGAGCATAGGCGTGTATACCAACCCGGGATCAACGGCTTCGCCGAAGGCAAGCAGACCACTGCCAGTCGGACTGTGCATGCATAAGGTGAATACTCTAGCCGCTATTCCGGCAGAAAAGAGTTGTGAAGCAAAAGACATATGGTACGGCCCAAAGCCAAATACCCCATCAAATGAGAAATTCGCCAGTTGCCCCGACGAAGACTCGGTACACCTATTTGTTTAAATAAACAAATAAAGTGCTAAATTGATGATCCAGGGTATATTACTATGAGGGAGATAGTGATATTTGGAGGATCAAAAAAACATATACCCGAAAACAATCTGTGCAGAGACGCCGTCCAGATGCACCACATCCGAAAGGTAGGAGCCCCTTGCGCTCGAAGACGTAGGAGTATCACCGGTACCATAGGTAAGATCATAGATGCACCTTGAGCCGTTGCATTGTGCAAAGTTAGTACCGGCCATATACTGGCAGCTATGATCCGAACAGGCGAGTGATGTTGGTGATGATGCTGCAGTGTTGAAATGCCGGGTCTAACACACAAATCAAACAATCGTATCATGATTTGATTGATAAAAAAAAATTATTGAATAGAAATTAAGCTAATTTCTCTAAAGATAAAAAGTTATAACGGGGAAGAGGCCTTACACTGAGTCCATGTGATGACCGGCAAGCCACCCACGGTATGCTGCTTCCGGTGTCAATCAGGACATCCAAACTCTGTGGGGGATTACCGAGCTCCACTCGAGTCAAATACGGCCTGCAGATCCAAAGACAAAGTTATAGAATTTAATAATACGTATCATATTGTGTTAGAATAGTCTGACTTGGTACTAAGATGATAGTTTGAAGCAGAGGTAGTACAGTTTATATACTGAAAGCACAATATGTAGGGAAAAAATGAGACTGGGGCCAGAAAATCTGAAAACAATCTGTTAATCTAACCTACGTACCAATATAACTAGCACCACTACATTTAAACAAACCAAGAAAGGTGGATAACCTATTTTCTGAGAGAATGATGTGTTACTCATTGGAAAGCCGTTGGAGTACACAGATTGGCAGGAGAACAAGTCAGCATCTGACTTGTCATATAGTTGGGAGGTTTCATACCTTGATGGCATATGAGTAGCACTAAATTTACCTATGATCGTCCTATGCATAGCACTAAAGGGGGCCTATGAACTTCATCAAGGTTTCATAACTTGATGGCATACTATGATAGTCCTAAAGCTATGGGCTTCTTTTTCTGCAAATAAGCAATGTGGACTGTATGGAAGCTGGTGGATGAATTTGTATCTTCAATAGAGCAGAAGCAAGTCAGCACTAGTTTATTGACAGAGTCGACGCGCTACACGCCTACACACAGTCCACAGAGAGAATGTACGTTATGGAGACTTGCTGTTAAACTCCACTTGATAATTTCCTTTGGGTTGTTACCTAGTACTTCATTAGTTTTATACCGTACCCTGTTGAAATGTGAATCACGAGTTACTCTGTTGTATATTTTCACACAGTTGAGGCAGGGACGGGCATCCTATAGCTTGGTGCAGAAATTATGGGCCGACACATGCTTCGACGCTGGACCATCAGCAACAGACCAACAGCCTATAGCTGCCCATGAGCAACAGGCTAATAGAGAAGGGGCACCAGCCAAGTGGGGCGCTCCTATATACCGCTTAAAGCGGCATATGAAGGGGTCGCCGCACATCCAATTTATGCCCGTCAGATAGGTGGGCCGCGGCCCAACCAGATCCCTTTGTTTTTCTTTTATTTATATTTAAAAAAAATCTTCAAGCTTTGGTATTTTGAAATCTGAACACTATTGAAACCTGAACAAATATTCGATTATGAACTTTTTCAAAAGTCTCTTACCTTTTACCAAATTTTGAACATTTTTCATATTTGAACATTCTTAAAACTGAACTTTTTTCAAAACTGAACATTTTTCAAATTTTATATTTTTTAAAATCCGAACATTTCCAAAAAAAAAGATAAGTCAAAAGGAAAAACAGAAAAAAAAGAAAATAGAAAACGGAAAAAAGGAAAAACGTAAAATGTGCCAGGCCCAACCCGTGCTGGGGGTGTGCGGTGCCTCGTACACACACCGACCTGGTCAATGTATAAAAGCCGAGTGACCCGAATCGAATCCCCAAGACACACCTAGCGAGCCAGCCCATACACTCAGTGTTTTTTTTAACGGAAAGCCCATATGCTAAGTGTGAGAAAAAGTATTTGTGTGTGAGAAAACAAACGGCGGAGCTGATCTGAGCTGTAATCAAATGTACTACCACTGTGCTGTATAATAACAAACTAACAAATGGCCGGCGAAAAAGAAAAAAACCTAAGAAACGAGTCGATGAAACTTACCCGTGGACCAAATACTCACCTGTGCCGTTCAGAGGGAGCTCCACCACTCTCATCCCACCGGCGGGCAGCTGATTGTGGCGCTGCAGCTTGAAAACTTTGGTGGGGTAATCAGCCGCTGAAGAGACAAAAGGCGCCTGAAAGGCCAGCAGCAGCGCTGCCAACACCAACACTTTCATCGCCATCGCGGTCGTCGTGAGGAAGTAGGCCTAGAAAAACCAATTATTTCACACCGATAAAAGTGAGAACGACAGTAGAAATAGCAACTATATATGAGAGCAATAACTAAGGACGTGTTTGTTTCAATAATGGTAGTAATGGAAATGTAAACGTAATCGATTTACACTGTTAATGTAAACGGAATGGACGAAAATTAAAATCTGTTGTTTGGTTACACTCCGGTAACAGTAGCAAGGGAACCAAACTGACCTGCTCGTGGTCGGCAGCGCCGTGTCCACGCACCGAGCTGTCCAGCTACTGCGGGAGCGCAGCAACAGCTAGCGGACGGCCTGCAACCTGCGAGGGGGCGGCGGCGGTGGCGGAGGCCCGGCGAGTCGGCGAGCGGTCGGCGAGGCACGGCAGCGAGTCGGAGAGCGACGGCGGCGAGCGGCAACGTCGGCGAGCCAGGGCAGCGAGTCGGCGAGAGCGGCGGCGGCCCGGCTAGTCGGCGATCTACGGCAGCGAGTCGGCGAGCGGCAACGTCGGCGAGCCAGGGCAGAGAGTGAGCTATATGGCTACGGCAGCTTGAGACGGACCTTGTGATGGGTACGGTCAGGCTGCCGTCCTAATTGAGGTGAGAAGAAAGGGTGACGTACAGATATAGTATATGGCTAGGGCAGATTTGGCTCTCGGAAAATCACCCGCCAGGCCCCAATATCACTAGCTCCTGTGCTTCTGTTTGCTACTAGCTAGCTAGACACTACTTCTCGCGCGCGCGCGCGTGCGCAATTTCCAGCCTACTAGCTACTTCAGTTTTTACGATCCATTGAGAGCTTTGCTTCTCCGATCCTCGTTGCTGTCTAGGGTTATTACTTGGGATAAAAAGGAGGAGAGAGGAGCGCCAGCTGCTCCGATCCTGCTTTTCGAGTCCGTCCACCAGGCGTCCAAGCCTAGCTAGCTCGAAGTGGGTAAGACAAGCCACAGAAGAAAAACCCCAGAATGGCATGACACCCTTACGTTTGCTTTAGCCGCCCCCCTCTCCATTTTCATGCAAGCAAGGATGCTAAGTGAAAGCGTTGCTGGTGGTGGCGCTTCTGCATGCAATAATGATTGCAGCACCTCCACAAGAAGAAGGGCGACGGCCCAGGCCCAGGACCAGGGTGGACAGGGGCAGATTTTTATGCAGAATATATATGTTGTGTATATAGCCCACTAGCTTTACATATGTACGGACTAATTCAGGATACTGGAAAAAACAAAAGCCCATCACTCCGGAGAACGAGAATGGGCCCCTAGAGCATTTTCACATTTCTCTAAGGCCCTAATTTCCTCTCACTTGGAAAGGTAAAATGTCCCTTCTGAGTAGACATCAACCACAATATTTTTGTAAAAAAAACATAATATTTGTAGTTGTATCAATTTTTTCATGTAAGTCTGGTAGTAGTGATTTTGACTGGCTATATGTATACAAGATGAAAAAAATCCATACAGCAAACGGCACCGGTGGAGCTATGTGCAACTCAAGGGAAGGGCATCTGTCCCCCTCCCCCTAACTTTCATACTTCATGTTTTGCCACCCAAGACATCCTCTTCTAGCTTTGTCGTCACTAGAAAAACGCATTATATAATATTACATAGTACATAGGCCTATTGTTCAGAGTTCACCCCAAGGGCACACAAAACATAGGAGCGTCCATGACATCCATGTATCGACGACTTCAAGGAATCCAGGTGCTTCATTGATCGACCTCGAGGAAGGACAATGCTTCTCTGCACTCTTGCTTGGTGGTCAGTTCTACAAAGACGACTTCAAGTATACCAAGTAAAAGCAATGTTGGTCGCGCTTCGGCATGTTGTGGCATGCCACTAGTGCAAACAGCTCCATTCATCCCGTTTGGTAAGGGGCTTTAGTCCCGGTTGCCTAACGGGACGGGGCAATCGGGACTAAAGCCCCCATCCTTTAGTCCCGGTTCGGCCATGAACCGGGACAAAATGTGATCTACGTGGCCACTGCTCCGCGCGAGGGAGGAGCAACCGTCCTGTTTCGTAACACGAACCGGGACAAATCACTCTCTGCCGCGACAGAGAATTCAATTTGGCCATATTTTTTGCCGCGGCAGCATTTTGGCCACTTTTTGTGCCGCAGCAGAGAATTCATTTATATTGTTTTATTTTTTATTTTGTGTTTTTCACTCATCAATGAAGGAACTATTATATTAAACAACATCATCCTAACAATAGAGATCCAAGTGTCGAACATATTACATTCGATACACGGGTTTCATGCACATATATACATACAAAATCTTTGTACAGTCCCTATTGCCTATACACCCGGTTCCGTATAGTATTCTCCTTTTGGGTTTAGGACTTCTGCATCCAAGAATCCCGCCAATTCCTTCTGAATTGATCGTATGCGATCCTTTGGCAGAAGACCGTCCCGCAGCCGTTCGAGCTAATTTAAAAAGGAGTCCCCTTTATGAATGAAACTAAACACAATTTGATGGTAATAAAAAAACTATGAAAATTGTTTACGTACGTTAAGTTGCTCTAAATTTCTATCCTTCTCGTAGCATGTCTGACGGATAAACTCGCAAACATAGTATCCACATAAATTGTTCTCTGGTCCCTGCGTCAGGCACTTTATGAGAACAGAGTTCAATCAAAATAATAATCAAGCATGATAACAGTATTAAAATTAGAATCAAATAGATGCGAGGATCTATCTAGTGGTACTTACATCTAGTGGTTTAAATGTAAGCTCCTCTTTCCAAACACCTCTAGCCTTCTTGGTGAACCGTTTCCAAGCGCTGCCTGGCGAAGAAAACGAATAAAATGAGTTATTAATTACTTGATATCATAAAATTCACGAACATTGACGATATAGTGCCGTAATGATTAGAATTACCGCTAGAGCGTCATCTGTATGTTCGCCCACGTCTCAAGGGGTTTATGTTTCGAGTCCATGACTAGTACCCGCCCTTTGTCGGGTTGAATGATTAACAGAATATAATGGAAGCTGCGCATGCATAACTCATCAATTATACACTTAACGTCGAGTAAGCAAAATAGAAAGTGTATACAAGACAATAAACATTCACTCGAAGTTGTAAGGAAATATTATTTCCCTTCTAGTTTCTTGAAACCTTAACGCGTGTACAATATTATCCTCTGTATCATGGGTTTTTGCTTTGAGATTAGCTTGATGAATAAAATATGGGTCAACGAACCCAATGTCATAGATTTGTCCTCTGCTGCATTCGAGAATCTTCATTCTGCATATTATAGTATGATTACATACATGTAATAAACAAGGTGAGATAGCTAGAGACTTAATTAATTACAGAATTAGTATTTACAGACAATAGGCACTAATGATCGATTTGTCCAAGGCGTCTTGATTGAATAATTGAAATAGTTCAACAAATTCAATGTCTATCACAGCATCTTCTTTCCCGTGATGCTTTTTTGTAACCCTTAGTATTATCCAGTTAGCCCCGGCCTTTGTGGCATGCATGTACCAGTTATGCAATCTTCGCATTTTTGTTGAAAGATTATTTACCTCCTCAGGTTTGACGAGAGGTTTTCCATACTGGTATTTGTATGCTACTTGAGTCTCGGGGAAGTACTGTAACTGGGATAAGTAGTGGGCAATACTCATACCTTGAGCAGCGGCCGCTTCTCCGTATAGTTCAAGTACCTCTGAATCATACTGCTCTTCGGCCGCATATTTGCTCGACCCCACATTGGTATGGGAAATCATCTTGAGAGGGGCGCAAGATTGTTTTGTTTGTTCTTCGAGCTGGTGAACAGATTTCCCGCTTGCACTAGTGCTCTTTGACAGTTGTTGTGGCGCATGTGACTTGAGAATAGAGCGCTCATAGTCTGATGACAGCTTTGGCTCGGGTTGGTGAAGGCCCTTTAGCATTTTGAACACTCGGGCTTTATCTTCTTCGGTGCTGGGGAACTCTGGCTCTTTCGGCCGCCTCAGCTTAGTGAAAAACGCTGTCATTTCCGCCTCGAGGATCGTCGTAGTCTCCTCTTCAGTACGGTCATAAGCTCTCTTGGGAGGAACCTTTGGTACTTTTGGAAGAGGCTCCTGTTTACGTGTCAGTGATTGTTTACCACTCTGTAGAGTAGCGGTGGTACTCTTGTTGGAGATATGCCCTAGAGGCAATAATGAATGTTATTATTATTATATCTTTGTGTTTATGATAAATGTTTACATTCATGCTATAATGGTATTAACAAGGAAACATTAATACTTGTGTGATTTGTAAACTTAAATTGAAGTCCCTAGTAAAGCCTCTATATAATACTAGCTTGTTGGTTAATAAATGATTGTGGTTTCCATATCATGAACATTGAGATGTTATTAACAACAATATCATATCGTTAGGAGAATGATATGGTGGACATACTCCTATAGATAAGCATAGCATAAAGATCAAGTCATTTTAATAGTTCAATTGCTATATGCTTTCTGATACATAGTAACCTAATTCCTTCGACCATGAGATCATGCATATCACCTTTACCGGATGGATGCTTTGATGACATCAAACACCACACCGTAACTGGGTGGCTATAAAGGTGGCATTGAGTGTTCGGAAAGTATTGGTTGAGACACATGGATCAAGAGTGGGATTTGTCCATCCATACGACGGATAGATATACTCTGGGCCCTCTCGGTGTAATGTCATCCAATTAGCTTGAAAGCATGTGACTGGCTCACAAGGGATCACATATCACGGGAACGAGAAAAGAGTACTTATCGGTAACGAGGTTGAACTAGGTATGCAGAGATACCGACGATCATAACCTCGGATAAGTAAACTATCGTGAGACAAAGGGAAATTGGTATCGTATGTAAGTGGTTCATTCAATCGCAAACCAATCGTAGAAATATGTGGGAGCCATATGAATTTCCAGATTCCTCTATTGGTTATTGTTCGGAGAAGTGTCTCGATCATGTCCGCATAATTCACAAACCGTAGGGAGACACACTTAAGGATTCGACGTTGTTTGAGTAGTTATGGAATGATGAGAAAGAGACCGAATGTTGTTCGGAGTCTCGGATGGGATCCGGGATATCACGAGGAGATCCGGAATGGTCCGGAGAATAAGATTCATATAAGGAAAGTCTTGTTTCGGAGTTGGAGAATGGTTCCGGTGTTTTCATCGGGAATGTTCTAGAAGGTTCCGGAATGTCCGGCACTTCGAAGGGGAAGGGTACATGAATGTGTTATATCAAGTTGGTATGATTGCATCATGTACTAGGTGTCATCGCTGAACAAAATAAAGGGTTTAATCAAATCCTAGTTTGAAAAAGTCAAACGCCAATTTGAAAGTCAAACGGCTATTTTGGAAAGTGGAGAGGGAGGTGGAAACCGAGTTGGGGGAGGAGTTCCTCCCCTCCACCGCCGGCCCACCTTGAAGCCGAGTTGGGGAGGGACTCCCCTCCGCTTGGCCGCGCCTCCCACCTATAAAGGGAGGGGCAGGGCTGCCCCTCCTAGCACACAAGTTCCCTACCTCTAAACCCTAACCCTAGCTGTCGCCGCCCTCCATAGCCGCCGCCGGCCTAGGGCATCTCGCCGCCGCCGCCTAGGTCAAACCCTAGCCGCCGGCCTAGCCCCCTCCTTGGTGTGTCTAAACCCTAGAACACCGAGGGCTCTCTCATAGTCCACCATACTCGCTCTGGCTTAAAGGCGAAGCCCTGCGAGATCTCCCCTCTACTTCCGGTACCACGCCGTTGTGCTGCCGGAATCTCGAGGAGAGTGCTACAACCTCCGTTGCCTGCTGGAACAAGGGAGAGGAAGGTCTTCGTCGATTACCGAACGTGTGACCGACTGCGGGAGCGCTGCCGGAACGCAGCGCCGGAAGGATCGTCTACGCGATCTTGAGATCGGGAAACACTTTGGAATCTTCGAGGGTGAGTTATTCCATCGACTCGTTGCTACAATCTAGTAGATAGATCTTGGCTTGTTTGTTTGTATGCGATAGAAATTTTTTGTTTTCCATGCTACGAAACCCTACAGTAGTATCAGAGCCGTGTCTATATGTAGATCTGTTGCACGAGTAGAACACAATGGTCATTGTGGGCGTTGATGCTTTTATTGTTGATTGCTTCTTGTGTACTTTTCATCTTGCGGGATGTTGGGATGAAGTGGCCCGGGCTAACCTTACATGACATCGTTCATGAGACTTGCTCCACGCTTGACATGCAACTTGTATTGCATAAGTGGCTTTGCGGGTGCCTGTTTCTCCCAGCATAGTTAAGATTCAATTTACAACAGGTGATTAACAATGCTAGTATCAATGTTGTGGTTCTTGTTCGTAAGTTAGAACGACACTTATTGAAAGCCCCAAACCATGTAAAACATGCAAAGAAAGTAGAGGCGCCTAACTTTGTTTTGCAGGGGTGTGAAGTGATGTGATATGGCCATGATTGTGATTATATTTGATGTATGCAATGATCCTTATTGTAAGTTGGCAACCAGCAGGAGCCATATGGTTGTCTTTAATTTATGTTAAGACCCGCGTGTCTATTCAAAGTAGTTGTAATAGTTGAAGCCGGTGGACGACAACCATGGAGAAGCATCATTGACCTTGATGCAATGCCGATGATGATGGAGATCATGTTCATGCTTGAAGATGGAGATCGGAAGCACAAAGAAGAAAGGCCATATCATATCACATATTATGAATTGCATGTGATGTTAATCCTTTATGCATCTTGTATTGCTTAGTTAACGACGATAGCATTATAAGATGATCCCTCATGCACATGAATTTCAAGTCATAAAGTGTTCACCCTTAGTTAGCACCATTGCTAAAGCTTGTTGTTTCGAAACACCACGTGATGATCGGGTGTGTTAGATTCCGCAAGTGTATACAACGTGAGCAAGCCAGTTGCTCATGCGGAAGCTAAGGTTTGATCTTGACGAGCCTAGCATGTACAGACATGGTCTCGGAACACGGATCACCGAAAGGTAAAGCATGAATCATATAGTAGATATGATGAACATGCCGATTGTTCGCCATTGAAACTATATCAACTCTCATGATGATCGGTGTTGATGTGGTGGATTTGGTTCGTGTGATCACTAAAACAATGTGAGGGATATTGTTTTGAGTGGGAGTTCACCTAGATTAATTTAACTATTAATTAGAACTCAATTTGTCATAAACTTAGTCTAAACTATTGCAAATATGTTGTAGATCAATGGCGGCCCCTACCATCAATTTTAATGCGTTCCTAGAGAAAGAAAAGTTGAAAAACAATGGAAGCAACTTCGCGGATTGGTTCCGCAATTTGAGGATTGTCCTCACAGCTGGTAATTTGACCTATGTGCTGGATGCACCGGTGGGTGACCCGCCTACAGCTGATGCTGCCGACGAAGTAAAGAATGTTTACCTCGCTCGGAAGACTCAGTACTCCACAGTTCAGTGTGATATCTTGTATGGTTTAGAATCGGAGCTTCAGAAAAGGTTTGAGAATTCAGACCCACATGATATTGTCCATGATCTCAAATTGATCTTTGAGACTCACGCGGCAATTGAGAGCTATGAGGCTTCTGAAAAGTTCTTTAACTGCAAGATGGAAGAGGGCAGCTCCGTCAGTGAGCATGTGCTTAAGATGTCTGGGCACGCAAACAAACTTCAAAGCTTGGGTATAGTGATTCCTAATGCTTTGGGGATTTACCGTGTCCTCCAATCACTACCACCAAGTTACAAGAACTTTGTGATGAACTACAATATGCAAAACATGAACAAGCAGTTGCCAGAACTGTTTGCTATGTTGAAATCTGCAGAAGTGGAGACGAAGAAAGAGCACCAAGTGTTGATGGTCAATAAGACCACCAAATTCAAGAAAGGCAAGTCTAAGCAAAAGGGACACTTCAAGAAGGGTGGTAAGAAAGTTACCGCGCCGACGAAGAAGACCAGGGCTGGACCTAAGCCTGATACTGAGTGCTTTTACTGCAAGGGAGAAGGTCACTGGAAGCGGAATTGCCCAAAGTACTTGGCGGATTTGAAGAACAGCAACATCAAGAAGAAAGGTATATCCGATATACATGTTATTGATGTGTATCTCACTAGTACTCGTAGTAGTGCCTGGGTATTTGATACTGGTTCGGTTGCTCATATTTGTAACTCGAAACAGGTGCTGCAGAATAAACGGAAGCTAGCGAAGAACGAGGTGACGATGCGCATTGGAAACGGATCAAAGGTTGATGTGATCGCGGTCGGCACGCTACCCATTCATCTACCATCGGGATTAGTTTTATACTTAAATAATTGTTATTTGGTGCCTGCGTTAAGCATGAACATTATATCGGGATCTTGTTTATTGCGAGACGGTTACTTGTTTAAGTCCGAGAATAATGGTTGTTCGATTTATATGAGTAATATGTTTTATGCACATGCACCTTTGATAGATGGTCTATTCTTATTGAATCTCGATAGTGGAAATACACATATTAATAACATTGAGGCTAAACGTTTGAAATCGAGCGATAACTCGACCTATATGTGGCACTGTCGTCTTGGTCACATTGGAGTGAAGCGTATGAAGAAACTCCATTCCGATGGACTTCTTGAATCACTTGATTTCGAATCACTTGAAAGATGTGAAGCATGTCTGATGGGTAAAATGACTAAGACTCCATTTTTTGGTATGATGGAGCGAGCTACGGACTTATTGGAAATCATACATACCGATGTGTGTGGTCCAACGAGTGTAGCATCGCGCGGTGGTTATCGTTATGTTCTTACCTTCACGGATGACTTGAGTAGATATGGGTATATCTATTTCATGAAACATAAGTCCGAAACTTTCGAGAAGTTTAAGGAATTTCAAAGTGAGGTAGAGAATCAACGTAACAAGAAGATTAAATTTCTACGTTCTGATCGTGGAGGTGAATATCTAAGTTACGATTTTGGAGAGCATTTGAAGAAATGCGGAATACTTTCACAATTGACACCACCGGGAACACCACAGCATAATGGTGTGTCCGAACGTCGTAATCGAACTCTCTTAGATATGTTTCGTTCTATGATGTCACTTACAGATTTACCGCTATCATTTTGGGGTTATGCTGTAGGGGTTCGTAGCATGGAAAACAAAAATTTTCTACCGCATGAAGACACAATCAAGATCTAATCTATGATCAAGCCAAGATCTATCTACTAGATTGTAGCAACAAGTCGATAGAATACTAACCCTTGAAGATCCAAAGCGGTTAACGAGAGCAGATTCTCGTGGGTGATGTAGTTGTACACTTCCGATCTCAAGATTGCGTAGACGATCCTTCCGGCGCTGCGTTCCGGCAGCGCTCCCGCAGTCGGTCACACGTTCGGTACTCGATGAAGACCTTCCTCTCCCTTGTTCCAGCAGGCAGCGGAGGTTGTAGCACTCTCCTCGCGATTCCGGCAGCACGACGACGTGGTACCGGAAGTAGAAGGGAGATCTCGCAGGGCTTCGCCTTAAGCCGGAGCGAGTATGGTGGACTATGAGAGAGCCTCGGTGATCTAGGGTTTAGAAGCACCAAGGGGAGGGGCTAGGCCGGCGGCTAGGGTTTGGGGAAACCCCAAGTCGCCGACTTGGAGGAGACCTAGGCGGTGGCGGCTGCACTTGGGTGGAGGCGCCAGGAGCTAGGGTTTTGGTGGAGAGAGGTGTAGGTAGAGGGGGCACCCCTGCCCCTTCTTTTATAGGTGGGAGGGAGGCGCCTAGGAGGAGGGAGTCCTCCTCCAACTCCACCTCCTTGACCGGCGGGTGGAGGGAGTGGGACTTCCTCCCCAAGTAGGTTTCCTACTCTCCCTCCACCAAGCAAACTTGTCGTTTGACTTTTCAAATTGGCGTTTGACTTTTTCAAACTAGGATTTGATTTATCCCTTTATTTTGCTCAGCGATGACACCTAGTACATGATGCAACCATTCCAACTTGTTATGACGCATTCATGCACCCTCTGGAGTGCCGGACCTTCCGGACCCTTCTAGAACATTCTCGATGAAAACATCGGAATCATTCTCCAACTCCGAAACAGGACTTTCCTTATATGAATCTTATTCTCCGGACCATTCCGGATCTCCTCGTGATATCCCGGATCCCATCTGAGACTTCGAACAACATTCAGTCTCTTACTCATCATTCCATAACTACTCAACAACATCGAATCCTTAAGTGTGTCTCCCTACGGTTCGTGAATTATGCGGACATGACCGAGACACTTCTCCGATCAATAACCAATAGAGGAATCTGGAAATTCATATGTCTCCCACATATTTCTACGATTACTTTTCAATCGAATGAACCACTTACATACGATACCAATTTCCCTTTGTCTCACGATAGTTTACTTATCCGAGGTTTTGATCATCGGTATCTCTGCATACCTAGTTCAACCTCGTTACCGATAAGTACTCTTTTCTCGTTCCCGTGATATGTGATCCCTTGTGAGCCAGTCACATGCTAGCAAGCTAATTGGATGACATTCCACCGAGAGGGCCCAGAGTATATCTATCTGTCATATGGATGGACAAATCCCACTCTTGATCTATGTGCCTCAACCCATACTTTCCAAACACTATGCCACCTTTATAGCCACCCAGTTACGGTGTGGTGTTTGATGTCATCAAAGAATCCTTCCGGTGATGGTGATTAACATGATCTCATGGTCGAAGGAATTAGGTTACTATGTATCAGAAAGCTTATAGCAAATGAACTATATTAAATGACTTGATCTTTATGCTACGCTTAACTACAGGAGTATGTCCATCACATCATTCTCCTAATGATATGACCCTGTTGTTAATAACATCTCTATGTTCATGATCAGGAAACCATGATCATATATTAACCAACAAGCTAGTTTAGCAAGAGGCTTTATTAGGGACTCTTTTATGTTTACAAATCACACAAGTATTAATGTTTCCGGTTAATACAATTATAGCATGGTATGTAAACATTTATCATAAGTATGAAGATATGATAATAACCACTTTATTATTGCCTCTTGGGCATATCTCCAACAGTCTCCCACTTGCACTAGAGTCAATAATCTAGTTTCAAACCTTTGTGTATTCAACACCTATGGCTTTCCGGTGTTGTATGTACACGATTGCTAGTGGTCAACTGATCTCCGGATCTGACACTTCCAGGTCTGTGTGTAATTGCATGTCTTTGCGTCTCTACGCATCACTCATTCTCTAATGAGATGGCTTTGTACAAATTTGGTCCTTTGGTGTGACGTTTAGTTCTTTGGGGTTAAAACATGTTGATAATATTGTCGTACAATATATCTTCATAGTATTATCCCTGCTTTAAACTACACCTAGTTTGATAACAAACTACTTGACACAAATGCCCTCTTTTGCTGCTATAATAGCAGTTATATACTTAGCCTTTTGTTGCAGTATCTGTCACAATGTCTTAACTTTGGAACTCATCCAAATCCATTAGGGAACTTACTTTCCATTATATTGTGCCACCCTTAGTTTAGATTGAGATAAACTTAATTTGTACTTTGTGACAAAACTAGTATCAATGTAATTCATTTACAATGAACTAACCATCTATTTGTCACTTCTACAAAATAATATATTCTTAGTTATTTTACAAGATCATAAGAATATCTTTACTATCGTCCAATGATTATTATTATGAATCATTCTGGTATATGCTCATAACATTTAGAGCATAGGATATATCTGGATTTGTACATATCACGGTATGATTGATATAAATACTCTTTGTGATTTCATACATCAAGTATCAATCTATACTTGAATCTTTGTTTCACCTACCAAGTGTCAATACACTTGAATATATCATCAATATTGAACTCATTCAATCCTTTCTGTGCGACAAGAACCTTTCTTGTAGTTTCTATATTGAACTCATTCAATACATCATCTATGTACTTTCGGCACAACCATATTAGCGTCTATTGATGCCAAATATTTTGGTTTTGCCTAAGTCTTTCATCAGGATGAAATTCTTAATATGTGTTAATAAAAAATACATCATTTCCAATCAACAATATGTATTCCACATAATGTATTAGAAACATGTCTTAGCGCTCCCACTTAATTTCTTGCAAATGCAAGCATCTTCATCGTCTCCGATGAAATTAAACTCTTTTAACAGTTTCATCATAGTGAAGATTCCAACTCCGCGATGCTTACTTCAACCATTGAAGTTTGCATATGCCTTTAGCATCCTTTGAATTAACAAAACCCTTTGGACCGTGTCATGCACACGTCCTTGGTAACCATTCTATTAGAAGAACTTTTTTTTGTTTATTCAACACATAACAAAATTATATGTCGTGGTTGCTACATTAATCCGTCTAGACTAAATATCGCTATGAAAGATCAGATCTTGTCATAGTCAACCTTTGAACATTGTTGTGAACTCTTTCCCGACATGTCAATAATTTTATAGATGTGAAACATCCATGTCTATTTCTTTATAGATCCAAATACGACTGTAAGGTCTTACACCTTTCCAGAGGGTCTTTCAAGCTCAAAGCTTGATTTCTTGTATATGGAACTGTCACGGATTTTATGGCTTCAAGCCATTTGACGGAGTCAGGGCCATCATCGCTTCTTTGCATGTAGTCGGATCATTATTGTCAAATAATGATTTAACTCTCAAATCTTGGTATTTGATTGTTTACCCGACCTACTTGTTTTAATAGAAACTTTGACCTTCGTAACCACAACCTTTGAGGCATGTGAGCCATGAGCATTGTTGCTGCCTCTGGAACACTTTTCGGCGCTGCGCAACTTTGCACATATAGCTAAGGTTCTTTTAACCTTATCAAAGTTCTATTGTCCTCCCACTTAAATTTTCACGAAAAATTCCTTCTCTAAGAAACTTGACGTTCTAAGCGACAAACATTTTTGTCTCCGATGTTATGGAGGAACAGTTATTCGAAATAACATACGAAGATAGGTTCATCCGACTTTGGTTGCAAACATCTTTCTTATGCATAGCATCCCAATGTTTAAGAAAGGACAACTTGGGTTTTATCCCAAACCATAACTTTATATGGTGTCATTTCAACGGATTATGATGGAGCTCTTTTCAGTGGAAAAACGGTAGTCTCTAAAGCTTTTAATCTTTAAAATATAATGGCAGTTTTATGAATTACACCTTCGATCTTACCATGTCAAACAAGGTTTAATTACATATCTCGAACGCTCCATACTCTTATGGTGTTTCGGGACATGCAAATTCATGGAAAGATTCCTTAAATCTTAGGTATTATGCTAAACTTGTAACTCAAATATCTTCCTTTATGATCTTATCATAAACTATTTATATTCTTGTTACAATGATTTTGCACTTCATCTTGAAAGTCTTTGAACTTTTCAAATGTTTCATACTTCATCCTTATTAAGTAAATATTCATATATTCACTCAAATTTTTGGAGAAAACATATGAAGTTGAAATCCATCGCTCTTGACTACACATAATGGACTTCGTACAACAATATGTACAAGTTCCAATAAGCTAGTCATTCGTTCCCTTTTGGCCTATGAATGAAGTTTTAATTATCTCTAGGAAAGTTTCACAAGTGTCATGTGATCAAAAATCAAAAGACTCCAAAATTCCATCCACATGGAGTTTCTTCATGTTTTCTTTCCAATATAATTTAAACGGCGATGTCACTTCCTAAGTGATCTTTCAATCAATTTGTCTTTCGACATTTTTAGCACTAGTTTTATGGATGTGATTTCTCCAACGAGATTTGTAAATCATCCATCTTTTATGGATTACGGAAATTAATTGAACAACCCTTTTGTTCTCATAATACCTGATAAAACAAATCTTGAAGGCAAGCTTTGATGTTTAACGAGCAACACAATAACCCTTTATTTGTTCTCGATGAACATCATCACATATTCTTTTCTAGTTACTTAGGCCATTGTAGTTCCTGAATTCTGTTGTTCGTATGACGATTCATACCAACAAATTCAGTATCCAATACTTAAGAACCACATTATTTAACAAGCAAAGAATACAGCCATAACATGTATATCCTTTATATACCTAAACTGAACAATTCTAGTCTTTTCTTTTCTGCCATATATTTATGAGATTCTCTTTTAGTATTTCTTTTCTGTTTGAAAGAATCTATCAACATCAATAGTGGAGCCATATACATGACACATAGTCCAAAGCATGTATAGTAAAATACCAATGTCTTTGGACTTGCACTTTGAAGTAGATCACCATCATCAAATGTTTGGTGTTCTTTCAAATTCCTTTCTTTAGTAATCTCTTGGTCTAGTAAACATCTTACCTACATCAAATATTCACCCTTATCATGGAATCATCCATGATCAAGCTACTTTTAGCTTATAACGGTGAATCACGAGTATAATGTTGCTCTCCAAAACCTTTTGGAGGATTAGGACAACTAGTGTCTCCAACCTTTTGCAAATTCTCATCAAATATGAGAACATGACTTTTGCTATATTATACTCTATCATGTTACAACCAAAACTTCGTTTCAGATATGACAATATCTTCCACACATCATGGTTTCTGAAACAACTCTTTCATCTCCTAGATTACCTTGATATTGAAACTATCTTTCGAATATCAAGAATCATGGAGACAAACATGATACTTATATACTAACACTGGAAATTGTCACTCTTGATTTAATACCAATTATTAAACTTCATGGAGTAACCGGAACTTACTGAAAGTTTGCAATAGGACTTTTAAACTTTAGATTAACACTTCAAAACAATATGATACCAGTTCGTAAAGTAACTAACCAGAATTCTATAGTTCTATCATCTCAATTAAAACTAAGCGCAAGGTGGTAAACGGATGCCAATGACTATAACAACTATGCAAATTCACTTTGATTTAATTTATGATAAATAGTGTTCAACTTTTAATCATATTGCTGTTGAACTCCCACTCAAAACAATATCCCTCACATTGTTTTAGTGATCACACGAACCAAATTCACCACATCAAAACCGATCATCACGAGAGTTGATGCAGCTTTAATGGCGAACAATCAACATGTTAATCATATCTACTATATGACTCATGCTTTACCTTTCGGTGATCCGTGTTCCGAGACCATGTCTGTACATGCTAGGCTCGTCAAGATCAAACCTTAGCTTCCGCATGAGCAAATCTGGCTTGCTCACGTTGTATACACTCGCAGAATCTAACACAGCCGATCATCACGTGGTGCTTCGAAACAACAAGCTTTAGCAACGGTGCTTACTAAGGATGAACACTTTAAAACTTGAAATTGTGTGCTTGAGGGATCATCTTATAATGCTACCGTCGTGAATTAAGCAATACAAGATGCATAAAAGGATTAACATCACATGCAATTCATAATATGTGATATAATATGGCCTTTCTTCTTTGTGCTTCCGATCTCCATCTTCAAGCACGAACATGATCTCCATCATCACCGGCATTGCATCAAGGTCAATGACGCCGCTCCATGGTTGTCGTCCACCAGTTTCAACTATTACAACTACTTTGAATAAACACGCGGGTCTTAACAGAATTTAAAAACAACCATATGGCTCCTGCCAGTTGGCAACTTACAATAAGGAACATTGCATACATCAAATATAATCACAATCATGGCCATATCATATCACAGCACACCCCTGCAAAACAAAGTTAGACGCCTCTAATTTTCTTTGCATGTTTTACGTGGTTTGGGGCTTTCAATAAGTGTCGTTCTAACTTACGAACAAGAACCACAACATTGATACTAGTATTGTCAATCACCCGTTGTAAATTGAATCTTAACTATGTTGGGAGAAACAGGCACCCGCAAAGCCTACTTATGCAATACAAGTTGCATGTCAAGCGTGGAGCAAGTCTCATGAACGATGTCATGTAAGGTTAGCCCGGGCCGCTTCATCCCACCATCCCGCAAGATGCAAAGTACACAAGAAGCAATCGACAACAAAAGCATCAACGCCCACAATGACCATTGTGTTCTACTCGTGCAACAGATCTACATATAGACACGGCTCTGGTACCACTGTAGGGGTTCGTAGCATGGAAAACAAAAAAATTCTACCGCATGAACACACAATCAAGATCTAATCTATGATCAAGCCAAGATCTATCTACTAGATTGTAGCAACGAGTCGATAGAATACTAACCCTTGAAGATCCAAAGCGGTTAACGAGATCAGATTATCGTGGGTGATGTAGTTGTACACTTCCGGTCTCAAGATCGCGTAGACGATCCTTCCGGCGCTGCGTTCTGGCAGCGCTCCCGCAGTCGGTCACACGTTCGGTACTCGATGAAGACCTTCCTCTCCCTTGTTCCAGCAGGCAGCGGAGGTTGTAGCACTCTCCTCGCGATTCCGGCAGCACGACGGCGTGGTACCGGAAGTAGAGGGGAGATCTCGCAGGGCTTCGCCTTAAGCCGGAGCGAGTATGGTGGACTATGAGAGAGCCTCGGTGATCTAGGGTTTAGAAGCACCAAGGGGAGGGGCTAGGCCGGCGGCTAGGGTTTGGGGAAACCCCAAGTCTCCGACTTGGAGGAGACCTAGGCGGTGGCGCTGCACTTGGGTGGAGGCGCCAGGAGCTAGGGTTTTGGTGGAGAGAGGTGTAGGTAGAGGGGGCACCCCTGCCCCTTCTTTTATAGGTGGGAGGGAGGCGCCTAGGAGGAGGGAGTCCTCGTCCAACTCCTCCTCCTTGGCCGGCGGGTGGAGGGAGTGGGACTTCCTCCCCAAGTAGGTTTCCTACTCTCCCTCCACCAAGCAAACTTGTCGTTTGACTTTTCAAATTGGCGTTTGACTTTTTCAAACTAGGATTTGATTTATCCCTTTATTTTGCTCAGCGATGACACCTAGTACATGATGCAACCATTCCAACTTGTTATGACGCATTCATGCACCCTCCGGAGTGTCGGACCTTCCGGACCCTTCTAGAACATTCTCGATGAAAACACCGGAATCATTCTCCAACTCCGAAACAGGACTTTCCTTATATGAATCTTATTCTCCGGACCATTCCGGATCTCCTCGTGATATCCCGGATCCCATCCGAGACTCCGAACAACATTCAGTCTCTTACTCATCATTCCATAACTACTCAACAACATCGAATCCTTAAGTGTGTCTCCCTACGGTTCGTGAATTATGCGGACATGACCGAGACACTTCTCCGATAAATAACCAATAGAGGAATCTAGAAATTCATATGGCTCCCACATATTTCTACGATTACTTTGCGATCGAATGAACCACTTACATACGATACCAATTTCCCTTTGTCTCACGATAGTTTACTTATCCGAGGTTTTGATCGTCGGTATCTCTGCATACCTAGTTCAACCTCGTTACCGATAAGTACTCTTTTCTTGTTCCCGTGATATGTGATCCCTTGTGAGCCAGTCACATGCTTGCAAGCTAATTGGATGACATTCCACTGAGAGGTCCCAGAGTATATCTATCTGTCATATGGATGGACAAATCCCACTCTTGATCCATGTGCCTCAACCCATACTTTCCAAACACTCAATGCCACCTTTATAGCCACCCAGTTACGGTGTGGTGTTTGATGTCATCAAAGCATCCTTCCGGTGATGGTGATTAACATGATCTCATGGTCGAAGGAATTAGGTTACTATGTATCAGAAAGCTTATAGCAAATGAACTATATTAAATGACTTGATCTTTATGCTACGCTTAACTACAGGAGTATGTCCATCACATCATTCTACTAATGATATGACCCTGTTGTTAATAACATCTCTATGTTCATGATCAGGAAACCATGATCATATATTAACCAATAAGCTAGTTTAATAAGAGGCTTTACTAGGGACTCTTTTATGTTTACAAATCACACAAGTATTAATGTTTTCGGTTAATACAATTATAGCATGGTATGTAAACATTTATCATAAGTATGAAGATATGATAATAACCACTTTATTATTGCCTCTTGGGCATATCTCCAACATATGCATTAGAAACAGCCGCATTCACTTTAAATAGGGCACCATCTAAATCCGTTGAAACGACACCGTATGAATTATGGTTTGGGAAGAAACCTAAATTGTCGTTCCTTAAAGTTTGGGGTTGCGAATCCTATGTAAAGAAGTTACAGCCGGACAAGCTTGAACCCAAAGCGGAAAAATGCGTCTTCATAGGATACCCGAAGGAAACTATTGGGTATATCTTCTATCATAGATCCGAGGGCAAAATCTTCGTTGCCAAGAATGGATCCTTTCTAGAGAAGGAATTTCTCTCGAAAGAAGTGACTGGAAGGAAAGTAGAACTCGACGAGGTTGTCGAACCTTCTCTCGAACTTGCGAGTAGCGCAGCACCGGAAGAAGTTCCTGTGGTGCCTGCACCAATAAGAGAGGAAGCTAATGATGATGATCATGAAACTTCGGTTGTAGTTGCTACAGAGCCTCGCAGGTCAACGAGAACTCGTACCACTCCAGATTGGTATGATCCCGTTATGAGTGTCATGTTGGTGGACAACACCGATGACCCTGCGACATATGAGGAAGCGATGATGAGCCCAGATTCTAACAAATGGCAAGAAGCCATGAAATCCGAGATTGGATCCATGTACGAAAACCAAGTATGGACTTTGGTAGACTTACCGGATGGCCGAAAGGCTGTCGAGAACAAATGGATTTGAAGAAGAAAACAGATGCTGATGGTAATGTTACTGTCTATAAAGCTCGACTTGTCGCAAAAGGGTTTCGAAAAGTTCAAGGAGTTGACTACGATGAGACTTTCTCACCAGTAGGGAAGCTAAAGTCTGTGAGGATTATGTTAGCAATCGTTGCATATTATGATTATGAGATATGGCAGATGGATGTCAAAACAGAATTCCTCAATGGAGACATTGATGAAGAGTTGTATATGATGCAACCAAAAGGTTTTGTCGATCCTAAAGATGCTAACAAGGTATGCAAACTTCAACGGTCCATCTATGGATTGAAGCAAGCATCCCTAAGTTGGAATCAACGTTTTGATAAGGTGATCAAAAGTTTTGGTTTTATACAAACTTATGGAGAAGCTTGTATTTACAAGAAAGTGAGTGGGAGCTCTGTAGCATTCTTAATACTATATGTAGATGACATATTGTTGATTGGGAATGATGTAGACCTTCTTAATAGTGTCAAGGAATATTTGAATAATAGTTTTTCAATGAAGGATCTTGGCGAAGCATCTTACATATTAGGCATAAATATTTATAGAGATAGATCGAGACGCAAATATCATTGTCACAAAGTACATATTTGGACAAAGTTCTAAAGAGGTTTGGAATGGAAGATAGCAAGAAAGGGTTCTTGCCCATGTTGCCCAATACGACCTTGAGTAAAACTCAAAGTCCAACATCGGCAGAAGATAGAGAAAGGATGAGTAAGACTCCCTATGACTCAGTCATAGGATCTCTAATGTATGCCATGCTATGTACTAGACCCGACATTGCATATGCTGTTAGTTTAACTAGCAGATATCAAAGTGATCCAGGAGTGGATCATTGGACAGCGGTCAAAAACATCCTTAAGTACTTGCGAAGAACGAAGGATATGGTTCTTTCTTATGGAGGTGATGAACAACTCGTTGTTAATGGTTACACCGATGCTAGTTGGAACACCAATCCAGATGATTCTAAATCACAATCTGGATACGTATTTACTTTGAATGGTGCAGCAGTTAGCTGGAGGAGTGCAAAGCAAAGCGTTGTGGCGAGATCTTCAACTGAATCGGAATACATGGCTGCTTCAGAGGCTTCACAAGAAGAGATATGGATGAAAGAGTTCATTACAGAGCTGGGTGTGGTTCCTAGTGCGCTGGACCCAATGTCTATCTACTGTGATAACATGGGTGCCATAGCCAATGCGCAAGAACCAAGGTCACACAAGAAGCTGAAGCACATCAAGCTACGTTTTCACGCTATTAGAGAACATGTCCAAGATGGGGACATAAAGATTTGCAAAGTACACACAGATCTGAATGTGGCGGATCCGTTGACTAAACCTCTCCCGAGGGCAAAACATGACCAGCACCAAACTGCCATGGGTGTTCGGTATATTACCATGTAATCTAGATTAGATGACTCTAGTGCAAGTGGGAGACTATTGGAGATATGCCCTAGAGGCAATAATAAATGTTGTTATTATTATATCTTTGTGTTTATGATAAATGTTTACATTCATGCTATAATGGTATTAACAAGGAAACATTAATACTTGTGTGATTTGTAAACTTAAATTGAAGTCCCTAGTAAAGCCTCTATATAATACTAGCTTGTTGGTTAATAAATGATTGTGGTTTCCATATCATGAACATTGAGATGTTATTAACAACAAGATCATATCGTTAGGAGAATGATATGGTGGACATACTCCTATAGATAAGCATAGCATAAAGATCAAGTCATTTTAATAGTTCAATTGCTATATGCTTTCTGATACATAGTAACCTAATTCCTTCGACCATGAGATCATGCATATCACCTTTACCGGATGGATGCTTTGATGACATCAAACACCACACCGTAACTGGGTGGCTATAAAGGTGGCATTGAGTGTTCGGAAAGTATTGGTTGAGACACATGGATCAAGAGTGGGATTTGTCCATCCATATAACGGATAGATATACTCTGGGCCCTCTCGGTGGAATGTCATCCAATTAGCTTGCAAGCATGTGACTGGCTCACAAGGGATCACATATCACAGGAACGAGAAAAGAGTACTTATCGGTAACGAGGTTGAACTAGGTATGCAGAGATACCGACAATCATAACCTCGGATAAGTAAACTATCGTGAGACAAAGGGAAATTGGTATCGTATGTAAGTGGTTCATTCGATCGCAAAGTAATCGTAGAAATATGTGGGAGCCATATGAATTTCCAGATTCCTCTATTGGTTATTGTTCGGAGAAGTGTCTCGATCATGTCCGCATAATTCACGAACCGTAGGGAGACACACTTAAGGATTCGACGTTGTTTGAGTAGTTATGGAATGATGAGAAAGAGACAGAATGTTGTTCGGAGTCTCGGATGGGATCCGGGATATCACGAGGAGATCCGGAATGGTCCGGAGAATAAGATTCATATAAGGAAAGTCCTGTTTCGGAGTTGGAGAATGGTTCCGGTGTTTTCATCGGGAATGTTCTAGAAGGTTCCGGAATGTCCGGCACTCCGAAGGGGAAGGGTACATGAATGTGTTATATCAAGTTGGTATGATTGCATCATGTACTAGGTGTCATCGCTGAACAAAATAAAGGGTTTAATCAAATCCTAGTTTGAAAAAGTCAAACGCCAATTTGAAAGTCAAACGGCTATTTTGGGAAGTGGAGAGGGAGGTGGAAACCGAGTTGGGGGAGGAGTTCCTCCCCTCCACCGCCGGCCCACCTTGAAGATGAGTTGGGGAGGGACTCCTGACATGGTCATACCCTACGGGTACATAACTTCGGCATACCTGGTCCAGCCCAAGGAAGGCTCACAGCAGATATACGCTGGCCCATGAAGATTTTCGGGTGGCCAAGGCCCATGACGCCTTCGGATCCTTGGAGAGCAAGACTAGCATAGATAGGAAATTCAAAGGGGTAAAACCCTAAAACTTGTATCCGACTAGGACTATGCCCGGGACCTGCCTAAGTCTATATAAAGGCCAGGAGGGCACGTCCTAGATCTCTCGACTCATACTTTCGCACGCACCTCCACGCCAGATCGAATCTGCGCACCCTGTAACCTTCGGTTCCGCCGTAATCCAGAGCAGACAAGCAGGAGTAGGGTTTTCCCTCCGGGGGCCTGAACCTAGGTAAATCTCGTGTCCCCTGGTTGCTTGTCTGTTAACCGTGCCACGATCTCCAGCATCCCCATCTTCTCCAAAACCCAAGTCCATAACAATGGGCATTGATGAGATTAAACCTCGTCAATTGGCGCCGTCTGTGGGAATCGGGGCTGCTGATTGTGCGATCGTGACGGTCCCAACCCGATCGATCTACAACTCCGCGGCGACGGAGAATCACCTCCTCTTCGGGACCTTCGACTTCACCGCCCACTCGCCGGCCACCATGAAAGATTTCGAGCCCGTAGGCGACGGACTCGAGATTTTGTTCGGGAGCTTCTGCTTCCAGGTGGGACAAACTGGCACCCTCCGCCTTCCTGAGCGGGTGCCCGTGCCATCAATCAGGCCCGCCTCGTGGGCTCCACACCCCGTGCTACGAGCGTCACCATCGACAGATGAGTTCTACAGCAGCAGCAGCTGCAACTCCGATCTGTGCGATCCACCTTCGGATGAAGGGACCTACGGTTCCGGACCTGGAAGCTGCGGCAACAGCGAACCGATCTACGAGCGCTACCTATGTGCCGCGGTCATCCAGGATCAACAAACGCCCAACCCGCCGCCCAACACGAACCCCAACCCGCAGGACGGAAACGGCGGAAACGGCGGGAACAGAAGAAGCCAATCCCCCCACCCGAAGGGGAGAACAACGGCCACGTCATCCAACTTAGCAAAGAAGGATGGGTAGCACGTCGTGCCATTGCAGGCGACATAGTCCTGCCTGTGGATTCACCATGCGACCTACTGATGGCGTACCACTACCTCCTCATCGAGGAGCACAAGAAGCAAGTCAAGATGCAGGAGACGCTCGATAAACGCAAGCAAGCAGCCTCCGAGTCCAGCGCGCGACGAGCTGCGCTCTCCGCCATGGCACCCGGCTCTAGCACGAATGGAAATCAGGGAAACAAGCATCGCTCGCGGGTGGAGAACATGGATCCCAAGGAACGTCGTGATGTGACCCGAACTCTCCACACGTCGTTCATGGATATGGATGCCGATGGCAACATCATACCAAAGACACCACAAGCTGCGATCCTGGCAGCCACCGCGTATCTCGCGGCCCACCAACCTCAGGAGGGGGACCCGAAAAGAGCCATGCATAAGTCCGCACTCACCGGACTCGGACTCATCGGAGCTGCGCTCCACGAAGATGCTTCTGCGGAGCCGAAGAAGGAAGCTCCGGTCAGGCGCGACCGTAGCCCCACCCCTTCATCCGAAGAGGAAGAGGAGCACGACCTTCCTCGAAGGAAGAAGAGCTCGCATCGCCATAAACGCGACTACGACGCCAGAGACGCGCTTACACAGCGCAAAATTGACAAAGCGCGAGCCAAACGCGCATGCTCGTCCGAGTCCGAGATGGATGAATATGAAGGAGAACTCTGTGGAGCTCGATGCTTCAGCAGATCTGTTTGGCGAACAAAGATGCCACGCAATTTCAAGCTTCCTTCGGATACTCCGAAGTTCAACGGCATGCAAGATCCAAAATCTTGGCTCAGCGATCATCTGTCATCCGTCAAGCTGCAATGCGGTAACAAGGAAACCGCCATGCAATGCCTCCAGCTGCAGCTGACAGGCGCGGCGCGGGTCTGGCTCAGCAGCCTATCATCAGGATCCATCCGAAGTTGGGAGGAGCTAACTTACAGCTTCATCCAAAATTTCAAGGGCACTAGCAAGAGGCCCGCCTCAATCGAAGAGTTGCGAGCCTGCACTCAGAGAACGGGGGAATCTATTCGCTCGTACATATTACGCTGGTCTACCACCAAGAACTCTGCAGCGCATATCTCCGAGGAGAGGGCCATCGACGCCTTCAGAGACGGCGTCAAACGCCAAGATTTCAAGGAAGAACTTGGGCGTGTCAAGCCCAAGACACTCGACCACCTCATGGAAATTGCCAACAGTTGGGCAGACGGCGAAGATTGCATCCAGCGAGCGCAATCAGATGAAGAGGACGACTACGGCCGAAGGCGAGAACGCCGCAGCAAGAGGAGATCGCGTGTCTACGAAGACCGCGATGGACCCGACATGGTCGCGGCTGGCTACGCCGACCGCCGCAACGACAACAGCCGCAACATCGGAGGTTACCGCGGAGGAAATCTCCGAGACAGCGGACGATCATCACAATCGTGGCAACGCCGCGATCGCGACAACGGACCCTCAGCATTCGAAAAACTTTCGGGTCCATGCACCATCCACTTCTACATCGACAAACAAGATGGCAAAAAGAAAGCCAGTCACATGCTCAAGGACTGCCGCGAGTTCCAGAAACTCAGCGAAAGCATGACGCAGATGAGACAACAAGCCCCAATCCCTGCGTTCGGAAACGCACCCGCGCCAGGAGAAATAGCACAAGGAGCTCCTCCACCGCCACCTATTGGAGGCCCAAACCAACCAGTCGCACCAGCGCAAAACAACGTCGGGGTCGCATATCCCCCACCAAAAGGAGCACTAAATATGATCCAGAAGGGACGCCCAACAAACAGGGTGCAGAAGAAAATCACCCGACAAATCAACTTGGCCGTGGCAACTCCGCCTGCAATACCTAAGTACCTCAGCGGATCGGAGTCCTGCATCACGTTCACTCGCGCAGATTATCCCTGCCAGATCCCCCGCCCAGGTCATGCTGCCCTGGTGCTCGAGGCGTAGATCGGAGGCTTCAACCTAATGTTCGCAAGCACCCTAGCAGCTATGCGAATCCCGCAATGCAGCCTAGAACAATCAGACACAACGTTCCACGGCATCGTACCAGGAAAGGGCATATTCCCCCTGGGCAAAATAGGTCTCGACGTCATCTTCGGGAAGCCGGACAACTTTCGGCAGGAGCGACTCGAATTCGAAGTAGTGGACTGGCCGTCACAATACCACGCCATCCTGGGACGTGTAGCATTCGCAAGGTTCCTGGCAGTCCCACACTACGCATACCTACTACTCAAGATGCCAGGACCAAGGGGCGTCATCACAGTCCATGGGAGCTTCACCCGATCGGACCAATGCGACAGGGATTTCAACAAAATCTCCCAGTCTTTCGGCATGCAAGACGAGCTTGTAAGGCTCCGCAAGGTGACGGACAACGGGCTACCCCCAGTCACAAGGCAGAACGCACCTGACATGTCCTTCGACTCCACCGTCAACACCAAAAAAGTATAGGTCCATCCGACGGATGCCTCCAAGACGGCCTTGATCGCCAATGACCTCAGCACCGCGTAGGAAGGCGCGCTCGTCGAGTTCCTCCGTGAGCGCTGGGAAATCTTCGCCTGGTGTCCTGCGGACATGCCAGGAGTTCCCAGGGAATTCGCCGAGCACGCACTCAATGTCTTTCCAGACACCAAGCCAGTCAAGCAGTCCATCCGAAGACTGTCGGAGCCACGAGCCGAAGCTATCGGCAAGGAAATCAATAAACTGCTCGCTGCAGACTTCATCAGGGAAATCAAAGAAAGCGAGTGGCTTGCAAACACGGTGATGGTCCCGAAGAAGGACACGGACATCCTGCGGATGCGTGTGGACTTCACGTCACTAAATAAGCATTGCCCAAAGGACCACTTCCCTCTTCCACGGATCGACCAGATCATCGATTCGACTGCAGGTTGTGAGAAACTCTCCTTCCTCGACGCCTACTCAGGCTATAACCAGATTCGGCTCAAGGTCGAAGATCAGGAGAAAATGGCGTTTATCACACCATTCAGAGTATTCTGTTACAACACAATGCCCTTCGGGCTAAAGAAAGCGGGTGCCACGTACCAGCGATGCATGCAGGCCTGCCTCAAGGACCAGATTGGTCGCAATGTCCAAGTTTATGTCGACGACATAGTAATAAAAACCAGAGAGGCAAGGACACTTATCGACGATCTCCGCGAGACGTTTGACAACCTCGATCGCTACAGGATCAAGCTCAATCTCGAAAAGTGCGCCTTCGGCATCCCATCAGGTCAGCTTCTCGGGTACTTCATCTCTCAACGAGGGATCGAGGCGAACCCGAAGAAAATCAAAGCCATCATGACGATGAAGAAGCCGAAAAACCTCAAGGGCGTCCAGCAGCTCGCAGGACGAGTAGCGGCGCTAAGCAGGTTCATCAGCCGTATGGGCGAGAAGGCCCTGCCATTCTACCAGCTGCTGCGTAAAGCAGACAAGTTCGAGTGGACACCAGAAGCCAATGACACATTCGAAAGCCTCAAGCGGCTCCTCTCCACCTCGCCCGTTTTGGTCACGCCAAAGGAGCGCGAGCCCCTGCTGCTGTACATAGCAGCCACACACCAGGTGGTCAGCACCGTACTCGTGGTCAAACGACCCGAAGAAGGCAAGACCCACGGGGTCCAGCGCCCAATTTACTACCTCAGCGAGGTACTGACACCAACAAAGCAGAGGTACCATCACTACCAGAAGCTAGCCTACGGCGTGTTCATGACGGCTCGACGGTTGAGCCATTACTTCCAGGAGCACCAGGTGATGGTCGTCAACGAAGCACCCCTGAACAGCATCCTGAATAATCCAGAGACCACAGGACGGGTGGCCCTTTGGGGCATCGAACTATCACCCTTGGACATCGTCTACGAGAAGCGACACGCAATCAAATCTCAAGTCCTTCCGGACTTCCTGGTGCACTGGATGGAGCTGTAGCTGCCAGACACCCCACACATGTCGCAGTCCTGGACAATGCATTTCGACGGCTCCAAGCGCGAAGCCGGAGCAGGGGCAGGGGTCATACTGACCTCCCCGCAAGGTGACAAGATGAAGTATGTTCTTCGGATGAAATTCAGAGCCTCCAACAACGAAGCCGAATACGAAGCCCTCATCCATGGCATGAGGATGGCAAAGATAAGCGGCGCAACGCGCCTGGTCATCTACGGTGACTCCAACCTCGTCGTCCAGCAGACGATGAATGAGTGTGACGCACATGCCGAAAACATGATCGCGTACCGAGCGCTCTACAACGCACTCGAAGGAGAATTCGACGGCTGCGAACTTCGGCACGTTGGAAGAGAGAGCAACGAGGAAGCCAATAGACTCGCCAACATCGGCTCCACCTGCGCAAAGGTGCCACCAGGTGTGTTCCTCGAACAAATCTGCGTGCCATCCATCAAGCGTAAATTCCCCAAGGGATCACCCGAAGAATCAGAGCACTCGGGAGCTACGCTACCCGAAGGACACGAAGGACCCGAGAAACTGGACACAGAGGTAGCCATGGTCAACCTAATGCAGGTCATGGCAGTCGAAGAATCCTGGACACGACCGTACCTCCAGTTCTTGATAACCGGAGAATTGCCCGACAGCCCAACAGACGCCCGGCGCATATCTCGCCGGTCAAAAGCCTTCACCATCATCAACAGCGAGCTGTACAAGCGGAGCATCACGGGCGTACTTCAACGGTGCGTCACCATCGACGACGGCAAGGCCATACTCCAAGACATCCACGAAGGCATCTGCAGCCACCATGCAGGCAGCCGCTCCCTTGTCGCCAAAGCTCTACGAGCAGGATTCTACTGGCCAACGGCCATGAGCGACGCAAAGGACATCGTCCGAAGATGCAACGGATGCCAACGGTTCGCCGACAAACCGCATGCACCCGGGTCCGAGCTCAGGCCCATACCTATAGCTTGGCCTTTCGCTCAATGGGGCCTCGACATGATCGGCAAATTGCCAAAATCCTCGAAAGGAGGACACGTCTTCCTCCTGGTTGCAGTCGACAAATTCACCAAGTGGATCGAGGCCATGCCGGTCACCAACCAGAAAGGCAAAACTGCCGTCAAGTTCTTCGAGTCCATTGTATACAGGTTCGGCGTACCACACAGCATCATCACCGACAACGGATCGAACTTCATCTCCGAAGAATTCCAGGACTTCTGCGAAGGCCTTGGGATTAACATCACATATGCCTCAGTGGCACACCCGCAAACGAACGGACAAGTGGAAAAGGCCAACGGCCTAATCGGAGTCGGCATCAAGAAGCGCCTCATGAGCTCACTCGAACACAAAGCTGGAAATTGGACGAAGGAGCTATCCTCCGTCCTGTGGAGCTTACGAACTACGCCAAACAGCTCCACCGGCTACACACCATTCTTCATGGTACACGGAGCCGAAGCCGTGCTACCAGCCGAAGTACGCCACCAGGCCCCACGGGTCGTCGCCTACAGTGAAGCTGAATCCACGGCTGCACTCGAAGACGCTGTCGATACACTCGACGAAGCACGGGATATAGCAGCAGCTCGATCAGCGGTGTACCAGCAGAGTCTCCGCAACTACCACAGCCGACGGCTGCGCCCAAGGTCCTTCATCGAAGGAGACCTCGTCTTGCGACTCAAGCAAAAGCAACCGAATAAATTCGAGTCGCCATGGGAAGGACCCTACATCATCAACGAAGTCATCCCAGGTGGCGCCTATCGCCTCAAGCACGTGGAGTCTGGAGTCGCGTACTCCAACCCATGGAATATCTCGCACCTGCGACGGTTCTATCCGTAGCAACCTAGCCCCTTCTTTTACTTTAAATAAGGCTTCCAGCCAAGGCTACTCAGCCGAACAATGTATCTCCTCCATTACGATATAAATAAATCTAAGTGTCTCGCCCCAAAACTTCGTTTCACTATTTTCTGCAACTATACTATATGCTACAAACGCACTCGGGGGCTCCCCCCACCACACGATTTCATCGACTGAGGGCCAAACGTGTACACCTGAGTAGCTGACAACGTCAGGCAAACGAAAAGGACACGTATCCAATTAAAGCACTGCGTGCTCACATACAAACAAACCTTTACAACAAAGGGCACAGCACGCCCAACCGAAATATACAAATTTTACATCTCTCTCTTTTTACAGGTACTACCCATGTTGAAGAATAACCTGGGCACGCCTCTCAAACAAATCTACAATCTGTTCGGCATACTGCCTCATAGCCGCGTAATGCGGACGCATGTCCCACTCGCTACCATCAGGGCGAGGAGGTGGCCCAGCAGCCACGGCAGCCAAATCCACATCAGGCCGGTGCAGCCTCACAAGAGACAACGCAGCTTTCACTCCTGTGACAAGCTGCTGCCGCACTAACTCCTTGACATTGCTTACGTTCCGAAATTTCGACAGAAGACCCGCAAGGTTTGTCGGCGCAGCATCCAAAGGGAACATGACGTGCAGCACCGAGGAAAGCGCTGTCTGTACTTGGCGGAGTACCTGCGAAACTTGATGAACACGATCCTGCACCGTCGCCAGGGCTATGGCGCGATCACGATCCATACAGAAGAAGCCGCCGGCCTCCATGTCTTGTTGAGTCAAGCAATTGACCCGAACAGCGACACGCTCTTTTTCTTCCCTCGGAGCAAGATTTGCACCTGCAGCAATCGGACAAAATAAGAGTAAGGCCAGCAGGCTCACCCGAAGACCAGAGCTACAGCTCGACCAAAGAACAACTTACATTGCAGCTGCTCGGACAGACGGACCAACTCCGCCATCAAGTACTCCTCTCTGGCTGCGCCACGATCCGCCTTGGACTTCCAAACGTCGGCATGACCGCGTAGCCCGAGCAAATCCCTCTCCAGACTACGCACACGATCCCGAAGGAAAGTAAGCTGCGAGGAATCATCCAAGGATGGGCGCAACGGCGTTGCGGATGGGGCATCAACAGGGTCAGCACCCGAAGGAACCTAGAGCGGCAGCAAAATAAAGGAACACAAACATTCAGCCAAGGATGGAGCACAACTCAGAGAAATTCATTGAATATATAAAGCCACTACGTGGCACAAGGATGGTGTTCTTCAAGATATTTACAACAAAAACAAACTACAAACTAGCCTACATTTACTACGCCTAAGATGCAGGAGCCTGAGTCGCTTCGGAGCAAGACTGCCTAGCTTTGGCCCCACCCTGCTGCCGCAGTGCATACTCAGACAGCAAATCAATGAGCTTGGGCCCATATCGCCTGCAGCGAGCAGAATAGGCAGCAAAGGCTACCTCGGATCCATCCGCAGCCGTTGGCATCCGAGAAGTGATCTGGGGCAGATCCAGCTCCGCTCCAGCCGCCATGGCCATCGCCAGCCCGACGGATGCGCCGATGCCTTTCTGCTTGCGTTTATACGCCACAGGCGCTTCGGCTGACAGAGCCTCCGCCAGAGCATCCACATCGTCAAGGGATGCGCCCTTCGGGACAAGCTCCTTGTAGAAGCGACCAAGGACCTCTTTCGCCTTGGCAAGGGAGTTGACGACGGTGCTGCAGCGGTCTTCGACCGCCGCAGTGGCATCATCTAGAGCACTCCCGTGCTCCAGAGCACCGCGATCGAACTCGATGCCTGCGGCATCTGAGACAAAAAGAAGAAAGACATGAAGAAAAGCCGCATCAAAGAAGACCCAAAGGAAAAGAAAAAAGTACAAAACTAGTACTCACCCAAAATAGCCTTGGCAGCAGCCATGAGCTTCGCCGCCACCTCTTTTTCGCGAACAGCCGCAACCGTGGCCAGCTGCTCCTCACGATCTGCGGCTTCCTGCTGCAGACGCTCTTTCGCTTCGGTTGCCTTAGTCAGCTCTAGCTCAAGGCGTTCTTTCGCACCAACGGCGGCTCCGGCCTTCTGCTCCGATTGACCAAGGCTCTTCTTGAGAGCGTCAACCTCACGGAGAGACTTGTTATGCTCCTCTGCATTCAAAACAAACAAATGTCAAAGAACTAAACCAGGATACACAAGAGAAAAGTCAGATAGATACCTTGAAGCTGCCGAAGGTTCGCCTCCAGCACCAGGCGCTCTTGCACAAGCCGCTTGGCCTCTTGCACAAAAGGCTGCAGGAAAAGAAATGTCAGTACGAAAAGGGCTTGGGGGCTACGCCCAACACAAAGGAGTAAAAACAAGATTCGCACACGAAGACACTCGGGGGCTCCCCCCATGAGGCAGGAAAAACTTACATGCTCTGATGACGACCCCGAAGGACCGCCTGCGAAATTCTGAGGCGCAACCACTTGCACCTCCTGCAACGGAGGATCCGGAGCCACGCCACCCAAAGTCGCCACCGTTTGAGGTGGAGGAGACGCAATTTTCGACTCCCCCATCATCTCCCGTTCACCATCACCGGAGGAATCATGGGAGGATTGCCTGCATACAAACCAATCAGCACAAGTGCAAAAATCACGAGGGAACAAGGACAACAGTATAACAAGAAAACTTACGAGCCCAATGCGCTCAGGTCGAAGATAGGAGAAGCCCTTCGGGCCCTCTTCTCCTCTTTCTTCTCTTCCTTCTTCTCCTCCTTCTTTTCTTCCTTCTTCCGCTTTGCTGGCGGGTGCGGCGCTACAGCCCGCACAGGAATGGCAGGAATAGGAGAGGAAGAGCCTCCATGACCATCATCATGATGCTCAAGGCCCAGAGGGTTTCTGGGAGTCGGAGGAGTCGAGGCATCCGAAGACTCGCTGGAGCTCTGTGACCGCTTTCGCGTATGGTCCTCACTCGACTCGTTGGCATCCTCCGCTGGAGATCGCGCTGACGATAGCTCGGACACGGAATCAACCACTTCATTATCCGGGGCATTCGGATACCTTTTGGGCAACAGTGGTACCATACCCGGCACTTTGAAGCTCTGCAAGATGAGAAGGAACTTTGTTAGCAAACAAAGGAAACAAATACACAGCCGACAAAAAAAGGGGAGCACTACGTGCACAAATCTACACCTTCGGTACGACCAACGTCGAAGAAAAGGGAGGAGTTAGCGACTTCCCCGGGATTTCCTCTCCGGCCTTGAACTTCAGCAGCGCGCGAAGGGCCCTGTCAAGATCCCCCTCGGAGATTTTCTCACTCGAAACCCTCGTCGGATCACGGCGCCCAGAATAAAGAAACATCGGGTGCACCCTCGCTTGGAGAGGCTGCACCCGACGCTCAAGAAACGTCCGTATGATGTCCACACCGTTCACCTCCTTCTCAGGAATCAGTTGGAGATCCTCCACCCGACGGTACAGGGCCTCTATCTCCGCCACCTCACCGTCTAAGATTTGGTTTTTCCAAGACCTTTTATTCTCAATCATTTGGGAGGGGTCAAAGGGAACAAGACCAAAATCTTGCCCGGGCACTACGGAGTAGCGGATATAAAACCATCGGCTCCGCCAGTACTGGACAGATTCGGACATGGAAAAGGAAAAGAAGAGAATATTGGGACTAAGGGAGATGATGCAACCCCCAATAGGATATACACCATCCGAACCAGATTGCCTCTTCATGGAATAGAGCTTCCGGAAGAGGCCAAAGTGCGGCTCAATGCCAAGCCAGCACTCGCAAAAAGTGATAAAACACGCAATGTGGAGAAGAGAATTAGGAGACAGATGATGAAGCTGAATCCCATAGAAGAAGAGCAGTCCACGGAGGAAGTCGTGGACTGGAAACGAAAACCCACGCAAAACGAAGGCGAGAAACATAACCCGATACCCAGATGGGGGACGGGGGATTACCTCATTGCCGGGTAGTTTGACGGCCTCCGTATCTTGCGGGATCAGGCCCCGCTCGCGCAGCTTGCGGAGATCGCTCTCCCGCGTCTCTGATCGCCGCCAGCCACCATCGGTGACGCGAGCAGCGGCGGTGCCCTTCTTTTCACCGGCGGCGCTGGTCCCAACCGCAGATGAAGACTTCTTTGGTTTCCCCATAACGCTACGGCGGCGCCGGCGGTGAAAACGTACAAAGGACGACAGGAATGTGGAAGGAAATCCCAGCGCGAAGCAAGAATCGCTCGAGCGCAAGGAGGCAGTGAAACACAAGAACTGGTGCGGTGAAAACAAACCACGGTTCCCCTCAATGATTATAACAGCGAAGACGACGCATGGCAGCCGTTCATCCAGAAGACCTAACGCCAACGGCAGATCTGGCCGTACACGTGTCAACATCACAACGAACCGTCGTTACCACGCCGTCCACTACGCGCGGAAATCGAGGAGATGCCGTAATTATCTCCACGCCCCGCGTGACCGGTCAATTCAAAGTCAGCAAGTGGGACCATGTTCGTCCAGTCAAGTCATCTCTGGCGTAGAAGACGCTTGAGGTCATCGATCGTCAGCACTGATGTCATCAAAAGCTATACTAGCACCAATTACGATTCTACGGCTCCACAGCTACGAGCTAAGAGTACTCACTCGAATCTTCGATTCGACTAAATACTCGGGGGCTACTCCTATCAGGAGCGCTGACCGCGCACCCGGAAGATGAATAACGACAAAGTATTTCTTCGAGTCCTACGTCGAGTCTGCGACTCCACTACGGACTCGGGGGCTACTCCCATAGGGAGGATGGATTTAATCATCCGAAAATTTTCGTGTCCTACGGACTTAACATCTAAACAATGCCTGAACTAAAGTCTCTGCTCGAGTCTATGACTCGAACAGACACTCGGGGGCTACTCCCATAGGGAGCGCTGGTCGCGCATCCTATGAACTCTTCGACTGTGATCTTTCGGATCAGCACGCAAATTTTTTTTGGCATCTCTGCCCCAACAAAACGCTGAGTGAGCAACGATCTCCTTGGCCACCCGAAACACCTCTGCGGTAACGAACATTCAGATGTTGTGTCTGCGACACAAAGATAAGACCTGCAGATATCATCTAACGGCCTGGCAACGTACATGACTACGCTCTGCTAGTACAAATCCATGTCAACAGGCGTGATGAAAAATCCCGACGGACGCGTTGGGTACGTTAAATAAAATCACTGGAATTCCACTCCTGTAAGTCCTCCGCGGGCTGAGTCGAATTACCCCAGCATATGTTCCAGGTTCGAGTTGAGGGACTCGAACTTGAAGAAGATCGTGTTGTTTCGTCCTAAGACAGTTAACTGACCCTGATCCGTCGGGTGAGTCAGACACACACGTCAACAATCCCTACACACATATATTTTAATACATAATTGCACCCGAAAATGGAAGAGTCCTTAGCCGAATCTACGATTCGACTGAACACTCGGGGGCTACTGACATGGTCATACCCTACGGGTACGTAACTTCGGCATACCTGGTCCAGCCCAAGGAAGGCTCACAGCAGATATACGCTGGCCCATGAAGATTTTCGGGTGGCCAAGGCCCATGACGCCTTCAGATCCTTGGAGAGCAAGACTAGCATAGATAGGAAATTCAAAGGGGTAAAACCCTAGAACTTGTAACCGACTAGGACTATGCCCGGGACCTGCCTAAGTCTATATAAAGGCCAGGAGGGCACGTCCTAGATCTCTCGACTCATACTTTCGCACACACCTCCACGCCAGATCGAATCTGTGCACCCTGTAACCTTCGGTTCCGCCGTAATCCAGAGCAGACAAGCAGGAGTACGGTTTTCCCTCCGGGGGCCTGAACCTGGGTAAATCTCGTGTCCCCTGGTTGCTTGTCTGTTAACCGTGCCACGATCTCCAGCATCCCCATCTTCTCCAAAACCCAAGTCCATAACAATGGGCATTGATGAGATTAAACCTCGTCAACTCCCCTTCCCTTGGCCGCGCCTCCCACCTATAAAGGGAGGGGCAGGGCTGCCCCTCCTAGCACACAAGTTCCCTACCTCTAAACCCTAACCCTAGCTGTCGCCGCCGGCCTAGGGCATCTCGCCGCTGCCGCCTAGGTCAAACCCTAGCCGCCGGCCTAGCCCCCTCCTTGGTGTGTCTAAACCCTAGAACACCGAGGGCTCTCTCATAGTCCACCATACTCGCTCCGGCTTAAAGGAGAAGCCCTGCGAGATCTCCCCTCTACTTCCGGTACCACGTCGTTGTGCTGCCGGAATCGCGAGGAGAGTGCTACAACCTCCGCTGCCTGCTGGAACAAGGGAGAGGAAGGTCTTCGTCGAGCACCGAACATGTGACCGACTGCGGGAGTGCTCCGGAACGCAGCGCCGGAAGGATCGTCTACGCGATCTTGAGATCAGGAAGAGTACGACTACATCACCCACGAGAATCCGCTCTCGTTAAACACTTTCGAATCTTCGAGGGTGAGTTATTCCATCGACTCGTTGCTACAATCTAGTAGATAGATCTTGGCTTGTTTGTTTGTATGCGATAGAATTTTTTTGTTTTCCATGCTACGAAACCCTACAACTCTTACGCTTTTTTTCCTGAGGCGCCGGCGATGGCTGTCGCGGCGGCAATGACTGCGCTGGAGATTGGTGAGGCGAGAGAGATGGGTGAGGCGACGGAGACGGCTGCCACGGCAGCGATGAATGCGCTGGAGACGGGTGAGGCGGCGACGAAGATGGCCTTGGCGTCTGATTTGGAAGCACGATGCATTCCTTTGACCATAGAATGGTGACGTTTGTTGCTTCTCCCAGTTCAGTCACATTCCCTTCACTTGCACGGTAGTCAAGATTCAAACCTTGAAAGTTGTGCATGACTTCATCCATCCCGACAACAGCGTAGCCCTGTGGAACCGGACGATAATGGTAAGTTGGTACAGGTCCAATTGGTAAGGCATAGCCGACCGCCACCTTCATTGTTATGTTCACAACTTTGACATGTAGCTCGCAGTGTGTCATCTGTGTGATATTATCCACTGGGTAGCCAACACGAGCCATCGTCGGTGCACCATCGTCATCGTCATCACCCGGGACCTTGGTGGAAGCCACACTGCTTTTTCGATTATTCGATACGACGGTAGCATCGAATGCAGGTTCTACCACCATGTGCTACTGAGATGAGCCGGTAGTACCTTGCTGGATAAGTGCGTTAATTTGATCTTGTTGTTGCTTTATTTGTTTTTCAATTTTACGCATCCGGTTTGCCTGAATATTTGCTTCGATTTCCGCCTTGTCCTTTCTCCTCTTACGGCTTCTATCAGGATATTTCTTCCTGTCTACGGGAAACCCAGTGCTCCATGGTTGGGAGCCTATTGTGCCCCGTGTTCGTCCATCGTGTTCCTTATTCCCAAGGGCGAGTGTGAGCTTGTCATTCTCTCTATCGGGAATGAACTCACCTTTTCAATAGCCTTTACTGCATTTCTTATGTTGTCGATTGGCAAGGGGTTTTTCTTTATGTCTTATGTTATATATAACACTTCCCTTCTGAGTCCAACGTGCCACATGCCCGTAAAACCAATTCTTTGCACGTTCGATCCAATCATCTGTCCCTGGGATGACTTTATCACGCAAATCGTCCTCAAGTTTCTTCCACTTAGGAATGCTAGCCATGTAGCCACCTTGCCCCATAGTATGGTGATACTTCTTGTTAGCAGCATTTAGCTTATTCGTTTCAGACATTTTCTTAGCTTTTTCTGATGTCTTGTAATTCACAAACTCAGCTCAGAATGGTTTTAACTTCTGATACTGAATCTTCTCGAAATCTGGAGTCTTCTCTTACACGACATAGTCAAGGTGTAATCTTTTCTTCCAGTTGGTGAATTGTTGGGCCATCTTATTCAAAGCCCACTCCTTGACCTTCTTCTAGGTGGCTTCGACATGTTGCTTGGCCTCCTCAGCTGGATCCTCCGCATTTGGATCTAGCTCTACCATCGCTAGGGTGAAATTAAGCATGAGCCTCTTCCGCAGTAAATATTTGGCCATGTAAGGGACAAATAAAGACGTTCCCTCTTCTTCCGTATTAGAAAGCCTATTCCAATTTCGAATGGTGATCAGGACAAAGTCCCTAACGATTACTCCGCATTGTGCCACAAATTTGTTTGCGACAACAAGGGGAGCCGTCAGTTTGCCATCATCACCGACTTCTTTGATCATGAACCTCTCATGGTCTTCCAACTTTTTGGTTGGGCCTCGTTTGCTCTTTTTAGTAGATTTGCTCGATCCAGAGGGCTAAAAGAAAAAAGATTGTCGTTAATATATGTATATAGACAACAAATGATTAATTAATTAATTATATTACATGCACCTCGCCGTAGTTTATAATATTGAATATTCCTACGGAGCGGTCGTCCTCTCGATCATAGAAGGCATCGCCTTCTCCCTCACGGAAGGCATCACCTTCTCCCTCAAAGAATTGGTCTCTTTTGGAAAAAAGAGGATCACCCTCACCGGAGTTGTTCAAAAATGTCGATACATCCATATTTTCCTCCCCGTAGATCACACCATGGATCAACTCTTCCTTTTCTTCGTCTCTACCATGTGGTTCCATATTTTCTGCATAGGTGGAAAAACGGATAAGTCAAAGCGGCTAAGGGAGAAGGTTAGGTAGGGTGTTGAGAGATATAAACCCTAATTTGGAGAAATCCTAATATATACATACACAATAATAAAAATTAATTTACAATATTTAGAATAATAAAAATCAACTAAAATCAATATTCTGGAGTTTCGAGGGGTGTAAAACCTAGTTCGGAGAAACCTCGGATGCATATGAGCGTGCCTTTTCCACTTAGTCTTCCCTCATGCCGTGAGTCGGGAATACCAATCGGTTTAAGTTCAGGAATAAAGTCAACACAAAACTCAATGACCTCCTCTGTTCCATAGCCCTTGGAGATGCTTCCTTCTGTCCTAGCACGGTTATGAACATATTTCTTTAATACTCCCATGAACCTCTCAAAGGGAAACATATTGTGTATAAATACAGGAACGAGAATGACAATCTCTTCCACTAGGTGAACCAGGAGATGCATCATAATATCGAAGAAGGATGGTGGGAACACCAACTCAAAACTAACAAGACATTGTACCACATCCTTCTGTAACCTTGGTAGAATATCTGGATTGATTACCTTCTGAGATATTGTATTGAGGAATGCACACAGCTTCATAATGGGTACTCGAACATTTTCCGGTAGAAGCCCCCTCAATGCAATCGAAAGCAACTACGTCATAATCACATGACAGTCAAGAGACTTCGGGTTTTGGAACTTTTTATCTGCCATATTTATTATCCTCTTTGTATTAGATGAGAAGCCAGACGGCACCTTGATACTGTAAAGGACTTAAAAAAGATTTTCTTCTCTGCTTTGGTAAGAGCATAGCTGGCACGACTTAAGTGACACCCTTTATCCGTCTTATTCTGTGTATGCATGTTCTTTGGGTCTTTCATAACTTGCTAGTCCTCCCGTGATTTTGGTGTATTTTTTGTCTTCCCATGTATGCCCAGAAATCCTAGCAGGTTCACGCAAAGATTCTTCGTCACGTACATCACGTCGATTGAAGAGCGGACATGTAGGACTTTCCAATATGGCAGCTCCCAAAATATAGATTTCTTCTTCCACATGGGTGTGTGTCTGATAGCGACATCGTTCGGAACTGATTGAACGCCGGAACCCTTTCCAAAGATTACTTCTATGTCCTTTACCATATCAAATATATCATCACCAGCAGGGAGTTAAGGCTTCTTCCGGTGATATGCCTCACCTTTAAAATGATTGCCTTTCTTTCTTACGGGATGATTGGTCGGAAGAAATCGTCGATTCCCCAGGTACACAACCTTCTTGCATTTATGCAAATATGTACCTTAAGTATTATCTAAACAGTCGTGTATGCCTTATATCTTTTGTTTGTCTGTCCGGAAAGATTACTAAGAGCAGGCCAATCATTGATGGTTACGAAAAGCAACCCTTGTAGGTCAAATGACTCATGTTTGTTCTCCACACATGTACACCTGGTTTGCCTCACGGCTGTAATAGTTCTTCAACTAATGGCCTTATATACACATCAATGTCATTGCCTGGTTGCTTTGGGCCTTGGATGAGCACTGGCATCATAATGAACTTACGCTTCATGCACAACCAAGGAGGAAGGTTGTATATACATAGAGTCACAGGCCAGGTGCTGTGAATGCAGCTCTGCTCCCCAAAAGGATTCATGTCATCCGTACTTAGACCAAACCATAAGTTCCTTGCGTCACCTGCAAAGTCCGGAAAGTATCTCTCGATTTTTCTCCACTGCGACCATCAGCGGGGTTTCTCAACTTCCCGTCTTTTTTACGGTCTTCTTTGTGCCATCGCAACAACCTGGCATGCTCTTTGTTTCTAAACATGCGTTTCAACCTTGGTATTATAGGAGCATACCACATAACCTTAGTAGGAACCCTCTTTCGGAGGGGCTCTCCCTTAACATCACCAGGGTCATCTCGTCTGATCTTATACCGCAATTCATTGAATACTGGGCATTTATCTAAATTCCCATACTCCTTACCGCGGTAGAGGATGCAGTCATTAATGCATGCATGTATCTTTTGCACATCTAATCCTAGAGGGCAGGGAATCTTCTTTGCTTCGTACGTACTCTCGGGAAATTCGTTATGCTTTGTAAACTTCGGTTTTATTATTTTCAGCATCTTTTCAAATGCGGAGTCGGTTAGACCACACTCTATCTTCCATCGCAGCAATTCCAGTGTGGTACCGAGCTTTATGCTGCCATCTTCGCAATTTGGGTACAACAATTTCCTGTGATCTTCTAACATGCCCTCCAACTTCAACTTCTCTTTTTCTGTTTCATAGTCTCGCTTTGCATCAGAAATGACCCTACCAAGTTCATCAACGGGCTCATCTGATGCCCGTTCTTCACCTCCTTCCTCTTCATTGTATTCCATTGCAGTAACACCATATTTAGGAAACATATGATGATAGTTTTTATCATCATCCTCTTCTTGATTGTCTTCCATCATAACCCATCTTCCCCGTGCTTGGTCCATCAATTATAGCTAGGCATGAAACCTTTCATAACCAGGTGATCGCAAATGATTTTCGAGGAAGAGTACTCTTTGTTTTTCCGACATTGAACACATGGACAACGCATAAAACCATTCTCTTTGTTTGTCGTACCCACATCGATAAATTTATCCACCCCTTTAATGTACCTAGGCTCACACCGGTCACCGTACATCCATTCCCGACCATTCATCTGTATCATATAATTAAGTTTATCAAAAACCATTACAGAACATCATAAGTAGTAAAATTACTAATTCATATCGATACATGCATTGTATCAATGACAGATGAAAAGATAAGATTGCTAACCTCGATCGAGGTGGAAAGAAAGAGGAGAAAACTCAAGTGCGTCTCGGGCACCTCCTATATTTTTGTTTTGTGAGAAATTGAACGGGATCATCCACTCAAACATTTCATCAAACACCTCGCATGCATAGCAAAAAAATAAACTAGCACACCTCTCACACCTTCTACCAAGAAAAACAGAGGGGAGGCAGAGGGCCGGAGCGTCATATTTATAGAGGGTTGGCTCATACATCCCGGTTTGACTAAAGGTGTGTGTGGCAGACCACGTGTCTGGCGCCCACACTTTAGTCTCGGTTTGTGTTACACACCGGGATGCATGCTCCTTCATCAACCGGGGCGGATGCCTCCGTCCCCCGTGCGGCAGGCCGGCCGGCTCGAACCGGGACACATGCTAGCATTAGTCCCGGTTCGTGGCGGAACTGGGACTAATGCGGTTGGCGCGGGCGGACGGATGGCCTGTTTTTTACTAGTGTGCAGTAATGATTGTGGCACCTCCACATGTCGACGACTTCAAGGAATCCAAGTGCTTCGTCGATCGAGCATGCTTGGTGACGTTAGAGGTCAAAGGTGTTCTCTGAGCAGTGCTACCATCAGTTCGGAAACAACGACAAGGCGGTGGTTGCGAGCTCCGTGAGGCCACTTTTGCCGCTTAGGAGAGGCTTGTCGTGTCGAAGCAGTGGTGGCACTAGTAAAATTAAAATTAACTTTCTACCGTTGATAGGTGAAGCTCGATTTTACCACCCGCAAGCCGCGAGGTGATAAAAAGTCGGTGATAGACAAAAATATTTTATTTTGGTTTATTTCCATGGGGTGGGGGTGTCCACAAATAGGATAAATTAATTAAACACAATGACATGGCATGGTTACACATGATGCAACTTTTTTCTTGAGGAAAATCCTCGTTTAGGATTGGGACGGATGCGGTTTGTCAAGTTGTTGCCGAGCTCCTCTCGCCACACCACTAAGCCATGCCACACGACATCGCCGCAGTACCGACCTGTTGGGGGTTCCGCCATCACTGGCCATGTGGGCTTGGTCCGGTAGTGTCGTCCCACTGCAACGAGGGGAGAGAAATGGGTACTGATGAGAGCCAAAGCAGGGTCCCCTCTGTGTAACCCTAATGTGTGTGTGTGTGTGGTGTGGTGTGGGGGGGGGGGGAGAGTTTTCTTGAAAATGTTTTAATTGCATGACACTGTTGCCTAAATTTGAATTGAATGGACATTATATGGTACTAATGTGTATCCATTCGTACCCTGATTACCAGGATGACATACTTGCCCACTAAAATGAAGTTTCTCACAGTGCCTCAACATCCCCTGATAGTACCAATTCCCAACACATGTCGTCATTAGCTATGATTACTAGTTTTGCATGGATGAAACCAACCTCTCATCTCTTACGCTAGTGCAGAGTAGTCCACGTGCGGTCATATATAGCAGCTGGCACAGGCGTGGTGGTCTTTATCAAATTTGGCTTTTTGCTAGTTCATGAACAAACATCAGAATTAAATCCCCTGCTACTGTACCACTTTGTTCCCCTTTGCGCTGGGCTGTAGGCGTCCTGACTTTGTTGTCGGATGCCACTCCTTGGCGGCTAATGCAACGAGGTAATTAATGAGATGGGAATGAACTGCTGAAGGAATTGTCGGTCCGGTTGTATCTTGCTGCAGCATGTGAGAGTAATGGCACCATAAGAGCAATAGCCAGTATTGGTAGTGTATAATGGTGCACACTCACCAAATTAGACTGCTTGCAGTTGCAGATTGTTTGGCCATGTATATCTAGTAGTTCATCATTGTTAACCTTCAGTTTTACTACGAAAGAAATTCAAATCTTCGTAGTATTGTTATTGCCACGTCTGTAGAAACTAACCTTTGACCATGAGCACGGACAAGAAAATAGGTGCTTAATTGTTGTGTGTAATCTTCCTGTATAAGCTTGAGCAAGTAACATGGGATCATGATAAGAGAAGAACAAAACCTTTAGGTCTGCCAAGTTGCAGCAGAGCAACTAAATCACGTGTTCTTGTTTGAGTGGAAAATGTCAAGCTTCATGCACTAGCCAATGCAACCAAAAGTCCGAACTGATTGGAAGGACTAGTGCAATCCACTTATACACTTCAACACCCCCTCTCACGTGTGACGGACGGAGAGAAGTCAGCACGTGCAACCGGAAGAGAGCGACGGCGCGCGAAACTCACGTATGACGCAAGAGGCCTATACGTGGACACAGAGGGGTCAACGGCAATTTTAGGATAAATTGCGAAAGCCAGGACTCGAACTAGAGACCTTAAGCTCTGATACCATGTCAAGCTTCATGCACTAGCCAACGCAACCAAAAGTCCGAACTGATGAAAAAGGCTAGTGCAATCCACTTATACACTTCAACAGAAACACACCAAGAAAACATCAGCCATGTGTGAGTTCTCTACCGGCGATGCCCCGAGAAAAGGGCGGAGTCACCGCTCCAATAGCCACACAAGATGGTTCTAGACAGTGAGGACCGACGAGCCAATGGAAAACACACATACTCTATGGACGACACACGTGGACATAAAATAGAATATCCGTTATAAAATGTTTAGATTTATAACATAAAACTATCACAATTTACTCCATTGCAACCGCACAACGGGTCCAGTTTGTGGGCTCCGTTTCGCGCGAGCTATTTTCAAACCGTAAAAGACATTATTTTAACATTTCAAGCAACAATGATCAATCCAACAACCAAATGATGTAATAGTTTATATAGTTTTTACATCAAATTTTCATGATCACTGCAACCCAAACCTAGATTGGGCAAAGTTCAATAATCGGATTTCCAAAAACTTACACATCCTCCATGATGAATGCAAGAGATCATCAAACCATACCGTCGCCGCGGAGCTCATCATGCACACCTCCATCACCACCACTTATGGGAGATTGACCTTGGAATAGAGACAATGCGCCGCCGCCTTGACGAGCTAGCCTCTTCCTTTCCAAGATGTTTGAAAGCATCATTTGATGCAACTCTAATTGTGATGCATTCGTCGTCGAGGTATCCATCATCATAATTTTCTTCCACTCGACCATGAGCTCCTTCATTACCTTGGCCTCCTTTATCTTGAGTCTCCTCTCCTCTAGCTCAGTCTTGTACTTGGCATCACTTCGGAGTGATTCCTATCTTGATTGCTTCATCACCATCTTCTTGTAATGCATCATCATCTTCATCTCCAACGTATTCGTCATCAACATTTCCTTTGACTTCACCATGTCATCAATCTTATCCCTCAAGCATGATGATTCGGCTTCAAGCTTCATCATCTCCTTTGCCTTCTTGTTGCCTTCCGTCTTCCCGTTGTTTCTTCCTACATTCTCCTCATCACTACCATCATCCATTTCCTTCATGGCATCCTTCTTCGGTGCTTCTTTTTGGTCTCTAAAAGTACATTTTGGAATATTCTCAAGCAATATGCAACAATGGTGAAGGGTGAACGACTTCCCCTTGGATCCCTTCATTCCCTTGTACCTCTCCCTGGGAATACGTTCCTAACATGCACAATGAGATGATCTTATTACATATGATCTCTTATCTGTAGCTCAACTAGGTAAGTGAAAAGGAGGAAAACAATGAACTCACATATTCATAGGTAGTGACGCCACTTGGAGGATTGAGACGCACTTGGTCCATACATGCAGACGAACGGCTACAATCCGGTTTGATCACATCCCATCGGCCTTGTAGAGACCGATACTAGGGATAGAGCGGTTGTACAACACGAGGCATAAGTTTGAAGAACCTATCTTCGATGTGCTGCCAATAGCATTTGCCGGTTTGGTCTGTGCCGGTCACCGTGTCGAGAGAAACTTGCAACCATGCCCGCACCAAACAAGTGTCTCAATCTCGATGTAGTTCACGCGACTGGGACTGGACCGGGGCGCAGCCTGTTGCGGTTGGTACGTTGGGGCGAGGGTGGCGCCGGTGTTCCCCAACCGCTTCCTCTTCGGCTTGTTGGCTCCCGCAATCATGTGCGCGACGGATCCGGCGGCCGGGGACCCGGAGCCAAATCCATCCGCGGGACTTGGCTGTTGAAGCTGGGCGACCACACCAGCGGCAGGCGGAAGCTCGGTGAGGTCCATGGGGCCGGATCTGGTGAGCTGTGGCGCCGAAGAGCGAGTTGGGCGAGAGATCAAAGGTGGCGGCGGCACGCAAGCGGAAAGAGAGAGCGCTCAATTGTCCCTCGCGCGCGAACGACTAGAGCAACCTCAGTTAGGTCTTCTGAACGGCGAATGTAGGGTTCGGGGGGAGGTTTTCTCCGTGGACGGTAAAAATAAATACATTTTTTTGCGTGTTACATGTTTCGCTAGGGCGATCATTTTTTTCGGAAACAAAAACTAGCGGTTATTATACAGTTTTCCCCGTGTTGACATGCTCCATTAGAGTTGCTCTAATCACCTTGTTTTTTTTCTCTCGTGGGCATGGCTGGAGAAACTAGCTAGAGGCTACCAAACGCGCGCAACCTAAGTAGTCGTGGGATCGGTAAACTTAGTTCGTAAATCAATCAATGCCCTAAAAGTGCGTTTGCTTCGTCCGTTCATGGCAAAAGCAGTGGAGTGGAGTGCCAGCAAGTGATGGCCAAACTGCGAGGCAGTGGAGCCCTGACAATGAAGTCGCCAAATACGTGTTTGATCCTGTCGTCTCTGAATGGCACTCCGTCTCCACCGGTCACTGTCATGTGTTGTCATTTATGTGCGGTTCCGGCCTAGATAGTCTCTCCATCCAGCGCGACCCAAGGAAGGGAGTAGTCTCGTGAAGTGCATCCAGTATAATTGTGTCAAATATATATGCAAGGAAACTTTGAGCTGCAGATATACCATAGAAAATGCAAGATCGTCGCAGGCAAGAACGCGCTGCATGCTGATCAACTAATCACTCTCGAGTCTCGTCCCTCCTCTCTACTACAACTGCTAGCCTAGCCTGATGAGCACAAATATACAGTGTGTATTGCGCAAACGAGCTACTACCTTGGATACGTACGTGTAGCCTCGCGGCGGGGCCTGACACCACCAGTGGCTGACGAGGGTATCCACCACGCCCGGCCTCCCTTGCATCAGAATGGCCAAAGTAGCAAAATACTGATGTGGCATGTAGTGGCCTGTGAGGGCGACAAACTCGCGTAAAAGGACGGTTGGCGACAGAGCAGGGAAACGCACTCTCATCCGCAGTACAAAATGTAAGAGAAAATAACCAACTGAAAACGTATTTTACACTCGTAAGTCATAATAACGCAGCTAAGGTAAGCTCCTTAAACCTACATCCTCTGCTCCAGAAACTAGGCAACACAACTGAGACTCTTCCGCCTTAAACTAACTCTCAAGCGCACTCTGTCCACCAACTACGTCATTACGCAACAGCTAACTAACTACTACTAGCGCGAAACACAGGCACATACACCGCGTAAACCACAGCTTAACCGCGCGAAAAGGCAATCACAGCAACCAGTGTTGATAGAATGCTGATCAAGTGGCGTGCATCACGCGGAGGATATGAACTTTCATCGCAGGCAGCTTGCAGTGCCCCAGCAGCTCCAAGAGGCAGATATCGCCCGTCTCCAGCTTGTTCTCCCTCGCGAACTTCGTCCATCCACTTACAACCCTGTTATTCTTAGGCTTGCGTCCTAGGCTGACCTGGTACTTGCGCCCATGTCGCTCCAGCCAGATGCTCCGCACCTCGTCTCCCAAATGTTTGTCAACATATTTCTTGGAGATGCTCTGGTTACAGGTACAGGTACGGAAAATAAGAAAAGAAATGTCAGAAGATGGCACTCAAGCGAACCAGCAAGTGAAATAATCAAGTTGTCAAAAGAGAAAAAGGAGGTCAAATTATCGATCAAAACTGCTTCTGATACTTCACTGGTTCTAACTAGGAAGTAAATTACACATAACCTACTAGCATAAACAGGTTGTGAATCTACAGCATACTAAATTGTATTTTTTTTTCCGTGAAAAAAAGTTTTAAAAGGCTTATGTTGGTATGAACCCCGGACTGAGTCCGAGAGCGCCCGTGTTGGAGTAGGGAAGTAGATTGGGAAGAGATACGTTGTTTATTCCTTGCTTGGTTTAGAATGAATTTAGGTTCTGAGTGGCATTATGCAGCCATGTATGTATAAAACTCTTAGATGGAAAGTATCAACTTTGGGGGCTAAGAAAACTTAACGACATGGAAATAGATCTAAGCTCTACAAGGAAATACAAAACCAAACACAGTTATATAGTTACGCAGAGGCTGCTGCCTGCTCCTCAATAGCGGTAGTGGCACCTCCTGTCAGCTTGGGCCGATGTTGGTATGTGGTACGCCACATAACAAATGCACTACCGTATCACTAGCAGAGTATGTACTATGCACAAAACGGTAAAATATTTGTAATGAAGGAAATTGTAGAGTTAACAGTGGAACTCACTAGAGAGAATCTTCCTGTAACATTGGTGTTGCGCATCACGACCACACAGATGGGAATTTCAGAATCAATAAGCTGGAGCTTCCGCTTCACTGCCTTCTTCTGAATCGAGGTTAGGTGCTTCAAACCCACGCCCATGCAACCAGACAGAGCGTCTGTGTCATGATCAATATCTTCTGACATCAAAGAATCTCCTATACAAAGAAAAAAAGACAGCTACTCATTATAGCTGTAAAAGATGACAATATCATTTGGAAGGAACTGCATCTCTAGTAACAGGAACAGCATGAGTAAGAGAAGGAAGAACTCATCATACTCTTGTTGCGCTGACTCGAGTTATCCCTCTGAACTTGTATTTCTCTATCTACGGAGGGTGATTGCATTTGCACAAGCTGAGAACGAGAATGAGAATGTTCCACAGTTTTAGTAGCATCTTTGCGCCTTTCTTCGACTATCAGGTGGGAGGGCCTACGAAAATCCTTTGCATGGATGATATGGACTTCCATTGTGCAGATCTCATAAATCTCCAGCAGTTCAAAGATGCAGATATCACCCACCTCTACATCATTCTCTTGTACAAACTTCCGCCAACCACGTACAATCCTTTTTACTTCAGGGCTACCGCTAAAATGTACTTCCCACGTCTTGCCAAGTCGCTGAAGACATATGCTTCGCTCCTTATCACCCACATATGTCTTGACATATTGCTTGGAGAGAGTCTAGTTACAGAATTGGGGGAAAGTTAATTAGATAATGGCATTGAAGTGAAGTGAAAACCAGTAGAAGGTATATGAAACAGAAAATTAGCCATGACAAGGTTAACAAGTTAACGCACTATCAACAGAAAAATATAGTTTAAAAAGATTGCGGCAAAGTTGTAGAAGAATGCGCCTTCAAGAGTATAAGTCAGTACTCACTAAAGTGAACGTCCCTGTAACATTGAAATTCCTCATCACAGCCACAAACTTTGGGTTGTCAGAATGAATAGATTGGACCTTCTCATCAACTTCCGTCTTCTGCAGTGTATTTAGACTGGTATTCCACCCAAGTGTGTATCTAGGTGTATCACCCACTTCAATATCATCTGCTAAGGGTAAAGAATTTCCTGTGTACAAAAGAAATAAGTGCTCAGTATATGAATAAAATATGGAAAATTCGGGTTCATTTTGGAAGGAACTGTATCTCTATAAGCTCTCATAAATTGCACGAAATGTCTCAGAGGAAGTTACCTGAAGAAGAAGGCATCACTGTCTTGTTTCTGTGACTTGAGTAATCCCTTTGAAGTTTTGATTGTTTCTTGGTACCTCTAAGTGGTAGTTGCATTTGCACGGTCTGAGCATGATAGTTAGAGCGATCTACAGTCTCAATACATGGTTGCATTTGTGTTTCCATGGGCTGACCAAAACCAGCAAAGTTATCTAAATTTCCAGTAGGCGATTGCATTTGCATGGGCTGAGGATGCCCTTGAGAATGGTTCACATTTTCATTGGGTGGCTGCACTCGTGTGGGCTGATGACGCCCTGAACTGTTGTTATATTCAGTAGGCGATGGCATTTCCATGGGCTGAGAATGACCATGAGAACGCTCCACATATTCAGTACTACTGTTGTGCCCTTCCTGTACATGAGGAGGCAGAGGAGCATTGTCCACAATAACAGATGATGCTTTCTCACGACCGAATCTATCAAAAACTATGACATCAAACTGAGAGTTTCCTTTGTATTTAAACACCACACAGTCCTCCATATGTAGATCATAGGTTTCTACGAATACCCCCCATCCTTCTCGAAGAACTAGTTTATCTGGATACTTAGAAACTCCAATGGTGTAACTGTGACCATTTCGTGTTTCTAGCTTGATCTCTCTTGGTATCTCACCCCTGAATCTTTTCAGAAAATCATCTGTAATGATCTGCAGAAACAAGAATTAGAAATAAAAACATAGTTCAAACTTCAAGAGCACGGTCCTTGTGAGGTCAGTAAACAATGAATCGTATGGGCAATACAGATTTCTACGTTTGACTTGAGAACACGATGAGGGAAAAAGCGCTAGCCTAATTTCTTCACTTTAACCAACCAGGCATTTAGTGTTTACGTTATGACCTTAGGAAAACAATGTTGCAGATGGAATGCATACTTGCACAGTATGTTATGTCCCTACAATAATCAATTACTATATGGAATTTCAGCTTGCAAAGAATACAATCGCTAGCTTAAAAGGACAGCATGGCGACACAGCCAATACTTAATCTCTACTGTCAACCAATACTCAATGCTAAAACTAAAATTAATATAAATAATAGTCATGAGCAGAATACATAAATCCAAATTCCTGGAGTAATGCATCATTTGGATTTTATTGTTAATATAAGCTAACTATAATTAGGATCACAAAAGCACATTTTGTTATTTGAATGCTCCAGGAGGACAGGCAACGTCGGTATAATCCGTGCAAGCTATATCAATGCCATATGAAAAGGTAAAAGAAAGTTGTATTTTCAGTGTTAATACAAGTTTAGTTGAGAAACTATTAATTGGAAAGGGACAGTTAAATCTATTAAAAAGCTTCCTTTTTCTTTGTGCCTGAAAAAACTTCCATTTTTAGTAAGCCAATAACTAACCATATGTAATAAACATGTATGTTAAAATTTACCCTTGATCAATGACCGACTAGGATTAGAAAGAAAGAGGTAGGTCTGTGCTATGTCAAGAAAATTGACCTAGTTGTCATCAAACACAATAACATGACGGAAAAGCCTGGTAAACCAGCACAAGACAATACAAGAACACGAGTATTTGCTCAGAACATAATTCACTTTCTCTCTTTTAGCTTTATGTAACCCATGAAAATATTTTTAATATATAAAAATCTGCATTTCGATATTTTTAAAACCGTTTCTCCTACAAAAAAAATTCTCAGAAAAAATAACTTGCTTGATCCTTTTGAATTGGGTAAAGCCTCAGACACAGATTGTATGTCTATAAACTACAGAGTACTGGGGGGGGGGGGGGGGGGGGGGGGGGAGATATACTCCAATAAGGAAAAGCAGTGTGCTTGAATGTGATTTACCATCTCTTGACCACAACCGTCGAGCATAAACATCAAGAAGTGTTTTTCCCGATCATCCAAATTGCAGTAGTCGAGTTCATCCCGCCATTTGCATCTTTCGCACCCCATCTTTTCACTAGACATGTTAAAATGGAATGTTACGATTGAGCTTGGGAGTAGGTACACCCACTAAATTCAGACATGACTTTTTGGCATTATCATGTATAGCAAAAAATCTAAGAAAAACAATGAGTGGTACAACATTATACAAAACCACACGAAAAAGAATCGGAACAAAACCAGTTACAGAAGGAAGGAACAAATGGTAGAAAATATATGATAATATAAAAATAAAAGAATCATCTTCTCATTTTCTGTTTCTCCCTAATGGCAGAACTTATGAGTGTGAAACTATAAAGGTGAGCATGTATTTAGTAATGTAATGCTTGTAACTTTTTTCAGGATTTTTTTTGGTACAGCAAGAAATGTCTGATAGGAGTGGGGTTGTAGGCACACCCTCGTTAAAAATCATTAACATGAAACAATGATGATACGGTCGAGTACAATGGCCAGAGGAATATATGTCCGCGTTTGGGGCATTCAAGGAAACAAAAACTAGTCCATCGGATCGGAGCAGGGCGGCTTACCTTGAGCGAGTCAATGGGCCGGCGCGCCTTGCGCGAGCTGGGATCTTGGCGAAAACAGGGTGGGACACCGATACTGCCCTAGATCAACCGGGAAAAATCGTCAGTGCAGGTCGCGCATTCTGTGAGAATGTGTGGATGCTCAACTCTGGAATCTGGATGCTGCTAGGGATTGAACAGTGCTGGCCTAGGAGGTATCGACGGGGAAGAGGGGAGAGAAGAGTCTTACTTACTAGCGGGGAAGACGAGAAAGGAGCTCTGGCCGAGGGGCCACGCGGCTCCCTCCTGCTTCCGTGGGAGAGTGAGGGAGAGAGAGGACACCAGGATACGTGGCGCTTTAAAGCTCGTCGGCTCTCGCAATCTCGCGCATGCCATCGGACCACCACCAGAAGCTTGGTGTCCCGGGCCTGGCCTGTTGAGAGGTTTGGTCGTGGAGACATGTCCCAGCAGTGTGAAAAGAGGGAATAACGATGCACGAGGGAGCCAGACACGAGATGGTGGGAGAAACCAAAATCGTCCGCTAGATTTCGATGCAGAGAATAGTAAAAAAAAAAACCTCATTTTTCTTTTCGACACCAGCAGCCGCAAAACCGTAGATCTATCTTTTTTTTAACGGGAATGGCCTCCAAAGGGCCAAGAAGCTTCATTAACGCTGAGGCGGGTACAAAATTACAGACTGCCCTTTATATTTATTGTATAGAAAAACCTGATATTTGAAGATAAGGCCTGCCAAATTGCAAAAAAGACCCTAGCACAATAAAAAGAAAAGCAATCCAGTGCTAGGAGACCTCCTCCGCCACTGCTCGCCGGCGACCTCGGGGCATCGACACCAAGATCCAAAGCACACCGCCAGACGCTCGACACGGTGCCTTCTCCGACGAAGAACCACAGTTGCAGGCCAACTCCACGGCCCCGAGGACGAACCACTTGGGGGGCATGGAGCGGTCGAGCTCCAGCAGCAAGATTCAACCAGGGCCTCCACATCGGAGGTTGAAAAAAGGCCGCCCTTTCGGCCGATGAGCACGGCGGCGAAAATTGCCGCCATGGAGTCCGCTTGATAAAGAAGCTGAAGCTTCGACCACAGTCGTCGACGAATCACCAGCGCCATGCAGTCGCCGCTCCCCACGCCACCACGGCCGTCCGGAGCGCACCACAGGAACCATCTCTTCCTCCAGCGATGGTAGTCAGAGACAGGAGAAGGGATTGTCGCGCGCAGCCTTCCCCCCCTCCTCGCCACCACGGCCGTCCAGGGAAAACACACCCGTACCACAAGCTCCGCTGCATCTGGCCTCCTCCTCGCCACCACGGTCGGCTAGAAGCTTTGATACTGCAGAGCTACCCCAATCCATCACCCTAACCACGGCGCCTAATTTATTGACGGAGACAATGGCCGCCGTCTTCTTTGCGAGCTCCAACCAGAGGAGCTGAAGCAAGAGTACAGCAAACCATAGAGCCTGAGCGAAGCCGCCGCTGCACACCTAGGCGCTGCTCCAAGACGCCACACAGGGCCAACTCCTACACCTAATCCTAGAACTACAGCCAGCACCTCCCCCCAGCCAACCCTCGCCGGCGACGCCGACGAGAGCGGCCTCGGTTTGGGCCTTATCTTCTCGAGAGCTCCTCAAGCTACTGTAGCGCACAGGGGAAAGGAAAGTTCAGACCAGATATTTCCTACCCCGTAGATCTATCTCATCGGCTGATTCCTTCAAACTCTGACATGGAAAATTCAGTCTTAGTTGTCACAGCAGCACGTCTTCTCTATATCCGGACCCGGATTCGCGGACGAGCAGCAATGTCACAGGCTCATCTTCTCCGACCCGGCTATTCTCCTTCATCTACCATGGGGGAGGAGACCATTTTCTCCTCCCCTACTTGTTGACTGCAATGTCAATGGATAGCATGTAGGATGAATTTAGCCAGTACTTATGCAAGATCGAATTGAATAGGTCGATCAGATGAATGTGATTCATCAGGTAGCATCACTCATAGCTGTGATGCAGGCATGGACCCTCCTGATTCACAAATGAACAGTTAGACGAGTTTCTTATCCAGAAACGATATATAGTCCAATGTTGCGTCGAGATCGGGAGAGGATTGGCAATCTAAACTATATCTACCACTCGAACGATGTAGAGGTTGTCCAAATGCTTCAGATGAAAAGAGCCCCCTTCTTTGAAATTTGTTAAAAGGTATAGGAAGAGAGGTTGTTGCAAGATAACATCCACACCTCTATGGAGGAGCAACTTTATATGTTCCTCTATGGTGTAGGTCATAACCCGAGTTTAAAGTGATTCACAACACATTCAGGAGATCCATAAAAATAGTAACCTGGTATTTCAAATAAGTCTTGAATGCAATTGAGGATCTCAGAGAAGAGATGGTCAAGCCACCATCTTGTCAAACACCAAGCAAGATACGAACAACTGGAGACGGTATCCATATTTCAATGTGGGCACTAATACTGCATTTTCATTTTGTCAGAATACTACACTGGGCATAAGCATGATTGTTTGTTCCTGCCATCACGTGATTGTATTGATGCAATCGATGTTACTCATGTGGCTGCTAGAGTGCCAAAATAATAGACATCGGCACACAAAGAAAGGAAATACTACACTAGTTAAAATGTGTTTGCTACTTTTGATTTTAATCTCGAGTTCACATATGTGCTAGCTAGTTGGGAAGGATCATCTCATGATGCAAGCATTCTTGTCGACAGTCTGTCTAAACCTTATGGGATACAGATCCCTAAAGGTAAATTCTAATGGAAGATGCTAGATATGCATGTTGGCCTGAGTTCTACCACCCTTTGGGCAAGTATCATCTAAACAAATTCTCTCCAAGGAAGAAACCCCAGAATGCGGAGTTGTTCAATCTCATACACTCTAGTCTAAGAGTCGCCATCAAGAGGGCATTTGTTGCAGTGAAAAATAGATGAAAAATTCTTAACTAGAAGTCACTTCACCATTTCCTCACCCAAGTTATGCTAGTTATTGCATGTTGCATCCTTCACAACTAGACCTTAGGGTGGGGTCTTGATGACCATTTTCCGGATGAGACAAATGTAACTCCGGATGAAGTAGAGATTGGCCATGGTGTCGAACGCAACGACCAAGAAGCTTGGAAAAACAAGAGGAATGAGTGGGAACAGGCAATGCAGGAGCACAAAAATGAAGTCCATGGCTGAGAAGAAGAAGAATAGAGGAAGATAAAGAATATGAAGATGAAGGGAAGAAGAAGTTGACCACCCTCGTTGATCGCCATTGAAGAACCTCCCTAGATCCGTAATGATAAACTGTTATTTTATTTGTAGGTAGGGTTTTACTGATGAACTACAATTCGTATTAGGCTACTAGCTAGGATTGAATTTAAGTAATAAGTACCCTTTTTAGCTATGAATAAACTAATGAACTGCTAGTTGATTTCATTTCTAGTCGTTGTGTGTGATGATGGTCTACTATATTATGATCACTGCTAAAGACAAGAGGTGATCACAAACATAGACCGCATGCAACTAAAGATAGACCTTGCATCGTCGTAATCTTAATGTGCAGATAATCAATCACTAGCCCTAAAATTTGTAGGGTTCACAACATAGAAAACAAAAAAATTCCTACGATGGGAACAACTAAGTACCAAGATCTATCTACTAGGTACAAGCAATGGGTGGATATACATCCATAGAGAATATACCCTTGTAGACCGACAAAGTTTAACGAGGTTGTACGCGTAGATGATGTAGACAAATGCTTGCCGATCTCAAGACCGAGAAGAAGTCCAACGCCCCAAATCAGCAGCGCATCTGTGCTCACACACACGTTCAAGCCACCGAACAATCTTCGCCTCCTCGCTCAGCGATGCAGCGGAAGCAACAACTCTTTTCAAACGAAAAGTCACCAGGTACATGTATCTCGCTAGTCCGATACCATAGGGAATAAACTAGAGGGGGAGAGATCCTTCATGAGGAGGTGTGAGTGTGAGATAGGGAGAGGGGGCCTTTTTATAGGAGGAGGGGGCACCCCAAGGGGGATGGCCGGTGCCATGGGGGCTGCCCCCACCCCTTCCTCCATTCATGTAAGTGGAGCTCTCACTCACAAAATTGGCTCTTCATTTCTTCACTCAAAATCCCACTAAAATTCCCATTAAATTTCCACCAAATTTAATGTAATTTCTCTTTAAACAAAACTCCTTTTATTTTTTATTCAGAATTTTGTAAATTACATTAATTAACAAACATTCACATAAAACCCTTGCTAGTATTCTATTTCACATGCAGAAACAATTTCAGCAATTTTATCCGAAACAATTCCGGTGTCTAGTGAAATAATTCCTGCGTTTTGTAATTCTTTTCGTCTAGAACATATTTGTTCCAAATGGTTTCGATTTCTCTTAAGTGTGTCACCCTACGGTTCGTGAATAATGCAGACATGATCGAGACCCCCCTCGGACCAATAATCAGAAGCGGTACCTAGAGATCCATACCGACTCCCACACATTCAACGATGACTTCTTGTGATCGTGAGAACCTTATACGCTAGTAACTTAATCTCTTTGTCTCGCGATATATTACATGTCCGAGATTCGATCATCGGTATCTCCATACCTAGTTTGACCTCGTTACCGACATGTACTCTTTTCTCGTTCCCTTGGTATAACATTCTAGTGATCTCATCACTTGCTTGCAAGCTAACTAATGTGATATCACCGAGAGGTCCCATAGTATATCTATCCGTCATTGGGATGGACAAATTCCACTCTTGATGCATGAGCCTCTACATAACACATTCGTAGCACTGAACCCACCTTTATAGTCACCCTGTTATGGTGTGACATTTGATGATTATGGTGATGAGAATAATAATGAGAGCTATTTTGTTGAATTTTCTCCCACTACAATTAATAAGAATGACTATGCTTATATGGAGAGTAATAATTATTATATGCATGTGTCTCATGATAAGAATGTTTTATGTGATAGTTATATTGTTAATTTTATTCATGTTGCTAATGAAAGTTATTATGAGAGAAGGAAACATGGTTTTATGTATCTCAACAATATTAAATTTCCCCTTTTTATGTTGAAAATCTTAAAGTTGCACTTGTTTTGCTTTCCTTTGCTTGTTGCTTTGTGCTTTCATGACTTGTTTCTTTACAAGATTATTTTTTATAAAAAGTGGGTTAGACTTAAATTTGTTTTATATTTTCTTCTTTATGCTCTCTTTTACTTCAATTCATATTTTTTATGTGAGCATCATCGAAATTATCATGCCTAACTTAAAGGCGTTAAAGAAAAGTACTATTGGGAGATAATCCAAATTTCAATAGGTTTTTATTTTGTTGAGTCTTGGAAGTTATTGCCTCTGTAATAACCTCTCCTTATCCTTTTTGTGTGGTTTTTGTGCCAAGAATAGCCTCTAATGAGAGAGAAGTAAGATTTGGGGAAGTTGCTATCCTGAAACAGATTTTTGTGCTTCACTGTAAAAATTCGTGAAAACTCCCTGTACGTCAGATTGAGCTGTAATTTTCTGAGCTTATGCCCCAGGTTATTATCTAACTTTGGTTAGTTCAACACGTTTCTATTTGAGAAACATAAGGTCTTCGAAAAAATCGGTTTTTACCTACTGGTCTGTTTTGACAGATTTCTGTCATTATTTGCATTTGCCTCTTATCAGTTTCTTTTTTAGTTTTTTTTTATCACTTGAGATTTTAAAAGAAATTGCTAAAGTAGCTTGTGTTTTAATGGAAGTTTTACTTGTGTTGAAACTAAACCCAAAGGCTTATTATTTTGAATACACTAATGTTGCTAATGAAGATTGTGTGAAGTTTTGTATGAAGGAAATTTTCAAGTGTAGGGAAAGAACGATGTGGTGAGATGAAGAATTGAAAAATCTCAAGCTTGGGGATGCCACCCCATGTCATCCCAAGAAATATTCAAGAGGTACAAGCGTTAAAGCTTGGGAATTTCCAAGGCATCCCCTTCTTTATTAATAAAAATCTCAGGTCTCTTTCTAGACACTTCATTTTTATTGTTTCATGCACTATTGTGTTGTTCTTGGAGCTTCTTTGTTATTGTTTTTAGTTTTACTTTGCTTTGTTTTCTGCAATAAGTTGGTTGGATCCTAGCACACTTCTTTTGGAGAGAGACACGCTCCATTTTCATTATTTAGAACACTCTAGTTTTCATTCTTATTGTTTGTGAGTGTTCTCTTTTGCTAGCACTACGTTTAGCTTTAATTTTCTTGTGCTTTCAGCTTAGAACTTTTTAGTTCTTCTTTGTGAATTTGTGAGACAAGCTCACTGATCTTTATTGATTATTATCTTTGTGAGTTGTTTCAAATAAGTCAATTGGTGTTGGAAAAGAGTAGGAAGCTTCATGCTTAGGTGGTACAAAAAGGAGCTTGATTTGACTATGGCTTAGACTTTAGCATGTCATGATAGATATTGATTTGACCCTATGCTTAGTGATTATTGATGTAGGATGACTTGTTCCAAACAATTGAGATTTCTTAATATGTCTTGAAAGAATCATGCGTTGTTTTAGCATATAAAAGCATAATATTGTGGTATTCTCCTTTGATTCTTTGTTTGGGTTGACTTGGCACATGCTTACACCATGTTAAGACTATGAACCAGTCACCTTAGCCTCTATGATCATTTGTTTTTTGACTTGTGATACCACTTTATGCTTTAGTTGATAATGTTTTGTCGCTTTGCATGATTATGGCCATGATGACCCACAAGTATAGGGGATCGCAACAGACTTCGCGGGTAGTATTACCCAATTTATTGATTCGACACAAGGGGAGCCAAAGAATACTTGCAAGCCTTAACAACTAAGTTGTCAATTCAGCTGCACCTGGAAATAGTTATTGCTCACAGAAGTTTATCAATAGCAACAGTTTGATGGTAGCAAAAGCAACAACAAAACAGGAGAAATAGTAACAGTAACAGTAATAGTGGGATTAGAGTGCGGTAGACATAGGGATGGATGGACGGGCGTTGCATGGACGAATCTAAACATGTAACTTCAAGATCTACAGAATTGCAGATAAATAATAACAAGCATCCAAGTACTAAACAATCCTAGGCATGTGCTCCAAATATAGTCATACGTGCTCGCAATGAGAACTTGCACAACATCTTCTGTCCAGCTAGCCCGTGGCAGCGGGGCCTCTAGGGAACTACTGGCAATTAAGGTGCTCCTTTTAATAGAGCACCAGAGCAAAGCATTAACACTCTGTGAACACATGTGATCCTCACACCATAGCCATCCCCTTCGCTTGTCCCAATTATTGTCACTTTGGGGCCTTTGGATCCGGACAATGATATTTGTACACAACTTGCAGATAAGATCACAAACAATACTATCATAATGGTTCAATAATAAGTTTAGATCTGAGATCATGGCACTCGGGCCCTAGTGACAAGCATTAAGCACAACAAGTTGCAACAAAATCAAATAGGACTAATAGAGATACTAGGCACTATGCCCTAACAGATCTTATTCGATTACATGATATAACTCATCTAGTCCCTACCATCCCCAAGCCTACAGCGGGGGATTACTCACTCATGGATGAGGGAAACATCGATGGTTGATGGAGATGCGTTGGTGATGACGATGGTGATGATACTCTCCAAATTTCCCGTCCCGGCAGGGGTGCCAGAACGGAGTTTCTGGATCCGAATCCTGGTTTCTGGTGGCGGCGGCGGAGCGGAACTCTTTCTGGAAAACTATCGAACCCCCCTCGGTATTTAGGTCAAGAGGCAACTTATAGGCGTAGAGGGTGTGGCATCCCGCAAAACCACTACTAGAAAATCGCGTTGATTTTGTGCATTGCATCATCATGACCGCATGCTCATGTCATCATGCCACATTGCATTTGAGCATCGTCATCATCTTGCATTTGCTTGCATAAAACTATTTGCAGAAAAACCTGTCTTTATTTTCTAAACGCCCCGTCTTGTTTTCAAAATGCAAACCCCGGGTCTCCGGATTATTTTTGTTGTCTGCTGTCGGTTTGCAAACGGTGCATTTAAAACGAATAAAATATTTAATTATTTTTAGTGGGGCAGTCGAACGGGCCGATTCGACCCGAACGACCACCCCAAAAATAAAACGGCCCACCCAAAAATCCCTAGGCTACCCAGACCTATGCTACCCACACCCCCTCCACCTCACCCCAGCCACTCGCGGCTCGCCACCTCACCCCAACCCTCTTCCTCACCCAATCCCCATCTGCCACCTAATCCTACCCCTCTCCCTCTCACCCCTCAACCCACACAACACACACCCAGCAACCATCCCCACCCCGCGCCATCCTCCCTGGCCGCTGGGCCCGGCCCCACACCCCATCCCTCCACCCAGCCGCAGCCCACGCACACACGCCTGGCCACCGCTCGCCCCCCCCCACACGACGCCACTCCCCAGTTCCCACCTTCCCCGCGTGGACCCCGCTCCCCTGGGCCCCACCACGCGCCCCACCGATCCCCACCTCCTCTCTCGCACGCTCCCTCCCCCGTCTTCTTCCTCCTCTCACCCTCTGCCGGCTCGCCCCACCGTCCCCAGGCAACCGCGCGCGCGCCGCCCCTCCTTCCTCTCCGGCGTCCTCACCCTCCTCCGCGCCCGCCGTTCTCCTCCTCCTCTCCGACCGCCCGAGCCCCGCGTCTCCCCGCTCTCTCCTCCGCCTCCGCTCCCTCCCGTTGCCGGGCGAGCCGCGCCCGCCCTTCTCCCCTCCGGCGACCGCCCTCCTCGCGGCCACCGCGGCCCCGCACGCCCCCTCCCGCGCGCCTCGCCGCCTCGTGGCCAGCAACCTCCGTCGCCGCGCCGCCCTGGCTCTCTTCTCCGCCGCCGGAGCCCGCTCCCCTCCGACCCGAGCGTCGCCTCCGCCCGCACCTCCTCGAGCCGCCTGCTCCGGCCGCCGGCGCAGCTCGCCCCTTCCTCCCCGCCGTCGGCCCTCCCTTCCTCTGCTCCGGTCGAGTGCCGTCCTTCCCGCGGCCATCCTCTCGCTCAAGTCGCCGCCTGCGGACCCCGTCTCCCCTTCCCCGTCCGCCCCGCCTCCGGCCTTCATCTCCATCGCCGTCGATCTGGCGCCTCTGTCCGCCGGAGCTCTGCCCTCTTCCCCAGCGACACCCCCGCATGTGCCGCTGCCGCTGCGGTCTGGCGCCGCCACGGAGTCCGGACGCGTGCGCCGCCTGCGCGACCCGGGCCCTCCGTACGTCCCCGAGCCTACCAGCGCGTCTGCCCAGTTGTTGTGCCGGCGAGTCCAAGGCGCCCACAGGATCTACGGTGTCGTTCAAGATACCAAGGCCGACACGGGATGAGAACCAAAGTCCACGCAAGACCGTTCCCGTTGAGGCCAGGAACCCTTCAAGATATTTGTGACAACAAGCTCGACACCGACAAACGATTGGGATCCCGAGTACTTCGTCGTGGGAACTAGGGGCGATGAAGCCGAGTTGACAAGATCTACCTCACGGAGCATCCCTGGACACCAAGAACTACCGGCGACCCGACCAAGACCCGAAGACCGATCCCACCGGACGCCAAGGCTTTCTTCACAGATTTCGAGACCCCGACGTCGAAACGACAAGATCATCGTCATGGAATCCGAAGGCCACATGTGCGACAAGTACTCACTCGAGAACGCCGAGTACTTCGCCCCGGACCCCGATGACCCCATGTTTCCTCTGCAGAACGACGAGGTCTTCGGAGTGGAGTCAACAAGATCTACCGAGGACGCGAGAAGTTCGATACGCCATGACCGTCAACATGGCCCGACCACCGCGGATGCGACAAGATCTACTTCTGCTGTCCGAGACCGATCCGTCGAACCCTGGACCCTGAGACCGACCCCGAACCCCGGAACACCAAGATCTGCCGAACCCTAATGTGTGAACCCTTCCCGAAACCCTATTTTATAATATCATACAACTTGCTACATATTAAATTGTCATACTCGCATGCATATCATTGGTTTGGGGCCTTATGCCAATTCACCATATAATTAAATATGGGGCCCATATGCGGGCAAATCTAGTCTCATATTGGCCTCATTTAAATTTGTGTAGCGAACCGGTGACTTGTTTTGCCATGTTATTACAACATTTAAATTGTGGGGTATCTATACAACTTGAACCATTTAATTAATTGTCGGGACCCCGGTTCCACCTAATATTGCCCAATTGCATCGCACCTTTGCCATGTCATACATCATGCATGCATCATGCCGATCTTCTGTCGTTGTATTAAATAGTGCATCCGGTGTTTCTTCTAGTGTTTTGCTTCTTCGCGGATAAGGCCGTTGAGTTGATGCGAGTGTCGCCCCGATCTTCGGTTGAACCTTCGGCAATGTTTTCAGGCGAGCATCTCCCCCTTTCTACCTATCTTACTTTTATAGTATTTATTTCCCTCCTGTTGATCTATTGCTACCTGTGTTGCGTCGCTCTAGTTTCCGTACCCGCGAAATTCCTTGCAGCCGTATATTGCCTTGGACACATCCTATTACCTGTTGTTTGGTAGATAGCTGGACTTGCGCGTCGTAGTCGCTTGCTCAATTGATGTTGCGTGTCGTCAAGTGCCACAGTTGTTGGTGTATGGACGCATGTTGATGTTGGAGATGATCATGGTTTTACTTATCGTTCACTTTAATTCCTGTTTAACAACTAAAATTGAAGTAAGTAAGCAGAGGCATCGGTGGGTGATAGATAATATTTGGTTTCCGACCGCCCACTTGTGTCCCGTAGGACCCCGAGTACTTGATACCTGTTCCTTGATTTTTTCGCGCTATCCACATACGGGGTATTATGGGCCCCCCTTAGCCAGAGCTTGATTCAGTCTTATTTCTTGGGGCCACAAACTAGTTTGAGGTTTTATTTACGATCCTGTACTTATGCCATGCTACTGCTTTATTTACGATTGTGCGAGGAGCACACTGTACTGTTTAGGAATTGTGACCCGTTTTCGCGGTATCGACACCCCGAGTTTTCGGGTTCCCAGTCGTTTACAGCCGGCCCCACAAACCTCGGGTCCGTCTCGGAGCTAGCTTACTTCGTTGCGGGTGTACTCCAAGGGGTGGCCCCCTGAAATATTTCTGAATCCTGTGATTGCTTTGTCGTGAAAGCCTCGTTGGGTTTTGATTTGGTTTTTCCGAGGTTGATCGAGTGTGTGTTGCTATTTGTGCACCCCGGCCGGGTTAAAACTTTCTGAAAGCCGTGTCCGCGGTTATGGACGACTTGGAGCACAGTATCTCGATCATAGACAACTATAACTAAAGTAGTGCTATAAATCTGACTTTATAATGACTAGTAATCAGCCTCACTATAATGGAATGGCTAAATAAAACTGCCAACAATTGCTTGCTTGGGTTGTCGATTGCGACCATTGTACCTGACTAGTAAATATTGCAACTACAACGGAATGGCTAAATAAAAGTACCAACAACTGCTGGGTTTTGGATTATCTCATGCTAATTGTATCTGACTAGTAAGTGTTGCAACTACAACGGAATGGGTAACTAAAATGGCCCACTGCTTATTTTATCAGGACGATTATCTACACCTGACTAGTAATTGCTGCAACGATAACTGAATAAATAAAACTGCCAACGGTGTGAGTTCCTCGGTTGACTTCCTCGTTCGGTCTCGAGGGGGAAACACCAGGATGGGTTTGTTTGATGTTAGAATCAGGTTGGATCCGAATAGGTCTTTCTTACCCCTCTCTGATTGCCGCTAGTTGTATCGAGTCTCTATAGGTTGTTCACTGCATGCTACCGCTGCCGCTTCAGTCCACCATACCTATGTAGGCGAGGACCGCCGAATTCTAGTCTCGCCGTGTACTGGCCTCAGTACTGACGCTCCTCTTTTTCCTTTGCCCTTTGTCGGCACCCCTTTTGTTTAAGCAGGTTTTGAGATCGACGCCGTTAGCAGGGTTACCCTTCCGGCTTGGCCTGGGCAGGGTTATGGACGCCATTGGTTATTATTCAGGGCTCTTAGCCCCATTTGCATCTTGTCCGTAGTCGGACGCTCTCTCATTTTCAAGGTGATTTGAATCTTTGTATATTATATTTGTATTCTTGACTCTTTGAGTCGCTGTTATATATATATATCTGTTATGTGGGTCCCATCGAGGACTGTTGTGTAATGTTATTACTTTGTTTTCCACCCGCACGAAAGTGCCTGGTGGGCACCTTTGAATCGTTTCTATGCGGGTTTGGCGGGTTTCGCTAAAACTTGCATAGGTTCGATTCTGAGGGTGTTACAGAGTGGTATCAGAGCTCAGCAGTTGCGATACCCCACAAGTCCAGCCTGTAGGATAACCTAGCTAACGGCCGAAGTAGAGTGTCAAAACTATTTTTGCAAAATCGGTTGGATAGTTCTGATTAGGTCTGATTTTACTCCTTACCCCTCTGCTATTCTCCTCTTACCTCTACGTGTTTTGAATCCGCTCTCTTCTCTCTCTTCGAGTCCAGGATTTCTCGTGGTTGGGTTCCATCGTACCTTCAGGGTTTCGCTTCCTTCTTTGGTAACGGTGTTGCTACATCTGTTCTTCATGTATCCGAGGAGCCCTTCGTCTGTGGTACCATCCTTTGTTCCTTGTCTGTGCCTTCCGGTGTTTTCCGACGCGACGACATCATCTACGCCAGATCCGATGCAGAGTCTGCATCACTCCTTTGTTCCTGAACCTCCTTTATCGAGATCTTCAGTCTGATTCCGAGAATGGTTGCACGCTTTTCCACTGATTGTGCAGAGTAATAGTTTGGGTGCGTGATGGATTGGCCCCCATGCCGACTACCCCTTCTATTCGCTTTTGTACATTGAAGTGGATGAGAATGCATCGGTTCTCTCTTCCTATTGAATCTAGAGGTGGCTTTTATTTGTTGATGCCTCTACCTTTGACCTTTTGTTCCCGGAGTGTTCTCTCGACGATCACGGACAACGACCTCTTGTTAGTGGTGTCGCAAGGATCTACACGAAGCGAGAAGACGCAGATCGCCGACCTTCCTTCCCGGTACCACGAGGCGGATCTCGAGGGCGAGATCCATTGTTAGTGGTGTCGAATTGTGGCATCCCGCAAAACCACTACTAGAAAATCGCGTTGATTTTGTGCATTGCATCATCATGACCGCATGCTCATGTCATCATGCCACATTGCATTTGAGCATCGTCATCATCTTGCATTTGCTTGCATAAAACTATTTGTAGAAAAACCTGTCTTTATTTTCTAAACGCCCCGTCTTGTTTTCAAAATGCAAACCCCGGGTCTCCGGATTATTTTTGTTGTCTGCTGTCGGTTTGCAAACGGTGCATTTAAAACGAATAAAATATTTAATTATTTTTAGTGGGGCAGTCGAACGGGCCGATTCGACCCGAACGACCACCCCAAAAATAAAACGGCCCACCCAAAAATCCCTAGGCTACCCAGACCTATGCTACCCACACCCCCTCCACCTCACCCCAGCCACTCGCGGCTCGCCACCTCACCCCAACCCTCTTCCTCACCCAATCCCCATCTGCCACCTAATCCTACCCCTCTCCCTCTCACCCCTCAACCCACACAACACACACCCAGCAACCATCCCCACCCCCGCGCCATCCTCCCTGGCCGCTGGGCCCGGCCCCACACCCCATCCCTCCACCCAGCCGCAGCCCACGCACACACGCCTGGCCACCCGCTCGCCCACCCCCCACACGACGCCACTCCCCAGTTCCCACCTTCCCCGCGTGGACCCCGCTCCCCTGGGCCCCACCACGCGCCCCACCGATCCCCACCTCCTCTCTCGCACGCTCCCTCCCCCGTCTTCTTCCTCCTCTCACCCTCTGCCGGCTCGCCCCACCGTCCCCAGGCAACCGCGCGCGCGCCGCCCCTCCTTCCTCTCCGGCGTCATCACCCTCCTCCGCGCCCGCCGTGCTCCTCCTCCTCTCCGACCGCCCGAGCCCCGCGTCTCCCCGCTCTCTCCTCCGCCTCCGCTCCCTCCCGTTGCCGGCCGAGCCGCGCCCGCCCTTCTCCCCTCCGGCGACCGCCCTCCTCGCGGCCACCGCGGCCCCGCACGCCCCCTCCCGCGTGCCTCGCCGCCTCGCGGCCAGCAACCTCCGTCGCCGCGCCGCCCTGGCTCTCTTCTCCGCCGCCGGAGCCCGCTCCCCTCCGACCCGAGCGTCGCCTCCGCCCGCACCTCCTCGAGCCGCCTGCTCCGGCCGCCGGCGCAGCTCGCCCCTTCCTCCCCGCCGTCGGCCCTCCCTTCCTCTGCTCCGGTCGAGTGCCGTCCTCCCCGCGGCCATCCTCTCGCTCAGGTCGCCGCCTGCGGACCCCGTCTCCCCTTCCCTGTCCGCCCCGCCTCCGGCCTTCATCTCCATCGCCGTCGTTCTGGCGCCTCTGTCCGCCGGAGCTCTGCCCTCTTCCCCAGCGACACCCCCGCACGTGCCGCTGCCGCTGCGGTCTGGCGCCGCCACGGAGTCCGGACGCGTGCGCCGCCTGCGCGACCCGGGCCCTCCGTACGTCCCCGAGCCTGCCAGCGCGTCTGCCCAGTTGTTGTGCCGGCGAGTCCAAGGCGCCCACAGGATCTACGGTGCCGTTCAAGATACCAAGGCCGACACGGGATGAGAACCAAAGTCCACGCAAGACCGTTCCCGTTGAGGCCAGGAACCCTTCAAGATATTTGTGACAACAAGCTCGACACCGACAATCGATTGGGATCCCGAGTACTTCGTCGTGGGAACTAGGGGCGATGAAGCCGAGTTGACAAGATCTACCTCACGGAGCATCCCTGGACACCAAGAACTACCGGCGACCCGACCAAGACCCGAAGACCGATCCCACCGGACGCCAAGGCTTTCTTCACAGATTTCGAGACCCCGACGTCGAAACGACAAGATCATCGTCATGGAATCCGAAGGCCACATGTGCGACAAGTACTCACTCGAGAACGCCGAGTACTTCGCCCCGGACCCCGATGACCCCATGTTTCCTCTGCAGAACGACGAGGTCTTCAGAGTGGAGTCAACAAGATCTACCGAGGACGCGAGAAGTTCGATACGCCATGACCGTCAACATGGCCCGACCACCGCGGATGCGACAAGATCTACTTCTGCTGTCCGAGACCGATCCGTCGAACCCTGGACCCTGAGACCGACCCCGAACCCCGGAACACCAAGATCTGCCGAACCCTAATGTGTGAACCCTTCCCGAAACCCTATTTTATAATATCATACAACTTGCTACATATTAAATTGTCATACTCGCATGCATATCATTGGTTTGGGGCCTTATGCCAATTCACCATATAATTAAATATGGGGCCCATATGCGGGCAAATCTAGTCTCATATTGGCCTCATTTAAATTTGTGTAGCGAACCGGTGACTTGTTTTGCCATGTTATTACAACATTTAAATTGTGGGGTATCTATACAACTTGAACCATTTAATTAATTGTCGGGACCCCGGTTCCACCTAATATTGCCCAATTGCATCGCACCTTTGCCATGTCATACATCATGCATGCATCATGCCGATCTTCTGCTGTTGTATTAAATAGTGCATCCGGTGTTTCTTCTAGTGTTTTGCTTCTTCGCGGATAAGGCCGTTGAGTTGATGCGAGTGTCGCCCCGATCTTCGGTTGAACCTTCGGCAATGTTTTCAGGCGAGCATCTCCCCCTTTCTACCTATCTTACTTTTATAGTATTTATTTCCCTCCTGTTGATCTATTGCTACCTGTGTTGCGTCGCTCTAGTTTCCGTACCCGCGAAATTCCTTGCAGCCGTATATTGCCTTGGACACATCCTATTACCTGTTGTTTGGTAGATAGCTGGACTTGCACGTCGTAGTCGCTTGCTCAATTGATGTTGCGTGTCGTCAAGTGCCACAGTTGTTGGTGTATGGACGCATGTTAATGTTGGAGATGATCATGGTTTTACTTATCGTTCACTTTAATTCCTGTTTAACAACTAAAATTGAAGTAAGTAAGCAGAGGCATCGGTGGGTGATAGATAATATTTGGTTTCCGACCGCCCACTTGTGTCCCGTAGGACCCCGAGTACTTGATACCTGTTCCTTGATTTTTTCGCGCTATCCACATACGGGGTATTATGGGCCCCCCTTAGCCAGAGCTTGATTCAGTCTTATTTCTTGGGGCCACAAACTAGTTTGAGGTTTTATTTACGATCCTGTACTTATGCCATGCTACTGCTTTATTTACGATTGTGCGAGGAGCACACTGTACTGTTTAGGAATTGTGACCCGTTTTCGCGGTATCGACACCCCGAGTTTTCGGGTTCCCAGTCGTTTACAGCTGGCCCCACAAACCTCGGGTCCGTCTCGGAGCTAGCTTACTTCGTTGCGGGTGTACTCCAAGGGGTGGCCCCCTGAAATATTTCTGAATCCTGTGATTGCTTTGTCGTGAAAGCCTCGTTGGGTTTTGATTTGGTTTTTCCGAGGTTGATCGAGTGTGTGTTGCTATTTGTGCACCCCGGCCGGGTTAAAACTTTCTGAAAGCCGTGTCCGCGGTTATGGACGACTTGGAGCACAGTATCTCGATCATAGACAACTATAACTAAAGTAGTGCTATAAATCTGACTTTATAATGACTAGTAATCAGCCTCACTATAATGGAATGGCTAAATAAAATTGCCAACAATTGCTTGCTTGGGTTGTCGATTGCGACCATTGTACCTGACTAGTAAATATTGCAACTACAACGGAATGGCTAAATAAAAGTACCAACAACTGCTGGGTTTTGGATTATCTCATGCTAATTGTATCTGACTAGTAAGTGTTGCAACTACAACGGAATGGGTAACTAAAATGGCCCACTGCTTATTTTATCAGGACGATTATCTACACCTGACTAGTAATTGCTGCAACGATAACTGAATAAATAAAACTGCCAACGGTGTGAGTTCCTCGGTTGACTTCCTCGTTCGGTCTCGAGGGGGAAACACCAGGATGGGTTTGTTTGATGTTAGAATCAGGTTGGATCCGAATAGGTCTTTCTAACCCCTCTCTGATTGCCGCTAGTTGTATCGAGTCTCTATAGGTTGTTCAGTGCATGCTGCCGCTGCCGCTTCAGTCCACCATACCTATGTGTAGGGGTTCGTAGCATGGAAAACAAAAATTTTCTATCGCATACAAACAAACAAGCCAAGATCTATCTACTAGATTGTAGCAACGAGTCGATGGAATAACTCACCCTTGAAGATTCCAAAGTGTTTAACGAGAGCAGATTCTCGTGGGTGATGTAGTCGTACTCTTTCCGATCTCAAGATCGCGTAGACGATCCTTCCGGCGCCGCGTTCCCGCAGCGCTCCCGCAGTCGGTCACACGTTCGGTACTCGACGAAGACCTTCCTCTCCCTTGTTCCAGCAGGCAGCGGAGGTTGTAGCACTCTCCTCGCGATTCCGGCAGCACAACGGCGTGGTACCGGAGGTAGAGGGGAAATCCCGCAGGGCTTCGCCTTAAGCCGGTGCGAGTATGGTGGAGCTTATGAGAGAGGCTATTAGTGGTCTAGTAATTAGACACACCAATTAGAGGGCTCTAAACCAATTAGAAGGCTCTAAACCGAATAGCTCTAAACCGGGGTCTAGATCTAGGGTTTAGTTTAGAGGATAGGAAACTTGTGTGTCTAGGAGGGGAGCCCTGCCCCTCCTTATATAGGTGGGAGGGTGTGGGCGCGCCAGGGGAGGGAGGGAGTCCCTCCCCAACTCGGCCTTGGGCTGGGCGCCGGCCTGGAGGAGTCCAACTCCTCCTCCAGGTTGGTTCCAACTCCTCTTGCTTGTTTCCCACAGTTTCTTGTTTTGGCAGTTTGACTTTCAAACTGGACATTTGACTTTTCTGTTTTAGGATTCAATTTAATCCTATATTTGGGACAGCAAGAACACTTAGTACATGATGCAATCATTCCAATATGTAATGACACATTCATGTACCCCTTCCCCCCCGGAGTGCCGGACAATCCGGAACCTTCTAGAATATCCCCGATGAAAACACCGGAATCATTCCCGAACTCCGAAACGGGACTTTCCTTATATGAATCTTATTCTCCGGACCATTCCGGATCACCTCGTGATATCCCGGATCCCATCCGAGACTCCGAACAACATTCGGTCTCTTTCTCATAATACCATAACTACTCAAACAACGTCGAATCCTTAAGTGTGTCTCCCTACGGTTCGTGAATTATGCGGACATGATCGAGACACTTCTCCGAACAATAACCAATAGAGGAATCTGGAAATTCATATGGCTCCCACATATTTCTACGATTACTTTGCGATCGAATGAACCACTTACATACGATACCAATTTCCCTTTGTCTCACGATATGTTACTTATCCGAGGTTATGATCGTCGGTATCTCTGCATACCTAGTTCATCCTCGTTACTGATAAGTACTCTTTTCTCGTTCCCGTGATATGTGATCCCTTGTGACCAAGTCACATGCTTGCAAGCTAATTGAATGACATTTCACCGAGAGGGCCCAGAGAATATCTATCCGTCATGTGGATGGACAAATCCCACTCTTGATCCATGTGTTTCAACCAATACTTTCCGAACACTCAATGCCACCTTTATAGCCACCCTGTTACGGTGTGGTGTTTGATGACATCAAAGCATCCATCCAGTAAAGGTGATATGCATGATCTCATGGTCGAAGGAATTAGGTTACTATGTATCAGAAAGCATATAGCAATTGAACTATTGAAATGACTTGATCTTTATGCTACGCTTGTCTATAGGAGTATGTCCACCATATCATTCTCCTAACGATATGATCTTGTTGTTGATAACATCTCAATGTTCATGACAAAGAAACCACATCATCAATCAACCAACAAGCTAGTGAAGTATAGAGGCTATACTAGGGACTTCAAATTAAGTTTACAAATCACACAAGTATTAATGGTTTCCTTGTTAATACTATTATAGCATGAATGCAAACATTTATCATAAACACAAAGATATATAATAATAACTATATTTATTATTGCCTCTAGGGCATATCTCCAACAGTCTCCCACTTGCACTAGAGTCATCTAATCTAGATTACATGGTAACATACCGAACACCCATGGCAGTTTGGTGTTGGTCATGTTTTGCCCTCGGGAGAGGTTTAGTCAACGGATCCGCCACATTCAGATCTGTGTGTACTTTGCAAATCTTTATATCCCCATCCTGGATATGTTCTCGAATAGCGTGAAAACGTAGCTTGATATGCTTCAGCTTCTTGTGTGACCTTGGTTCTTGCGCATTGGCTATGGCGCCCATGTTATCACAGTAGATAGACATTGGGTCCAGCGCACTAGGAACCACACCCAGCTCTGTAATGAACTCTTTCATCCATATCGCTTCTTGTGAAGCCTCCGAAGCAGCCATGTATTCCGATTCAGTTGAAGATCTCGCCACAACGCTTTGCTTTGCACTCCTCCAGCTAACTGCTGCACCATTCAAAATAAATACGTATCCAGATTGTGATTTAGAATCATCTGGATCGGTGTTCCAACTAGCATCGGTGTAACCATTAACAACGAGCTGTTCATCACCTCCATAAGAAAGAACCATATCCTTAGTTCTTCTCAAGTACTTAAGGATGTTTTTGACCGCTGTCCAATGATCCACTCCTGGATCACTTTGATATCTGCTAGTTAAACTAACAGCATATGCGATGTCGGGTCTAGTACATAGCATGGCATACATTAGAGATCCTATGGCTGAGGCATAGGGAGTCTTACTCATCCTTTCTCTATCTTCTGCCGATGTCGGACTTTGAGTTTTACTCAAGGTCGTATTGGGCAACATGGGCAAGAACCCTTTCTTGCTATCTTCCATTCCAAACCTCTTTAGAACTTTGTCCAAATATGTACTTTGTGACAATGATATTTGGCGTTTCGATCTATCTCTATAAATCTTTATGCCTAATATGTAAGCTGCTTCGCCAAGATCCTTCATTGAAAAACTATTATTCAAATATTCCTTGACACTATTAAGAAGGTCTACATCATTCCCAATCAACAATATGTCATCCACATACAGTATTAAGAATGCTACAGAGCTCCCACTCACTTTCTTGTAAATACAAGCTTCTCCATAAGTTTGTATAAAACCAAAACTTTTGATTACCTTATCAAAACGTTGATTCCAACTTCGGGATGCTTGCTTCAATCCATAGATGGACCGTTGAAGCTTGCATACCTTGTTAGTATCTTTAGGATCGACAAAACCTTTGGGTTGTATCATATACAACTCTTCATCAATGTCTCCATTGAGGAATGCTGTTTTGACATCCATCTGCCATATCTCATAATCATAATATGCAGCGATTGCTAACATAATCCTCACAGACTTTAGCTTCGCTACCGGTGAGAAAGTCTCATCGTAGTCAACTCCTTGAATTTGTCGAAACCCTTTTGCGATAAGTCGAGCTTTATAGACAGTAACATTACCATCAGCATCTGTTTTCTTCTTGAAAATCCATTTGTTCTCGACAGCCTTCCGGCCATCCGGTAAGTCCACCAAAGTCCATACTTGGTTTTCGTACATGGATCCAATCTCGGATTTCATGGCTTCTTGCCATTTATTGGAATCTGGGCTCATCATCGCTTCCTCATATGTCTCGGGGTCATCGGTGTTGTCCACCAACATGACATTCATAACGGAATCATACCAATCTGGAGTGGTACGAGTTCTCGTTGACCTCCGAGGCTCTGTAGCAACTTCAACCGAAGTTTCATGATCACTATCATTAGCTTCCTCTCTTATTGGTGCAGGCACCACAGGAACTTCTTCCGGTGCTGCGCTACTCGCAATTTCGAGAGAAGGTTCGACAACCTCGTCGAGTTCTACTTTCCTTCCAGTCACTTCTTTCGAGAGAAATTCCTTCTCTAGAAAGGATCCATTCTTGGCAACAAAGATTTTGCCTTCGGATCTATGATAGAAGGTATACCCAATAGTTTCCTTCGGGTATCCTATGAAGACACATTTTTCCGCTTTGGGTTCAAGCTTGTCCGGCTGTAACTTCTTTACATAGGCTTCGCATCCCCAAACTTTAAGGAACGACAATTTAGGTTTCTTCCCAAACCATAATTCATACGGTGTCGTTTCAACGGATTTAGATGGTGCCCTATTTAAAGTGAATGCGGCTGTTTCTAATGCATAACCCCAAAATGATAGCGGTAAATCTGTAAGTGACATCATAGAACGAACCATATCTAAGAGAGTTCGATTACGACGTTCAGACACACCATTACGCTGTGGTGTTCCCGGCGGTGTCAATTGTGAAAGTATTCCACATTTCTTCAAATGCTCGCCAAACTCGTAACTTAGATATTCACCTCCACGATCAGAACGTAGAAATTTAATCTTCTTGTTACGTTGATTCTCTACCTCACTTTGAAACTCCTTAAACTTCTCGAAAGTTTCGGACTTATGTTTCATGAAATAGATATTCCCATATCTACTCAAGTCATCCGTGAAGGTAAGAACATAACGATAACCACTGCGCGATGCTACACTCATTGGACCACACACATCGGTATGTATGATTTCCAATAAGTCCGTAGCTCGCTCCATCATACCAGAAAATGGAATCTTAGTCATTTTACCCATCAGACATGCTTCGCATCTTTCAAGTGATTCAAAATCAAGTGATTCAAGAAGTCCATCGGAATGGAGTTTCTTCATACGCTTCACTCCAATGTGACCAAGACGACAGTGCCACATATAGGTCAAATTATCGCTTGATTTCAAACGTTTAGCCTCAATGTTATTAATATGTGTATTTCTACTATCGAGATTCAATATGAATAGACCATCTATCAAAGGTGCATGTGCATAAAACACATTACTCATATAAATCGAACAACCATTATTCTCAGATTTAAACAAGTAACTGTCTCGCAATAAACAAGATCCTGATATAATGTTCATGCTTAATGCAGGCACCAAATAACAATTATTTAAGTATAAAACTAATCCCGATGGTAGATGAAGAGGTAGCGTGCCGACCGCGATCACATCAACCTTTGATCCGTTTCCTACGCGCATCGTCACCTCGTTCTTCACTAGCTTCCGTTTATTCTGCAGCTCCTGTTTCGAGTTACAAATATGAGCAACCGAACCAGTATCAAATACCCAGGCACTACTACGAGTACTAGTGAGATACACATCAATAACATGTATATCAGATATACCTTTCTTCTTGATGTTGCCGTTCTTCAAATCCGCCAAGTACCTTGGGCAATTCCGCTTCCAGTGACCTTCTCCCTTGCAGTAAAAGCACTCAGTTTCAGGTTTAGGTCCAGCCTTGGTCTTCTTCGTCGGCGTGGTAACTTTCTTACCACCCTTCTTGAAGTGTCCCTTTTGCTTAGACTTGCCTTTCTTGAATTTGGTGGTCTTATTGACCATCAACACTTGGTGCTCTTTCTTGATCTCCACTTCTGCAGATTTTAACATAGCAAATAGTTCTGGCAACTCTTTGTTCATGTTCTGCATGTTGTAGTTCATCACAAAGTTCTTGTAACTTGGTGGTAGTGATTGGAGGATGCGGTAAACTCCCAAAGTATTAGGAATCACTATACCCAAACTTTGAAGTTTATTTGCGTGCCCAGACATCTTAAGCACATGCTCACTGACGGAGCTACCCTCTTCCATCTTGCAGTTAAAGAACTTTTCAGAAGCTTCATAACTTTCAATTGCCGCATGAGTCTCAAAGATTAATTTGAGATCCTCGACAATATCATATGGATCTGACTCTTCAAACCTTTTCTGAAGCTCCGATTCTAAACCATACAAGATAGCACACTGAACTATGGAGTACTGATTCTTCCGAGCGAGGTAAACATTCTTTACTTCATCGGTAGCATCAGCTGCAGGTGGGTCACCTAGCGGTGCATCCAGCACATAGGTCAAATTACCAGCTGTGAGGACAATCCTCAAATTGCGGAACCAATCCGCGAAGTTGCTTCCATTGTTTTTCAACTTTTCTTTCTCTAGGAACGCATTAAAATTGATGGTAGGGGCTGCCATTGATCTACAACATATTTGCAATAGTTTAGACTAAGTTTATGACAAATTGAGTTCAAATTAATTAATGAAATTAAACTAGGTGAACTCCCACTCAAAACAACATCCCTCACATTGTTTTAGTGATCACATGAACCAAATCCACTACATCAACACCGATCATCACGAGAGTTGATATAGTTTCAATGGCGAACAATCATCATGTTCATCATATCTACTATATGATTCATGCTTTGCCTTTCGGCGATCCGTGTTCCTGAGGCCATGTCTGTACATGCTAGGCTCGTCAAGATCAAACCTTAGCTTCCGCATAAGCAAATCTGGCTTGCTTACGTTGTATTCACCCGCGGAATCAAAGACACCCGATCATCACGTGGTGCTTCGAAGCAGCAAGCTTTGGCAACGGTGCATACTAAGGGTGAACACTTTAGAACTTGAAATTTATGTGCATGAGGGATCATCTTATAATGCTACCGTCGTCTACTAAGCAATACAAGATGCATAAAGGATTAACATCACATGCAATTCATAATATGTGATATGATATGGCCTTTCTTCTTTGTGCTTCCGATCTCCATCTTCAAGCACGAATATGATCTCCATCATCACCGGCATAGCATCAAGGTCAATGACGCTTCTCCATGGTTGTCGTCCACCAGCTTCAACTATTACAACTATTTTGAATAGACACGCAGGTCTTAACAGAAATTAAAGACAACCATATGGCTCCTGCCGGTTGCCAACTTACAATAAGGAACATTGCATACATCAAATATAATCACAATCATGGCCATATCACATCACTGCACACCCCTGCAAAACAAAGTTAGACGCTTCTACTTTCTTTGCATATTTTACGTGGTTTGGGGCTTTCCATAAGTGTCGTTCTAACTTACGAACAAGAACCACAACATTGATACTAGCATTGTTGATCACCCGTTGTAAATTGGATCTTTACTATGCTAGGAGAAACAGGCACCCGCAAAGCCACTTATGCAAAACGAGTTGCATGTCAAGCGTGGAGCAAGTCTCATGAACGATGTCATGTAAGGTTAGCCCGGGCCGCTTCATCCCAACATACCGCAAGATGCAAAGTACACAAAAAGCAATCTACAATAAAAGCATCAACGCCCACAATGACCATTGTGTTCTACTCGTGCAACAGATCTACATATAGACACGGCTCTGATACCACTGTAGGGGTTCGTAGCATGGAAAACAAAAATTTTCTATCGCATACAAACAAACAAGCCAAGATCTATCTACTAGATTGTAGCAACGAGTCGATGGAATAACTCACCCTTGAAGATTCCAAAGTGTTTAACGAGAGCAGATTCTCGTGGGTGATGTAGTCGTACTCTTTCCGATCTCAAGATCGCGTAGACGATCCTTCCGGCGCCGCGTTCCCGCAGCGCTCCCGCAGTCGGTCACACGTTCGGTACTCGACGAAGACCTTCCTCTCCCTTGTTCCAGCAGGCAGCGGAGGTTGTAGCACTCTCCTCGCGATTCCGGCAGCACAACGGCGTGGTACCGGAGGTAGAGGGGAAATCCCGCAGGGCTTCGCCTTAAGCCGGTGCGAGTATGGTGGAGCTTATGAGAGAGGCTATTAGTGGTCTAGTAATTAGACACACCAATTAGAGGGCTCTAAACCAATTAGAAGGCTCTAAACCGAATAGCTCTAAACCGGGGTCTAGATCTAGGGTTTAGTTTAGAGGATAGGAAACTTGTGTGTCTAGGAGGGGAGCCCTGCCCCTCCTTATATAGGTGGGAGGGTGTGGGCGCGCCAGGGGAGGGAGGGAGTCCCTCCCCAACTCGGCCTTGGGCTGGGCGCCGGCCTGGAGGAGTCCAACTCCTCCTCCAGGTTGGTTCCAACTCCTCTTGCTTGTTTCCCACAGTTTCTTGTTTTGGCAGTTTGACTTTCAAACTGGACATTTGACTTTTCTGTTTTAGGATTCAATTTAATCCTATATTTGGGACAGCAAGAACACTTAGTACATGATGCAATCATTCCAATATGTAATGACACATTCATGTACCCCTTCCCCCCCGGAGTGCCGGACAATCCGGAACCTTCTAGAATATCCCCGATGAAAACACCGGAATCATTCCCGAACTCCGAAACGGGACTTTCCTTATATGAATCTTATTCTCCGGACCATTCCGGATCACCTCGTGATATCCCGGATCCCATCCGAGACTCCGAACAACATTCGGTCTCTTTCTCATAATACCATAACTACTCAAACAACGTCGAATCCTTAAGTGTGTCTCCCTACGGTTCGTGAATTATGCGGACATGATCGAGACACTTCTCCGAACAATAACCAATAGAGGAATCTGGAAATTCATATGGCTCCCACATATTTCTACGATTACTTTGCGATCGAATGAACCACTTACATACGATACCAATTTCCCTTTGTCTCACGATATGTTACTTATCCGAGGTTATGATCGTCGGTATCTCTGCATACCTAGTTCATCCTCGTTACTGATAAGTACTCTTTTCTCGTTCCCGTGATATGTGATCCCTTGTGACCAAGTCACATGCTTGCAAGCTAATTGAATGACATTTCACCGAGAGGGCCCAGAGAATATCTATCCGTCATGTGGATGGACAAATCCCACTCTTGATCCATGTGTTTCAACCAATACTTTCCGAACACTCAATGCCACCTTTATAGCCACCCTGTTACGGTGTGGTGTTTGATGACATCAAAGCATCCATCCAGTAAAGGTGATATGCATGATCTCATGGTCGAAGGAATTAGGTTACTATGTATCAGAAAGCATATAGCAATTGAACTATTGAAATGACTTGATCTTTATGCTACGCTTGTCTATAGGAGTATGTCCACCATATCATTCTCCTAACGATATGATCTTGTTGTTGATAACATCTCAATGTTCATGACAAAGAAACCACATCATCAATCAACCAACAAGCTAGTGAAGTATAGAGGCTATACTAGGGACTTCAAATTAAGTTTACAAATCACACAAGTATTAATGGTTTCCTTGTTAATACTATTATAGCATGAATGCAAACATTTATCATAAACACAAAGATATATAATAATAACTATATTTATTATTGCCTCTAGGGCATATCTCCAACACTATGTAGGCGAGGACCGCCGAATTCTAGTCTCGCCGTGTACTGGCCTCAGTACTGACGCTCCTCTTTTTCCTTTGCCCTTTGTCGGCACCCCTTTTGTTTAAGCAGGTTTTGAGATCGACGCCGTTAGCAGGGTTACCCTTCCGGCTTGGCCTGGGCAGGGTTATGGACGCCATTGGTTATTATTCAGGGCTCTTAGCCCCATTTGCATCTTGTCCGTAGTCGGACGCTCTCTCATTTTCAAGGTGATTTGAATCTTTGTATATTATATTTGTATTCTTGACTCTTTGAGTCGCTGTTATATATATATCTGTTCTGTGGGTCCCATCGAGGACTGTTGTGTAATGTTATTACTTCATTTTCCACCCGCACGAAAGTGCCTGGTGGGCACCTTTGAATCGTTTCTATGCGGGTTTGGCGGGTTTCGCTAAAACTTGCATAGGTCCGATTCTGAGGGTGTTACAGAGGGAGGCCGAGGGGTGCATGGGGTGGCTGCACCCCCTAGGCGCGGCTAGAGGTGGGCCCGCGCCTGGCAGGGGTGTGGGCCCCCCAGGCCCCTTCTCCGTCTAGTCTTCTGGCTCCGTGGGTCTTCTGGTGAAATATAATTTTTGGCATATTTTCCGTGATTTTTCCTGATAGTTGATTTTCTGCACAAAAAAAGACACCAAGGTAATTCTGCTGAAAACAGCGTCAGTCCGTGTTAGTTGTATCCAAATCACACAAGTTTAGAGGAGAAACAATAGCAAAAGTGTTCAGGAAAGTATATACATTTTGGACGTATCAACTCCCCCTAAGCTTAGCTTATTGCTTGTGCTCAAGCAATTCAGTTGAAAACTGAGTGCGATAAAAGAACTTTCACAAACACATTTGCTTCATATGATGTAAATATTCTCAGCACATGAGTAGATACTTAAACCATTCATAATAAGAAGTATGCAACTAAGTCTACTCAATAGTAATTGCAAGCTATGAAGAGAAACCAACTCAATAATAATAAGTAGCATGAAACATAAATATAAGCAACATTGCAATGCTCATAATAAGGTATGATAGAATGGTATCTCGCTTGCCTTTGTTTGAAAAGCACAATATAAATGACAAGGCACCTCTTAAGTTCAAGCGAAGACTAGAGATAAATATATCAGAGATACAAGCATCAAAGTCATGACATAATTAACCAAGTTTTGGAACAAACACAAGAATGACAACTATGCTCTCAAGATGGTGCTCATAGAATAAGTGATGACTCAACAAGGTTGTGAAACGGTTTTGTAAAGTTTGAAAGGCTTCCAAATGCTGAAAGGAAGGTACTCATTAGCTTTGAGCTCTCATTGCCCCTATCATAGGCATCTTCATATGGTTAAGGTGAAAGTGAGGTCCACTCTGAATCATATGCTTGACAGACCATAGACTAGAAATCCCATGTCCCTTAAGTACGAGGGCCGCTCCGCATGCTACTCAACTTTGGTTACCTATAAGTTCTTGTCATTGTACATACATGCATATGATAGAGAACCGCCAACGGGGTACCCGTTGCACATGATACATGAGCTATCCCGTGATCAAAATGACAAGGCAAGTTAACAATGAGCATCTCAGCAATCTTTTTATTTACTATGTGCATAGCTTTTTATTGAGGATTCTTCATAAATGCTTATTATGGTGATTCTGCAAGTTTCCACCATGATTAGGCATGGCTTAGGCTAGCGGCCCAGGTGTTTCTCTAACACAATGTATAGACTCCATGAACTCACAAGCTCTCCTCTTATTTCACATCGTCGACATCCGTAAACAAAAGAGCAAAGTATCAATTGGATAGGATATCCAAAAAGTGTTGAAAGCATTCCCCGTGGCAGCACGGTGCTGCTGACTCCCAGCATATAATTTGCAAGCATATAACTTTCATGGACAAGTCACAATGGTTCAGGATTATTAAGTGCAAGGAATAAAGTGTGCCATCAAGTTCGTGAGAGCTTTACTAACTAACTTTCTCAAAACAGACAAACATTTTATTTGGAAGAAAACAAGGCATATTGAATATGCACTGAAATAGCAAACGATGCTAATAGGTAGGTATGGTGGACACAGCTAGCAATATTGGGTTTGAGGAGTTGGAAGCACAGGTAGATCTCATACTCAGTGCAAGTGAAGGCTAGCAATAGAGAGGGAGCGACAAACGAGAGAGCAATAACTGTCATAATCATGATTGCAACAAAACATGACTAATTATGGCATGAAAGTGATACAAGAACTCTGAGGCAAAATAAATCATCGAGGCTTACTGACTATTGATTAGTCATATGCATGCGTGGGCATGTGCCAAGTCGATTCACATGAAACTTTCAGAGAAGGATACCACAATATCATACCAAAGTATGAATAACAATGCAAGCAAACATTCATATGACATGCTACAAACTATTAGCAAGCTGGAGCTAATCACAAGCAAGCAATAACTACTAAGAATCCATCAGTAACATACACCTTACAATGAACAGACTAAGCATGCTCACAGTGATGAGTATATATACAAAAATAAAAACAAATAGAGTTCGTTACCAGCCTCTTATCACTCCTCAAGTTGTCTTAATCTTCATTATTGCCCTTCACCTGTGTGACTTGAATAATAACATGAAACCAAAATCCACTGAATACGGTTGAAACCTACAAAGAACTCACAAAACCAAAGAAGAACAACGAATATTTTTGGTGTTTCCGATTTTTTTAGAAACAAGCAAACAAATAAAAACCAAACAAATAAAAAGAAACAAACAAATAAAAAACTAAGATGCTCCAAGAACAACACAACTGTGCATGAAACAATAAAAAGGAAGTGTCTAGAAAGACCTGATATTTTTATTCATGAAGAAGGGGATACCTTGGACACCCCCAAGCTTTGACGCTTGTACCTCTTGAATATTTCTTGGGGTGAAACGGGATGGCTCCCCCCAAGCTTAAGCTTCTGTCCATTATTCATCTCATTACATCATTCTTTCTCTACACCTGAAATTTTTCCTTCATACAAAACTTCACACAATCTTCATTAGCAACATTAGTGAATTCAAAAGATAATAGACCTTTAGGTAAAGCTTTGGAACATCAAGAATTTTCACTAAAAACACAAGCTACTGTAGAAATTCCTTCAAAAATCTCAATTCCCCAAAAGAAAACTAAAAAAGGAATCAATAAGAAGCAAATGCAAATAATGGCAGAAATCTGTCAAAACAGACCAGCAGGTAGAAATAGATTTTTTAGAAAATCTTCTGTCGCTCAAATCAAAAAGTGTTGAACTAACAAAAGTTATATAACATACTGGGGGATTTATTCGTAAATTTTCAGCTTAATCCGACTTACAGACACTCCTCACGAATATTTATGGTGGAGGACTGAAATCTGCTACGGGACAGCAACTCCCCAAATCTTACTTCCCTCTCATTAGAGGTCATTCTTGGCACAAAAAGAAAACAAAAAAGGATAAGGCAAGGTTATTATAGAATTAATAACTTCCAATACTCAAGAAAACTATTGGATTATCTTCCAAGAAGTACTTTTATTTAACGCCTTTAAGTTAGGCACGACGAAGAGAAAAGATTGGAAAGGAGAAAAGTAAAAGAAAGCAAGTATGACCATAGTGAAAACATTACTTTGTCCATTAAACTCCTTTTATTAACAAGGTTGATCAAGTCTTGTTACCAAAACAATCTTATATGAAACAAAACTTTGCATTTCACAAGGTGATTATGTTACCTCATACTTGATGGCAATGGTCATAATAGTTTCAAAATTTTCTTATAGAATGGGACAATATATTTCTCCAACCTTGATGCTCTCAATATTTTCAATGGAATTCACGCAATAGATTTTAGCAACCTTCTTGGAGAAATAGACCGTATGCTCTTTGTCATTAATATTGAATGTTACTTTTCCTTGATTACAATTGATGGTAGCACCTGCAGTATTAAGAAAAGGTCTCCCAAGAATAATATACATAGTATCATCTTCAGACATTTCAAGCACAACAAAATCAGTTAAAACCATGAAATTATGAGCAACTTGAACAGGAATATCCTCACATATACCAACAGGAATAGTAGTTGACTTATCAGCCATTTGCAAAGATATATCAGTTGGTATCAAATTTTCTAGCTGGAGCCTCTTATAGAGAGAAAAAGGCATAACACTAACTCCAGCTCTCAAATCACATAAAGCAGTTCTAACATAATTATTCTTAATAGATCAAGGAATAGTTAGTATACCTGGATCACCAAGTTTCTTTGGAACCTTGGCATTGAAGGAATAATTAGCAAGCAAAGTAGAAATCCCCTCATTAGGAATCTTCCTTTTATTAGAGACAATATCCTTCATATACTTTGAATAAGGAGGCAACTTAATAGCATTAGTCAAAGGAATTTGCAAAAATAAAGGTTTCATCCACTCACAAAACTTGTTGTAGTGTTCTTCCTCCTTTGACTTGTGTTTCTTACCTAGAAAAGGCATAGGTTTCTGCACCTAAGGTTCTCTCTCTTTACCATGTTTATTAGCAATAAAATATTCCTTAGTGTACCTAGTGTTCTTAGTGTGCTTCTCAGGTTCTTCCTCAACTTCCTCCTTATCAGGAGCATCATGTTTATCATTACCTCTCTCAGTTTCAGCATCAGAGACAGATATACTATTAGGATCTACAGCAGGTTCAAATGGTTCCTCAAATATTCTATGTTTCTTTTTCTTTCTCTTACGAGGACTACCACTACTCTCACCTTGTTGAGAATCCTTCTCAATTCTTTTAGGGTGTCCTTCGGGATATAAAGGATCTTAAGTAGCTATACCACTCCTAGTTCTAATTCCATAAGCATATTTATCTCCTGAAGCATTAACTAGCATGTCCTTTTGTACCTTAGCAAGTTGATCAAGTTGGGTTTGAACCATTTGAAAGTGTTTACAAAGCATTTTAATATCATTAGAAGTTCTTTCCACAATATCTTTCAACTCATTGATAGCTCTAGAGTTTTCCAATAAATGATTCTAAACTTGTTTATTAAAATGACCTTGTTTTACAATAAAAATGTCAAGTTCCTCTAAACATTGATTAGGAGGCTTACCATAAGGAATATCACCTTCATCAAAGTGTTGGAGAGAGTGTACCTCAATAGTAGATGAATGGGGAATTTGCTTACATAATTCTTCTATAGGAGATAGATTCTTCACATCTTCAGCTCTAATACCTTTCTCCTTTAGACACTTCTTAGCTTCCTTCATCACTTCATCATTTAATGCAATAACTCCCCTCTTCTTTGGTGTTGGTGTTGAACTGGTTCAGGCACAACTGGTTCAGGAGTAATAGGCTCATGTGTATTTAGCTCATTTGAGGTCCAATCATCATAATTCTTGCTTATTTTATCCATTAATTCTTCAGCATCCGCAGGAGTCATTTTCCTGAAAACACGGTCAGCAAAGCTATCTAGGTAGGTCCTAGAATCATCAGTTAGTACATTATAGTAAATATCAAGAAGCTCGTTCTTAGGTAATGGACATTCAGGATGTGCATGAATCAAGGCACAGAACCTCGTCCATGACTCAGTCAATTTCTCTTCTTCTCTCTGTTTAAAATCAAAAAGTCTCTGCAAAGCAGCATGTCTAGCACTGGGAGGAAAATATTTCTGGAAGAAAGAAGCAATCAAGCAATCAGGGCTATCAATGGAACGAGGAGGTAATCTATTAAACCAAGCCCTAGCTTCTCCTTTTAGTGAAAAGGGGAAGATCTTAGTAACAAAGTACTTGCGCATCTTAAAATCATCAGAGAATAAAGCACTTATAGTATAAAGCTCATTCATATGAGCCACAACACTCTCATTTTCAGTCCCACAGAAAGGTTCTTTCTCAACAATATCCAAATAAGATAAATCAAGAGAGAAATCATAATATTTATCTTTAATATCTTTGGGAGAGGTGGAAAACTTAGGATCAGAGGAAAACTTAGGCATAATGGTGTGTCTAGCAAGGAGACTCTTAATAGCACTAGTACCATGTGTGTTGCGGCACTCTTCAACAAAATCATCAGTGAACTCAATGTAACCATCATTAATATCATCACTCTCACTAGACTCAGGTGAGCTAACAGGTGTAACAGTGTCTTCACTAGGAGTTTCGATATTTCCTAGACTAGCCATAGTAGCATCTAGAAAAGGACCTAATGAACCACTCGCATCAAGTAAAGTAGAAGTAACATCATGAGCATCAAAAGTAGTTTCAGACTCAGCAGTAGTAGCAGTGTGTGTAGCATGTGTATGTGGTGGTGGTGGTGTGACAAGCTTACTTATAACAGACGGTGAATCAAGAGCAGCAGAGGTGTTTATGATTGTACCTCTTCTTGTAGTGGATGGTAAAATAGAGAACTTTCCATCACGAGACTTACCCATGATGAAAGGAGTAGGAGTGAACAATAATAGATCCAAGTGAACTTACAAATAAAGCTATGCTCCCCGGCAACGCCGCCATAAAATAGTCTTGATGACCCACAAGTATAAGGGATTGCAACAGTCTTCGCGGGTAGTATTACCCAATTTATTGATTCGACACAAGGGGAGCCAAAGAATACTTGCAAGCCTTAACACTGAGTTGTAAATTCAGCTGCACCTGGAAATAGTTCTTGCTCACAGAAGTTTATCAGTAGCAACAGCAACAACAAAACATGAGCAATAGTAACAGTAACAGTGGGATTCGAGTGCGGTAGGCATAGGTATAGATGGACGGGCGTTGCATGGACGAGTCTAAACATGTAACTTCTAGATCTAGGGCATTGCAGATAAATAATAACAAGCATCCAAGTACTAAACAATCCTAGGCATGTGCTCCAAATATAGTCATACGTGCTCGCAATGAGAACTTGCACAACATCTTCTGTCCAGCTAGCCCGTGGCAGCGTGGCTTCTAGGGAACTACTGACAATTAAGGTGCTCCTTTTAATAGAGCACCGGAGAAAAGTATTAACACTCCGTGAACACATGTGATCCTCACACCACAGCCATCCCCTCCGGTTGTTCCAATTATTGTCACTTTGGGGCCTTTGGATCCGGATAATGATATGTGTACAAAACTTGTAGAAAAGTTCACAAACAATACTATCATAATGATTCAATAATAAGTTTAGATCTGAGATCATGGCACTCGGGCCCTAGTGACAAGCATTAAGCACAACAAGTTGCAACAAAGTCAAATAGCACTAATAGAGATACTAGGCATTATGCCCTAACAGATCTTATTCGATTACATGATATAACTCATCCAATCCCTACCATCCCCATCCTACAATGGGGGATTACTCACTCATGGATGAGGGAAACATCAATGGTTGATGGAGATGCGTTAGTGATGACGATGGGGATGATCCTCTACAAATTCCCTGTCCCGGCAGGGTGCCAGAATAGAGTTTCTGGTTCCGAATATTGGTTTCTAGTGGTGGCGGCGGAGCAGAACTCTTTCTGGAAAACTATCGAACCCCCCTTGGTTTTTAGGTCAAGAGGCAACTTATAGGCGTAGAGGGAGGCAGAGGGGGTGCCTGGGGTGGCTGCACCCCCCTAGGTGCGGCCAGAGGTGGGCCCGCGCCTGGCAGGGGTGTGGGCCCCCCAGGCCCCTTCTCCGTCTCGTCTTCTGGCTCCGTGGGTCTTCTGGTGAAATATAATTTTTGGCATATTTTACGGGATTTTTCCTAATAGTTGATTTTCTGCACAAAAACCAGACACCAAGGCAATTCTGCTGAAAACAACGTCAGTCCGTGTTAGTTGTATCCAAATCACACAAGTTTAGAGGAGAAACACCAGCAAAAGTGTTTGGGAAAGTAGATACATTTTGGACGTATCAGGCCATTATTGCTCTCTTAGTTGGTCGCTCCCAGTCTTGTGCTAGCCTCCACTTGTACTGAGTAAGCTCTATTCATGCATCCAACTCCCAAGAAACCAAGTTATTCCAAAGAGTCCACTACAAATTCCTATGCCTGGTGTGTTACACCATTCCAAGTTATTCATGTTTTTATCTATCTTCCAAATTAAACTTGTTATATGAAAAATAGTGATTAAAGCTCTCACAAACTTGATGGAACACTTTATTTCTTGCACCTAATAAACTTGAACCATTGTGTCATCTACGTTGTATATGCTTGCACTTATAAGTTGGGAATTAGCAGAACCATGCTGTCATAGGGAACGCTTTTAACACCTGTACATATTACCCAATTGATATCATGATCTTTTATTTTATGGATGTCGGCGGTGTGAAATAAAAGGGGAGTTTGTAAGTTCATGGAGTATTATATATGTGTTAGAGAAACGTCTGGGCGGCTAGCCTAATCCATGCCTAATCATGGTGGAAACTTGCATCATAACCATAGTGAGCAATCTATGAAGTATCTTTAGAAAAAATATAGAAAAAAGCACCATACGCATGGTAAATAAAAAGATCGCTGAGATGATCATTGTCGGTTGCCTTGTCATTTTTATATGGGATAGATCCTGTGTCATGGGGCAAGGGGTACCCCGTTGGTGGTTCTCTATGATACACATATACTTACAATGACAAGAACTTGCTTGTGACTAAAGTTGAGTAGCATGAGGAACGACCCTCGTACTTAAGGGACATGAGATTGACAACTTATGATTTGTCAAGCATATACTCCATATTTGTTTCACTTTAACCTTAATCACTTCAAGATGCTTATGATAGGGGCAATGAGAGTTGAAAGCTAATAAATACCATAATTTTGGAAGCTCTTTATGAAACTTGAAATCCTTGCTTCCCTCTGTGAAGTGTCTTTCTCTTTACCTTTATGTTGAGTCTCCATCTTCTATCTTTATGCACCAATTAAGATAGCATAGTTGTCATTCTTAGTTTATTGTGCATTGTCCCAAAACCTATTGATTGATTCATAATATTGATATTGCTTGTTCTTAAACTATTTGTATCTAGTCACCCTTATGAACTTTGAAGGTGTCCTATGCATTTATTTTTGCTACTCCATGAGGGACAAGCTGAATACCACTCTTTCTATGTTTTCTATATGTGAAACAAACAAACATCTTTTAAAGCATTATTCATGATCTTTTGTTTTTGTTACCTTTCATGTTACAACATAGTTGCTATGTCTTATTGTTAGAACTACATCTTTCATGCTCATGTTTAGAGTACTATGATCCTAGCTATCAATGCTTTACAATAGTTTGATCAAGATTGTGATGGTGCATGTCACCTCAAAAATTATTATTTTTATCACTTACCTACTCGAGGACGAGCAGGAGTTAAGCTTGGGTATGCTCGATACGTCGTAAACGTATCTATAATTTTTGATGCTCCATGGTTGTTTTGTATCGACTTTCTTATGTTTTGTCTACACTTTGAGGCATTTTTATAAATTTTCTAAAACTAACCTATTGACAAGATGCTGTAGTGTAAGTTGCCTATTTTCTGTTGTTTTTGGTTTCAGAAAATCTAGTAAGGAAATATTTTCGAAATTGGACGAAACGAAGACCGATGTTCCTATTTTTTCACACATGAGAAGGAGTCCAAAGAAGAGACGGAGGAGGGCCAGGAGGCAGCCACACCCCCTGGTGGCACGCGCCCCCTAGTCGTGCCAGGGTGTGGTGTGGGCCCCTGGTCCACCTCCTGACATCGCCCTTCCGCCTATATATTCTCTCCGATGCGAAAACCCTAAAATAATCAGCCTCCATCCACGAAAAGTTCTACAGCGCCGCCGCCACCAAAGAGGAGATTCGGGGGACATAAGTCTCTGTTTCGGCACCCTACTGGGACGGGGAATTGCCCCTAGACCCATATCCGTCGATCTCCACCGCCATCTCCATCGCCGTTGCTGATTCCCATGATGAGGAGGGAGTAGTTCTAACTCGAGGCTAAGGGCTCTACCAGTAGCTATGTGTTCATCTCTCTTTCTATGCATGATCTTATTATGGTCATGAGCTTTGTAATCAAGTAGTTCTACTCTGCTGCTCAAGTGCTTTAATTGTAATCTCCGGTTATCCCCACGTGTGTGAAGTTGATAGTGTACACACCGTGTGGCACTTAGGCTAAAGATTACAGAAATACTTATCATGAGTTATATTTTGAGTTGGATGTCTCTATAAAATTGTGGTGTTTGGTGGAACCATCTAGCACTCAAGGTGACAGTGTGGGGTTACCTAGATGGGGAATGCAAACTTTAAGGAGGGCTTTTGTAGCCCTACCATGGATTGGAGTTGTCCAACCGGAGAGTAGTTCAGAGTACCATAATGAAGAGAAGATATTTATATGAGAGTGTCCACTAGTGAAAGTATGATCCGTAGGCCTTGTTTCTAAGCATTGAAGCACCGTTTACAACTAGTCTTGCTACATGTTTGCTTGCTTCCATCTTTATTTCAGATTGCAATTACCACTTATAATCATCCATATTACTTGTATTTCACTATGTCTTCGCCGAACTAGTGCACCTATACATCTGACAAGTGTATTGGGTGTGCTGGGGACACAAGAGACTTCTTGTATCTTGATTGCAGGGTTGCTTGAGAGGGATACCTTTGACCACTTCCTCCCTGAGTTCGATAAACCTTGGGTGATCCACTTAAGGGAAATTTGTTGCTGTTCTACAAACCTCTGCACTTGGAGGCCCAACACTGTCTACAAGAATAGAAGCGTGCGTAGACATCAGATATGTTCGCGAATGGAGTAAAACCGGTGCTTAATATGCTTGGAATTCTTGTGAGACCTTGGTTCCTTGACATCGGCTATGGATCCATTGTTGTCACAATAGATCACCATTGGGTCCAACGCGCTAGGAACCACACCTAGTTCGGTTATGAATCCTTCATCCAAACTGCTTCCTGAGCTACTTTCAAAGAAGCAACATATTCGGCCTCCGTTGTTGATCCCGCCATCACGGGTTATTTGGAACTCCTCCAACTAACCGCTCCTCCGTTCATGAGAAATACGTATCCAGATTGATACTTAGAGTCATCTGGATTGGTGTCAAAGCTAGCGTCGACATAACATTTGGCAATGAGCCCTTATTCACCTTCGTACACGAGACACATTTCCTTAGTTCTTCTTAAGTACTTAAGGATATTCTTGACCGCTATCTAGTGTTCTGAACCTAGATCAGATTGGTATCTACTAGTCAAACTAATAGCATGTGCCATATCCGGTCTTGTACATAGCATGGCGTACATTATAGAGCCTATGGCTAAAGCATAGGGGATCTTGTCCATTATCTCTCTTTCTTCCGCCGTACCCGGACTTTGAGTCTTACTCAATGTCTTGCGTTGCAACATAGGTAAGAACCCCTTCTTACTTTCGTCTATTTTAAACTTCTTTAAAATATTATCAAGGTATGTACTCTGTGATATCCATATTAGGTGTTTTGATCTATCTCTATAGATCTTTATGCCTAATATGTATGACGCTTCACCTAGGTCCTTTATTGAAAATTTGTTGTTTAGATAACTTCTAACACTATTTAAAAGATCTACATCATTTCCGATCAGTAATATGTCATCCACATATAGTATCAGAAATGCCACATTGCTCCCACTCACTTTATTGTAAATACAAGCCTCTCCATAAGTTTGGACAGATCCAAACTCTTTAATCACCTCATCAAAGCGGAGATTCCAACTCCGGGATGCTTGCTTCAGTCCATAGATGGATCGCTGAAGCTTGCATACCTTGTCAGCATCCTTAGGATCGACAAAACCCTTTGGTTGTATCATATACAACTCTTCTTCAATGTTGCCATTTAGGAACGTAGTTTTGACATCCATCTGTCATATCTCATAGTCGAAATATGCATCAATTGCTAACATAATCCTAACTTAATTTAGCATCGCTACAGGAGAGAATGTCTCATTGTAGTCAACTCCTTGAATTTTTCGAAACCCCCTTGTGACAAGTCGAGCTTTATAGACGGTTACATTACCATCAGCATCAGTTTTTCTTTTGAAAATCCATTTGTTCTCCACGACCTTTCGGTGGTGAGGTAAGTCCACCAAGGTCCAAACCTGGTTTTCGTACATAGATTCCATCTCATATTTCATGGCTTCTAGCCATTTGTTGGAATCCGGGCTCATCATCGCTTCTTCATACGTCGCAGGGTCATCTATTTCATCAACCATGAAATTCATAATAGGAATTCCGTACAGTTCAGGAGCTGCACGCATCCTTCTTGACCTGCGAGCTTCAGTAGTATTCTCTTTCAGATTTTCATGATCATTATCATTAGTTCCCTCCTCATTCGGTGAAGTCAACTCCGGAACAACTTCCGGCGCTACTCTACTCGCCATATTATGAAGAGAAGGTTCACTAACCTCTTTGAGTTCTACCTTCCGACTACACACACCTTTTGCAAGAAACTCTTTATCTAGAAAGGATCCATTCTTGGCAACGAAAACCTTGCCCTCGGATCTGTGATAGAAGGAATACCCAATAGTTTTCTTATGGTGTCCTATGAAGACGGATTTTTTCGCTTTAGGTTCGAGGTTATCAGGCTGAAGTTTCTTCACATAAACATCGCATCCCCAAACTTTAAGAAATGGCAGCTTAGGTTTGTTTCCAAACTACATTTCATACGATATCTTTTCAATGGATTTAGATGGTGCCGGATTTAAAGTGAATGCAGTGGTTTCTAGTGCATAACCCCAAAATGAGAGTGGCAAGTCAGTCAGAGACATCATAGATCGAACCATATCTAATAAAGTATGATTACGATGTTCCGACACATCATTACACGGTGGTGTTCCGGTAGATGTGAGTTGTGAAACTATTCCACGCTCTTTCATATGTGTGCTAGACTCGTAACTTAGATATTCGCCTCCACGGTCAGACCGTAGAATTTTGATCTTATTATTACGATGATTTTCCACTTTATTCTAAAATTCCTTAAACTTTTCAAAGGTTTCAGACTTGTGTTTCATCAAGTAGATATACCCGTATCTACTCAAATCATCCATGAAAGTAACAAAATAACGATATCCACCTCGCGCCGACACACTCATTAGACCTCATACATCAGAATATTGATGGGTTTCGCGGCATAGTAAATCAAAATTTTCTACGGATGCGAACAGAGGGAAAGCCAAGATCTAATCTAGGAGATGCAAACAATGAGAGAGATTGGATTAGATCTTCATACCCTTGAAGATTCGCACAGCGGAACGTTCGTCGGAACGTGGGTGATGTAGTCGTACTCGCTTCTCCTCCTCGCGATCTGATCCGATCTAGCACCACAAGTGGCGATGCCTCCGTGAGATGCACACGTGCGGCACCTCTACGTCTCCTCCTTCCTTGGTCCAGCAAGTATGGTGGAGAGATGGGTTGTATCTACAACGCGACGGCGCGGTGCAATTGGTGGAGAATTTCTGCAGCAGGGCTTCGCCTACAAGCAGTCGGGAGGGAGAGAGGAGGGCAGCAGGGCGGCTAGGGTTGGAGGGGAAGGTGTGGGGGGTTGGTGCGCCCCCACCCCTCTTTATATAGAGGGGGGGCGCAGCCCTAGCCCCTCTCCCAAGCCCAAACCGACGGCCCCAAAGGATAAGGAGTGGGGGGCAAGGAAACCCCCCCTTCTAGAAGGTCTATCTCGAATTTAAACCTCTCTAGGCCGGATGGGCCCTATGGGGCCTTGTGCCCCTGGCCCAATGCGGCCAGGGCACTCCCTCATAGTCCCATGCCCCCTCCCGGAAGGTGGGGCCACGTTGGTCCCCTTCCGGAAGGTTCTATAAGCTTTCGGTACAATACCGATTAACCCGGAACAATTCCGAACTCCAAAAACTGCACTGCCTTATATGAATCTTATTCTCCGGACCACTCCGGAACCTCTCGTGATGTCCCGGATCCCATCCGAGACTCCGAACAAAAACTCATAAACCAATTATCCAATCTATCCTAGCGTCGAGACACGTTAAGTGTGTGACCCTGCGGGTTCGAGAATATGCAAACATGATCTTCTATCAATAATCAACAGCGGGGTCTGGGCACCCATATTGACTCCCACACATTCATCGATGATCATATCGGATGAACCACGATGCCAGGATTCAATCAATCCCATATATATATTCCCTTCGTCTCACGATATTTTACTTGCCCGAGATTCGATCATCGGTACCGTCATACCTAGTTCAATCTCGTTCACAGCAAGTACTTTACTCGTTCCGTAATCCGATATCACTTTGTGATTAACTCCTTAACCACAGGCTTGCAAGCGGTGTTGATATCGATTACCGAGTGGGCCCGAAGTATATCTCTCCGACTTGGGAGGGACAAATTCCATCTCGATACATACAACCCAACAGATACTTTACGATCACCTGAGAGACACCTTTATAATCACCCTCTCATAGGATGACGTTTGATGACCTCAAAGCTTTCTTCCGATACCAGGGAGTTGTATTATCTCATGGTCTAAGGAATACAATATTTGACATAAGAAAAGCTTCACAAAGACGAACACGATGACACGATCTAATTGCTTCGCTTAGTTTGGGTCTGTTCATCATATCATTCTCCCAATGATATGATCTCATTATCAATTGACAACTCATGTCTATGGTTAGGAAACCTTAACCATCATTAATCAATGAGCTAGTCCATAGAGGCGTACTAGGGACATGGTATTGTTCACAAACCACACAAGTATTAAAGTTTCCGCTTAATATAATTCTAGCATGGAATATAAACATTATCATGAACAAGAATTATAATAATAACATCTTTATTATTGCCTCTAGGGAATAATTCCAAAAAATATATGATTTCCAATAAATCTGTCGCCCATTCCATTGAACCGGAAAATGGTGTTCTAGTCATCTTGCCCATAAGACATGGCTCACATGTATCAAATGATTCGAAATAAAGTGATTCCCAAAGTCCATCTGAATGGAGTTTATTCATGCGTTTAACGCCAATATGACCTAGACAACAGTGCCACATATATGCGGATATATCATCAAGTTTAATCCTTTTAGCATCAATATTATGAATATGTGTAACACTATTGTCGAGATCCAATAGAAATAAACCATTCATCATAGGTGCATGACCATAAAATATATCATTCATATAAATCGAACAACCATTGTTTTCAGATTTAAATGAATAACCACTTCACATCAAACAAGATCAGGATACAATGTTCATGCTCAGTGCAGGCTCCAAATAACAATTATTTAGGTTTATAATTAATCCTGATGGTAAGTGGAGAGGCAGTATTTCGACGGCGATCACATCAACACTTGATCCATTGCCGACACGCATCTTGACCTCACCCCTTGCTAGCGGTCACTTGTTCCGCAGCCCCTGATTCGAGTTACAAATATTAGCAACCGATCCGATATCAAATACATAGGTGCTACTGCGAGCACTAGTCAAGTGCACATCAATAACATGTATATCATATATACCTTTATTTTCCTTGTCGACCTTCTTGTCTGCCAAATACTTGGGGCAGTTGCGCTTCCAATGGTTAGTCCCCTTACAATAATAGCACTCGGTATCAGACTTAGGGCCAGCTCAGGATTTCTTTTCAGGCGCGGCAATAGATTTTCCGCCCTTCTTTCCCTTTTGTTTACCCTTCTTGTCTTTCTTAAAACCGGTAGTCTTATTGATCATCAACACTTGATGTTCTTTCTTGATCTCCACCTCTGCAGTCTTAAGCATTGACAGACGGTCGGGGAGAGACTTCTTCATGCCCTGTATGTTATAGTTCATCACAAAGCTCTTGTAGCTAGGTGGCAGAGATTGGAGAACACGATGTATGCCTAAGTCAAAGGGAATCATTATTCCCAAGGACACAAGCTTATCAGCTGTAACATCCCAAAAATCATGATTTGTTAAATTTTGCATCTCATTCATGCATTCATAGCATTTTGGTCTGCACAAAAATTTTCAAACAAAATTTCAATAAGAAACCATGTTATGCCTATTATTTTATGCAAATAAAGCAATGATTTTATTTTTTATTTTCAAAGTATGAGAGTGCTTTGGATTGATCAGTAATGTTTTAAAATGGATGCAAAGCTTGCACAAAAATTTTCAAAAAAAAATTCAAAACAAAACCATTTATATGCCTAATATATATATATTTCAATAACGACATGGTTTATTTTATTTTTCGAAGTGTCAAAGTACTTTTGACTAGGCAGTAGTGTTTTATACACAAACAGGTGCAAAGGTTTCAGCGCAAAAATTCAAAAGTGATTGGAATTCAAAATCATTTGAATTTGGTTTCCTAAAAATCGAATTGGAAAAAGAAAAAGAGTAAAGAAAAGGAAACAGGCTGGCGCCACCGTTTCAGCCCAACAGCAAAAGCAGCCCGTGAAGCCCACCTGTCCACCTCCCCCTTCCCTCTCTCTCACGCGTGAAACCCTACCCGCGGACACTGACGCTCGGACCCTGCAGCCACGTCACCTTCCTCCCCAATAAACGCCGTAGAGACGCCGTCGCCGCCCGTTTCTGGCCGAGTGATTTGCGAATAAATTCGCGATTAAATCCCACAGTAATCCCGCGCCCAGACCCTTCTACTTAACCCCCTCACCACTCCACTCCTTTCCCCTCACTCGCCACCCTCTGAGCGCCGCTAGGCTGTCCATATTCGAGATCGCACCGCCGCTGTCCCGAACTACTCCGACGAAGGATTACGATAAACCCTAGCCCCCCTTTCTCTCTGGTTGATGCATGTGTGCTCGCCATGACCATGCGCGTCTAACGCCACCTCTGGCTCGTCTTACCGTGCCTTGTAGCATTATCAACAACCACTCCCGAGCGAGCCCGATGCCGACGACAACTCCGACGAGGAATCAACGTTGTGCCTGTGTGGCCCCGCCCCGTCCATGAATACGTCGAGCATCACCGTGTCTCTGCGATCTCAGTAAGCACACATACTCCCTCCCGTACCCTCTAGCCTCACCGGAACCTCGCCGTACGACCCACAACATCCGTGGTGGCCATTTGCGCCGCCGACGTGTGGTCAGAGCAATGAGATCCGTTGGATCTAGATCCAGCGGTCACGATTAGAACAGCTAGCGAAGGGGTACGCGAGCATCTGAGCCGTAGATTTTAGATCTGGCGGTGTAAGTTAGATCGGGTGCGAAGGGGTAAGTAATGATCTGGTGCGTTGGATCTGATTAGATCCAATGGCGCGGAAATGCGTTCCACCCCGAAGCGGTACCGTCCAATCAGGAGCTGCCGCGTGACTTGTTTTTTGATTTAAAAACCAGATTTGGTTTCAAACTTGTAAAATTCATAACTTAATTTATGTTTGGTAATTTTTTTCAAATAATATATCATTGGATTCACAAAAATAAACCCTACACTAATGTGGGCTTGGTTTTGTATTTTGCTTCTGTAAAAATGGAAATTTATGTAGATACAAATGTAGGTTTATTTTAATTATATAAAATATTTTGGAAATGTTTATAAGGCCAAATTAAGTTTATTTAGACTATATTTAATTGGTTTTGTGTTCAGTAATATTTGACTTGTCTTGTTTAGTTTGAAAAAAATCATCACATGACATTTGCATGCATTTATATATTTTTGCTTGATTATTTAGAATGTAAATTTGGTGCTATCATTTTATGTGTAGAATTTGGTGCTAGTGGTGATTGTGATTGTGAGGATTGTTTCTACTCTCCCAATACCAAGGCAAGTGGTGCTTCATGTATTTGTCCCATTATTTTGACTATGCACTAGTGATATTTTGTATAGGGCTTCCATAATTTTTTTGCTAAGTATCTATATGCTATGCTATGGGAAATCCTAGTAGATGTAGTCTTGGTAGATTTTTCTCTAAGTTATGATACTTGTTATATTATCATGCTTAGCCTAGATAGTAGCAAACAAGGGTGGATTATATATATGTTATGGAAATTTTAAGTCTTTGACTTATGTTTTTGCCTAATAAAACAACTAAGTGAATGAATCACCTAGGTGGAATGGTTTGTTTGGGTTATGTTGAGTGGTTACACAAGGCCCATATCTATGGTCTACCTTGTATATCACACTTGTGGAAAGCCACCCAGGAATAAAGGGATTTGAGATACTTAGTGTTTAGAAGCTTCTAGTGCAACCACATGGCAATATGGGCTAAGTCTTAATCATATAGGTTGTAATAACTTAGCCAGATGGACAGATGGTGGTAGGATGATAGGTTGGAACGCGTCCATTTGGTCAAAGGAAAGGCTTATGAAATATATCGTCTCGATGCATGTCGAGTCTTCTGGGGAAAGTGCACCACCTCTCGAGAAGGAAAAATCTAAGTACTTAGCCGTGTCCCCGGCAACGGACAATTTGAGCATCAAGACATTGAAGCTATCAAGGATCTCCTCATCCCAATTTCTAAGTTAAAAACTTGTGGTCGAACAAGGATAAAGGTTCACCAATGTCTATTGGTGGTTCCTTGGGAGTTTTTGTCAAACAAAAACTTAGTGTTTTTCAACTGATAGGAAAAGCCTATTTTGAGCAAAGCAAGCCTAAGCTACACTTAGCCAAATTCATATAGAAACTAGAAACTATTATTCTACTAAGGTATCACTTGCCAATACTATTTCAATGTATTGACCCACTGTGGCTGTAACTTGTGATGTTGCAGGTTACTCTGATGAGGATTAGGGTTATGAGTCTACACTTAACATGTTTGTGTGGCACATGAATATGAAGACTTTATTTTATTTACTTAAGTTTGAACTCTTGTACTAGCCTATGGCTATGGAGTTGTAAAGACTATGTTATCTCTGAAATGACGATGTAATAAAGACCTTTATATCTGTGTACTTCATCTTAAACATGGCTCTTGGTTATTATTTTCATGGAATGTCCCTCATGGCCTGACCCCACGAGCTCAAAATAAGGCTCATGCAACCAATCACACTTATTAAGTTGGTGTTGCAACCCACTGACAGGCCATAGTGATGGGCTCTAGACTTTCTTTTTCTGTTTGTCGTTTTATCCCTCGTTAAAAAGGATTAATGCCTAAGAGCAGCATGGCTCGGCCGAACATGGAAACCTAACCCCACGAACAAGAAATATGACACAAGTGTCCCTCGTATTTCACGGTCCAAGAAATGTAACACTAGGAAAACACAGACGATAATGTGGATTTAGCACTAGTATGTGAATTGAAGAGTATGAAATTTATATACCCTAAAATTTACTGTTATTTATATGTAGGTTTTATTTCGAGAATTCGTATCAGGAACTCAAATTTTTGAAGAATTAGTTCAGGAAATTCTATGACTTTCTTAAGGTAAAACTCCTAGAATTGTTATCGCTGAATCTTTTGTTTTCACTAAAAATAGAAAAACTTCAAAATATTAAAAATTATGAAAAATACCAAGTCTTTTTCTTCATAAGAATTCTGCAAATTATCTCAGTTTCTTAGAAGAGGAATATTTTTACAAAATTAGTATAGTCAAATTTCCAAGATTAGTATAACAAAATTTTGATGAATTTCCATTATGAATTTTCCATTTCCAATTAAAATTTAAAAAATAAAATTCATGAAAATATAAGTTTACAAGTATTAGAATTTAAAAACTTGATAGATAAAACTCATAATAAATAATAAACATATTCATGACTGGTCATAACGCAAATCGGAAATTTCAGTTGTTGTCATAGCAACCCGGAAAATGCAGTAGTACCCTTGAAAAATGGAGGCGACATCAGAAAAAGACTTTGTTTCCGCTGGTGCTTTTCAAATATCAAGTCTTGAATTTCAGGGTGGGAAATCTAGGTCTCACCTTCATTAGTGGCAACGGAGATCTTTTGGCCATTCCCGTGTAGGCATTGTGTGGTGAGCTCATACTTCCTCTAAGGTGAATCTCATGATCTTGTTAGATTGTACAAAGCTTGTGCATGCACTGTTCCCTTCATGCAGTCGTTTTTGTTAGGAGACCTTTCACAATTCAGGTTTTGCTAATTTGGATGGTTTGTATTTACTACCGCGAGTCGTTATTTAATTTGGTGGGGTTTTTTATATTTTCTTTTTTGTCATTTATGCACATCCTTCGTGTCTCAACATTATGTAAAGATTGTACCTTGTATATTAATTACATAAGGGTACTCACAATGCACTATATCTAAAGATTGTATCTTGTATATTAATTACTAATATTAATTACACATTAAGATACGATGCTCTCATTGTATATATTTGTTAGGCCTTTATAATGAAATGTATCTTAGCACATTATCATATGAGTTATAAATATTTAAGAGACAACCTCTCGAATGCATTATATCTTAGAGAAAGTATAATAGGATATAATTAGTTGGCTATAAGAATAAAAATATTATAGTTTTGCTAAGGTGGAGGAGAGAGAATGTAAGCGTACTCTAAGTTAAAAGCTAGTTCTAGTGTGTGCTCTTATGCACTTTGTGAGAGTCGAAATGTGGTTCATGTATTGATAAATTAGTACACTTTTATAACCAACTATTGTATGTGTTATCTATAAGGTTAGATATAAATAACATGACACTTGCTTATAGCCAGCAGCAGACTGTACTACTCCCTCCATCTCAGTTTATTAGGTTTAGTACAAATGGCGTCGCGATTTAGGATTAGAGATTGGCTTATTTTTCTAGGATGTCATGATAGTTATGGCTAGACTTGCTAATCTCGCGCATACATTGGGTATAAGTAGAAGCACACACATGAACTGGGAAGTAGGAGGAGAGGGGCCACGTGGGTATTAATTAGTCTAATTAGTGCTAGATATGAGGCTAACTCTTAAGATTTTTATAATTTTCTAGTAATTCTAATAAACTGGAGGGGGTATTGGACTTGCTCTTATAGCTTGTATTCTTAATTTAATGATTTTGCTATTGTGCATGCATTTTATTGGAGTATGAACTCTTTTTGCCTATGATTATGTGCAAGGGATATATCTTAGCTAAGATATAACAACCATCTCTCTTTCTTAATTGACATGTCGCATCAGTATTTTGGCTAGGATGACGCGCTAAGAAACCATATTGTGAAAGGCCTTATATCTAAAACCTCTTATTATTTCACATGTGTGACGAGGATTGGAGATGAGGCTGACACTCGGTTGGGGGAGAGGTCCCGACAGGGAGTCACATGGGATCCATAGATGAACTAATTCTTCTCGAAAGAGAGAGACAACAAGAATTGTATTCTAAGACTGGTCGTAGTTCTAAGTAACTTAGATCGGTAACATGTATATGTTACTACCTTCATAGTCACTGGCGTAGCCAGCGGGTGTGCTTATTGTGCCCTGGCACACCTAGAGTTTCCGTAAAAAAAATTATCGGCTGTAGTTAGTCCGTCATGAAATTCCGCTTAGGAAAAACTCTAGAAAAAATGGCAATGCGAAGGCATAAAGTAGAATGGAAATTTGGTAGTCATGTATTCCCTCTGTTCGGGAAATAAGTGACTTAGAGTTGTATAAATTTGCATGCATCTATACCCGTTTTAGTGTGTACGCATGCGAATGTAGACAAATTTGAGTCGCTTATTTTTGGATGGAATAATAATATTTTGTTTATGTAAGACTATTTAATCTTTCCAACTATCTGTATTGCTATTTTTGCTAACTTTAAACATATTGGTGACCTATAATACTGTGATGCCAAAAAAAATTAGAGTGACACATCTCCAGAGTTTTTTCTAGCTCCACCACTGATCATAGTGGGTAAGAACATAGTGCGGTGTCTTACAAGATCTTATTTATTAGTTTGTAGACTTATTTTTTAGATGTGTGATATTATGGTAATATAATATGTTACCATAAAACTCTTTTTTCCTTATTTAATGACATGTCATGTCAGCTAAATGCTTACGTGGCATTGTATGTGGTTATATGTTACTAGCAATGTTACTCTTGCTATGGCTAGTCTAAAAAAGATAATATGGCTTCCTCTCTCTTCTTAACTACCGCTCCACATAAGAAAAAATCTCACTTTTGGCACTTTTAGATAGGTCCACCATGTAGCACTATGATGGCCCTAAAATCTTTATACTTACGGGCACACTTTACATATATGTCCTCTAAATGGGTTATTCTGAGATTGATAGAATGGTCTCTTCCCATTCTTCACATCATTTCAATAACACAAAAATATATTGTACTATAATTCATATCAAACAATTATACTCTTACGCTCTTAAAACTATATGATGATTCAAATTATACTAGACATATATGAATACAAAAATACTTATCATATCAAAAAATGTCATGTTTTTTATTAAGAGGTCATTTCTTATCATCGCAAATATGGAATATGTCTTCTTTAGCTAAGAGAAATGATTTTTTTTCCAGTTCTCACCCCTCCATCATGTTGTTGTAAGAGAAAAAATAGGGGGGGGGGGCTCCCTCATATCGGGAAACCTTTAACCGGAGCAAGAAGCATAAACAACAAAGGTGAAGAAAATACAAGCATCAAAGCATGGTGTCTAAAGGAGGTAAAACGATAAGAAACACACGAAGAAGACTATATCCCACTAAACTCATTAGTGCTCATGTCTCATGGACTAAGACCTCACCCCTCCATGGACCAAGTGCATAGACCAAATAAGACAAGGTCACACCCTTGTTTTTCCTTTCCCCTTAGGTTTTTTTTGGGATTTTATAAAATAGATGGTTTTGCTCTTAGTTTTTCCTTCCAACCAAGGGTATTGGTGGTCATTTATACAAGGTTGATAAAAAACCATGGCTCATTTTAACTCATCTCACAAAGGAAGAAACCCCTAAAAGAGACCTACTTTTTGAGTGATATCTTCAAACATCTGATTCGGATGGTATTCCTCCAAAATTTGAGCATGTGGATTGGATTTTGATAGAAGTGGAGAGCATTGAAGGGAATCGTCGATGCATCTCTGTGTTGTCACGTTCGTGCACCCGAGGTCATACCTCTCAAGGAGACTAGGCCTCTCTCGTTTGTGTCACTCGTGTTAGTGTCCAAGGCCCAACAACACGATCGATGAGCACACCATTTACTTTACTAACTCATTAGTATCCCCTCTTCATGTTGTGTTTTCATGAATCCACAGTATTCACTCAGAGTGATATTGCGAAGATAACACTCAATGATAGATCTAGTGGGTTGTTCAGAAAAAAGAACAACACTCCTTATTACTACAAGCTCATCGATCTTTCAGTTCAAATTGAAGAAAGATATCAAGCTGCCCAACTCATTGAACAGTTTTCGGCTCCACTATTGATGGCACCATTATACGTCTCCTTAGATTGTGTGGTTTGTAGTAGAGATTTAAAATAACCATGTTACGGTCGTTTGAGAAACATCAAAACTTATATGTCAATGAGGTGTTTTGGCCACTTGATAACATGAAGCCCATAATTAATTTTTAAAATTTGCATTTCCAAGAGGCAAACATATGTAGTGGCAATTTATATGTTCTTGTGAAGTGATATTTTAGATGTATGTAGTGAGAATGTATATGTTCTTATGAATAAATCTCAGATTTTCTTTAAATTTTAAATGGTTTAATTATTAGTATTATTACTACTATTTTAAAGTTCCAAAAGTCCCTAACTCTCACTCGCTTTCAGACACATCCAGACCAGCGCAAACATTGATCTTGTAAACCCTACCATATGGGCACCCGGCTCGACTCTTTATTATCTTGTGTCTTCGTCTAGCATATTTTGCATAACTTGGCAACCCTGCATAATCTTCATATATAATACTCGGTTTACATGTGTCCTACAACACCTATTCTAGTCCCACGGTCTATATTCTAGTCCAGCTGTACGGCTGTAGCCTAATTCCAACAATTTGTCTGGAGCATTCACGGTGTGATTCACTTACATATGTTTGTTTCTGTTATGCATTATGTTGATATACATCCGTCTAGGACGCTATGGTATTGTTTCTTATGGGGAAAGATTTTGAGAGAATTCCTTATTTGGTCCTACTTAAAGTTTGACTTTCTTATTTGGCCTCGGGAAAAAATTTATTCCCTATTTAACTTGATATTTTCGTTTGTTTCCTTATACTAGGAAACATACCCGTGCGATGCACCGGGAGAAAAAAAAAAAGCTATGTCGTGCAATTATATTTATTGGGACGAAGCGAATTTCTGGTCTAAATTCACCTAAAATTAATGATACAATAGAAGATAAAAATTGTGAGTACCTAGAGAAAACATAAGCAAACTTTGGGCACGAGAGTGGTGCGCAACCTATACGTCATAAGAGAAACCACATGATGTAAAGACTTTTTTTTACCTAAGTTGGGGAGGCAGGAGTGAGCAATCAGATTCACATGAGGAGATGAAACAACATGAATGTTGTATTGGCCTCGCTCAGCTTGAATTCAGCCGAGAACAATCGGTGATCTATTTCCTGGGATGTACTAATGGATTGACGGATCATCAATCATTCACCTACATGCCACTCACATTTAGTCACAACATGCACAAAAGCGTCACTTATATATCTATAACTTTAAAATTAACATAGATGGGAAATAGATAAGTAGGGGTGTATTTTCCATTTACACAACCGAAGAATTAATCATGAATAAAAGAAGGCATGTCACTGTGAACCAGAAGCTTCCCGTAAACCTGGGAGCGTCATATAAACCTAACACATTGAATCAGATAAACAATATGATAGGGAGAAGAGGCAAAAAATAATATTATGCCTCTAGTGAAGTAGCGAACTTGCAAAAGGGAGAAAAATTAAAATAAAAGCAGAGACACCTGATCCATGTACGGTTGAATAAAAGTTCAGAACCAACTGCCTCAACCAGATTCAATAGAAGCAAAGCAAAGCACAATCACTCTACATTTAGAACACGGAGATTCTTAATAGCTTTATTCCAGCCATGGACTTTCATGCAAAGATAGGTACCACGCCAATCTGAATAACACAAAGCAATACGTAAAATTAGTTCACTCCAACCACTTGCATGCGACAAGGAGGCCTGCTTGAGCAGATTTTTGCCGTGGGGTGAGGGTATCGACAATGAGTCCTAGCAAACACATTTTGAAATTTGCACCTCATCATCAAACAAGTTACTTGAATATTATTGCCATAATAGCATTTTCAAATGTTGAACAACTTAGCTCAATGAACCTCGAGCATCTTCAGATTAAGGAGTTAGCCACTAAAATCTAAGACGTACTGCTAGCTACAACAAAGCAATCTGAGACAAAGGTCCTACACAAATGCATCACACGAATTGACCAGATGGCGTTGCTCTAAACCTCACAAACATATCGTCCTATCTACAATAGATGAGGAGACGGGGGCGCTCACTGATTCGTGGATGGGGCCGAAGATCTTGTCGAGGCCTCGCACGCGTGCACGATCATCGACACCTCTGCATAAACAAAAAACCAGCAAAACACCACAGCACAGGTAAGAATTTATGCAGACAGCACACATATTCTAGGATATTATTTTGTATCCGGCGCCAAGAGCCGAAGATGCCTTTTGATGGACTTCACCGTACGTCTTCTTCTTTGTCTTTCCCATCCCATCCACATGTTATTTTGTCTCCCTGATGTCCACCATATGTGGACGTTTCCTTTGCCATGGTACTTCCGGAGGAGCTCTCCATCACTATGTAATGGCTAGCTATGGAGGTTTACTGCCAGGAAATCGATCTGGTTGGCTTGTTAATGATTCATTCAACGGAGTGCTAGATCTAGTCGACGTGCTTGCTCTGGTCACTGGAAAGCTTGATCTAGCCATTGCTTGAAGTCCAGATCCGATCGCGGTAGGCGGAGCGGACAAATCCATGGGGGCAAAGATCTGGGATCCCTGGCGGTGAGGAGCTCGTTCGGGATCAATTTCGGTGGGGAGCAGTACTACCTTCATCGGGGCTCGCATGACGTTTTTTTTGGCTCGGCGGCGGAGCAGAGTTGTGGTCGCGGGAGGTATCTTTTTCCTCCTTCCTTCCAGCTATTTGACGAGTTTTTGACCTATGAAACTCTGGTGGAGATTCTTGTATCCGGATCGCACATAGAGGGAAAAAAATGACCCGTGACTTACGTGTGGCATGGTGGGTAATACACCTAAACTATTAGGGGCAAACCTGTCCAAAAAAGTGTAGGTACTACAAGAAACACTCCTTCCTTTATTATTTTATATATATATATATATATATATATATATATATATATATATATATATAGATATATATATAGATATAGATATAGATGACCTTCCCATCAATTCCGTTAGCTCCTTCCGATAGCTTTATTTTTCTTTGACAAATATGCCCTTTGCCTATACTGGAAAAACCACTGGCATAACTTTTTTTTTACAGCAGAAGCACTGCCGTAACCTTATATGACTAATCTTCATCATTAAATCCAAAATATCTGTGGGATAAATTCCGCTCGCTAAAAAGACAGTCACAGTCGCTAATTTTGGTGTGAGCCCACGTCCGGCTCGGCAAAACCCAATGAGAACTAATCTTCGCGTAACGCACGAGCGTAAGTGATTGTGATCTAATCTGACTGTCTCGATGTACTCCTGTATTTATGCAATGTAATTAACGCACGTTGTATTCATGCTCTGAACCAAATCAACTGAATCAAATCAGTATTTATATTTCTCAATAAGCCCGCACTGGTACGTACGACTTCTGTATCTCGCCACGATCGATCAGCTATCATCCTGTGCGTGCGTCTCGCCGTCGTGCGTGCGTTGCTGCATACCATTCCATGACCAGATGTACATGTCTTAATTAGTCGTTTTACATATCCAAATATGTTATATAACCATTGGTTTTCTCTTGTACAAATTTTTGGTAACAAAAGTGTCTTTTCGTCTTGCTATTTAACTGTTAGTTTTCAGAATGAACTAGAGGGCCATATAAGGCAAAACATTTAGAGAAAGTGTCAAATAGGGAACAATTTTTGTTCCAGGGCCAAGTAAGGAACTGAAACTTTAGATAGGGCCAAATAAGGAATTCTCTCAAAGATTTCATAACATGCTACACACTCCAAAGTTCAGATACAATTTGCACAACTGCTGAACATATGTAACACTTAAGGACATCCTTTCTTTTTTGGTGGAATGCTTCAGGATATCCCCCTCAAACATGTGTAAATTGACATTAATTTGAGGGCAAGCTTAGGCAATGCACAGATCATTTTTTTAAGAGCTTACAACTGGTGCACATCTACGCTCAACTTGTAGCTCATTGGTTTCAGCGACACGAAGATACTTTAATTTGCGGATACGGTGGAAAATGCAAGAAGAAAGCTCATCCATGGCAAGAGAGCACAGTTGAAAAGGTAAATGAAAATAACAAACAGTAGGGGCTAGCATGGAAGCACAAAATGTAATTACAACACAGGATAATCTCTGTTATCTGGGTACTAAGGCCTACATCTTCTACTCCTGATCAGAGGAGTCGTCCACAAACTAGTCAACTCAACTGATATTTGCTGCGAGTTTAGAGACACTTGCATTACATCCAGAAGTATGTTTATATAGTTAGACAGGAACATGCTAGCAAAATAAAGGACTGCATAGGCATATAATCCGAGTAACTTTCATCCTCAAGACACAAAAGGCACTAACACCACCTCAAAACAATAAGCAGAATAGGCATTTCAGTCAACTGACATAATTTGCGCGGATAATATGCACTTTCACGGAACGCAATTTCCGATGGTTCAGCGGCTCAAAGAGGCAGATATCACCAGTCTTCACCTCATTTTCGTTCACAAACTTTGCCCATCCACCTACAATCCTTTTATCGCCAGGCCTGCTTCCAAACCTCACTTGACACCTCTGGCCAAGTCGCACCAGACAGATGCCCTGCGCCTCACCTCCCAAATATTTCTCAACATATTTATTGGAGATGCTCTATTTACAGATACGAAGAACAGAATGAACGTTAGATGATGTTAGACAAGCAAATCAGGAAGTGAAATAACTCTGGAACTTCCTAAGCCCTTCACATTCTACAACCGGGTTATAACATAAAGCATTCTAATACCTTTTTTATATCTGAATACAAGTTAGTCAAATGCATGATCATAGTGCTAGTGGAAGAAGCATTATAAAGAATAAAATATGGAACTCACTATAGTGAATCTTCCGGTAACATTGGTCTTTTGCATCATGGCCACATAGACTGGAATTCCAGAATGAATTCTCTGGACCATCTGCTTCACTGCTTTCTCCTGAACTTCAGTTAGGCGCGTAAAACGTGCAGTGACATACTCAGGCAAAGTGTCTATTTCATGACCAATATCTTCAGAGGACAAAGAATCTCCTGAACAAACCACAAAGAAAAGAAAACAACTACGTAGTTAATATATCTGTAAGACAAAAGAAAGTGTATCTCGGGTACCATCTGGTAGCATGAATTGCCACTAGATGACTTAAGAGGAGGAAGAACTCAACATACTCTTGTTGCCAAGACTAGAGTTATCCCTTTGAAGACGTAACTGTCCTTCTGTTGAAGGCGGCTGTATTTGCATGGCCTGAGGTTGAGCAAGAGAATCTTCCACGGTTTCATTATGCAATTGCATTTGTTTAAAATGAGGACGAGAATGAGAATGATCTGCCGCTTTAGTAGCATCTTTATGCCTTTCTTCGACTCCGTCGCAACCAATTTTGGAGGAAGTACCAATATCCTTTGCATGGATGATGTGGACTTCCATCGTGCAAGTCTTCTGTTTTTTCAACAATTCAAAGATGCAGATATCACCCATCTCAACATCATTGCCTTTTACAAACTTCCGCCAGCCAGATATAATCCTTTTATTTTCAGGGTGACCACCAAATATAACTTCCCACCTCTTGCCAAGTCGCTGAAGACATATGCTTTGCTCCTTATCTCCCAAATATCTCTTGACATATTGTTTAGGGACACCCTAGTTACAGATTTGGGATAAAACAATTAGATAACGACATCAAAAGAAGGTTTCAACCCAAGGTCATTATCATACCACAAAATATATGATCTAAAAGTTGAGTGATCAAAAAAAAAATTATTTAAAACATTTAACATAGTTTTTTCAACAGAAATCTCTAATTTAATAGGCTTGCTGCAGATTTCTAGCAGAATGCAATTTCAACAGCAAAGTTCAACACTTACTAGAGTGAACGCTCCCGTGAGATTGCACTTGCTCATCACGGACACAAAGATTGGGTTGTCAGATTGCATAGATTGGACCTTCTGGTCAACCTCCTTCTTCTGCGCTTCACTTAGATGGGTGTTCCACCCGAGCATGTATATAGGTGTATCACATACATCAATATCATCTGTTGAGGACAAAGAATCTCCTGTAAAGAAAAAGAAAAATATTACTGAATACATAAATTAGTTATGCTCGCGTCAGCTGTGCTCTGTAAGGATTTATATCTCTACTGTCACACATGGTAAGATAAGAAGGAACTGAGAGTCTGAGAAGGAATGCCTGAAGAACTCGCCAGGGTCTTGTTGCCATGACCTGAGTTATCCCTTTGAAGATTCGACTGTCTCTCGGTAAGTTCACATGCCAACTGCGTTTGCACGGACTGAGGGTGATACTTAGAATGATTCAGAGTCCCAGTAGGCGGTGTCATTTGCATGGGCTGACTATGGCCAACAAAATGGTCCACATTTGAAGTAGGCGATAGCATTTGCATGGGCTGAGGCTGCCCTTCAGACCATCTCAAATTCGCGGTAGGTACTTGCGTGCGCACGGGCTGAGTATGCCCTTGAGAATGGTTCACATTTTCAGTAGGAGATTGCATTTGAGGGAGCTGGGAATGACCACGAGAAAGCCCCAATGTTTCAGGTGTGTCAATGTGCCTTTCCTGCACATAAGTAGACAGAGCAGCATTGTCTGCAACAACTGACGATGCTTTCTCACGGCCAAATCGATCAAAAACTATGACCTTGAACTGAGAGTTTCCATTGTATCTGAGTACCACAGAGTCGTCAATCTGTAGATCGTAGGCTTCGACGAATGCCCCCCCATCCTGCTCTAAGGACTAGCTTATCTGGATACTTGGCAACTTCGACAGTGTAACTATGACCATTTCGTGTTTCTAGCTTGATCTCTCTTGGGATCTCACCCCTGAATCTTTTCAGAAAATCATCTGGAACGGTCTGCAGAAACAAAAGCAATGGTTTAAATCTCAGGAGGATACAAAGTCTGAATCTGGTGCAAAACATATACTCCTATTTGACAGTGATGTGAAAACAAACGGGGAGAAAGGTGCTAGCATACTTTCTCTACATTTACTGGTGTAGCATTTAGTGTGTCTGTTGTCATGTTAATGCCTTCGATTCAGGGATCAATTCAACGTGCAACAAAATAAGTCCCAAATCTGCAGGAGTAACTTGGATATGCAGAAGTATGCGACCTACTAGTAGCTTGTCACAGAACACAAACAGAAAACAATGTAGCTGAACATGGATTGCAGGCGAACCATGAAAATAAAAAGAAAACACTGCAGTTGAATAGGGGCATGTGGCTTACCATCTCACGACGACAGCCATCCAACATAAACATCAAGAAGTACTTCTCCCGGTCATCCAGACTGCAGTAGTCCAGTTCATCCCTCCGCTCGCATCTTCCGCAGCCCATGCCCATGTTTTCACTAGACATGCATAGTAGTAATTAGCAGTGAGGACTTTGGTGCCAAAACGTGAAAAACGATGATCACGCGAATGCCGTTGAGATTGGTGAGAGAAATTCGGAGGAGGCTTTACCTTGCCTGGCGAGTCGCTCGGCGCAACTTCTGGAGCAGCTAGAGACCGTTGAAACACACCGATACTAGTTCAAGATCAGGCGGAAAAAGAATCGTGAGCGGCGGGGTTAATTAGGACGGCCGCGCATCTGTTGAGAATGTTGTGGAGGTGAACTGCGGAATGCTGCAAGAGTTCAGCAGCCGGAAGAGGCAGAGGATCTGAAGAGGAGATTGGGAGAAAGAAACCTCTCCCGAAGGGTGCCTCTGACGGGATGAGGGAGAAAGAAACCTCTCCCGAAGGCTCGGCGAGAAGACGGGGATGGGAGCATCTCCACCGGCGTGGCCGGCAAACGCGACCGCAGTTGTTTATGGAAGAGAAAACCGTGATCCTAAATGTTTGCGAGCAGCTTGGTTTCTAATTTTTAAAATGAAATATTTAAATCTTAAATGTTTTATAGGTAGGGCATGCATGGTTCTAAATGCGTCTGCCCCACGTTGACCGGTGCCACGTCACCGTCACGTTAGCTGTAGGGCCCACGAGGCTCAACCGCCGGATATAAGAAAATGCAAAGAGCCCCTTCTGTTCCTCTGTCGCACACTCGACGCTCTCTCTCCTCATCCCTTTCTCTCCCGCCATGGTGCTGCTACGGTGATGACCGGAGGTGACGGACCGGCGGAGGCAGCCGTGGAGACGGGGCCCATGAGGATGGATCCCGCGAGCAAGGGCCAAAGGTGCGGCGACCCGGCGATCTTCCTGCACGCTACGACAAGTAACCATGGATCCCCTATGTGTAGCACCATCAGATTTATAGCTCGAATCGGATAGAAATTGATGAAATGTCTGTTAATTAGGATCACTTGAGGAATTCACGATAGAAATCAATTATGCTGTTTTTTTGCGGATTTGGGCCTTCCAAGAGCTATGTCGATGGCAAAGTTGCTAGGTTTGATGGATATGAAGCAGATACATGGTCACCTCTGTGGCTCACTGATTTTATGGAGCAGCTAGGCTATAGTCAACCAGAAAAGTACTCTTTGTACTGGCTGCTCCCTGGACAAGATCTTGGATCAGGACTTAGAATTATAGACCGTGATATTGACACAATGCACATGATTTCTGTTGTTCCTAAATTCCAACACTTCTAGTTGTTTGTGGACCATAAAGATATGAATTTTGTCAATAATGTTTTAATTGATGATGCTCTCATATCTGGCTCTCCTAATTGGCCTCCTGTGTTGAGCCCAGTATCTGTCAAGCATAAGGAACCAATAGGCAGTAGCAGTGCTCCAGCTATGCAGCAGTCAAATAACTACGGGCATGAGCTTAGAAGAAGTAGGAGGAAGCTTGATGTGGAGGAGGAAGCTCAAGATTGCTTAGTTGTTGACAGTGAGGACAGTGAGTTGGATGAAGACTGGGCTGACTCTGAAAATAAGGTAGCGACAAGTGATGATGATTTATTTGAAGAATAGGTGGATGAAAAATTTGAAGAAAACAAGAAGAATATATCCAAATGGGTAGATGACTCTGACTATGATACAGATGCAGATTTGAATGAACTAGAAGATTCAGACATTGAAGCAATTGTTTCAACAGATGAAGTGGAAGTAGTGGACAAGCAAGGAATAAAGAAAAAGAAGAATAAGGTGGAGCTGAGAAGGTGGAGGCCAGAGAACATCATAGAAGGTGTGTGCAATGAACCTAGCCACAATAAAAGAAAGTGCCCATCTCTTGATAGAGATGCAGTAAGTAAAGCACAGCTAGCAGCAGATGCATCAGCTACAGCACAACAAGCAGCATGGAAGAACCAGAACCAATTCAAATTGTACTACCTAATGATGACCTTGAAGATCAAACACAACCTCCAGAGAATGACAGCCAAAAGAAATAGTAGTGCAAAGGTACATTTCTCTCTTTTGTTGTTTACTAGTACATTTCTATCTTTTATTTTTTTACTTGCACATTTCTGCCAGAAAAAGGTTTTACCACAAATGGAGACAAGTGCAACAGCTAGTATTATGGCATATGCAATGAGCTATGGTGTTGCATCATCTTGTGTTATTAAGGTTCTACACGAACAAGTGAGTTCCTTTTTTGTTGCTATCTTCTAAAACTGTGCAATGTAATAAATGTTCACAACTTGTGGCAATTGCAGGCAGCAGCAACTCAACGGTCCCAGACTGCACCACCAGATCATCTCCCAGAAATCCAGTTTATTGCTAGCTACAAAGATGATCTACCACCTCCAAGACCACCAACCAAAACCCTTGTTTTAGCTAAGAAGAGGAAGGTTGGGACAAACAAGAAGGAGAACATAGTGCCATCCTAATGTGTAGGATGACAGTAGTATATTTTGGACATGTTTAGAAGAAAGGTTGTATATTTTGGAGAACAAACTCATATTTTGGCTAGGTTTGACACAAACCTGATGCTCTGATGTAGATTTGGTTTCACTCAAACCATGTAAGTGCAAGAGTGCACTTGTTAAATCTGTCAGTAGTTCTTTTGGACAGTATTTCTTTTGGATGTAATGATCTAGAGATGATCAGCTACCATTCAGTACAATGTGGCACATGGATCTCTATCTTTCTTGTCGGTATATTATGTTGAGCATTTCATACATTGCATTTTAAACAACTAGCATTCATTTCCATTCAAATATTACATTAGACCTGATCTACTTAGCAACCGCTACACACACCATCACCACAATTAGACAAATAATTACTCCTAACACTTTCTTGCCAATGACAACTAGTTCATCCATCTTCTTCACTATAGCAACCATGTTCCTTTGTCCAACATCTTCTTCTCCCTTCTTTGTTTCTCCTAAATAGTACCCATTCCTAACCAGAAAATCAACATAGTTGTCCTCTACATTTTCCCAGTAGTAGTGGTTGCAAGGGTTAGGACTAACCTGAGACATTAATCAGAGAGAGAAATAAGAGGATTGGAGGGAAATATAGTTTGATAATCCTAAGAACACTAAAAACAGTAAGAATAACATCTTACTCGATGGTTGGGGCATTTGTAGAAGACACGCCCATGATTGGAGCTCGATTGAGAGACGAGATGAATGGTTATGCGAACTCGACAACATGGACATGGCACCAAAGGCAGCGTTCCCGCTGGTAGCGGCGGCGGGAGAGAAGCTACTGCGAGTTCTTGTGATGGGAATGGAGAAGATGGCTTCCTCCTCGGTCGAATCCACTCAGATGAGCTCGCTGTGGCACTCATGGTGGCGGGCGGCGGCAGCTGGAGAAGAAACAAATTAGGGGAGAAGATCTAGGGGCTGGGGACTATGAAGCCAACTACTTATAGGGGTTCATTTGCAAAAACGCAGCCAGCCACGGGAAATCTCCTGCGTAATGACCAGCTATCGACGTGGCACCGTTCAACATGGGGCAGACCCATTTAGGACCGTGTGTGCCTCACTTATGAAATATTTAGGACCTAGGTATTCCATTTCAAAGATTAGGGACCAAAATAACATAACGCGTAAACATTTAGGACCACGGGTACGGTTTTCTCTTTCTGGAAGGCGCTTCCCAAACCGCCAGCCGTTGGCAGAAGATGACTACACTGATGCTCCCAACAATTAGTTTAAAAAATTTAATAAACCCTAGTTTATTAAAACAAAATCAAATATAGTTCACGCAATAATTTAAATATTTCAAATAGATCAAGACGAACGGGTCCGTTCCCCGGTGAGTTTCCTTTGAACACCCATACACGCTTCACAAGATATTCTCATAGTTGTGTATGCACTTGTTCGTCATGGATTTATTGATTTAGGGTGAGGAAGGCACCAAACTCAGTCGGCATCTCGTGATAGACATCGGCAAGATGGCCCATGTGCTCAAATAGATGATAGTCAACCACTGAAGCATCGTGCTCATTCTCGATGATCATATTATGCATGGTCACATATCCATTTATCACCTCCTACATTTGAGACATTAACCAGGTAAGAGAGGGTACCAGATGATAGAAAAACAAGCTCGGAGCATACCAAATGTTCACTCAACATTCTTAATATAAGCCTATTGGCACTTTGAAAACCAAACTCTTGCATCAGTATGAGGGTCAGGATTGTCTTCACGAAGGTGACCCATATAGGGTAAATACCATCGTCTAGTTAGTAGTCTTTGGTGTATTCCCTACCACTTACCACATAGTCACCACTAGCGAATGACTTTTAGCAAGTCTACCAAATAATAGAGATCGCTGCAGCATGTTGATATCATTGTGAGATCCAGCCATGCTAAAGAAAGGCCAAATCCACAAGTCATAAAATGCCAGAGCATATAGTACCATGTTGCATTCTCTAGTACAACCTTTGTACATACCTTGCTAGGCGGACATTTTTTTCCATCCCAAATGTATGCAGTCGATGCTTTCAAGCATCCTAGAAAATCTTCTAGCTACGTTATGTGCCAATATCCAAGTTGTGTCTTGTGCATTTAGTGTTCTCAAACAAACGTATCCAAAGTATCTAACCATAGCACGATAGAACATGTACACACTCAAATACGGTGGACTCGGTGATTTTTGAGTAGTCATCTGGTGTTTTTGGATGAGCTCTCTATGCTAGACTTCTCAGTGCGGCCGTCCATTTCTAGACCAAGGTGAAACCTACCAATCCGGTACAATCCTTCCTACAAATGAAGTACGAATTAAAACCTGCACGCCATGTAGAATCTTTATGAAGAACACTTTGTTCATTTGAAACTAGCGCCAGAATACAAGAGGCCCATATGTTGGGTCATCTTGAAAATAATTGGTCTCAACACTAGAGAGAATCTTTATGAATTTTGCTATTGTATTTATTGTTGTATTTCTAGCCATGGTATTAAGAGAACTCTCTATTGTAAATGAGTATAAGTTGATATGAGTGGATATAATTGGGACTATACATAATCATGCATATGATCCACCAATCCCAATTATGTCAATCTAGCAATTTTATTGCCTATTTCTTCCTCAACTTCTCTCATGTGAAATAGTGATATTTTGCTAGTTGATTTCTCCTTGTGATACTCGTTGCCTTTCTCCATATATTTCAACTTTCTCCTTTTTCCCTTGGTGATAGTTGTAATGTATGGGGTGTGTTGGTTGTTGAAGCTCATCAATGTACAATAAGATATTTGAGACTTTGGCCATGCTTTCAAGACAAATCTTATTGGTATTGTCATGACTTCATTTTGGATATCTTGCTCTATTTATTTTAAGTATCTACTTTGTGTGTACATGTTTCGTTGCGGATCAATATCTTTGCAAGATTGTCGACTTAGAAACTTATACACATGAAAGAGGTTACTCTATCTTTTCTTGATATCTTCCTTGTTTCGTGTGTGTTGTATGGTCATATTAAGCAATATCATTCATTGAAGACTATGTGGATACGTAATGATCATCCATGTACTAATCTTATAATATGCTTTGTTATGCATCTCACACATCCTTGTGGTTGAGCCTGCTTGTATGTTGTCTCTTACTTATTGCTCAACCATTTGTTTCTTGTAAATTTTATGCATTGGTATATGCTCATTTGTTATAAGTGAAATAGAGGAAGTGAGGATTCCATGTTGTGCACATTGTATTCACATACAAAAACCTAATGTTGCACATACCTTGGGGAACTTCCTAATTTTATTTATAGCATCACTTTGTGCTTATCATATTTGTTCTCTCATGTCTTGTATTGTTAAATGGAGTTGGATGAGTGAGGATTCCATGATTATGCACTTTGTTCCCAAATGCAATTATCATAATTGGTGCATTATCTTTGGGGAGATCATCTAATTCATTTAATAATGCTCATTTGTCTTCTTTCTCATTCATTGTGCCTTAAATGTTTATGGGGGGAGTGAGGATTCCATATTTGTGCATTTTATATTGAAATACAACTATTTTAAAATGTGCACAAATCTTGGGGAGCTTCTCTACTTGTCATTTAAAACAATCTTTTGCTCTTATCATAATATCTTGCTGTTTCCATTTGGACTCATTTGTTGTTTTCAATTGGTTTGCCGGATCTTGTGATTGCTTACATCATTTGTTGATGCGTATTTTATTTTATTTATTTTATCAATCTTTGGGTCCTCGATATAGTTCTACTTCCTCCCAAGTACACACCTTTGGGTATTTATCACTATATTGGCCTTCTAGAACTTGTCACCCATTTCGACAATCGATGCCAATGGGAGAGAAGTTTTAGAGGGTTTAAGGGAAATGGTTTATGCTTTGAGTTTGTTTCTAAGCATCTGCTTTTCATGCTCTTGCATCTTTGTTGTTGCTTAGCATGTAGTATATATATAGAGGAAACTCCACCAATGATAATGATTGAGCAATATATGCAATGAAATTCAAGTTCATCACACATGCATAGATTGTGGGGGAGTTTGCTCTATATATGGTGATGGTACCAATATCACATACTTGTGTAGTATTTGATATTGGCGCTACCATTTTATTTGTTAAATTCCTTATATAAACCCTCTCAAATGGATTGTCATCAATTACCAAAATAGGGGAGATTGAAAGAACATGTGGGCCCCCATGTGTGGCTTTGGTAATTAATGACAATCTCTATGGACTAATGCTTGTATCGAGTTGTACTTGTAGGAAATGTCCATAGGCAATGCTTCAACCATATGTTGGCTTCAAGGTTTGGAGAAGAAGTGAAGAGGATCATGTGGTGACCAAGGTGTTCAAAGAATGGTCCAAAAATTGGTCATATGAGAGTTAAAGCTATGGCAAGTATGTCTTGAAGAATAAGATGGAGTAATATCTCTGGTGTACCTTTAAGGCATCAACATAATGAAGAAACGAAAAAATGATGTGTAATATCTAGAAGATCTCATGCTTAAAGCTTGCCATCCTTGGTGATCATGGATCGATGAAGACAAGGTCAAAGTAAAGGTTTCCCCATATTGTATGGGGGAGTAACTTGCAAGTCTTCATCAAGCAAGTGCGTACAAGAGCAATCAAGAAAGGTGTTCCATCTTGAGAAGGACAAGACCGTCTACATCATAATCAAGTGGAATATGCGCAAGGCAAAGGTATGATCTTTGAAAGGATCGTATGGGCACCTAGAGGGGGGGTGAATAGGTGCTACTTCAAATTTTCTTCTTTTTCAAATTAAGGTTTGACAATAAGGTAAATTCTCTAGATAATGCAACTACGGTGAATTTACCTATATGACAAAATGCAAGGGCTACCACAACACACAGTAGTAACAAGTAAGTAAGGTGCGGTAAAGGATAGAGGTAACCGAAAAGTGGACGCGGAGACACAAGGATTTGTTTCCCGTAGTTCCTTCCTTTTGAGGGGAAGTACGTCTACGTTTGGAGAGGGGGTGGTTTCAAACCACCAACGCCACAAGAGGCCTCCCTTGTTCTCCGATGAATCTCACCCCAATGGGATCGATTCACCTTCCACTATATCGACAACCTTCAAGGTGGAAGCCGGCACCGTTACAAGTTTGGGGCACACATCCACAACTTAATCGGAGGCTCCCAAATACAAGCAAGTTGTCAAAGCAATCAAAGACAAGCTTGTAAGAACAAAAACAAGAGCTAGGGTTTCCAACAAAACACTAGAGCAAAGGGGCCCTCAATGAAATGAGGGGGAAATGAAGATCTCTTTTGGTGAAGTAGTAGATCGGGGACTCCTCCTTCGATTCTCCAAAGATCAAGGACTTTGGGTGGTTGGATGATGAGATCTTGAGAATTTGAGTGGCTCCAATGGACTCCAATGGTGGGCAATGACTTTAATGAGCTGAGCAATTTGTCCCAAGGTAGGTGGAGGGGTATTTATACCCCTCCACGAAATATATGGCCGTTGGAGCACTAAATGACCGGTAGTACCGGTACTCAAGCGATAGTACCGCTTGCAAGCGGTACTACCGGTCCAGTACCGGACCAAGTACCGGTGGTGACCTTGTTCTTCAGAATTCTTTAGTCTTGGGCGGTACCCCCTTGCGGTACTACCCCCAAGCGGTAGTACTGGACGTAGTAAGCGGTACTGCCGGTCCCAAGTACCGCTTGGTACTGACCAAAACGGAGAGGGGAGGGTGCTAGTCAGTATGCAGCGGTATCGCTGAGCGGTATGACCGCCTCAAGCGGTAGTACCGCTTGTACCAAGCGGTACTACCGGTTGGGCCGGTAGTGCCGCTCCGTGGTACCGGCGGGTACTGACTAGTACTCACCCTTCTCTCTTTTGATCGGTGCCAACCGGTACTAGAACCGGTAGTACCGGTGTCAAGCGGTAGTACCGGTTGCAGGTCCGGTACTACCGGTTGACACAGAAGTTTCTGCAAAGGGAAAATGCTATGCCATGACTTGTGGTTTCAATGGTGGACAACGAAGTGTCGATCATATCATTCATATGACTCATGCTTAACCTTTCGGTTCTTGTGTTCCGAGGCCATGTCTGTACATGCTAGGCTCGTCAAGTTAGACCCAAGTATTTCCGCGTGTGCAAAACTGGCTTGCACCCGTTGTATGTGAGCGTAGAGTCTATAGCACCCGATCATCACGTGATGCTTGGAAACGACGAACTTTCGCAACGGTGCATACTTGGGGAGAACACAATTTTTATCTTGATCTTTAAGTGAGGAATCATCTTATAATGCTACCGTCGCGATCTAAGCATAATAAGATACATAAAGGGATAAACATCACATGCATATAACTTTATGTGACATGGTATAGCCAATCTTCGCGCAATGATCTCCATCTTGTGCGTTCCGGCATGATCTCCATCACTCCACCATGATTGCCTCCACCACGAATAGCAACTACAACTATTGCTAACTACTTAGCGATAAAGTGAAGCTATTACATGGCGTATAAGAAGTTGACTCGCAGGTCATACACAATTATAAAGACAACCATATGGCTCCTGCCGGTTGTGTACTCATCGACATGCAAGTCGTGAAACATTACAAAACATGATCATCGCATACAATATACACATCACATCTTGGGCCATACCATATCACAGAAAACACTCCCTGCAAAAACAAGTTAGACGCCTCTACTTTGTTGTTGCATGTTTTACGTGGCTTATGGGAGTAGATGCTAAGAAATATTCTTACCTACGGAAAGCCACAACGGTGATATTATGGTTGCCAAACTCCGGTGTTAATCCCATGACAACTATAGTGAGAGAAACTGACATCCACCAGCCGCATGTGTGGAACAAGCCACACGTCAAGTGCGGAGCCGGTCTCGCGAACGATGTCGCGTAAGGTTGGCCTGGACCGCTTCAATCTCACTATCCCGCGTCATAAGAAGAACACAAACAAGATGCTTGCAACAGAAAACATCAACGCCCGCAACAACCATGTTGCGTTCTACTCGTGAATCACATCTCCGCATAGATCTAGCTCTGATACCACTGATGGGTTTCGCGGCATAGTAAATCAAAATTTTCTACGGATGCGAACAGAGGGAAAGCCAAGATCTAATCTAGGAGATGCAAACAACGAGAGAGATTGGATTAGATCTTCATACCCTTGAAGATTCGCACAGCGGAACGTTCGTCGGAACGTGGGTGATGTAGTCGTACTCGCTTCTCCTCCTCGCGATCCGATCCGATCTAGCACCACAAGTGGCGGTGCCTCCGTGAGATGCACACGTGCAGCACCTCGACGTCTCCTCCTTCCTCGGACCAGCAAGTATGGTGGAGAGATAGATTGGATCTACAACACGACGGCGTGGTGTATATGGTGGAGAATTTCTGCAGCAGGGCTTCGCCTACAAACAGTCGGGAGGGAGAGAGGAAAGCTAGCAAGGCGGCTAGGGTTTGGAGGAGAGGTGTGGGGGGTTGGTGCGCCCCCACCCCTCTTTATATAGAGGGGGGTGCGCAGCCCTAGCCCCTCCCCCAAGCCCAAAGGATAAGGAGTGGGGGCATGGACTCTCCCCTCTTCTAGAAACCCTATCTCTAGTTTAAACGATTTAAACTCTCTAGGATCGGCTGGGCCCTATGGGGCCTTGTGCCCCTGGCCCAAAGCGGCCAGGACACTCCCTCATAGGCCCATGCCCCCTCCCGGAAGGTGGGGCCACGTTGGTCCCCTTCCGGAAGGTTCTAGAAGCTTCCGGTACAATACCGATTAACCCGGAACAATTCCGAACTCCAAAAACTGCACTGCCTTATATGAATCTTATTCTCCGGACCATTTCGGAACCTCTCGTGATGTCCCGGATCCCATCCGAGACTCCAAACAAAAATTCATAAACCAATTATCCAATCTATCCTAGCGTCAAGACACGTTAAGTGTGTGACCCTGCGGGTTCGAGAATATGCAGACATGATCTTCTATCAATAATCAACAGCGGGGTCTGGGCACCCATATTGACTCCCACACATTCATCGATGATCATATCGGATGAACCACGATGCTAGGATTCAATCAATCCCATATATATATTCCCTTCGTCTCGCGATATTTTACTTGCCCGAGATTCGATCGTCGGTACCGTCATACCTAGTTCAATCTCGTTCACAGCAAGTACTTTACTCGTTCCGTAATCCGATATCACTTTGTGATTAACTCCTTAACCACATGCTTGCAAGCGGTGTTGATATCGATTACCGAGTGGGCCTGAAGTATATCTCTCCGACTTGGGAGGGACAAATTCCATCTCGATACATACAACCCAACAGATACTTTCCGATCACCTGAGAGACACCTTTATGATCACCCTCTCATAGGATGACGTTTGATGACCTCAAAGCTTTCTTCCGATACCAGGGAGTTGTATTATCTCATGGTCTAAGGAATACAATATTTGACATAAGAAAAGCTTCGCAAAGACGAACACGATGACACGATCTAATTGCTTTGCTTAGTTTGGGTCTGTCCATCATATCATTCTCCAATGAAATGATCTCATTATCAATTGACAACTCATGTCTATGGTTAGGAAACCTTAACCATCATTGATCAATGAGCTAGTCCATAGAGGCATACTAGGGACACGGTGTTGTTCACAAACCACACAAGTATCAAAGTTTCCGCTTAATACAATTCTAGCATGGAATATAAACTTTATCATGAACAAGAATTATAATAATAACATCTTTATTATTGCCTCCAGGGCATAATTCCAACAGTTCAATCATATGTTCATGCCCAAGTTTACATCTAACATCTAGAAGCTCTTGAGTGTGGGAGAGTTGATCTAAGATGTTCCCAAAATGTAGTTTAGCATCACCTTCTAGGTTAGTCATGAACTCATCAAAGGCAATTAATTCCTTTTTAACATCAAGAGACATTTCATCATCAATTTCATCATTATCTAATTGAGTAGAGTGGGATGATGAGGATACCTCCGTTCCTCTTGCCATAAGGCAAGTGACGTCCTTGGAGGAAGAGTTCTCATTTGGAGAGTCGAAGAGTGAGAGTGTCGGAGTAGAGGTGGTGGCTAGAGCAGCCATACCATGTGAGGTTTCTTCTTATTCCTCATCTTCATCATCGTCATTATCGGAGGAGTATTCTTCATGAGTGATCAAGACAATTTCTCCCGATTTCTTGTTGATGGGGTTCTTTTTGATGAAAGGTTTCTTGTAGGGTGCCTTGAGAGTCTTCTTCAACACAAGCTTCCCACCATTATCTTCTCTCTTCTCATAGGGGCAGCTTGCCACAAAGTGGTAGCGGTCACCACAATTGAAGCAAGTTCTCAACCTAGTGGCATTCTCTCTTTTCCCATTTGGATTGCTTCTTCGTTGCATTTCCATCTTGGCCTTGGCGGGATTCTTCCAAAAGTTCTTTGCATAGAAAGCCATATATTGACTATGAGCAATCTTGACATCATCGGGATGGTCCAAGGAGAGGCCTTCATCACTATCATCTTCATCTTCAAAGTTCACAACTTTGGCCTTTAAAGCAACATTGACCACATTGCTCATACCGAGGGCACGAGCACGGGCATCTTTGGTGTTCTTGGCGGCGACCTTGAAAGCGACCATCTCTTGCATAACTTCGTTTGAGGTCATGAGATGGTAGTTGTGTCTTCCTTGTAAGCTCTTCAAGTCGGTGGGCTCAAAAGGCATGAGTGCACTCACATATTTCCTTTTTATCCATGCATCATCCACATGTGAGGCACCCACATTTCTAAAAGCGGAGGCGGTGGTCTTGAGCCTTCGATACATGTCTTCGTGATCTTCACCTTCTTTCATGTAGAAACCTTCGGCTTCATTGCTTAGAGCATCATATTTGTTCCTCCTCATACTCTCATTTCCAACAAACAACACAGTGAGAGCATCCCAAGCTTCCTTGGCAATGCTAAAGTGCTCAATGTGTGGATAATCCTTTGTTCCCAATCCTTGTTGAATCATATGCAAAGCAGTGGCATTGAGTTGACTATTGACAACCTCTCTTCTTGTCAAGTTGGTTGGATCCCCAATAAAGAGTCCATGCTCGATGATGTTCCATAGTTCAATGCAAGAGCTGCGCATATGAGTTCTCATTAGTGATTGCCATTGAGCAAAAGTAGCAGACTCTTCAAGCTTAGGTGGGTCACCTCTATTGTACACATGAGGGTGAGGGATGGGAGGATCGGGAGATTACCAAGAATCACGGTGCTCGCCCTTCCCCCCATCAGGTCGTGTGGAGGAATTAGCATTGTCTAGTTTATCCCCTACCACCATACCTTCGGGGGATACCGGAGTATTCCCTTTAGGTGCGGGTGGTAGTTCCTCTTGAGGGGATGGGGGTGATGAGCCATCTTTGTCTTTAAGAAGTTGCTCAAGCATCTTCTTGACTTTGTTGACCAAGGAAGAGCTCAATCTTGTTTCCAAGTTTCTGAGATCTTCCATGGTCACCGGAGTTGACTCACTACCATCATCCCCTTCTTGGCTACCCATAATCTCTTAGGCGGTAAAGCCCGAATAAAGAGCCGAGGCTCTGATACCAATTGAAAGGATCGTATGGGCACCTAGAGGGGGGGGTGAATAGGTGCTACTTCAAATTTTCTTCTTTTTCAAATTAAGGTTTGACAATAAGGTAAATTCTCTAGATAATGCAACTACGGTGAATTTACCTATATGACAAAATGCAAGGGCTACCACAACACACAGTAATAACAAGTAAGTAAGGTGCGGTAAAGGATAGAGGTAACCGAAAAGTGGACGCGGAGACACAAGGATTTGTTTCCCGTAGTTCCTTCCTTTTGAGGGGAAGTACGTCTACGTTTGGAGAGGGGGTGGTTTCAAACCACCAACGCCACAAGAGGCCTCCCTTGTTCTCCAATGAATCTCACCCCAATGGGATCGATTCACCTTCCACTATATCGGCAACCTTCAAGGTGGAAGCCGGCACCGTTACAAGTTTTGGGCACACATCCACAACTTAATCGGAGGCTCCCAAATACAAGCAAGCTGTCAAAGCAATCAAAGACAAGCTTGTAAGAACAAAAACAAGAGCTAGGGTTTCCAACAAAACACTAGAGCAAAGGGGCCCTCAATGAAATGAGGGGGAAATGAAGATCTCTTTTGGTGAAGTAGTAGATCGGGGACTCCTCCTTCGATTCTCCAAAGATCAAGGACTTTGGGTGGTTGGATGATGAGATCTTGAGAATTTGAGTGGCTCCAATGGACTCCAATGGTGGGCAATGACTTTAATGAGCTGAGCAATTTGTCCCAAGGTAGGTGGAGGGGTATTTATACCCCTCCACGAAATATATGGCTGTTGGAGCATTAAATGACCGGTAGTACCGGTACTCAAGCGGTAGTACTGCTTGCAAGCGGTACTACCGGTCCAGTACCGGACCAAGTACCGGTGGTGACCTTGTTCTTCAGAATTCTTCAGTCTTGGGCGGTACCCCCTTGCGGTACTACCCCCAAGCGGTAGTACCAGACGTAGTAAGCGGTACTACCGGATCGAGCGGTAGTACCGGTCCCAAGTACCGCTTGGTACTGACCAAAACGGAGAGGGGAGGGTGCTAGTCAGTATGCAGCGGTACTGCTGAGCGGTACGACCGCCTCAAGCGGTAGTACCGCTTGTACCAAGCGGTACTACCAGTTGGGCCGGTAGTGCCGCTCCGTGGTACCGGCGGGTACTGACTAGCACTCACCCTTCTCTCTTTTGATCGGTGCCAACCGGTACTAGAACCGGTAGTACCGGTGTCAAGCGGTAGTACCGGTTGCAGGTCCGGTACTACCGGTTGACACAGAAGTTTCTGCAAAGGGAAAATGCTATGCCATGAGTTGTGCCTTCTTTTATCAATCCTGTGATAAACTTAGTACACGGTTAAATCGATAAGTGTATTGTTATCAAACATCAAAATCCGAGGGATAGAAAAATGCTCTTTCAATCTCCCCCTTTTTGGTGTTTGATGACAATACACTTTTGCAGGATGATTTTAACAATAGGCAAATGAGATTTGTAAAATAGAGAAGAGACTCCCGCTAGATGTGTAGAGACAAATCTCCCCCTCTATTTTACAAACCCAACATGGGTGCACAAGTATGGATACTAGCATTTGAAGACATACCTTTGCACAAAACATGTGATGAGGAATATATAGACAATAGATATTGCATAACATCACAAGATGGATCCACAGAAATAAACCACATAGTCGCATAAGATGGATCCAACCACATAGTTTCACACGACATAAACCACATAGTCTCACACGACATAAACACATAGTAGTCTCACACATAGAATAGAGAGAAATCGAAGTTCACAAGCAATAAAAGGATCAAAGAGAAGAGCGAGCTTGTGACTTCCCATGCAACACCCGTGCCTAAAGTGCAACTTCTCCCCCTTTGGCATCAAGACGCCAAAAAGGGACAAGTGCAGAGCTACCGCCCCAAAGGTCAAACATCATACTCCTCCTACTCCTCCTCATCCTCAAGATCCTCCTCATCCTCATACGTAGGTGGGGCGCGGTGCGAGGAAGAGACATCATCGTCCCAACGGTTGTGATGAGAAATCCACTGATCCTCTGGAGTGATATTGTTCTCGGATCTCTCGGAGATGGTCAACCCTTGAGCAGACATGAGCTCCTTCTGACGAGCACAGGCTTTCTTTGCATACACGTGTGCCTCATACATACGCTTCTGGTTGTCAACCTGGAAGCATAAGATCTTCTTGAGCTTGACCTCCATCCTTTTGGCCCAAGAGGGCTTGGCGTTCTTGCGACGAGAGACCTCATAGTCAGTGTCATGACCACTGTCAGCATGCTCAGAGTCATCCTCATCCTCATCCTCCTCACCTGGCGCAGCGCGAGGTTTAGCATGTACCTTGAGCTTGAGTGCCTTTGGCTTGTGCACAACAAGAGAGCGAGCGGAGAGCGTCCTAGCAACGACGGGGCACTTGGACACAATGAGGGCCATAATGTAAGGAGCAAAAGGTGGAACCCTCCGAGTGTGAGCAGCGGCAACCATCTCATTCCAAATGAAGTCTGTCACATCAAGAGGTTGGCCGGTTTCTCTGTTGAGGAACGTGTTGAACAGCAAGTCAACGGAGAACCCATGTATCTCGTCCTTGTTGCCCGCACGAGGAGCAACAGTCTCACGGAAAATGCGATGGAGAATGTCATATGTGGGTAGGAGATCCTTGATTTTGCCAGCAATCCCATGGCCTCGAATATACAAAGGTCGGAGAACATCCTTTTTGGAGGGATTCTCCCGCATGTGACAGCGGAAACCACATGGAACGTCATGGCCGCGGTCCTCATACCCCAATATGGCAGCAAACTCCGCAAGCGTAGCCTCCTTGACAGCACCTTGAGTCATCCAGGTAATCTTCCGATTGCGGCCATTGTGGAAGTGTGCAGTGGCATAAAACTGGCAGATGAGTAGGGGATCATAGTCATGCTGAAACTGCATAATGGGGAGCATACCAAGGTTTGAGCAGATTTCCTTAGCTTCACCAAAGTAGCCAGAGTTCTTGTCAAAGTGTCCCAAGTCAATCCACTGCTGAGGCACCACCAGTTGGGTATTGGTCATAAGAACCTCATGATACACACGCTCTTGGAAGTCATCATAGAAAAGACTGTCTGCCCTTAACGCGCTCCTGCTGTGGGAGTATGCATTGTCCAGTCGGAGAGCCCTAAACTCTGCCTCAGAGATGTCAGAGAGTGTCTTTGGCCCAGATGGCCCAGAGCTGAGACTCTTGGTACGCCTAGTGGAAGAGGGGCGAGAGGGAGGGGCTCTGCCACGCCCAGCTGAGCGCTTGGTAGCCCCTTCGTGACCCCCACGACCACTTCGATTGGTAGGCAACTTGGAACGGCGTCTTGGCTGTGGCATAACTTCTTCCTCAGACTCAGTCTCTTCCTCAACAATCTCACGGTCAGACTTGGAGCGCTTCCGTGCACCCCGAGAACCACCTGCATCTGTGAAAGCACGAGGGAGGATAGCACGGAGATAAGGACACAAGAATCAAGAAGGAAACAACCAAGAGAATCAACAAATTGGGCAGAACATGGTGGTCAGAGTGGACCGGTACTACCGGACCTGACAACCGGTAGTACCGCTTCAAGCGGTAGTACCGGAAAAAGTTCCGATACTACCGGTTGAGCGGCACACCAGTTGTCAGATCTGACGGGAACGGGCCAAATTGACGGGATGAACTGCTAAATAGGCGATTCTACTAGGTAACAAGGAATAATATGGCAGTACAACCTTGCAAGTAGTCAATTTCTCCACAGATCTAAGCCCAAAACCTAGATCTAATGGGGAAATCAAACAAGAAGAGGAGGGGCGGTTGTACCGGGATCCATGGCGGTGGAAAGGAGTGGGAGCCCGCCCGAAGGCCGAATCCAAGGAGAATCCGGAGGGAGGAGGGTGCGGCAGGGCTCCGGGGCCTTCAAGAACTCCGGTGGCGGCGCAGGTGAGAGTGGGGGACGTGGGAAATAATGAGGCACTGAGGGGTGCCTCTTCCCACGCGTCCATTATATACCTGGAACCGTCAACCGGTAGTACCGGTTGTTGGAGCGGTACTACCGCTTGGAAGCGGTAGTACCGGTTCAACGACCGGTAGTACCGGTTACCGGTAGGACCGGACATTCGGGCGGTAGTACCGTTCCTGGAGCAGTTTTGCCAGGAGACGACCTGGGAACTTCCCAGGTGCGGTAGTACCGCTCTCACATCCGGTAGCACCGGTCCCATCTAAGTCCAAAGCCAGGGATCAAGGATGATTCTTGTGCGGGAAGAGAGAGGGTTTTCATGAGGGAGTACGGAGGCTTGGGTTAAGACAAGTGAGCTGAGAAGCACATGCACTCTAAAACCAAATGGAGGAAACAAATAAATACCAAACTAGAGTGCATGAGACTAAGAAAGATGAAGACAATTCAAATAGATGGCAATTAAGAGTGAAGACCAAATCAACTAAGTGACAAACATGAGTAAGCACATCAAACCTCTCGATTGAGAGGGGGCGGTGGCCTAGGCCACCATATTTGAGTATACTCGGCTTGGCACCACGAAGATATATCTTGGGTCCATTACCGAAACTCATCATTGAGCTCACATATCACAAAATGATATTAAGAGGAATGATTTTTGTTTAATTTGCGCATAATGGGGGGAGGGATAGTCCAATCAATTAGGACCGCACTCCCCCTATGTCCATGCCTACACCTAAACCAAACATGGGTCGAGTATTAGGTGAGAATGCAAGATAATCAAGTCAAACTCCTAGAATCTACGATATTTAGTTCATTCCTCAAGTAGCAAAACCTTGCTTCATCAAGTGGCTTCGTGAAGATATCGGCAAGTTGATCTTTGGTTGATACATAGGATAGATCAATATCACCTCTAGCAACATGATCTCTAATAAAGTGATGTCGAATCTCAATATGCTTTGTCCTTGTGTGATCCACCGGGTTGTATGCAATCTTGATGGCACTTTCATTGTCACATAGAAGAGGCAATTTTTCACAATGGACACCGTATTCCTTTAAAGTTTGCCTCATCCATAGTAATTGGGTGCACGCACTAGCAGCAGCAACATACTCGGCTTCGGCGGTGGAGAGAGATATACAATTTTGCTTCTTAGAAGACCAACATACCAAGGACCTACCAAGGAATTGGCAAGCCCCGGATGTTGATTTTCTATCATCCTTGTCTCCCGCCCAATCCGAGTCCGTGTATCCACAAAGAGCGAATGTTGAGCCTTGAGGGTACCAAAGACCATAAAATGGGGTATGAACTAAATATCGAAAGATTCTCTTGACCGCCATTAAATGGCTTTCCTTAGGAGCCGCTTGATATCTTGCACACACACCTACACTCAACACAATATCGGGTCTAGATGCACAAAGGTAAAGCAAAGAACCAATCATAGACCGGTATACCTTTTGATCCACATCTTTACCATTTGGATTTTGTTCTAGATGAGTCTTTGTTGCCATGGGAGTAGGGGCTCCATTCAAATCTTGCATTTTGAATCTCTTGAGCATATCTTGAGTATACTTGGCTTGATTGAAGAATGTTCCTCCTCTAACTTGCTTGATCTCAAAGCCAAGGAATACTTTCAACTCCCCCATCAAGGACATCCGGAACCTACTAGTCATAAGCTTTGAGAATTCATCATTAAAAGCTTTGTTAGAAGAGCCAAAGATAATATCATCAACATAGATTTGGCATACAAAAAGCTCCCCATTAACCCTCTTAGTAAAAAGAGTGGGATCGATTTTCCCAACCTCAAAGCCACGGTCAAACAATAACTCTCTAAGGTGCTCATACCACGTGCGTGGGGCTTGCTTGAGCCCATAGAGCGCCTTATCAAGTTTGTAGACATGGTTTGGGAAGTTGGGGTCCTCAAATCCCGGGGGTTGCTTGACATATACCAATTCATTCAAGGGACCATAAAGGAATGCACTTTCTACATCCATTTGTTGCAACTTAAAGTTATGATGTGCCGCATAAGCAAGAAGGATACGAATGGACTCAAGGCGAGCCACGGGTGCATAAGTCTCTCCATAATCAATGCCTTCAATTTAGGAATAACCTTGTGCAACCAATCTAGCCTTGTTCCTTACAATAATCCCATGCTCATCTTGCTTGTTCTTGAATATCCACTTTGTTCCAATAACATTGCGGCAATCCTTTGGCTTCTCAACTAACTTATATACTTTGTTTCTCTCAAAGTTGTTGAGCTCTTTGTGCATAGCTTCTAACCAATCCGAATCTTCAAGGGCTTCCCACACTTTATTTGGTTCAATCATGGAAATGTGAGCTTGATGTTCACTGAACCTCTTCAATTGTGCTCGTGTGGAAATTCCTTTCCTTAAATCTCCAACAACATTTTGGAGAGTGTGGTCTCTTATTTCCAACATTCTTCCCTTTCTAGCTTCGCGACGAGCGTAGATCTCCTCATTGTTTCTTGGAGGAACCTCTTCATCATTTTGATCCTCGTCTTGACCATCAACTTGACCTTGGTCATTATTGGATTCATTCTCTATATTGGGAGGCACGGATTGACCTTGGTCTTGATCAAGTGTTATTCTAGCCTCAACTTGAGCACCCCTCAAAACAGCTTGGATGGATCTTCCTTGGCAAATTGACTTGACTCCACTTGACACCCCATCAAATGGACCAAGCTCCCTTTGACTAGAGTTCACACATTGATCACTATGTTGAGGGTCCACATCTTGTCTTTGGCTTGAGTCAACGTCCTCCTCGGTAGACGGAGCATGTTGAGGTTGTGAAGATGAGGGCTCCACTCGAGTGGAGCATAGTTCTTCTCGATCCGCCACCATAAGGGGTTCCTCAATGGGGCGGATATAACCCACACCCATTCTTCCTATGGCATCCTGAGGCATTTCAACATCTGCATCACAAGCATCAACACGCCCCCCTTGGGGACCATCATATTCTTCGAAGGTCACACTACAAGATTCTATGACGGCTCCGGAGAGCTTGTCATAGATTCTATAAGTGTGAGATTCGAGACCATAGCCAACAGAAATACCCTCTAATGCTTTAGATTCGAATTTAGACAAACGAACACCTTTGATGAGATAGAAACACTTACAACCGAACACCGGAAATAAGATATGTTGGGCTTGTTACCGGTAAGTATCTCATATGGAGTCTTGTTGATTTTCTTGCGGAGGTAGAGCCGGTTTGAAGCATGGCAAGCGGTGGAGACGGCTTCGGCCCAGAAGTTGTATGGAGATTTAAACTCCGCCAACATGGTCCTATCCATCTCAATAAGAGTCCGGTTCTTCCTTTCGGCCACACCATTTTGTTGAGGGGTGTATGCTGCGGAATATTGATGCTTAATTCCCTCATCACTAAGGAAGTCATTCAAGGTGTAGTTCTTGAACTCGGTGCCGTTGTCACTTCTTATAATCAACACGGGAACATTGTGTTTCCGTTGAACCAAGTTGATGAAGTCGATAAAAGTCCTTTGAGTTTCACTCTTCAACTTGAAGAAATAAACCCAAGAGTATCTTGAAAAGTCGTCAACAATCACCAAACAATATTTCTTCCCACCAAGACTTGCATGAGATGGAGGACCAAATAGGTCCACATGAAGGAGTTCCAAGATCTTGTTAGACTTGATTTGGTTCGTGGGCTTATGAGGAGCGTCATGCATCTTCCCTAGAACACATGCCCTGCAAACACGATCTTTGGCAAAGGAAACATTTTCTTTTAGTCCAACAATATGGCCCTCTTTATGGAGACTTTGCAAAGTTCTCATATTGACATGGGCTAGTCGGTGGTGCCATAGCCAGCCCACATCGGCCTTTCCGTATAAGCACATCGGACCTGCAGTGGCTTGCCCCGAAAAGTCCACCACATACAAGTCATTTTCGACGTACCCAACGAAAGCAACCTTGAGAGACTTGCTCCACATGAGGACCACAATATCATTATCAATAAAGACGGCAAAGCCCATCTTTCCAAGAGCACAGACAGAAAGTAAATTGTAACCAAGGGTTTCAACAAGCATGACGTTCACGAGTGTAATGTCGTGAGCCACCACTACCTTGCCAAAACCCATTACCGTAGATTTTGACTTGTCGGCATATGTGACGGTGATTTGATCTTCATTTGACACCAAGTCCTTGACAATAGACGAGCTTCCGGTCATATGACAAGTGCAACCACTATCAAGCACCCATTTTGAACCTCTGGAAGCATAGGTCTACAAAAGATCAAGCTAGTTTTTAGGTACCCATTTTTCAATGGGTCCTCTTTTGTTAGTAACAAGGGTCTTGGGAACCCAAATATACCAAGCAATATAACCATCATACGGACCAACATATTGTGCATACACATCACCATAGTAATCACGCATTAGAACATAGTGAGGGTTAGCACTTCCCGCAAAATCGTCATGAGACATAGTTTTGCCAATTGTGGTCTTACTTCCCACAATGGTCTTGTTGGTCTCTTGTGCAGGCTTGTCCTTCTTCTTCTTGTTGTTCTTCTTCTTTGTTTTGGAGACAAAACCAATGCCCCCTTTATCACCACTATGCCTTTGCTTGCTCAAAAGATCATCAATAGACTTGTTACCTTGTGGAAATGTGGTCTTTGCAAGCTCCCTCTTCAACCTAGCATTCTCTTCAAGGATAGTCGTGCTACTCGATGGAATGAAGTTACTAGGTGAAGGAATATTGGCCAATTGAGTTTGAAGCGTTTCATGGGACTTTGTGAGAGACAAGAGTTCACTCTCCAAGGCTTTGTGGGCCTTGTTAAGTAAGCTAAAGTCCTCGGCAAGTTTTTCATGAACCACACCAAACTCAACCTTGTCCTTTTTAGCTCTTTTGTATTTAGCAATAGCATGATCACGCTCTTTAATGAGTTTGTTAACAATGATGTCATTGGCCTCATCAAGCCCTTCAAGTTTTGACTCAAGGGACAACCTAGTCTCTTGTTCTTCTTCTAGAGCATTTCTTAAAGCCTCTAGTTCATGATGGGTTTCGCGGCATAGTAAATCAAAATTTTCTACGGATGCGAACAGAGGGAAAGCCAAGATCTAATCTAGGAGATGCAAACAACGAGAGAGATTGGATTAGATCTTCATACCCTTGAAGATTCGCACAGCGGAACGTTCGTCGGAACGTGGGTGATGTAGTCGTACTCGCTTCTCCTCCTCGCGATCCGATCCGATCTAGCACCACAAGTGGCGGTGCCTCCGTGAGATGCACACGTGCAGCACCTCGACGTCTCCTCCTTCCTCGGACCAGCAAGTATGGTGGAGAGATAGATTGGATCTACAACACGACGGCGTGGTGTATATGGTGGAGAATTTCTGCAGCAGGGCTTCGCCTACAAACAGTCGGGAGGGAGAGAGGAAAGCTAGCAAGGCGGCTAGGGTTTGGAGGAGAGGTGTGGGGGGTTGGTGCGCCCCCACCCCTCTTTATATAGAGGGGGGGTGCAGCCCTAGCCCCTCCCCCAAGCCCAAAGGATAAGGAGTGGGGGGCATGGACTCTCCCCTCTTCTAGAAACCCTATCTCTAGTTTAAACGATTTAAACTCTCTAGGATCGGCTGGGCCCTATGGGGCCTTGTTCCCCTGGCCCAAAGCGGCCAGGACACTCCCTCATAGGCCCATGCCCCCTCCCGGAAGGTGGGGCCACGTTGGTCCACTTCCAGAAGGTTCTAGAAGCTTCCGGTACAATACCGATTAACCCGGAACAATTCCGAACTCCAAAAACTGCACTGCCTTATATGAATCTTATTCTCCGGACCATTTCGGAACCTCTCGTGATGTCCCGGATCCCATCCGAGACTCCAAACAAAAATTCATAAACCAATTATCCAATCTATCCTAGCGTCAAGACACGTTAAGTGTGTGACCCTGCGGGTTCGAGAATATGCAGACATGATCTTCTATCAATAATCAACAGCGGGGTCTGGGCACCCATATTGACTCCCACACATTCATCGATGATCATATCGGATGAACCGCGATGCTAGGATTCAATCAATCCCATATATATATTCCCTTCGTCTCGCGATATTTTACTTGCCCGAGATTCGATCGTCGGTACCGTCATACCTAGTTCAATCTCGTTCATAGCAAGTACTTTACTCGTTCCGTAATCCGATATCACTTTGTGATTAACTCCTTAACCACATGCTTGCAAGCGGTGTTGATATCGATTACCGAGTGGGCCCGAAGTATATCTCTCCGACTTGGGAGGGACAAATTCCATCTCGATACATACAACCCAACAGATACTTTCCGATCACCTGAGAGACACCTTTATGATCACCCTCTCATAGGATGACGTTTGATAACCTCAAAGCTTTCTTCCGATACCAGGGAGTTGTATTATCTCATGGTCTAAGGAATACAATATTTGACATAAGAAAAGCTTCGCAAAGACGAACACGATGACACGATCTAATTGCTTTGCTTAGTTTGGGTCTGTCCATCATATCATTCTCCAATGAAATGATCTCATTATCAATTGACAACTCATGTCTATGGTTAGGAAACCTTAACCATCATTGATCAATGAGCTAGTCCATAGAGGCATACTAGGGACACGGTGTTGTTCACAAACCACACAAGTATCAAAGTTTCCGCTTAATACAATTCTAGCATGGAATATAAACTTTATCATGAACAAGAATTATAATAATAACATCTTTATTATTGCCTCTAGGGCATAATTCCAACAGTCTCCCACTTGCACTAGAGTCAATAATCTAGTTTACATTTGGCAACAATCTCACACCCATGGCACTGAGGTGCTGATCATGTTTTACACGTGGAAGAGGTTTAGTCAATGGATCTGCGACATTCAGATCTGTATGTACTTTGCTAATCTTCAGATCTCCATCTGCTATATAATCTCGGATTATATGAAACTTGCGGTTGATATGCTTGGTCTTTGGATGATATCTTGGTTCCTTAGCGAGAGCTATGGCGCCAGTGTTGTCACACAATATCTCTAGTGGGTCCAATGCACTTGGAACCACGCCAAGCTCAGTGATGAAGTTTCTGATCCAAACTCCTTCACTTGAGGCTTCTGCAGTAGCCATGTATTACGCTTCCACTGTAGATCCCGCGATCACGCTTTGCTTGCAGCTTCTCCAGCTCACAGCTCCTCCATTCAAAATATAAACGTATCCTGTCTGAGATTTGGAATCATCCTTGTCGGTGTCAAAACTAGCATCGACGTAACCTTTTACGACAAGCTGTTCATCACCCCCATAGACTAAGAACATTTCTTTAGTCCTATTTAGGTACTTTAGGATGTTCTTCACGGCTGTCTAGTGTTCCACTCCTGGATCACTTTGATATCTGCTCGTCAAACTAAGAGCATTGGACACATCCGGTCTAGTACACAACATGGCATACATGATGGAACCTATGGCCGAGGCATAAGGAACTTTGCTCATAGCTTCCCTATCATTTACCGTAGCTGGACACTGAGCCTTGCTCAATATCTTACCTGACAACATAGGCACTGAACCTTTCTTTGCCTTATCCATTCTGAACCTTTTCAGAACTTTGTCTAGGTATGTACTCTGGCTTAAAGCTATCAGGCGTCTTTGTCTATCTCTATAGATTTTGATGCCTAATATATAAGCAGCTTCACCTAGGTCTTTCATTGAAAAACACTTGTTCAAATAACTCTTCACATCGTTAAGCATGTTGATGTCATTTCCGATAATCAATATGTCATCCACATATAGTACCAGAAACGTCACCGAGCTCCCACTCACTTTCTTGTAGATACAAGCTTCGTAGCAATTTGGAACAAATCCAAAGCTCTTGATCACTTGATCAAAACGAAGGTTCCAACTCCGAGATGCTTGCTTCAGTCCATAAATGGAACGCTGAAGTTTGCATACTTTATCAGCATCCTTAGGATCGACAAAACCTTCGGGTTGCATCATATACAACTCTTCATCAATGTTGCCATTGAGGAAAGCAGTCTTGACATCCATCTGCCATATTTCATAATCATGAAACGCAACAATTGCTAATAAAATCCGAATGGACTTAAACATCGCTACGGGAGAGAAAGTCTCATCGTAGTCAACACCTTGAACTTGTCGAAAACCTTTCGCGACAAGCCGTGCTTTATAGACAGTAACATTACCATCCGCGTCCGTTTTCTTCTTGAAGATCCACTTGCACTCAACGGCCTTTCGGTCGCTAGGAGGGTCCACCAAAGTCCATACTTGGTTTTCGCTCATGGATCCCAATTCGGATTTCATGGCTTCTAGCCATTTCTCAGAGTCTGGGCTCATCATCGCTTCCTCATAGTTCGTAGGTTCACTGTCTTCTACTAACAAGACAGTCAAGACAGGGTTGCCGTACCACTCAGGGGGGGCACGCGACCTTGTCGACCTGCGACATTCAGTAGCAGCATCGTCCGAAGCTTCATGATCCTTGTCATTAGCTTCCTCTATTGTTGGTCCAGGCGGCACTGGAACAATTTCAGGTGCTGCGCTACTCTCCAACTCAAGAGAAGGTTCAATAACCTCGTCTAGCTCTACTTTCCTCCCACTCACTTCTTTCGAGAGAAAGTCCTTCTCAAGAAAGGAACCGTTCTTTGCGACAAACACTTTGCCTTCGGTTCTGTGATAGAAGGTATACCCAATAGTTTCCTTAGGGTATCCTATGAAGACGCATTTCTCCGCTTTGGGTTCGAGCTTGTCCGGCATCAACTTCTTGACGTAAGCTTCGCATCCCCAAACTTTAAGAAACGACAACATAGGTTTAGCACCAAACCACAGTTCATACGGTGTCGTCTCAACGGATTTAGATGGAGCCCTATTTAAAGTGAATGCATCGGTTTCTAATGCATAACCCCAAAATGATAACGGCAAATCAGTAAGAGACATCATTGATCGGACCATATCTAATAGGGTTCGATTTCGGCGTTCAGACACACCATTGCGCTGTGGTGTTCCGGGTGGCGTGAGTTGTGAAACGATTCCACTTGCTTTAAGATGCGTGAGAAAATCATAACTCAAATATTCACCTCCACGATCGGATCGTAGAAACTTAATCTTTCTGTTACGATGGTTCTCCACTTCATTCTGAAATTCCTTGAACTTTTCAAATGTTTCAGATTTATGTTTCATTAAATAGATATACCCATATCTACTTAAGTCATCGGTAAAAGTGAGGAAATAGCGATATCCACCGCGCGTCGAAACACTCATCGGTCCGCATACATCGGTATGTATGATTTCCAACAAGTCCGTTGCTCGCTCCATCATACCGGAGAACGGTGTTTTGATCATCTTGCCCATGAGGCATGGTTCGCATGTGTCAAATGATTCAAAATCAAGAGACTCCAAAAGTCCATCAGAATGGAGTTTCTTCATGCGCTTTACACCAATATGACCTAGACGACAGTGCCACAAATAAGTAGTATTATCACTATCTAATTTGCATCTCTTAGCCTCAATGTTATGGATGTGTGTTTCATCCCTTTCGAGATTTAGAAGAAATAAACCATTTACAAGAGGTGCATGACCATAAAAGATGTTACTCATATAAATAGAACAACCATTATTCTCCGATTTAAATGAATAACCGTCTTGCAATAAACACGATCCAGATATAATGTTCATGCTCAACGCAGGCACATAATAACACTTATTAAGGTTTAAAACTAATCCCGAAGGTAAAATTAAGGAGAGCGTGCCGACGGCCATCACATCAACTCTTGATCCGTTGCCAACGCGCATCGTCACCTCATCCCTCGGAAGCCACCGTCTATTCCGTAGCTCCTGTTTCGAGTTACAAATATTAGCAACTGAACCGGTATCAAATACCCAGGCACTACAACGAGGGATAGTAAGGAAAACATCAATAACATGTATATCAAATATACCTTTGATGGTGCCAGCCTTCTTGTCCGCTAAGTACTTCAGACAGTTGCGCTTCTAGTGACCCTTGTCCTTGCAATAGAAGCACTCAGTGTCCGGCTTAGGACCAGACTTGAGCTTCTTCTCAGCAGGGGCATTGCGCTTGCCGCCGCCCTTCTTGAAGGGTTTCTTTGCTCCCTTACCTTTCTTAAAGGAGGGCTTGTTGACCATCAACACATGATTATCCTTCTTGATGTCCACTTCCGCAGCCTTCAGCTTTGCGAAGAGCTCGGTGATCGTATCAGTGGAACCAATCTGATTATGAGTCACTACAAAACTTTTGTAGCTGGGAGGGAGTGATTGCAGAACCCTGTCAATCTTGAGATCCTCTGGAATCGTGCATTCCAGTTGCTCAAGGCGTTGAGTGTAGCCCGACATCTTTATGGCGTGCTCACTAACGGAACTCCCTTCCTCCATCTTGCAGTTAAAGAACTTCTCAGAGATCTCATATCTCTCAGAACGGGCTTGAGTCTGAAACATGGTTTTCAGCTCCTCGAGAATCTCAAAGGGCCCGGGATAGGTTTCAAAACGATTTTGAAGCTCCGGTTCCATAGCAAATAACATGGTGCTCTTAATCACACCATAATCATCTTTGCACGACTGATAGACAGCTTTCTCATCAGCCGGCGCAGTTGCAGTAGGGGGGTCACCTAACGCTTTCCCAAAAACATAGTCCTTTTGTCCGCCAGACAGAATGATTCTTAGATTGCGGAACCAATTGGTGAAGTTAGACCCATTGTTTCTAAGCTTTTCCTTCTCAACAAAAACGTTGAAGTTGAAGTTGGATTTGGCCATGTGATCTACAGTATTTGCAAGTACAATTTAGACTATGTTCATGATAAATAGTTCAACTTAATCAAATTACTAGATGAACTCCCACTAAATTCAACATCCCTCAAGTTGTTTAGTGAACACGACCCAAATTCACCACACCTAATCCGATCATCACGAGAAGAGATGTGGTTTCAATGGTGGACAACGAAGTGTCGATCATATCATTCATATGACTCATGCTTAACCTTTCGGTTCTTGTGTTCCGAGGCCATGTCTGTACATGCTAGGATCGTCAAGTTAGACCCAAGTATTTCCGCGTGTGCAAAACTGGCTTGCACCCGTTGTATGTGAGCGTAGAGTCTATAGCACCCGATCATCACGTGATGCTTGGAAACGACGAACTTTCGCAACGGTGCATACTTGGGGAGAACACAATTTTTATCTTGATCTTTAAGTGAGGAATCATCTTATAATGCTACCGTCGCGATCTAAGCATAATAAGATACATAAAGGGATAAACATCACATGCATATAACTTTATGTGACATGGTATAGCCAATCTTCGCGCAATGATCTCCATCTTGTGCGTTCCGGCATGATCTCCATCACTCCACCATGATTGCCTCCACCACGAATAGCAACTACAACTATTGCTAACTACTTAGCGATAAAGTGAAGCTATTACATGGCGTATAAGAAGTTGACTCGCAGGTCATACACAATTATAAAGACAACCATATGGATCCTGCCGGTTGTGTACTCATCGACATGCAAGTCGTGAAACATTACAAAACATGATCATCGCATACAATATACACATCACATCTTGGGCCATACCATATCACAGAAAACACTCCCTGCAAAAACAAGTTAGACGCCTCTACTTTGTTGTTGCGTGTTTTACGTGGCTTATGGGAGTAGATGCTAAGAAATATTCTTACCTACGGAAAGCCACAACGGTGATATTATGGTTGCCAAACTCCGGTGTTAATCCCATGACAACTATAGTGAGAGAAACTGACATCCACCAGCCGCATGTGTGGAACAAGCCACACGTCAAGTGCGGAGCCGGTCTCGCGAACGATGTCGCGTAAGGTTGGCCTGGACCGCTTCAATCTCACTATCCCGCGTCATAAGAAGAACACAAACAAGATGCTTGCAACAGAAAACATCAACGCCCGCAACAACCATGTTGCGTTCTACTCGTGAATCACATCTCCGCATAGATCTAGCTCTGATACCACTGATGGGTTTCGCGGCATAGTAAATCAAAATTTTCTACGGATGCGAACAGAGGGAAAGACAAGATCTAATCTAGGAGATGCAAACAACGAGAGAGATTGGATTAGATCTTCATACCCTTGAAGATTCGCACAGCGGAACGTTCGTCGGAACGTGGGTGATGTAGTCGTACTCGCTTCTCCTCCTCGCGATCCGATCCGATCTAGCACCACAAGTGGCGGTGCCTCCGTGAGATGCACACGTGCAGCACCTCGACGTCTCCTCCTTCCTCGGACCAGCAAGTATGGTGGAGAGATAGATTGGATCTACAACACGACGGCGTGGTGTATATGGTGGAGAATTTCTGCAGCAGGGCTTCGCCTACAAACAGTCGGGAGGGAGAGGGGAAAGCTAGCAAGGCGGCTAGGGTTTGGAGGAGAGGTGTGGGGGGTTGGTGCGCCCCCACCCCTCTTTATATAGAGGGGGGGGGCGCAGCCCTAGCCCCTCCCCCAAGCCCAAAGGATAAGGAGTGGGGGGCATGGACTCTCCCCTCTTCTAGAAACCCTATCTCTAGTTTAAACGATTTAAACTCTCTAGGATCGGCTGGGCCCTATGGGGCCTTGTGCCCCTGGCCCAAAGCGGCCAGGACACTCCCTCATAGGCCCATGCCCCCTCCCGGAAGGTGGGGCCACGTTGGTCCCCTTCCAGAAGGTTCTAGAAGCTTCCGGTACAATACCGATTAACCCGGAACAATTCCGAACTCCAAAAACTGCACTGCCTTATATGAATCTTATTCTCCGGACCATTCCGGAACCTCTCGTGATGTACCGGATCCCATCCGAGACTCCAAACAAAAATTCATAAACCAATTATCCAATCTATCCTAGCGTCAAGACACGTTAAGTGTGTGACCCTACGGGTTCGAGAATATGCAGACATGATCTTCTATCAATAATCAACAGCGGGGTCTGGGCACCCATATTGACTCCCACACATTCATCGTTGATCATATCGGATGAACCACGATGCTAGGATTCAATCAATCCCATATATATATTCCCTTCGTCTCGCGATATTTTACTTGCCCGAGATTCGATCGTCGGTACCGTCATACCTAGTTCAATCTCGTTCACAGCAAGTACTTTACTCGTTCCGTAATCCGATATCACTTTGTGATTAACTCCTTAACCACATGCTTGCAAGCGGTGTTGATATCGATTACCGAGTGGGCCCGAAGTATATCTCTCCGACTTGGGAGGGACAAATTCCATCTCGATACATACAACCCAACAGATACTTTCCGATCACCTGAGAGACACCTTTATCATCACCCTCTCATAGGATGACGTTTGATGACCTCAAAGCTTTCTTCCGATACCAGGGAGTTGTATTATCTCATGGTCTAAGGAATACAATATTTGACATAAGAAAAGCTTCGCAAAGACGAACACGATGACACGATCTAATTGCTTTGCTTAGTTTGGGTCTGTCCATCATATCATTCTCCAATGAAATGATCTCATTATCAATTGACAACTCATGTCTATGGTTAGGAAACCTTAACCATCATTGATCAATGAGCTAGTCTATAGAGGCATACTAGGGACACGGTGTTGTTCACAAACCACACAAGTATCAAAGTTTCCGCTTAATACAATTCTAGCATGGAATATAAACTTTATCATGAACAAGAATTATAATAATAACATCTTTATTATTGCCTCTAGGGCATAATTCCAACAGTTCAATCATATGTTCATGCCCAAGTTTACATCTAACATCTAGAAGCTCTTGAGTGTGGGAGAGTTGATCTAAGATGTTCCCAAAATGTAGTTTAGCATCACCTTGTAGGTTAGTCATGAACTCATCAAAGGCAATTAATTCCTTTTTAACATCAAGAGACATTTCATCATCAATTTCATCATTATCTAATTGAGTAGAGTGGGATGATGAGGATACCTCCGTTCCTCTTGCCATAAGGCAAGTGACGTCCTTGGAGGAAGAGTTCTCATTTGGAGAGTCAAAGAGTGAGAGTGTCGGAGTAGAGGTGGTGGCTAGAGCAGCCATACCATGTGAGGTTTCTTCTTATTCCTCATCTTCATCATCGTCATTATCGGAGGAGTATTCTTCATGAGTGATCAAGACAATTTCTCCCGATTTCTTGTTGATGGGGTTCTTTTTGATGAAAGGTTTCTTGTAGGGTGCCTTGAGAGTCTTCTTCAACACAAGCTTCCCACCATTATCTTCTCTCTTCTCATAGGGGCAGCTTGCCACAAAGTGGTAGCGGTCACCACAATTGAAGCAAGTTCTCAACCTAGTGGCATTCTCTCTTTTCCCATTTGGATTGCTTCTTCGTTGCATTTACATCTTGGCCTTGGCGGGATTCTTCCAAAAGTTCTTTGCATAGAAAGCCATATATTGACTATGAGCAATCTTGACATCATCGGGGTGGTCCAAGGAGAGGCCTTCATCACTATCATCTTCATCTTCAAAGTTCACAACTTTGGCCTTTAAAGCAACATTGACCACATTGCTCATACCGAGGGCACGAGCACGGGCATCTTTGGTGTTCTTGGCGGCGACCTTGAAAGCGGCCATCTCTTGCATAACTTCGTTTGAGGTCATGAGATGGTAGTTGTGTCTTCCTTGTAAGCTCTTCAAGTCGGTGGGCTCAAAAGGCATGAGTGCACTCACATATTTCCTTTTTATCCATGCATCATCCACATGTGAGGCACCCACATTTCTAAAAGCGGAGGCGGTGGTCTTGAGCCTTCGATACATGTCTTCGTGATCTTCACCTTCTTTCATGTAGAAACCTTCGGCTTCATTGCTTAGAGCATCATATTTGTTCCTCCTCATACTCTCATTTCCAACAAACAACACAGTGAGAGCATCCCAAGCTTCCTTGGCAATGCTAAAGTGCTCAATGTGTGGATAATCCTTTGTTCCCAATCCTTGTTGAATCATATGCAAAGCAGTGGCATTGAGTTGACTATTGACAACCTCTCTTCTTGTCAAGTTGGTTGGATCCCCAATAAAGAGTCCATGCTCGATGATGTTCCATAGTTCAATGCAAGAGCTGCGCATATGAGTTCTCATTAGTGATTGCCATTGAGCAAAAGTAGCAGACTCTTCAAGCTTAGGTGGGTCACCTCTATTGTACACATGAGGGTGAGGGATGGGAGGATCGGGAGATTACCAAGAATCACGGTGCTCGCCCTTCCCCCCATCAGGTCGTGTGGAGGAATTAGCATTGTCTAGTTTATACCCTACCACCATACCTTCGGGGGATACCGGAGTATTCCCTTTAGGTGCGGGTGGTAGTTCCTCTTGAGGGGATGGGGGTGATGAGCCATCTTTGTCTTTAAGAAGTTGCTCAAGCATCTTCTTGACTTTGTTGACCAAGGAAGAGCTCAATCTTGTTTCCAAGTTTCTGAGATCTTCCATGGTCACCGGAGTTGACTCACTACCACCATCCCCTTCTTGGCTACCCATAATCTCTTAGGCGGTAAAGCCCGAATAAAGAGCCGAGGCTCTGATACCAATTGAAAGGATCGTATGGGCACCTAGAGGGGGGGGGGTGAATAGGTGCTACTTCAAATTTTCTTCTTTTTCAAATTAAGGTTTGACAATAAGGTAAATTCTCTAGATAATGCAACTACGGTGAATTTACCTATATGACAAAATGCAAGGGCTACCACAACACACAGTAATAACAAGTAAGTAAGGTGCGGTAAAGGATAGAGGTAACCGAAAAGTGGACGCGGAGACACAAGGATTTGTTTCCCGTAGTTCCTTCCTTTTGAGGGGAAGTACGTCTACGTTTGGAGAGGGGGTGGTTTCAAACCACCAACGCCACAAGAGGCCTCCCTTGTTCTCCGATGAATCTCACCCCAATGGGATCGATTCACCTTCCACTATATCGGCAACCTTCAAGGTGGAAGCCGGCACCGTTACAAGTTTTGGGCACACATCCACAACTTAATCGGAGGCTCCCAAATACAAGCAAGCTGTCAAAGCAATCAAAGACAAGCTTGTAAGAACAAAAACAAGAGCTAGGGTTTCCAACAAAACACTAGAGCAAAGGGGCCCTCAATGAAATGAGGGGGAAATGAAGATCTCTTTTGGTGAAGTAGTAGATCAGGGACTCCTCCTTCGATTCTCCAAAGATCAAGGACTTTGGGTGGTTGGATGATGAGATCTTGAGAATTTGAGTGGCTCCAATGGACTCCAATGGTGGGCAATGACTTTAATGAGCTGAGCAATTTGTCCCAAGGTAGGTGGAGGGGTATTTATACCCCTCCACGAAATATATGGCTGTTGGAGCATTAAATGACCGGTAGTACCGGTACTCAAGCGGTAGTACTGCTTGCAAGCGGTACTACCGGTCCAGTACCGGACCAAGTACCGGTGGTGACCTTGTTCTTCAGAATTCTTCAGTCTTGGGCGGTACCCCCTTGCGGTACTACCCCCAAGCGGTAGTACCAGACGTAGTAAGCGGTACTACCGGATCGAGCGGTAGTACCGGTCCCAAGTACCGCTCCGTGGTACCGGCGGGTACTGACTAGTACTCACCCTTCTCTCTTTTGATCGGTGCCAACCGGTACTAGAACCGGTAGTACCGGTGTCAAGCGGTAGTACCGGTTGCAGGTCCGGTACTACCGGTTGACACAGAAGTTTCTACAAAGGGAAAATGCTATGCCATGACTTGTGCCTTCTTTTATCAATCCTGTGATAAACTTAGTACACGGTTAAATCGATAAGTGTATTGTTATCAAACATCAAAATCCGAGGGATAGAAAAATGCTCTTTCAATCTCCCCCTTTTTGGTGTTTGATGACAATACACTTTTGCAGGATGATTTTAACAATAGGCAAATGAGATTTGTAAAATAGAGAAGAGACTCCCGCTAGATGTGTAGAGACAAATCTCCCCCTCTATTTTACAAACCCAACATGGGTGCACAAGTATGGATACTAGCATTTGAAGACATACCTTTGCACAAAACATGTGATGAGGAATATATAGACAATAGTGTTGGAGATATGCCCAAGAGGCAATAATAAAGTGGTTATTATCATGTCTTCACACTTATGATAAATGTTTACATACCATGCTATAATTGTATTAACCGGAAACATTAATACTTGTGTGATTTGTAAACTAAAATAAGAGTCCCTAGTAAAGCCTCTTGTTAAACTAGCTTGTTGGTTAATATATGGTCATGGTTTCCTGATCATGAACATAGAGATGTTATTAACAACAGGATCATATCATTAGGAGAATGATGTGATGGACATACTCCTATAGATAAGCGTAGCATAAAGATCAAGTCATTTCAATAGTTCAATTGCTATATGCTTTCTGATACATAGTAACCTAATTCCTTCGACCATGAGATCATGCATATCACCTTTTCTGGATGGATGCTTTGATGTCATCAAACACCACACCGTAACAGGGTGGCTATAAAGGTGGCATTGAGTGTTCGGAAAGTATTGGTTGAAACACATGGATCAAGAGTGGGATTTGTCCATCCGCATGACGGATAGATATACTCTGGGCCCTCTCGGTGAAATGTCATCCAATTAGCTTGCAAGCATGTGACTTGGTCACAAGGGATCACATATCACGGGAACGAGAAAAGAGTACTTATCAGTATCGAGGTTGAACTAGGTATGCAGAGATACCGACGATCATAACCTCGGATAAGTAACATATCGTGAGACAAAGGGAAATTGGTATCGTATGTAAGTGGTTCATTCGATCGCAAAGTAATCGTAGAAATATGTGGGAGCCATATGAATTTCCAGATTCCTCTATTGGTTATTGTTCGGAGAAGTGTCTCGATCATGTCCGCATAATTCACGAACCGTAGGGAGACACACTTAAGGATTCGACGTTGTTTGAGTAGTTATGGTATTATGAGAAAGAGACCGAATGTTGTTCGGAGTCTCGGATGGGATCCGGGATATCACGAGGTGATCCGGAATGGTCCGGAGAATAAGATTCATATAAGGAAAGTCCCGTTTCGGAGTTCGGGAATGATTCCGGTGTTTTCATCGGGAATGTTCTAGAAGGTTCCGGATTGTCCGGCACTCCGGGGGGGAAGGGGTACATGAATGTGTCATTACATATTGGAATGATTGCATCATGTACTAAGTGTTCTTGCTGTCCCAAATATAGGATTAAATTGAATCCTAAAACAGAAAAGTCAAATGTCCAGTTTGAAAGTCAAACGGCTAAAACAAGAAACTGTGGGAAACAAGCAAGAGGAGTTGGAATCAACTTGGAGGAGGAGTTGGACTCCTCCAGGCCGGCGCCCAGCCCAAGGCCGAGTTGGGGAGGGACTCCCTCCCTCCCCTGGCGCGCCAGCCCCCTCCCATCTATATAAGGAGGGGCAGGGCTCCCCTCCTAGAACACACAAGTTTCCTATCCTCTAAACTAAACCCTAGATCTAGACCCCGGTTTAGAGCTATTCGGTTTAGAGCCTTCTAATTGGTTTAGAGCCTTCTAATTGGTGTGTCTAATTACTAGACCACTAATAGCCTCTCTCATAAGCTCCACCATACTCGCACCGGCTTAAGGCGAAGCCCTGCGGGATCTCCCCTCTACTTCCGGTACCACGCCGTTGTGCTGCCGGAATCGCGAGGAGAGTGCTACAACCTCCGCTGCCTGCTGGAACAAGGGAGAGGAAGGTCTTCGTCGAGTACCGAACGTGTGACCGACTGCGGGAGCGCTGCTGGAACGTGGCGCTGGAAGGATCGTCTACACGATCTTGAGATCGGAAAGAGTACGACTACATCATCCACGAGAATCTGCTCTCGTTAACCGCTTTGGAATCTTCGAGGGTGAGTTCCTCTATCGACTCGTTGCTACAATCTAGTAGATAGATCTTGGCTTGTTTGTTTGTATGCGATAGAAAAATTTTGTTTTCCATGCTACGAACCCCTACAGTGGTATCAGAGCCGTGTCTATATGTAGATCTGTTGCACGAGTAGAACACAATGGTCATTGTGGGCGTTGATGCTTTTATTGTAGATTGCTTTTTGTGTACTTTGCATCTTGCGGTATGTTGGGATGAAGCGGCCCGGGCTAACCTTACATGACATCGTTCATGAGACTTGCTCCACGTTTGACATGCAACTTGTATTGCATAAGTGGCTTTGCGGGTGCCTGTTTCTCCTAGCATAGTTAAGATCCAATTTACAACGGGTAATCAACAAAGCTAGTATCAATGTTGTGGTTCTTGTTCGTAAGTTAGAACGACACTTATGGAAAGCCCCAAACCACGTAAAATATGCAAAGAAAGTAGAAGCGTCTAACTTTGTTTTGCAGGGGTGTGCAGTGATGTGATATGGCCATGATTGTGATTATATTTGATGTATGCAATGTTCCTTATTGTAAGTTGGCAACCGGCAGGAGCCATATGGTTGTCTTTAATTTCTGTTAAGACCTGCGTGTCTATTCAAAATAGTTGTAATAGTTGATGCTGGTGGACGACAACCATGAAGAAGCATCATTGACCTTGATGCTGTGCCGGTGATGATGGAGATCATGTTCGTGCTTGAAGATGGAGATCGAAAGCACAAAGAAGAAAGGCCATATCATATCACATATTATGAATTGCCTGTGATGTTAATCCTTTATGCATCTTGTATTGCTTAGTAGACGACAGTAGCATTATAAGATGATCCCTCATGCACATAAATTTCAAGTTCTAAAGTGTTCACCCTTAGTATGCACCGTTGCCAAAGCTTGCTGCTTCGAAGCACCACGTGATGATCGGGTGTCTTTGATTCCGCGGGTGAATACAACGTAAGCAAGCCAGATTTGCTTATGCGGTAGCTAAGGTTTGATCTTGACGAGCCTAGCATGTACAGACATGGCCTCAGGAACACGGATTACCGAAAGGTAGAGCATGAGTCATATAGTAGATATGATGAACATGTTGATTGTTCGCCATTGAAGCTATATCAATTCTCGTGATGATCGGTTTTGATGTGGTGAATTTGGTTCGTGTGATCACTAAAACAATGTGAGGGATATTGTTTTGAGTGGGAGTTCACCTAGATTAATTTAATTATTAATTAGAACTCAATTTATCATAAACTAAATCAAAGTGAATTTGCATAGTTGTTGTAGTCATTGGCATCCGTTTACCACCTTGCGCTTAGTTATAATTGAGATGATAGAACTATAGAATTCTGGTTAGTTACTTTACGAACTGGTATCGTATTGTTTTTTAAGTGTTAATCTAAAGTTTAAAAGTCCTATTGCAAACTTTCAGTAAGTTCCGGTTACTCCATGAAGTTTAATAATTAGTATTAAATCAAGAGTAACAATTCCAAGTGTTAGTATATAAGTATCATGTTTGTCTCCATGATTCTTGATATTCAAAGGATTCTCCTAATATCAAGGTTATCTAAGGATCTGAAAGAGTTGTTTCAGAAACCATATTTGTGGAAGATATTGTGATATCTGAAACGAAGTATTGGTTACAACATGATAGAGTATAATATGGCAAAAGTCATGTTCTCATATTTGATGAGAATTTGCAAAAAGGTTGGAGACACTTGTTGTCTTAATCCTCCAAAAGGTTTTGGATAGCAACATTATACTCATAATTCATTGTTATAAGCTAAAAGTAGCTTGATCATGGACAATTCCATGATAAGGGTGAATATTTGATGTAGGTAAAATGTTTACTACACCAAGAGATTACTAAAGAAAGGAATTTGAAAGAACACCAAATATTTGATGATGGTGATCTACTTCAAAGTGCAAGTCCAAAGACATTGGTATTTAATTATACACGCTTTGGACTATATGTCATATGTATGACTTCACTATTGATATTGATAGATTCTTTCAAATAGAAAAGGAAATACTGAAAGAGAATCTCATAAATATATGGCAGAAAAGAAAAGACTAGAATCGTTCAGTTTAAGTATATAGATGATATACATGTTATGGCTATATTCTTTGCTTATTAAACAATGTGGTTCTCAAGTATTTGATACTGAATTTGTTGGTGTGAATTGTCATACGAAACAACACAATTCATGAACTACAATGACCTAAGTAATTAGCAAAAGAATATGTGATGATGTTCATCGAGAACAAATAAAGGGTTATTATGTTGCTCGTTAAAACATCAAAGCTTGCCTTCAAGATTTGTTTTATCAGGTATTATGAGAACAAAAGGGTTGTTCAAATAATTGCCGTAATCCATAAAAGATGGATGATTCACAAATCTCGTTGGAGAAATCACATCCATAAAACTAGTGCTAAAATGTCGAAAGACAAATTGATTGAAAGATCACTTAGGAAGTGACATCGCTGTTTAAATTATATTGGAAAGATAACATGAAGAAACTCCATGTGGATGGAATTTTGGAGTCTTCTGATTTTTGATCAAATGACGCTTGTGAAACTTTCCTAGAGATAATTAAAACTTCGTTCATAGGCCAAAAGGGAATGAATGACTAGCTTATTGGAACTTGTACATATTGTTGTACGAAATCCATTATGTGTAGTCAAGAGCGATGGATTTCAACTTCATATGCTTTCTCCAAAAATTTGAGTGAATATATGAATATTTACTTAATAAGGATAAAGTATGAAACACTTGAAAAGTTCAAAGACTTTCAAGATGAAGTGCAAAATCATTGTAACAAGAATATAAACAGTTTATGATAAAGATCATAAAGGAAGATATTTGAGTTACAAGTTTAGCATAATACCTAAGATTTAAGGAATCGTTCCGTGGATTTGCATTTCCCGAAACACCATAAGAGTATGGAGCGTTCGAGATATGTAATTAAACCTTGTTTGACATGGTAAGATCAAAGGTATAATTCATAAAACTGCCATTGTATTTTAAAGATTAAAAGCTTTAGAGATTACCGTTTTTCCACTGAAAAGAGCTCCATCATAATCCGTTGAAATGACACCATATAAGGTTATGGTTTGGGATAAAACCCAAGTTGTCCTTTCTTAAACATTGGTATGCTATGCATAAGAAAGATGTGTGCAACCAAAGTCGGATGAACCTGTCTTTGTATAAACTGTTCCTCCATAAAACACCGGAGACAAAAGTGTTTGTTGCTTAGAACGTCAAGTTTCTTTGAGAAGAAATTTTTCGTGAAAAGTTAAGTGGGAGGACAATAGAAACTTTGATAAGGTTAAAAGAACCTTAGCTATATGTGCAGAGTTGCGCAGCACCGAAAAGTGTTTCGGAGGCAGCAACAATGCTCATGGTTCACGTACCTCAAAGGTTGTGGTCACGGAGATCTAAGTTCCTATTGAAACAAGTAGGTCGGATGAACAATCAAATACCAAGATTTGAGGGTTGAATCATTATTTGAGAATAATGAACCGACTACATGCAGAGAAGCGATGATGGGCCCTGACTCCGTAAAATGGCTTGAAGCCATAAAATCCGTGATAGTTCCATACACGAGAAATCAAGTTTTGAACTTGAAGGACCCTCGAGAAAGGTGTAAGACCTTACAGTTGTGTCTGGATCTATGAAAAAATAGACATGGATGTTTTACATCTATGAAATAGTCGACATGTTGGGAAAGAGTTCACAACAAGTTGTATATGACAAGATTTGATCTTTCATAACGATTTTTAGTCTAGACGGATTAATGTAGCAACCAATACATATAATTTGTTATGTGGTAGTAGAATAAACAAAACAAGTTCTTCTAATAGAATGGTTACCTAGGACGTGTGCATGACACGGTCCAAAGGGTTTTGTTAATTCAAAGGATGCTAAAAACATATGCAAACTTCAATGGTTGAAGTAAGCATAGCGGAGTTGGAATCTTCACTATGATGAAACTGTTAAAAGAGTTTAATTTCATCGGAGACAATGAAGATGCTTGCATTTGCAAGAAATTAAGTGGGAGCGCTAAGACATATTTCTAATACATTATGTGGAAGACATATTGTTGATTGGAAATAATGTATCTTTTATTAACACATATTAAGAATTTCATCCCGATGAAAGACTTAGGCAAAACCCAGATATTTGGCATCAATAGACGCTAATATGGTTGTGCCAGAAGTACATAGACAAGATATTGAATGAGTTCAATATAGAAACTACAAGAGAAGGTTCTTGTCGCACAGAAAGGATTGAATGAGTTCAATGTTGATGATATATTCAAGTGTATTGACATTTGGTAAAGTGAAACAAATAATCAAGTATAGATTGATACTTGATGTATGAAATCACAAAGAGTATTTATATCAATCATACTGTGATATGTACAAATCCAGATATGTCCTATGCTCTAAATGTTGAGAGCATATACCAGAATGATTCGTAAGATGATCATTGGACAATAGTAAGGATATTCTTATGATCTTCTGAAAGAACTAAGAGTATAATATTTGTAGAAGTGACAAATAGATGGTTAGTTCATTGTAAAAGTACTACATTGATACTAGTTTTGTCACAAAGTACAAATTAAGTTTATCTCAAACTAAACTAAGGGTGGCACAATATAATGGAAAGTGAGTTCCATAATGGATTTGGATGATTTCCAAAGTTAAGACATTGTGACAGATACTACAACAAAAGGCTAAGTATATGACTGCTATTATAGCAGCAAAAGAGGGCATTTGTGTCAAGAAGTTTGTTATCAAACTAGGTGTAGTTCACAGTGGGATAATACTATGAAGATATATTGTGCGACAATATTATCAACATGTTTTAACCCCAAAGAGCTAAAGGTCACACCGAAATACCAAATTTATACAAAGCCATCTCATTAGAGAATGAGTGATGCGTAGAGACGCAAAGACATGCAATTACACACGGACCTGGAAGTGTCAGATCCGGAGATCAGTTGACCACTAGCAATCGTGTACATACAACACCGGAAAGCCATAGGTGTTATATACACAAAGGTTCGAAACTAGATTATTGACTCTAGTGCAAGTGGGAGACTGTTGGAGATATGCCCAAGAGGCAATAATAAAGTGGTTATTATCATGTCTTCACACTTATGATAAATGTTTACATACCATGCTATAATTGTATTAACCGGAAACATTAATACTTGTGTGATTTGTAAACTAAAATAAGAGTCCCTAGTAAAGCCTCTTGTTAAACTAGCTTGTTGGTTAATATATGGTCATGGTTTCCTGATCATGAACATAGAGATGTTATTAACAACAGGATCATATCATTAGGAGAATGATGTGATGGACATACTCCTATAGATAAGCGTAGCATAAAGATCAAGTCATTTCAATAGTTCAATTGCTATATGCTTTCTGATACATAGTAACCTAATTCCTTCGACCATGAGATCATGCATATCACCTTTTCTGGATGGATGCTTTGATGTCATCAAACACCACACCGTAACAGGGTGGCTATAAAGGTGGCATTGAGTGTTCGGAAAGTATTGGTTGAAACACATGGATCAAGAGTGGGATTTGTCCATCCGCATGACGGATAGATATACTCTGGCCCCTCTCGGTGAAATGTCATCCAATTAGCTTGCAAGCATGTGACTTGGTCACAAGGGATCACATATCACGGGAACGAGAAAAGAGTACTTATCAGTATCGAGGTTGAACTAGGTATGCAGAGATACCGACGATCATAACCTCGGATAAGTAACATATCGTGAGACAAAGGGAAATTGGTATCGTATGTAAGTGGTTCATTCGATCGCAAAGTAATCGTAGAAATATGTGGGAGCCATATGAATTTCCAGATTCCTCTATTGGTTATTGTTCGGAGAAGTGTCTCGATCATGTCCGCATAATTCACGAACCGTAGGGAGACACACTTAAGGATTCGACGTTGTTTGAGTAGTTATGGTATTATGAGAAAGAGACCGAATGTTGTTCGGAGTCTCGGATGGGATCCGGGATATCACGAGGTGATCCGGAATGGTCCGGAGAATAAGATTCATATAAGGAAAGTCCCGTTTCGGAGTTCGGGAATGATTCCGGTGTTTTCATCGGGAATGTTCTAGAAGGTTCCGGATTGTCCGGCACTCCGGGGGGGAAGGGGTACATGAATGTGTCATTACATATTGGAATGATTGCATCATGTACTAAGTGTTCTTGCTGTCCCAAATATAGGATTAAATTGAATCCTAAAACAGAAAAGTCAAATGTCCAGTTTGAAAGTCAAACGGCTAAAACAAGAAACTGTGGGAAACAAGCAAGAGGAGTTGGAATCAACTTGGAGGAGGAGTTGGACTCCTCCAGGCCGGCGCCCAGCCCAAGGCCGAGTTGGGGAGGGACTCCCTCCCTCCCCTGGCGCGCCAGCCCCCTCCCATCTATATAAGGAGGGGCAGGGCTCCCCTCCTAGAACACACAAGTTTCCTATCCTCTAAACTAAACCCTAGATCTAGACCCCGGTTTAGAGCTATTCGGTTTAGAGCCTTCTAATTGGTTTAGAGCCTTCTAATTGGTGTGTCTAATTACTAGACCACTAATAGCCTCTCTCATAAGCTCCACCATACTCGCACCGGCTTAAGGCGAAGCCCTGCGGGATCTCCCCTCTACTTCCGGTACCACGCCGTTGTGCTGCCGGAATCGCGAGGAGAGTGCTACAACCTCCGCTGCCTGCTGGAACAAGGGAGAGGAAGGTCTTCGTCGAGTACCGAACGTGTGACCGACTGTGGGAGCGCTGCTGGAACGTGGCGCTGGAAGGATCGTCTACACGATCTTGAGATCGGAAAGAGTACGACTACATCATCCACGAGAATCTGCTCTCGTTAACCGCTTTGGAATCTTCGAGGGTGAGTTCCTCTATCGACTCGTTGCTACAATCTAGTAGATAGATCTTGGCTTGTTTGTTTGTATGCGATAGAAAAATTTTGTTTTCCATGCTACGAACCCCTACAAATAGATATTGCATAACATCACAAGATGGATCCACAGAAATAAACCACATAGTCGCATAAGATGGATCCAACCACATAGTTTCACACGACATAAACCACATAGTCTCACACGACATAAACACATAGTAGTCTCACACATAGAATAGAGAGAAATCGAAGTTCACAAGCAATAAAAGGATCAAAGAGAAGAGCGAGCTTGTGACTTCCCATGCAACACCCGTGCCTAAAGTGCAACTTCTCCCCCTTTGGCATCAAGACGCCAAAAAGGGACAAGTGCAGAGCTACCGCCCCAAAGGTCAAACATCATACTCCTCCTCCTCCTCCTCATCCTCAAGATCCTCCTCATCCTCATACGTAGGTGGGGCGCGGTGCGAGGAAGAGACATCATCGTCCCAACGGCTGTGCTGAGAAATCCACTGATCCTCTGGAGTGATATTGTTCTCGGATCTCTCGGAGATGGTCAACCCTTGAGCAGACATGAGCTCCTTCTGACGAGCACATGCTTTCTTTGCATACACGTGTGCCTCATACATACGCTTCTGGTTGTCAACCTGGAAGCAGAAGATCTTCTTGAGCTTGACCTCCATCCTTTTGGCCCAAGAGGGCTTGGCGTTCTTGCGACGAGAGACCTCATAGTCAGTGTCATGACCACTGTCAGCATGCTCAGAGTCATCCTCATCCTCATCCTCCTCACCTGGCGCAGCGCGAGGTTTAGCATGTACCTTGAGCTTGAGTGCCTTTGGCTTGTGCACAACAAGAGAGCGAGTGGAGAGCGTCCTAGCAACGACGGGGCACTTGGACACAATGAGGGCCATAATGTAAGGAGCAAAAGGTGGAACCCTCCGAGTGTGAGCAGCGGCAACCATCTCATTCCAAATGAAGTCTGTCACATCAAGAGGTTAGCCGGTTTCTCTGTTGAGGAACGTGTTGAACAGCAAGTCAACGGAGAACCCATGTATCTCGTCCTTGTTGCCCGCACGAGGAGCAACAGTCTCACGGAAAATGCGATGGAGAATGTCATATGTGGGTAGGAGATCCTTGATTTTGCCAGCAATCCCATGGCCTCGAATATACAAAGGTCGGAGAACATCCTTTTTGGAGGGATTCTCCTGCATGTGACAGCGGAAACCACATGGAACGTCACGGCCGCGGTCCTCATACCCCAATATGGCAGCAAACTCCGCAAGCGTAGCCTCCTTGACAGCACCTTGAGTCATCCAGGTAATCTTCCGATTGCGGCCATTGTGGAAGTGTGCAGTGGCATAAAACTGGCAGATGAGTAGGGGATCATAGTCATGCTGAAACTGCATAATGGGGAGCATACCAAGGTTTGAGCAGATTTCCTTAGCTTCACCAAAGTAGCCAGAGTTCTTGTCAAAGTGTCCCAAGTCAATCCACTGCTGAGGCACCACCAGCTGGGTATTGGTCATAAGAACCTCATGATACACACGCTCTTGGAAGTCATCATAGAAAAGACTGTCTGCCCTTAACGCGCTCCTGCTGTGGGAGTATGCATTGTCCAGTCGGAGAGCCCTAAACTCTGCATCAGAGATGTCAGAGAGTGTCTTTGGCCCAGATGGCCCAGAGCTGAGACTCTTGGTACGCCCAGTGGAAGGGGGCGAGAGGGAGGGGCTCTGCCACGCCCAGCTGAGCGCTTGGTAGCCCCTTCGCGACCCCCACGACCAACTCGATTGGTAGGCAACTTGGAACGGCGTCTTGGCTGTGGCATAACTTCTTCTTCAGACTCAGTCTCTTCCTCAACAATCTCACGGTCAGACTTGGAGCGCTTCCGTGCACCCCGAGAACCACCTGCATCTGTGAAAGCACGAGGGAGGATAGCACGGAGATAAGGACACAAGAATCAAGAAGGAAACAACCAAGAGAATCAACAAATTGGGCAGAACATGGTGGTCAGAGTGGACCGGTACTACCGGACCTGACAACCGGTAGTACCGCTTCAAGCGGTAGTACCGGAAAAAGTTTCGGTACTACCAGTTGAGCGGCACACCAGTTGTCAGATCTGACGGGAACGGGCCAAATTGACGAGATGAACTGCTAAATAGGCGATTCTACTAGGTAACAAGGAATAATATGGCAGTACAACCTTGCAAGTAGTCAATTTCTCCACAGATCTAAGCCCAAAACCTAGATCTTTGAGGTTTTCCGGTTTCTCACCAAGAGAGGTATCTCACTTTATAATACATGAAATGTTCTCTCTTGATGGTATCCAATATTTTCACTTTTTGTCGGGTAGCTCTTGTTGTCCTCTTTCCAACAAAATTGGTTTCGGGTCAATCGGAGTTTCCAAACTCTAGATATCGCCATTTGAAGTTTGCCTCTTATTTGGTCCAGACCGAAGTCTCCGGTCTGCGTGGACCGGAGTCTCTGGTGTGGACCGGAGTTTACGCAGGAGTCCCCGGAGGGGGCTCCAGAATTTAGCCTGGGACAGTCTGATAGGTGGGCCGGAGGTTGGGCCGGAATCTCTGGTGTAGACCGGAGTCTCCGGTCTGTACACCGGAGTCTCCGGTCTGGCAAGTCCCCAACGGGCAGAAAACGGTCAGAAATCTGTGTGCCTATAAAAAGGAGCCCTTCTTCCCCAATGACTCTGCTCGAGTTTTACAGGCTTTCTCCTCCATTCTTGACCCTCTTGAGCTTGTTCCCCCTTCAATCCCTTCCTTGATTCTTGCATATACTTTAGGGATTTGAAAGAGGAGATCTAGATCTACAATCCCACCAATCCATCTCTCCTCTAAGTGAGGGGAATATCTTGGGATCTAGATCTTGGAGTATTTTGTGGATTTGCTCCATTGTTCTTCCTCTCTTATTCCCCCACAAGATTTTGTAGCTTTGGTGGAATTTGGGAGAGAAGGATTTGAGCACTACTTGTGCTCTTGCCATTTTCATTTGGTGCATCGGTTTGAGTTCTCCCCGGAGGATTTGGTGAGTGAAAGTTGAGAAGCTTTTTACTCTTGGGTTCTTGGAACCCTAGACGGTTTGTTGGTGTTGCAGGTTGTGGCCTTGGTGGCATTTGTTGGGAGCCTCCAATTAAGTTGTGGAGAAGTGCCCCAACCTTGTGAGAGGTTCCGGTTTGCCACCGACAAGTGCACCGATAGTGGAAGTGTGGATCGATCGCGTTGGGGTGAGATTCACCGGAGAATAAAGGAGGCCTTTTGTGGCGTAGGTGGTTAGATACCACTCCCTCTCCAAACGAGACGTACTCCATGTTGGGAGGAACTTGGTAAAATATCGTCGTCCCCGCGTGCCTCGGTTATCTCTATACCCGATCTCTTACTTATGCACTTTACTTTGTGATAGTCTTCGTTCTTGAAGTACATATCTTGGTATCACATAGTTGTTTGTCTTGCTTAGCATAAGTTGTTGGTGCACATAGGTGAGCCCTAGATTGTTCTAGGTTTTGTGCTTAACAAAGTAAACGCTAGTTTAATTCCGCCTTTGTTGATCCACTCTCGGAAAAGTTTTAATCGCCTATTCACCACCCTCTCTAGGCGACATCTGTATCCTTTCAGATGTCCTCGCCGCTAAATAGTTCTCGCTCTAGTGGTTGCGAGCTCTACTAGTGCAACAACAAACGGATGACGATGTCATTCGGGTGGCACGACGGCGAGCAGATGACTATGCCGCTCGACTGGCACGATGGTTGCATGATGTGTGAGAGGCCATGGTGGCGGCACAGAGGAGACATATATCAATCTCTTTTGTAGATGATCTCGAAGATCACCGTATGCGGCGCAGGTCCATGACGGGATCTAGGCTGGTAATTGTGCTAGGCGAGGACGTTGTTGGTGCAAGGTAGTACCGGTAGTTGTGCCGACCCTCGCAGTTCCAAGCACCGCCGAATGGGATAGCTGGCGGCCTCACCTCCTCATGCTCCCGCTAGATGAGCGCTAGCCAGAGGGCTTCATCGTCCTAGACTAGGTCAACCCGCTGCTCCGGACGGAGGGATGCGACGTGCTATTGGATCAGTTCCTCTAGATCCCCGCTGTGAGGAAGCGACAGGATAGCTTACCTGTTGTTAGTGATGTTCCACCCAGTAGGGAGGCACTAGTCCGGTGGCACGAGAAGGTTGTTCCCGACCAGGACTAGTGCCTTGTCCATGTTAAGGTTGTGTGGCCAAGACTTACGTGCGATGTTGTAGCTGTCGCCTTCCTCGTTGTCATGGCGGACTATACTTGACCGGAGAGGAAGCGGGGGAGGAAACTATATGAGGAGAAGTGAGTAGTCAAGGGGAGTTGGTGCAACAATGAGGGAGGGCAGCTGTCCTTTTTATAGGAGTCGTGGAAGCTAGGTGGAAGCATCGGTGTGCCATTACTCTGTGTCGTTAGGAGACGAGCTATCACGTGTCACCGACTATGCTCTTGGCATTTGAAACCGGCAAAAGGCGTAGCGCAGGCCAGTACGGAACCGATGCAAGTCATAAATTACATTTGACACGCCTGTTAAGTGGCTGTCAAAGGTGCATGCGGCCGATCCAACATTTGACAGTTCTTGGATGGCCAAGTTTCTGACACGGGGTGGGGACTGTCGGTGCAGACCATTTTTCGCTCGGCACCCCTAAAGCCCATTGGGGACGCGTTGGTGGCGGCAGTTGATATTTCTCATATATCCGGCTCTGAGGGCATCTCCAGCGGCTCAACATAAATGGAGCCGAGGTAGTTTAAATGATTTCTCGCGATCACAAGGACACAAAAAGTTAACCTAACGACACGTCGCAAATAAACCAACGCGTGCGAACTTACCCATTCTTAGCCCAATTTTGGGTTGGAAATGCGTCTGCGGGGATGCGCCGTAGACCACCCGCATACGTGGCCGCTCCCACTCCTCTAGAGCTTCCACGAAATTAGAGTGCGGTGGAGGCGTGAATGAGGGAAAATGGATATAGGTTGGGACCCTTTCATTCCCTTTGAAAGCATGAAGAGAAAGCACGAAGACCTCGAAGATCCGCTTATTTCTTTTAGACTTCAATTTATAATCACTGGAATCGGTTATGTATTTCTACCATGTACAATTCGCTTCTACTCCCTCTGTTTTAAAATATAAGATGTTTTAGATTTGTGAAGAAAATATATTTAGACTTCTTTTAATATGTAGATTTAATCTAAGTAAACCTATATAATAAAAGAAGTTTAAACGTATTTGTTTTATAAAGCTAAAATATCTTATATTTTAAAACAGAGCGAGTACTACCTCTATTTCAGATTATAAGACAAATACGTATTTTAAAAAAATTGTTTGACCATAAATTTGATCAACAAAATGCAAACTATATTTAACAAAAAATTATACTATTAGATTTATATTTAAAATACGCTTCAAAATATAATTTTTGTGCCGTATGATTTATATATTATTAACCATATTTACGGTTAAACTATTTTCTTAAAGTAAATATTTATCTTATAAACCGAAACCGAAGGTAGTATTAATAATATGGTATTGATCGTATAAAGAAATTGACTAAAACAACGGTTCTCGTGCCCGCTTCTCGCGCCTGCCATCCATCGAACCACCGGTCACTTCGTGCACCCCAACGCCGCACCCTGTTTACCGTGACGTGATGTCCGGACAGTCCGCTCAGCCTAGACAAGAGCCGCTTCTGATCTGTCACGCCCTATCGTCGTGCTGTGCCCTTGTGACACGGGTTTCAGGCTTTTGTCCATTGACCTACCTAGCTCGCGGTACGGAACAGTGTCCGAAGATTTAAAAATGCAAGAGTGGGCGCCGTGTTCGAAATCACTGAGGCGTGCCTGCTATCACATGAATTTGTAGCAACAGCTATATCTGACGGATAGCTGCAGCTACATCTGAACAATGTACTCAATGCCGGCCCTCAATGCCTTGGCTGGGGCGTATTGTTCGATTTATTCTATAGAAATAGAACTGTATCTCTATACGAATAAAAACAAAATTTTGACATCTAATTCTGACGTAGGAAATACCATATGTGTTTTTTTATTCATGCATACTCTCTCTGGTCCATTTTAATAGCCTCGACTTTATCTAAGAAACACCATTATGAAAGACCATTAATAGAGTAGAGTGTTACGGCCGTCATTTAATAATTTAATGATACCCTCGGGAGTTGGAGGAACGCCAGCGGAGGTGCAGGGCGGCGCGGCTGTTTGAGCCGGGGCCTGAGGCCCTCCGGCGAGGCGGCGGTGATTAGGTGGCGGTGCACCCTCGGCACGTCTTCCGTGAGCATGGCGGCGCGCTGGGTCGTCGGGTCAAGATCTAGGCTGCGAGGCTGATCTGGCTAGATGGGTCCAGCCACTGCCGGGATGGAGGGTATGGTGGTTCCTCGGATCACCGGTACTTACAACCTTGCTCTTGGACTGCTTCTTTCCTATCTTGTCACTCCGGTATGGAGGTGACTGGCGACGTGGGGGCCTACTAGTCTTGCGAATAATGGCGGCGGTCCTATGATTCCTTATATCGCCAAGATGATGATTTGTCGGTGCTTGTCCTTATTGATCTGACAGAAGTGACGTGTTCCGGAAGGCTCCGCCAACGAACTTCTATGGACGAATAATGCCTGAAGATTGCTAGATTGGAGGGATTCAGTCGTGCACACCCATATTTTACTATCCGTTTGGGTTCAGAGGAGGCGCTTCAAAGCTCTCTTGGCTATTAATATTATAGGCATGTTCTTGTTCCATGGTGGTGAGGGAGAATGTCATGGATATCGAGATCTGAGGACCGACAATAGTGATTCGAGTCTAGGTGATAATGAGGAATTGGCTTGGTGACTCGTGACTTGGTATAGTGGCATGCAAGTGGGGCGACTGCACATGAGAGGTTCATAGTCCTAACTTTCGGGTAAAAACTCATGGTCTGGCCTTAATTGATTGTGTCTAACAATATTCTTTTTCAAGGTATTATTTTGAGAGCGTGAACTTTTTTCAGGGTAAAAACCTAAGATCTATGATCAGACGATGACGGTGTTTGTGCACTCTTCTTGGAGACGCCGCTTTTAGAGAAGCTGGACTTTTGATGTTGTCTTGGTGGTGGTAGTACCATTGTTTCAACTAATGAGCCATTATAGAGAGACTTTTCTTTTTTGTAATTCTTTTTTTTTTGCTATATGCATCCGTATGGCCGCTAGAACAATGCGTTGTTGTAGAGGCTAGTTGTAATTGATATCTTCTGATATTAATATGTGCTCTTTAACAAAAAAACTATTGATTATTTAGAAAGTTGCTAAGTGCAATTCTTGAAATTTGAATTTTGCGTAATTACTAAAGTTGTGATTTTTCATGGTGAAAATCTTGATTCCGTGAAGCTGTAAATAAGAGCAGCTCTGATCTATCACGCCTAGACAATCTATGATTAGGCAGCAATCTATGATTTTTTTACATAAAGTTGGTATGTGCACTTCTTGTAATTTGAGTCTTGCATACCTAGGGCTTCTTTGGATCACGGTATTTTAAAACACAGGAATAGAAAACACAAGAATTTGACAGGATTGCGGGTACAAAACAGAGGATTATAAAACAGAGAAAATCTGAAGGAATTAGTCATCTTACTGAAACTCAGAAAAAATACAGAAAATGTGCCTCGATCCTACACAAACGAGTGTAAGAAAGAGGTTACAGTGGATAATAAATTTCTATGGGATTGAAGCGTTGGAATGCAATCCATAGAAATTTCATATGTGTGATTCCTTTCATCCAAAGCGTTTTCTTTGGGTTGAATTTCTCTAAAATTTCTTTGAAAATCCTTCAATCCAAAGAGAACCTTACTGAAGTAGTAATTTTTAGTAGTTTTACCTGGTGTAAAGCTTGATTTTGTGAAGCTGGAGACTTTTGATTCAGATGGTTGAATCTCCTATCCGTATAGTTGGACGCTCTTGATATACATGGTGGAAAGTTGAGTCTTCAAGTAGAAAGATCATACTCAGAGAAGTTCGTGTCGAATGTGCTTGAACCCGTGATTTTTTCGGAGGTTAAATTTCATGTGTTGGGAGCGAGGGGGGAGGGGCGGGGGGGGGGGGGGGGGGGGTGTTGCTTAATCCAAGAGTTGCAAGCTCATGCAAAAAATGTTAGAAACCCATCCTCCACTCATCCAATTTAGGAAAACTCATCTGCCAACTTTTAAAAGCTCTAGTCTTTTAGTTGAAAGTTGCTTATTTGTGTTGTGACAGTGGTGGGGTCCAAGAGGTGTACAGGTTGGTCCATTTTCATGTAGCCTATATACCATAATTGAAAATTTAAAAATAATTAGATTTGTGTGAAATAATCCAATGTTGGACCACCTTGGCCTTTCGAGCTGGATCCGCCCCTGGTGATGGACGATGCCTGCTTTGCTCCAACGAGAGAGATGGAAGTTGAGGGGATCAGAGGAGGGCGTGAGTAGGACGGTGCAAAGGCATGTGTGATGGGAAGTTAAAATTGGATATAGAAACACTACCGGCTTGTTTGATTCAAAGGATTTGTAAAACATAGAAGTAGGAAAATTACATGAATAGAATGACATGACTAGTGGCGGGCCTAGGATTTGGAAAAGACCAGGGCTAATTTCTAATGCCCAAATACTATAAAAAAAATAGCTTCTAGTAGCTTCCATCAAACACTAAAAATGCACATATAGCGATTTTGACGTGAAACATACGGTTTAATGTTTCACTAAATGAAGATAGGAGCACAAAAAAATTCTGTAGAATCACATAATCAGGAGACATTTTTTAAGTACCTAAACAACAAAACCTTGCTCTGATCCTAGCCTATCATATCCTCATCAAGCATAGGAGATTAACCAGAATCTATAGGACAAAAAGAAATCAGAGACCAATATGGATGAGTACATGATACATAAGTATCGGTAAGAAAATAACTTACCAATAGGATCCGCAACAATGTCATTTAGAGTAACCTCAACATTAGTATGCCCCTGATAGGTGCTAGTGATGTTGGATTAACAAGAATGTGAGGACTATCTTGTTGTTGCTACCCCCCACTTCCATCAACATTTGTATGAGATTCTTGAGCTGCAGAAAATTGACTCGAATTGGTATTTTCTGAAGCTGCTGGAAAATAAGATGACACCGGTCTAGATGAATGAGTCTTGATCTCCTTTTCCCCTTCAACCTCCATGTAATCCGATTGAATAAAGAAAAGTCAAACCACAAGCAACTAAACCTAGTTGTCGTTCAATGACTGAAATTGACTCTTCACTTCATCAGAATTGAGACTTTGAATTAGGAATAAAAATTACCTACGGGCAGAGGCAGAGGGGCAAAGAAGACGGACAGTTAGAGGCGATGAACAGCAGCAATTCTATGTGATTCTGCAGGTCAAAATCTCAAACGGCGTAGACGCGGTGTGGCGGCGTCTTCGCGAGGTTGAGACGAGCGCGTCCCCGTCAGACAGCGCGGTGGCGGCGCGATCGAGTCGATAGGGTAGCGAATCGTGCGAGGACGTGCTGAACGCGCGCGAACCTGGTTGCTTCTGCTGCTTCCTTCCTCGGTGGGCTTTTGAGTTTAGCCCTGGACGTACTGGCCCAAGACACGGGCTGGAGTAGTTGTGGTCTGCAAGTATACCTGTACGATCTGGGCTACGAACCGGGCTGTAGCCCGGGCTGCCCGGGGCCCAGATCCGTCCTACATGACGCTTAGAATTCTACAAGAATGAAAAATACTGAAATCGGTAGGATATGCTGTTTGATTGGATCGCAGGAAAAACGTATGAAATTTCATAAAGTTTAGGTACATGTTATAGTTGTCATAGACACATAGAAATTTTTCTAAGAGATTTCATCTCTTGTTAAAAATCCTATAGAATTGTAGTGTAGGAAAACAATGCATATGAATTTTATAAGATTTATTCTTTTGAAACAAACACACTCTATTAGAAAATTTTCTATGGATTCCTTTGGAAATCCTTTGAATCAAACATGCCCTACAAGTTTGTAGTACCATTGCGATTCTATAAAATTTGCCAAATTACATTCACGTCTTATGGACTAACTGATAAATAATCAGAACAGCTTAGAGCACATACCATTTTTTCCCACGAACTAAAAAAATAGTCCAATGGGTGAACGGCGCAGTGGCATTTCACTATGGTAGAGCCCACCAGAGTGAGATACCTGAAATTCGTCCATGATTCAAGCGGGGGAGCAGCTCTTGGAATTTTACCAAGAATGCGCCAATACGACCATACGAATTTCCCAGCTAGCAATGGATGTATCCATGAATCACATAATCTATACAAATAATCATGAAAGCGCATTCCATTCTCTGCCTGCAGACCAAGCTGAGCCCTACTTGGACCCATTTTTTACATTGCCTGAATAAACAGATGCTACTAAAGCACATGTTTACATCAGTTTCTTTTCTTTACTGACTCAATCAGTCCTCTAAGTTTAAGTGACACAAGCAACCAATAACCTCTAAGTTTCTTTTTCCTTCTCCAGATTTCAGTAGCTCTGACGTTTCCCAGAGTCAAGACATACGTGCCCCTGCTACACTCATAAGAGGGTACATTTGAAAGCAGTAGAAAAGTAAAAATAATCATGAAAAATCATAACAGAAGGATGCATGCAACTATGCAAGTATGGCACCAATGATGAACAAACTGAAGTTACCACATACTATGCCAGATTTGAAGAAATAGGGGTCCAAACCCAGTGAACCGAACTGAGATACACTGCGACAGACCGACATTACTAGTTCAAAATCACACATGAAGTATGTTTCGGTAATAACTTGCAATATTATAGAGGTGAAGAAGTCATCAGCAGGACAGCTAATTAACCAGTACTCTCTACTAGCCATCACAAAGGCACTACCACCATCACGGGGAATGTACTAGCCAACATAAAAGCGCTACCGCCATAACCTGGAATTCACTAACCATCACAGTGCGCCACCATCACGGAATCGAGTAACGACAACAATCAACTGCCATCGCTTACACGGATGATATGGACCTTCATCGTGCACCTCTGATTGCACAGCCGTTCAAACAGGCAGATATCACCCATCTTAAGATTGTTGTCTTGTACAAACTTTTGCCATCCACTTTCAAACCTTCTGTCGTTGAGCGACTCACGCTGCCTACCACAAAACGTTACTTTCCAAGTCTCCCCACCACGCTGAAGCAACACGCTTTGCTCATCTCCAAGATACTTCTGAGCATAGCAGTCGGGGACAGTCTGTTTACATGTTTGAACCAAGGAGTTAGTACAAAATGGCATTGAATCAGATTATAAGTAAATGACACGTAACTTACTTCCTAAATCTTTACTGACTGTAGGAGGCAAACTGTATGTAAGTTCAGATAGTACAGGGTTATGAGTTTATACAGAATGAACAATAGTGCTTTCATCAATAAAACATAGTACTAGAAACATACACGTGGATGATCAAACCAGGATACACATTTAAAAAATGAAATACGGAACTCACCAGAACGAACGACGAAACAACGTTGATCTTGCACATCACGGCAACAAAGATAGGGATGTCTGCGTGCATAGACTGAACCTTCTCCTTCACCTGCTCCTCCTGAACTGGAGTCAATTTAGTCCTACGTGTGGCAATGTAACCATCGTTCAGCTGCTTCTTCTGAACTGAAGACAGCCTGGTCTTTTTTCCGACAACGTAGTTGTAACCAGGCACAGAATGTACTCCATGACCCTCATCTGACGAGAAAGAATCACCTGTTCAATGAGAACAGAAAAACTACTAAATATAGCTATAGGATGAGAGTACCAGATTTTTTTTTCGAAAAGGGGGGGAAACCCCGGCCTCTGAGAGTACCAGATAGGAATTAAGGAAACGTGTATCTACAAATCAAAACTGAGACCTGATGACACAGAGAAAGAAGATGTCAAAGTGGTTTTTGGGACTTGACTTGACTGATCTCTTTGAAGCCGCCGTTGTCTTTTCATTGGTGGCGGCTGCACTGGCGAACGGTTCACAGTTTTGCCAGAGGGTTGCATTTGCATGGGCTGAGGAGGAACATGAGACCGTTCCAAGGTTTCAGTGTGTGATTGCGTTTGAAGGGCCTGAGGATGACCATGAGAATGGTTCGCGGTTTCTGGAGGTGATGTCATCTGAGGCTGATGATGAACATGAAAGCGGTCCAAGGCTTCAGTAGGCGACTGCATTTGCATGCGTTGATGATAACCATGAGAACGGTTCACGGTTTCAGCTGGCGATGGCATTTGTGACTGATGATGAACATGAAAGCGGTCCACGGCTTCAGTAGGCGACTGCATTTGCATGCGTTGATGATAGCCATGAGAATTGTTCACGGTTTCAGCAGGTGATCGCATTTGTGGCTGATGATGAACATGAAAGTGGTCCACGGCTTCAGTAGGTGACTGCATTTGCATGCTTTGATGGTGACCATGAGAACGGTTCACGGTTTCAGTAGCTTCTGTGGACCTTTCTTGCTCATTATGCAGAAAAGCATCCACAACAACAGATAATGCTTTCTCACGGCCAAGTCTGTCAAATATTATGACATTAAACTGAGAGTTTCCGTTGTATCTCAATATTATGGAGTCACCCATCTGCAGATCAAAGTTTTTAACGAATTGCCCCCATCCTACTGTAAGGACAAGCTTTCCTTGGTTCTTGGAAACTCCAATAGCGTAACTAGAACCATTGCGTGTTTTGAGTCTGATCTCTCCTGGAATCTCATCCTTCAAACGCCGCACAAATTCTTCTGGGATGATCTGTAGAAACAAGTTTCAAAAGTCATTATTTGGAAAGGTCAGTTTATGGACAAGATTCAAGAGATACTCGCCATATATTAAGTGTATTGATCTCTGAGTGCAGATCTAACCAAGGAAAATGCGAAAAACATAACCTCTTTGGTAAAAGAAAAAAATAAGGAAATGAGAAAAGCATAACATATCTACTTTCAGTTATGCGTGTATTACAATTTACAATGCAAACCCCATTCCTGAATATGGTAGCAGGCTAGTGGCTTAGTAGCTTCAGTAGTGCCTTAAATTAACATATGAAATGATCAAAAAATTGCAAAGACCATACATGCTATATGGATGTCCTTAAAGTAAGCTTGCCTAGAAATAATTGAAAGAAGAAAGTAGAACCGTTAACGGTCTTTCAGAAAATCAACAAAGTTATACTATACTAAAAGTATAGAGAGTGATATTTTAATTGAATATATGTATGTGGGCTATCACTTACCATCTCATGTTGAAAATCACCCATCATAAGCATCAAGAAATGCTTTTCTCGATCATCCAACTCTCGGTAATCCTGTTCATCACGCCGTTTGCATCTTTCACAAGACGCAACCATGTTTTTAGCAGATCTGCGGTGCAAAAAGATCATTTGTAGTGAAATTGGTGACCAGGATATGAAGTGAAACGATAAGTAAACTTGTACTTGGCCCGATTTTTTGCACATGGACATGCTTGAAACTGTAGGACGATGTGACCGAATACGCTGAGAGAAATTTGTCACTCAAGCTGATGCAATCTAGCAATAAAACTACTACTACCTGATCTGATTAACTAGCAATGCAGAATACGAGATGGACAAGGAACTGGGCCGACACGGCTATCCCCGGCTAGCCGGCGACCTCACGCCGCCACCTCCTCCTAGTCCCCACCGCCTCCCTCTCCCAGAAGCCTAATCGACCGACTCGCCGACGCCACGTCGCCGGTTTTGCCGGCCTCTCCCCTGCCAGTCGACGACGCGGCGTCGTTGAACTCCCCGTCTCCTCCCTCGTCTGCGCTCGAGCCTCGACAAATCCAATACGATACCCAACCCCCCGCTCCCCAGTGAGAGAAAAATATGTAGGGACGCAACTAGAAATGACAAGTTATTTGCTTACCTAGGAAAGGAAAGGAAATTGACTACGCTAGACTGAAATTGGTAGGGTTCCACGAACTCCGATCCCCTCGTCGTGTGGGGTGAAAATGCCGGATGGTTCGCTTCTTTGTGGACTGTGGACTGTCGGAGTAAGCCTGCCGTAGAGGACCAAAGGAGTACCTTCTGGCGGACTACTCTTTTCCACTAATAACTGATTTTCCACTAATAACTGATTTGGATTAGTATAGATTTACGTCGACACATTAAAATATGTTTAGATACATACAAATCTAAATCAAATATTTCTAAACAAAAAGAATAGTACAAGTAATTTTAGAGAATGTAAATATTTGCTACTCCAACCATCCTAAAAATATATTAATTTATCTAAATTTAAATATATTTAGACAACTATTTAATATACAGATATATCCGTAGTTAGACTAATCTGAAAAACTAATTGGTCGTACTTAAAAGTATTGAACATGTACGAAAGCCAACACAAGGCGATCGGATGTGATACCAAAACTCATCTAGAATTTCGTTCCTCTTGCCAGTGACGGCATCACTACACCGGACCACGACCTTTTTAGTTTTTTATTTAGTCTATGATATGTGTATTTTGTATCATCATAACGGCAGACTAGTTTATATTTTTATTTAAACTTACATCCTTTTAGATAATTTGTGAGATTTTTCTATAAGTTGTAAGGCTATTTTTTGTATTTTTATGTTTTAGAGATTTTCTGGACATTAAATAATTTGGAGGGAAATATCAAGGGACAAGGACATTGGACACTAGAAACACACGAGAGAAGCCAGGAGGGATGAAAGAGCCTAGGTGGCGCGACCGAGTAAGTCTCTGCCCATTCGGCCGTCAAGCGTAGTATCGTCTTCTACTTTTACACACATCTTCGTCTTGATAGAAAATCCTACGCTATATTTCTTTCACGATTTACAGAGACGACTGGGTAGATGAAAGTCTTGTCCTACTTCAAGAGAAGAGAAATTAATACTGCTCTAAAGCCGTCAAAGAAGGGAAAATCAAAGTTACTGTCACCACCAACTCCTCCTCCTTATCGTAGGGAAGAGTCTCTCCATCACCATCACCATCTTCATCACCCCAATGTTAGCACCATCTCCATCTCAAGATCCATCATTCCCCTCATAGTTTATGGTAGATTGAACCCTGGATATTGTTTAAATGCTCTGTGCATGCTTATGCTTGGTAACTTGTCATTATTTTATAGTAAAGTTATACTTTCAGATTGTGTTGTAACTTATATGCCAATGATTTTTGTTATGTTTGTTCCCTGGGATATAATTTCTATATAGTATGCAATGAGTATTTGGTCAAGTTTTAATCTTGTGGTATACGATGGTAATATACGAATATCGATTGCTTGTTATTTCATCTTTACGAGTTTATAGGGCTACACCATAGTGTAATAAAGAGAGTAGCCTAAGACTTTGAATTGCATTAGGGGAGGGTAGAGGGGTTGATCAGGACCTTAGAACTTTAACCAATGGTTGTACTTTTATGTCTTAATGAATCTTTTGTTTGTACATGAAAATAGCCTTAAGATCAATCATTAGGGTTGCACTTGCACACATATATGTCTGTATCTATTTTACGCTCTGTCCAACGATAGTAAAACTTGACAAGATGCTTACCATGATGTTTTAGAAATATTTATGCTAAGTAAATCCATGTCGCTCTAAGAATGTTTGTCACATAGAAGTACACACACATGAGCTTGTCCTCTTGGTGCATCGAGGATTGGGCTTTCTTTGAAAAAGAGTATTTACTTTTTTATAATTTACTTTACATCAATTTATATTTCTGTAAACCATAAACCCAAAAACATAAAACTCTTGCATATTATATTGTTTTAGTTCTTAAACTTGCAAACCAATATCTTTAGCTCCTATATTAAAAGGCATTTCAATAGATTTGCTGCACTTGGGAGATATCAGCCTTTTTTAGTGTCTTTTTTAAAATGTTGAGGCGGAGGGCACGCATTGAAAATAAAATAAAGTCCGCCCCGCTCTATCATCGCTCTGATGGTGTCCAGATGATCTTCTAGGATCTAGTTGGTTTCCATGTTCATGGTGTGATTTCAGGTCGGTTCCTTGTCATCTACGTATGCCATCAATGGTGATGGTTGTTGCTTTAGTACGTTGGTCCTTCGTGGTTTTAACTCAACGTATTTTCGTATGTCTATTACAATAAGCTCAACTACAATAAGATTTGTCCGGCTTCGGTGGTGGAGGGGCGAGGACGGGGGCGCCTTCGGTTCACGCTAATGATTATAATCGTCGCTAGGTGGTCCAACGATTTATTTTTAATTTATTTTACTTTTGGCCACTTTGATTATTTTTAATGGATCGGTGAAATTTCAAAAAAAAAAGAATTTAGACAAATTAGCGACATCCTTTTCGGGACAGAGGAAGTACTAAAGCCGAGTTGATGGTGGTCAGACATTCTATGTTTATATACAAGTTTTTAGGAGAAAACAATATTTTATGTGTCATGTGTCAAAAAGGACAAAAAAATTATGAATAGTCGTGTTGGAGCTCAAAATTTGTGTTTTTTAGGGGATACATAAAATGTCTTTCCCCAAAACTTGTGAGAGGACATAGAATGCCCACACAAATATTTTTCCTGGTTTTTTGGTATTTTGAAATATGTTTTTCAACAATGGATTCAATATGCTCTGGTGAGCCGAATAGGATTTTCCTTCAATGCATCTAATACTCACAATCCTAAATTCCCATTCTATCAAAAGAAAATCCAAAATTCCCATGTGTATCAATTTTTTTGTTTGCATGCAACGCCGTAACATTTTTTTTGTTGTATCTTTATAACATTGTTTCCAATATTTATATACGGAATACATATTTTAACGTATGTGACAAATCCTCATTGGTTGCACATACCAGGGAGCAAATCATTATGGGAAATCATCACAACAGATGCATCATTGAACATGAACACATATGCAACAATTGCCAGAAGAGATTTGCAACATGAACAAAACAACATGGCACCCCTATGGACATAGAAAATGTAAATTAACTTTCCACTTATCAAGACACAGCCTATGTAACATTGAAAAATCACCAAGTCACTAACCTTTATTTCAAATCACCAACCTCAGTGTAGCGGCTCGCCAACAAAGAATCCATCGCTTTATCTTGGACCAATGACACATTCCCCTCATTTTGGAGGGGATCGTACTAGGCGTCCCCCGGACCTAAAAAACTCCTATCGTCCTGGTCTCCTAGGCTGCCATGTGTGTCCCTATACGAGGTCAACGGATGAACTAGCCCCCACGTTGGCAACTCTTCTCTCTCCCACGGAAAAAATCTTTGTTCGCTGCCGACTCCTATCCTCGTCCCCTTATCTAACCTAGCTATCGCCGGAGAGGTCACCGTCGCCTATGTAGCAACACTGGTCACCTAGCTATCCAGAAGAAATCCACGAAAACCTCTGTTGCGCCACCGCCACCGAAGGGGAGATTCGGGGGACAGAAAGTCTGTGTTCCGGCACCCTGCCGGGACGGGGAAGTGCCCCCGGAGCCATCTCCATCGATCTCCATCGCCATCTTCATCACCATTGCTGATTCCCATGATGAGGAGGGAGTAGTTCTTCCTCAGGGCTAAGGGCTCTACCGGTAGCTATGTGTTCATCTCTCTCTTTATACATGATCTTGTGGTCATGAGCTTTGTAATCAAGTAGATCTACCTTGCTACTCAAGTGCTTCAATAGATATCTTCTCTCCCCATGTGTGTGAAAGTGACAGCGTGCACGCCATGGTGTCACTTAGGCTTGAGACTACATAAATACTATTTTTGCTTTAATAGATCTATGCTTTTCCCCACGTGTGTGAAAGTGACAGCGTGTATACCGTGTGTGGCACTTTGGCTAGATTGAATATTTGTTATGAGTTATAATTGGACTTGGATGTCTCTATAAAATTGTGGTGTTTGTTGGAACCATCTAGTGCTCAAGGTGACAGTGTGGGGTTATCTAGATTTGGGAAGGCGGACTTTGAGGAGTGCTGTTATAGCCCTATCAATGACTAGAGTGTTCAACCGGAGAGTAGTTAAGAGTAGTATCACGAAGAGAGGATATTTATATGAGAGAGTGTTCACTAGTGAAAGTATGATCCCTAGGTCTTATTTCTAAGCATTCAAACACCGTTTGTTACTAGATCTATTGCATGTTTGCTTGCTTCCATCTTTATTCCGTTTGCCGGGGAGGTTTTGGTCCTTTACCTTACCTCACCATCAAGCTATTTTCTGGCACCTTTACCCCACGACAACAACAAGTCAGAAGCTCTTTTCTGGCACTGTTACCACTTGTATTTCACTATCTCTTCGCCGAACTAGTGCACGTATACACCTGACAAGTGTATTAGGTGTGTTGGGGACACAAGAAACTTTTTGTATCTTGATTGCAGGGTTGCTTGAGAGGGAATACCTTTGACCATTTACTCCCTGAGTTCGATAAACCTTGGATAATTCACTTAAGGGAAACTTGTTGCTGTTCTACAAACCTCTGCACTTGGAGGCCCAACAACTGTCTACAAGAATATAAGTGCGTAGACATCAAGCTCTTTTCTGGCGCCGTTGCCAAGGAGGTAAGGTAAAAGGTACCCACATCCTCCGGTGTGAGTGCTCAAAGTTATTTCCTTTATATTCTGCAATTTTGTCTTTTTGTTTCTTGTTTTCACTAGTTAGGATTAATGGAAAACAACAACAAAATCAGAGAGCTCTATAGCATTTATCTTGAGTTAGGACATGAAGTGTTTGAAGAGAAAATTAAAAAACCTATGGAACTTTATTTGCATGCTAATAGCAATGTTATTAGTATGAACTCCTTGGACACCATTGTTGCTAATGCTATGGAAATGTCTAAGCTTGGGGAAGCTAGTTTTTATGAAAATGATCTTTTTAGTCCCCCAGCTTTGGAAGATAGATATTCTATTGCTAATGATGATACCAAACCTCCAATATATGATGATTACAATGATGAATATGATATTTTCAGTCCACCTACTATTGAGTAGAAAATTAATTGTGATTACAATATGCCTCCTATATTTGATGATTATGGTGATGAGAATAATAGTGATAGTTGTTTTGTTGAATTTGCTCCCACTATGATTAATAAGAATGCCTTTGCTGATGTGGAGAGTAATGATCATTTTATGCATGTGGATCATGATAAGAATGTTATATTTGATAGTTATATTGTTAATTTTATTCATGTTGCTACTGAAAGTTATTATGAGAGAGGGAAACATGGTCTTATGCATCTGAAAAATATTAAGTTTCCCCTCTTTACGTTGAAAGTTTTGAAGTTGCATTTGTTTTGCTTTCCTATGTTTGTTGCTTTGTGCTTTTATGACTTGTTTCTTTACAAGATTCCTATGCATAGGAAGTGGGTTAGACTTAAATGTGTTTTGAATTTGCTTCTTGATTCTCTCTTTTACTTCAACTCATAGTTCTTATGTGAGCATCTTCTCAAGCTATCATCCTAACTTAAAGGCGTTAAAGAAAAGTACTTGTTGGGAGATAACCCAAGAGTTTACTTGAGCCTTGGAAGTTATTACTTCAGTAATGAGCTCTCCTTATCCTTTTTGTTTGCTTTTTGTGCCAAGAATGACCTCTAATGAGAGGGAAGTAAGATTTGGGGAGTTGCTGCCCCGAAACAGATTTATGTTCTCCACCATAAAAAATCGTGAGGAGTCTCTGTAGATCGGATTGAGCTCAAAATTTATGAATGAATCCCCCAATATGTTAGCTAACTTCCTTTAGTCCAACACTTTTTGATTTGAGCAACAGAAGATGTTCGAAAAAATCGGTTTCTACCTGCTGGTCTATTTTGACAGATTTCTACCATTATTTGCATTTGCTTCTTATTGATTCCTTCTTGGGTTCTTTTTGGGAAATTGAGCTTTTTGAGGGGATTGATACAGTAGCTTGTGTTTTTAGCGAAAGTTTTTCTGTTCCAAAGCTTTGCCTAAGGGACTAATATCTTTTGAATACACTAATGTTGCTAATGAAGATTGTGTGAAGTTTTGTATGAAGGAAATTTTTTAGGTGTAGAGAGTGAATGGTGTAATGAGATGAAGAATGGACAAAACCTCAAGCTTGGGTATGCCACCATGGTGTCACCCCAAGAAATATTCAAGAGGTACAAGCGTCAAAGCTTGGGGATGCCCAAGGCATCCCCTTCTTCATCAATAAAAATCTCAGGTCTTTCTAGACATTTCATTTTTATTGTTTCATGCATTGTTGTGTTGTTCTTGGAGCGTCTTAGTTTTTTTTGTTTTAGTTTGCTTTACTAAGTTGGTTGGTTACATCACACTTCTTTTGGAGAGAGACACACTCTGTTTCCATTGCCTAGAACACTCTAGTTTTCACTCTTATTGTTTTGTGAGTGTTCACTTTTGCTAGCATTGTGTTTACCCTTAGTTTTCTTGTGCTTTCAGCTTAGAACATTTTAGTTCTTCTTTGTGGATTTGTGAGACAAGATCATTGGTCTTTATTGATTATTATCTTTGTGAGTTGTTTCAAATAGTTTGTTTGGTGTTGGAAAGGAGTAGTAAGTTCTTGCTTGTAAGTGCAAGAGGAGCTTTCATTGACTGTGACTTAGACTTTAGCATGACATGCTAGATGTTGTTTTGACCTTATGCTTAGTGATTATTGCTGTAGCATGTCTTGTTCTAAACAATTGGGATTGCTTAGTGTGCCTTACAAAAGCATAGTATTGTGGTATTCTCCTTTGATCCTTTGTTTGGGTTGACTTGGCACATGCTCACATCATGTTATGACTATGATCAAGTCACCATAGCCTCTATGATCATTTAGTCCTTGAGTTGTACTACCACTCTATACTTTGATTAGTAATGTTTTGTTGCTCTGCATGATTATGGCCATTATGCTCTCTTAGTTGGTTGCTCCCAGTCTTTTGCTAACCTCCGCTTGTACGAGTAAGCTCTACTCATGCTTCCAACTCCCAAGAAACCAAGTTATTCCAAAGTGTCCACTATAAATTCCTATGCATGGTGTGTTACACCATTCCAAGAATATTCTTGTTTTCACCTATCTTCCAATTAAAAAGTATTTTATTATGTGAAAATTTAGTGATTAAAGCCCTCACAAACTTGATGGCACACTTTATATTCTTTGCCCCTAATAAACTTGAACCATTGTGACAACTTTATTGTATATGTTTGCACTTATATGTTGGAATTAGTAAAACCGTGCTGTCACGAGGAACGTTTTCAACATTGCACTTGTACTTTGTACTCAGTTGATATCATGCTCTTTTGTCTATGGATGTTACCAGTGTGAAATGAAGTGGGTACTTGTAAGTCCATGGAGTTTGTATTCTGTGTTAGAGAAACGTCTGTGCCGCTAGCCTAAGCCATGCATAATCATGGTGGAAACTTGCAGCATCATCATAGTGAGCTATCTATGAAGCATCCTCAATAAAAAACTATGCATATGGTAAATAAAAAGACTGCTGGGATGCTCATTGTCTATTTGCCTTGTCATTTTGGTTATGGAAAAGCTCATGTACCATGTGCAAGGGGTACCCCGTTGGCGGTTCTCAATGATATGCAAATACTTACAATGACAAGAACTTGCTTGGGCCCTAAGTTGAGTATCCATGAGGTGTAGCCCTCATATTCAAGGGACTTGAGATTACCAACTTATACTTTGTCAAGCATATACTCTAGCTTTGCCATTTTAACCTTAACCACTTCAAGATGCTTATGATAGGGGCAATGAGGGCTGAAAGCTAACAAGTACCATAATTTTTGGAAGCTCTTTTTGAAACTTATAATCCCTGCTTCCTTTACAAAAAAGGCCTCTCTTCCATCATTATTTGAGTCTCCACCTTCTACCTTTAGGCACCATTAAGAGAGCATAGTTGTCATTTTGTGTGCAGTGTTCCAAAGCTTATTAATTGATGCATATTGTGATATTACTTGTTCTTGTGCTACTTGTTTCTAGTCACCCTTGTGAACTTTGAAGGTATCCTATGCATCTACTTGCTACTCTATGAGGGACAAGCTGAATGCCACTATGACATGTTGTCTGTATGTGAAACAAACAGACGTTTTTCAATGCATGTTATTCATGATCTTTGTTTGTAGCCTTTCATGTTGCATGCATAGTTACTATGTCTTATTGTTAGAACTCCATTCTTTCATGCACATGTTTAGAGTTCTTTGATTCCAGATTTCAATGCTTGCAAATGGTTTGATCTTGGTTTTGATGGTGCATGCCACCTCAAAAATTATTCTTTTTACCACTTACCTACTCGAGGACGAGCAGGAGTTAAGCTTGGGGATGTTGATACGTCGGAAATGTATCCATAATTTTTTATGCTCCATGCTTGTTTTATATCATTTGTCTTATGTTTTGTCTACACTTTGAGGTGTTTTTATATCTTTTCTGGAACTAACCTATTAACAAGTTGCCACAGTGCCAGTTGTCTATTTTCTTCTGTTTTTGGTTCCAGAAACGCAGAAAATCAATATTCTCGAAATTTGATGGGACAAAATCCAAAGTCAGTTTTTCACCGAGGGGAACACGGAACCACGAAGCAGAGCCGGAGGGGGGCCACAGGGTGGCCAAACCCCCCTAGGCGCGGGCAAGCCCTGGGGGCGCCTGGGGAGGGTGTGGGCCCCTGGATCCCCACCGACCTTACCTCCTGCGCCTATAAGATCCCCCTGAGGAGAAAACCCTAAATAATCCAGAAGAAATCCACGAAAACCTCTGCTGGGCCACCGCCACCGAAGGAGAGATTCGGGGGACAAAAAGTCTCTGTTCCGGCACCCTGCCGGGACGGGGAAGTGCCCCCGGAGCCATCTCCATCAATCTCCATCGCCATCTTCATCACCATTGTTGATTCCCATGATGAGGAGGGAGTAGTTCTTCCTCAGGGCTAAGGGCTCTACCGGTAGCTATGTGTTCATCTCTCTCTATGCATGATCTTGTGGTCTTTGTTATTTACGATTTCATATTCTTGTTACTAGATGTTCTATAGGAATAAGAAGAAACCGCAACTCCTTTCCGCTACACATAAAAATAGATTTTGAAAATCCATTTTTTTAAGAATCCTCTTTTTTTGTTCTTCCACCCATGAAATAGAGAGGAAACGAGAATAGAGGGGTTACTTTTATTTTCATTTTCCCCTTAAAAGATAGGCTTTTAAAGTAGGAGTCATGGAATAATGCTGAATTGAAATGTTGATTTCTATAGTATAAGAAAAACAAACCGAATTGTAAACAAGTAGATCTACCTTGCTACTCAAGTGCTTCAATAGATCTTTGCTCTCCCCATGTGTGTGAAAGTGACAGCGCGCACGCCATGGTGGCACTTAGGCTTGAGTCTACATAAATACTCTTTTTGCTTTAATAGATCTATGCTTTTCCCCACGTGTGTGAAAGCGACAGCGTGCATACCGTGTGTGGCACTTTGGCTAGATTGAATATTTGTTATGAGTTATATTTGGAGTTGGATGTCTCTATGAAATTGTGGTGTTTGTTGGAACCATATAGTGCTCAAGGTGACAGTGTGGGGTTATCGAGATTGGGGAAGGCGGACTTTGAGGAGTGCTGTTATAGCCCTACCAATGATTAGAGTGTTCAACACGAGAGTAGTTAAGAGTAGTATCATGAAGAGAGGATATTTATATGAGAGAGTGTTCACTAGTGAAAGTATGATCCCTAGGCCTTGTTTCTAAGCATTGAAACACCGTTTGTTACTAGATCTGTTGCATGTTTGCTTGCTTTCATCTTTATTCCGTTTGCTGGGAAGGTTTTGGTCCTTTACCTTACCTCACCATCAAGCTCTTTTCTGGCACCGTTACCCCACGACAACAACAAGTCTGAAGCTCTTTTCTGGCACCACTACCACTTGTATTTCACTATCTCTTCGCCGATCTAGTGCACCTATACACCTGACAAGTGTATTAGGTGTGTTGGGGACACAAGAGACTTCTTGTATCTTGATTGCAGGCTTGCTTGAGAGGGAATATCTTTGACCACTTCCTCCCTGAGTTCGATAAACCTTGGGTACTCCATTTAAGGGAAACTTGCTGTTGTTCTACAAACCTCTGCACTTGGAGGCCCAACAACTGTCTACAATAATAGAAGTGCGTAGAAATCAACCACGAGTAGCAAACACGAGCGCCTATTCTAGCAAGGCATTATTGTAGGGGTTCGTAGCATGGAAAACAAAAAATTTCTACCGCATGAACACACAATCAAGATCTAATCTATGATCAAGACAAGATCTATCTACTAGATTGTAGCAACGAGTCAATAGAGTACTAACCCTTGAAGATCCAAAGCGGTTAACGAGAGCAGATTCTCGTGGATGATGTAGTCGTACACTCCCGATCTCAAGATCGCGCAGACGATCCTTCCGGCGCTGTCTTCCGGTAGCGCTTCCGCAGTCGGTCACACGTTCGGTACTCGATGAAGACCTTCCTCTCCCTTGTTCCAGCAGGCAGCGGAGGTTGTAGCACTCTCCTCGCGATTTCGGCAGCACGACGGCGTGGTACCGGAAGTAGAGGGGAGATCTCGCAGGGCTTCGCCTTAAGCCGGAGCGAGTATGGTGGACTATGAGAGAGCCTTGGTGATCTAGGGTTTAGACACACCAATTAGAAGGGGCTAAACCAGCAGATAGGGCAATTAGAAGCTCTAACTCGGCGTCTTGGGAGAAATCCCTATGTTGTGGCTAGGGTTTAGGTTTAGAGGGAGGCAACTTGTGTGTCTAGGAGGGTAGCCCTGCCCCTCCTTATATAAGTGGAGGGAGGCGCCGACCAAGGGGAGGGAGTCCCTCCCCAACTCGGATCCCTAGTGGGCCGGCGGTGGAGGAGGAACTCCTCCCCAACTCGGTTTCCCACTTCTTCTCCACTTTCCAAAATAGCTGTTTGACTTTTCAAATTGACGTTTGACTTTTCAAACTAGGATTTGATTAAACCCTTTATTTTGCACAACGATGACACCTAGTACATGATGCAATCATTCCAACTTGCAATGACACATTCATGTACCCTTCCCCTCCGGAGTGCCGGACATTCCGGAACCTTCTAGAACATTCCCGATGAAAACACCGGAATCATTCCCCAACTCCGAAACAGGACTTTCCTTATATGAATCTTATTCTCCGGACCATTCCGGATCTCCTCGTGATATCCCGGATCCCATCCAAGACTCCGAACAACATTCGGTCTCTTACTCATCATTCCATAACTACTCAACAACATCGAATCCTTAAGTGTGTCTCCCTACGGTTCGTGAATTATGCGGACATGATTGAGACACTTCTCCGATCAATAACCAATAGAGGAATCTGGAAATTCATATGTCTCCCACATATTTCTACGATTACTTTGCGATCGAATGAACCACTTACATACGATACCAATTTCCCTTTGTCTCACGATAGTTTACTTATCCGAGGTTTTGATCGTTGGTATCTCTGCATACCTAGTTCAACCTCGTTACCGATAAGTACTCTTTTCTCGTTCCCGTGATATGTGATCCCTTGTGAGCCAGTCACATGCTTGCAAGCTAATTGGATGACATTCCACCGAGAGGGCCCAGAGTATATCTATCCGTCATATGGATGGACAAATCCCACTCTTGATCCATGTGCCTCAACCCATACTTTCCAAACACTTAATGCCACCTTTATAGCCACCCAGTTACGGTGTGGTGTTTGTTGTCATCAAAGCATCCTTCCGGTGATGGTGATTAACATGATCTCATGGTCGAAGGAATTAGGTTACTATGTATCAGAAAGCTTATAGCAAATGAACTATATTAAATGACTTGATCTTTATGCTACGCTTACTATAGGAGTATGTCCATCACATCATTTTCCTAATGATATGACCCTGCTGTTAATAACATCTCTATGTTCATGATCAGGAAACCATGATCATATATTAACCAACAAGCTAGTTTAACAAGAGGCTTTACTAGGGACTTTTTTATGTTTACAAATCACACAAGTATTAATGTTTCCTGTTAATACAATTATAGCATGGTATGTAAACATTTATCATAAGTATGAAGATATGATAATAACCACTTTATTATTGCCTCTTGGGCATATCTCAAACAATTATGCCCCATATACCAACACCTCCTACCGCCGGTAGCAAGGCCGACCATCACTGGCAGACCTTAATGGGGGCGAAATGGGCCATCTCCCCCCCAGCCCATGACAAAATTGCATAATATTTGCATATATTTAGCCCATTTGTCAACTAAAAGTCAGCCTAAAGTTTAATTTTCTCCTCCAGCCCATTTGCCCCCCTCGCCCCAAAATTTTGGCCCAAGGTCCGCCGGTGCCGACCATCCCCTTGTAACAAAGCCTGCCATCGCGGTAGCAAGGCCTGGTGCCGCATGTAGCAAGACCTCCCACCCCTTGTAGCAATGCCTCCTGCCGGTCGCAGCAGCTCCACCCGTCGCCGGTAGCAAGGCTTCACGCCCCATGTAGCAAGCTAGTCCTTCCTTGTAGCAAGCCCCGCTAACCCTTGTAGCAGCAGCCATGGCCGCACCTCACACATAAGATGCAGGACACATAGCTCGAGCTGGAGGTCGAACGACGAAAACCTTGTGTAGAAGCTCAAGTAGAGAGGTTGCGGTGGTGATGAATGTGCCCGCCTTGCCCTCCCCCTTGAGGCCCCCGAGATGCGGGAGGGAGGAAATCTCGGTGTACCATCGGAGCCGGCGAAAGGCAGTTGCGGTGCTCTGAGACTAGGACGGCGCAGGAGACCTTCGAGAGGCACGCCACACACTCGAGCTCGTAGGTCTACCTTGCAACCTCTGGTTCGTCTTTGTTCTATGGGAAGGAGGCGGGGGAGGAAAGAAGGAAGGCTACGGGGCGGGCTAGGAAGAAGCGAGAAGCTCCACTCGATTTCCATCATGTGTGGAAGAGATAAGGCTGAAGGGTGTGTGGGCCCGTAGAGGCGCGTGGGCGTGCGAGCGACCCGGACGATGGATCGTCCGAGGGATGTGCATCATTTTCCTATTAGAGGAGACCCGAGGGCATGACCAGGAGTAATCCCGAGGGCCAAGGAGAAACTTTGAACATAAGGGACGAGTAGGTGAGGGGTGGCAATGTTTTACCTTGGCGTCCGCTGTCCGAGCTCGAGATGGAGGGTTACCCTAGCTCTGCCTGCCCCTACCTAGTTGTTTTGTCTGGGAGGGAGAGAACGAAAGAAGCTAGGGAGAAGGTAATATTTAGGCTCAACAACTTTACGGTTACTTTCGGCCTGATTGAAGTCAGGGCACATTTACAGCTTGTGATATGGAAAACGATAGGATTCCCCGCAGGGTCAAACAAACGATCAGCCGGGTCACTCATTCGCAGAGCGCACCTGCGCCCCGTTCTTTTCCTCAATCAACGCACCGAGCCACTGCAGTCGCTGCTGCCCGCGCGCCGCCCTCAGCTGCTTGCGCCCCGCCGGCCCTACAGGTCTCGCCCCCAGCACCACCGCCCCGCCCGTCCCCTTCAGGTCTCGCCCGCTAGCGTTGTCGTCCGCGCCTTCCTGCCTCGAGCTCGCAATACCATGCCGGCTGTCGGCCCGCCCTACTGTCGGCCCTCGCCACCCCTTGTCGCCGGAGTCGAGCTCTATCTGCCGTCGGTCGCTCCGTCTGCCTCACCATAGACCACGTCCTCAAGGAGGCCCCGCGAGCTCGCCCACCGTCACCTTCACTCCTGAAGCACGCCTGCACTGCCACATGAGGAGGTATCTCCGGTGAGGTCACCCGCCGTGCCACTAACTTACTGTCCTGCGCGCTCGCCCGCTGCCCCGCATGCTCGCTCATGATGCGCGTACCGCACGCATCGTCTATCACCCGACGTGCTTGCTGCCTTGCGCAGGCTCGATGGCTTGCCGTTAACCGCCCCGTCCCGTCGGGTTCCTGCTATGATGTCTCCATGAGGTCTCCGGTGAGATTTGCTACAAGCCCAGGAGTCACGGTCATGCTCCATCAGAGTTGCTACAAGCATAGGAGTCGTTTGCTACCACCGTTTTAACCGTTTTATTGTTCGGTGCAATAGTTCTGTAGTTCTGCTACATCCGGCGGGTCTCCAGCGAGATTTTTTTTCTATATTAGCATTTTTTTGCTACCACCGTTTTGTGGGTTTGCTACAATAGCATATTTTTTTTGCTATAAGGTCTCGGTAAGGTCTTCTTGCGAAAGTCTCAAGCGAGTCTCCTGCGAAGTCAGATTTCCTACATTAGCATAATTTTTTGTTACATAGTCTCCAACAAAATCTGTCATTTTCATTTTTAACAAACCTTTTTTCTATGTGTAATAAAAACGGGTAGGTTTATAATAAAAGCTTATAGCAAAAAAAAAAAAGATTGATGGGACATTTTGTGGGACACGTATCGTCTTTGGGACCAGGGATATTAGAGAATTATCCGGGGGAGTGCGCAGTTATAGAACCCAAAATGTACTGTTTCGGAAGGTACAAGTGATTTCTCATTGATCATGTACTGTGAAATAACAGTGTTTTGGTGGCATGCTTTCTAGTATTGATTGAATTGCTCAGCTGAAAGTGCACGAACTCGATGTGTATAGCTATTCTCAACTGGGAAAGCAGAATTAAGAGCGAAAAGTGCCAGCAGCACCCTAGTTCCATTATTTGAAAATGTCAATAAACATAATTCCGGGACTCCAAAAGATCTGCAAACAAATACGCACATACATATACACATTCTGATGTTGAGGTAGTAAATTTACACCAAGAGATATTAAAAAAAATGAGTTATACGGTCGTATGTATTGCCGGATTTTTTTTCTGTGGCTCAAAATACAACAGAATATCTACCAAAACTTCCCAATAATATCTATGTATCCATGGAATAAATATTGTGATTTTTATACAATCAAAAGTACAGATTTGAAAAAAGAAAATCAAATATGAAGAGGTGGAGCTCGGGTGCTGCAAGATTATACCTACGATCTTGAGTGAATGATGTCAAAGAATCAACTTATGTGTGTTAGAAGAAGTCCTCGGTTTTCCTGTAGACAAAAAAATTCGAGTCAAAGTGAGATTAAATCGTCCTTTTCCCTGCAAAAAATATATCAGCGTTTTAAGTCTTTTGAATCAAACTGAATCGAGGAAATGACAAAAAACCACCATATTTGGGGCGGCATTGTCACGTGACCACCAAGTGGAGGCAGAGGGACACATAACCACCACCTCAGGGACAGGTGCTCGACAGAGAGCACTGATAGCACGATTTGCTCGGTTTAATGGGTTTTCCGACAGGTGGGGCCCACAGTCAGGTCCGACGTGGCGTTGTCCTGACGGAGGGCGTCGACGGCCGTTAGGTTTGCGCGTGTCGGGGCGGTTCCGGTCATTTCTATCTCTCCCTGTCTTCTCCGCAAATGGTGACGGGAGGCGGCGGTAGTGGCGGCGGCGGCCCTGGTTGGCGGCTAGCCGTCGATGAGGAAGAAAGTGACAGAGACGAACGTGACCACCATGCGAAGCTCTTCCCGGATGGCATACTCTCTCTTGCGATGGATCCAGAGGAGGTCAGGCCGCTGCCGGCGCCACCGGCGCCTAGAGCGCCCTGGGAGAACGCGTGGACATCTGCGGGCAGCAGCTCGAGCTTCGACCCGATGAGCCATTACGTCTCCGACAGCGGGTGCGTGTTCAAGATCCCATTTTTTACTTCTCTATCCAATTGCAGTAGCTAGTGTTCTCTGTTATCTGAATTTAGTACTGCTTATGCCCCAAATGATCTGAATCATTTCTTAAATTTCAATATTTAGGTTAGACACAGAGATGTGGGAGCTGTTTGTGCAGTTTGATGGTGTGAAGTTTGTGCAGAAATCAATGGCTAGGTCTGACATTAGGTATCTAAATTTGTTGGCACTAATGGAGAAAGAGGGGTATGGCATATGTGACTCAATGTACTATGTTAAAGAAGAAGGTGAGGGATTGAATGGCCTAGATATAGTTGACAGCAATTTAAAGGTTGAAGAGATGATAAGGAAGTATGAAAATAGGAAGAAATTGGTACTTACTGTCATGAGAGATAAGAAGAGAAACCAGGCAATTGTGTTGTCACCTTTGAAGAGAAAAAATGCAGAGACTATCAGGGCCAAATCTAGGCCAATTGACATTGATCTTGAGGAGGATGATCCTGTTCCTTATCAGATGCAGACTCAAGAGAGTGTTTACTGTCAGCAGATTCACACACAAGTTTCAGAGGATGACATTGCTGGAGAAGAAGAGGAGGGACAGTATGACTATGGCCTAGTTGATCCTGATTATGCAGAGGAGATAAAGAGCAAAGAGGAGGAGTGGCTGAATGAGACACTTGCAGAAATGAAGAAGAATAGGGAGGATCCTTTGACACATTGTGAGGGTGACACAGATATTGAGGATATATTTGTTATTGAAGAACAAACTGAGCCAATTCAAGTGGAAGTGCATGTGCAGAAAAAAGTGAGGAGGTAGGGACCTACTACTAGATCACATTCCCAGCAAGAAAGGAAGGTGTTGCCTGACTGGGTGCCTTCTGATGATGAAGAAGATCAAGGTTTTCTTAATGAGAATGATGATGATGGTTATGAGGAAGAGGTTTTTGTGCAGCCTAAAGGGAGGAAAAGCAGAGCCAAGAAATACAAACCTAGGGTGTGGTATGTTGAGAACAGAGAGAATCCAGAGCAGCAGTTCATGTTGAAGCTATGTTTCAGAGATGTTTATCAGTTCAGAGATGGTCTTGCTAGATTGCACATCCAGCAGGCTAGAAATTTCCACTATCACAGAAATTGCAAAGACAGGATCATTGTGCACTGCAAGGAGAAGGAGAAATTTGGTTGTCCATTTTATATGACAGCTTCTCAGATAAAGAATGAGGATACATTTTGCATTAAGAAGATGGAGCTAAAGCACACATGTCCAACTGATCCTAGCAGTACAAGGGTGAATTCAAAGTGGTTGAGCACCATGTATGTTGACAAATTCAGATCTAACCCCAATACCAACATCACTTCTTTGCAGGACAAAGCAAAGAAAGATTTTGGGGTTGAAGTTCCCAGCAGGATGGCATACAGGGCAAAAACTAAAGCCAGGCAGAGGGTGCTTGGTGATCATAAGAAGCAGTACTTTAGAATAAGGGATTATCTACAAACTGTAATTGATAAAAACCCTGGTTCTAGATGCATTGTGACAATTGTCACTGGCCCAACAGAAGAAGAAACAGAGGCAATGAAGCAGGGAAAAACTGTTGATATCTGCTATGAGCCTAGATTCCATGGTTTGTTCTTCTGTGTGAATGCTGCAAGGCTGGGGTTTCTTGAAGGTTGTAGGCCATTCATTGGCTTGGATGGTTGCTTCATTAAATTGACAACAGGTGCTCATATACTAGCTGCTACAATTTGAGTGAGGTGTTCAATAGGTACATACTTGATGTTAGAAACAAACCCATTGTAACTATGCTAGTTGGCATATATGACAGGCAAATGATGAGGTTTGATTGCAAGAGAGATGGAGGAAGAATGGCTAGATGGGATATAACTCCACACTACACAGAAAAGCTAGAGCTCATGAAGAAGTACTCAAGGCAATGTGTCCCAAGGAGGTCAGATGTTGGCCTATGGCAGGTACAAAGTGGCAACCATACTGAAGAGGTAAACTTGGAGAAGATGAGTTGTTCTTGCAGGAAATGGGACCTCTCAGGACTGCCTTGCAATCATGTAGTTAGTGCTATATATAAAGCTGGCATGCATCCTGAAGATTTTGTCTCACATTTCTTCAAAAAGCCCATGTATTTGGCTAGCTACAAGCCAATATTCTATCCCATTCCAGCACAACATGGTTGGACAAAAACAGACACTCCAGATATAATGCCCCCAAAATTCAAAGACCACATGTTGGGTAGAAGGCAAGAGAAGAGAAGGAAGGGAAAATATGAAGTGCCTAAGCCTAAGGATACCTCTAGGATGGCTACCATAACATGTAGCAATTGCAAGTTGCAAGGACATAAGTACACAAGTTGCTCACAACAATTGAGGCCTTACCTTGCCATTAGGAAAAATAACCACAAGGTAATGCTTTATTTGTTGTTATGTATAACTACTATCACTACAATTTACTTATGTCAATTTGCAATGAAATGTTGCAGGCTAGTAGAGCAATGCCTGATGCTCCATCATCTACTACTACATCATCTACTACTGCTGGTCCATGTTCTACTACTGCACCAAGGCCTCCAAGAGCAGCTGAACCAACATCTTCTGATGCTCCAAGATCATCTGCAGAAAGGCCTCGTTCCACTGCAGGCATGGGTGTGTTTTCATACTTCACAGCTGGGGCAAATGCAAGTGTTGGTAGAGATCCAGGTGTTGGCCCTCTTGGAAAATCCTATGCTGGTCCTTGTTCTTCAGCAAATTCAGATGTTCTGTGAGCTAAACTGAGCAAAGAAATGTACCAAAACCCCTTATTTTGTGTTCTTCTATGTACCCTAAACCCCTTATTTTGTGGTCTGTTGATGTCTGAAAACAATGTAAAACCTGGTAATTTGCACTGATCAAATTCTGTTGATGTGTGAAACAGATGCTATGTTTCTGTCAAAATATTTTACCATTATATGACCAAAAGGATCTGGACCAAGTAAAACCTGGTGATATGTGAAACAGATGCTAAATTATATGACCAAACAGATGCCAACTCACAATAAACAATGATCTAGACCAAGTGATAAACACATCAGTCATAATACATAATTCACCAACTAATTATTGCACTAACAGATTCATAGTTCACCAACTACATCAGTCTACTAATTCAACTCACAAATTACTAAATAGTTCAACAATACAAGTGAAAATCAAAGATTACAGTACATTCATGCACACTACTCTCACAGATTTGTTTGATCTTCCTAAGCTTTGATCTAGCCCCTTCTTTCTGCTTCATCAGTTCTGCAATGGTGTGTTCTAGATTTCTCTTCTCTTCCTTCAACATGTCCCTCTGCTTCTCTGCATTCAACCTCAAAGACTTGTGCATGTTAGATGTGGAGGCATCAACTTTCATCTTTCTCTCTAGTTCTGCCCTGGCATCAATCAAAGCTTGTTCAGCTTTGGCCTTCAAAGCTAGTGTAAGCTGCTTCTCTTCCACCACTTGCTTCAGATTATCTTGTGCATTCTTCAGGGCAAGCTTAAGCTTGGCAATCTCATCCTCATACTCCATCCTAGTATCAAAAGATTTCAGGGAATCATTAACCCTACCATCCTTGCAGGTAGAATACATGTCCCATAGCTTTGTCAGGCTTTTGCAAAGGGATTCAGGCCAGACATTATCCACCCAGTGGATAAAGTCACATGTTTCTCCTTCCTAAAACATAAATGACATAACAGAGAACATTTAGTAAGAACACTATCAAAAAATATTGCATTTAATCTAAATTCAGTAGAACAGACCTCCCATGCACATGCCAAGAACCTCCTGCCAGTCCAGCATCCTTCGAAAGCAACATGTTTCACAGCCACACAATTACATTTGCAAAGAATAGGGTTGTCTCCATCATCGGCTCTTCCATTGTAATCCGAGTCATACATGCTATTGGGACCCTAACAAGCCAAAATATACTAATTAAATAGCCTAAAATCGAGCTCAACCCCAAATTCCCAAATTTCATATGAACCCTAACCCTAGATATATGAGAATGCAGAGGGGAACACTAACCTCGGTGCCAAGGGAGCTCATATCGTCGGAAGATTCCTCGCCGTCGCCCCAGGAAACCATTTCGGCGGTGCGGCGGCTGAGCTCTGTGGCGGCGCGGCGGCGGCGTGCGACAAGCAGAGAAGGAGAAGGGGCAGGGGAGGGGAGGGCGACTAGGCTAGAAGACGATGCTGCCGTCCCGACAGCCGCTTAATAAGCAACACGCGCAAACCTAACGGCCGTCGACGCCCTCCGTCAGGACAACGCCACGTCGGACCTGACTATGGGCCCCACCTGTCGGAAAATCCATTAAACCGAGCAAATCGTGCTATCAGTGCTCTCTGTCGAGCATCTGCCCCTGAGGTGGTGGTTATGTGTCCCTCTGCCTTCACTTAGTGGTCATGTGACAACGCCGTCCCAAATGTAGTGATTTTTTGTCATTTCCTCAACTGAATCGGGCTGGGTGTAGCTACCTGCTTCTAGTCGGTCCGTTCGCTATAGAGTAGTAGGTCATTCTTACACACTGTGCAGTGTGTTGTCCCTCCTGTCGAATCTCGCTGCTGCGTCAAATGGGCACTGGCACACGTAAAGCAGTCGCGGTACTCGTGACAGCCCAAGAGTAATCTCCGGCAAAAGGGTCTGACACACGCAATGCGGTACTTGCTCCGGCGTAATTTAATACTGTAGATCAAAGACTGGTCCTACAAGTGAGCGAGCAGTATCGCACCGTCGCTGGACTCTACTCCAGGGAATACATCAGTGTGCTGATCGGAGCAGTATTATTACGCCGCACCATTCGAGTCTGCGAGAGACCGAGAGCTTCTGGTTGAAATTTTTGAGTAATCTATCCTGACCAGATTTGCGTCGAACTTTTTTCACGATGATGGTCAATTCCACTGCTCGCTCCATCTCGAAATAGATGTTAGAAATTTATTTATCAAAATTCAGATATGTGTGTGTGTGCATATATATATTCATATGTGTGTTAAATAGTGTATAGATACATTCAAATTTAAACAAATTTATAATATCTATTACGAAAGAAGTAGAATTTAGTTGGTTCACAAGATTTTTAGGTCAAGATCGAGGCATCGAGCTGTGTTTTTGCCCAGAGTTGCACGACCACTGCAGACGAGATCGTGGTGGAAACCCGTCAAAATATATGTAGAATCACCGGCAACAGCTGCGTGTAATGAGAAATGGGATACTTAGAATCTCCGGCTAAAGGTTACTGATTGACATACGCGATGTAGTACTCCGAGCGCTGCAAAAAAAATTTAGCCGCGCGGCATTTTGCAATATTTGGCGCCTGCATCAGCGCGCACCAAATTTTTCTGGCAGCGCACACCCAACTAAGAGCATCTCCACTCGTCTACCCAGGACGCCGGTCCGGACGTCGAATTTTGATCCGAACACCAAAAATCGGTCCAGCCGTGTATCTAGGGACCTGTTTTCGTCCGGATTTCGGCGTGTTTTGGTCCAGCCTACCCAGGCCGTACCCAGGATCTCGGGTATGCCCTGAGAAAGCCGGACTCAGCGAAAACGGGCGTGGGCTAGCTCTGTCGGCGAGAGAAAGCACCACTCCCGCCATTTTCTTCCCCCCTTCCGCCTTTCTTCCCCATTCCCCCACCCCGTCGCTCCGCCGAGCTCCCCGCCCGACATGCCACCCAAGAGCTTCGTCCAACCCAGATCGATCCTCGGCGAGGGTCCGGCGGAGAAGAAGGCGAGGAAGCTGAGAGCACCGCCGACCAAACCAGAGGGCATGTCCTTCGCCGACTGGGAGAAGAAGGAGCAGGCCAGGCATATCTCGTCGGCCGAGCGGAAGGACAGGAAGGAGAGGATGAAGCTCCGGCAACAGCAAGCGGAGGAGGAGAAGGCGATGGTGAAGGCGGCGGCGGAAGAACATGCGATGGTGAAGGCGAAGCAGGCGGCGGCGACGCGTTCGGCGTTGATAGCCACGCCATACCCACCACACTGGGGAAGCCAGACGAGCATCGGCTCACCCGCCGGATTCTCGCCGATCTCTCCGGCTGCCTTCCAAGAGAGCCAGGCAACCGCTCGGCAGAGGTACTCCACGTCACCGGAGTTCGACGGCGGCTTCAACCCAAACGTGATCTTCCCCTGTCTGGCGCCGCGCCCTCCTTCGGCCTTCGGCGTGGACATCAACCTCCCCTACTCCACCTCTCCGGCGTACACAAGCCCCGCTCTGTGTCGCGGACCGCTGCCTTTCGGCAGAAACTCGGCGCCCTTCGGCGAGGCCGACGCGCGCAACCTGTTCGGCGGAATACCGGGCACACTTCCGGCCGGCATGACGCCCGAGGCATACATGGAGGACTTGATCGCAACAGGCTCGGCCTCCAACCAACCCTCCTTCTTCACGGAAGAGCAGACCCGAGCCAAGCGCTCGCCGGCGGGAACGATAAAGATTCAAATATCTCGCCGTTTTGTGTTCGCCTGGGTACTCGGCCTGGGTACGCGAGTGGGAAACTGGACGTACCCAGGCCAAAAACTTGCGCCGCCCGGCCAGAAAAAGGTCCGGATTTTGGTCTGGGTTCGCCCAACGAGTGGAGATGCTCTAACACCCTGAATAGTCCTTGCGCGTTGTCTTCTTCATTTCCGCCTCCCACCCCGGTGCCACCACCGCCTCAATTCTGCGTCGCTTCTGCGCCACCCTTGCTCGTCGTGGTAGATCAGCGGGCGGCGGTACTCCACCAGTTTATTGGGGGCGCGCTAGCGCTGCTAAATCGACCAGCGACCAACCGTACCGCCGCCGCCCGACGCATACACAGCTTCTGTCGCGCCCCGGCAAGCACCACCGCCGTCGGCCACCACCACCGTTCCGCCACTTCCACCCACGCGACATGAGTCGTGCGCAGGTATGTATAGCCCAAATTGATTTTTCCATTGTATATAGGTGATTTGGAGGCCAATTAAAATTAGGATTTTTCATTCTGGAAGAGCTCCTCGTTCGATGAGGAGATGGATTTAGAAGAGGAGGAAAATATGTTGATGATTTTGGCTATGCGCGAGAAGTGGCCGAAGCATGGTGGTTCTGTCTTCAGTCGCCGAAAATTATGGAGGGAGCGGATTGAGGGACACAACAAGTTGATTCGCTTTTTTTTTTTGAAAATCCAACTTTCCCTTAGAGCTACTTCCGTTGCCGATTTAGCATGAGCATCAACTTGTTCAACCACATTTGTAGGGAGGTGAAAAAGAAAAATTGATTCTTCGAGCGAAGGAGGAATGCTTGTGGCGAACTTGGTCATATCACCTATCAAAAAGTGTGCGTATGATGGCATACGACATTACAGCGGACCTAGTTGCTGATCACTTGGTAATGGATGAGAGTCAAGCAATCGAGTATGTCAAACGCTTTGCAATAGCCATTGTGGAAGTGTTCAGCGAGACCTACTTTTTTTTTTGAACGGGAGACCTACTTCAGAGCCCCCAATGCTGAAGATACAGCTAGGCTTTTGGCGATGAATGAAGCTATAGGTTTTTATGTATGCTTGGCTCAATTGATTACATGCACTGGAGTTGAAAGAACTGTCCTGCGGCTTGGCATGGAGAAATCAAAGACCATAAAAAGGATTTCACCATCATCCTTGAAGCCGTGGCCGATCAAGAGACTTGGTTTCCTCCAACGCTCACCACACATAACAAGGATTGCCAAGCGTGAAGGTATACCGGTGGAGTTTGTAGCAAATGGCCACACCTACAACTATTGCTACTACCTTGCGGACAACATCTATCAAAGGTGTCAAACATTTGTGAAGCCGCTTAAATATCCAAATGGTAAGAAAAGACTCCAGTTTCATAATGCACAAGCGGTGGCTAAAAAAGATGTGGAGAAAGCATTTGGGATTTTCAAGCCCAATTTGCTATTGTTAGAGGACCAACTAGACTTTGGGATCAAAATCTACTTTGGTATATCATGACCGCATGTGTCATCATGCACATGATCATCGACAATGAGCGTGGCAAAGATTTAGACTACTCCTTCTATGACTTGATGGGAGTTCCCGTCCAAGTGCGTAGGAGAGAAGAGAGAATAGCCCAATATATTTCCTCATATCAGGCCATTCGACAGACCGAAATGCATGATCAACTTCAACTTGATCTTATCAAGGAGTGATGGAAGTGCAATGGGCAACAATGAACAACTAGATTTGTTTTACCGTTTGTTGTATTTTTGCATTCTTGTATTGTTGTTAGACATGTATTTTTTCATTTGAACTATTCACTGATTATGTTATTTATGTTGTAATAATAACTGAACTATTTATTGATGATTTTATTTGTGTGTTTGATCTTCTATGTTGAAAATGGATGTGTGATTTGTGTTTTGCAGCCTTCGGTGGAGCGTTGTTTTTGCCGCGGCGGCAAAATACAGCCTCTGGTGGAGCGTCGCACGCCCTCACGCACTGCAAACCAAAACCTGACGTTGCAAACATATTTTAGCGTGCGCTATTATACAACTTCTGTTGAAGATGCTCTAATGCTGCATACAATTGGGACAATGCTACCCGACGACCGTTCTATAATTGTTGAATCCTGGCGGATCGGACAGCGATGCCGCGTCACGCGAGATATCACATGGAAACCACCGGTTAAACTAGATAACTTTGCATGCATGCGAATAAAACCAAAACCGCGGATGTCATGTGTATTAAATACAAAGTTTGAAATTTAAAATATTTAGTAGTTTAAACTGTTTATCCGATTGATGATCCGTTTTCACCGTTGGGCTAGTCACGACGAGATCTTCGAAACTAGATCCCATGTTGATATGTTCCGACGACGTTTTTTTCGAGCCTAAAAGTTGTCCACCCCATAACATGTAAGTTATCAAGGTCATAGTATATAAGTTACCCACTCTATAAACATGTTGTGTGGAAACTCTTTTACTTGGATGCAAGAAAAGTATTCGGCGACCATTCTAAGAATTATATAACTTGGTGGACATTCTGATAGCTTGCACGAGTGTTCCGCGTGCATGTTCTGGCCAAATAACACGATATTTTTTGCCACAAAAGTTATCCACCAGTGACATTAGAGTTATCCAGGCTCTAGCATGTAAATTACCTACCCTATAATATGTAAGATATCAACCACTATAAAAATTTACCTATAGATAGAATATAAAATTTATATGCTGAGTAACTTATATATTTTAGGGTTGATAACTTACATACTATGACATGGATAAGTCACGTGTTAAGGGTGAGTAACACGACTTTTTTAACCTCAAAAGTTATCCATCAGTAACACGAGAGTTATCCAGACTTTAGCATGTAAGTTATGCATCCAAATAACATGTAAGTTATCTATCACTATAAAAATTTAAAGTTATTTTAGCGTCTTGGCTTTGTCGTCCGTCTTCACTATCACGACGTACGGACAAATCAATCTCGAAAGGCTACCGTATGAAAATCAAACATAATTTTTTAAAAGAAACTAAATATAAGTTTCTTTTGTATAAGATATAATAAATGTGTCTTATATCGCATCCACCCATGACTCTAAGTCGTAGTGAATAAACGTAACGTGCAACCAGTAGTCTAGCGACTCGGTTTCATCGTTGCTAGTCGTTGCTATCGCGGTGTACGAGTGATAAAGCTTAAAGTGTGTTAGGGTACTGAGACTTAAACATCCATAATCGACGAAGTCTCGGTACCCTAACACCTATCCAATTAAACTTGCTCAACGCGTATGCGAGAACCCCTATATTCAACACGTTTATATGGTGGATAACTTATGTGTTACAGGTGGATAATTTACGTATTATGTCATAGATAACTCACGTGTTAGGGGTGGATAACTTTTTGGTCCAATTTTTTTTCATCAAAACATATCAATATGGGATCTAATTTCGAAGATCTCGACGCCACTAGCGTAATAGTGAAAACGGATTCAAAATCAGACGAATGGTTTGATCAATAAAACATTTTGAAATTTCGAGTTAATGTTTAGCTGACTTTGATTGGATTGGTTGTTTAGTGCCACATAGAATAAAAAAGCAGCCGCACTGTTCAATAGTGGAGTTTTGTTAGCCCGCCGAGTTTTGTCATCCACCGACCGGTCAATAGCTAGATTTCCCGTACAATTGTTCTAGATGTTGCAAAATCGTGGGTGCTTTTGCTGCAAACACAGGAAAGATAGGTTGCAGGCTGTGGGTGTCCGCTCCACGCTGCATATGTCCTAGAGGCCTGCAAGTGCATCATCAGCACCACCAATAAACAAACTGAAGTTTTGACTTGCTACGCCCTAATTTTAAGAATTTCCACGCGACACAACGGTTCAGAAATACTTCAGGATACCCTGTTTGGTTTTGAAACAATTCAGGATATCCTCAAATATATAAATTAGAATTTCAGAGCAAAATCTAGGCAATGCTCATATGTTTTAAGAGGTTCAACTGGTGCACATCTACACTCAACCTGTAGCTCGTTGGTGTTAGCGACGCAAAGCAAAGGTACTTTGTACATACTATTGGAAAATGCACTCCCAGGCAAGAGCATAGTCGAAATGCAAACAATAGAGACTAGCATGGCAAACTCAAAACGCAATTGGAGCACAGAAAAAATTGCTCTGATCAACTAACACGCTTCATAGCCATAATCTGAGTAACCTTCATCCTCTTAGACACAGAAGGCACTAACACCACCTCAAAACAATTAAGCACAAACGGCACTCTGATCAACTGACACGCTTTGCGCAGATGATATGAACTTTCATGGTGCACAACTTCCGATGCTTCAGCGGCACGAACAGGCAGATATCGCCAGTCTTCACCTCATTGTCTTTCACAAACTTTCCCCATCCACCTACGATACTACTATTATCGTGAGGCCTGCGTCCAAACCTCACTTGGTACCTCTGGCCAAGTCGCTCAAGCCAGATGCTCTGTACCTTGCCTCCCAAATATTTCTCAACATATTTATTGGAGATGGTCTGTTTAGAGACATAGAGAACAGAAGGAACGTCAGATGATGTTAGCCAAGGAAATCAGGAAGTGAAATAACTCTGGACTTCCTAAATCCTTCACATTGCACGAAGCTAAATTATGTGAACTCGCATGGCCAGGTTATAATATAAAGCATTCTAAATACACTGTTATATCTGAACTGAAGTTAGTCAAATGCATGATTGTAGCGCTAGTTGTAAGAAGCATTAAAGAATAAAATATGGAACTCACTAGAGTGAACCTTCCAGTAACATTATTCTTTTGCATCACAACCACAAAGACTGGAATTTCAGAATCGATATGTTGGACTTTCTGCTTCACTGCCTTCTCCTGAACTTGAGTTAGGCGCGTAAAACGTGCAGTGATGTACTCTGGCAAAGCATCTATTTCATGACCAATATCTTCTGAGGACAAAGAATCTCCTACACAAACCAGAGAGAAAACAAAACAATTGTGTAGTTAATATATCTGTAAAACAAAAGAAAGTGTAGTTTGGTACCATCTGGTAGCATGAATTGTCACCAGATGACTTAAGAGGAGAAAGAACATACTCTTGTTGCCCTGACTAGAGTTACCCCTTTCAAGTCGAAACCGTTTTTCCGTTGAAGGTGGCTGTCTTAGCATGGTCTGAGGATGAACAGGAGAATCTTCCAAGATTTCATTATGCAATTGCATCTGCTTAAGCTGAGGCTGAAAATGAGAATGATCCACAGTTTTAGTAGCATCTTTATGACTTTCTTGGAATCTGTCGCATCCAATTTTGGATGGTGTATTAATATCCTTTGCATTGATGATTTGGACTTCCATTGTGCATGTCTTACATTTCTTCAACAATTCAAAGATACAGATATCACCCATCTCAACATCATTGTCTTTTACAAATTTCCGCCAGCCAGCTATAATCCTTTTCTCTGTAGGACGACCGCCAAAATGCACCTCCCACCGTCTGCCAAGTCGCTGAAGACATATGCTTCGTTCTTTATCTCCCACGTATCTCTCGACATATTGTTTGGAGACACTCTAGTTACAGATTTGGGGTAAAAAAATTAGATAATAACATCCAAGCAAAGTGCAGAATGAAACAAAATTTCAATCCAAGATCACTATCATATGACAAAGTATATGATCTGTACATTAGTCACCACAAGGTTACCGATATAGCGTTTTCAACTGAAAACTATAGTTTAAAAGGCTTGCCCCAGATTTGTAGCAAAATGCAGTTTCAACAGAAAAAATCAACACTTACTAGTGTGAACCCTCCCGTAACATTGCACTTGCTCATCATGGACACAAAGATTGGGTTGTCAGGATGAATTGAATTGACCTTCTGGTCAACTTCTTTCTTCTGAGCTTCATTTAGATGGGTGTTCCACGCAAGTATGTATCTAGTTGTATCACATACTTCAACATCATATTCTGAAGACAAAGAATCTCCTGTGCACAAAAGGAAAAACAATTGCTGAACCTATCAATTAACGATGACAACATCAGCTGTGACTTCGAAGAAGTTATATCTCTATCACAGATTGTAAGAAGGAACTGTTAGTCTGAGAGGGGAAATACCTTGCACGGAGGTCTTGTTGCCCTGACTTGATTTATCCCTTTGTACATTTGACTGTCTCTCATTAGGTCCACATGCAAACTGCATTTGCACGGACTGAGGATGACAATTAGAATGATTCAGAGCCTCAGTAGGTGGTTGCATTTGCATGGGCTGTCTATGGCCAACAAAATGGTTCATACTTCCAGTAGGCGATAGCATTTGCATGGTCTGAGGATGCCCTTCAGAACACCTCACATTTTCTCTAGGTAGTTGCATGCACACTGGCTGATCATGCCCTTGAGAACCGTTTGCATTTTCAGTAGGGGGTCGCATTTCAGGGAGCTGGGAATGACCACGAGAAAGGTCCAATGTTTCAGGTGCGCCTATGTGGGTTTCCTGCACATAAGTAGACAGAGCAGCATTGTCTGCAACAACCGACAATGCTTTCTCACGGCCAAATCGATCAAAAACTATGACCTTAAACTGAGAATTTCCATTGTATCTAAGTACCACAGAGTCTTCAATCTGTAGATGGTAGGTTTCGACAAATGTGCCCCATCCTGCTCTAAGGACTAGCTTATCGAGATTCTTGGCGACTTCGACAGTGTAACTATGACCATTTCGTGCATCTAACTTGATCTCTCTTGGGATCTCACCCCTGAATCGTTTCAGAAAGTCATCTGGTACGGTCTGCAGAAACAAGAATCAGAAAAGAAAACATTGTTTAAACCTCAGGAGGATACAAAGTCCAAGTATGGCGCAAAATATATACTGTACCATTTGACATCTTGTGCGAAAACAAACTGGGAGAAAGGTTCTAGCAGTAGTAACAAACATTACAGAGATGCATTCTCTAAATAATGAGCTACATCAGGTAAGTAAGCGAGCTAGTAGCTTGTGTCATATAGATTCAGCACAAGAACGTGATGGAAAAAGAAAGAGAACACTGCAGTTGTACCATCTCACGATGACAGCCGTCCACCATAAACATCAAAAAATATTTCTCCCGGTCATCCAGATTGCAGTAATCGAGTTCGTCCCTCCGCTCGCATCTTCCGCAGCCCATGCCCATCTTTTCACTAGACATGCATAGCAAAGAAAAACACAAATATTAGCAGTGAGAAACGATGACTCGATGCAGTTGAGCTTGGCGAGATAAATTCGAAAGAGGCCTTACCTTGGGCTGGGATCTCGGCGGCTGTTGGAACACCGATACTAGTTCAAGATCAGGCGGAAAAAGAATCGTGAGCGGCTGGGTTAAGGACGGCCGCGCATTTGGTGAGAAAGTGTGGAGAGGTGAACTGTGAATGCTGCTAGAGTTCAGCAGCGGGAAGAGACAGAGGATCTGAAGAGGAAAATGGGAGAAGGAAACCTCACCCGAAGGGTGCCTCCGACGGGATGAGGGAGAAAAGAACTGAAGAAGGCTCGGCGGAGAAGACTGGGACGGGCAACCACGGAAGAGCATCTACACCCCGGCCAAGCCCCCACGAACCGTAAGGGTTGAAACGTCCAGTTTTACGGCCTCCGTTCTCGTATTTTCAACCCATAATTTAAGCAAATTAATCAATGATCTTACAGTTAAACGATGCAATATAATGGTTCAAAGTCGTATACATCAAATTGTCCATATCACAGCAACATAAATATAGATTGGGCAATGTTAAATCATATACCGAATCAAAAAAAAAGCGTCCACCACGATGAAGGAACAGAACATCAAACCATATGGTCGTCGTCGCCGTGCCCATCATGCACAGAGCCGTCGTCATCACTTGTCGATGCTCCACCACCTTGACGAGCTTGCTTTCTTCTCTCTAAGATATCGGAAATCATCAATTGATGCAACTCCAATTGAGTTGGATTCGTGCTCGAGATATCTATCATCATGATCTCCTCCTTGGCCATGAGCTCCTTCGTTACCTTCGCCATCTTTATTTTAAGCCTCTTCTCCTTGAGCTGGGTCTTATACTTGGCTTCACTTCGGATTGCTTTTCACCTTGACTACTTCATCACCATCTTCTTGTCATGCATTGCCATCTTCATCTCCAACGTCTGGGTCATCAATTTCCTTGGACTTCACCATCTCATCAATCTTATCCCTCGGAGAAGATGATTCGGCTTCAAGCCTCATCCTCTCCTTCGTCTTCTTGTTGCCTTCCGGATTACCAATGTTCATCCCTCCATCTTGATCGTCACTAGCATCGTCCATTTCCTTCATGGCCTCCCTCTTGGGTGTGGTTTCTTGATCCCTCAAATTCCACTTTGGCATATGCTGAAGCAACTTTCAACAATGATGGAGGTTGAACGACTTGTTCTTCGAGCCCTTAATTTCCCTATACATTTACAATGTGATCCTAAATTGCAAAATTTAATCATCCATTTATTCATAATTTCACAATTGCTTAATGAAAAGGGAAGAACAACTCACATAGTCATCCGGAGAAACGCCACTTGGAGGACTGTTCCTCACTTGCGCCATAGCTCCGCCCCACCGACTGCAAGTTGCTTTTATGACATCCCATATCCCTTGCAAAGACCGATACGATCGAGAGACAGGATAGGCAACATGAGGCATTAATTTAAAGAACTTATCTTCTATGTGCAACCAGTAGTGCTTGCCGGTTTGGTCCGTGCCGGTCACAACATCGATCGACACTTGGGACCATGCCCGGACCAAGCAAGTGTCCTCGATCTCGATGTAGTTCACCGTCCTCCTCTTCTTTGTCGAAGATGCTTGAGACGCGTCGAACACCTCCTCCCCGATCTCTTACAGTTCAGCCTCGGCTTCCTTTTCTTTGCCTTCATCATCGCCGAACTAGAGCTCCGTGATACGTCCAATTTGCATCACCTTTCTATACTATAATTTTTCTCTATTCATTGATATATTTCATATTAAGAGGTGATACTTCTGTCTTTTCATCTGTTTTTGCATGTTGAATAATTCTTGGAGGATGAACTGCCGGAGTTAGGATTCCGATGGAAAAAACGGTGTTTTGATGCAATTCCGCGAAGATCAGAAAAATACCAGAAAATATACAGAAAATTATATTTTCCCAGAAGATGAAGGATGCCAGAAGGGGAGGCGGAGTTGGGCCACAGGGGGCCCACACCCTCTCCCTAGGCGCGGGCCACCCTGGGTCGCGCCTATAGGGGGTGTGGCCACCCTGGCCCACCTCTCGCTCCGCCCTCTCGCCTATATCTTCTCCTCGAAACCCTAAAGTCGAGGGAGCGACCATAGAAAGATTCCTCCGCCTTTGCGGGGCGGAAAACATCAAGAGAGAAAGAGCTCTCCGGTAGACAGATTTCTGCCAAGGAAATGCGGTGACCCAGCATACCACTGCATGATGTAGTACACTATAGTCGTGGACATAACACCAATGAAACACCGTTCACTAGTATTACATCCCTCAGAGTGATACAACAGAAACACAGCAGGTCCAAGACATGACTATAGGTTACAAATCAACTCTTTACACAAGATCCAGAGAACACTCTAGGTTAAAGAGAGAGAAAGAAACTTCTTACAAATAAGAATAAAAAATAAACAACTCGAAAACTATCATATTAATAAGACTATTATTTTAACCAATGGTATGGCATTACGGCTATTGCAATACGCTACAGAAATAGGTTCTATGGCTAGAGATTATATTCCTATCTAATCAGTAACTTCGTCTTCACTTGAGTTGGTGTATATGTTGACTTTCTTGACTTTATTGAAGAGCTTTAGCTTTTGATGATGATTCCTGGAGCATAACTTAATATAGATATCGTTTGTACTGGCTTTACAACCTAGCAAGGGTTAAGAAGATACTTTGAGTACGAGCGTACTGAACAAGTTCACTAGAAAAGGAGTGTTTGATGCACTATATCTACAGCCATAGACCATAGGTCGTAGGCAATGCAGGTTTTTGTAAATATTTCTTCAAAGTTTGATTTTATTTTGAAAAGCTATGTCCGTCAGCCTTCGCGGGTTTACCAGAACTTTCGTGGAGTTCCTTTCCCGCCGCGTTCGCAGGTCCTTCCCGGAACAGGGAGTAACAAGTTACAATTCTTACACTCTGCAGAGGTGCGTTACTTTACCCCATGAGATACCTTAGCCTTGTTGCACAACCAAGTCATGACCTTGTCCATACTTCCTTGGTATGGGGCCCAGTCTAAGATCCAAGCCAATCACTGTCACCTTCGCGACCCGCATGCCTCCTTGGTGTACACCATGCCCACATATTGAATTACGGCAATGGTTTGTACAAACCGTTAGATGCCATAACTATCGTGGGACGTTGAGGGTTTCCACTCATATGCTGCATATCCTCTATGAACTACCAATTAATATGCATGCTATGAGTGATAACAGCCACGACCTGCACATCCGGCTACATGCGAGAGGAAGAAGATACAGCTGACTTCTTTTTCCCATTCCAAATCTCATGGTTAACGCATGATATACGGCGCAATAATCACTGGCGACATTGCTTGTTAAGTCCTAGATAATATGTTCCTTTACCACCGAAACTTTCATAGTAGGTTATTACCTAATGATAAATAACCTATAATTATTTATTATGAAAATAATGTTTTCCGACCTTTTTCAAATGCAGGTGATGACAACACTGAATTTGCAAAATACTTTACAGAAAATAATCAAAGGACATGAGCAAGTGTGAACTTGCCTTTTGTGATTGCAAGATTATGCACTCATGATCTTTAAGACAATATAAGATCCAATATCTAACATCAGCATCATTGGTCCGGTAAGGACTAATGTTTAAAGAAGCAAGATGCTATTATGCATAAGTAATTTAATGCAATTTCGTAAACTCGAATCCCGGGGATAGCGTTGATCTAGGGTTTGGAAACTAGAAATGGTTTTTTAAGAATGTGTTGTACTTTTAGATAAGTTTCATATTTGTGCTTCTTATTAAGGCTTGCGAGTGTGTGTGAAATAATGTGTAAACATAACAAGTAGCATACCATAATAAAACATATAAGTGTGGAAGGTTCCTAAAGACTGTGTATACCAGGTTTGATCATCATTTAGAGCCTTTAGAGGAATGCTTATGTCTTGCTTTATAATGTATCTTAAAAGAATAACTTTTAAAGAAAATCTTATTTAGCTAAGAAGAAGTATTTAAAATTTAAGTTAACCTTATTAGGTGTTCTTACTAGTTATAGTCTTTAAGTGAGAAAGAATTACTCTATTTGAATAAGGATATCATTAGTATTTTGAGACTTATCTATCTTGGTTTTTCATTTGGTTAGTTTGGTATTTGAGATGCACTAATTCTTTAATTGAAACAGACAAAAGTAAACTATATAACACATAATAAAGTTTTTAGCATAGTATTTAAAGTATTATAGACTAAAGTTAACTTTAAGGACATAGATGGACTTAGAGTATATTGCTTATGTTATTTGTACCTTGTGTACTTTATAATGTTTCCTTAAAGTCACTTAAGAATGGTTATACTTTTATTTGGTGTAGTGGTTTCTTGATTTTTTATAATGGAATAGAATCATTTGTCTTTTTGTGAATGAATGGTTATAATTTGTAATCAGGAAAATGACATTACTTAACTACTTATGGTTCACTATAGGGTTTTGATTTGTTTATAAACTTGTGGTTAAGGTAAAAGGAATAGGTTTTATCTCATTACAAATTATTCTTGGAGATTTTATATTTGAAAGGATAGAGATGTCGCCTAGAGGGGGGTGAATAGACAATTTCAAAACTATTACGGTTTTGTCTTGATGGAATGCGGAATTAAACTAACGTTTATTTTACAAACACAAAACCTAAATACACTAGGCTCAACTAAGTGCACCAACAACAAATTAAGCTAAGCAAGATAGCACAAGATAAATATATCACAAGTGATAAGCAAGATATAAGTACTTCAAGCTCAATGGCTATCAAAAGGAAAGTAAGCTCGGATATAGAGATAACTGAGGCACGCGGAGACAAAGATGTATTCCCGTGTTCACCACCTTTGGGAACGGGGCTACGTCACGTTGGAGAAGTGTGAGGTTCCACGAAGGATTCCTCACGCGCCACAAAGGCTCACTGTAATACCCCAATTTTTTTATGCTACCATTTTGGCCTATTTAATCTTCCAACAAAAAATAGTATGCTGAGAATATCTAAACCTAATTTGGAAACAGAAAGTTTGAGAAAAATAAATAAATATAAAAAAACAAAAAACAAGAATAGTGTGTGCGTGCGTGCTAGTGCTTGACCTGGCAACTTGCTGGTTGAAAATTTGTAGTAACACCAATCGATCTCTGTGGTGTTTGTGGATCCTAGCCGGTCATTACTTAACTACTTATGGTTCACTATAGGGTTTTGATTTGTTTATAAACTTGTGGTTAAGGTAAAAGGAATAGGTTTTATCTCATTACAAATTATTCTTGGAGATTTTATATTTAAAAGGATAGAGATGTCGCCTAGAGGGGGGTGAATAGACAATTTCAAAACTATTACGGTTTTGTCTTGATGGAATGCGGAATTAAACTAACGTTTATTTTACAAACACAAAACCTAAATACACTAGGCTCAACTAAGTGCACCAACAACAAATTAAGCTAAGCAAGATAGCACAAGATAAATATACCACAAGTGATAAGCAAGATATAAGTACTTCAAGCTCAATGGCTATCAAAAGGAAAGTAAGCTCGGATATAGAGATAACTGAGGCACGCGGAGACGAAAATGTATTCCCGTGTTCACCACCTTTGGGAACGGGGCTACGTCACGTTGGAGAAGTGTGAGGTTCCACGAAGGATTCCTCACGCGCCACAAAGGCTCACTGTAATACCCCAATTTTTTTTATGCTACCATTTTGGCCTATTTAATCTTCCAACAAAAAATAGTATGCTGAGAATATCTAAACCTAATTTGGAAACAGAAAGTTTGAGAAAAATAAATAAATATAAAAAAACAAAAAACAAGAATAGTGTGTGCGTGCGTGCTAGTGCTTGACCTAGCAACTTGCTGGTTGAAAATTTGTAGTAACACCAATCGATCTCTGTGGTGTTTGTGGATCCTAGCCGGTCATGTTTTTTTATCCCTTTAGCATGAAGAAAGTAATGATTTGGGCTGGGCTTTCTGTATTCAGTCTGGACTTGTACAGTAGTTGCGTTGCCCCGAATACCCGAATACAGGTCGACTTACATGCTGCTGCCACCGTTTTACCCTAGATTTTTGCCTGCGCTACTGCTCTCTTTCCGCCGCCATCAGATTCTCCTGTTGTGCAACGTCGCCGCCATTCGATCGTCGCCGCTGACGCTGGAGCACAGGTCGCCACTGTCAGCCATCAGTCCTTCGACTCCCCTGGTGCGTTGCCGGTATTTATCCTGGGTGTTTTGGTTCTTCCGGTCAGCACTATAGCTGGTTTGTAGATCCGTAGACTGATTTTGTAAAGTTAATTTTCTATGCTGTTGAGACATCGTCCGTTCCCAACGAATTTGCTTCCTAGAGATTTCAGGAGTAGTGTGCTTGGTAGAACTGTGAAGGAACACGTTTTCCAACCTATCGATCTACAATGTTAATTAGAGTTTTTTTTATCTCTTTTTTACTGCACGTAGAGAATTGAGGGTCCTGGGCAGCTAATTTATATTAATAAACTGTTTACGCCTTCCTAAATTAATTAGTGTACAACTAGTACGTGAGGAATTTAGCTAATTGTTATGTACTTGGACATGATGGAAATCACCGGGTGCTGCACTCTATAGCTTTTGTTTTGCTCATTTCCTATAACTTACACTGAAGGGATTAAAAGTACGTATTACTAGGAAATAGCTAATGATGTCTTGTTCTGGAAACGATATGTGAGTTATATGCTTGTGCTACACCATGTTTCTTGCATTATTGCTAGAACCAGGCCGAGCCACAATAATTTTGTCGTATGGGAAATAACCGGTACCTAGTAATAGTAAGTTGGGATTAATTAAATCCATTAGCTCTATGAATGACTGTCCTGCAATTTTTGTTATTGTTTTTAATGGTACTGGCAGAGAGTAGCATGTGGGTCTTTTAAGTAAAGGTTTTAATCTAGGGCTATTGCGCGTAGGAGCGATATCATGATTAGCTTGTATGCTTCTGAAGTGATGAAATATATTGAGTGTGATTTGTGCTCTATAACAGGTCCTGATACCTCCGGTCCAGAGTATTACAATTCACAGTTTGTGCCCCGCGGTTGAGGCAAGTTCGTAACGGATAGTGAATTTTACATATCTCTCTTCACAATTTTATTTAATGCTTATGATATGTCGATGATGATAATGATGATGGCATGTGCATATTATGATTTTGCATACCATTATGATAATGATGATAATGTGACCTACATTGGTGGGCACAATGCGACTTCCTTTGATAGGTTGCGACCCACTTTGGAGGCACCCTCCACGAGTTGGAGCGAGTGGATGCCGACGGGTGTCTACTCGAGCGATACCGGTATTCGCGATGAGATGAGATGAGCATATAGGCATGTTGTGCATACTATTATGTTCTAATTAATGGATGAATGATTTTAATATCGTAATAGTGTTTTGATTTATGTAAAGTTACTATTTGTTTATGAACTTGTTGAGTCTTTGTACTCACCCTTGTTGCTTTCATGTTTTTAGGTAAATCTTGAGGACGTCATGCATGGGGAGTTCTGGGAGTAGCACATTCACAATTATCACCTCACGTTTCACACAATCCTCACCAATATTTTGGGAACTTAGATTTCTGATGGATAGGAGTCATTCTTTTCATAAAGGGTTTCGGAGTCGGAAGTTTATCACTGTGTTGGTTTTACCTGCTAGACATTTTTACCAGTATTTTGTTTGGATAGTAGTTTTGTATAGTAACGATGTTGAAGGAATATATGGTTGAATGTGCGTCTAGCTTTTATTGAGTTCTACCCTTGTACTCATGTGTTTATATTATTGTTCGTCGTGGATGCCCCAAAAACAAAGGAAACTCTGCCGAAATTTCCTAAAAGGTATTAGTTTTTTTATGTGTAATGTATGTGGTAACATCTCAAGTGTTTGTTGTCTTGGGGTGTTACACTCACCTTCTTATCCGAGTCTATCCCATGAAGGAGTAGGCCCTTTCCTTATGGCTAGCTTTTCCTCCACTCCGGAGATGGCAAGCTCCACAACCACTTCACAAGATCCACGAAGTAGAAGCCTGGGTCTCTTCACAATCTTCCACAAAGAGGACACCGTGGCACCAACCGCCAAGCCAACTAGGAGGTCACCCTCCAAGAGTAACAAGCTCACGGTCTCTCACTCGAACAAATCATAATGGAGAGCTCAACACTTATGCAAGAATGCAAAGCAAGAACACCAAGGGTGCTCAAATCCTTCACTCTCACATCCCACCAAAGCAAAAAGTGCTAGGGAGGAATTAGAGAGGAAGAACAATGGTGGAAGTCAACAAATGACTCCAAGATCTAGATCCAATGAGTTCCCCTCACTTAGAGGAGGAATTGGTTGGTGGGGATTGTAGATCTAGATCTCCTCTTCCAAAGCCCTAAAAAAGATGCAAGAATCATAGGAGGGAAGGAGGAGGAAGCAAGCTCAAGAGGTTCAACAATGGAGGTCAATTTCGTGGTCAAGAACCCTCCAAAACGTTGGGGGAAGAACCCCCTTTTATAGTGGAAAGCAAATATGGCCATTGGAAGAAATCTGTGTGAACTCGGTTGAAAGTTCGGTTGGACCGGCTCCAGAACCGGACGGTCCGGTTCCTGGACCGGAAAACCGAACTTAAAACCGGAATTAGGATCAGTACACAGTCTCGGATATACTCGGTATAGCAAAACCGAAAATCCTGGTTTCAGATCCGGTTTTCCGGTCCTGGAACCGGACCACTCGGTCTGGGAGCCGGTTGAACCGAATCCACAACCGGGATGAAACAGGCTTCACGAAAAACGCATTAACTTTTGCATCCGGACTCCGATTTCGATGATCTTGGGCTTGTTTTGACGATAACAACAAGCTCTACAAGACTGTGCAGAGAAACATCATAGCTCAACAAAGGAAGATAAAACCAAATGAATAAAGGTAAGAAGCCTCCCTAAATAAGAACCGATAAAACCTTCAAACTCGAAAACGCCATAGAAGATGCATACGAATTCCGTTTGAGATGAACTTGGGCTTGTTGAAGATCTAGAAACAAGCTCAAGAACCTCACATGGAGAAACACCAAGAAGCAACAAAATAGGAAGATGCAAAGTATGCAAAGGATTGAACTTCCTATGACGATGTGATCAAGTTACACAACCGAAAGCCCCTCTTGATAGTGCGGCTATCTATCCTATAACCCGGTCTCCCAACAACCACCTTGAGACCAGTAAAAGGAAAACCTATCAAGGCCATACCTTTGCCTTGCGCATCCCGCTTGATCTTGATGACAACTCTTCAAGCTCCACCCAAGCCTTAATGTAACACTTGATCATTGTTTCTTCGTGAAGACTCCTAATTTTCTTCCCCATACACCACTATGGGATAGCTTCATTAATACATGTATTTACATGTCCATTATCACCAATATGGACGGCAAACTTCAAGCAAATAAACTTCTCGAGATGCTTATCTTGAACTTGCCCTTCTCAACCTTGATGACGATCACCACTTGATGTCATCCTCTCATGGTCTATATAATATCTTCATTTTGAAGCATGCCCATGGAAAGATACCTGTCCCATATATAAAACACAAAGGCAGATATATATGGGTTAGTGCATGATGCATAATTTACAAGGCTTACCATACCACAAGACCATGTGGTACATTCTTTATGCTTCATGTGTTGACCAACTTGAAATCACTCTTCACTCTTTGTATTGGTCAACCAAGTATCTTCTCGTGCTCCATCTTAATATCTTGAGGTACATAAGGAACTCTTCATTTGATTACATGCTCTAAATCTTAGTCAACCATAGCTCAACTAATGAGGCTATCATGACACCGACTTAGAGCCATATCTTGAATTCTTCTATTGAGGTCACACTCTCAAGATCTTGATCATATCATATTCTTCTCTTCAACTCGATGATTTTGATGCCAATACTCAAGGTATATCTTTATCTTCATGGCATACATACTTGAATCCAACACATGGACTACAAGCATGACCTATGGAATATACCTTCATATAAAACTCAGTGAAAACATTAGTCCATACGGATTGTCATTAATCACCAAAACCACACATAGGGGCAATTACCTTTTCAATCTCCCCCATTTTGGTAATTGATGACAATCACAACAAGAGGATTTATATAATGAATATTAGAAACAAGTACGCATCTTATCCAAGAATAAGTTGCTTATCCAAGAATAATTTGTATACAAGAGGTTGTATTTGATATGGTTAAGTAACACAAAGATACTAGCCCATATCAAAACCGATTCTACTCACATAAACTACAACTAATGCAGGAGATGTGAGTAGAACCAACATATATAGAGCAAACTCCCCCACAATATATGCACGTGTGATGATCTTGAATTTCATTGCATACATTGTCAAGCATAACCTTTGGGAGAGTTTCCACTATATATAAAACCATGCAAAACATAATAAAGATGAGATGCATGAAAGGCAAACACTTAAGAACAAACCAATCTTAAGTAGAAAACCATTTCCCTTAAAACCCTCTAAACTTCTCCCCCATTGACAACAAGTGCCAAAATGGATAACAAGGTTAGAAGGACAATATAGTATGAGTTCCTACACAAGGTGTGCATTACTCGTAATATGAGTGAAATCACATGCACATAACCAATGACGAACACTTAGAGGAAATCAAACTATATTGATGATCAAGGATTGCTAAAAGGATAAGAAGGTGAAGGAACTTCAACGGATGAAGCAAGCAATCAAAAGATCCAAATAATCAAATGGACAAATAGTGCTCTAAGTGAAATAAGGAAGCTCCCCAAGGTTCGTGCATAAATTAGTTGTTTCATTTGAATACAATATGCACAAACATGGAATCCTCACTCCCTCTATATTATTTAGAACACAACAAAGATACAAGGATTAGATATAAACCAATACACTTGTAAAGACAAGCTTAAGTCCAAAAGAAACCAAATATGAGATATGAGTGTGTGAATATGCAATAAAAGTAAACCAAGCACTCAAAAATCAATACCTTACCAAAACCATTAAAAATCAAGAGGATAAGAGTGATGGTCAGAAAAGAGCGAGCATATCAAGGCGAGAGATTAACACTCTCGTGTATATAAGTTTCTAAGGGAACAACATGAGAATAATCCACAAAGAAACATCCACACATAAGAGGTTAATAAAAAGAATACATGATATCCAAGCGGAAGTCATAAGATATACCAAAAAGGATATTTTGCTTAAGTGCATATATATCTCATGGCTCTATTTTATCTTATGGTATATCAATGAACTTCACCAAAGAAAAACAAAAAAAAATCTCAAAACCATCACAACTAACACTAATGGAACTAATGCTAGTTGGGATACTTTGAGAAAGGCAACAAGTATCAAAAGGAATGATTCAATGCAATTTCAACAATAATGCACATGAGAGTACCTTGAGGAGTTGATATGCAATAAATTGCTAGAAGGCATATTTGGAATTGGTGAATCATGCACATGATTTTATATACTCCCCATTATATGCATCATCTCAAATTACTCACATAAGCAATAAGGATACAAAAGTCTTTCAAATATAATTGCAAGAATCGAACATTTACAAACAAATAAATTCATTCCAAGATGCAACCTACAAGAGATTGGATGGAAGAATAGTATGCATGAATAAGATACTTGTTACCGAGATAGCAATGGTATGATGTAGTAGATAAGAATTTTTAGATCATCCTAGCTTGGCTACAATTACCATGTGGTGACAACACTTTCCTTATAGACGAGACAAGCATCCATTGCATCTTCAATGTACCTAAAACAACATTCAAGTATATCTTGGTCCCCAAACTTATTGGGTCCAAAGTGGTTAGAATAACCACAAAACATAGGATACACTCCATAAAATATGTGCATATTTAGAGATGAAATTTGAATTTCATGCACATCTTAGTTGTTTAAGGATTTGATGGAGTATACCCGATATATTAGATCAAAGAAAGCAAAACATGATATAAGATATACATTTAGTAAACATGCATGCGTGAGACTTTCAAGATCCAATGAAGATATACTTTGGACAAATCACCAAAAATATTCAAGAAGGCATACAAGGTGTGACAAAACACATTTGTTGTCCAAACTATATCAAAGAATCAAATCAACACAAGATTTGTTCAACAAAGTTCAGCAAATGAATCGAGCAAAAACTATTAAGCATGAAAGATGAAATAAAAAACGAATGCTCAAAGATTTATCTCATTCAAGAAAATAAAATAGAGAATAAAGAATGAGATAACAAACTCCCAAAAGAGCAAGGTTTCAACAAATAAGCCAAACCCTTAACACTTTTCACAATGGCACAAGGTTCCGAGAAGAAAAGGTTTGTCTTCCACTAAAACACATTTGATAATAATCAAAAACATCATCAAAGAGATGTTCAAAATCCAAGGAAGACAATGGGAGCCACACCAAAGTTTTGGAAAGAAAATAAGGCAATAAGAGGTTAACTCCAAAGTGAAGATGATCCACAAATGCTACCACACACAAGTATATCAATTGTCGAAGACAATGAGTGTATTGGAATAGATTTCCGGTGGTATATTGCACGGATATTAAAGATAAATCTTCACAATAAAAATCATAGGATAGAAATAAAAAGATTAAGCACTATGCAAAGATAGAGATTCTTGATAGCTTCAACTAGTCACACAATCATGCAAAGCAATATTTAGAATAACTTGAAGCAAACGGTATCCCAAATAAGATATAGATATATGTATTTGAGAAAGACCGCACCAAGAATTTCTTACTTACACAAAGATCAAAAAGACAAGCAATAAAATCTTCTAACAAAAATAGGACCCTGTTTGAGCCAACATGCCACCTAGAAACAAGATAATCAACAATATCAACTCTAAGTGGCACTACCTCATATATTCACATTTCCTAGGATTGTGATATGCAAAAGAAGCATATTACTCCCCCAAAATGGGATGTTCCATTAACCACTCGACAAGAGCCGAATAAGATACCATCAAGATGCATTAGAGGCTCAAAATAAAACACACAAGTAAATGATGTGCCAAACACCTAGACATACTTGAATACACAAAATAATCAAGCATGAGGCATACCAAATACAAACACATACTTGGTACAAAACCAAAACATGTAAAGGGGCAAGTAACTTACAATATAAATGAGTTAAGTACAAGTTACCGCGAAGAGGCACATTGGATATAAGATAGGGAAATGATAATTCTTATAACTTGGCTTGATCAAATATAATATATGAAGATCCCTTAATTCTTCAAGAGTTAGCCAAGTCTCCAATGCCCTCCATAAACACCTATTGATCAAGTTTGAGCTAGTTGGTCCCCAACCAAGTTGGGTCCTAAGAGGTTAGTCACAATAGGCTTGGCAACCCAAATGGTTCTTTTCTTGACACCACTTTGAGTTCCAACAAACTTGGCAAACACATTTCCATCCTTATCCTTCCTAATAGAATAATCATCATCAACAATGATAGGGTTAGATGAGGTACCGTTTGAACATGAAGAGGCAAAGTGCCCCTTCACACGACATATGTAGCAACAAGTGCTCCCCTTTCTCTTCTTTATTGATTTCTTGGCTTGGGGAGCATTATCTTGATTCTTCTTCGGAAGTGGCCTCACTTCAACTTGGGCTTGAACATGAGCTTGTGGCCGCTTCCCTTGTTGCTTCTCACTCAAGTGCTTTTTCTTCAATGGACAAGATCTTACATGATGTCCTTCAACCTTGCACTTGAAGCAAATAATCTTGGCCGAATTCTTTACTTGTTTTTGGCCCTTCTTCTTGTTTATATTGGACTTGTTCTTGTAATTGGAGTTGAATCCAAGTCCACTTTTATCATTAGGGGATTTTTGCACACTCAAGACATTATCGAGTGTGGATTTCCCTTCAAGACTCTTTTCCAAGTCATTCCTCAAGGAAGTGACTTGGGCCTTGAGCTCTTTGATTTCCTCTACATGGTTAGTAGAAATACAAGTACTAAAGGAAGTATAAGCTTCATTGTTAGAGCAACAAGGCAAATCAATTAATCCAACAAAAGGCTTATCAATAGTATGGATAGCTGGATTACTGGGACTAGCATATGGCAAAATAGCATTTTGAGTAGAAGTTGTGCTAATGTCCAAAAGAGGCTCACAAGATATTACTTTGGTAATAATTGCCTCACGAGCTAACTTTAGCCCATCATGGGAGATTAAAAGATCATTGTGAGAGCCCGAGAGCTTTTCATGACTTTCTTCCAATTTCCTATAATTGCTAGTTAGCAACTCAAGTTGAGCCCTTAGCTCAATGTTCTCCTTTAGGGTAGATGCTTCACAAGAAGTAGAGTTAGTAGCTCAAGCATCATTAATGGAATTTTCCTTTTCAAGCTCATAAGATTCAATTTTTTGTGTGAGGAGATAATTAGTGTGCTTCTCCTCGGCAAGCTCTTGCTTAAGGAGATTGAATCTCCGAATCCCATCATTAAGTTGGAAATCCAACTCCTCTATGGTTCCCGTTTGTTTAGTTATGGTGTCCATAACGTGTTTGAGACAAGTAATGGTCTTATTATTACCACGAAGAGAGGTACAGAAAAAAGTCAACTCAAGCAAGAGAGCACTAGTATCCTCATCAATTTCATCATCACTATCATCATTATCATTGCTATTATCTTTACAAGATATATTGGGATCCAAAATAGGAGATACCTTTGATCCTCTTGCCATAAGGCACATGTGAGCACGGGAGGATGAAGATGAGGATATTCTTGAATCTTCATTCATGATCATTTCTTGCTCCATAGAATGTTTGATTTCCTCTACATTGTTAGATAAACAACTAGAGTAAATAGAAGCATTCTGTTCATTGGAACAAGGCAAATCAAGCATATCATCTACACTAGTACTCAAATAATTTCTAGATGATATACAAGGACTAGCACCACAAGGGGATATAGCATTATTGTTGCAAGAAGTTCTTAAGTACAAAGAAGAAACATTGCAATGGGATATAGATGAAGGATCATCATTAGCGAGCATAATATCAACATTGCAATTCCCAACACCACTCACCATATCTTTACCTTGTGTCTTGCCACACATTGGTGAAGTGGGTGAAGATGAGAACTCATCGCGGCTAGAGGTGGAAGCAACTTGGATCTCTTCATGATGTGAAGGAACTGAGATCTCCTCGGAGAAACCATCGACAATATTAGAAATGGAACCACCAAATATTTCTTTAAGCTTGGTCCACTTCTCATGAGACGACTTGCGCTTTACAATCATCAAGAACAAATTAACTATGGGGCTCAAAGAGAAAATAAGCTCATTAGATACTTGAGCTTCGAGATGTAAATTTTTCTCATCCTCTAAAGATAGATTTTGAGGATCCATAGGAGGAGAAAAACCTATATCTAGAAATCGCTCAATATTTGGACACAAGGTCCAAAGATTACAAAGCAAGCAATTTCTCCACAAAGTAATTTGTGCCATCAAAGATAATTGTGTCATTGTGCACTATACTACTAGCCGGCATCTTTACACTCTAGGTGGTGAAGCCTAAACAAGGAGAGACCTTGCTCTGATACCAATTGAAAGGATAGAGATGTCGCCTAGAGGGGGTGAATAGGCAATTTCAAAACTATTACGGTTTTGGCTTGATAGAATGCAGAATTAACTAACATTTATTTTACAAACACAAAACCTAAATACACTAGGCTCAACTAAGTGCACCAACAACAAATTAAGCTAAGCAAGATAGCACAAGATAAATATACCACAAGTGATAAGCAAGATATAAGTACTTCAAGCTCGATGGCTATCAAAAGGAAAGTAAGCTCGGATATAGAGATAACCGAGGCACGCGGAGACGAAGATGTATTCCCGTGTTCACCACCTTTGGGAAGGGGGCTACGTCACGTTGGAGAGGTGTGAGGTTCCACGAAGGATTCCTCACGCGCCACAAAGGCTCACCTTCTTCTCCGAGTCTATCCCACGAAGGAATAGGCCCTTTCCTTATGGCTAGCTTTTACTCCACTCCGGAGATGGAAAGCTCCACAACCACTTCACAAGCTCCACGAAGGAGAAGCCTGGGTCTCTTCACAATATTCCACGAAGAGGACACCGCGACACCAACCACCAAGACAACTAGGAGGTCACCCTCCAAGAGTAACAAGCTCACGGTCTCTCACTCGAACAAATCGTAATGGAGAGTTCAACACTTATGCAAGAATGCAAAGCAAGAACACCAAGGGTGCTCAAATCCTTCACTCTCAAATCCCAGCAAAGCAACAAGTGCTAGGGAGGAATTAGAGAGGAAGAACAATGGTGGAAGTCAACAAATGACTCCAAGATCTAGATCCAATGGGTTCCCCTCACTTAGAGGAGGAATTTGTTGGTGGGGATTGTAGACCTAGATCTCCTCTTCCAAAGCCCTCAAAAAGATGCAAGAATCATAGGAGGGAAGGGGGAGGAAGCAAGCTCAAGAGGTTCAACAATGGAGGTCAATTTCGTGGTCAAGAACCCTCTAAAACATTGGGGGAAGAACCCCCTTTTATAGTGGAAAGCAAATATGGCCATTGGAAGAAATCTGTGTGAACTCGGTTGAAAGTTTGGTTGGACCGGCTCCAGAACCGGACGGTCCAGTTCCTGGACCGGAAAACCGAACTTAAAACCGGAATTATGGTCAGTACACAGTATCAGATAGACTCGGTATAGCAAAACTGAAAATCCCGATTTCAGATCCGGTTTTCTGGTCCTGGCACCGGACCACCCGGTCTAGGAGCCGGTTGAACCGAATCCACAACCGGGATGAAACATGCTTCACGAAAAACGCAATAACTTTTGCATCCGGACTCCAATTTCGATGATCTTGGGCTTGTTTTGACAAGAACAACAAGCTCCACAAGACTATGCAGAGAAACATCATAGCCCGACAAAGGAGGATAAAACCAAATGAATAAAGGTAAGAAGCCTCCCTAAATAAGAACCGATAAAACCTTCAAACTCGAAAACGCCATAGAAGATGCATACGAATTCCGTTTTCGATGAACTTGGGCTTGATGAAGAGATAGCAACAAGCTCAAGAAAGTCACATGGATAAACACCAAGAAGCAACAAAATAGGAAGATGCAAAGTATGCAAAGGATTGAGCTTCCTATGACGATGTAATCAAGTTACACAACCGAAATCCCCTCTTGATAGTGCGGCTATCTATCCTATAACCCGGTCTCCCAACAACCACCTTGAGACCAGTAAAAGGAAGACCTAGCAAGGCCATACCTTTGCCTTGCGCATCCCGCTTGATCTTGATGACAACGCTTCAAGCTCCACCCAATCCTGAATGTAACACTTGATCATTGTTGCTTCATGAAGACTCCTAATTTGCTTCCCTATACACCACTATGGGATAGCTTCATTAATACATGTATTCACATGTCCATTATAACCAATATGGACGGCAAACTTCAAGCAAATGATCTTCTCGAGATGCTTATCTTGAACTTGCCCTTCTTAACCTTGATGACGATCACCACTTGATATCATCCTCTCATGGTCTATATAATATATTCATTTTTAAGCATGCCCATGGAAAGACACCTGTCCCATATAGAAAACACAAAGGCAAATATATAATGGGTTACTTCATGATGCATAATTGACAAGGCTTACCATACCACAAGACCATGTGGTACATTCTTTATGCTTCATGTGTTGACCAACTTGAAATCACTCTTCACTCTTTGTATTGGTTAACCAAGTATCTTCTCGTGCTCCATCTTAATATCTTGAGGTACATAAGGAACTCTTCATTTGATTACATGCTCTAAATCTTAGTCAACCATAGCTCAACTAATGAGGCTATCATGACACCGACTTAGAGCCATATCTTGAATTATTCTATTGAGATCACACTCTCAAGATCTTGATCATATCATATTCTTCTCTTCAACTCAATGATTTTGATGCCAATACTCAAGGTATATCTTTATCTTCATGGCATCCATACTTGAATCCAACACATGGACTACAAGCATGACCTATGTAATATACCTTCATATAAAACTCAGTGAAAACATTAGTCCATAGGGATTGTCGTTAATCACCAAAACCACACATAGGGGCAATTACCTTTTTAATATTAAATAAGAATCCTTTTATAAAATAATCTACACTTATGGTTGAAGGATAATTCAATAAAATTGCACTTAAAATGTGTTGAACCATTTTGACTTCATATTATCAATATTGAAGACTAATACTATTTATTAGACTCAATTGGCTAATTTTAGAAATATTAACAATTTTTATTTACCCTTATATGAATTATTAACTTAAAGAAATTGGTTTAAATTCAAGTTATTACAGTGTTTAACTTTTTATTTAACTCAAAAGTGCAATATTATATTTTTAACATGTATACATTATTTTTGTGATCATTTTGATATATTACATTTATTTTTGTGATTTATAGATAATAAGATATGATTTTTATAAGATTTATTACTTTATAAATACTTAATAAATAACAAATATTTAATTAAGTGAAATAATAATGTATGATTATATATTTGGATTGTAGTTCTTATTTTTCTAAGAGTTTTGGTATTTTATTTATGTTTTTAACATTTACCATTATTAAAATATGAATTATTAAAGTATTAATACTCATTAAATCTTTATTAAATATTAATTATTTAAATTGTTAACAAAATAATGTTTGATAATAGTTTTAAGTTATATATTTTATTTTTCTACAAATTTTCATACATTATACACATTTTTCTGAATTACAAAACAAAAGTTATCGATTAAACAAGTTTTAATCATTTTATTATATTTCAGGAATTACTTATATTTGATCTTATAATGTTTTATCTATTTCCTAAACAGAAAATACTTTTTACACCTAAGCTAAACTTACCCAGGGTCACTGACCAGTGGGGTCAGTACCACGTTGGATGCCACATGGACAATGGACTAGTCAACAGTGGACTGGTCAAAGATGACGCAGGCGTGATGCCATGATGACATCAGCACGGACCTATAATCTTTTTACACTCCGAACTGACCTAGCCACGGAGACAGACAGATGGGCCCATGGCCACATCAGGATCCACATGTGCTCACCGGAGCATCATCGGAATTGCTATGGGAGTGGCAGCAGCGAGGGTTCTGGGAGGTGCGGTTCGAGCGTTTCGACGCAGTGGACTATGCAGAACCCATATGGGGTGGCTCCGCCCTCTAATGGTCATCGGAGCAGGGAATACGGTGACGGTTGGCGGCGGCGCACTAAGTCTAACGACGCGGACATTCTCAGAGACCACGGGAAAACGAGGTAGAGAGCACTGGGGATTCGTGAGCTCACCAGGAATCTAAAGAGGTTGATGGCGAGGCTTGTGGTGGCCTGTAATGGCGATGGAGCCACGGCGGAGCTTGGTTGGAGTTCGGGAAGAATTGATGTGGGGTTCGATTCCGAGAACTTCAGCTCAATTCCTCCAGCTAATCGACACAGGGGAGCAAGGCGGTGCTCACAGCGTGCTTGTACTGCCCTAGGGAAGCTCGGAACACCAGCGATTCATTGGCTTAGGGTTTCGGGTTTGAGGAACCGAAGAGAGGGAGGTTGCTGGGAAGGGGGAAATAGGATGAGATCGAAGCATATCACCACGGCGTCCTTATCTCCTCTCCAGAAGACGGCAGGCGGCGACGGGCATCGTGATGCTGGCGAACGGTGACGGTGGCGCCACCGAGTTGCTTGTCGCTGGGGAGGAAGACGACGGATTGGAGGAAAAAAAACGGTATCTGGGCCGGGCTTCTATTGGGCCGTGGTGAAGTGAGTGGAGGAAGAAGGGTGCTGCTACTGGGCGGTAGATAGGGATAGAAAAGAATGGGTCATGGGCTGCTACTGCTCGTTTACTCTTTTCCTTTTATCTTTTCTATTTTCTGTTTCCTATTTTATTTTTCAGATTTGAATTTGCACCTTTGATTTGAATTTTCTTTATGGATTTTATTTGCTAAATAATTGTAGCAATACTAAAATGTATTTAGTATATTTTGAGATCTTTTATAAAATAATGTTATATTTTTTATTTTCTCTAAATTGATCTTTTTCTCTTTAATATGTTTTGAGGGACCTTGGTTATAAATTTGATTTACCCAATAAACCATATCTTCTTGAAGGATATAACATTACTCATTCATAAACTTATTCCTCATTAACTTATAGTTTTTAGGGTACTTTTATATGGTGATCCTTTTCTTATTATATGATACATAAAGTTTTAGGAAAATTATATGGTTAATATTATTCTCATGAATCTTGGAAACAGTAATGTGTATATTTTATAATAACTAACATAGGAGTTAGGGTGTGAATTGTAATTGCTTACCCTAGGGTTTAGGGTTCTCAAAATGATGAATTCTATTATTCAAAACCAATTAACAGGTGAATCCTAACCACCCTTCTTATTTAAAATATGCATAGTTGTTTTCTGGAACTAGCTATTCATTACTTGCTTAAGTGTGATTAATATATGGATATAATATTGAGGATAATGGTTTATAGCAATTTCCAATTATGTGATACACATGATTTAAAGGGTTGAAAGTGTCAAAGATATACTTGAGTTATTTGCTATAGGAAATTATTCCTATAAGACATTGCAGAAATAGGATGATAGATCATTCAGAATAAATGGATTTTATGTTTGGTTAAAGATTTAGGGTTTAATGTTTACCAAGAATTCCTATCTTCCATAATTCACAATCCTGGACTTCTAATTAAGGAATTGCTTTCCTAAATATATTACTCCTTTATATCCATCATCATGTGCTAACATGATGAGCTTTGCTTTACAGAAATATTATTTTCCACCTTTTATTCTTCTTAATCCATTTATAAATTCAATGAGCTTGACACTAAAGCTTTTCATAATCTTTTCATATCTATACTTGGTTATATCCATTACCTTACTGTTGATAACCTCCAATCCAACAAGCAGTTACTTCTAACTCCATTCATACTCTTCCTTAATCATCCACCTTAATATTACTCCAATAGATGTATACAGCAAACTACTCCACCTCAAGTGCTTACTATTCTTTAAGAGAAATAACACTACTTCAATAACTCAATGCTTCTAAGCATAATTTTATTCCTAACACCTTATCTATGCTTGGCTCCAATAACTTATATTCAACTTCACATTACATCATAGTGATCTATTATGGCTAACCTATAATAACATATCTATATTAGGGTTCAATCATGTTCTACCCACCAATGTCACTTATACATGATATAAGCATTCAATCTTGGTGACTAAAGCATGATCATTATAATCTTTTGATCCTTTATGGTTAGGTTTCCAGTTGGCTATTCAAGGCTCTCATCCATACAACATTACAGTTGTATTATAATTATATTCTCAGTATCTCTACTGAGTAGAAGGTATTATTCTTTGACTAAACCTACTTGATCCACTAGGACTACTCCTGGTTTACTAACTTCAATGTTCATCCTTATAATCCTATTTGTTACCATATAATTATATATTATAAACAACTCTTCTATCATTTTAGGATTGAGTTAACTCCTTTAATTATCATATTGATCTTATTCACTTCCAATACTCCCATCCTATAGATGATATTCAAATCTAGCATTAGCACTTACCTCTTCTTACTTCTTTGTCTATAGGCCTTAAGTGAATGCTATGATATGGTCAAGAGTTGATAGATTAAGAATTGGTGGATCAATGGTTGATTACTCAACATTGATGAACAACAAATATTGAGATAGGATTCCATAAGGATTGACATGGAAAGAAAGATATATGGTGAATGATCTTGACTTTATTTCTTTCCTACTCAAACTCACTAAAGAGTTAAGGTTATGTATTACCATGACACTCATGGTAGAAATAAATAAGGGTAAAATAGGTCAAGAGTTAGTTATTACATTCTTGTATCTTGAGTTTTATTCTAAACTTGGTAATCATGAGTTATTGTAATGAATACTAGGATATGATTACTTAAGGATCAAATATAAATCATTAAGTAATATATTAGGGTTTAACATTTATTACATTTGGTCTACCCTTAGATCAAATCTCCCTTACCCAAAATAAGGTTTTAACAAAGGTCATATTGAAACTTATCACAGTCAACTTGATGATCTACTTCAATTCCATCAAGTTGAGAGAAGCTTCAATCACTTTGACAAGTTTCGTTCGAAAGCGCGAAAATTATTCGGATTTTCTATGCATGAATGCAATGCACACATCTGTGTACAACTTATTTCTAAGCTCTAATGCTGGGACGTTATAGGAAATTCTTTCCCGGAGAGGGGAGATCGTCACCATCAACACCATCATCAAGCTAGACTTCATCATGATCATCATCATCCACACCATCATCTCCACCAGCACCATCATCACTACTCCATCCCGTTGTAACAATTGTGTTAAATCTTGCATAGTTCTTAGGGGAAACTTGCTCGGTGTTGATTACTATTGTAGTTGATGCTTGTGAGTGGAACCATTGAATTATTGTTTATGTTCATATTGTTATTCATCATCATGTCATATTTGATCTTGATCCAAATGATGTTTCGTGAGTAGTTCGTTTAGTTCTTGAGGACATGGGAGAAGTCATGTTGTTAGTAGTGGAATTGTGTTGAGATATTATTCAATGGTTTAATATGTAAGTTGTGGTGCTATTCTTCTAGTGGTGTCATGTGAACGTCGACTACATGATACTTCACCATTTATGGGCCTAGGGGAATGCATTGTGTATTTGGCTACTAATTGTGGGGTTGCAAGAGTGACAGAAACCTGAATCCCCGTTAGGAAACCTTTGCACAAGGGAGCGTAGGATCTCAGAGTTTAAGGCTGTGGTTAGGTTTTTATCTTAATTGCTTTCTTGTAGTTGCATATGCTTGCAAGGGGTTTAATCACAAGTATGTATTAGTCCAAGTAAGGTCAGTACATTAGCACAGGTTCACCCACACAACACTTAAAAAACAAAGAAGATTAATTAGCTATATGAAACGAAAGCACTTGATAGTATTCCCATGTGTCCTAGAGAACGTTTAGTCCTCATTAGTATTTCCTCCAGCTTGTCCTTTGCAAATAAAGGATTGGGCCACTTGCTGCAATTATTCGCTGTCTTTATTACTTGCACTTTATTTCCTTGCTTTATCAAAAAAAACCTAAAAATCCGTTTGCTAAGTATTTACAGAGAACTCTTGAGCCAATACCACTAGTCAGAACCTTCTGCTCCTCGTTGGGATCGACACTCCTATTTAGCAAAAGTACTACGATACACCCTCTATACTTGTGGGTCATCACTGCGTGCCGGATATGTAAATTGCGCTCTCTTTTAGCACGTCGACGAATGATGTCGTGGCATCATGAGGCAGAGGCTGCTGAGGGGCGACGGGCATCTTATGAGTGGCGACGGGCATCTTCTAAGTGGCGAAGGGAGGAAGGCCCGTGCTATGCACGTCATGCTTCATCTTCTTCATACCACGTGGCTTGGTCGGCCCGGCTGGCACCGTAGCACAGATTTTCGGTGTGCCGATTTCCCCAGCCTCTTCCTCTTCAAGACGGATCTAGCTAGCGGAGCTCCTGCACCAACACCAGTGGTGGGTCTAGGCTATTGAGGCTCCGCAGTCTCAACAACAACGGGAGGGAGCTCGCTAGGGTCCATGGCTTCGGATTTGGTGAGCACCGGTGGCTAAAAGCGGGGGGGGGGAGGGGAACAGAGGTCGGGGCGGCGACAATGGCATAGGCGGGAGAGGGGGGAGTGAAATGTCCCTCGCGTGCAAAGCTGGGGTTCAATATAGGGCTGGCTCGGGTCGGCCTCCCGCACTAGGAATTTAGGGTTTGGGAGATGAGTTTCTCCGCGGACTATAAAAAAGTTTCCAGGTTTCACACAGTTTCGCTAGAGCTACAATTTTTTTAGAAACCGTAAACTAGCGGTTTATTTATAGTTTCCGCGGTTTTATGGGCTTTGTTAGAGCTGCTCTAAAGAGATATTGAGGGCGCTGGCGGCCGAATTCACGCCCAGCACACTCCCCAAATTTAATTTGGCGCCCCCAGGCCGAACCCAATCCATGTGGGGCTAATGGGGGTGCCAGATGGATGCTGAAAACGACGCGGGCTAGCCCTAACAGTGGGATGGACGGCTTGTCTCCTGAGTGTCATCCTGTCAACGGCCACGTGGCAGTGAAATTGCTCGCTAGCGTGTTCTCCTGACATGCCCTTTACGAGTTTTCCACGGGTTCCCGCCCAGGCTTCTCACCCTTTCCTCGATATATGTGTTGGAAATATGCCAAAGAGGCAATAATAAAGTGGTTATTATTATATCTTTGTGTTTATGATAAATGATTACATCCCATGCTATAATTTATATTAATAGAAAACATTAATACTTGTGTGTTTTGTAAACATAATAGAGTCCCTAGTAAGCCTGTTGTTAAGCTAGCTTGTTGATTAATAGACGATCATGGTTTTCTGATCATGAACGTTGGATGTTATTAATGACAAGATCATATCATTAGAAGAATGATGTGATGGACACACACCCATAGTAAGCATAGAATAAGATCAGGTCATTGAGTTTGTTTTGCTACAAGCTTTCAAATACATAGTAACCTAATCCTTTGACCATGAGATCATGTTAATCACCATCACCAGATGAGTACTTTGATGACATCAAATGTCACTTCGTAGCTGAGTGGTTATAAAGGTGGCATTGGGTATTCTAAAAGTATGTGTTGAAGCTCATGGATCAAGAATGGGATTTATCCATCCAAATGACAGATAGATATACTCTGGGCCCTCTCGGTGGGATGTCATCTAATTGGCTTGCAAGCATGTGGCTAGGTCACAAGGGATGTCATATCATGGTACGAGTAAAGAGTACTTATCGGTAACAAGGTTGAACTAGGTATAGAGATACCGATGATCGAACCTCGGATAAGTAAAGTATAGCGCGACAAAGGGAATCAGTGTCGTATGCTAATGGTTCTTTCTATCACGAAGTCATCGTTCAATATGTGGGAGCCATTATGGATCTCTAGGTCCTGCTATTGGTTATTGATCGGAGAGGTGTCTCGATCATGTCTACATAGTTCACGAACCGTAGGGTGACACACTTAAGGTTCGATGTTGTTTTAGTAGATATGGAATATGAGTTGGAGACCGAATATTGTTCGGAGTCTCGAATGGGATCCATGACATCAAGAGGAGGTCCAAAATTGTCCGGAGAATAAGATTCATATAATGGAAGTCATTTTCCGGGGTTCGAAAAAGTTCTGGAGGTTTTGATCGGAGCTTCTATAAGGTTCTGAAAGGTTTCGTAAGGTGGTGGGGCGGCACCGGCCAGGCCCATATGGCCTAGATCTAGGTTGGGGCAGGCAGGCCTGCCCATATCCACAGTTTGTTTTGCAAGCGGTGGTGATCTAGCTTGTGCAGGAATAGCAGCAACGGTGACCAGCCTATTGCAGCGAGGCGGCGGGCTTGATGGGCCTGATCTAGGATCGGTCGGACCCTCTTGGGGTTGGTGTGTCCCTGTGGGGGCTTTATGGGCCCGCCAGGCCTGGTCAGACACAACTAGGACTGGTGTGCCCTACAGCCGCGTCCAGTCGACTACCTCCTTTATTGGTGTAGGCAGTTCCCTCCTGCGCGGTCGCGGTTCTTGATACGTTGGAAACATATCTATAATTTTTGATGTTCCATGCTTGTTTAGTATCTACTTTGATTTGCTTTGCTTTGTCTACACTTTGAGGTGTTTTTATATGTTTTCTGGAACTAACCTATTAACAAGTTGCCACAGTGCCAGTTGTCTGTTTTCTTCTGTTTTTGGTTCCACAAAGGCAGAAAATCAATATTCTCGGAATTGGACGGGACAAAAGCCAAAGTCAATATTTTACCGTCGGGAACACGACGTCCAGAGGAGAGATGAAGGGGCGCCACAGGGTGTCCACACCCCCCAGGCGCGGCCTAGGGTGGGCTCGCGCCTGGGCAGGGTGTGGGCCCCCTGGCCGCCTCCCAGCCTCGCCTCTTCGCCTATAAGAAGCCCCCGATGCAGAAACTCTAGGCACCCGATCAAAACTCCACGAAACCTTTTGTAGCCGCCGCCACCATCGTCCCTAGATTGGGGGGATCTGAAGTTCTTCCCGGCACCCTGCCAGAGGGGAAATCATCCCGGAGGCCTTCTTCTCCGATATGAAGCATGACTAGTTCCACCTTGGACTCCGGGTCCATGTAGTAGCTAGATGGTTGTATCTCCTCCTTTGTGCTTTCATGTATAGATCTTGCGAGCTCCGTTCATGATCAAGATCTAATCTATTTGTAATCATGCATATTGTGTTTGTGGGGATCCGATGGATATTGAGATTACTATGTCAGATTGATTAATGGTTTTGTCTATTTGATTCTATCATGTCTGTGTTGTTTGTGATCTTGCATGCTCTCCGTTATTAGTAGCTATCTTGGCCAAGTAGTTGCTAGTGACTCTAAGAGGGGGTATTTATACTCGATAGTGGGTTCATGCCTCTAGTTTCCAAGGGAAGTGACAGAAATCTCTTCGGCTGTAGATGTGTTGTTGCCACTAGGGAGAAAACAACGGTCTCTTGTTCATGGAACAAGTGGATTGTTTACCTTACACACCCCTTGCTTAAAGCAGTTGTCTGTTGCTTGCAACTTAATAATGGAGGGGGTTCGGATGATAACCTAAAGGTGGACTTCTAGTCATAGATGCAGTTGGATGGTTGTCTATATACATTTTTGTATTGCCTAATCGAATCTCATAAGATCTTTTTGTCTGGTATTGCATTGTTATGCCGTGCTCAGTTCCTTTCAATTGCCCTACTGTAATGTGTTTACCCTTCATGCCATGTTGTTTATCTAAGGAGAGCACCTCTAGTGAACTATGGACACCGGTCCAATCTTTACCATTGATACAGCTTCCACTGTTACTGTTTACTTGATGCAAACCATCATCACCTTCCACACCATACAGTTAATCCTTTGTTACAGCAACCGGTGAGATTGACAATCTCATTGTTAGTTGGGCCAAAGTCATGAGTTTGTGTTGTGCAGGTTTCCGCGTTGCTTGCAACACCTTTGAGGCGTTTCCTTCCTCCTACTGGTTCAATAACCTCGGTTTCTTACTGTGGGAAAACTTGTTGCTGTGCTACATCATACCTTCCTCTTGGGGTCTCCCAACGAAGCGTCCAACACGCAACAGTTCTGTTGGCCCCGTGTCGAGCTAGTATTTAACTCTATCATGTAGGCCTCTTTATGGTAACCTCGGTGAGACGGTAATGGTGGCGTCATGACCATGGTGGCGCATGCTCGTGTTCGACGAGTTTGGTGTTGTTAAGTCCTCGACCTCTCGGGGATCCTGTGCAACGGATCGCCGGGGGTTGCGTATAGGGTTTTAGGAGAAATCCGTGTCGGCTTGCCTGACACCGACGCGGTGCCACCCCTTCCTAGGGGGCGTCGTGGCTATCCTATCCACTTCCTTTATGTGTCGGATGAAACCCTCGGACCAGTGCTCTGGTCCGGACAGTAATGTCGTCGCTTTCCTTATTGAAGGTGTTGCGTGGTTCTTGACGACTTAGTGCTAGGAGCATGGTGGTACTTATGCGAAGGGCACAGCGGTTGCAGGTCATCTTTGTTTCGTTGATCCGTCTCTATCTCTATTTTTTTTTGTTTTCTGTAAGTGTGTGTTTGCTGCTGCTCCATCATTGTCTTTCTTTTTAGGACTATTGTGGTTGTATGGTGTTATTGTTATATTATTAAAATATAGCGGGCCGAAAGACTAAAGACACATTATAATTTTTATCCCCGGTCTGCTAGAGATGGTCTAAAACCACGGTTCTCGTGCTCGCCCGTAATGGCATATTTTCCGGGTCGACCCAACCCGTCCAAGTGTGTTCGAACGTTGTCCGCGCGGATGCGCGGGACGTGCGTGGCGTCCCAGCGGCACGACCCATCCGGACTGCGCGTCCTTCTTGACCCATCTGTGCACCAAATCTGGGCAACAGTTGCATCGTCCCAAATGTGTGCGGACCACATGGGTGTCCTGCCATTCGGCCACTCGGGGCCCATATGCAAGTGAAATATTAGTGTTTAAAAGATAGCTTTTTATTAGATTTGCCTTATCAGTTACAAAAAGACATATTTAAAAAAATAGAGGGGACTGCTACTGCTACTGGAGGAGGACATCGCTACGACTACTCACCGCCATTGTCGCGACCACCGTTGTTGCTGCCACTGGCCCCATCGATCGCCACCCTACCGGACCAGATGGCCCCCTGCTGGAGGCGTTTGCGGTGACGGTCGCACGTATGGCCGCGAGCCACCGTCTTGACCGCCGCCTTCATGCGGTCCTCTACCACCCGGTTTGCCAGGGCTTTCTCCATCTCGGTGGTCTAGTGTTCCCTCGCCTCCTAGTCGGCGAGCTCTTTCGCCACTGAAGGGATACAGATGTCGCCTAGAGGGGGGTGAATACGCGATTAAAACTTTTCCTAGAGTGGCTCAACAAAGGCAGAATAAAACTAGTGTTTACTTTGTTAAGCACAACCTAGAACAACTAAGGTTCACCTATGTGCACCAACAACTGATGCTAAGCAATACAAGCAACAAAGTGATAGCAAGGTATAGATTACTTCAAGCACGAAGGCTATCACAATGTAAAGTGCATAAGTAAAAGCTCGGGTATAGAGATAACCGAGGCACGCGGGACGACGATATTTTACCGAGTTCCTCCCAACATGGAGTACGTCTCGTTTGGAGAGGGGGTGGTATCAAACCACCAACGCCACAAAAGGCCTCCCTTATTCTTCGGTGAATCTCACCCCAATGGGATCGATCCACGCTTCCACTATCGGTGCACTTGTCGGTGGCAACCGGAACCTCTCACAAGGTTGGGCCACAATTCCACAACTTAATTGGAGGCTCCCAACAAACGCCACAAAAGGCCTCAACAAATGCCACCAAGGCCACAATGCCACCAAGGCCACAAAACCGTCTAGGGTTCCAAGAACCCAAGAGGGACAAGCTCCAATGAGCAATTCAAACCAAATCCTCCGAGGAGAACTCAAACCGATGCAACAAATGCAAATGGCAAGAAAACCACAAAGATGCTCAAATCTCTCACTCTCAAGTTCCAACAAAGCTACTAAAGCTATTGGGGGAACAAGAGAGGAGGAATCAAAGAGAGACACACAATCCCCCAAAATCTAGATCCCCAAAGATACACTCACAAAGAGATGTTTTGGTTTGGTCAAAACGTAGATCTATATCTCCTCTATATTTCTCTCAAATATTGGTATGAATCATTGGAGAGAAATCATAGAATCAAGCTCAAGAAAGAATAATAATATGGGGCAAAGCTTGAGCAAGAAAAGAGAGAAGAAGCAACCCTAAAAGATAAAGGGGTGAAGCTATTTAAAGACACGGGCAAAATCTGGCCGTTTGGGGTGATTTGTCGGACCTTTCCGGTACTACCGGATAACCAGTAGTACCGCAACGCTCCAGGAAAAAGCGAAGCAGCGCAGCAGAGCAAGGAGTCGCGCGCATGCGGGTGGGGCCAAGCTTGCGCGCAGGCAGCAGCAGCATCGCACGCAGCTGGCAGCGCATGCGGTAGTAGCGGGGCCCACGCGGGCCAGCCATCAGCAGGCCAGCGCAGCAGCGTGCAACAGCAGCGCGGGCCCCGCGAGCGGCAGGGCGGGCGTGCGGGCGAGCCCCCCAGGCGGTCAACGCACGTGGGGTAGGCGGGTGTGGGCTCGCGGCAACGCAGCGGCTGGCGGGCCCAGCGAGCGCACGCAGCGAGGCCAGCTCGGCCGCAGCGGGGTCAACGAGCAACATCTAGATCTAGATCTGGAAAAGAAACTTGGTAGATATTTCTGGGAAAATAACTGGGTCGGCCGGTACTGCCAGCCCACCCGGGCGGTACTACCGGGCCGGCCAGTAGTACCGGATCTGGGTACCTAGCGAGACAGAACAAAAACGAGCCGTTTTCAGGCCCGGGCGGTACTACCGATTGGCCAAGAAAACAGACAAACAGTCAAATATTCAAACGGCAATAACTTTTGACTGGAAGCTCCGATTGAACCGATTAAAATTGCGTTGGATAGAGGACGACAAGGGCTTCCCAATAAAAGGTGGAAATATTGATTATCACCAAGCGAGAAAGTATCAAGTAGAATAATGTGATATACCTCACTTGGTGAGAAACCGAAAAGCCGCATAAATCAAAATCGCAACAAGATATATATGGGAGATCCGATTTTGATGAACAAGAGCTTGTTATGGAGATTACCACAAGCTCTATATCCTCACATGGATAAGACCAAATAACAACCAAATACGATGATGCAAGTATGCAAAGGTTTGAGCTCTCTCCGAACGATGTGACCGAATTACTCATACGAGAGCCCCTCTTGATAGTACGGTTATCTATCCTAAACCCGGTCTCACAGACACAACGTGAGACCGGCAAAAGGGAAAACCTATCAAGATTATACCTTTGCCTTGAGCATTCCACTTGAGCTCGATGTAGACGATCTTGCCCTTCTCAAGATGGAACTCCTCTCTTAATTCCTCATCATCGACCTCGCATATTGAGCTTGCCCAACATATCTTCTTTGCATTTCATCGACCTTGAAGCCAACAAATACTACAAGTATAACTTAATACACACATTAGTCCATAAAGATTGTCATTAATTACCAAAACCACACATGGGGGCCCAACATGTTCTTTCAATCTCCCCCATTTTGGTAATTGATGACAATCCCTTTAAGAGGGTTTATATACGGAATATTAAAGAATAAAACGGTAATACCAATATCAAATGCTACAAGAGTATGTGATATTGGTACCACCACCATATATAGAGCAAACTCCCCCCACAATCTATGCATGTGTGATGAACTTGAATTTCATTGCATATATTGCCAATCATTATCATTGGTGGAGTTTCCTCTATATATATACCACATGCAAAGCAACAACAAAGATGCAAGAGCATTGCACAAGAACAAACTCAATGCATAAACCAACTTCCCTTAAACCCTCTAAAACTTCTCCCCCATTGGCATCAATTGCCGAAATGGGTGACAAGTTCTAGAAGGCAAATATAGTAATAATTCCTCCAAAGGCGTGCCTTCGCACATATCCAATGATGAATACTTGGGAGGGAGTAAAACTATATCGAGGATCTGAAGATTGCTAAAGGAATAAAATAAAACGACGCATCACAAATGATGCAAGCAATCACAAGATCCGACAAACCAATTTGAAAACAACAAATGAGTCTAAATGTAAACAACAAGATGTTATGATATGAGCAAAATAGTGTTTGAAATAACAAATAGAGAAGCTCCCCAAGATTTGTGCATAATTAAAAATAAATGCATTAGAATACATAGTGCACAAATATGGAATCCTCGCTCTCCCATAAGCATTTAAAACACACTAAATGAGAAAGGAGACAAATAAGCATTATTAAATGAATTAGATGAGCTCCCCAAAGATAATGCACCAATTATGATAATTGTAATTGGGAACAAGGTGCATAATCATGGAATCCTCACTCATCCGAGTTCATTTAACAATACAAGGCATGAGAAAACAAATATGAGTGCCCAAAGATGCAAACAAGAGGAACAAGCACTCATAGGCAATTAAATTTGGAAGCCACCAAAGAATCAAAAGAAATAGAAAGGTGGTCTCCAAGGATTAAAAATCAACTAACATCATCTCCTCGTATGTGTATATGTCTCTAAGTGGAAAATATCACAAAGAGATATTTCAAAGAAGAAATATGCACACATAAATAAGATTATACAAGAAAGCACATGAAAGGCAAAAATGAAGTCATAACATATATCAATAAGATTTTTGCTTCAAAGCATGGCCAAAGGCTCACATATATCTTATTGTACATTAATGAGCTTCAAACACCGACACACTACATATATTACAACTATCACCAAGGGAAAAGGAGAAAGTTGGAATATATGGAGAAAGGCAACAAGTATCATAAGATAAAATAGACTAGCAAAAATCTCACTATTGCATATGAGAGAAGTTGATGAAATGATAGGCAATAAAATTGCTAGATTTACATATTTGGGATTGGAGGATCATATGCATGACTTTGTATAGTCCCAACTATATGTACTCATCTCAACTTATACACATTTACAATAGAGAGTTCTATTAAAACCATGGCTAGAATTACAACAATTACAAACACATGAATTCATGCTAGAAGGCAACCGACAACCGGTTGGAATCAAGATATATGAGCATGAGAAAGAGATACTTGTTACCGAGATATAATTGGTAGGATGTAGAGTATATGAATTCGTTGATCATCCTATAGCTTGACTCAACTTTTCATGTATGCACCACTTCTTCAAAATTGAAAGACAAGCATCTAATATATCTCCAATGTACCTAAAACACAATTAAGTACAAAATGGTCCCCAAACTTATTAGGTCCAAAGTAGTTAGAGAAACTACAATACATAGGAGAGACTCCACATAATTATGTGCACATTGATATGAAATTGAATTTCATGCACAACTTAGCCGATGGGAATTGGTGGAGTTTCCCCTATATATTGGATCAAAGAAAGCAAGCATGCCATAATATAATCATATAGTAAATATGCATGCATAAAGCTTTCAAGAACCAAAAGGAAATACAATTTGAACAAAACACCAAGTAAATCGAGATTGCACACATAAGAGTGTGACATGACAAACGATGTCCAAATTGTATCAAGAACCAATTCAACACATGAAAGATCACAAGTTCAACAAATGAACTAGGATAAAACCAAAAGGAGCAAAAGATAGATAGAAATAAAAATGCTCAAGGATTTATCTCATTCTAAAATGGTCAAATCATGAAACAAGGAATGAGACAAAACCAACTCCCCCCAAAAAAAAGCAAGGTTCCAACAAGAAACCAAACTCCCCAAACTTCACATGATGGCACAAGTACCAAAATGAAAATATTGAGGTTCCAAGCACATAAAACACGATATGGATCAAACAAAGAAGCATAAATATGAGTGTTCTAAATAACATAGGAGAGCTCTCCCATAGATAGTGCATTATGTAGGATTTTCCTGTTAAATGCAAAATGCACACAAATGGGATCATCACTAGTACCTACAATAAGTAAAACACAAGAGGATATCAATAAAATAAGAAGATCCACAAGAAGCAAGGAAGGCTTGGGAGACAACACAAAACATTTTCTTGGCCAAAGATAGGACAATATTAAGCAAAGGCCAAAGTGAATATGATCAATAAAGTCTACCATAAATTTGGTACTAATTGTCCAAGGGCAAGAAGAATTGAGAATAATCTTCCCTAGGTAGTTCATACGGATATCCAAGATCATATTCACACAACAAGAAGCATATAACTAAATATAAGAATTGAGCATGATACTTCAAACAAGATTCTTGGTAGCTCCCAATAGTCACACGATCACTAGTGATTAGAGTAACTTGAAGCAAATGGTTTCCATGAGAATATATATCTAAATATGAGGAAACACATACCAAGAATCATTCTCACATACAAGATCCAAAATATGAGCAATAAAGGCATTCAAGCAAATTGGGACTTGTATGAGCAAATATGTCACATATGAGCTAGATAATTATCAATATCAATTCTAAGTGACACAACCTCGAATATTCACATTTTCTAGGATTGTAATATGCACTAAGCATAAGACTCCCCCATAATGTGATACTACCATAAAATCAACACGAGGCAAAAGGATACAAATAGAGATAATTAATGGACATTATAAAACTTAAATTTCTCATGAGAATTATACCACATAGAGACTAGACAAGAATCCAATATAAGTACTAGGTGGTATTCCTCATGTACACACAATTTTAGGATTATGGAATGCCCAAGCATAACACTCCCCCAAAATGGGATAATCCATTGATTTCTCACAAGAGCCAAATAGGATACCAAATATAACCAAGCAAGGCTCAAACATAATAACCACACATACATGGTGTGCCACCTAATCATACACAAATATGCTTGATATCTCAAGATAATTAAGTGGATAGCACAACATGTACAAAAGCATGGAAGATACAAAACTAACACATGCACAAGGGGGCGAGTAACCTTCAATGTAAAGAGTTTAGCATATGTTACCGCAAGGAGAAACATTGGAAATATAATATGAGCATGATAATCCCAAAAGGCCTGGCTTGACAATTATACTAGATGAAGATCCCTCAATTCTTCATAATGTAACCAAGACTCCAATGCCCTCCAACACCTATTGATCAAGTTTTGGCTTGTTGGTCCCCAACCAAGTTGGGTCCTAAGAGGTTAGTCACAATAGGCTTGGCAACCCAAATGGTTCTTTTCTTGACACCACATTGAGCACCAACAAATTTAGCAAACACATTGCCAACCTCATCCTTACGAAGTAAATAAGCATCATCAATCAAGATAGGATGGGATGAGGAGTTACCAATAGTGCATGCGGAAGAAATGTGCCCCTTCTCACGGCATATGTAGCAAGTTCTACTCTTGCCATCTTTCTTTTTGGATGACGAAACAACTTGAGGAAGAGCTTGAGTCTTCTTGGGAGGAGGCCCATCTCTAACAAGATGTAGAGCTTGAGGCCGCTTCCCTTGTCGCTTCTTGCCAAGGGACTTCTTCTTTAATGGGCAATGTTTGACATGATGCCCTTCTTCCTTGCACTTGAAGCAAATAATGTTGGCCGGATTCTTGACTTGATCTTGGCCATTCTTCTTGTTATCCTTGTGCTTCAACTTGATAGTGGACTTGTTCTTGACATTGGAGTTGAATCCAAGCCCACTCTTGTCATTGGGGGATTTTTGCACACTCAAGATTTTGTTGAGTGTGACCTTCCCTTGATGACCCATTTTCAAGTCATTCTTCAAAGAAGTGACTTGAGCCTTGAGCCTTTTGATTTCCTCTACATGGTTAGTTTCAACAAGAACACTAGAGGAAGTAGATGATACATTGTTAGAGCAACAAGGCATGGAATGTAATTCATCACAAGATATATCATGGTTGTGAGAGGATGAACTACAAGGACTAGCACATGGCAATATAACATTTGGAGTAGATGTAGTGCTAATGTCCACATGAGGCCCACTAGATGTTACTTTTGACATGATGGCCTCATGAGCTAACTTTAGCCCACCATGGGAGACTAGAAGATCCTCATGCGAGCTCGAGAGCTTAACATGACTTTCTTATAATTTCCCATAGTTGCTAGTTAGCAAAGCAAGTTGAGCCTTTAGCTCAACATTCTCCTTCAAAATAGATGCTTCACAAGAAATAGAGTTAGTAGCACAAGCATCATTATTATTAGCAAGAGGTGAGGGCAACTTGTCAAGCTCTTTTAAATATGAAGCTTTAAGTTGCTCATGTGACTCGGTGAGTTTGATGAGCTCCCTATTAACGACCCGAGAGCCATTTTTGAGGTGCTTAAAATCCTCAACAAGTTTAGCATAAGCAACTTCAAGTTCATCATTTTTAATTTTGAGATCACTTGCCACCTCAAGATCTCTATCATGAGATTCCTTTACTCTAGATAGCTCTAAAGCAAAGGTCTCCTCAAGAGATTCCTTAGTGGTTTGTTCCTCTTCAAGAGCTTTATTTAGGTTTGAAATTATATTAGCATACTCACGCTCAAGACTACACATTTTATCAACGTTGTTATCATGCACCTCAATTTGTGTTTCTAACTTATCAATATGTTCTTTGCTCTTAATAGCAAAGTCCAAGACTTCAACAAAGTTAGAGCAAGCAATATCCTTTTTAACAAGGGCACGATAAACAATCTCACCCTTTTCATATAAATCATCAATATCAAGCTTTTCTACCACATTATCCACATCCTCCTCATCATAAGAGGTAATGGGTTCCAAAGTAGGGGTTACCTTAGAATCCCTAGCCATAAGGCATAGGTGGGTACCGGAAGAAGGTGAAGATGAGATTGCATTTGTGGATTCATTCAAAACCATGTCTTGGCCCATAGAATCTTCGGTTTCCTCTACATGGTTAGCAACACAAGCACTAGAGGAAATGGAAGCATTTTTATCATGGCAACAAGACAACACAAGCATATCATCATGAGATTTATTCAAGTACTTTCTACATGATATGCAAGGACTATTAACACAAGCATGTAAGAAGTTGGTAGTGCTAGAAGTGTTAAAGTCCAAGGATAGATCATTGCAACTAGATAGAGATGAGGGATTACAAATAGTAAGCACACTATCCAAATTGCAATTTCTATCACCACTCACCATATCATTACCTTGTGAAAAGTCACATGTTGGTGAAGTGGTAGAGGATGAGAACTCATCTCGACCGGAGGTGGAAGCAACACAATCCTCCTCAATAATGTTGGACACAAGATATTTATCTTGAAGTTTTGTCCATAACTCATGAGCGCTCCAAAAAGGAATGATTGAAGATGTAACTACATAGCTCAAAGCATTAACAAGCACATTAGAAGCTTGAGCATCGAGATATAAGTTTTTATCATCCTCACAAGATAGATTTTTGAAATCCATAGGAGGAGAAAAACCTATATCTACAATACGCTCCAAATTTGGGTCCATGTCCCGAAAATGAATGAGCATGCGATTTTTCCATATTCATAATTTGTGCCATCGAATGTGAACATGTCATTATGCACTAATCCTCTAGCCGACATCTTTACTCTCAAGGCGGTGAAGCCTAAAATGAGAGACCGGGCTCTGATACCAATTGAAAGGATACGGATGTCGCCTAGAGGGGGGGTGAATAGGCGATTAAAACTTTTCCTAGAGTGGCTCAACAAAGGCGGAATAAAACTAGTGTTTACTTTGTTAAGCACAACCTAGAACAACTAAGGTTCACCTATGTGCAACAACAACTGATGCTAAGCAATACAAGCAACAAAGTGATAGCAAGGTATAGATTACTTCAAGCACGAAGGCTATCACAATGTAAAGTGCATAAGTAAAATCTCGGGTATAGAGATAACCGAGGCACGCGGGACGACGATATTTTACCGAGTTCCTCCCAACATGGAGTACGTCTCGTTTGGAGAGGGGGTGGTATCAAACCACCAACGCCACAAAAGGCCTCCCTTATTCTCCGGTGAATCTCACCCCAATGGGATCGATCCACGCTTCCACTATCGGTGCACTTGTCGGTGGCAACCGGAACCTCTCACAAGGTTGGGGCACAACTCCACAACTTAATTGGAGGCTCCCAACAAACGCCACAAAAGGCCTCAACAAATTCCACCAAGGCCACAATGCCACCAAGGCCACAAAACCGTCTAGGGTTCCAAGAACCCAAGAGGGACAAGCTCCAATGAGCAATTCAAACCAAATCCTCCGAGGAGGACTCAAACCGATGCAACAAATGCAAATGGCAAGAACACCATAAATATGCTCAAATCCCTCGCTCTCAAGTTCCAACAAAGCTACTAAAGCTATTAGGGGAACAAGAGAGGAGGAATCAAAGAGAGAAATCCCCCAAAATCTAGATCCCCAAAGATACACTCACAAAGAGATGTTTTGGTTTGGTCAAAACATAGATCTAGATCTCCTCTATATTTCTCTCAAATATTGGCATGAATCATTGGAGAGAAATCATAGAATCAAGCTCAAGAGGGAATAAGAATATGGGGCAAAGCTTGAGCAAGAAAAGAGAGAAGAAGCAACCCTAAAAGATAAAGGGGTGAAGCTATTTAAAGACACGGGCAAAATATGGCCGTTGGGGTGATTTTTCGGACCGTTCCGGTACGGTAGTACCGCAACGCTCCAGGAAAAAGCGAAGCAGCGCAGCAGAGCAGCGAGTCGCGCGCATGCGGGTGGGGACAAGCTTGCGCGCAGGCAGCAGCAGCATCGCACGCAGCTGGCAGCGCATGCGGTAGCAGCGGGGCCCGCGCGGGCCAGCCAGCAGCAGGCAGCGCAGCGGGCCAGCGCAGCAGCGTGCAGCAGCAGCGCGGGGCCCGCGAGCGGCAGGCGTCCAGCAGCAGCGCCAGCAGCGCAGCGAGCGGCAGGGCGCGCGCGCGGGCGAGCCCCCCAGGCGGTCAACGCACGCGGGGCAGGCGGGTGTGGGCGCGCGACAACGCAGCGGCTGGCGGGCCCAGCGAGCGCGCGCAGCGAGGCCAGCTCAGCCGCAGCGGGGTCAACGAGCAACATCTAGATCTAGATCTGGAAAAGAAACTGGGTAGATATTTCTGGGAAAATAACTGGGCCGACCGGTACTACCGGGCCACCCGGGCGGTACTACCGGGTCGGCCGGTACTACCGGATCTGGGTACCTAGCGAGACAGAACGAAAACGGGCCATTTTCAGGCCCGGGCGGTAGTACCGGCCCGTCCGGGCGGTACTACCACTCGGCCCAGAAAACAGACAAACAGGCAAATATTCAAACGGCAATAACTTTTGACTGGAAGCTCCGATTGACCCGATTCAAATTGCGTTGGATAGAGGACGACAAGGGATTCCCAATAAAAGGTGGAAATATTGATTATCACCAAGTGAGAAAGTATCAAGTAGAATAATGTGATATACCTCACTTGGTGAGAAACCGAAAAGCCACATAAATCAAAATCGCAACAAGATATATATGGGAGATCCGATTTTGATGAACAAGAGCTTGTTATGGAGATTATCACAAGCTCTATATCCTCACATGGATAAGACCAAATAACAACAAAATACGATGATGTAAGTATGCAAAGGTTTGAGCTCTCTCTAAACGATGTGACCGAATTACTCATACGAGAGCCCCTCTTGATAGTACGATTATCTATCCTAAATCCGGTCTCACACACACAACGTGAGACCGGCAAAAGGGAAAACCTATCAAGATTATACCTTTGCCTTGAGCATTCCACTTGAGCTTGATGTAGACGATCTTGCCCTTCTCAAGATGGAACACCTTTCTTAATTCCTCATCATCGACCTCGCATATTGAGCTTGTCCAACATATCTTCTTTGCATTTCATCGACCTTGAAGCCAACACATGCTCCAAGCGATGCCAATGGACAAATCCTACAAGTATAACTTAATACACACATTAGTCCATAAAGATTGTCATTAATTACCAAAACCACACATGGGGCCCAACATGTTCTTTCAGCCGCCGTCTCTACCAAGGCCTCCACCCGGCGCGCGGTTTCTTCCTCATTCGGGATCACCACCGCCGGAGCCAGAGCCCCGTTGGGGCCCAAGCCCAGCTCTTGCGCAATCTGCAAGAGGACGAGGATCGCCTCCTCTCCCTCCTCCTCGTCCTCCTCCTCCACCTACGTCTCGCCGTCGTCGACGAGAGCCCACGCGGCCACCACCTCAGCGGCCGTAGCCACGCGCTCCTCCTCCGCCTCGTGTCGGCGGCGTGCGTGCGTTGCGTCGCTTCCACCTCACAGCGCGTTTTAGCGGCGTGGTGAAGCGCGCAGACGGTGACCTTGGCAGCCTCCTTGGCCACCTCCTCCAGCGTGGTCATGGGCGCGTCGTAGCGGATCTCGCGGAGGGCCGCCGATGCATCCTCCATGGCCACCGCCTCCTTGGCAGCGACGTGGTGTATCTCGCGCACTGTCCATTGGGCAGCCACCCTAGAGGCCGCCTCCACCACCCGCTCCAGCGCCGCCTCGGCCTCACGGCCTTCCTCCTCAAAGGCCAACACTTGCGCCTCGCTCGAGCGCTTGGCCAACATCGTGGCCTTGAGGTAGACGACGTCGATCTTCACCTCCGAGAAGTGCGGCACATCTCCTGGATCTTGGTCGAGTTGGTGATCTTGTGGCGAGACATGGCTGCTGGTGGCTGACGCTTTTTCGGCTACTGATTTGCTCTTGCTTGGGCTTGTTGTCTCCGTCGTGTCGTCGGCCGTGTTTTTATAGACCGCGACGAAGGCGGGAAACGTCTGGACAGACGCGGGAAGTTTTCTGACCGCGGGAGATGAGACGCGCGTGGAAAACCGAAAACTTGGACGTCGGGAAATGCTTGATACGCGAAAACCGACGGCTCTGATAGCCAAAAGGTAATAATAGGGAGAGACGGACAAATGAATCAGACCATTGGACACGATTAACTGAACATGCCGAAACACGGCCATAAAATGACCGCGATCTGACCTAAACAAATAAAAACAGACTATTTCGATCAGACTTAATGCCCTAAATCTCATCGCTACTCGCGCCAGCCATTCATCGAACCACCGGTCAACTTCGTGCGCCCCAACGCCACACCCTATTTACCGTGACGTAATGTCAAGACAGTCCGGTCAGCGTAGACAAGAGCCGTTCAGGCCTATCGTCGTGCTGTGCCCTCGTGACACCGGTTTCAGGCTTTTGTCCATTGACCTAGCTAGCTCCTGTGACAGAACAGTGTCCGGAGATTCAAAAATGCAAGAGTGGGCGCCGTGTTCGAAATCACTGAGGCGTGCCTGCTGTCACATGAATTTGTAGCAACAGCTATATCTGACGGATAGCTGCAGCTACATCTGAACAATGTACTCAATGCTCTGGCTGGGGCGTACTGTATACGTACACACATCATAGTTATGAGCCTTACCGTAATCAAAGTAACCATGATCAGGCTGGTCATACTGTATCCATGTTACTAGTCTAAGTATCTTTATGGTGGAAGTAACTTAGTGTAGTAATATAGAGTATTGTTTTGTAGACTCATTTGTATTGGAAAGTGTGATGTGATGGTAACATATTATGTTACTCCATTTGTCTCTCTCTTTATTAATTACTTGCCATATCATCATTTTAGTCTATATGACATCTATGTTACTACTCATGTTACTCTCACTATGAGCAGCCTTAGTGATTTCTCGTCTTGTTTCATTTCCACGTCAACGAATACATGACATACTTCTACTATCTACTAAGGGAGGTGGATGTGGTCTTATATATAGGAACGGAAGTACTAGTATAAACCAATGCTAAGTTGCTAAGTGCAATTCTTGAAATTTGAATTTTGCGTAATTTCTGAAGCAGTGATTTTTCCGGGTGAAAACCTTGATTTTGTGAAGCTGTAAACTTTTGATTCCTATGTAGAAAGATCACACCTTACCGGGGGAGTTGGTATCCAATGTGCTTGAACCTGTATTTATTGAAGGTTATATTATGTGTTGGGGTGTTTAATCCAAGAGTTCCAAGCTCATATAAAATTGTCGGAAATCCATCTTCTACTCATCTAATTTAGGGAAGCTCTCTCTCTACTCATCCTAGGGGCTGTTTGGTTGTGCTTATTTATAGTTTTTTTCTTTTGTCTTATAAGCCATAAAAGCACATAAATATGTGCTTTTTATTTTGGCTTTTGGTTTATATCATCATACTACTATGTTTAGTTAAAATCCAAAAGCCAAAACCAGGTGCTTTTGTGACTTATAAACCAAACTCCAAAAGCTAGATTTAAGGCCAACCAAACAGGCCTAATCTATTAGTCAAAAGTCGCTTATTTGTGCTTTGTGGTGGACAGTGGCGGGTCCAAGGGGTGGACAAGTGGATCCTCCACTTGTGATGGACGATGGCTGCTCTGTTCCAGTGAGAGAGGTGGAAGTTGAGGGGATCAGAGGGCCTCACACTAGAGGGAAAAAAAGCCTATCCGTGGCGCACGCCTTTTGGAGTTAGTGGCGCACCCCCGTGCGCCACGAATAAGACGCCACTAACTACAGGAGGTTTGTGGCGCACCCCGACGTGCGCTACTAACTACCCTGTTATCCGTGGCGCACCATCCTGATGTGCGCCACGAATGTCATCTGTGGCGCACCCTATTTCGATACGCCACTAGTAACATGCGCCACGAACTAGATAAACGCGTGCGCTACTAAATTTTCTCAGGATTTCAAAAAAATAGCAGAATACAGTAGAAATACACAGAATACACAGGAAATATACCAGAATACAACAATATATCACAGAAATGCACAGAACTCACAGTAATACCTATAAACTCACTAAAATTCATACAAAGTGCCAAAATACATCAATATGGAGAGTCCAAGTGTTACACACAAGTCATGGGAGAGTACAAGTTCGAAATCACACATGCATCTCGATACATATTCGATCGTCGTCGATCATGACCTAGACTATGACTGAATAGAGGACAACAGCGGCGGTGGTGAGCAAGGAGAAGGCCATGATGATCTTCATCTGATTATTCTTCCATAGGTGCCTCCTCCACTTGGCTACCGCCAACTCTCGAGTCTTGTGCCCCTTGTAGATGTTGCCGCTGAAGTTGATCACTTGTTGCTCACAGTCCTCCCACTCCTCGTAGACTCCCGGAACGTGGCCCCTGTACACCACGTAGCAGTTTGCCTTCGCCATCACTGCGGACAAGGCAAAAATATAGACATTGTAGGCATTCATGTTATGCAACGAATAGAACGGCATGATAACGAAATATAGCAAAGACATTCATACACCTAAAACAATAGTAGCAGTTAGACAGGTCCAATATAGGCACAAGGAGCCTCGATAACTTAAGGTTTACAACTCCCACACACACACACACACACACACACACATGTCCAACACAACAGTTTCCTAAACATCACGATAATAGTCGATCAAGTCCATGACATACAGACGACACACACGACACACACTAGCCGGTAGTCTTCTTTGGCAAGGGTCAGTAGCCCTCTCTCGTCATGAAGGTCCTGTCGTCGAGCTACAACTCGAGGCGGTCTTCGATCTCACGGTTAGTCAGCGGTTTGCCGCCGTAGTGGAAGGCCCCTCCTCTTGTCATGACATCTTCATGGATGCATAGACAGATCTGATTCTGGATGCGCCAGAACTGTTCCATGAGGTCCGATTCGTCGATTGTCGACGACTTTTCGGCCCAAACTTGGAGATTAGCCGGCAGCGCCTCCATCCGTGAATCATGCATGTACATCCTTACATGATGGAAGGCATAGAAGGCCTCCTTCACAATGCCCGCCGGCTGCTTAACGCATGGGAACTGGGTGGCGTGGCTGCAGATGTTCCTGCCATCCTTCTTTCTTTCGCCCCCCTTGCTGAACTTGCCTCCCTTGGCGGCGTAGACTTGTATAGCAAGATCTAGGACACGCTTGAGTCGGTCCCATCTCTTCGGCTCCGTTTCACTGGATGAGTCCAAGTATGTTGCTTGCGACAACCTCGGGTAGACGGAGATGAGTGTGCAGTATATGCCACTGCGCAAAACAATAGAAATGGAACTGTTGGAAGAAGGGGACAAAAGGAATCTAAGGATGTGTTACGATGGTGGAGACCGGTTGTGTGCACTTACTCGGGGAAGGCATGGACAAGCGTAGACTTGTCCTGGTTCTCGAAGAAGAAATTCCCGAGGTATTGCGACACCGCTTCGATGTATTCGTCGCTCGCAAGCATTTCATCGCGCATGTAGTAGGGGTACACAATGGCTACGCCTTTGATTTTCTCCCTATGGATCCTCATCGACATCTGGAGGGCGAAGAGGCGAACCAAGTTGTAGTCCAGACGCTTCGAGTGCATCAGATCGAAGATGTCCTCGTACCGTAGGAAGAACAGGTACGCAGGTGCTGCATCGACAAAGCCATGTCCAGTTGGCACCTTGCATGTGAAGACTAGGTACTCGGGGTTCTTATCTTTCAAAAGCATGCTCTCGAGATGCATAATGTTGTGATGCAAATGCTTCATGGATGCATCCGCGACATCGAGCAGCTCCTGAGTCAGAATCGGCTGGCCCGCTATGTGCATCGTGTAAGGCCGGGGCGCTTCTGTGAAGACGGCGTCATGATGCCGAAAAACTGCCTGCTTCTTCTGAGCTGGCTGGCTCGCCGAACCCTTCTTGCTCCGGCTATGCTTCCGATACTTCGAATTTTTAGCAGATGGGTCAGCGGATCCTGTCAGCTGCTCACCGGCTGCCTTGTGTAGTGCGTTGGGGCTGATTATCACCGTAGGAGGACCATCGGCGTCAGCATCGGGCGTCTCCTAGGAACCGCCAACCCGCAGACACTGCGTGCATGACAAGGGACGGCCGGCCGGTTCACCGCGGGGGGCTGGCTCTCCAAGTGGAGGCATGAAAAATCCTTCGTTGGCCATGGCATTGGTGTTGAAGTAGTCATCCACGTTGACCTCCAGATCATCATCGTCATCATGTGCAGCCTCCACGTCATCATTGGGCTGTGGCGTCGGCGTGTGTGCGGCCAAAGCCTTATGTCGTGCGGTGTTGGCGACGACGAACGGTACCTTCTTTGGTGCGATGGCGCGTGCTTTGTCATCCTTCGCAAGCCGAAGCTGGCTCTTGGGCCATAGCATGGGCCAGCCGTAGCAGCCTTCAAGGTCCTTATGTTCTTCGTCTCCCTCGGGTTGCCTGGGCGGGTCAATTCTTTCGAAACCCTTCAGAGCCCTCATGACCTTGACCCGGAACCAGCCAGCAGGGATTTGCTTGCTGTGCACCATGAGCCCCTTGGGTTGAATGATGGCGCCCTTGCCTACATCCCTCAACACGCCGTCGACCTTGTGAAGCAATATGCAATTGGCGTTCTGCGGGACAACATATATGTGTGTTAGTTCATTGTGTGTGAGGTCGCGAGCCCTACGATGAAGCATTCAACACTTACTGTTGTGAGGGTGTCAATCTCGGAAAGTGTGGACACGCGAGGCTGCGTCAGCTCTTGATCCCGCTCATCCCGAAGCAACGACGCCGGCTGCGGGTTGGTGTTGGGCGCTGGCGCCGCTGCAGGATGAGCTTGGGTGTTGGGCGCGGCAGGCTGAGCTTGGGTGTTGGGAACCGCCGCCGGCTGCGGGCTCACCAACGTGGGAAGAGGATGCGCGGAGGGGTTGGAGGGTGGGGTTACAAAGTTCGGCGACGGGTGCTGTTGAGAGTTGCTGCCGCTCATGCTGGGCACTGGTATCGGCCCAACTCCACCCGCCGCATTCCACTTGGCCAAACCCTCGCACAGGTGAGGAGGGAACATACTCCGCATCTTATCTTCCATCTTGGCCTCCATCTTGGCCTCCAATTTTGCCGGTAGCTCAGCCACTTCTGCCTCGAGTTGCTCGATCTTCCGTTCCTGATCCGCCGCCCTCTTGTCCCTCCTCTCCTTCCTGGTCTTTGCGTCCTCTTTGAAGTGGACGCCGACCTTCGTGGTCAGCCCAAAGCCGGCAACACGTCCACCGGACGTCATCTTCTTGTTCTTGGGCCTCTTCTTTTTGGTGTTGACCGCCCTATTGAAAGGAGTGTCCCACGACTCCCTTACACCCTCTTCGATACCTGTCGCGGCCGCTATTTCAGCTACCTGCACAAGCATAGGCGGAACACATTTAGTACCACAATAGATGGATTCATTACCGACTGCAAATAATATGAACTACTGAGATCCGTGGTAAGTGTCTTACCAGGAGTTTCTCAAAGTCCTGCACGGTCGGGTCTTCGGTTTTGAACTCCTTTGTTATGGGGCATAGGAAGTAGCGTGCCCGCACAAAGTTCCTCACCTGCGGGTCCGTGAATCGGTCCCACCTGTTTGGTTTGCCTAGACGCCGAAGCTCGGCGTCCTCCTTGTCCCAAATCTCCTGGGCTGCTCTGTATCCGCCGCTCCCGAGGCGGTGGTGGCCTATGTTCTGGTCGTAGAGTCTCTTCCCCCATGCCGAGTCGAGTTTCGCGGTATCGATCTCCAGCATCTCCTTGAAGAGCACATAGTCATTGTGCTCGAGCATCGGCTCCTTGGCCTTTATCTCCTCCTAGCTTTTCTTCTCGTCGATCCTCTTCTTCACCCGGGCTCTCCAGCTGGGCAAGGCGGTGCTCATCTTCGTGAGCGCCGCCTGGTTCACGATATTTCCCTTGACCACCTTGTTGTCGAATTCATCCGGGAACTTGTAGCGCCCATGAAGCTTCTCCATGAGGAGCTCGACGAGGTGAACGTTGGCGGGATCTCGAAGGTTCCGCGTGTTGATCGTCAAGACCTCCCGGACCATGCACCCGATTTGGACCCCGTAGCCAGCGGCAAGATCTTTTGGCTCCTCGGGCGTGCCGGTCGGGGACACTTGGGCGAACTCCTGGAGCTGACTATCGAGCGTTGGCGGTGGCCGAGGCTTCCTCACAACCTTCTTCTTACCACCGTCGTCGGTGCGTTCACCGGTATCGGTCGTCTGTTCGCTGCCGGCGGTGTGTTCATCGGCATCGGTGCGGTCACTGCTGTCGGTGGTGGTCTCATTTCGGCCCCCGTCTCATCTTCGCCGTCATCACATGTCGACGATCCGGCATCGCCTTCGTTGTCTGCCATCCCATCTATTTCCTCCTCCTCCCTCCTCTGGGACAACTCCTAAAACTTGAGGTTAGATTGCCGGGCTTACTCTTCAACAGTCGATCTTGGGTCCTTTGATGTGTCGGCACCGTCGTTGACGTGTCCGGTCAACATTGTTGCACTATGCAAGAAAATAGAACTTGTTACTACATTAATTCGACCGAAAAATTCGGCAGCACCTCCCATAAAAATGTCTACGTAGGAGTGCCCGTTTCTCAACCGAAACTGAAATGAATCAACATTTCGAGAGTAATGGGCACTCATTTGAGATCCCTACAACAATTCACAAAAAAAGAGGCACAAAATGTTCCTTCGGCGACCACAGAGGGTCGGCAACATACACAAAACATCCACAATATATGATCAGGGTATGCCATAACAACCACAATGATAAGAGACCCCCATGTCACAGTAGTACCCACATAACTAGGATTTTAATCACAACCACAATCGAAACACTTGCTGGAGATTCAGCATCATACTGAACATCAGGAAAGTAAAACATAACATCAAAATTGACCAGTCCATGCATTAACATCAAAATCAAAATCAACTAGTCCTCCACCAACTAGTGGCATTAAAACAGTAGCAAGCTTAGACCAACAGCAGAACACCATCAATAACAGTGGCTTACCAGAAATACTGGTATAAGAACCTCTAACAAGATAATTTAGATAATTGCAACAACCATGGTCCTAGGATTACAACATCAGTACTCTCAAGTGTACTATACTACAGTCAAATAATGTATGCCAGCAGCAACCCGGTTATAGCAACCGAAACCAACAGTTCTTTGAAATAGAGCTCGTTAAATATTTCATTCTATTTAGATCTGTACTCTACTAGTATTAAAGAATCTGACAGATATTTACTCAGAAAATGATAAGTGTTGCGAATTATTAATCATTATTACATCTTGTACACTCAGTGAGCAACATATTTTTAGACTTCTTTAAAATAGAAGGCAGGTTGTTACTATGTTTAGGCCGTAAGAATGATCTTTGGCATTGTCTTAAATTTTTTGATAGTCAAGTCTGTTAACTATAGCCCATATTTTGTGTTTGTAAAAATATGACTGTAAATGAAGTCGTTCTTAGCAGCTACATGAAAGTTTGCTCGATGCAACCGTGCTGCGTTAACGAATCTGACATAGCATGTTAGTCTTGTCAAGTTTTCCTGACACAGCTCAAGTTTGTCAATAAATTTCATCTGCAAGAACACATTACTCTCACTCATATACCAAGTTCTACGCGTGCATCATAGGAGTATGGTTCATGTTAAGATACACATGTAAAGAAACAAATTGACAAAACTACTGGTAAACTGCAAGGACTGTTGTCCCTGGAAATAGTTGGTATCTCACCAAGATATCAGGGCCGGGCAAAGGCCTTGTGGAGCTACAGTAGTACTGTGATCCACATACACTGAACATTGAACATGTGCCTAACACTGTTCACTCACATTACTGTAGTCCTGTCGCTGGTTATGTGCCACACCTACAACTGTGTAGTAGCACGCTGACTTCAATGCTAACGGTTTATGTCTTACAGAAACCACCCTACTTATCCATGATATTAATATCCTAGGTTCTACTATGAAGCAAACTTCCGCTTCATATGTTGCTGGCCTAATCTGACCAGGAATCAATCAACTCACAAAATATTAAAGAAGAGAAAGAAACAAAATCAGCTCTTACTAATACCCTTTTTCAAACATTCTATTGCACATACTTGCATATTTGTCACAGATCTAAGAGAGAGATCATCATTTTAAAACTTGATTTTGAGAAAGCATTTGACATGGTAGAATACAATACTATTATCACCATGCTCAAGCACTTTGGATTTGGAGACAAAATCATTAGATGGATCAGCAAGATACTTAATAGTGCTAACACTTTAGTGATACTAAATGGAGTACCTGAAAAAAATATAAGATGCAAGAGAGGTGTAAGACAGGGTGACCCACTATCACCATTACTATTTGTTGCCACTGCTGAACTTCTACAAATTATTGTTAACCATGCTTGGCATACAAATGAGTTAGATCTCCCTGTTGACCAGGCATATGGGCAGAATTACCCAATTCTCCAGTATGCAGATGACACACTACTCATCTTGCCTGCAGTTCAGGAACAACTCATCCATCTAAAGAATCTGCTTATGGCCTTCTCCAAATCAACTGGACTTCAAATAAATTTTCATAAATCTTCTCTGGTCCCTATTAATATGACAGCTGATAGATGCAGAACATTTGCTAATAGTTTTGGATGCAGATTAGAATATCTACCCTTCACATACCTGGGCCTTCCAATAGGAACTACTAAACCAAGTATAGGTGACCTTACACCCTTGATCAGCAAGGTTGATAAAAGATTGGTTGGCATCTCCAACCTACTATCACACTGCTCCAGAGTTGTTGTCATCAAATCAGTCATATCTGCAATGCCCAATCATATTATGTGTGCCATGAAGTTGCACTACTCGCATATTGACCATGTGAACAAATCTACAAGAACTTCTCTATGGCATGGGAATGACATTGAAAAAAAAGGAAAATGTCTGGTGGCCTGGGACAAAGTTTGCTTATCCAGAAAAGCAAGTGAACTAGGAATTTTAAACTTGAGGCAACATAATAAGGCAATGATGATCAAAAATCTGTATAAATTCTTCAACTTTCTGGATATACCTTGGGTCAACCTTATCTGGCAAGCATATTGTCAGAATGGCTCACTGCCAGATTGCAATTCATACAAGGGATCTTTCTGGTGGAGAAATTGCGTCTCATTTCTGGCTGACTTCAAGAAAATGACCACTATTGTGCCTGGTCAGGGAAATAGCACTATGTTTTGGCATGACAAATGGAATGACACTGAACTATGAAATAAGTTTCCTGAATTATTTTCTTTTGCCAAAAAGCCAAAAATCAGAACCCATGAAGCCAAACAATATCAGCTTGCAGGGGAGTTACTGGGTATGCTTCAACTACCACTATCTCTTATTGCAGAAAACCAGATGAACAGTTTATTTACAATCCTCCAGAATTCAAATGATCTTGAGAATGACAAATGGACATTCCCATGAGGAGGTGATAGATTCTCTACTAAAAAGTTATATGACCTTCTTGTCAAAGCACCTGATGCACCAAAGCCTTTTGAATGGATTTGGAAATCCCCATGTCTTCCCAAGCACAAGTTTTCTTATGGCTGCTACTAAATGATAGACTAAATACCAGAGAACTTCTTGTCAGAAAAAATTTCAACATTAAGGATGACACATGTGTCCTTTGTGAGGAAAACACTATTGAATCAGTTGATCATCTCTTCTTCAGATGTGATTTTAGTCAAAATTTCTGGTGGAAACTTGGAATTGAATGGAACACTGATTATCCATTAATTACTATGATCCAAGAGGCACATGACAGATCATTGAATCAATTCTTCAACATCACTATGATGGCAGGATGATGGAGCTTATGGAGTCACAGGAATAACATCATCTTCGAGCAACATACTAGGTGCATGGATAACTGTTATGGCATATTCAAATTGTCAATAGCTGACATTAGACATAGAATCAAGCCCTGCCTACTTGAAGGCATGCAGGCTTGGATAGATACTTTGTAATTTTCTTTTTTCTGTGATTCCCACCATGTATAGTGACCTTTTTATAAAAATGAAAATGACACAGTGGGGGACTTCCCCACTGTCTTTGTGTTAAAAAAACATTCTATTGCACATTTGCACTGCTATAGCCTATATTTGGTCCATGCAGCACTAGTATATAAAAAACATCAGGATCTGTTTCTAGAATTTAAACGATGGAAAATCCTGGAACCTTTCATTCAAGCTTCTCAAAACCAGGTTTAAGTAATAATTTCCAACTTGTTCTAAAATCTAGAAGGGGCCAACTTGTTCTAAAATGCTTTGGATTAAAATGTTGACGTCTATCTAATTCTAGATCACTGAAGATTGGTTTCTACAGAACAAATACACATATAACAACCTAAGAATTTTTGAGCTAACACTCCACCACTACATCCTACCCTAAAACGAGGCACTCAAAGCAAAATGAAGTCATACAGAGCCAACAAAACTTATCTAATGAATTAGCACATACAGAGACATAGCAGAGATAATAAAACCAGATATGAACGACAAACAAAGCAGCAGATATTAACCAATGGTGAGGGAGAGGCAGGGAGGGAAGGGAGAGGCAGACGTGGTGGAGTGTCATCTTGGCGAGCTTGGCCTTGTCGAGGTACGGTGGTGCGGGTGGGCCTCCTCCTCCTGGTGCGGGCGGGCCTCGTCCTGAGGTGCTCCTCCTCCTGTGGTGGCTGCCGGAGAGGGGAGAGGTTAGAGAGGGGGTGGGAAGAGGGGAGGGGCGGAGCGGAGGGGAGATCGAGGCGAGCGGCGGTTAGGGTTCGTCGGTTCGTCAGCGAGGGGGATGAAGAGAGATGGGAGAGGGCGGCGGAGTACCTGCGGACGGGAGGCGGTGGCAGGCGGTCCGGCGAGCGGAGGCGCTGGCGGGCGGTCCGACGAGTGGCGGGTGAGCGAGGCGAGAGCGCACGGGGGAGCGCACGGGGAATTTGGGGAAGAATAGGAGAGAAGGGAGCGAGGAGAGGCTGTTATTTTGGCTAAGTCAGGGGAGTTCGTGGCGCACCCCCATATCGGTGTGCCACAGACAAGTTATCCGTGGCGCACCGATATGGGGGTGCGCCACGAACTCCCCTGGCATTACTTAAAAGGGCTGCGCGGTCAGTATTGACAACAACACTTGCATAGCCCAGTGGTTCTGGGGTTGGTTGTCTTGTTTAAAACCTGGAGGTGCCAGGTTTGATTCCTCTCACTCCAACACTTTTTTAATGAAAAACATTCTTTTGCAATTTTTAAGTGCCATATGTAACGAATATCACTTACTCATTACAAATAATAATTTTCTACTATTTCTAAAACATAGTAGCACCAATATTTTCAAGATATAAAATGAGAACATGTATATAATTGCGGGTAGGTAATAAATTTATTAAAAAAACCACCAATAATCTTGTGTATATCAACACCCTACTCCAAAAAACCACGTATAGTATTTTGCCGACTTGACGCACACAATTGCGCACATGCATACATCACACACAAAAAAGGTCACTTCGTGCGATGTTGCTTCCGAACGAGCTAGCGTCGATGTCTCGTCACGATCCTCTTGACCTTCATCGCGGTAGAGTAATTGAGCCCTGGAACTTGTGGATTTCTTCTCGTGTACGGACATCCTTTAGCGGGGAGGGTGGTCTTCCTTCTAAGATGAGGATACGCGCTAGGGTTGTCGAAGAACTTGTCGAATTCCTCTTCTATCTTCGGATCGCCGTACTTGTCGAAGTCTTGCTCGGTGGCGGCTCCCTCCATTCCGATGATTCTCCTTTTTCCCCTCCTGATGACAACGCGGGTAGGCCTTGTAGGATCGGTAATGGAGAAGCATTGATCCACATGGCTAGCCAGTACCCATGGCTCATTTTTCGCCTGGACGTTCGTGTCGGCCGCCTTTGATGCTTTGGCTTCGGGTATAACCATGGTTGTGAAATACCGGCCTTCTTTTTTGACGTTCTTGGCCCATCTGGCCCAGAACATCGGCATATTCTCTCCATAGTAGTCGAGTTCCCAGATCTCCTCGATCCTTCCGAAGAACCTTTCCTTCACATTGGATTCCTTGTCTGCGTAGGATAGCATCGTGACCCCCGAGTTCTGGTATTCGTTGTTCTTGCCCTTCTCCTCGGTGTAGAAAGTGTACCCGTTGATGTTGTACGCATGATAGGTCCTCACGTTCAACGAGGGGCCCTGCGACAAGATGAATAAGAGTCTATCATCGCCAGTAGGCGCCTTACCCTCATTAAGAAGGAGCAGCTCCTTCTTGAACCAACTCGTGAAGGTAGAGTTGTGCTCTCTCGTCACGTCTCCCCTCGTCCTCCGCCGACCCATGTCGTTCAACCTGTTATCAATCAAGCTTTTGTGATTCTCCACCCAAGGACCGACCACTTGTATGTGTTGTAGCGCGACTCGGTGTGCCCTGTCATAGTCTGGGCACCGACCCTTGAAGATGGCGTGCACTGCTGCGAAGCCCTCGCGGTAACCAACTCCAGCGATCCTGCTGAAGTGCTTGCGCTTCGGGAGACCAACAGGTTCCTCGGACTGCATATAATTCTGGCAGAACGATATGCACTCGTAGAGCATGAAGCCCTTGGCTATGCTTCCATCCGGCTTCGCCCTGTTTCGAACGTATCCTTTGAGCACGTCGTTCAGCCTTTCAAACGGCATCATGTTGTGTAGGAATGGCGTACCGAGCTGGATGATGTCATCGACGAGGTGGACAAGCATATGCAACATGATATCAAAGAACGCGGGGGGTAGTAGATATCGAGCTCGTTGAGTATCACGACGATCTCGTCCTGCAGGGTCTTGAGTTGGTTCATCCTGATCTCCTTCCTAGAGATGACGTCGAAGAAGTTGCAGAGGCCAAAAAGCGTCTCACGGACGTGCTCGTCCATGATCCCTCGGATCGCAACTGGGAGTATCTGCGTCATCAGCACGTGACAGTCGTCTGACTTCATCCCACTGAACCTCTTCCTCGGTACGTCCAGGTATCTGGATATCTTCCCTCCATAGCCGATAGGAAGCTTGATTCCTATGAGGGTGTTGAAAAACTGCTCGAGCTCGTCCTCGCTCATAGTGAAGCAGGAAGGGGGGCAGTAGTAGTTGTTCGGCTTAGCCCTCTTGCGCCGACCTTGAGTCTCTTCCTCATTGTCGTCATCATCATCATCGGGGCGTCCTCCTTGTTGAAGCGCTTCCTTGATGCCCTGATGTATCATGTCGTATCTTGCTTTCGGCCCGTCTTTGGTCCTATCCGGCATGTTACACAGAGTGGCAAGCAGACTCTCGCACACGTTCTTGATGATGTGCATGAGATCAAGGATGTGGGGCATGTGGAGGTATTTACAGTACGGCAGGTCCCAGAAAACAGACCTTGCTTTCCATACGCCATGCAGCGGCTTCACCCTCGGACGCTTCTTCCCCGGCGCAGGGCACTCCTTCCAGTTATCCAGCAACTCCTTGATTACCTCGCCGCTCCTCCTCTTCAGGGGTCCATCGAGCTCTACCGTACCATCGAACAGATCCGCGCGTTTCCTCCACTCGTGATTCATGCGTAGACACTTTCGCATCTTTGGGAACATGGTTTTCGAAGACCCGGGATCCCTCGGCAGCTGGATATGCGGGGTATTCTCCATGCACCCGACGCAAGCATTGTGTCCGTGGTTCACCTGGCACGATACATATGCATAGCCCGGATAGTCCTGCACCGTCGTGAGAAGCGCGGCCCTCATATCGAAGTAGTCTCCAGTGTAGGCGTCCCATGTATGGGCCGACGTCTCCCACAACGTGGCTAAATCCTCTTTCAACAACCCGAGATACAGATGCATGTCGATACCCGGTTGTTTTGGGCCCTGAATAAGAATACTCATGTGCACGTACCTCTGCTTGGTGCACAGCCAGAGGGGAGGTTGTACGAACACGGGCCAGGTGCTATGCGTGCTACTCTGGTTGCCAAAGGGGTTGAATCCTTCGGTGCTCATGCCCAGCCTCACGTTCCTTGGATCGCCCCCAAACTCGTCTTCGAACTCCATGTCCAATGCCTTCCACTGGTTAGCGTCTGCAGGGTGTGTCAGGATCTGGCCCTTCTCGGAATCATCTTCCGGCGGAACCCTTTCCGCGTGCCATTGCATGAGCTTCGCTTCCTTAGGGTCCACGAAATACCGCTGCAGACGGGGAGTGATAGGAAAATACCATACAACTTTATGAGGAACTTTCTTGTTACCCCTCTTGTATCGTGGCTGGCCGCACACCAGACATGTCACTCTATCCTCGTACTCGTCCCGATAAAATGCGCAGTCATTGATGCATGCGTGATACTTGACGTATGGTAGGTCGAGAGGGCACACGACTTTCTTGGCCTCATCGATGCTTCTTGGCAATGTGTTATTCTCGGGAAGCACATCGCCCCAAAATTCCATGTTACCGTTGAAGCTCACGTCGGTCCATCTGTTGTTCACCTTCATCTCCAAAGCCTTGAGGGTTACATTCAGACGTGTATGCTCGGGCCGGCACCCAGGATACAACGGATTAACAACGTCTTTCTCCATTTGCGCCAACTTTGCTTTCTCTCGCGGCCGCTATTGTGTTGTAACCCCCCTTGAGGAGCACTTCTCGAAGATGAGCGTCCTGCAGGGCCGAATTTAGCGGTGTCTGCGTGTCTGTGTCTTATCCGCCACTGGCGTCTCCTTCATCGTGGTGATCATGTCCGGCATTTCCTTCATCATCATCGTGATGATCATCATGTCCGGCATCTCCTTCATCATCATGATCATCATCATGTCCGGCATCTCCTTCAACATGATCATGTCCGGGTGTCTCTTCCTCCTCCACGACATCATTGTAGCCGGGCATGAATCCACCCATGAGCAAGTGCTTCTCCAATGTCCCGGAATCAGGTTTGATTAGGGTCGCAAGTTTGCAAGTCTTGCAAGGACATCTTATCTCGGTCTTGTTGGTACGAAGCATGACGGCCGTCGCCCGGGCCTTGTATTTAGCCACCATACCTTCGCTCATTTGGCGCGCCATGGTTGCCTGCGCACAAGAGAAATGAACCACACCATATGCATGCATGTCTCGCCAGAAAATTTCGGCAGCACCTCCCCTATAAATAGGGCATATGGGTGGTGCAAAAGTTGGCCGAAACAGAAATGAATCAACATTTCGGCAACCATGCACCACACCGGCACCTGCACACAAACACACAAAAGCATACACAAGCATATACACGTGACGAAGACGCCGGCGGCCTTCACATACAACACACATCCACGCCATGCATATACTGCCGATCGACGTCCCGGCCCGTGACACATGCATATGCATGTCCAACAACTCACAGACAAGCATGTGCCATCCAACACAACTCACCTAGTAGACAAGTTGATGGAGACCGTGTGCGAGGGAGCGTGTGTCTTGTGGAGGCTAACTTGATGGAGATGTGACCAATAAATGATGTATATGTGGGGCTTTTAGTGAATCTACATGGTGGAGAGGGACTCCCTTCCCACACCCATCCAACCAAAAGGTGTTTGGCAACCTAAAATGGAGGTAAAATTGAAGAAAATGGGGTGAGGAAGAGGAGGGGGTCGAGCTAGATCTATGGGAAGTAATGGCTTGCTTGTGGTGGTAGGTAGGAGAAGGTGCCACCTTTATGGAGGATGGGACGACATGTTCGTGGCGCACCTGGTTTTCGTGCGCCACAGACTACCCAGGTTCGTGGCGCACCGAAATAGGGTGCGCCACAAACGTCCATGGAAAATTCTGCAGGGGTCTGGCCCACCGTAGTTCGTGGCGCACGAGAGAAAGGGTGCGCCACAGACTCCACCCATGTTCGTGGTGCACCCCCAATTCCGTGCGCCACAGATAGTGGTGGTCGGCCATTGGATCCTGTCAGAGGGTGGCCCCGCCTTATGCATGGCGCACCGATCCAGCGTGCACCACAAATAAGTTGGGGTTAGTAGCGCATAATTCATGCGTGCGCCAGAGATAATGTAGTTAGTGGCGCATGATATCAGGTGCGCCACGAATAAGGGGCCTGTGGATAAGGGTTTTCCCACTAGTGTCATTAGGTGTGAGGGCATGGTGAACAGTTCAGTAACATTTCACTATGGTAGAGCCCGCCAAAGCGAGATGCCTGAAAAAATCGCTCCATGATTCAAACGGGGGTTCCTCCCTTTACTATAGGTTTTTATAGGTTTTTAGATAGACGTGACCTCTCTACCAGCAAATTTATACATGCTAGATAGCATCCCGTTTAATTCAGTCGCACTTGCCACTCGAACCCGGGTGGACAAGCTCACCACTGTGAGGTCAAACCACCAAGCCAGGGTATGGTTCTCTGAATAAACACAAGGCGGGTTGGATGCCTCAACAGCATAAGCAAATCTCTCGAAATAGGCTTTCGCCTCGCTTTATAAATAAAGCCAAACGGCCAAACCGTTACAAAGTGGTGATGAGATCCTCTTACAAGCAGATTAAAGATAAAAACGCAAAGCCTAAGAAGCATCTAGCTTGCCACCAAAGACGACTAGGCTAAGACGACCGGAGCTCCACGACGACGCCTCCCAGAAGGTAACGACGCCACTAGCGCCGCCGCCGCCGAGATCACAAGGGTCTAAGGTCTTCACTCGGAGCCCTAATGTGGTGAGAGTAGCCACAACAACGCCCTCAAGAGGGCCACGACACCCACAGGCGTCGCCGTTGTCGGCGCTGAAGCGCTGGGCTTTCGCCCGGAAAAACTCTCACCACATTCGGTATCTCAGCCCATGATCAATCCTCAAGCCGAGCTCCCGAACACGATCTGGGCGCTGCCACCACCAGGATCCCCCGATGCCCACTCCATGCCACCCACATGGTCCAAGGAACGTCGCCCCGCCGTCGAGACGCCCGTGCAGTCCACCTTCCGGGGCCGCCGCCCCGGCATCCGAGAACTCGTGTCCGTGTGACCAGCGAGGCAGGAGGGGGGAGGAGCGTAGGCGGAGGGCCTCATCAACACGACCTCATGGAGAGGAGCCACCGCTCTAAACCAAACTAAAGCACATGTTTACGTCGACTGCATAAGCAAATCAGGCTAGCACATACTCTAAACCAAACTAAAGCACATGTTTACATCGACTGCATAAGCAAATCAGGCTAGCACATACTCTAAACCAAACTAAATCACATGTTTACATCGACTGCATAAGCAAATCAGGCTAGCACATACTCTAAACCAAACTAAAGCACATGTTTACATCAGTTTCTTTTCTTTCCTGACTCAACCAAGTCATCTAAGTTTTAGTTTAAGTGACACAAGCAACCAATAACCTCTAAGTTTCTTTTCTTTTCTTTTTTTCCTTTTCCAGATTTCAGTAGCTATGACGTTTTCCAGAGTCAAGACACGTCATACGTGCCCCTGCTACACTCATAAGGGGGTACATTTGAAACAGTAGAAAAGTAAAAATAATCATGAAAAATCATAAGAAAAGGATGCATGCAAGTCTATAGCACCAATGAACAAACTAAAGTTACCACATACTATGCCAGATTTGAAGAACCCAGTGAACCGAACTGAAATACACTGCGACAGACTGACATTACTAATTCAAAATCACACAGAAAGTATGTTTCGGTAATATCTTGCAATATTATAGAGGTGAAGAAGTCATCAGCTAGACAGCTAATTAACCAGTACTCTACTAGCCATCACAAAGGCACTACCACCATCGCGGATCTACCGTGGTACCACCATAACCTGGAGTTCACTAACCATCATAACGGCATCTACCAGTGTACCACCATCACGGAATTGAGCACCGACAACAATCAACTTCCATCGTTTACACGGATGATATGGACCTTCATCGTGCACCTCTGATTGCTCAGCTGTTCAAAGAGGCAGATATCACCCATCTTAAGATTGTTGTCCTGTACAAACTTTTGCCATCCACTTTCAAACCTTCTGTGGTTGAGCGACTCATGCTGCCTACCACAAAACCTTACTTTCCAAGTCTCCCCGCCACGCTGAAGCAACACGCTTTGCTCATCTCCAAGATACTTCTGAGCATAGCAGTTGGGGATGGTCTGTTTACATGTTTGAACGAAGGAGTTAGTACAAAATGGCATTGAATCAAACTATAAGTAAATGGCATGCAACTACTTCATAAATCTTTACTGATTGCAGGAGGCAAACTGTATGTAAGTTCAGATAGTACAGGGTTATGAGTTTACAGAATGAACAATAGTGCTTTGATCAATAAAACATGGTACAAACATACACGTGGATGATGAAACCAGGATACACATTTAGAAAATGAAATGTGGAACTTACCAGAACGAACGACGAAACAACATTGGTCTTGCACATCACGGCAAAAAAGACAGGGATGTCTGTGTGCATAGACTGAACCTTCTCCTTCACCTGCTCCTCCTGAACTGAAGTTAATTTAGTCCTACGGGTGGCAATGTAACCATCATTCAACTGCTTCTTCTGAATTGAAGACAGCTTGGTCTCTTTTCCGACAACGTAATTGTAACCAGGCACAGAATGTACTCCATGACCCTCTTCTGAATCACCTATTCAAAGAGAACACAAAAACTACTAAATGTAGCTATAGGATGAGAGTACCAGATAGGAATTAAGGAAATGTGTATCCACAAATCAAAATTGAGACCTGATGACACAGAGGAAGAAGATATGAAAGTGGTTCTTTGGACTTGACTTGACTGATCTCTTTGAAGCCTCCGTTGCCTTTTCAATGGTGGCGGCTGCATTGGCAAACGGTTCACAGTTTTGCTAGAGGGTTGCATTTGAATGGCCTGAGGATTACCATGAGAACGGTTCACGGTTTCAGAACGTGATGGCATTTGCGGCTGATGATGAACATGAAAGCGGTCCGCGGCTTCAGTAGGCGACTGCATTTGCATGCGTCGATGATAAACATGAGAACGGTTCACGGTTTCAGCAGGTGATCGCATTTGCGGCTGATGATGAACATGAAAGCGGTCCAAGGCTTCAGTAGGCGACTGCATTTGCATGCTTTGATGGTGACCATGAGAACGGTTCATGGTTTCAGTAGTTTCTGTGGACCTTTCTTGCTCATTATGCAGAAAAGCATCCACAAGAACAGATAATGCTTTCTCACGGCCAAGTTTGTCAAATATTATGACATCAAACTGAGAGTTTCCACTGTATCTCAATAATATGGAGTCACCCATCTGCAGATCAAAGTTTTTAACGAATTGCCCCCATCCTACTGTAAGGACAAACTTTTGTTGGTTCTTGGAAACTCCAATAGTGTAGCTACGACTATTGCGTGTTTCTAGTTTGATCTCTCCTGGAATCTCACCCTTCAAACGATGCACAAATTCTTCTGGCATGATCTGTAGAAACAAGTTTCAAAAGCCTTTATTTGGAAAGGACAGTTTATGATCAAGATGCAAGAGATACTCGCCATCTATTAATGTGTTGTCTTTGTGTCTTTGATCCCTGAGTGCAGAAGTAACCAAGGACATATTAACTTTCAATTATGTGGGTATTGCAAAAATTCTATGAACCTTTACTATTTTCATTATGTTCAAGTCTGGCGAGAATAATATTCTACGACTAAGAACTCATTTATCTACAAGCCGATCCATTCCTGAATATGGTAGCAGGCTAGTGGCTTACTGGCTTCAGTAGCGCTCCAAATTAACATTAGAAATGATCAAAAGATCGCAGAGGTCGTATATACTATGTGGATGCCCCAAAACTAATCTTACCTACAAATAGTTGAAAGCAGAAAGTACAACAGTCATCAGCGTTTTAGAAAATCAATAAAGTTATACCATACTAGAAGTATAGGGGGTGATACTTTAATTGAATATATGGCTGTGGGCTGTGCGTTGTCAGTTACCATCTCATGTTGAAAATCACCCATGATAAGCATCAAGAAATATTTTTCACGATCATCCAACTCTCGGTAGTCCTGTTCATCACGCCGTTTGCATCTTTCACAAGACGCAACCATGTTTTTAGCAGATCTGGCGGTGCAAAAAGATCATTTGTAGTGAAATTAGTGACCAGGATATGAAGTGAAACGATAAGTAAACTTGTACTTGGCCCGATTTTTTTCACATTTAGAAATTGATTTTTGCACATGGACATGCTTGTAACTGTAGGACGATGTGACCGAATATGCTGAGAGAAATTTGTCACTCAAGCTGATGCAATCGGGCAATAAAAATACTCCTACTTGATCTGATTAACTAGCAATGTAGAACACGAGATGGACAAGGAACTGAGCCGACACGGCTATCTCCCGCTAGCCGGCGACCTCACACCGCCACCTCCTCCTAATCCCCACCGCCTCCCTTGCCCTCCCGGAAGCCTAATCGACCGACTCGCCGACGCCACCTCGCCCCCTGCAAGTCGTCGACGCGGCGTCGTTGAACTCCTCGGGCCCCTTCTTTTTAGCTTCTTGGCCAGCTTCTTTCAGAAGCTACCCTCGACCAGCTTCTCCCAGAATCTTATCTTCAAAATTCGTTCAAACTTCTTAACTAGTAGTTTCAATGCCAATTTAAAAGTATAAACGATTTTGGCAGATGAGATTCTGAGAGAAGCTGGTCGAGGGTAGCTTCTGGGAGAAGCTGGCCAAGAAGCTGAAAAGAAAGGGGCCCTCGTCTCCTCCCTCGTCTTCGCTCGAACCTCGACAAATCCGATACCCAAAACCCCGCTCCCCAGTGAGAGAAAAATATGTTTTAAGGATGCAACTAGAAATGAAAGTTCTTTGCTTACCTAGGAAAGGAAAGGGAAAAGCGGCACTGAAATTGACTTTGCTAGACTGAAATTGGTAGGGTTTCCTTGTTTACTCCACGAACTCCGATCCCCTCGTCGTGTGGGGTGAAAATGCCGGAGTGAGCCTGTGGACTGTGCACTGTGGACTGTCGAAAGGAGTGCGTTCTCGCGTAATACTTTATTAAGTACTCCCTCCGTCCAAAATGTATATTTTAGATTTGTCAAAATTTTGTATGAATCTACACACTATTTAGTATATAGATTTATTTAAATTTTGAAAAATCTGAGACATCTATTTTGCAACAGAGGGAGTACTATTAGTAACTTTGGGGAATTTAAATATTTGCTACTCCAACCGTCCTAAGAAGATGTCCTAGATTTTCCTAAATTCGAATATATCTAGACAATATTAGTATACAGATATATTCGAATTACATTTAAATTTGGACAAATTCAAGACATCCTTTTCGGGACAGAGGAGGTACTAAAGCCGAGTTGATGGTGGTCAGACATTTTATGTTCGTATATAAATTTTTGGGAGAAAAAACATTTTATGTGGCTTGTGTCAAGAAAAAGACAAAAAAATATCTGTCAATAGTCGTGTTAGAGCATCGAAATTTGTGTTTTTTACACAAGACATAAAATATGTTCTTTTTCCTGAAAACTTGTGAGAGAACATAAAATATCTGTATGTCCATGTGGACATTTTTTCTAATTTTTTGGCATTTAGAAATAGTTTTCAACAATGGATTTGTATGCTCTTGTGAGCCAAAGTGTATTTCCGATTGATGCATCTAATTGTCACAATCCTAAATTCTCGTATATTCCTTTTTTTGCATGCAACATTGCAACATTTTTCTTGTGATATGTTCATAACATTGTTTGCAACATTTAAGTATATATATAATGTATGTGACAAATACTCATGGGTTGCACATACCAGGGAGCAAATCATTCTGGAAAATCATCACAATAGATGCAACATTGAATGCGGACGTTTGCAACAATTGCCAAAAGAACTTTGCGACATGAACAAAACAATGCCTAGGATCATTACAATGGATCACCCCTATTGGCATAGAAAATGTACATGAACTTTTTCCTCCGAAGGTCCTTGTCCGAGTTCAAGATGGAGAGTTCCTCTAGCTCTGCATCTACTCCCTCCGTCTAAAAATATAAGATATTTTAGCTTTGTGAAGCGAATGTATCTAAATAATTTTTGTTTATAAATTCGGAGTGAATCCATATATTAAAAAAATATCTAGATACATTATGAAAGCTAAAATATCTTATATTTTCTAAACGGAGGGAGTAAGTGGTTATTTTGTTTGTGAGAGAGAAAACGAGACGGCAGGGGAGAAAGTAATCTTTAGCTCCACAATGGCCCAACACATTTCTCACTTTTGGCCCGATTGAAGTTAGGGCCCATTTACAGCTCATTAGATCGCATGATAGTTTCCAGCCCATCGCAGTTAGAACATAAAATGTAGACCAATACTGTTTTAGGAGCTTTTGTTTTTGCAGGGAATACTGTTTCAGGAGCTACAAGTGATTTTCCACGAGCCCATGTGCTATGAAATAACAATTTTTTGGTGGCATTCTTTTTAGTATCTTCTGGTAGAATTGTGCAGCTGAAAGTGCAGTCACCAAGTCGATGTGCAGAGCTATTGTCGACTGGGAAAGCAGGACTAATATCGAAAAGTGCCAGCATCACTCGAGGTCCATGGCCCTGTTATTTGAAAATTTCAAAAGAGACATTTCTAGGACTCCAAAAAATCTGCAAACAAATACGCACATACATGTACGCATTCCAAAAGACAAGGTAGAAATTTTACACCAAAAAGATAAATTTCCGACAAAAAAAAGAGTTCTCCGCGCCGCCTGTTCGGTTTCGGATTGAATACGAACTGCAGTATTTATGAACAATCTCTTAAAATATTTTGAGTCGATGTCAGAGTAAACGATCTTTTAAAGTGTTTTGAGTATCATCTATGTATAAGGTTCATTTTAGCCATAAGCTGGGACCCACATAGTTTATGGAAATAGCTACAATGTATGAGGTCAACTTTGCCATAAGCTGGGACCTACTTGTGTGTTAAAAGTACATACATGCAAGAGAGAGAGGAGAAAGAGAAATAATTTTTTATTACTTGTGGACAACCCACAAGCTTGTAGGTCATCCATAAGAAATTTTGCTTATGGACAAGCTCCACTATGTATATAGACATTTTTATGGACTACTTTTTACTTGTGGAACCTCTTGTGGACAACATAGTGGATGCCAATCAAACCGAATCGGCCGCGCGTGGCTACTTGCTTCTTCTAGACTTCTACTGCTAGTCAGTTCACCATAGAGTACGTAGGTCATTCTTACACCGTGCAGTGTGTAGTCCTCTTGTCAAATCTCGGGCGACCGCTGCGTCAAATGGGCACTGGCACACGTAAAGCTGTGGTGCTAGCTACTCCTGAACAGCAGCCCAAGGGTACTCCAAATTTCCGGCAAAAGGGCACTGACACACGCAATGCGGTACAGTACAGTACTCTACTAGTACTCTATACGGCGCACCATTAATAAATGCGACCATTTCCTGAAAAAAAATACGGCGCACCATTCGAAGCTGGGTAATACGGAGTGCCTCTACTGGAATTTTTGAGTAATCTCTGTTGATCAGATTCGCATCAAATTATATTTCCAATGACGTTCAATTCTACTGTAGAATTTAATTGGTTCAAAAGATTTTTATGTCAAGGACTCAAGGTAGATCTGGGTTTTTGCCCAGAGTCGCTCGACCACTGCACACGTCGCGGTGGAAATTCGTCAAAGTCTATGTAGAATCCCCGGCAACAGCTGCGTGAAATGGGCACTGACACGCAAGTACTCCTGTCCAGTGTGTTGCAAAATCATCGAGTAAGAGCAACAGTAGCACACCAAGTACTAGGTGTCTAGGTGTGAAACCGTGAACGGACCAGTAGATATACTTCGAATCTCCCTCAAGTCAAAAGGTTAGATGCAGTAATAAATAAAAGACCTACTGCTGCTACTCTACGAAGTACGCTGACTAGCTGTAGCGCTCCGTTGTTGTCTCTTGGATTCTAGTACTACTCCTGGGATGCGGAGAGGCTGACCGCACGATTGCTGACCGGAACAGTGTTACGCCGCACCATTCGAGGGCTGGTTTGCATGGAGAGCCACGGCGGCGAGACATGTTTTGCCGGATTTGTAATGCTACGTACACCTGTCAAGTGTGTTGCAAAATCGTGGATGATTTGCTGCAAACACGAGAACGATATGTTGCAGTCCGTGGGTGTATGCTCCACGCTGCAAACATGCACCACATTCTTGGTGATTTCATGAGACCAAAATGCTGGAACGTGTTTTGGTTTTTTTATACATATACTCAACTCGTCCGCAAATAAGTGTACTTCTACCTTTGTCTTAAGTTAAATCTTCTAAAGTTTGACCAATTATTTTAAAAAACATAATCACAGTGATGATACCAAAATAATATCACTAGATCCGTTTTGAAGTGAAGTTTCATAATATATCCATTTAATCTCATATATATTACTACTATATACAATAAAGTTAGTCAAATTTTAAAATCTTTAACTTAAGTCAATCCTAGACGTACACTTATTTGGGGACGGAGGGAGTAGAAAAGAATAAAGGAATGCTGATGTTGTGGAAGTGCTCGGCTCTCCTCCTCCATTCCCTTCCCCGGACACTGCTCTTCCCCTTGAGATCCTGATGCTTGCGAGGGGACGCGCCCGAACACCAGGCCCGTCTTCAGGATTTGGGGGCCCCGGTTCGACTTATAAAATTGGGGTCTTAATTTTTGTACACACTCAAGAACTTGGATAACAAAATCATACATTTAATTTATATTGTATAACTTCCGAAAAAATATCAAGTATTCATTCTAAAATAATAAATATAGCATCAAAGAAATAAAACGAACCTCATGATCTACCAAAAAGCATCATCTCTTTCACAACAAATTTATCTAGAACTCCCTTTTGAGACTGAGCCGCCGCTTCTAATCTCAGTCTTTTCTTCTTCTTCTCGTAATCTGATTGACCTTGTCCTTCTCATGATTTGCCTGTCTCAGAAATTAAAAAATTAACAAGTGTCGTGGTGGTGGCACGGCAGATGCTATGGATAGGCTAAAGTATGGGGGCAATGGATGCTAGTGGGATCTGGGGAGGGAAGATGTAGTGATTTCTACACACAACTTACTAGAACATAGATCTTTATTTCTCCTCAATCGAGTTACAAGTGCTCCTAGAGCTGTATCAGAGAGGGGAGGAAGAAAACTACTACTCGAGCCCTCTAGTGTCAAATGAATTGATCCCTCCTCCAGGAGCCTGCGTCCTTCCTTATAAAGGGGTCCCTTGGTTCCTCCTAGGGCTGACGTGGCAAGTATATTCTTGGAATATGCTTGTTTCAAAGTGGTAACTTGGAAGACTCATTTCCGTGTCTCCCTTCTATCGGCGGCAAAGACCCAGAAACCCCCACATGTGAGCCTCGGGCCTGCCCACTGTCACCTCCGTGACGCTTGTCTGCCCCTCTGCGGCTCTGCTCTTTGTCCTTAGTGCTTGGCCCTGTGTAGATTCCCCTAGCCAATAGCTAGGGTTTGACTCCAGGATCTTTCTTCTTCTCCTACAAGCTTCTCATTACTCGGCCTCATGTCACTTAACTCGGCTCGGCCTTTACCTGCGTATAAGCCGATCAACCTTACTCGGCCGTCTTAGCCCATACGGCGGCCTAGTGAGGTATTAATCACTAGATTAGGCTAAGCCATACCTTATTCGGCCGAGCCTTGCATAACTCGGTCGAATTAGTTTATAACTCAGCTTATGGTAAGAAGGGTTCCTTCCTTCTTTCCACCATGTTGACCCTACCTAGGGTCATCCCCCCAACATTAGTCCTCAAAGCTAGTGCGGTCCCGCCGGAGACTTCGGTCGGGCCACATCAGTTTCCTGACATTCATTCCTTCTTATTTTCTGTCCTAGGTATTTCTTAGTCGATGCTCTTTTTCGGCTATTCTTCTTTTGTTTATCCTCTCTTACAGAGGTATGAGCTGTATTCCGAGTCATTCTCGTTCCTCCGGGGTATCCACTTGGCTTCTTGAGTAAGCCCCATCCTACGTGTACCAATTATTACTACCGTCTAGTTTTTTGTACCGCCACACTGTTTGCTGATATGCTATAGTGATTGATGCGCCCGTCGCGTCGGCGCAGTGACGCTTCGATAAACGCAACGATCACACTGCCTGATCTCCTCCTGCACCGTGTGGCCCTAGCTGTGGCTCCACTCTTTGTTCGCGGATGGTCGATACACGCGTCCCTGCGGTTACCGCGACACAGACACGATCCCACTACCGCACACTCTACGCGGTTATAAGTAGGGGAATGGGGTTGGGTTGATTCACTTTTCCCCTTCCCACTCCCTTCGTCTTCCTCCCAATGCCGCCGCAGCCATTTTCGCTCCTGCGACCGCGCCACCGCAATTCCTTCTCGACGGCCACGCTGCGGCTCCTCTGCCCTTTCGAGCTTGCCCCCGCTTTCGGCTCTCCGCCGGTGTGCTTCTCTGCAGCGTTTCGTGGCACCGCCGCTAGGTATTTGCCCTAGGGGCTCTTCCTGTTTGCCTTAATCTCCCGAGGCGGTTCTTTCTCCGCTTCGCCGCCGCGTTCGTCGCCATCACGACGGGGCCCTGTACTTATAGGCCTCTCCCCGCCGCCAGTTATTCTTTCGTCGATTCCTCCGACGAGCCCATGTCTAGCTCTGTCAGCGGCACCCTCGCCGGGGAGGAGGATCTTATGGCGGGTCCAAAATGGGGCTCCTGGCAAGGCTCCACCGTCACTCGACAAGAGGTCGATTGGCTGTGCAAGACTCGTTGAATCCCGGCCGAGGTGAATTGTCGCTTACCCGGTAAAGAATCTTCCCCTGTACTAGATGAGGGCGAATACGTAGTCTTTATGTCTCACTTTGCCCGAGGATTCGGCCTCCCTCTTAGTGATTTCGCTACGATTTTCTTAGATTACTTCGGCCTTCAGCCGCATCATGTGACGGCTAACGTCGTAGCTTCTCTCTCGGCCTTTATCTCGGCTTCGGAGGGATACTTCGGCCTTTGGACATCGGTAGACGTTTGTTCTAAATTTTTCCAATTCCGAGCTAACGTAGTGCCGGATAAATATCTCCATCCCTCCGAGAAATCTTTAACCCAATGTGGGGCCGCCTCTATTACTCCTCATAAAAACTCTGTGTTTCCCCGTGTTGCGGGTCTTGAGTCTTGTAAGAAATGGCATAGATCATTTTTCTATGTCAAGAATACCGGAGCAGAAGACAAGATTCGGCTCCCTGCTTTCTCCATTGGTCCTCCTTTGAAGAAGAACTGGCCTTATAACCCAAAGAAGTCCCATGCTCTTGCCAAGGCATTCGAGCTTCGGCTTAAGGAATTAACTCGGGCCGGACTTAGGGGCGAAGATCTGATGACCGCGTACATCAGCAGCCGAATCTTCCCCTTCCAACTCCGTTCTCATAAGCTCTGCTACATGAGTGGTCCTTTGGATCCCAACCGAGTTTCTACGGTTGAGCTTGATGATTACCAAATTTACAAGCGTGTCCGGGCTATCTTCAAGACTGAGATGCCCGAGGAATGGAAGTGGGGAATGAAGCCATTCTCTCACGAGAATCCTCCTCCTCAGGTAAATTGGACATAGGTGGTTTCATCCGAGTTATTCTTTCGCTAACTCTTCTCCGCTTTTCTCGCAGAGGTTTATGGAGCAGACCACAGAAGACGTCGAGGTTTTGGCTCTTCCTTGGACCACTGACCGCAATACCCCGGACAATGGAGAACCTGATCCGGAGGAGTTCATTCCTAAGCCGGAAGCTTCTCCTGTTCGTGCCCGGAGCAAGACCTCGGCCCGTGCTGATGAAGGTGATTCGGACGACGTCCAAATTCTCGAGGAAGTTGCCGAGGTGCCTATCTCTTACGCATTTCAGGCTCCTTCTTTCCAAACTAATCAGGCTAGTCAGGTGCACGAGGTCGAACCTCTCGCTTCCGAAGCTCCTATTGCTTCCAAGAAGCGCACTGCTGTAGGGTTCGCAGCATAGAAAACAAAAAAATTCCTACGATGGGAACAACTATGTACCAAGATCTATCTACTAGATACAAACAACGGGCGGATGTATATCCGTAGAGAACATACCCTTGAAGACCGATAAAGCTTAACGAGTCCAAACTCGTGGTTGATGTAGACGATCTCTTGCCGATCTCAAGATCGAGAGCAAGTCCTAGCGCCGCAAAACAGCAGCGCATCCGTGCTCGCACACACGTTCGAGGCACCGAGCAACCTCCGCCTCCTCGCTCCAGTGATGCAGCGAAAGCACAACTCTTTCTTGCCGAAAAGCCACCGGGAACATGTATCTCGCTAGTCCGAGACCATGGGAATAAATACTAGAGGGGGAGAGAGATCCTTCACAAGGAGGTGTGAGTGAGAAGTGAGGAGAGGGGCTCCTTATATAGGGGAGGGGGCAGCCCAAGGGGGCATGGCCGCCGGCCATGGAGGGTGCCCCCACCTCTCCCTCATTCATGTGGGTGGACACTCTACTCACAAAATGCCCCTTCAATTTTATCCACTCAAAATCCCACTCAAATTCTCATTAAATTTCCACCAAATTTAATGCAAACTCTCATTAAATAAAACTCCTTTTATTTATTAAGAATTTTGTCAATTACTTTAATGACAAACATTCACATATAACCCCTTGCTAGTATTTCATTTCACATGCAGAAACACTTTCTGCAATTTCACCCGAAACCCGTTTCGGTATCTAGTGAAATAAATTCCTGCGCTTGTTATTCTTTCCGGCATGAAACTTTTGCTCCAAATGGATGTCGGTATCTCTTAAGTGTGTCACCCTATGGTTCGTGAATAATGCGGACATGATCGAGACCCCTCTCGGATCAATAATCAGAAGCGGGATCTGGAGACCCATACTGATTCCCACACATTCAACGATGACTTTCTTGTGATCTTCGGAACCTTTTACGCTAGTATCTTAATCCTTTTGTTTCGCGATATATTACATGTCCGAGATTCGATCATCGGTATCTCAATACCTAGTTTGATCTCGTTACCGACATGCACCCTTTTCTCGTTCCCGTGATATAACATTCTAGTGATCAAATCACTTGCTTGCAAGCTAATCAATGTGATATCACCGAGAGGGCCCAGAGCATATCTATCCGTCATCGGGATGAACAAATTCCACTCTTTATCCATGGGACTCAACATAACACTTTAGTAGTTCTGAACCCATCTTTATAATCACCCTGTTACGGTGTGACGTTTGATGTTATCAAGAAACTCTTCCGGTGTTAGTGATTGACATGATCTCATGGTCTAAGGATTAGGATCACTTCGTAAGTTGTTATAGCAATATAAACTCAATGACTTTGATCGTAATGCTATACTTCGGATGAATGTTCATCACACCATTACACTAATGTTGTGACCTCGTTATTAACAACATCCAATGTCCATGATCAGGAAACCTATGATCATCTTGTTAATTAACGAGCTAGTTTATAAGAGAGGCATAAGTAGGAACTTCCTTTTTGTTTATTAAACACACATTTATTAACGTTTCCATATTAATACAATTATAGCATGTAAAATAAACATTTATCATAAACAAGGAATACGATAATAACCACTTTATTATTGCCTCTCGGGCATATTCCCTTCAACTGCCTCGACGGATCCTTCTGATGCTGCCCCCAGGAAACGAACCAATAAATCTTCTCAGCACATTCCGAGGCGTAATGTTATGCTTGGAGTTACTGGGTAAGTTTCCCTTTATATTTTCATTTGTATTTCTTGTTTCTCTCTTTCTATCTCCGAATCAAATTTTACTTCCTTGCAGAGCTCCACTTTCCGCAAAACCAAGCGGTCCGAGTATGACATCTCATACTACTCGGCCGCCTTCACCCTCGCCTCTGGAGGATGTTCGGATTCCCAGTCCTCCTCGTGATGATTCTCCTCCAGGGCTGACTAACACATTTCCTCGACGAGATGAGCTCATTGCTCCCCCCCGTTGTCTCTGAAGATACCCCGATGCCGGATCACCCGGCCGACTCAGTTGTCCTCCTCAAGACTCCCGAGGCTTCCCCCATTGATCCTTTGACTACCGCAGTTCCAGCTTCTGCTCAAACTTCCATCGAGGATACCACTAACTCGGCCCCCTTGGAGACTGTTGTTCCTCCTGCTGCAAAGGATGTGGCCCCTAGTTCTGAGGTCATTGCTCCTGCCGAAGTTCCCTCCAAGAGCAAGAAAGTTGTTGCCGCTAAATCCTTGCCACCTCAGAAGGGGCCAACAAGCTCTTCTCAGCCCAGCATTGTTGATATGCTTCGTAAGGGGGCTTATACCGTTAAGCCTGGTGTTGCCCTTGCCGCCGACGCACAACTAGTTCTCCATAAGAGTCCGGCGGCGGCAGTTACGCAACATGCCCGAGGTAAAGTGTTGACACACACTGAGAGCGAGAATAGCCTCGGCTCGTTGGTGGAGTATGCCAATAATTGGAATGTCGTCGATCAACTTGAAGGCAATCCAAGTAGCCAACCATTTCAGCTTTTCGACATCAGCAGTCGCTTGCATATGGCTGCTAAGATTGTCCTCGAAAGTGATAAGATGAACGAGGTAAGCGCCTCAATTTATACTTCGTCTATTATCCATATGATACTATATACACACTAGTCCCTGAAGCTTGCAACCGGATGATTTGTTATTCGTTTGTAAGCTTTACTTGTTTCAAATATAACTACTTGCCGAGTCGAATTTCTTCGTGATCTAGATCTACTGCAATTTCGAATATCCAGCCATCTAGATCCGAGTCAAGTTTTACTTGATTCGGATTTGTTTTACTTTCGAATATCTAGCCATCTAGATCTGAGTCAAGTTTTACTTGATTCGGATCTGTTTTACTTTCGAATATCCAGCCATCTAGATCCGAGTCAAGTTTTACTTGATTCGGATCTGTTTTACTTCGTCTAACTTGTTGTTATTTTCAGGTTGCTCACGATCGGCGGACGACCAAATTTCAAAGGTTGCTCTTTGCACACAAGAAACTTCAAGATAAATTTGAGCAAATGGTCTGTGTTGTGAAGAAAACTGGTAACTACTCGGTTCTTAGTGTCTTTTATCCTGGTAAAAAAATTTCATTTTTGTACCAATTTCTAAAGTGCTGTTGTGCAGTTAATGCCAACAATCTGAATACCCGTCTTACAAAGAAGGTCGGCGCTCTTGAACGTTAGTTACACCTTTTGCCTTTTAATTTATCGACTTTTGTTCGAGGTAAATATTAGGTATCTTACGACCTCCCGGCTTTGGTATAGCCGAGTTACAAACGCTTGCAGCATCGCATCAAGAATGCATATCTATGCCTGATATGATGCTGCATTTTTTAGAACAAGCTGCCGCTCACTCGGCACAACTTCAAGAAAAGGATGACGAGATAGCCCGGTTACGCGCTGACGTCGAATATCTTAAACTTGCCCAGAAGTCCGAGTTAGAGAAGGTTGATCAGGAGTTCTTCGAGGAGAAGAACCGACTAAGTTTGCAACTTCAGAAGGACAAGGAACTTCTTGATGCTGCCGAGCTAAAGAACCAGGCGATGACCGAAGAAATCGCTGGTTTTGAAAAGAATAGGGCGAACTGGACCAAAGATCTCCAGAAAATGCTGCTATATATCCATCATGAGTTTTCTGTTATTGGTCGAGTTACTCTTTTCCCCTTGCTTTTCTTGACTTATCTGACTTCCTTTCCTGTAGATCATTTTCCAGAAGCGAAGCCTGTGAGCTCCAAGGCTGTGATTTCTGCTTGCGAGCGCTGAGGTGTTCCCCTTGCTCTGAATCAAGAATATTCCATGGAAGATTTCTTGATTGCCGTTGCCGCTGCTATTGGGCCAATGAAAATTATGGGAAAAGATTTGGTGTGAGCAGCTATTCGATCCTACCATGTCCTCTGGCCGAATGAGCCGGAGATTAACGAAGTAGAAGTGCTGGTGGCGAGGTTGATAGAGTCCCAAACTCGACTGAATCTTTGGAGGGAATCTACTGGACGAGCTGGAGCTGATATGGCGCTTACAGTTGTTTTGTCGTGGTACGAGGATATCTCCCTCGATATTCTGATGAACTTGCGCACTAGCTCTCCTTGGATTGAGAATTCGGATTTTGTTGCTCGTCGCCAAGCGAATGTCTTCTAGCTTATTGAATATGCTGATGTGCATCACTGGATCGAGGGGCCAAGTTTCCTTCCCAGCCAGGCCGAAGATGATGCTGAGGCTGTGGATGAAGATGAATCCAGTGGCGATTCTGGTGATGAGGAAGGATCGGACGAAGGTTCCGATAATGCCAATGATTCCAGCGATATCTCAGGTGGGGATGCCGAGGCTCGATCCTCCTCCAAGGGAACTGAGGCTTCTCAAGCCCAAGGCGGAGTCTCTCAGCAGCCAGAGCCTGCCCAAGATGTTGTTGCGACCTCCGTCGATGCCGAGGTAACCTCTGCAGAGGCCCAAACAACTTCGGAGGCCCCTGTTCATAAGGGTGCTCCTTCTAGCGAGGCCAGGTTAGCCCCAACTACGTCCGAGATACCAACATCGGAAATTCCTGCCGTTGCTACTGTTCCTCCCACGGGTGATTCGACAACTACCGATGTTTAGGCTCAACTACTCTTATTTGTTTAAGTCCCCGGTATGCCGGGTGTATGCTGTCCTAAAACAATTATCCGCCTTTTAGTACAATGTGAACTGTTTTATTTTTAACATCATATGTTGTAGTAACGTTGTTACTCTATCTATATCCGAATTATGTTTCCACATGTCTGATTCTCGTTTGGAATCCCTCTTGTGTCTTTCGTCTATTCTTAGTTGCAAAAAACTCTTGGCTTTACGATTTTAAAAAACTCTTGGATTTACGATTTTCTCTCAAGGACTATGAATCCTAAGTCCCTATATCTTTTAAACTGAAGGATTTACTGCCTTTCTGAGTAATCTGTCGGTATAACCACATCATCAACATATACTTGCACATTTCTCCCAATTTGGTCATGCAGACATTTTTGCATGCATCTCTGGTATGTGGCTTCTGCATTATGCAGACCGAATGACATGGTGCGATAGCAATAAGCCCCATACGAGGTGATAAACACAGTCTTTATTTGATCACCCGGGTTTAACGGTATCTGGTGGAAACCAAAATACGCGTCTACAAATGATAACAGCTCACAGCCTGCGCTCGAATCAATGACTTGGTCTATCCTAGGTAAAGGACAAGGATCTTTGGGACACGCCTTGTTAAGGTTCGTGTAATCGATGCACATTCGCCATACGATGGCTACATTTGGGTCATCCTTTTTCTTTTCTACCAACACCGGATTTGATAGCCAATCTGGATGAAGTACTTTCATGATAAACCCGGCTGCAAGGAGCCGAGCTATCTCATCCCCTATTATCTTTCTCCTATCTTCGTTGAAGCGGCGGAGAGGTTGTTTCACCGGCCTTGCTCCTGGCCTTACGTGCAAAGAGTGCTTAGCCAACTCACTCGGTACACCTTGCAGGTCATGTGTTGACCACGCAAAGATATCCCGATTCTCACGGAGGAAGTTTGTGAGCTCGCTTTCCTATCTGTCATCTAGGCTAACACCAATTGTGATGGTGCTCTCTGGGAATTGATCATCGATATGGATCTTTTTCGTCTCTTTAGTCGGCTGGAACGATACACTTCCATGCGGGTTGGCCAGTGCTGGCATATTAAGCTATGCCGACTAAGCCAGAGCTGCCACCTCCTGAATTCTTATTTTCTCTCTTGCAATTACCAATGATTCGGCCAGGTTTGATCCGGCTGAAGCACATTCCATTGATTTTCTATAATCTCCAGCTACTGTTATCAACCCCTGAGGTCCTGGCATCTTCATTTTCAAGTAACTGATGTGACAACTGCTCATAAATTTAGCCAATGCTAGCCGTTTGAGTAAAGCATGATAGCAACTTTCCAGATCCACCACCTCGAACTCCAGATTCTCAGCTCTACAATTCTCTCTTGTGCCGAATAATACATCTACTCGGACTTTTACAATGGGCTCGCACGAGATCCACAGAACTATCCCATGGAACGTGGTCCTCGTTGGCTGTAGCATATTCGGCGTTATTCCAAGTTTGTACATTGTGTCTTTGTACATGATGTTGATGCTACTCCCATTATCTATGAGTACTTTTGAGAACTTCACATTGATGCTAGACCCAACAAATGTCGGATCCAGTACTAAGGCATACGATACTGGGTTCGGCATTATCTTCAGATGATCCCTTATGCTCCAGGTTATCTCTTGATCAGACCATGGCACATATCTAGGAACTGCTGGCATAACTGCATTCACTTCCATATGTCAGCGTTGCACGCTCTGTCTATCTTGTTGTTCTGTTGTGAACACACAGTATGATTGGTGATGCTCCATGTAATCATTGCGTTGATTACACCGGCTTGAACAAAGCATGTCCCAAAGATCTGATTGCTTTGCCTCATATTGACCAAGTCATTGACTCGACGGCTGGCTCAAAGCTTTTGCGTTTTCTCGATGCATACTCAGGATACCACCAGATCAAGATGAGGAAGTCGGACCAATTGGCCACTTCGTTCACTACACCTTACAACACGTTTTGCTATGTCACGATGCCCTTTGGGATGAAAAACGCAGGTGCTACGTACCAGCGGACAATGCAGCGTTACCTACATGATCAAATTGGTCGGAACATTCACGCCTATGTGGACGATATAGCGGTGATGTCTAAAAAGTCAAATGACTTAATATCTGACTTAAAAGAAACCTTTGACAATCTCCGGAAATACATCATGATGCTTAACCCTAAGAAGTACGTCTTCGGGGTTCCAGCCGGCAAATTGTTAGGCTTCATCGTTTCCCAGCGTGGAATCGAGGTCAACCCAGAGAAAATCAAGGCCATCTTAAACATAAACCATCTGACATGCCTAAAGGACATACAATGGCTAACAGGTTGCGTTGCAGCAGTTAGTCGGTTCATCAGCCGACTTGGAGAGAAGGCTCTGCCGCTGTACAAGTTGCTGAAGAAGGCAGACCAATTCACGTGGACAGACGAGGCAGATGCAGCATTGAAGCAGCTCAAGGAGATACTTTCCTCAACGCCTATCCTTGCAGCATCCAAGCCTGGGGAGCCTATGTTGATTTACATGGCGGCCACCAACCGGGTAATCAACATCGTCGTCGTGGTAGAGCGAAAGGAACCAGGGAATGAGTATGGAGTTCAACGACCAGTTTACTATGTAAGCGAGGTCTTGACGGAGTCCAAGCAGCGTTACCCGCACTACCAGAATCTAGCTTATGGAGTGTTCCTTGCTTCTCGTAAGCTGAGACACTACTTCCAGGATCACCCTATCATAGTTGTGAGCAAGGCTCCACTGTCTGTCATCATCAACAACAGCGAAGCTATGGGAAGAGTCGCGAAGTGGGGCATTGAAATTGCCGCCTTCGAGATCACCTACAAGAGACGCGACGCTATCAAATCACAAGCCTTGGCGGATTTTATCGCAGATTGGACGGAGATGCCGGATGTTACCCCAATACCAGAGCCAGAGTACTGGGTGATGCACTTTGACGGATCAAAACTACTCAATGTCTCGGGGACTGGTGTACTGCTACAGTCACCAACTAGGGAGAAGCTACACTACGTTCTGCAGATCCACTTCAAGGCTACGAACAACATGACAGAGTATGAAGCACTCATTCACGGACTACGCGTAGCCAAATATATTGGCATCAAGCGCATAGTTTGCTATGGAGATTTCGACTTGGTTGCCCAGCAGGTGGCTGGCGCCTGGAACGCGCGGAACCCTATGATGGCAGCATATCGAGACAAAGTGGACAAGATAGAAAAGAGCTTCTTGGGCTATGAGGTCAAGTATGTTCCTAGGGAGAAACACGAGGCGGCTGATCTACTGTCTAAGCTTGGATCAGGGCGCAAACGAATTCCTCCTAGAGTTTTCCTAGAGCTTCTACGGACACCATCCGTGAAAGGAGCAGACATAGACAGCCCGGACAAAGTTGACTCTTTCATTCACACAGTGACAAAGGTCCCTCTGGCTTGGACAAAACCATTCATGGAATATATCATACACGGAACTTTGCCCGACGGCGAAGTCGAAAGACGGCAAATAGTACATCGAGAAAAGGGCTATACCATAATCAATGGACAACTCTATAAAAGAAGCACCACTGGTGTATACCTCAAGTCTTTTTCCCAGCAAGAAGGTATTGAAATCCTACGGGAAATCCATCTTGGAGATTGCGGGCATCATGCCGCTCCCCGATCGTTGGTCGCTAAAGCCTTCCAGCAAGGATTCTACTGGCTGACTGCAAAGGCGGACGTCGACAAGCTGGTTGAGACATGCATGCGATGCCAGTATTATGACCGACAACCACATGTTCCAGCTGAAGAATTGCGAACAATACCAATAACTTGGCCGTTTGCAGTCTAGGGGCTGGACATGGTTAGTCTGTTGCAAACGACACCATGTGGGTTTACACATCTGCTAGTAGCGGTTGATAAATTCACCAAATGGATAGAAGCTAAAACCATTAGAAAGCTTGATGGGGCAACTGCCCTTAGGTTCTTGTCCGGGATCTAGTGGTGAGGTTTGGTCTCCCACATACATTATCACCGACAATGGCAGCAACTTGTCACTTGGGGAAGTGGAAGCTTACTTTTGGGAGAAGGGCATCCGACTTGACCTTGCATATGTGGCTCATCCATAGTCCAATGGTCAGGTTGAGCGAGCCAATGGATTAATTCTGCAGGGAATAAAGCCACGTCTGGAAGCACCGTTGCATAGAGCAGCTGGAGCCTGGGCGGAAGAATTACTGTCTGTGCTGTGAAGTTTACGAATTACACCCAACAGATCTACCAGCTACACCCCTTATTTCATGGTATATGGAGCAGAAGCCATCCTGCCTTCCGACATCCTTCACGATTCACCAAGAGTTGCCACCTACGACGAAGATGACGCTGAAGAATCCAGACGCCTAGATGTGGACCTTCTCGAGGAGGAGCGCGTATTGGCATGCCAAAGATCCGCCATCTACCAGCAGAAGCTATGCAGCTACCACAGTCACCGCGTTCGGCATCGCTCATTTAAAGAGGGGGACCTGGTGCTCCGACTTAAGCTGAAGAGGTCACACAAATTATCCCCGCCATGGGAAGGACCGTTCGTCATAAGCAAGGCGCTACTCAATGGATCTTACTACCTTGTTGACAATCATGAACTAGAGGATAGACCCAACGAGGATCATAAGCGTAAGCGATGTGACCCGGATGATGACTACCCGGAGCTTGATCGGCCATGGAACATAGCACATCTACATTCTTTCTACACTTAGAAATTTTTATCTATTGTGTACCTATTATATGATCAATAAAATAAAGCTCTTTGGTTCACTCATATTTCTGAGTCTTTTACCTCCTTTAGTGTTCATTTTTGGATCATATAAAACCTTTATGCACAAGATTTGCGATTGTACTTGTGAAAATTCCGCCTACGGGCATTAGCTTAAGTTTTCTGGTCTACACATTCTTTGTTGTTTTTATGTGGATTCTGGAGTAGTGACTTTTGGCACTTATTGTCGGCGATTTTGTGCTTAGGTTATTGACGGTGCCATTGGGCATCATCGCCTGAGCGCATAGTTCTGACAACGAGTCTTCCGACTCACGAAAAGTCAAGCATAAAAACCAGAGTAATGGATAAGCCAGCACTTGCTTAAAAATATATACATGTTGGAACCAGTTCTTGAGTAGCAGGAAATAACAACCATTGTTTTTCCGCCTTAAGTTAAACAAGTAGTTTTTCCACATACAAATTTCAGAGGAAACAAACATTACATATTTTTTTCTTCATTCCACTAGCGCAGGCGACTTGGATGCAGCGTCATCAGCAGCAGGAGAGCCATCCTCCTCGAAGTCGGCGGTTTTGAGGGACTCGAAGGAGCTTTGGTTATCACCGTCAATGATCTCCATGGGCACGAAGACGTTAGGGTCGACCAACTCGGCGACTCTGGTATCAGAACCCGTGACCGGCGCCAAGATAGCTTTATGATCTATTTTCTGGCCACCGTTGTCCACGTTGGGGATACCGGAGGTCACAGTGTCGATGTCGGCATTTTCGTAGTGCGCCTTGACCATTGATAGCGCCATCCTCGCGCCATCCCGGGTACATGAAGCTTTCCATCTTACAATACGCTTGGGGGCTTGGCGCAAGATCTCCGAGAACTTCATCACACAGTCCACCACTTTGATGTTCATATGGAGGGGTTTGGCTATCTGTTTGGCCTGCTTGAAGGCGGTATTGATAAAGTTGCCGGCAAGGACCATGCATTCTTTTGGCGGAGGAGGCGACTAGGTCAATCCAATAGGAGCTGCAAGTTTCCGACAAAAAAACGCATGAGTTCAATAAACACAAAAGGTTCAGAGTATCTAACTTACAGAAGTACAAGAATGAGAATCACTTACTGAAGATGTTAATCTCAGCCTGCTGGAGGGTTTCCGCCATGGAGTCCCATTCTTGTCGGATATGCTTCAAGATTGCGCTGATTTTGCTCATCGGCGGCTTTCTTCTGCTCTTTCAGCATCACGATCTCCTCCTTCAAACGGTTCATCTCTACATTGGCGGACTCCTGTAGAACTCTCATGGAGTCCTCGTGCATCTTCAGCATATCCTTCCTCTATTGCTTAAGGATCTTGTTTTCGCTATCCAGCTGCTTAATGTGCTTGGATTGCTCTACAATATCCTTGGCCTTGACAATGGTTTCTGCAAGTCAAAGAAAGAATAGTACACAATCAGAACTCGGAGAATGATTGGCACAAGACCAAGTCGGAATATGAAAAAGAAAGGAAAAACAGACACTTGCTCTTGATGATTTGTTCCTTCAAGAAGGCAGTTTTACCCTTTTCGGCTTCCAAATCCGCACCCATCTTCTGGAACTTCTCGTTGGCCACGCCTCTCCAAGAATTCTCATTCTGTGGAAAGAAAATTTAATGCTGTTTAGTCTACTTGGAGCATCTAGACGGATAAATATCCACCTAGAGGCTTGGGGGTTACAGTGAGAGTTTTTTAACTTGGAAATATACTTAGTCTTTCTTTAAGCATCTAGTAGAACTGATTCAGTTTTCAACTAGAAGCTTGGGGGCTACATTACAATTTCTTTTAACTCAGTCATATGCTTAGTCTTTATTTAAGTATCTAGTCGTAACTAATTCAGTTATAGCTAGAGACTTGGGGGCTACAGTATCGAAATTTATAAACACTGTGTATGCTACTCTGAAAGTATCTAGTCGGAATAATCCATTCAAACTAAATACTTGGGGGCTACAGTGAGAAGTTTTCTAGCTTAGTCACTCTTAGAGCATTTAGATGCAAAGACCTATGGTTTTCCATCTAAATCCTCGGGGGCTAAAGTGAGATACTCATATGAAATGCAAAAGGCAAATAAAACTTACAAGTGCGATGATCTTGAGGTTGGTAGCGCTTTCAGCAAGCAACTTGCCGAAGGAAAGGTTGTTTCCTCGCAAGATATATGCTTGTCGGAGAAGCTCCTGAAGACTGCAGGTTGGAGATGTCGGCGCTGCACCAGGAACCAAAGCAGAGCTACTCGGCGTAAGTGCCAGGTAGACTATCTTCGGGAATTCTACGGTTGTCCTGGGTGCGGAGACGCCGCCTTCAGCAGTCGTTCCACCCACCACCACCGCATTATTGCTACCGATGGCATCCTTAGCTGGAGCTTCAGCCATTTGAGTTGCGGTACTTTCTTGCGTTGCCTGTTCGCCGACAATCGCAAGCTCCGCGGAGGCACCTGAGTCCACTTCCATGGCGGAAGGGTCAGATACATCCTTGGCCTGAGAGCTTGTCGGGGCAGACGTAGGCTGGACGCTGGGAGTGACTGGGGCGATGGCGGTAGATGCGTGGGGAGACACGTCACGATGCAACATATCCTTAATATTTCTAGAAGCCCCCAAAGTTTTGGAGGTCTTCTTCAAACTAGTAGTGGCCTTATTCCTGAAACGTGCAAAAAGTATAAGTACAGGAATAAGACAAGAAATGGAAAATGTCACAGAGAAAGAAGCTTACACAACAGGGGGTGCTTTGTCAAAAGGGATCCCAGTAACCTTTCTTTTCTCCGCCTCCAGGGCGGCAGTGGACTTCTTGGAGGCTCCACCCTCCATTTTCTTCTTCTTGCCTCCATCGGCAGCGTCAGAAGTGGAGCTCTTCCGCTTTCGCGACAGCGGGACATCGTCGTCGGACACGACGGTGACTTCCTTCAACTTGGGGTCATAGATTTGGACAGCAATGCTATCCTCATCTAGACTGCTAAGCTGTTAAGTGGGATCTCAAAGTGTTAGATGAGATGATAATGGTTAGACGGAAGAACTGGAGTATATGTCATACACATAAAATAAACATCTTACCTCCGGGAACGAGCCGTCAATGAACATGTCGTAGGTGATGGTGAAACCACGCTTCCTATCCTTCACCTTGACGATGTCCTTGAGGCGGAGCTTGACAGAGTCACTCGAGAAGTTGTCCTCGGAGATGTGGAGGCTATCCTTCCTATCCTTAGTGTACTCATGCATCAGCTTCAAGCGGTGCTGCAGAGGCTGGATCTGCCTGATGAACCAACACATGGATAGGTCCAACCCGGTCAGACCCATGTCTACAAACCACTCTATCCGCCTTATGGCACGGGAAGCATCGTTATCGGAGGGAAGGGTGGCCTAGGATCTCCATGTCGGGGTTTCAGCGGTGGCTCCATCGACGAAGTCCGGATACGTCTCTTCTCGGCTAGCCAGAGGGATATCTAGGCCGTAGAAGTACGTCCGTTGCCAGTTCTTGCAAGACTCATGGCCAACGATGTCGGGGAACCGCCGGCCAGGCCAGATCTTAAAGCTAATGGTCCCACAATTCCTGAGCTCGTCCTTGCCAGCTCCGGCTTCCCTTTTGACGGTGAAGAAATAGATAAAGAGGTCTAGCCTAGGCCTAATCCCTAAGTAACCCTCACAGAGCGCCGCGTAGTTGCTAAGCGCGAGGATGCTATTGGGGGAGAGGTTTTGAGGCTGTACTCAGTAATGTCTAAGGACAGCTAGAAAGAAGTTGGAGATGGGCAGGGAGACGCCGTGTACCAGTTGAGCTTTGAGATACACCTTCTCTCCGGCTTGGGGAGAAGGGCTGACCTCGCCGGCCGGTGCCGCCCGCCAGACGAGCCCCTCCATCGCAGGGAGGTAGCCCTCGATGAGAAGTTCCTTGATATCGCGGTCCGTGATGTCCGAGCCGCGCCAATCCCCTTTGTGGGAATCGCTTTCTTCTTCCAATAGCTCCAGCGCCACTGGATTGTGGTCGCCGCCGGTGGATTCAACCACCGCAGACTTGGGTAACACCAGGCCCTCTGGGGGCACATGGACGGAGCTCGCCGGCTTCGCCGCGGCATCGCCTGACGCCATCATGGAGGGAGCAGAGATACTGCTGGCCATTAGGGAGGAGGAGGTGGTGACTGAAAGGATTGAAGGGCTAGGGTTTTTTGCGAAACGCGCGGAGAGCTCGAGGAGGTGATCGCTGGAGGAAGAAGACGACGCAGGAGGAGAATAAGGCGAAAAGTAAAAATCCACCACAGTTACCATTTATAACTCCTGGCGTCAAGATTCGTGCAAGATGATCGACTGGTTGACGCGTGGGCGATGTGTGCGGGCACGTGCGCGGAAATTTCGCCATGTTCCCAGTCGTCGCCGCCAACGTTTCGTATCTCTCGCGCGGGAAAAACGGACATGACTGTGTTCTCTGCATGTGTGAGTTACGAGGCGTCGACGTTGTCATAGCTGTCACTAGCAGATGAGCCATCACATCGGAATATTCCGACATGGACGGATCCAGTCCGACTACGGAAGTGTACGATAGAAGATTCAGCAATTCTCCGACTTACAAGTTGAAAACGGAGAAAACCTTCTAGGGTTCTTGGGAGGACAACAAGATATTGTTTGACGATTTGCCGACATACATCCAGACGGAGCATTCCACATGAAGAGGCAAGACGACGCAAGATCTCAGAGTTTTTCGGGGGCTACTGTTGGGGATATGCTATATGGGTATCCTCATAGCATGTCTCCTATCCGGATAACCCGGGTGGCCCATAGTTGGTAGCATGGCCCATGGCCTGCTGGGCGGCCCAGTTAGATGGATCCAGAAGGGAGGACCATGCCGTATAATGGAAGGCTACGGAGGAGTCACCGACATACCCGGAGCCTTGGAGTGCAAGACACGCTGGACTAGTTGTAAGTAGTGTAGGACTCTGTAACCTGTCCGGCTAGGACTTTTCCCTATAACCCTAGGACCTAGCGATCTATATAAGTCGGGCCTATGGGAGCCTTTAGGGCATGATAACTTAGACAACCTAGTATCGATTAGCATACTGGGATCTGAACCTGGGTAAGCTGTGTAACCTTGTACCCGTCAACCGTCTGCCTTCCCCCACGTCTCTAAACACGCACTGTGAGGACCCCCTCCATGGCGTACTCGTCGGCAATACCACGACATATATGATGCCCCACTTTTCCGCTCGTCGATCGTGCCCATGCGGGTAGCGTTGCTTTTGCATCTGGTGGGCGCACGACGAGGCTGGCTCGCTGGAAATTGCCCAGAATGAGCATTGTCATTGAGCCTAGCGGTGGGATGCTTTACAGTTCATGCTCGCACAACACAACCTCAACCTCGCATGTAATGAAGTCTACCAAACGCTCTTTAGAAAATTCCATATGTTGGCCCAAAACTGGACAATCCGACCTTTTTTAGTTTTGGGATATTTACGGGCCCGAATAGATCCCAACAATGTCACGTCCTAGACAAATTTATCTAGGGCACTCAGTAGAGGCCCACCCTGTGGCTATATACTCAGGTCTGGTGGTGATTTACGGTACAACCTCTCGACCCGTCCGTCGCAATTTTCTCTCGTTGGCCACACCACACCACTACCTCCAGTGAGCAATTAGGTCTGATTCGCAATAGGATCCCCCAACCAGAAGTCACCATCATGGCGGATCAAACTCGGGCTTGCGATCATGATGGTTCCTCCCATGATGCGAAGGTCGGCATCTCTATCCTGACATGGATGCGCAGACCTTTCTCCATGACCACATGCCACCCTTAGGGTTGGACGTACTTAGTGAAGTGTTCCCGTCTAAGATGAAGCGCCATGAAGCACTCGACGAGGCCTATTTGAAGTGCATCCACGAGCAGCGCGCGAAACACATCGACACGGCCGCCTGCATACGCCTTTAAATACCTTGGGAGGAGCTTGACGACCAGAAGGCGATCATACTCTCTCTTGAATAGGAGTGGGGTCTCGTTTGACCGTGGCAACCTCTTAGTGAGGTTGTCTTACGCTCCCTCGGCATCTGAGGAGGGGCGCTCCGGTGATGACGAACCGCCAATGATATATGTGTCTATTAGGGTTAGGTCTCGTAGACCTAGTAGTTCCTCCCTACTATTTTCTTTGGTATTATGATTAGTCCCCTACATATGCTTAATTTCATGTTTGCAAGCACTTGTTCTAGTATATTTTCTAGGATTTCATGGTGTGGACTGGTTGGTATAAATATATAGTTTACTTGTTTAGTATATGTTGCACCATGTCTGTTTCTTATACTGGATACGGTTTACCATCTCCCCCGATCTGATTTTAGGGTTCGATTTATTCGGCACTTCCTAGAGAATCTCTAAGGGCATGAGGCTAATAGTCGGGACAGACCCAAGCTTGGGTCTTCAGCTGCGGGATTTTTTTTGGTCCTGCCTGGTGTGAGGCATGCCAAGGTATATCATGGAGGAAGCTCATGGAGAAGAAGGAAGCTGAACATGTAGCTCCAATTGATCTATGTGATATCCTCTTCCCTCTTACTACCATCTCCAATTCCCAATCACTTCTCTGACAAAGGGCAAATGCAAAAAATTCTGATGCTAGAATGTTCATGTCAGTGGTAAGGATTTTATGTCCGGAGACTAGGACTCTTATGATGTGATTACCATAAGTAGTATCATGAAAAAAATGACACACAACTTGTGAGCAGTCCGGAATCCTAGTGCTCGCGTCACCCAACAAAGGATACCTAGACCCTCCCCTTCCCTAGAAACCATAGCATCACTGTAATCCCATCCTCTCCCTCTCACCATGCATCACTGAGGGACATCATTGTACAAAGCCCGTGTGGTCGAGCCGGTGGTCGAGCACTCATTTATGGCAGCCACTGACCCATAGGAAGAGGGTCTCTAGGTGACTCGGATGACATCGACTGACAACGATGTTGTGCCCCCATCTTCGAGTGTGTGGGGACCTCTATGCTTGAGATGGAGGAGTCCATGGAGGTCGACGGCGATGGTAGGCTAGCGGGGAGCTCCGATGGCCTTGGCGAATGATGGCAGGGGGCCCCGGGCCAGGACGGAGGATGCGGGCCTCTCATACTTGCCGCCTCCAAGGTCTGGAGTCTCCATATCAAGCGCGACGGTGTCCCGTATTGACTGCTAGATGTTATCCACGACATGGAAGGCAGCCTCTTCTGCCTAGTTCTGCTAGGCATGTTGGTTCGCGGGCCCAGGTTGGGGCCTCGCGGCCATAGGCTAGTGTTGCCTCGTGTGCACCAACGGGGTCATTTCGTAGTGGAAGGAGTGGTCTTCTGCCCCTCTCCTGTTAGGGGCGCTCTAGATTTCAAGCGATGGTGAAAGGACAGTCTTGGATGGCGAATGAGCCGTTGATGCATGTAAAATGCATACATGAACTTTTTAATTTATTGTGTTAAAATCCTTACTATTTAGCAACTCTATTATATTTATTGAGACTAAACTATCAATAGTCGTAAAATTGCACAACTTTTTGTTTTACACTTTTTGTGTAGGAATTGCACAAAATGGAAGGAGATCGCTTATTATGGTGAAATTCGAAGTTTCCTGAAATCCGTCTCTGCAAAATAGTTTTCAAAGATGTCAAGAACACGACCCAGAGATAACGTCTAATGGGAAAACTTTCATAATGGAAGTTGAAATTTTGTACTGATGCTGATTGATATAAAATATGTCTAAAAAGGAGTTCTCATGTGACGTACATACCCGTTTTACGAAAGAGTAGGTTCACATGCTTAATGGTTTAAGACACGTAAGAAATGCTAAGATGAAATGGATAATGAAAGATAAGGGTTCCAAAAGTGTGTAAAATGATGTTAAAAGTGTTTAAACATGTCTTAGATGATTCCGCTGATATCCGAAAGTGTTCTTGGAGGTCGTAGATGATTCTTGTGATATCTATAAATGTTCTAAAAGTTCGCAAAATCTTCTAAAAGGTCTAGAAGTTTTAGAAACATTCTGAAAAATTTGGCGGGTACCCCAATAGATTGCACCCCTCCCTTTGGGGGCACGACGACCCTAAAGGAGGGAGGCTGAATCCCCTAGGGCAGCTGGACTCCAAGTTGGTTTCTAGGTGGAGAAACCTTCCTTGGGATGGTAGTCCAATCCTATGCCATCTTTATAAAAGAGGGGCATGGACACACCAAAGTGATAAGGGCATCTCCACCGTTCGACCCATCCGGTCCGCGCGTGTCTAAAACTGTCCGCACGGACGCACGGGGCGTGCGCGGCGCCCCAACGGGGTGACCCATCAGGAGAAACGCGTCTGGCTCAACCCATCCATGCATCTAATCCGGGGCTCGGTTGCGTCGGCCCAGATGCGCGCAGACGTCGTGCCCACGCGTGCCACTGGCCCACCCGTCATCCACCTTGACACGCGGCATTAATTTCGGACGCGGTCAGCGACACCGATTCAGACGCAATCGCGACACGGATTCAGAGGGCTGCCGGAAGGCTGCCCGGCGACAGCCTGCACCATCAATGGCGACGCGACGGCACGCTGACTCACTAGGCTCCTCCGTTCTCGCGCCGGCATTGATGGCGAAGGAGCGGGAAGCTGCGCGTGTTCGCGGGCGAAGGGGCTATTTAACCATGCGCCTGTCGGTGCCGCACTCCTGACCTCTCGCCATTGCAAACCCTAGCCGCCACTACGAATGATGAAGATGCCGTCGTTGCTGAAGAGGGGGAGGGGCAAGAACAACCACGAGGCGTCTGGCTCTAGCAGCCAGCGCTCCGGCCGGATGTCGGCTTTCCTCCGTGGCATGTCCCTTTCGCCTCCGCCGCGGCCGGAGGATTCCAGGGGCTGCCACGTGGAGGCTCGCCCGCCACCGCGGCCAGAGGGAGAGTGTCGCGAGCGGCAGTACTTCCGCATCACGGAGTGCGAGCGCCCCTAGAGGGAGGGATGAGGCATCAGACACAACGACGTGCCCCTCCCCACCGGCTGGCACCTCAACCGGGACCGTGTCCCGGTGCCGCCCGTGCCCAAGGAGGGCAAATGGCTGGAGGAGGAGATCCGCCGCCGGATCAAGGGCCTCCTGCCGGCCCAACGGTGGGATGTCGCCTACCAGAGCGAGGCCTACTGGAAGGAGTTCCTCGACTGGGAGCACAAGGTGCGCCGCACCACCACCATCCGCCATGACCTGCAGCCGAGGGAGGTCTACCCCGTCCCCGACATCGACTCTCGAATCAGGCTTTCGCCCAGCTATATAAATATAGCAACCATTTGAAACCGCTGCTGGGCCAGACAGCACATCGCCCAAAGAAAAACAAAGAAAATAAAAAAGAAAAAAGAAGAGAAAATAAAGCCGACAACAGTGGCTCGACGAAAACGAGGATGACCCAAAACCGCTGCGCCCTCCGAAGAATTTCCACCACACTCCTAGCGTTCCGAAGCGTCACGTACCAAGCAACACCTCCAAGAAGGAAAACGACGACAACGACGCTGCTGCCCGGACAGATCCTAGGGTTTCCCCCGATACGATACAAGAGGTGGGAAAGAGATACACCCGACGCCCTTCAGGAAGGACGGCGACACCCGCAGGCGACGCCACGTCGGTGTCAAGACGACAAGGATTTCTCCTGACCTCTCAAAAAACCACACTCCCGGACACTTCGAATTGCTCCACCAAACTCACCGCCCACCAGCACACGCCACCACGGTCTTGCAGCCACCACCGTCGTCTCACCAAGAACCACAATGTGAGGCTGGTACGGCCGAAAAGAAGCGAACTTCGGCGGAGGTCGGCGGAACAGTGACACGCGGGAGGGAACTACCTCCACCGCTGAGGGCGATAGCCGACCGGATGTAATAGCAAGGGCAAACCAGGCCCTCTCTGGCCCGGCCGCGCCCAAAAGGGCTCGTGAAGCCCCGCCACCACACTGCAGCAAGGGTGTCACCGTCGCCGCCAACCCTAGCGTTAGACCCTACCCCGCAGCCCACCAGAGAATCCGCCGCCACTGCAGATCCCCGCTGCCAAGCAGCAACGCCATCGCCACTATGGTCTCCCGGGTCTTCCGGACCGCTGCCGGTCTGAGGATCACCACCTGGGTTCGATAGGGCGAGAAAGAGCGATCATGGCGCACACGACACCTTCGTGCGGCCCACAGGACACCCGCGCAGGTCAAACGACCACCAAATCTAGGCCCGCCCGGCCCCGATCTAGTGTTCCGGCCGCACCATAGCCAGGGGGCTGCTACCACCCGCCAAAACCCAGTGGCCAAGGGCCCTGGCCGGGGCCCGCAGGACCCAGATCCGGCCCAACCTGGCCAAGATCCGATCCTGCAGGAACCGCAGCCGGGAGCACCTGGAGCCCCTACCGCCGCCCTCCCTGTGAAGCCTGCCCGCCGCCACGCCGCGCAGAGCCGCCATGGCCGCCAAGGTCGACCCGCCGCCGCCCCACCGGACCCGATGGGGTGAGCCGCCGCCAGCAGGAAGATCCCACGCATCTCCTGCCGCCGCCGGGAAGAAGGAGGCCCGCCGCCGCCGGCCCCGCCCGGGCTTTGCCCGGCGGCACGTGCCGACGGCGGCAGGGAAGGAGGAGAGGAGGGGAGGGCCTGGGGGAGCGACGATGCAGTTGCTCGTCTCGTCGCCCGCGGGGGGACGAGAGACGAGCCCGTTTTTTCTTTTCTTGATGACGAGGAGGGCACCGTTAACCACTGTAAAACCCCCATATAGCTGCCCTAAGCCAACTGCAAAACCTCCAAACGGATAGAAACAGACAGTTTGGGTCGACCGAATGGGCCGGCCCAGTGAAGATGCCCTAAGCCAACTGCAAAACCCCCATATAGCTGCCACATCCAAAGGGAGAAACCTTAGGGTTGTCAGACCATGTCTCTAACCCCTCTAAGCCTATTTGTCGCCTCTCTCGCCAATCTAGATTAGATTTAGACAAACTACGTCTCACCAATCCTCCACTGCGCCATGTGCTAGATCACACATTGTTGCGGTCTTGCTACTATGGAACACGTGTATAGCTTGAAGGTGTCATCTACTTCGATGGTCGATCATGCGGACCCTTGCAAGGAGACTATTCTCGCAGCTAGGAGATATTACCTAGTTGCACTATTCTAAGGACTTCATTGACTACACCATCATATACGTCGCGTTGATGGGATCATCAAGGGTACGAACTTATTACCTGCGCCTGCATAGTGAATGATTGTGCACGATAGAAACTTATTTTGCGTAAAACATTCCAGCGGAATTAGATGACATAGTACATATCCACCTAAACTGCCCGATCATAAAGTCGTGCTAAGATGCTGAAAGAACCGATGGCCATCATAGGGGCAGCACGGGCGGCGTTCAAGACAACCGCGTCGACCTGCTAGCTGGTCATCTTCTTAAACTCCAACCTTCAACGTTGCCTGCACTGAGCAGACAATCATACTCACTTTGGATTATCCACGCACCTCTTAATATATGTGTATAAATGTTTACCTTTCAATGCATGACTTTTTTTTGGATAAAGATGTGAACGAAGTCCGCACGATCACCTCATTGTCGACTGGAACGACGTTTGGGCTAGGGTTACAAACACCCTCTTAGCCATCCAACCATAAGTTGATTTTAGACTTCCAAATTTAGATTAGCGGCAAAGTTGTAGGTCGATATAATTGTTGAGAAGTCGCTTCAAAATTTTCAACAGTCAGGAATCGAACGGTTTGGAGTCACTTGACTACAGTATGGACACCTGGTGTGTGTTATACCAGTCTACCGCTCTCAGGAAATTCTGCAACAACAGCAGTATGACATAACGATCAATTGCCGTCGTTTACACGGATGATATAGACTTTCATGGTGCACCTGCTCTCATTGCTCAACAGTTCGAAAAGACAGATATCACCCATCTTCAGTTTGTTGTCTTTCACAAACTTTTGCCATCCATTTCTGAGCCTTTTAGAACCATTATCATTAATGGATACTTCCCATTTCTCGTCAAGCAGCTGAAGATACAAGCGTGTCTCCTCTCGAAGATATTTCTCAGCATAGTGACTGGGGAAAGTCTGTGAATATATTTGAACACGAGAGTAAGCAGTAGATATAATGGAAGATTGGAAGTAAACTAACATGCCAACTACAGCATCGAGAATATGTAAGTAGTTCCTGAATTCACACCAGAAAAGCAAACTGTATGTAAATTCAGAGATGACGGGCTATGGATCTACAGCATCGAGAATATTGTTTTCAATGATATTCCAAAATCACAGCAGTTTAGGAGGGGACACCCACATAATCAAAGCAAAACAAACGTCAAGAAAAGATGGGACATACTAGGGAGAAATCTGAATCAATGTTCGACTTGCCCATCATAGCAACAAATATTGGGATCTCTGAGTGTATGGAGTGGATCTTCTGCTTCACCTCTTCCATTTGATCTGAAGTTAGTTTGGTCCTACAGGTGGTAATGTAGCCATCCTTCAGATGCTCCTTTTGAATTGAAGCCAGCCTCACCTTCTTCTTCTTCCTGGCAGTGTCAGAGTAGAAAGAATCTTCTGCGAAAAGGAAATAGAATTACTAAATACAGCGGAATAATAATGAGAACGATTTGCAAGGAAAGGTATTTTATTATGGCAAACTGAAACCTGATTCCTCAGAGGAATAAGATGACTTGTACCGGGGCCGCCTCTGTCTTTCTGTTCGTGGTGAATCCGTTGGAAGCCTATTCACAGTGCTAGGTGGCTTCATTTCCGTGGGCTGAGGATGAAAATCAGGACTTTCTACAGTTTCAGTAGCATTTGTATGCCTTTCTTGCACAGGGGGCAGAAAAGGATCCACAACAACTGATGATGCCTTCTCACAGCCAAGTTTATCAAAGATTATGGCACTAAACTGGGAGTTCCCGTTGTATCTGAATAGTATAGTGTCACCTATTTGTAGACTGAAGGTTTTAACAAAATTTCCCCATCCTGCTGTAAGGACAAACTTTTCTTGATTCTTGACCACTCCAATTATGTGACTGCAACGATTTTGTGTTTCAAGTTTGATCTCTCCTAGGATCTCGCCTTTCAAACGCTGAACAAATTCTTCTGGGATGATCTGGAGAAACAGCTAATTAGTTTCTTGTTTGAATAGACAATTTATAAACAAGATAATCAATATAATCAAAGAATTTCTGGAAAGACGTACATCTGGCTGGGAGATAGTTCACTTAGCCATCAATACCCATCACTCTATAGCATTATTCAGAGAAAACATTTTTTTGTGGTGCATGTTATGGCCGAGTTGCTGCTGAATATTTAGCTCCTCGTGTGCACTATCAGGGGACAAATGGATACACGTCTCCATTTAGTTCAGGCATTAATGCTCATACATTAATCACATCAGAAGGATAAGTTCTGGTGGACATTTACATACATGAGGATCCTTATCAGTCAAATCAATGTACACCGACTTGGTGAACTAACAACCATCCATTTCACAGGAAATTGATTTGGGAACTAGAAAGCCCACTTAAGATCAAAATCCTTGGTTGGTATTTGTGCAGAGAGATAGTTTAAACCAAGGATAATGTAGACAAACACAAAGGGAATGACAACAATAGGTGTTGCTACTGTGATGAGGAAAAAGAAATTTAGCATTTGTTTCTCTCATGTCCCTCACACTTGTGGACGACGATCTTTAGTAGACAACTAGTATCTCAAATATGTGTAGGAATTAGCTAGTAGGGTTTAGTAGACAACTTAAGGCTCAAACTGTCGTAATGATGTGTTTTTTAGCAAAAAAATGATTTTCAATTTCTTGCAAGACATAAATATAGCTACACATTGGATTTGTATGTGGTGTTTATTAGGGTGTGAAGACGGAGGATTCTATGGTCTCTAATTGCAGCCACTTGGATATGGTAGCACGGGCTTTATTCAACCAATTCAGGTGACTGTCTAGCAATAGGATTTCTTCTGCAGGAGTGTGCCATGTCTTGTAATCCCTATTGCGTTTTTCAGCCCATGAGCACACTTTTATTATTTCTGTAAGAAGCAACACAGGCTGATAAAATTCTGGATTGTTCTGAAAATAGAAGGGTAGAGTAACCAGACACAGCGGTTAGCCAGCGAAGGCGGTTTATTTAGTACCAAATATGTATTTAGAATTCTTTTCAGTCAGAAATGTTAAAAGGCACGAGATAGGGAAAACTATAAAGCTTCTCAACCAGAGTAGGAATTCGATCAATCACTATCAATGTCAGGAAGCAGATCCAGAATCATGGGAACGAGAACCTTTTCCACAATAAAAATGACTCCATGCATCATATAATGCAGAGACCGTGGGACTGCCTCTTTTTCAAAAATAAAACAGAACAACCAAAGCGTATCTGTCTCTTCAATCTATAATATATGTCTACATGACATACCAAGGAAAATGCAAAAGGCTATCATCAGAAAAGGGTCAATGCCAAAAACATATGGTCTCTTTATGTATAATTACAAGGAAAGTTTTTGCACACAAATTTACATGAATATGCTACCATGATGGATCCGCCCGTCAAATTAACCAGATAAATGAACAAAAGTTATAAAGACTACATATTGTCCGTGTACATCCACAACGCAGTATAGATCAACAAATAATTTACTAGAAAGTAGAAATCATTGGTATTCAGAAAACAAAGAAGTAAATGACATAAGGGAGTGGTGCTGTATTTGAATATGTATTACCATTTCACTTTGGAAATCTCCCATCATAAGCATCAAAAAATATTTTTTTTCATCATCCAAGTTCATGTAGTGATATTCGAGCCATCTTTTGCATGTTTCACAAGACACATCCATGTTTTTATCATACCTGCAGTGCAAACGCATCTGAACTGAAATTTGGTCCAGCAAATGAATACAGGAACAAAAAAACTAGTATTTACCCAATTTCATTTGCGTTGCTGCGCCTGTCTTGGACCTGACGTATGAAAGGATCTACAACAGCCGATAATGCTTTCTCTTGACCAAGTGTATCAAATATTATGGCATTAAACTGAGAGTTTCCACTGTATCTCAATATTAAAGAGTCACCCATGTTCAGATCATATTTTTTGACGAATTCGCTCCAACCCACTGTAAGAACAAGCTTTTCTTGGTTCTTGGCAACAATAATAATGTGACTCTGATCATTTTGGGTTACTACCTTGATCATTCCTGGGATTTCGGCTTTCAAACGCCGCACAAGTTCTTTTGGGATTATCTGCAGAATGAATTAAGAAAAATAGACAGAAAATTTATAACAAGCTCCAAAAGACACTAGTAATAATCAAGGTGTAACTTTGTTCCTCTGTTTCCTGACTAGAGTACACTATCTTATGACAAAAAACAGGAAAATGTCTCTAGATCTTCCTAGTAACTGCAAAAGGTAAAACCAATTTTTGTGTGTGTAAATTAACTTACCCTAGTGCTAGTAGCATCAATACGAACACCAAATTAACAAGACAAACAATCAGAAAGTTGAAAGATAGTCTACTCCTCAAGTAATAAAGAACTAATTTAAAGTACTACTCCATCATCGGTCTTTGCAGAAAGCTGGACTGTATTTGTGTAGGGTTACTATCTCATTTCGGAAATCACCCATCATAAGCACCAAGAAATACTTCTTGTCATCATCCGAATTCTCGTACATGTCCTCATACCGCAGTTTGCATGGTTCACAAGAAGACGTGCACATCGTTTTTATCAGGCCTGCGGTGCAAATTATTAGCAGCGAAGCGTGATAAAGAGTACATGAAGTCATTAACAATGCGAGTTTCATTATTTTCAATTCAATGCCAAACAAGAACTTTGATTCGAACCATCACTATTCGATCTTGGCCTAAAAAAAAGGAGGGTGCGTCTAATTCTTAGGTGATGTCATCTAATCTAAGTTGCAACTCCACCTACAACTGAAACCCATTTGCAACCCAACTTGCAACTTAAGTGGAGCGCGATGCAAATACAGTAGGGCCCTCAGTATATTCGACCAGAAGAGGATTCCCCATGGATTGGACAAGAAGGGGAAAAAAATCTCCAGGACAGGAACCCGACTTTCTCTCCTCCTAGCGGCGCCGAGCTCTACCCTGTTGGCCGACCTCGCGTCACCCCCATGGACTGCGCCGGCACCGGCTCCTCGATCTCGGGCTCCCTTTGGCGCCCAAGATTCTCGTAAGGTGAACTGCGGAAACCCTACATGGTCGTTACGCCGGGGACCGATTCTCCTTCTCCGGCGTGACACTCAGACTAGCTCAGTCGACCTCACCGAGAGCGCCTGCAGAAACAGCGTGGCCACCATGGCGCCGGCCGTCAAGCGCGCCGCCGCTGGCCTCCGGAATCACAACAAGAGGAGAGGCATGTCTCCCTCCCCCATCTGTACTGTACATGCATAAATGTGCTGACCTTACCAGTGAGGGATATATGATGCTGGATCCAGAAACACGCGGAGACAAAAGAAGGAGTAGGAAAAGACCGCAAAGATCATCTGTGGTTTTTTAGCACCACGCGCAGCGGAACAAAGAGACCAGTAACTGGTAGTACTAGAAGAAGAGCAAACGAAAATCATCTGGGGTTTTTATACACCCGACTAAGAACTGAATCGAGAGACCAGGATGCTTAGATTTTACAACCCGGGAATATCTCATGATTCTTACCTTGCCTATCCCTGTTCTTTTCCTCGTTGCTTTCGGCGGTTCGGCCTTCCGCGGTTGGCTCTGCTAATAGTAGGAGGGCATTTACTATGCAGTCTATAAGACTATTAGTAACTAAAAAGTAGTCCATAAGATTATCTATATACATAGTGGAAGTTTATTTTAGAAGATTTTTCTTAAGGGTGACCTATAAGCTTATGGGTTGTCCACAAGCAATAAACAATTATTTTACTCTCTCCTCTTTCTTTTGCTTGTGTGTACTTTTAACAAACATGTGAATCCCAGCTTATGGTGAACTTAACCTTATAGTACATTATAGTCATTTCCATAAGCTGTGTGGGTCACATCTTATAGCGGAGAGTGATGAGTGCTCACCCAGCATTAGGACGCCCAGCGAGCATTTGTTGTTCCACAACCTTCTCGACAACCGAGGCCCCTCCCTCGAGCTATATTTTATTGATCAAATTAACACCCTAGGTATACGCGTAGGACCTATAATTCCGAACAGAGGGAGTAGCGCATATTACTCCTACTACTAGACTCTAGTAGCCAGTAGGACTCTAGTAGTAGGTGTTAAACCGTGATGAACGGCCTAGGGGATACTTCAAATCTCCGGCAAAAGGTTACTGCCTGACAAACGCAACGCGATGCATGCAGTAGTTTTTACTCCGGTTACTGACTAACAAACGGGATACAGTATTACTATAATTTATAAATAAATAACCATTGGAGGCTGAGTGTTGGTCCAGCCACGGCGACGAGGTCAATCCGCGGCGTCAATATTGAGCGCTGATATGCGTTTATTTCGGTATTTCATCTGACTCATAGTAGTTGACTCAAATTCTCTAGATACATTAAAATGTGACTAAATATATTTATATCTAGATAAATCTAAGTCAACTAATATTGGTAGGAGAGAGTATCATTATTATGATACGACGTCGCTAAGGGCATCTCCGCCGGGCCGACCCATTCGGTCCGAGCGTGTTCGAACTTGTCCGTGCGGACGCGCGAGCATGCACGGCGCCCCAGTGGGCGATCCATTCGAAGAAACGCGTCTAGCTCAACCCATTCATGCATCTAATATGGGACTCGGTTGCGTCGGTTCGGACGTGTCCGGACATCGCGGGTGTCCTGCCCGTTAGCGATGCTAGCCCACCCGTCAGCCACCGTGGCGGTGATTCGAACGCACACAGTGGCACCGATTCAGACGCAACCGCGGCAGCGATTCTGAGACGTTGCGCAGAAGGCTGACCGGCGGTAGCATGCGCTATCAATGGCGATGAGATGGCACACTAACTGGCTGGACAGTTCAATGTCGTCTCTTCAACCTCCGCGCCGGCATCCGATGCCGGCCTTTTTAACTGGATGCTCGCGGCCACCTTCGCCCCCATAGAACACCATCCTCTCCTCATTCTCCTCTTCGTTCTACACTACCTGTAGCTAGCCATGGCCGGTGGCGTGATGACCCACAAGTATAGGTGGTGTATCCAAGTACTTTTGATAAATAGGAGTATCGATCCCAACGAGGAGCAGAAGGTGTTGACTAGTGGTAAGAAGCAGGAAATCTCTGTAAATACTTAGCAAACGGATTTTAGGTTTTTTTTATAAAGCAAAGAAACAAAGTGTAAGTAAGAGCATATCCACTCGTTGGCCGAACTCAGGCCGAAATCCGGACCAAACTTTGGCCGGATGACGCAAGTTTTTGGCCTGGGTACGCCCAGTTTCCGACTCGCGTACCCAGGCCGAGTTCCCGGGTCGCCCGTTTCCGCTCAAATTCGGCCAGATTTCGGTATAGTTCGTCATACAATGAATACAGAACATTTTAAGACCAAAGTTCAGCGAAATTTTAAACAGAGTTTGGCGTAAATGTAAACATAGTTCGACCAAAAGTGAAAATACAACATATTTCGGCCAAGTTCGGCCTAGTTCACGTTGGGCATCTACGACGTGTTGCCCCTGCGTATCCATAGGTGCTCAACAAGATCATCCTGCAGCTGTTGATGCATCACCGGATCTCTTGACGCATTGCGATGAATGCAGCCCAGATTGGAGGCACCTGATGATCAGGCTCGTCAAGAGGACCCTGTATGTAGTATGGTTCATCCTCCTTGATAAAACTCACTGGATACTTCCTCTCATCCTCGATGATCATGTTGTGAAAGGTCACACAACAGTTCATCACTTCCCACATCTGATCTTTCGACCAGGTCATAGCAGGGAACCGGACAACTGCAAACCTCTGCTGGAGCACACCAAATGCCCGCTCCATGTCTTTCCTGCAAGATAGTATCCCTTGTTGTAGTGGTGCCCACCGATCTCAAATTCCACGGGGGAGCATGACCCTCAACAAGCTTGGAAAAGATAGTTGAGGACGTTGATGTTGTTGTTCGATCCTGTCATGCAAAAGAAGGAGTGTTAGCAACTGCCTCAAGTATCACAGTGCATCCTCCTTTGTGGCCTTTGTACATTCCTTGCCAATCAAATGGACAGTTCTTCCACTCCCAATGCATGCAATCTATGCTTCCAAGCATACCAGGAAATACTCTACTTTCATTGACTGCGAGGATCCGAGCAGTGTCTTCAACAGTGGATGATCTCAAGTACTGTTCCCCGAACACCGCAATCACTGCCCTGCAGAACCTGTACAAGCAATCAAGGGCGGTGGACTCGACGATGCGAAGATAGTCATCGGCAGCATCATCTGACGCTCCATATGCAAGCAACCTCATTGCCACGATGCACTTTTGAAGCGAGGAAAACCCAACCAAGCCGGTGCAGTCCTTCTTGCAAAGGAAATATGGGTCGAACTCCCGGATGGCATGCACGATCTTGAAGAAGAGCTTCCGGCTCATCCTGAAACGGCGGTGAAACACGTCCTCTCCATGGAGTGGCTGGTTGGCGAAGTAGTCGGCGTACAACATGCAGTAGCCCTCTATCCTTTGTCTCGCCTTGAACTTCCGGCGACCTGGCACCGAACCTCCATGCTTCAGCTTCGCCATCTGCATGTATAGCTAGGCGAGCGATGCGAGGATCTGCAAGTGCTCTTCCCCTTCGGAGACCTCGGCGCTCTCCTCCTCTAGGAGTACGGCGAGCATCTCCTCGTCGTCGGAGTCCATGGCGAGTATCTCGTCCTCGTCGGAGTCAACGGCGATCATATCCTCGTCGTCGGAGTCCATGGCCGAATCCGGCCAAATGCCGAACACTTGGCGGGTGTGGTGGTGGGAGCACGTAGCGAAGCAGAGCTACAGAGAGGCTAGGTCGGCGAGATCAGCGGCGGGGAAGGCGTGGTGGTGGGCGGTAACTACGGCGAGCGTAGCTAGAGGCGTGGGCATATCTCGGTGTAGGGTTTCGTAGCATGGAAAACAAAAAAATTCTATCGCATACAAACAAACAAGCCAAGATCTATCTACTAGATTGTAGCAACGAGTCGATGGAATAACTTACCCTCGAAGATTCCAAAGTGTTTAACGAGAGCGGATTCTCGTGGGTGATGTAGTCTTACTCTTCCCGATCTTAAGATCGTGTAGACGATCCTTCCGGCGCTGCGTTCCGGCAGCGCTCCCGCAGTCGGTCACACGTTCGGTACTCGACGAAGACCTTCCTCTCCCTTGTTCCAGCAGACAGCGGAGGTTGTAGTACTCTCCTCGCGATTCCGGCAGCACAACGGCGTGGTACCAGAAGTAGAGGGGAGATCTCGCAGGGCTTCGCCTTAAGCCGGAGCGAGTATGGTGGAGTATGAGAGAGCTCCTCGGCGATCTAGGGTTTAGACACACCAAGGAGGAGAGGCTAGAGCCGGCGGCTAGGGTTCCGGGGACCCCCAAGTCGGCGGCTAGGGCAAAACCCTAGGGGGCGGCGGCGGCTATGGTGGTAGGCGCCAAGCTAGGGTTTGAGGAGAGGTACTTGTGTGTGCTAGGAGGGAGCCCTGCCCCTCCTTATATAGGTGGAGGGGCCGACGGCCAAGGGGAGGGAGGGGAGTCCCTCCCCAACTCGGCTTGGGTGGTGCGCCGGCTTGGGGAGGAGGACTCCCTCCCCAACTCGGTTTCACACTCCCTCCTCTTTTCCACTTTCCAAAACTTGCCGTTTGACTTTCAAACTAGCCGTTTGACTTTTCAATTTAGGATTTGAATAAACCCTTTATTTTGGACAGAGAATACACTTAGTACATGATGCAATCATTCCAACTTACAATGACACACTCATGTACCCCTTCCCCTCCGGAGTGCCGGACATTCCGGAACCTTCTAGAACATTCCCGATGAAAACACCGGAACCATTCCCGAACTCCGAAACGGGACTTTCCTTATATGAATCTTATTCTCCGGACCATTCCGGATCTCCTCGTGATATCCCGGATCCCATCCGAGACTCCGAACAACATTCGGTCTCTTTCTCCTAATACCATAACTACTCAAACAACGTCGAATCCTTAAGTGTGTCTCCCTACGGTTTTATGCGGACATGATCGAGACACTTCTCCGAACAATAACCAATAGAGGAATCTGGAAATTCATATGGCTCCCACATATTTCTACGATTACTTTGCGATCGAATGAACCACTTACATACGATACCAATTTCCCTTTGTCTCATGATAGTTTACTTATCCGAGGTTATGATCGTCGGTATCTCTGCATACCTAGTTCAACCTCGTTACCGATAAGTACTCTTTTCTCGTTCCCGTGATATGTGATCCCTTTTGAGCCAGTCACATGCTTGCAAGCTAATTGGATGACATTCCACCGAGAGGGCCCAGAGTATATCTATCCGTCATATGGATGGAAAAATCCCACTCTTGATCCATGTGTCTCAACCAATACTTTCCGAACACTCAATGCCACCTTTATAGCCACCCAGTTACGGTGTGGTGTTTGATGTCATCAAAGCATCCATCCGGTAAAGGTGATATGCATGATCTCATGGTCGAAGGAATTAGATTACTATGTATCAGAAAGCATATAGCAATTGAACTATTAAAATGACTTGATCTTCATGCTACGCTTTATCTATAGGAGTATGTCCACCATATCATTCTCCTAACGATATGATCTTGTTGTTAATAACATCTCAATGTTCATGATAGGGAAACCACAATCATTTATTAACCAACAAGCTAGTATTATATAGAGGCTTTACTAGGGACTTCAAATTAAGTTTACAAATCACACAAGTATTAATGTTTCCTTGTTAATACTATTATAGCATGAATGTAAACATTTATCATAAACACAAAGATATAATAATAACTACATTTATTATTGCCTCTAGGGCATATCTCCAACAGTCTCCCACTTGCACTAGAGTCATCTAATCTAGATTACATGGTAATATACCGAACACCCATGGCAGTTTGGTGTTGGTCATGTTTTGCCCTCGGGAGAGGTTTAGTCAACGGATCCGCCACATTCAGATCTGTGTGTACTTTGCAAATCTTTATATCCCCATCCTGGATATGTTCTCGAATAGCGTGGAAACGTAGCTTGATGTGCTTCAGCTTGTTGTGTGACCTTGGTTCTTGCGCATTGGCTATGGCGCCCATGTTATCACAGTAGATAGACATTGGGTCCAGCGCACTAGGAACCACACTCAGCTCTGTAATGAACTCTTTCATCCATATCGCTTCTTGTGAAGCCTCCGAAGCAGCCATGTATTCCGATTCAGTTGAAGATCTCGCCACAACGCTTTGCTTTGCACTCCTCCAGCTAACTGCTGCACCATTCAAAATAAATACGTATCCAGATTGTGATTTAGAATCATCCGGATCGGTGTTCCAACTAGCATCGGTGTAACCATTAACAACGAGCTGTTCATCACCTCCATAAGAAAGAACCATATCCTTAGTTCTTCTCAAGTACTTAAGGATGTTTTTGACCGCTGTCCAATGATCCACTCCTGGATCACTTTGATATCTGCTAGTTAAACTAACAGCATATGCAATGTCGGGTCTAGTACATAGCATGGCATACATTAGAGATCCTATGGCTGAGGCATAGGGAGTCTTACTCATCCTTTCTCTATCTTCTGCCGATGTCGGACTTTGAGTTTTACTCAAGGTCGTATTGGGCAACATGGGCAAGAACCCTTTCTTGCTATCTTCCATTCCAAATCTCTTTAGAACTTTGTCCAAATATGTACTCTGTGACAATGATATTTGGCGTTTCGATCTATCTCTGTAAATCTTTATGCCTAATATATAAGCTGCTTCGCCAAGATCTTTCATTGAAAAACTATTATTCAAATATTCCTTGACACTATTTAGAAGGTCTACATCATTCCCAATCAACAATATGTCATCCACATATAGTATTAAGAATGCTACAGAGCTCCCACTCACTTTCTTGTAAATACAAGCTTCTCCATAAGTTTGTATAAAACCAAAACTTTTGATCACCTTATCAAAACGTTGATTCCAACTTCGGGATGCTTGCTTCAATCCATAGATGGACCGTTGAAGTTTGCATACCTTGTTAGCATCTTTAGGATCGACAAAACCTTTGGGTTGCATCATATACAACTCTTCATCAATGTCTCTATTGAGGAATGCTGTTTTGACATCCATCTGCCATATCTCATAATCATAATATGCAGCGATTGCTAACATAATCCTCACAGACTTTAGCTTCGCTACTGGTGAGAAAGTCTCATCGTAGTCAACTCCTTGAATTTGTCGAAACCCTTTTGCGACAAGTCGAGCTTTATAGACAGTAACATTACCATCAGCATCTGTTTTCTTCTTGAAGATCCATTTGTTCTCGACAGCCTTCCGGCCATCCGGTAAGTCCACCAAAGTCCATACTTGGTTTTCGTACATGGATCCAATCTCGGATTTCATGGCTTCTTGCCATTTATTGGAATCTGGGCTCATCATCGCTTCCTCATATGTCTCAGGGTCATCGGTGTTGTCCACCAACATGACACTCATAACGGGATCATACCAATCTGGAGTGGTACGAGTTCTCGTTGACCTCCGAGGCTCTGTAGCAACTTCAACCGAAGTTTCATGATCATCATCATTAGCTTCCTCTCTAATTGGTGCAGACATCATAGGAACTTCTTCCGGTGCTGCGCTACTCGCAATTTCGAGAGAAGGTTCGACAACCTCATCGAGTTCTACTTTCCTTCCAGTCACTTCTTTCGAGAGAAATTCCTTCTCTAGAAAGGATCCATTCTTAGCAACGAAGATTTTGCCTTCGGATCTGTGATAGAAGGTATACCCAATAGTTTCCTTCGGGTATCCTATGAAGACGCATTTTTCCGCTTTGGGTTCAAGCTTGTCCGGCTGTAACTTCTTTACATAGGCTTCGCATCCCCAAACTTTAAGGAACGACAATTTAGGTTCCTTCCCAAACCATAATTCATACGGTGTCGTTTCAACGGATTTAGACGGTGCCCTATTTAAAGTGAATGCGGCTGTTTCTAATGCATAACCCCAAAATGATAGCGGTAAATCTATAAGTGACATCATAGAACGAACCATATCTAAGAGAGTTCGATTATGACGTTCGGACACACCATTACGCTGTGGTGTTCCCGGCGGTGTCAACTGTGAAAGTATTCCGCATTTCTTCAAATGCTCGCCAAACTCGTAACTTAGATATTCACCTCCACGATCAGAACGTTGAAATTTAATCTTCTTGTTACGTTGATTCTCTACCTCACTTTGAAACTCCTTAAACTTCTCGAAAGTCTCGGACTTATGTTTCATGAAATAGATATACCCATATCTACTCAAGTCATCCGTGAAGGTAAGAACATAACGATAACCACCGCGCGATGCTACACTCATTGGACCACATACATCGGTATGTATGATTTCCAATAAGTCCGTAGCTCGCTCCATCATACCAGAAAATGGAGTCTTAGTCATTTTACCCATCAGACATGCTTCGCATCTTTCAAGTGATTCAAAATCAAGTGATTCAAGAAGTCCATCGGAATGGAGTTTCTTCATACGTTTCACTCTAATGTGACCGAGACGACATTGCCACATATAGGTCGAATTATCGCTTGATTTCAAACGTTTAGCCTCAATGTTGTTGATGTGTGTATTTCCACTATCGAGATTCAGTAAAAATAGACCATCTATCAAAGGTGCATGTGCATAAAACATATTACTCATATAAATCGAACAACCATTATTCTCGGACTTAAACAAGTAACCGTCTCGCAATAAACAAGATCCCGATATAATGTTCATGCTCAACGCAGGCACCAAATAACAATTATTTAAGTATAAAACTAATCCCGATGGTAGATGAAGGGGTAGCGTGCCGACCGCGATCACATCAACCTTTGATCCGTTTCCCACGCGCATCGTCACCTCGTTCTTCACTAGCTTCCGTTTATTCTGCAGCACCTGTTTCGAGTTACAAATATGAGCAACCGAACCAGTATCAAATACCCAGGCACTACTACGAGTACTAGTGAGATACACATCAATAACATGTATATCAGATATACCTTTCTTCTTGATGTTGCCGTTCTTCAGATCCGCCAAGTACTTTGGGCAATTCCGCTTCCAGTGACCTTCTCCCTTGCAGTAAAAGCACTCAGTATCAGGCTTGGGTCCAGCCTTGGTCTTCTTCGCCGGCGTGGTAACTTTCTTACCACCCTTCTTGAAGTGTCCCTTCTGCTTAGACTTGCCTTTCTTTAATTTGGTGGTCTTATTGACCAACAACATTTGGTGCTCTTTCTTGATCTCCACTTCTGCAGACTTCAACATAGCAAACAGTTCTGGCAACTGCTTGTTCATGTTCTGCATGTTGTAGTTCATCACAAAGTTCTTGTAACTTGGTGGTAGTGATTGGAGGACACGGTAAATCCCCAAAGCATTAGGAATCACTAAACCCAAGCTTTGAAGTTTGTTTGCGTGCCCAGACATCTTAAGCACATGCTCACTGACGGAGCTGCCCTCTTCCATCTTGCAGTTAAAGAACTTTTCAGAAGCCTCATAGCTTTCAATTGCCGCATGAGTCTCAAAGATCAATTTGAGATCCTCGACAATATCATATGGGTCTGAATTCTCAAACCTTTTCTGAAGCTCCGATTCTAAACCATACAAGATAGCACACTGAACTATGGAGTACTGATTCTTTCGAGCGAGGTAAACATTCTTTACTTCATCGGAAGCATCAGCTGCAGGTGGGTCACCCAGCGGTGCATCCAGCACATAGGTCAAATTACCAGCTGTGAGGACAATCCTCAAATTGCGGAACCAATCCGCGAAGTTGCTTCCATTGTTTTTCAACTTTTCTTTCTCTAGGAACGCATTAAAATTGACGGTAGGGGCTGCCATTGATCTACAACATATTTGCAATAGTTTAGACTAAGTTTATGACAAATTGAGTTCAAATTAATAATGAAATTAAACTAGGTGAACTCCCACTCAAAACAATATCCCTCACATTGTTTTAGTGATCACACGAACCAAATCCACCACATCAACACCGATCATCACGAGAGTTGATATAGTTTCAATGGCGAACAATCGTCATGTTCATCATATCTACTATATGATTCATGCTTTACCTTTCGTTGATCCGTGTTCCGAGACCATGTCTGTACATGCTAGGCTCGTCAAGATCAAACCTTAGTTTCCGCATGAGCAAATCTGGCTTGCTCACATTGTATATACTTGCAGAATCTAACACACCCGATCATCACGTGGTGCTTCGAAACAACAAGCTTTAGCAACGGTGCTAACTAAGGGTGAACACTTTATGACTTGAAATTCATGTGCATGAGGGATCATCTTATAATGCTACCGTCGTCTACTAAGCAATACAAGATGCATAAAGGATTAACATCACATGCAATTCAAAATATGTGATATGATATGGCCTTTCTTTTTTGTGCTTCCGATCTCCATCTTCAAGCACGAACATGATCTCCATCATCACCGGCATTGCATCAAGGTCAATGATGCTTCTCCATGGTTGTCGTCCACCGGCTTCAACTATTACAACTACTTTGAATAGACACGCGGGTCTTAACATAAATTAAAGACAACCATATGGCTCCTGCCGGTTGCCAACTTACAATAAGGAACATTGCATACATCAAATATAATCACAATCATGGCCATATCACATCACTGCACACCCCTGCAAAACAAAGTTAGACGCCTCTACTTTCTTTGCATATTTTACGTGGTTTGGGGCTTTCGATAAGTGTCGTTCTAACTTACGAACAAGAACCACAACATTGATACTAGTATTGTTGATCACCCGTTGTAAATTGGATCTTAACTATGCTAGGAGAAACAGGCACCCGCAAAGCCACTTATGCAATACAAGTTGCATGTCAAGCGTGGAGCAAGTCTCATGAACGATGTCATGTAAGGTTAGCCCGGGCCGCTTCATCCCAACATACCGCAAAATGCAAAGTACACAAGAAGCAATCGACAATAAAAGCATCAACGCCCACAATGACCATTGTGTTCTACTCGTGCAACAGATCTACATATAGACACGGCTCTGATACCACTATAGGGTTTCGTAGCATGGAAAACAAAAAATTTCTATCGCATACAAACAAACAAGCCAAGATCTATCTACTAGATTGTAGCAACGAGTCGATGGAATAACTTACCATCGAAGATTCCAAAGTGTTTAACGAGAGCGAATTCTCGTGGGTGATATTGTCGTACTCTTCCCGATCTCAAGATCGTGTAGACGATCCTTCCGGCGCTGCGTTCCGGCAGCGCTCCCGCGGTCGGTCACACGTTCGGTACTCGACGAAGACCTTCCTCTCCCTTGTTCCAGTAGGCAGCGGAGGTTGTAGTACTCTCCTCGCGATTTCGGCAGCACAACGGCGTGGTACCGGAAGTAGAGGGGAGATCTCGCAGGGCTTCGCCTTAAGCCGGAGCGAGTATGGTGGAGTATGAGAGAGCTCCTCGGCGATCTAGGGTTTAGACACACCAAGGAGGAGAGGCTAGAGCCGGCGGCTAGGGTTCCGAGGACCCCCAAGTCGGCGGCTAGGGCAAAACCCTAGGGGGCGGCGGCGGCTATGGTGGTAGGCGCCAAGCTAGGGTTTGAGGAGAGGTACTTGTGTGTGCTAGGAGGGAGCCCTGCCCCTCCTTATATAGGTGGAGGGGCCGGCGGCCAAGGGGAGGGAGGGGAGTCCCTCTCTAAATCGGCTTGGGTGGTGCGCCGGCTTGGGGAGGAGGACTCCCTCCCCAACTCGGTTTCACACTCCCTCCTCTTTTCCACTTTCCAAAACTTGCCGTTTGACTTTCAAACTAGCCGTTTGACTTTTCAATTTAGGATTTGAATAAACCCTTTATTTTGGACAGCGAATACACTTAGTAAATGATGCAATCATTCCAACTTACAATGACACACTCATGTACCCCTTCCCGTCCGGAGTGCCGGACATTCCGGAACCTTCTAGAACATTCCCGATGAAAACACCGGAACCATTCCCGAACTCCGAAACGGGACTTTCCTTATATGAATCTTATTCTCCGGACCATTCCGGATCTCCTCGTGATATCCCGGATCCCATCCGAGACTCCGAACAACATTCGGTCTCTTTCTCATAATACCATAACTACTCAAACAACGTCGAATCCTTAAGTGTGTCTCCCTACGGTTCGTGAATTATGCGGACATGATCGAGACACTTCTCCGAACAATAACCAATAGAGGAGTCTGGAAATTCATATGGCTCCCACATATTTCTACGATTACTTTGCGATCGAATGAACCACTTACATACGATACCAATTTCCCTTTGTCTCATGATAGTTTACTTATCCGAGGTTATGATCGTCGGTATCTCTGCATACCTAGTTCAACCTCGTTACCGATAAGTACTCTTTTCTCGTTCCCGTGATATGTGATCCCTTGTGAGCCAGTCACATGCTTACAAGCTAATTGGATGACATTCCACCGAGAGGGCCCAGAGTATATCTATCCGTCATATGGATGGACAAATCCCACTCTTGATCCATGTGTCTCAACCAATACTTTCCGAACACTCAATGCCACCTTTATAGCCACCCAATTACGGTGTGGTGTTTGATGTCATCAAAGCATCCATACGGTAAAAGTGATATGCATGATCTCATGGTCGAAGGAATTAGGTTACTATGTATCAGAAAGCATATAGCAATTGAACTATTTGAAATGACTTGATCTTTATGCTACGCTTATCTATAGGAGTATGTCCACCATATCATTCTCCTAATGATATAATCTTGTTGGTGATAACATCTCAATGTTCATGATAGGGAAACCACAATCATTTATCAACCAACAAGCTAGTGATGTATAGAGGCTATACTAGGGACTTTCAAATTAAGTTTACAAATCACACAAGTATCAATGTTTCCTTGTTAATACTATTATAGCATGAATGTAAACATTTATCATAAACACAAAGATATAATAATAACTACATTTATTATTGCCTCTAGGGCATATCTCCAACACTCGGTGCGCAGGAGCTCCGCCCGTGAAGTCATGGCGACAGGGGCGCTGGGAGCTCTTCGCGGCAGTCTGGGCGAGTGGAGTGGGTGGGAATGAGAATGTCTCGCCGACAGAGCTGGCCCACGCCCTTTTTTGCGGCGTCCGGCATCCCCAGGGCGTACCCGGGAACCTGGGTTCGGCCTGGGTAGGCCGTACCAAAACACGCCGAAATCCGAACGAAAACAGGTCCCTGGGTACGCGACTGGGCCGATTTTCAGCGTCCGGACCAAAATTCGGTGTCCGGTTCGGCGTCCTGGGTAGGCGAGTGGAGATGCTCTAATAAAGAGAACGAACAACTTTAGCAAGTGGTCCAATCTTTTCTTAGCAAAGGACAAGCTGGTGAAAATACTTATAAGGACCAAACGTTCTCGAGGACAAATGAGAATTCTGTCAAGTGCTTTCGCTTCAAATAGCTGAGTACTCTTATTTGGTGTTGTCAGTGTTGTGTGGGTGAACCTGTGCTAATGTACCAACCTTACTTGGACTAATACATACTTGTGATTAAATCCTCTGCAAGCATCCTCAACTACATGAAAGTAATTAAGATATAAACCTAACCACAACCTTAAACTCTGAGATCCTACGCTCCCTTGTGCAATGGTGTCCTAACGGGGGTTCAGGTTTTTGTCACTCCGTTAACCGCACAATTAGTAGCCAAATACACAATGCATTCCCCTAGGCCCATAAATGATGAAGTATCATGTAGTCGATGTTCACATGACACCACTAGAAGAATAACACCACATCTTAAATACTAAACCATTGAATAATAACTCAACACAAATCCACTACTAACAACATGACTTCTCTCATGTCCTCAAGAACTAAACGAACTACTCACAAGACATCATATGGATCAAGATAAAAGATGATATGGTGATGGATAACAATCTGAACATAAACAATAATCTAATGGTTCCACTCACAAGCATCAACTATAATAGTAATCAACACCTGGAAAGTTTCTCCTAAGAACTAATGCAAGATTCAACTCAATTGTTATAGTGGGATGGAGTGGTGATGATGGTGCTGGTGGAGATGATGGTGTGGATGATGATGATGATCCCGATGAAGTCTAGCTTGATGATGGTGTTGATGGCGACGATCTCCCCTCTCTGGGAAGGAATTTCCCCGACAGAAATCTGTCTGTCCGAGAGCTCTTTCTCTCTCGGCGTTTTCCGCCCCGCAGAGGCGGCAAAATCTTTCTATGGTCACTCCCCGTGTTTTAGGGTTTCGAGGAGAAGATATAGGCGAGAGGGCGGAGTCGGAGGCCGGCCAGGTGGGCCACACCTCCTGTAGGCGTGGCCAGGGGTGGCCCGCGCCTGGGGGGTATGGGCCCCCTATGGCCCATCTTCGCCTCCCCTTCTGGCTTCCTTCTTCTTCTGGGAAAATATATTTTTTCATGATTTTTCTGGTATTTTTCTGATCTTCGCGAAATTGCATCAAAACACCTCTTTTTCCGTCAGAATCCTGACTCCGGCAGTTCATCCTCCAAGAATCATCCAACATGCAAAAACAGATGAACAAACATAAGTAACACCTCATAATATGAAATATATCAATAAATAGAGTCAAATTATGGTATAGAATTGTGATGCATATTGGACGTATCAACTCCCCCAAGCTTAGACCTTCGCTTGTCCCCAAGCGAAAACTGAGCTCAGTAAACATGTCCACAGGTTTATGGAGTGAAGTGTCGATAACAGAATACAGACAAGAAGCATCACACTTACCATTGCACAACTCATAGAAGAAAGCAACTCACCATTATATAACTTAGCTTGCAACAATTACAGAATATACAATAGAGATGCATAAAGATAAATCATAATTGGAATTGGAAAACTTTTGTTCTTGGCCAGAGAACAGCTGACAAACAATTTCACAAGAAGCTTTTGTAGAAGTTTTCACAACAAGAGTACTCTTTGCTCAAACAAAAAGGTTTTTCATAAGATAGCTTTCAAAGTAATACTCGATAGATAAGAGTATTGTGCAAACAAGGAAGATAAAGAACATGATTGAATGAATCACCATATGAATGCTTGAAACACAACAACTCAAATGCTTGCTGGAGATAGAGAGGAAGTAGGTTTACTGACTCAACTTAAAATAGGAGAAAGGCCCTTCATAGAGGGAAACAGGGATTTCAAGTTTATAAAGAGCTTCCAAAAGATTATGGTACTAACTAGCTTTGAGCCCTCATTGCCCCTATCATAAGCATCTTGAAGTGGTTAAGGTTAAAGTGAACAAAGATGGAGTATATGCTTGACGAAATATAAGTTGGAAATCCCATGTCCCTTGAGTACGAGGGACGCTCCTCGTGCTACTCAACTTTAGTTACCGGTAAGTTCTTGTCATTGTAAGTACATGTGTATCATGAAGAACCACCAATGGGGTACCCCTTGCACATGATACAGGAGCTATCCCATAATCAAAATGATAAGGCAAGCAGACAGTGAGCATCTCATCGATCTTTTTATTTGCTATTTGCATAGGTTTTTATTGAGGATGCTTCACAGAATGCTCACTATAGTAGCGCTAAAAGTTTCCACCATGATTAGGCGTGGCTTAGGCTAGCGGCCCAGGCGTTTCTCTAACACATATACATAACTCCATGGACTTACAAGCTCCCCTTTTATTTCACACAGACGACATCCGCAAACAAAAGAGCATGATATCAACTGGATATGTATCCATAGATGTTGAAAGCGTTCCCCGTCACAGCACGGTTCTGCTAATCCCAACGTATAGATGCAAGCATATACAACTTCGATGACACAATGGTTCAAGTTTATTAGGGGCGAGAAAATAAGGTGTGCCATCAAGTTCGTGAGAGCTTTATTAACTAGTTTTCACATAACAAAATAGTTTTTAATTCAAAATATAGATGAAACTTGAGAATTTGCTTGGAATAGCAATAATGCTAATAGGTAGATATGGTGGACACAAATGGCACATGTTTGGTTCAAAGGGATTGGATGCATGAGAAGTATGCCTTCTCAAAACAGGTTTTTGGCTAGCAAGGCTGGGTAGCAAGCAAAAGAGTTGAAGGAAACAAGCATACAAGTAATAAAGCCAAACATGCAATCTTCCTTGAATACACAAAAGATCTTAAATAAAGAATACTAAGCTTATGAGCCAATCAATAAATAAAAATAAATGATACAAAATACCTGCAAGCTTTTTCTCTTTTTCTTTCAAACCTCAAAAAGTGTTGCTACTGACCAGAGCTCGGTTTGCCAAAACCAATTTAGATCTACTTGATGCTCCCAAAGTGATGCCAATACTGATCAACAAGATCAATCATATAATAGAGATTGCAAACTAAAATAAGAAGTGCAAAAAGTAAAAGATGAAACTTCTCATTAATATTCCATAAAGGCAGTCACACCAAGGGATACATGGATAATCAACTAAAGGAGAGATACTTGATACGCCCAATTTGCATCACCATTCTATATCATAATTTACCTCTATTCATTGATATTTGTCTTATTATGAGGTATTACTTATGGATTTTCATCTGTTTATGCATGTTGGATGATTCTTGGAGGATGGACTGCTGGAGTTTCGATTTTGATGGAAAATAAGGTGTTTCGGTGCAATTTCGTGAAGATCAGAAAAATACCAAAAAAATATGGAAACATATTATTTTACCTGAGGACGAAGGAAGCCAGAAGGAGGAGTGAAGGGGGGCCACAGGGGGCCCACACCCCATAGGCACGGGCCCACCTGAGGCCGTGCCTAGGGCAGGTGTGGCCCACCTGCCCGGCCTCCGACTCTCCCCCTTCGCCTATAACTTCCCTACAGAATCCTAAGCCTCAGGGAGCGACCACAGATAGATTTCCGCTGCCTCTGGGGGGCGGAAAACACCGAGAGAGAAAGATCTCTCTGGCAGACAGATTTCTGCCAGGGGAATTCCTCCCCGGAGAGGGGAGACCATCGCCATCAACACCATCATCAAGCTAGGCTTCATCGGGATCAGCATCATCATCATCCACACCATCATCTCCATCAGCACCATCATCACCACTCCGTCTCGCTGTAACAATTGTGTTGGATATTGCTTTAGTTCTTAGGGGAAACTTTCCCGGTGTTAATTACTATTGTAGTTGATGCTTGTGAGTGGAACCATTGGATTATTGTTTATGTTCATATTGTTATCCATTACCATATCATCTTTGATCTTGATCCATATGATGTCTTGTGAGTAGTTCGTTGTGTTCTTGAGGACATGGGAGAAGTCATGTTGTTAGTAGTGAATTTGTGATGAGTTATTATTCAATGGTTTAGTATTTAAGTTGTGGTGTTATTCTTCTAGTGGTGTCATATGAACGTCGAATACATGACACTTCACCATTTATGTCCTAGGGGGATGCATTGTGTATTTGGATACTAATCGCGGGGTTGAGTGTCAGAAACCTGAACCCCCGTTAGGACATCTTTGCACAAGGAGTGTAGGATCTTAGAGTTTAAGGTTGTGGTTAGATTTATATCTTAATTACTTTCCTGTAGTTATGGATGTTTGCAGGGGGTTTAATCACAAGTATGTATTAGTCCTAGGAAGGGCGGTATGTTAGCACATGTTCACCCACACAACACTTACAAACACCAAAGAAGAGTACTCAGCTATTTGCAGCGAAAGCACTTGACAGGATTCCCATGTGTCCTCGAGAACGCTTGGTCCTTATAAGTATTTCCACCGGCTTGTCCTTTGCTAAGAAAGGATTGGGCCACTTGCTCCGTTTGTTTGTTACTTCTGTTACTTGTTCTTTGTTTTGTTTCCTTATCAGAAAACCACTAAAATCCGTTTGCTAAGTATTCATAGGGATTTCCTGCTCCATACCACTGTTCAGCACCTTCTGCTCCTCGTTGGGATTGACACTCCTATTTATCGAAAATACTACGATACACCCCCTATACTTGTGGGTCAGCAAGACTATTTTCTGGCGCCGTTGCCGGGGAGTGAAGCGCCATTGAAGAGTGGAACTGGTAAGGGAAACTTTTACTGTGGGTATTGCTTTTGTTACTACTTGTTACTTTGTTTCCAATATGGATAACCCACTTGGTTTTCTGTTTGGGAAAACTACTACCACTACTAGGGTAGTAGATGAACCACCTCCTGTTGAGATAGATCCTTTTAAGATACCCAGAAGTATTGTTGACTGTGTTATGGACAATTATTATTTTGGGGATGGAAATGTCCATCCTGGTGATCACTTGCTTTTTATCCATGAATTATGCGGGTTGTTCAAGTGTGCAGGTATCACAAATGAACATGTGAAGAAGAAGTTACTCTCCATATCCTTGAAAGGGAGAGCTGAAGAATGGTATAAGCTGCTGAAGAATGGACAATCCATGGAATGGGAGGAGATGACATCTCTCTTTTACTCTAAATTTTATCCTCCCGGTGAAATTCATAAGGATAGAAATCTTATTTATAACTTTTGGCCTCTTGATGGAGAGAGTACAACTCAAGCTTAGGGGAGATTAAAGTTACTAATGCTTAAATATCCTATTCATGAACTCCCTAACAACATTATTCTCAATAACTTTTATGCTAGGCTTTCTCTTCATGATAAAGATTTACTAGATGCTTCTTGTGCTGGATCATTCACACGCATGAAGGAAGAAGCTAAATGGGATCTCTTAGACCGTATTCAAGATAACACTGAAGCTTGGGAGAATGACAAAGGAAGAAAGTCAGGTATCAACTATGATTATGAATGCATTAAATATTTTATGGGAACTAATGACTTTCGTGATATTAGCATGAGTTTGGTCTGGATTCCCAAAGTATTGCCAACTGTTTTAAAGCCTTTGCCTCTTACATAGAAATTCCAAAGAAGAAGTAGAATAAGTACCATGCTCCCTATAAAGATGTTGTTAATCATGTTCCTATTAGAAGTACTCAAGTTTGTACTACTAATCATATTGTGCCTGAGCCTCATGTTGAGAAAATGCCTTTCCCAGCTAAGGTAAAGGAGTATTCTATGATTATTAATGCAAATAACAAAGGTACACAAAAACTGTGGAGCCTGGTAAGCAATTGAGTGATGAACCTATGGTAGCTATTGTAAAAGATCTTGTCACTAGAAATATAAAGGATGAGCATATTCTCTTCTGTGGAGATGCTTCTAATATTATCTCCCATCCTAGTAAGGCTAGAAAAGCTAGTGTTCATGTGCTTTCTGTTAAAATTGATGATCATTGCTACTATGGTTTATGTGATATTGGTGCTAGTTCTAGTGCTATTCCTTATGAGATATACAGGTAAATTATGCATGAGATTGGTCCTTGTGAGCTTGAGGACATTGATGTGGTTATTCACCTTGCTAATAAGGAAACCATTTGCCCCATTGGCATTGTAAGAGATGTGGAGGTTCTCTGCGGTAAGATTAAGTATCCTGCTGATTTTCTAGTGCTTAATTCAGCAGCTAGCAAAACTTGTCCAATCATTTTTGGTAGGCCTTTCTTGAATACTTGTGGAGCTATTATTGATTGTAAGAAGGAAAAAGTTTTAACTAAGTTTGATGGAGATTCTTATGAGTTTAATTTTTCCAAATTTGCTAAAGCTCCTTGTGAGAATAGCTTGCCTAATAAAGATTTCAGGATGGAACAACTTGCTTCTATTGATCCGGTCTATGACCTTGGACCTCTTTTTGATGACTGTAAGTATGCCCACTCTAATGATAAAGTTGTTTCCAGTGATAGTTATATTGTCAACTTTATTCAAAGTGTTACTGAAAGTTATTTTGAGAGAGGGAAACATGGTTTTATGCATCTCAATGATGTTAAGTTTCCCCGTTTTATGTTGAAAGCTTTGAAGTTGCATTTGTTTTGCCTTCCTATGCTTGTGGATTTTTGTTTCAACAATTCGTTTTCTCATGATACCCCCATGCATAGGAAGTGGGTTAGACTCAAGTGTGTTGGTTATTTGCTTCTTGATGCTCTCTTTCACTCCAAATATATATATCCTATGTGAGCATCCTTGAAAGTTTCAAGCCTAACTTAAAGGCATTAAAGAAAACTACTTGTTGGGAGATAACCCAATAGTTTTGTCGAGTCTTGGAATTTATTACATCAGTAATAACCGCTCCTTATCCTTTTTGTTTTGGTTTTTTTGTCAAGTCCAACTACTTTTGTGAAGTAGAGGAGTTGTGAAAAGTGGCTGTCCTGGGACAGATTTTTGTGCTATATTGTAAAAATTCGTGAGGGAGCTCAGTACTTCGGATTGAGCTGAATTTTTCTGAGCTTGTTCTCCAGATTGTTACCAAACTTTCATTAGTTCTGCACCTTTTGAATTGAGCAACAGAAGGTCTTCGAAAAAATCAATCTATACCTGCTGATCAGTTTTGACAGATTTTTGCCTTCATTTGCATTTGCCTCTTATAGAAGCTTTTGTTTTGATGGGTTTTCAGTTGAAGTGTGTACCAAAGGGATATTTTTTTTGCTTACACTAATGTTGTCATTGAGTTTGTGCAAAGGTTTTGTATGAAGGAAATTATCAGGAGATGGAGAAAAAGAATCTGCAGAGTTCGTCTTTGAATAGGTAAAAGTGGTGAAAACAGAAGGTTCGTGAAACTCCAATATTTTTATATTTTTGATGTTTTAATTACATAAGGGAAGTTATGAGACGCAACTGAAGATGAAACGGATCCCAGGGTGGACAAACCTACCCTAGGCACAGGCCCAGCCTGGCCGCGCCTGAGGGGGTGTCCCCTCCCCGAACTCCGTCTCCGCCTCGTTTCCGTGTCAAAACCTTCCTTATGCATTGAAACTTCGTAATATATAACCCCCAGACCCCCCCGAGGTTCATGCATCGTGTTCTCATTGTGTTTTCGTTTCAATCTGTTTCTGTCAGGAAGTTTTCTCAAGTTTAGAGCACCATGGCCTCCGCCAATGACAAAGGCAAGAAGCCCGGGGAAGAAGAACCTAAAGCCCCCAAGGAAGAGGAGATTCCGGTAGGTTATGAAGGAGACATGGAGGAGGACAAGCAACCGGACACCCGCGCTACCGTCGCAAGAATTGGTTTGGTGGTACGACCTACCAAGCTTAAGAGGACAGCACGGATGTCTACAGGAGGGAAATCTCGACGTCATACTCTATCTCCACGATCATCTCCTCCATGTAACAAGAGACCTTTCCATACACTTATACATGAATATTAATATCAACATGTGCCCAAAGGGAATTTTCACTCGGTTGGGATATGCCTCGCTCTAACAATGCAGCGAAGGATCATGCTAAGGATGAAGAGTGGGGAAAGAATAACAAGAACTGGGATTCTCGGACTGACATGATCATGAACCGCATAGAGCAAAACTCAGAGTTAATCCGTACTCTTACTTTTGAGTTCGAGGAGTTGAAGAAACTTATTGAAGAGCTTATCAAGAGAACACAACCACCACCAAAGGAGTAATTCACCATCAGGTTTTGCATCCCCTTTGCTTGTTCCAAGCTTGGGGAGTGTCGCAGTATCACCACCATTATCTTTTACCTTTTACCTTTTTAGTGGATTCATATCTGTGGTAGATAAGTTATCTTATAGTTTGGTTTGCATGTGGAAGTATCTCTCCTTTAGTTGATTATCTATGTATCCCTTTGTGTGAGTGCCTTTATTGAATATTAATGAGAAGTCTCATTTTTTACTTTTTGCACTTCTTATTTTAGTTTGCAATCTCTATTATATGATGGATCTTGTTGATTAGTATTGGCACTACTTTGGGAGCATCAAGTGGATCTAAATTGGTTTTGGCAAACCGAGTTCTGGTCAGTAGCAACAAATTTTTAGATTTGAAAGAAAAAGAGAACGAAAAAGCTTACAGGTATTTGGTATCATTTTTTTTCTTTCTTGTTGGCTCATAAGTTTAGTATTCTTTATTTAAGATATTTTGTGTCTTCAAGGAAGATGGCATGTTTGGCTTTATTACTTGTATGTTTGCTTGTTTCTTTCAACTTTCTTGCTTGCTAGCCAAAAACCTGTTTTGAGAAGGCATACTTCTCATGTTTCCAAATCCCTTTGAACCAAACCTTTTCCACTTGTGTCCACCATATCTACCTAGTAGCAATTTTGCTATTCCAAGAAAATTCTCAAGCTTCATCTACCTTCCGAATTAAAAAGTATTTTGTTATGTGAAAACTAGTTAGTAAAGCCTTCACAAACTTGATGGCACACTTTATTTTCTTGCCCCTAATAAACTTGAACCATTGTGGATATCGAAGTTGTATATGCTTGCATCTATACGTTGGGATTAGCAGAACCGTGATATCACGGGTAACGTTTTCAACATAGCACTTGTACTCTATACACCGTTGATATCGTGCTCTTTTGTCTATGGATGTCAACGATGTGAAATGAGAGGGGAACTTGTGAGTCCATGGAGTTTGTACTTTGTGTTAGATAAATGACTGGGCCGCTAGCCTAAGCCATGCCTAATCATGGTGGAAACTTGCAGCACCACCATAGTGAGCATTCTGTGAAGCATCCTCAATAAAAAACTATACCCATAGTAAATAAAAAGATCGTTGAGATGCTTACTGTCTGCTTGCCTTGTCATTTTGGGTATGGGAAAGCTCCTGTACCATGTGCAAGGGGTACCCCGTTGGCGGTTCTCAATGATATGCAAGTACTTACAATGGCAAGAACTTGCCTGGGCCCAACAGTTCAGTAGCATGAGGAGTGGCCCTCATATTCAAGGGACATGAGATTGCCAACTTATATTTCGTCAAGCATATACTTCATCTTTGTTCACTTTAACCTTAACCATCTCAAGATGCTTATGATAGGGGCAATGAGGGCTCAAAGCTAGTAAGTACCATAATCTTCTGGAAGCTCTTTATGACTTGTAATACCTGCTTCCCTCTATAAAGGGACCTTTCTCCCACTTCAAAGTTGAGTCAGTAAACCTACTTCCTCTCTATCTCCAGCAAGCATTTGAGTTGTTGTGTTTCAAGCATTCATATGGTGATTTATTCAATCATGTTCTTTATCTTCTTTGTTTGCACAAAACTCTTATTATTGAGTATTACTTTGAAAGCTTTCACTTATGAAAAAACTTTTTGAGCAAAGAGTGCTCCTGTTTTGAAACTTCTACAAAAAACTTGTTGTGAAACTGTTTGCCAGGTGTTCTCTGACCAAGAACAAGTTTGCCAATTCCAATTATGATTTATCTTTATGCATCTCTATTGTGACTGTTGTGCTGGGTTGCAAGCTAAGTTATATATTCTTCTATGAGTTGTGCAATGGTAAGTGTGATGCTTCTTGTTCGTATTCTTTTATCGACACTTCACTCCATAAACCTGTGGACATGTTTACTGAGCTCAGTATTCGCTTGGGGACAAGAGAAGTCTAAGCTTGGGGGAGTTGATACGCCCAATTTGCATCACCATTCTATATCATAATTTACCTCTATTCATTGATATTTGTCTTATTATGAGGTATTACTTATGGCTTTTCATCTGTTTATGCATCTTGGATGATTCTTGGAGGATGGACTACCACAGTCTAGATTCTGATGGAAAAGAAGGCGTTCCGGTGCAATTTCGTGAAGATCAGAAAAATACCAGAAAAATATGGAAACATATTATTTTACCTGAGGACGAAGGAAGCCAGAAGGAGGAGCGAAGGGGGCCCACCCCTTAGGCGTGGGCCCACCTAAGGCCATGCCTAGGGCAGGTGTGGCCCACCTGCCCGGCCTCCGACTCTTCCCCTTCGCCTATAACTTTCCTACGAAACCCTAAGCCTCAGGGAGCGACCACAGATAGATTTCCGCTGCCTCTGAGGGCGGAAAACACTGAGAGATAAAGATCTCTCCGGCAGACAGATTTGTGCCGAGAGAATTCCTCCTCGGAGAGGGGAGACCGTCGCCATCAATACCATCATCAAGCTAGGCTTCATCGGGATCATCATCATCATCATCCACACCGTCATCTCCATCAGCACCATCATCACCATCATCACCACTCCGTCTTGCTGTAACAATTGTGTTGGATATTGCTTTAGTTCTTAGGGAAAACTTTCCCGGTGTTAATTACTATTGTAGTTGATGCTTCTGAGTGGAACCATTGGATTAGTGTTTATGTTTAGATTGTTATCCATTGCCATATCATCTTTGATCTTGATCCATATGATGTCTTGTGAGTGGTTCGTTGTGTTCTTGAGTACATGGGAGAAGTCATGTTGTTAGTAGTGAATCTGTGATGAGTTATTATTCAATGGTTTAGTATTTAAGTTGTGGTGCTATTCTTCTAGTGGTTTCATGTGAACGTCGACTACATGACACTTCACCATTTATGGGCCTAGGGGGATGCATTGTGTATTTGGCTACTAATCGCGGGGTTGCCGGAGTGACAGAAACCTGAACCTCCGTTAGGACATCTTTGCACAAGGGAGTGTAGGATCTCAGAGTTTAAGGTTGTGGTTAGATTTATATCTTAATTACTTTCCTGTAGTTACGGATGTTTGCACGGAGTTTAATCACAAGTATGTATTAGTCCTATGAAGGGTGGTATGTTAGCACAGGTTCACCCACACAACACTTACAAACACCAAAGAAGAGTACTCAGCTATTTGCAGCGAAAGCACTTGACAGAATTCCCATGTGTCCTCGAGAACGTTTGGTCCTTATAAGTATTTCCACCGGCTTGTACTTTGCTAATAAAGGATTGGGCCACTTCCGTTTGTTTGTTACTTCTGTTACTTGCTCTTTGTTTTGTTGCCTTATCAGAAAACCACTAAAAATCCATTTGCTAAGTATTCACAGAGATTTCCTGCTCCATACAACTGTTCAGCACCTTCTGCTCCTCGTTGGGATCGACACTCCTATTTATCGAAAATACTACGATACACCCCCTATACTTGTGGGTCATCAATACTTCCACAATGCAAACCAACCTATAAGATAACTTTCCTACCAAAGATATGAATCCAATAAAAAGGTAAAAGATAAAAGATAATGATGTGATACCGCGGCACTCCCCCAAGCTTGGAACAATCCAAGGGGATGCCAAACCTGATGACGAATTACTCGTTCGATGGTGGTGGTGTTCTTTTGATAAGCTCTTCTATAAGTTTCCTCAAATCCTCAATCTCGAAAGTCAGAGTACGAATCAACTCCGAATTTTGCTCAATGCGGTTCATGATCATGTCGGACCAAGAATCCTAGGTCTTGTCATTCTTTCCCCACTCTTCCTCCTTAGTGTGTTCCTTCCCTGCATGGTTAGAACGAGGCAGATCCCAAACCGAGGGAAAGTTCCCTTGGGGCACCTGTTGGTATTGTTGCTCATGTATAAGAGTATGGAAGGGTCTCTTGGTACGTGGAGGAAACGACCGTGGAGCAAGGATATGATGCAGAGTTCTCCCTCCTGTAGACATCTGTGATGTCCTCCTAAGCTTGGTAGGGTTTGCCACCACTCCAATGCTTGCGACGGCAGCGCAGGTGTCCGGATGCTCGTCCTTCTCCATGTCTTCTTAACCCCCTACCAAAATCTCCTCATCCTTGGGGTTTTGAGGATCATCTTCCTCGGGCTTCTCGCCTTTGTCGTTGGCGGAGACCATGGTGCTCTAAACTTGAGAAAATTTCCTGACAGAAACAGATCGAAACGAAAACACGAACAGAACACGATGCACGAACCTCGGGGTTTCCGGGGGGTTATATATTATGAAGTTTCAAAGCATAAGGAAGGTACTGGTACGAGAACGAGGCGGAGACGGAGCTCGGGGAATCACACCCCCTCCAGGCGCGACCAGTTGGGGCCCGTTCCTGGGGTGGGTGTGGCCACCCCGACCTCCGTTTCCTCCTCTATTTTGTCTCGTAACCTTCCGTATGTAATAAAAACATCAAAAATATAAAAAGATTGGGCTCTCATGAACCTTTTGTTTTCACCACTTTACCTATTCAAAGATGAACTCTGCAGACTCCTCTTCTCCTTCTCCTGGAAATTCCTTTTATCACAAGGCAATACACAAACTTCAATGGAAACATTAGTGTATGCAAAAACAATAAACCTTTATGTACACACTTTCAACTGAAAACCATCAAAACAAAAGCTATTGTAGAAACTCCTTTCCAAAATCCCAAAAAGAATCTGGAAGGGAATCTGTCGTGGTATTGCCGACTAGTACGCAATGGAGGGGTCCTCACGGTGCGTGTTTAGAGACGTGGGGGAAGGCGGACGGTTGACGGGTACGAGGTAACACAGCTTACCCAGGTTCAGATCCCACAACGGTGGCGGAATCCTACTCCTGCTATAAATCACTATAAGGGCAATACGCCGAGTTACAGGGATTGGTTTGTTGTGCGAGGTTGTATGAATCGATGCCCTAAAGGCTCCCATAGGCCCGACTTATATAGTCGCCAGGTCCTAGGGTTACAGGGAAAAGTCCTAGCCGGACAGGTTACAGAGTCCTACACAGTCTATTACTAGTCTTGGGTGTCTTGTACTCCAAGGCTCTGGGTACGTCGGTGACTCCAACCGTAACCATCCTTTATCCGGCATGGGCCTCCCTTCTGGATCCATCTAACTGGGCCGCCTAGCAGTCCATGGGCCATGCTACCAACTATGGGCCACCCGGGTTATCCGGATAGGAGACATGCTATGAGGATACCCATATAGCATATCCCCAATAGTAGCCTCCGGAGAACCCCGAGATCTTGTGCCGTCTTGCCTCTTCATGCTGAATGCTCCGTCTAGATGGATGTCGAAAAATTGTCAAGCAATATCTTGTAGTCCTCCCAAAGAACCCTGCAAGGTTTTCTCCGTCTTCAACTTGTAAGTCGGAGAAATGCTGAATCTTCCATCGTACTCTTCCGTAGCCGGACTGGATCCGTCCATGCCGGAATCTTCTGATGTAACGGCTCATCTACCTATGTAAGCTAGAGCGACGCAGGCGTAGGTCAACGACGCCTCGTAACTCACACATGCAGAGAACGCAATCATGTCCAATTTTCCCACGCGAGCGATATGAACCGTTGGCGGCGACGGTTGGGGACGTGGCGAAATTTCTGCGCACGTTCGCGAACACGTCGTCTACGCGGCAACCGTCCGATTAAGCTGCACGAATCTTGATGCTGGAGATGATAAATAGTAACTGCGGTGGAACTTTTTACTTTTCACCTCATTCTCTTCTCACATCATCTTCTTCCTCCAGAGCATGCCTCCTCGAGCTCTCCGCACAAACTCGCAAAAAACCCTAGCCCTAATTCTCGCCAGTCACCTCCAAACTCACTCCATGGCCTGCAGCAGTACTACCCCTTCAATGGCGACGTCGAGCGAAGACGCAGCAAAGCCGGCGAGCTCTATCGTCGTGCCTCCAGAAGGTCTGGTCATCCCCATCACTGCGGTGGTCGAGTCCACCGGCGGCGACCATAATCCAGCGGCGCTGGAGCCGCTGGAGGAGGAGCTCGACTCCCACAAGGGCGATTTGCGCGGTTCGGACATAATGGACCGTCATATCCAGGAGCTGATCGCCGAGGGCTACCTTCCTGCGACAGAGGGGCTCGCCTGGCGGGCAGCACCGGCCGGCGAGGTGACACCTTCTCTCCAAGCCGGAGAAAAGGTGTACCTCAAAGCCCAATTGGTACGCGGCGTCTCCCTGCCCATCTCTAACTTCTTCCTTTCTGTCTTAAACCACTATAGAGTCCAGGCCCAGAACCTCTCTCCCAACAGCATCCTAGCGCTTAGCAATTACGCGGCGCTCTGCGAGGGTTACCTAGGGATTAATCCTAGGCTAGACCTTTTCGTGTATTTCTTCACCGTCAAGCGTGAAGCCGGAGCCAATAAGGACGAACTCAGAAATTGCGGCACCATAAGCTTCAAGATCCGTCTTGGCCAGCGGTTCCCCGACATCGTCGGTCACGAGTCCTGCAAAAACTGGCAGCGTACTTACTTCTACGGCCCAGATATCCCTTTGGCTGGCCGAGAAGTAACGTACCCGGACTTCGTTGACGGAGCCGCCGCTGAAGCCTCGTCATGGAGATCCCAGGCCTTCCTTCCCTCTGACCTCCATGCTTCCCGCGCCATAAGGCGGATAGAATGGTTCGTAGAGACGGGTTTGACCGGCTTGGACCTAGCCATGTGCTGGTTCATCAGGCGAATCTAACCTCTGCAGCACCGCGCGAAGCTCATGCACGAGTATACCAGCGATAGAAGGGATAGCCTCTGCATCTCCGTGGACAATTTCTCGAGTGACTCCGTCAAGCTCCGCCTCAAGGACATCGTCAAGGTGAAGGACAAGAAGCGTGGCTTCACCATCACCTACGACATGTTCGTAGACGACAAGTGCCCAAAGGTAGTTATTTATTTTCTGTGTATGACATATTCTCCAGTTCTTCCGTCTAGCAAATGTCATCTCGTCTAACACGGTGGTTCTTCACCTTACAGCTTAGCAACATAGATGAGGACAACATGGATCCTCAAATCTATGATCCAAAGATGAAGGAAGTCATCGTCGTGTCCGACGACGATGCTCCATTGGCGCGAAAGCGGAAGAGCTCCACCTCTGACGCTGCCGACGGAGGCAAGAAGAAGGAGACGGAGGGTGGAGCCTCCAAGAAGACTACCGCCGCCCTGGAGGTGGAGAAGAGAAAAGTTACCGGGATCCCCTTTGCCAAAGCACCCCCACTTGTGTAAGCTTCTTTCTCTCTGACATTGTCTATTTATCTGTCTTGCTCCTGTACTTATGCATTTTGCATGTTTCAGGAAGAAAGCCACGACCAGCTTGAAGAAGACCTCCAAATCATTGGGGGCTTCTAGAACCATCAAGGATATGCTGTATCGCGACGCATCTCCCGCCATCGCCCCTGCCACTCCCTCCGTCAAGCCCTCGTCTGCCCCGACAAGCTCACGAGCTAAGGAGGCATCTGGCCCTTCCGCCATGGAAGTGGACTCAGGTGCCTCTACCGATGTCGCTGTTGTCGGCAAGCAGGCGACGCAGGAGAGTGCCGCCCACCAAATGGCTGAAGCTCCGGCTAAGGATGCCATTGGTGGCAGTAAGGCGATGGTGGAAGCTGGTACTTCTGCCGTAGGCGGCGCCTCCGCACCCAAGAAAACCATAGAGTATCCGAAGATAGTCTATCTGGTGCTTACACCGGGTAGCACTGCTCTGGTTCCAGGTGCGGCGCCGGCATCTCCGACGTGCGGTCTAGAGGAGCTCCTCCGACAAGCAGAAATCTTGCAAGGAAACAGCGTATCCTTTGGCAAGCTGCTGGCCGAGAGTGCTACAAACCTCAAGATCATTGCACTTGTAAGTTTTTACTTGCCTTTTGCATTTCATATGAGTATCCCACTGTAGCCCCCGAGGATGTAGACGGAAACCCATAGGTCTTTGCATCTATATGCTCTAAGAGTGACTAAGTTAGAAAACCTCTGACTGTAGCCCCCAAGCATATAGGTGGAATGAATAATTACGACTAGATGCTTTAAGAGTAGCATAAGCAGTTTATATAAATTTCAATACTGTAGCCCCCAAGCCTCTAGTTGTAACTGAATTAGTTCCGACTAGATGCTTAAACAAAAGCTAAGCATATATCCGAGTTAAAAACTTTATACTGTAGCCCCCAAGCTTCTAATCGAAAACTAAATTAGTTCCGACTAGATGCTTAAAGAAAAGCTAAGCATATTGCCAAGTTAAAAACTCCCGCTGTAGCCCCTGAGTGTCTAGGTGGAAATTTTCTGGATAGATGCTCCAAGCAGACCAAACAACATTTTAACTTTTTCCCTTTTTTCCACAGAACGAGAATGCTCGGAGGGGCATGGCCAACGACAAGTATCAAAAGATGCGCGCAGACTTGGAAGCTGAAAAGGGTAAAACTGCCTTCTTGAAGGAACAGATCACCAAGAGCAAGTGTCTGTTTTCTTTTTCGCATTCCGACTTGGTTTTGTGCCCATATTCTCCGAGTACTCACTGTGTACTGTGCTTTCTCCGACTTGCAAAAACCATTGCCAAGGACAAGAATATTGTCGAGCAATCCAAGCACATTCAAGAGCTAGATAGCGAGAACAAAATTCTTAAGCAAGAGAGGAAGGACATGCTGAAAATGCATGAGGAGTCAATGAAGGTCCTGCAGGACTCCGCCACCGAGGAGATCAATCGCTTGAAGGATGAGATCTCGATCTTAAGAGATCAGAAGAAAGCTGTCGATGAGCAGAATCAACGCCATCATGAGGCATATAAGCTCCTCCAACAAGAGAAATAATCCTTAGTGGACACCCTCTGGCAAGCTGAGGCTAGCATCTTCAGTAAGTTTTATCCGTCTTGGACTTCTGTAGTCTAGACACTCTGAATTTTTGAACTCATGTGCTCCTTGTCAGAATTTGCAGCTCCTATGGGTTTAACCCGATCGCCTCCTCCAGCAAAGGAATGCATGGTTCTTGCCGGAAACTTCATCAACACCGCCATCACGCAAGCCAAAGGGATCGCCAAGCCCCTCCAAATTAATATCAAGGCGTCGGACTCCGTGACGAAGTACTCGGAGATTCTGCGCCGAGCCCCCGAGCGTATCACAAGCTGGAAAGCTTCATGTTCACGGGCTGGTGCAAGGATGGCGCTGTCCATGGTCAAGGCACACTATAAAGATGCCGACATCGACACGGTAACCTCTGGCATACCCGGCGTGGATGACGATGGCAAAGAGATTAACCATGAATCTATCTTGTCGTCACTCGCGGGTTATGACACTAGAGTTGCCGACTTGGTCGACATCAACGTCTTCGTGCCGATGAACACCATCGATGGCGGCAACCAAAGCTCCTCCGAGTCTATTCACACCGCCGACTTTGAGGGTGGCTCTCCTGCTGCTGATGACGCTGCTTCCAAGTCGCCTGCGCCAAAGGAATGAAAAAACTTGTAATATTTGTTTCTCCTTTTATGCGTATGCGGAAAAAACTATGTATTTATCTTAAGGCCGAAAACAATGTTGTATGTCCTGCTACTTAGGAACCAGTTTCCAACATGTATATATTTTTTAAGCAAGTGCTGGCTTATCCATTACTTTGGTTCTTATGCTTGACTTTTCGTGAGTCGGAAGACTCATTGTCGGAACCATGCGCTTAGGTGATGATGCCCAATGGCACCGTCAATAACCTAAGCACAAAATCGCCGACAATAAGTGTCGAAAGTCACTACTCCAGAATCCACATAAAAACGACAAAGAACGTGTAGACCAGAAAACTTAAGCTAACGCCCGTAGGCGGAATTTTCACTAGTGCAATCGCAAAACTTGTGCATAAAGGTTTTACATGATCCAAAAATGAACACTAAAGGAGGTAAAAGACTCAGAAATATGAGTGAACCAGAGAGCTTTATTTCATTGATCATATAAGAGGTACACAATTAGATAAAAAATGCTAAGTGTAAAAAGAACGTAGTTGTGCTATGTTCCATGGCCGATCAAGCTCCGGGTAGTCATCATCCGAGTCACGTCGCTTACACTTATGATCCTCGTTGGGTCTATCCTTCTTAAGTCGGAGCACCAAATCCCCCTCTTTAAACAAGTGATGCCAGACGCGGCGACTATGGTAGCTGTGTAGCTTCTGCTGGTAGATGGCGGATCTTTGGCATGCCAAAACGCGCTCCTCCTCGAGAAGGTCCACATCTAGGCGTCTGAATTCTTCAGCGTCATCTTCGTCGTAGGCGGCAACTCTTGGTGCATCGTGAAGTATGTCGGAAGGTAGGATGGCTTCTGCTCCATATACCATGAAGTAAGGGGTGTAGCCGGTGGATCTGTTGGGTGTAGTTCGTAAACTCCATAGCACAGATGGCAATTCTTCCGCCCAGGCTCTAGCTGCTCTATGTAGCGGTTCCTCCAGACGTGGCTTGATTCCCTGCAGAATTAATCTATTGACTCGCTCAACCTAACCGTTGGATTGTGGATGTGCCACAGATGCAAGGTCAAGTCGGATGCCCTTCTCCCAACAATAAGCTTCCACTTCTCCGAGTGACAAGTTGCTGCCATTGTCGGTGATAATGCTATGTGGGAGACCAAATCTCACCACTAGATCCTGGACAAACCTGAGGGCAGTTGCCCCATCAAGCTTTCTAATGGGTTTAGCTTCTATCCATTTAGTGAATTTATCAACTGCTACTAGCAGATGCGTAAACCCACATGGTGCCGTCTGTAACGGTCCCACCATGTCTAGCCCCCAGATTGCAAACGGCCAAGTTATTGGTATTGTTCGCAATTCTTCAGCAGGAAATGTGGTTGTCGGGCATAATACTGGCATCCCATGCATGTCTCAACCAGCTTGTCGGCGTCCGCCTTCGCGGTCAGCCAGTATAATCCTTGCCGGAAGGCTTTCGCGACCAACGATCGAGGAGCGGCGTGATGCCCGCAATCTCCGAGATGGATTTCGCTAGGATTTCCATACCTTCTAGCTGGGAAACACACTTTAGGTATACACCAGTAGTGCTCCTTTTGTAGAGTTTCCCATTGATTATGGTATAACCCTTTCCTCGTCGTACTATTTGCCGTCTTTTGACCTCGTCGTCGGGCAAAGTTCCGTGTTCGAGATATTCCATGAACGGTTTTGTCCAAGCCGGAAGGACCTTTGTCACCAGGTTGACGAAAGAGTCGGCTCTATCCGGGTTGTCGATGTCGGCTCCCTTCATGGATGGTGTGTGCAGATGCTCTAGGAAAACTCCTGGCGGAATTTGTTTGCACCCTGATCCAAGCTTAGATAGCAGACCAGCCGCCTCGTTTTGCTCCCTAGGTACATACTTCACTTTGTAGCCCAAGAAGCTCTTGGCTATCTCGTCCACTTCATCTCGATGTGCCGCCATCATAGGGTTCCGCGCATTCCAGGTGCCAGCCACCTGCTGGGCAACCAAGTTGGAATCTCCACAACAATCTATGCGCTTGATGCCAATATCCTTGGCTACACGAAGTCCCTGAATGAGTGCTTCATACTCCGCCATGTTGTTTGTAGCCTCGAAGTGGATCTGTCGAACGTAGTGTAGCTTGTCTCCTGTTGGTGACTGTAGCAATACACCATCCCCTGAGCCGTTGAGCAGCTTTGATCCGTCATAGTGCATCACCTAGTACTCTGGTTCTAGCAACGAAGTAGCATCTGGCATCTCCGTCCAATCTGCAGCAAAATCCGCCAAGGCTTGTGACTTGATAGCGTCGCATCTTTTGTAAGTGATCTTGAAGGCGGCAAGTTCAATGCCCCACTTCGCGACCCTTCCCGTAGCATCGCTGTTGTTGATAATGTCGGACAGTGGAATCTTGCTCACCACTGTGATTGGGTGCTCCTAAAAGTAGTGCCTCGGCTTCCGAGAAGCAAGGAATACTCCATAAGCTATCTTTTGGTAGTGCGGGTAACGCTGCTTGGACTCCGTCAAGACCTCGCTCACATAGTAAACTGGTCGTTGAACTCCGTGCTCATAGCCTGGTTCCTTCCGCTCTACCACGACGATGATGCTGATTACTCGGTTGGTTGCCGCCATGTAGATTAACAGGGGCTCGCCAAGCTCGGGCGCTGCAAGGATGGGTGCTGAGGAAAGAATCTCCCTGAGCTGCTTCAATGCTGCATCTGCTTCGTCCGTCCATGTGAATTTGTCCGCTTTCTTCAGCAACTTGTACAATGGCAGAGCCTTCTCTCCAAGTTGGCTAACGAACCGACTAACTGCTGCAACACAACCTGTTAGTCGTTGAATGTCCTTTAGGCATGTCGGACGGTTTATGTTTAAGATGGCCTTGATTTTCTCCGGGTTGACCTCGATTCCGTGCTGGGAAACGATGAAACCCAACAATTTGCCCGCTGGAACCCCGAAGACGCACTTTTTAGGGTTAAACATCATGTTGTATTTTCGGAGATTATCAAAGGTTTCTTTCAAGTCAGAGATTAAATAATTTGACTTTTTAGAAATCACCGCGATGTCCTCCACATAGGCGTGAACGTTCCAACCAATTTGGTCATGCAGGCAACGTTGCATTGTCCACTGCTACGTAGCACGTGCGTTTTTCAGCCCAAAGGGCATCGTAACATAGCAAAACGTGACGTATGGGGTAGTGAACGAAGTGGCCAATTGGTCTGAATTCCTCATCTTGATCTAGTGGTATCCTGAGTATGCATCAAGAAAACACAAAAGTTTCGAGCCAGCCGTCGAGTCAATGACTTGGTCAATGCGAGGCAAAGCAAACGGATCTTTGGGACATGCTTTGTTCAAGCCGGTGTAATCAACGCACATTCTTAATTCATTGGTTCCCTTTTTGGGGACAAGTACAGGATTGGCCACCCATTGGGTGTGAAGGACTTCTCGGATAAATCTAGCCTTAAGTAACCTATCTACCTCTTTGCTAATGGCGCGTCTCTTCTCATCTCCAAAGCGTCATAAAGGTTGTTTCACTGGTTTGGATTTTGGATCAATGTTTAAGTTGTGCTCGGCAAGATCCCTAGGTACACATTTCATGCTGGCAGGTTGCCAGGCAAAGATGTCCCTGTTCTCACGGAGGAACTCAACGAGCGCGCTTTCCTATTTGGGATCCAGGTTCGTCCCAATGGCGGTGACCTTGGAGGCATCGCCTACCACAAGTTCCACTGGCTTGGTATCGATGGCGGCCTTGAATGCAGGAGCGGAGTCGGAGATCTGCTTCTTCGACGCGGGCATCTCTAAGTCATCGACCTTGATCTGGATCTCTTTGAATTCTTTGCTGTAGAGGACAGCTTCCGCGAAGGCTGCTTCATTAATCTCACAGTCTCTTGCCTTGGTAAAGCTTACGGATACGGTGATGACACCGTTTGGTCCGGGTATCTTGAGTTTGTTATAGACGAAGCATGGCTTGGCCATGAACGTGTGGAATATGTCGCGGCCGAATATGATGTGGTACACGCTCTTGAAGGGGACCACCTCAAAGGTCATGCGCTCTTGGCGGTAATTATTAACATCGCCAAAGGCAACCTGAAGTGTGATGCACCCAAGGGACCGAGCCTCCCGCCTAGGAACTATGCCGTGGAAGATGGTGTTGGTCCGCCTTAGGTTTGCCTTCGTCAAGTTCATCTTCTGCAGTGTATCCAGGTACATGATGTTGATGTTGCTTCCACTATCCACCATACACTTGGTGAACTCCACGCCGTCAATCAAGGGGTTGATGACCATGGAGTACTGGTTCTCCGTAGGGATAAGGTCTGGGTGGTCCGTCCTGTCCCAAGTGATTGGAACCTCCGACCAGCATAGGTACTAGGGAACTGGGTGGAGAGTAGCCATCAGGATCCTCAGAGAGCTCTTCTGTTGTCGGACGGTGGGGGTGCCAAGGAAAGTGTGGTAGACTGGCGCCTTCTTCACAAAGGGGTTCTTGCCCTTGTCGTCGCTCTTGGCGGTGTGCTTGGGGTCAACGTCCTCGTCCATGTCACTTGAATCCTTGGACTCCTCCTCCTTCTTCTTCCCCTTGCCCTTGCCTCGCGGTCTGTTCTTCCGAATTCGCTTGTAGCCGGACTCCGGGTCTTCCTTGAGGTCATTGACGAACTTACAGTGTCGATTGGTATGGGTGGCCTTTCCGTTGACATCGAGGTGTACGAGGCACGGCATATCGCGGTACTCCTCGTAGGTTTGGGGAACATGGAGCGGTGCCGAGGTAGTTTCGCTTCCTCGTTGCTGCCCACGACCAGCTCCCGTTCCTCGGCCACGTTGTCCGCCATCACCTCGTCCTACAAAAGTCATAGCGACCATGTCAATAGATTGATTTTCTTCTGGAGCGGTTTTCCGCTTTGTACTGATGTTCCTCCGAGCCTGAGTTGGAACGACCGTTGCCGGCAGGGAGCCGCGAGCATCGTCGTTGGCAGCTGCGAACTCACTAGCCAACTGAATCATCTGGTTCAAGTCAAGCTGGTGATTGTCCTGCAAGCGCTTCAACTTATGTCGGAGCAACGTGCCCCTTTCCCACCCATCGATGAAGGCGGCCATGGCGGTATGAGCGTGCACTCCTGCGCAGGAATTCTTCATGTCCAGCCAGCGGGAGAGGTAGGCGCGAGATGTCTCGTCTTTCTCTTGCACGCCCCGCTGCAGATCGCCAACAGTGCAGGGACGCTTGTATGTACCCTCAAATTTCTTGGTGAACGCTTTTTGCATGTCCAACCAATTGCAGATGGATTTATCCGGCAAGTCATCGATCCATTGATGGGCCATGCCTGCCAACATTAATGGGATGTACTTGACGTCGACGTTGGGGTTGCCTCCGGCAATCTCCACCGCGTTGCCGTAGTCCTGCAACCATGTGGCTGGCTTGGCGGTGTTGTCATAGGGCTTGATGGTCTTGTCAATCCGGAAACCTTTGGGGTAAGTTGCGGACCGTATTGCAGGTCCAAAGCAACGTGGTCCCAGGTATGGTCCTTCCTGGGCCTCGTGGATCTTATCGATCTGCGAACATGCATCGTATGGCTCTGGGATCTTCTTCTTCTTGTCAACAGGGGATGGGCTGCGTGAACGATGCGAGCCTCCTCCGCCATGGTGACTGCTTGGTGGTGACGGAGGCGGAGGTGGCGGTGGGTTAGCCTTCTTGCTATTACCCTCCTGCGACGCCTCGCGCCTATCACGGTTGCTTGTCGGACGCGGAGGGTCATGGCGCGACCTTCTCTTGTGTCCTTGGTTGCGCTCTCCGTCATGACGGGTCTGCTCCGCGTTGTCGCGGATGACGATGCCACACTGCTTTGGTGGGGGCATATCCGTATATGATGGTGAGCCTTTGGATCTTTGTGATGTCGGGGGGGTCGGGGCGGTGGCGATGGGTGACGAGGTCGGGCCTTTTCTCCGTGGTCGGAGGATATGGGGATGGCATCCTTACTTTTGTGCGCATCCCTCCGTCTTCGTTATGATGAACCCGTCTGGGACCCAACATCAAGAGGAGATCTGTCCCTTGGCGGCTTATACTGGCTAGACTGGCAAAGCGCTGGGTCAGACTCAAGCCTCTGAGAGGTGGCCTTTTCCTGCTGCTTCACCGCCTTGGCCACCAGGTCATAGACCTGTTCCACTGCCTCGGGCGATCTATCCTGCCTCGGGCAAGGTTAAGGAGTGGGGTGGGCATCACCTGTTTGCCCTCACTGTCAATGTATGGCTTGGCCTGTGCCGGCTTCGAGGGAGCCCATCCTAGGTTTCGTCATACACCAGGATCGTTGATGACGCGAGCCGGAGCTTTCTTGGCCTTCTGCTGCTACATCGGAGTCTTGTACTCGGCCTCCATTGCTCTAGCTTTCTCTATGGACTTCTGCGCGTTGACCAGATCTCGATCTAGCTTAGCGCCTTGCTCCGCGATGGCCTGCGCTTCCTCTAACAGCTGCTGGCGCTTCTCATCAAGCTGAGTCACCTTCCGGGTCAGTGGATCAACGAGGAGATTGTCGTACATCACTCTATCAGCTGGAGTAACTTGGGCAGCAGCAGACATAGACGCTGGAGGCGGAAAGTTTGTGGTGTTGTTGTTCGGGCCGGTGCTGAGTTCCTGCGGCTGTTGCACTGGGTTAGGCGGAGGATGCATGACCTTTGCGCGATCATTGTCAACAGCAATAAGTGGCCCCTTCCCCTTTTCCAGCGCTGTAGGCGGAGCTCGTCCGGGTTGATCTTCATACATCGCCGTCCCAATGGTGACGAACACCTCTCGAGACGTGACGGAATTGTTGGCTTGCTCGTCGCGCGTGTACTCCTCGTCCATCTCCTGCATGGCGGAGTCTAGTTCCTCTGGACTGAAATCTATCTCCTCTGAATCTGCACTAAAGTCAGCATAAAGTGCATCAATGACAGAGTCAGAGGGTGCCAGGACTTCCTCGATGACGGGCGGTGGAGGTGCAACAGCAGCGATGATGACTGGAGGTGGCGGCGCAGCTGCGACGATGGCGGCCGGACGCGGTGCTGGCGGTGGCTGAATCAGAGGGGCTCCGTCAATGAGCGCAAGCGCTGTCTGAGCTGCTGCTTCAGCCTCCGCGTAGTTGTTGACGGTGTTCACCATGCCTTCGAAGGTAAGGCGTCCTGACGCCTGTTGCCGTCTTAGAGAATGTCGGAGAAGCGTGCCATGGTCTATTCCTTCCACAAAGTGATACATAGCATCATCATTGGGGTAGTGGGCCAGATCGGCTCGTATGCGGAGCCACCTGGCCAGGTAATCGCGGGGGTTTTCGCCCTCTCTCTGAACGCAACGCGCCAGATCGAAGATGGTAACCACGCCGACGAACTTGGATCTTCCACCGTTATATCCTGCACAAGGGCGGTTTGGGTGGGCCTTGAAATTTTCCGATCTTTGCCGGCAAACTCCGAAGAGAGATCCGACATCGATCCTTCCGCGAACGTATCCTGCCCATAGGTGGTCCGTGTGGGCCTTGAAATTTTCCGATCTTTGCTGGCAAACTCCGAAGAGAGATCCGACATCGATCCTTCCGTGAATGTATCCTGCCCGTAGGCGGTCCATGCGGGCCTTGATGCTCCTACGACTCCCAGGGGACTAGTGCTCGAGTCGGTTTCGCCAATGAAGAGGTGGATGTCTCCGATAGGAACGATCGAACACCGCGTAGGGTTCGTCTTCGCCGGGATCCAGAACTCGTCGGGAGGGACGGTCGGAACGTTGCCGGAGAAGAGAACGCGATCGATGGCTACGGTTTCACCAATTCCTGCGAAGATCTTGCTCCTCGCCCGCTGAAGAGCCTAAAGCGCCTCTTGCCCCACGGTGGGCGCCAAGTGTCGTGGTATTGCCGACGAGTACACCATGGAGGGGTCCTCATAGTGCGTGTTTAGAGACGTGGGGGAAGGTGGATGGTTGACGGGTATGAGGTAACACATCTTTGTTGGAGATATGCCCAAGAGGCAATAATAAAGTGGTTATTATAATATCTTCATGCTTATGATAAATGTTTACATACCATGCTATAATTGTATTAACCGGAAACATTAATACTTGTGTGATTTGTAAACATAAAAGAGTCCCTAGTAAAGCCTCTTGTTAAACTAGCTTGTTGGTTAATATATGAGCATGGTTTCCTGATCATGAACATAGAGATGTTATTAACAACAGGATCATATCATTAGGAGAATGATGTGATGGACATACTCCTATAGTTAAGCGTAGCATAAAGATCAAGTCATTTAATATAGTTCATTTGTTATAAGCTTTCTGATACATAGTAACCTAATTCCTTCGACCATGAGATCATGTTAATCACCATCACCGAAAGGATGCTTTGATGACATCAAACACCACACCGTAACTGGGTGGCTATAAAGGTGGCATTGAGTGTTCGGAAAGTATGGGTTGAGGCACATGGATCAAGAGTGGGATTTGTCCATCCATATGACGGATAGATATACTCTGGGCCCTCTCGGTGGAATGTCATCCAATTAGCTTGCAAGCATGTGACTGTATCACAAGGGATCACATATCATGGGAACGAGAAAAGAGTACTTATCAGTAACGAGGTTGAACTAGGTATGCAGAGATACCGACGATCAAAACCTCGGATAATTAAACTATCGTGAGACAAAGGGAAATTGGTATCGTATGTAAGTGGTTCATTCGATCGCAAAGTAATCGTAGAAATATATGGGATCCATATGAATTTCCAGATTCCTCTATTGGTTATTGATCGAAGAAGTGTCTCGATCATGTCTGCATAATTCACGAACCGTAGGGAGACACACTTAAGGACTCGATGATGTTGTGTAGTTATGGAATGATGAGTAAGAGACCAAATGTTGTTTGGAGTCTCAAATGGGATCCGGGATATCACAAGGAGATCCGGAATGGTCCGGATAATAAGATTCATATAAGGAAAGTCTTGTTTCGGAGTTGGGGAATGATTCCGGTGTTTTCATCGGGAATGTTCTAGAAGGTTCCGGAAGGTCCGACACTCCGGAGGGGAAGGGTACATGGATGTGTCATGACAATGTGGAATGGTTGCATCATGTACTAGGTCACTTGGCTGGGCAATATGATGAGAGAAATCAAATCATAGTTTGAAAGTCAAACGCCAATTTGAAAAGTCAAATCTCAAGTTTGCTTGGTGGAGGGAGAGTAGGAAACCTACTTGGGGAGGAAGTCCCACTCCCTCCACCCGCCGGCCAAGGAGGAGGAGTTGGAGGAGGACTCCCTCCTCCTAGCCGCCTCCCTCCCACCTATAAAAGAAGGGGTAGGGCGCCCCCATACCCTCACACCCAAACCCTAGCTCCAGGCGCCTCCACCTCAAGTGCAGCCGCCACCGCCGCCTAGGGATCTCCCAACTCGCCGAGTTAGGGTTTCCCCAAACCCTAGCCGCCGGCCAAGCCCTACCCTTTGTGCCCTCTAAACCCTAGATCACCAAGGCCTCTCTCATACTCCACCATACTCGCTCCATCTTAAGGAGAAACCCTGTGAGATCTCCCCTCTACTTCCGACACCACGCCGTCGTGCTGCCAGAATCGCGAGGAGAGTGCTACAACCTCCGCTGCCTGATGGAACAAGGGAGAGGAAGGTCTTCATCGAGTACCGAACGTGTGACCGACTACGGAAGCGCTGCCGGAACGCAGCGCCGGAAGGATCGTCTATGCGATCTTGAGATCGGAAGTGTACGACTACATCATCCACGAGAATCTGCTCTCGTTAACCGCTTTGGATCTTCGAGGGTTAGTACTCTATCGACTCGTTTCTGCAATCTAGTAGATAGATCTTCGCTTATGTGTGTTCATGCGATAGAATTTTTTTGTTTTCCATGCTACGAACCCCTACAAGCTTACCCAGGTTCAGATCCCACAACGGTGGTGGAATCCTACTCCTGCTATAAATCACTATGAGGGCAATACGCCGAGTTACATGGATTGGTTCGCTGTGCGAGGTTGTATGAATCGATGCCCTAAAGGCTCCCATAGGCCCGACTTATATAGTCGCCAGGTCCTAGAGTTATAGGGAAAAGTCCTAGCCGGACAGGTTACAGAGTCCTACACAGTCTATTACTAGTCTTGCATGTCTTGTACTCCAAGGCTCCGGGTACGTCGGTGACTCCAACCGTAGCCTTCCTTTATCCGGCATGGGCCTCCCTTCTTGATCCATCTAACTGGGACGCCCAGTAGGCCATGGGACATGCTACCAACTGTGGGCCACCCGGGTTATCCGGATAGGAGACATGCTATGAGGATACCCATATAGCATATCCCCAATAGAATCAATATAAGAGGCAAATGCAAATGATGGTAGAAATCTGTCAAAACAGACCAGCAGGTAAAGATTGATTTTTTTGAAAACCCTCTGTTGCTCAAATCAAAAAGTGCAAAACTAATGAAAGTTAACAACTTGGAGAACAAGCACAGAAAAATACAGCTCCATCAAAAGTACCGAGCTCCTTCACAAATTTTTACAATGCAACACAAAAATCTGTCCCAGGACAGTCACTTTTCACAACTCCTCTACTTCTCAAAAGTAGTTGATCTTGACACAAAAACCAAAACAAAAAGGATAAGGAGAGATTATTACTGAGGTAATAACTTCCAAGACTCGACAAAACTATTGGGTTATCTCCTAAGAAGTACTTTTCTTTAATTCCTTTAAGTTAGGCTTGATAGTTTCAAAGATGCTGCCATAGGAGATACATATTTGAAGTGAAAGAGAGCATCAAGAAGCAAATAACCAACACATTTGAGTCTAACCCACTTCCTATGCATGGGGGTATCATGAGAAAATAAATTGTTGAAACAAAAATCCACTAGCATAGGAATACAAAACAAATGCAACTTCAAAGCTTTCAACATAAAATGGGGAAACTTAACATTACTGAGATTCATAAAACCATGTTTCCCTCTCTCATAATAACTTTTAGTAGCACTTTGAATAAAGTTGAAAATATAACTGTCACTGGCAACAACTTTATTATCAGAATGAACATACTTAAAGTCATCGAAAAGAGGTCCAAGGTCATAAATCGGATCAATAGAAGCAAGTTGTTCCATACTGAAATCTTTATTAGGCAAGCTATTTTCACAAGGAGCTTTAGCAAATTTGGAAAAGTTAAACTCATAAGAATCACCATCAAACTTAGTTAAAACTTTTTCATTTTTACAATCTATGCATGAAAACAGGAACATGACTAACAACATCTTTATAAGGTGCATGGTACTTATTCCACATCTTTTCAGGAATTTCTATGTAAGAGGCAAAAGCCTTAAAACAGTTGGTAATACTTTGAGAATCAAGACCACTCATTACTAATATCACAGAAGTCATCAGTTCCCATACAAGATTTCATGCATTCATAATCATAGTTCATACCTGACTTTCTTCCTATGTCATTCTCCCAAGCTTTAGTGTTCTCTTGAGTACAGTCTAGCAAATCCCATTTAGCTTCTTACTTTATACGTGTGAATGATCCAATACAAGAAGCGTCTAGTAAATCTTTATCATGAAGAGAAAGCCTAGCATAGAAGTTATTGATAATAATATTATTAGGGAGTTCATGAATATGACATTTAAGCATTAGTAACTTCATTCTCCCCCAATGTCACATCCCAAGATTTTCCAAATCTTGTAATGTGAAAAATAAATAAACAAAATAAAATTATTGTTGAAAATCAGGGTGAAAAGAAACTTTGTTTCTAAAAGTAAACTTAAAATCCCATCTTGAACAAACTTTAATTAAAATTTGAATCCAACAAAATCCAAATCAAGAGAAATGCATTCCTCATAAAATGCATCTGGAAATTTAAACACTTGGAAAATAAATCCAAACCCTAAGCCCTAAGGGAATAGAAAATCATTTCCAAGTTATCTCCAAGCCTATGGATTTGATCCATATAAAAATTTGTCAACAAACATTTACAAATGATCAAGAATGATAAATAGAAATATATTAAAGCCATAGAAATTAGTTTCACTTAAATTGGAACCATGAATAAAATCCTATGAATATAATAAGATAAGGAAATTAAATTTCCAAAGCTAATAAAGGACATATCTATAAATCCATACAAAATGGTGAACAATAATCCTAAAAAGATTTAAAAAGATAAACAAATAACAAATGAGATTTTACAAATTGGAATCACCAAGTTTGGATCTATAAATAAAAAGTTATGAATTTTATAAGATAAATAAAGAAATATTAAATAAAGAATATTTAAAGACCAAATTAAATATTGGCCAAATCCATAAGAAAATGGCATGAATATAATCCAAAACCCAAATAAAATAAAATGACTTAAACCAAATTCCATTTGAATAAAGTCAAAACCCCTATTAGAAATGATTAATTAAATCATAGGAAAAGATATTGGAATTTACCCAAGTGGAATAAAAGTTGTTTAATTAATTTAAATAAAATAAATCTTCCAAATAAAATTTAGGGAATCAAAACTATATTTAATTCCATTGGAATTAAAACAAATGCCCAATTCAAATGATTAATAAATCACATTAAAATTATCCCAAATAATTCAAAGTGAACTATTTTGACATCCTTATAATTGAATAAAAACCACTGAAAAGTTTTGGAAGGATTTAGAAATTTAAGTGGTGTTTGAAAATATTATTAAATCTTATTTTGATTTAAAACAAGGGCCTTTTTGAATAATTAAAAGACCCCAAAAGAATAAACTTTTATTCCAAAAATTGACTTCAAATTATATTACTAATCAGTATTTAAACCTACACAAATTTGGTTGAGGTTTGAATTCAAATTGTTGCTTGAATTGATTAATCAAAATCAAAACAGAAAAATCAAATGAGAAAAAGAAAAAAACAAACAGAACAAAAAAAAGGGTGAACAAGGTCGACCCAGCCAGCAGGCCCAATTAAGCCCAGTCCAGCCCACCTCTCCTTCTCCCCCGCAGAAAAACGATTCGCACCCACTTATAAACCCGCAAGGTCGCTGACGACAGGACCCCACCTATTCTCTCTCTCACTGCCAAGTGACCCCACGCCAGGTCATCTTCTTCCTCCCCGCGGTGACCACGCCCCTCTTTCCTCCTCGCCGTTTCTGGCCGTTGAAGCCAGCGTCAATACGCGTTAATGCCTGCGTTACTCCACCCCGCGACCATGCACTCTTATTCGCCTGCCTCCCCTCTCCCTTTCCCCTCCGTCGCCTTACCCTAGCGCGCCCCCAGGCTACCCAATTTCTCTCTGCACCGCCCTCTGCTCTGGCGAGCTCCACCAGCGATTCCGGCCAGCCTCCTCCGCCCCTTGCCCCCTAGACCACACTCACTTTCTCCCCACCTCCTGGCGAACCTTTCCGTAGTGCCAGCTCGCCCCCGCGCGCCCCAGAACCTGGCAACGACCAAGATCGTCACCGCCGCCGTCTGTTTCCTCTCCGGCGAAGCCTCGGGTAAGAACCAGACCGCCCCTCTCTTTCTCCTTCACGCACGCATCATCGCCACGTCCTTGCGCATCTAACTGTGTCTTCCGTTTGCTCCCTCGTGTCCCGTAGCGTCTCCCTCAACGACGACAGCGCGTGCCCGTCGCCAGACACCTCTCCGGCGAGCAATCCCTGCAACTCCAGCGCGCCCCTCGACAAACAGAAGGCAGCTTGAGCTTCCCCACGCCACGGCGAACCTGGTGAGCCAATCCCCTTCCTCCCTCGCTTCCTATATCACCGGCGACGCTGTAGCCAGAGCCCGCGCCGGCACCTGCCGCCGCCAGCGCCGCCCATCTCTGGCAAGCGTGCTGTGCGCCGTGCGATTAAGATCCAATGGCTAGGATAGAAACTAAGCGAAGGGGTAAGTAGCAACCTGAGCCGCTCGATCTGTTTAGATCCAACGCACCTGAGAGCGTGATCCGGCCGAAGCGGTACCGACGAATAAAAACGCGCCGCGTGTCACAGAGTCTGATTTAAAAACAAGATTTGATCTATTTGTGATTCAATTTTGTAAAATCCATAACTTTCAAACCACACGTCCAAATTTTGCAAATTTTATATCAATGGATTCAGCAAAACAAGTACTTTCTGACCATGAACTTTGTTTAGTAAAATTCTTCTGTTAAATTGATTGTTTTTGCAGAAACTTGTGTATGCATGTTTAGAATATAAAAATTGTTCTAAAATGATTTTTGAGATGAAACCTTTGGCAAATGAATTATTTTGAACCTACTGACCTTAGGAATCAATTAGTGGTTTCAAAAATGTATTTGGTGAAGCAAAAGAATAAACTCTTGATTTAAACCATTTCTAGTCAAATAAAAATAATGTTTATTTATTAAAAATGCTTTTGGGAGAAAATCTTTGGGAAATGTTTTGGAATAAACTCTATGACCCCAAACACCAAGTATTATGATTTGAAAATGTATTTGGACAACCCTACAAAGATTATTACTTTGCTAAAAGCATATTCAACCACATGAAATAATGATTTGGTTTAAAAATGGTTTGGAGATAGAATCTTTTGCAAATGGATTTGCCACTTTATAAAAAGACCAATAAGTGTTTTAGAATGTTTATAACCTATTATAAACCACTTTTGTAAATAAAACAAAGATTGGCATGCTTGCATGCATTGTTTTGTTTCTATTATTTGATGTGATGTTGCTTGAATGGTAGATTGAAATTGTGCCTTGCTTGATTGAATTGTAGTGATTTGAAGAGTGTGATCATTGCAAAGACAAGGAGTGAAATTATACCCTCTACCAAAAAGGCAAGTGATGCTTCATACTTTTGTCCCATTATTTTCACTATGCATTAGTGATATTTCTAAGTAGGACTTGCATGGAATTTTGCCAAGTGTAAACTATGCCATGGGAAATCCTAGTAGATGAAACCTTAGTAGAATTTTCCTAAGTTAAGATTCCTACTACTATCATGCTTAGCTTAGCTAATAGAAAACAAGGGTGGAATATATATTCATACTATGGAAAAATTTCTAAGTCTGAGGACTTGTGTTTTGTTTAATAAAATAACTAAGTGAATGAATCACCTGGGTGGAATGGAAGGATTGGTTTGTGTTGAGTGGTTACTCAGGCCCATTTCAATGGACTACCCTGGTGTATCACACTTGTGGATGGCCACCCAGGAACAAAGAGATTTGAGATGTCAAATGTTGAGAAGCTTCAAGTGTAGCCACTTGGCATTATGGGCTCTGCCTGGATCATATAGGTTGCAAGAACTTAGCCAAATGGACAGTTGGTGGTAGGGGTTTGATAGGTTGGAATGCGTCCATTCTGGTCTAAGGGAAGGCTTCTGAAAGATCTTGTCTTGGTGAAACCAAGTCTTGTGGGGAAAGTGCACCACCTCTGCAGAGTGTAAAATCTAAGTACTTAGCCATGTCCCTGGCAAAGGACAATTTGAGCATCAAGACATGGAAGCTATCAAGAATCTCCTCATCCCAATTTCTAAGTTAAAATCTTGTGGGTGAATAAGGGATTGAAGGATCACCAATTTCTATTGGGAGATGCCTTGGGAAAGATTTTGTCAAGCAAAAACTTAGTGTTTTCAAATGACAAGGAAAAACTATTTTGAGCAAAGCAAGCCTAAGCTCCACTTAGCCAAATGCATATAGATGATAGACTCCACTATACTACCATAGTATCACTTGCCAATACAATTCAAATGTATTGACCCTTGTGGATGTAACTTGTTATGTTGCAGGTTTGATTGTTATTAGTGAAGTTTAATGATTAGGATTACAAGTCTACAACCAACATGTCTGTCTGTGGCACTTTGAATATGAAGGACCCCATTCTATTGTTATATTCTGCTGCATTGTAATGAGATAGCCAAATGAGCTATGTAAGATGTAATAAATTATTTGATTCCTGGTTATAAAGTTGTATTATGACCTTTGTTTCTTGATATTACATCTTAACTGTGGATGCTAGCTATTGATCCAGGGACTAGCATTGTAAACACAGGGATCTCTACCTTATTAAAGGTTGGGAACCTTACACCCAAGCTTGAGCTGTACTCTCTCCATCACAAGGCCAAAAGTTATATATCAGATTTCTATCCTAATGAATTTCACTAGGAGGATAGAATTTAGAATAAAATAGAGGTACTATTTCCTCCCATTCCATGGATTGCCCATTCTTCAGCAGCTTATACCATTCTTCAGCTCTCACTTTCAAGGATATAGAGAGTAACTTCTTCTTCACCTGTTCAGTTGTGATACCTGCACACTTAAACAACCCGCATAATTCATGGATTAAAAGCAAATGATCACCAATATGGACAGTTCCATCCCATAAATAAAAATTATCCATAACACGATCAACAATACTTGTAGGTATCTTAAAAAGATCTATCTCAACAGGTGGTGGTTCATATACTACCCTAACAGTGGTAGTAGTTTTCCCAAACAGAAAACCAAGTGGGTTATCCACATTGCAAACAAAGTAACAAACATAAATAAAAAGTAATACTCACAGTAGAAGTTTCCTTTACCAGTTCCACTCTTTAATAGCGCTTCACTCCCCGGCAACGGCGCCAGAAAATAGTCTTGATGACCCAAAAGTATATGGGGTGTATCGTAGTACTTTTGATAAATAGGAGTGTCGATCCCAATGAGGAGCAGAAGGTGTTGACTAGTGGTAAGGAGCAGGAAATCTCTGTAAATACTTAGCAAACGGATTTTTAGGGGTTTTCTGATAAAGCAAAGAAACAAAGTCCAAGTAATAAAGACAACGAACAATTGCAGCAAGTGGCCCAATCCTTTCTTAGAAAAGGACATGCTGGTGGAAATACTTATAAGGACCAAATGTTCTCGAGGACACATGGGAATTCTGTCAAGTGTTTTCCCTTCAAATAGCTGAGTACTCTTCTTTGGTGTTGTAAGTGTTGTGTGGGTGAATTTGTGCTAATGTACCGACCTTACTTGGACTAATACATACTTGTGATTAAACCCCGTGCAAGCATCCACAACTACAGGAAAGTAATTAAGATATAAACCTTACCACAACCTTAAACTCTGAGATCCTATGCTCCCTTATGCAATGGTGTCCTAATGGGGGTTCAGGTTTCTGTCACTCCGGCAACCCCACTATTAGTATCGAAATAAACAATGCATTCCCCTAGGCCCATAAATGGTGAAGTGTCATGTAGTCGACGTTCACATGACACCACTAGAAGAATAGCACCACAACTTAAATACTAAACCATTGAATAATAACTCAACACAAATCCACTACTAACAACATGACTTCTCCCATGTCCTCAAGAACTAAACAAACTACTCACAAGACATCATATGGATCAATATCAAAGATGATATGGTGATGGATAACAATATGAACATAAACAATAATCCAATGGTTCCACTCACAAGCATCAACTACAATAGTAATCAACACTGGGAAAGTTTCCCCTAAGAACTAATGCAAGATTCAACTCAATTGTTACAGTGGGATGGAGTGGTGATGATGGTGCTGGTGGAGATGATGGTGTGGATGATGATGATGATGATCCCGATGAAGTCTAGCTTGACGATGGTGTTGATGGCGACGATCTCCCCTCTCCGGGAAGGAATTTCCCTGACAGAAATCTGTCTGCCAGAGAGCTCTTTCTCTCTCGGTGTTTTCCGCCCCGTAGAGGCGGCAGAATATTTCTGTGGTCGCTCCCCATGTTTTAGGGTTTTGAGGAGAAGATATAGGCGAGAGTGTGGAGTCGGAGGCCAGCCAGGTGGGCCACACCCCCTGTAGGCGTGGCCAGGGGTGGCCCGCGCCTAGGGATGTGGGTCCCCTATGGCCCATCTCTACCTCCCCTTCTGGATTCCTTCGTCTTTTGGTAAAATATAATTTTCCATGATTTTTCTGGTATTTTTCCGATCTTCGCAAAATTGCATCAAAACACCTCTTTTTCGTCAGAATCCTGACTCTGGTAGTTCATCCTCCAAGAATCATCCAACATGCAAAAACGGATAAAAAGACATAAGTAACACCTCATAATATGAAATATATCAATGAATAGAGGGAAATTATGGTATAGAATTGTGATGCAAATTGGACGTATCACGACGCTGGATCGAGGAGTTTTATTTAAAAGAGAGATTACAATAAATTTGGTGGAATTTAACGGAATATGAGTGAGATTTTGAGTGGAGAAATGAAGGGGCTAAAAGTGAGTGGATGCTCCACCCACATGAATGGAGGGAGGGCAAGGGGGCAGCCCCATGCGCCGGCCACCCCCTTGGGGTTCCCCCTCCTCCTATATAAAGCCCCCCTCTCCCTCTCTCTCACACACACCTCCTCGTGAAGGATCTCACTCCCCCTCTAGTTTATTCCCCATGGTCTCGGACTAGCAATATACATGTTCTCGGTGGCTTTTCGGAAAGAAAGAGTTGTTGCTTCTGCTGCATCGCTGGAGCAAGGAGGCGGCGGTTGCTTGGTGGCTCGAACATGTGTGCGAGTGATACGTCCAAAATGTATCTACTCTCTCGAACACTTTGCTATTGTTTCTTCTCTAAACTTGTGTGATTTGGATACAACTAACACGGACTGACGTTGTTTTCAGCAGAATTACTTTGGTGTCTTGTTTTTGTGTAGAAAATCAACTATAAGGAAAAATCCTGGAAAATATGCCAAAAACTATATTTCACCAGAAGATCCATGGAGCCAGAAGGAGAGACGGAGAGGGGGACTGGGGGCCAGACCCACCCCAGGCGCGGACCAACCACTGGCCGCGCCTGGAGGGGGTGCAGCCTCCCTAGGCAGCCCCTCGGCCTCCCTCTGTGCCTATAAGTTGCCTTTCGACCTAAAAACCTAGGGGGGTTCGATAGTTTTCCAGAAAGAGTGCCGCTCCGCCGCCGCCACCATAAACCAAGATTCGGATCCAGAAACTCCGTTCTGGCACCCTGCCAGGACGGGGAATTTGGAGAGGATCATCGCCATCATCATCACCCATGCATCTCCATCAACCACCGATGTTTCCCTCATCCATGGGTGAGTAATCCCCCGCTGTAGGCTTGGGGATGTTAGGGATTGGATGAGTTCTATAATGAATCAAATATGATTGTTAGGGCATAGTGCCTAGAATCTCTTGTGCTATTTGAATTTGTTGCAACTTATTGTGCTTAATGCTTGTCACTAGGGCCCGAGTGCCATGATCTGAGATCTGAACTTATTATTGAATCATTATGATAGTATTGTTTGTGATCTTATCTGCAAGTTGTGTACACATATCATTGTCCGGATCCAAAGGCCCCAAAGTGACAATAATTGGGACAACCGTAGGGGATGGCTGTGGTGTGAGGATCACATGTGTTCACGGAGTGTTAATGCTTTGCTCCGGTGCTCTATTAAAAGGAGCACCTTAATTGCCAGTAGTTCCCTAGAGGCCCCGCTGCCACTGGCTGGCTGGACAGAAGATGTTGTGCAAGTTCTCATTGCGAGCACGTATGAATATATTTGGAGCACATTCCTAGGATTTTTTAGTACTTGGATGCTTGTTATTATTTATCTGCAATGCCCTAGATCTTGAAGTTACATGTTTAGACTCGTCCATGCAACGCCCGTCCATCCATCCCTATGCCTACCGCACTCGAATCCTACTGTTACTATTGCTACTGTTCACTGCTGCTATCACTGTTGTTGTTGCTTTGCTGTTTCTACTACCAAACTATTGCTACTGATAAACTTCTGTGAGCAAGAACTATTTCCAGGTGTAGTTGAACTGACAACTCAGTTGTTAAGGCTTGCAAGTATTCTTTGGCCCCCCTTGTGTTGAATCAATAAACTGGGTAATACTACCCGCGAAGACTGTTGCGATCCCCTACATTTGTGGGTCATCAAGACTATTTTCTGGCGCCGTTGCCGGGGAGCATAGCTTTATTTGTATGTTCACTTGGATCTATTATTGTTCACTGCTACTCCTTTCATCATGGGGAAGACTCCTGATGGAAAGTTCCCTATTTTACCATCCACTACAATAAGAGGTACAATCCTAAACACCCCTGCTGCTCTTGATTCACAGTCTGTTATAAGTAAGATTGTCACAACACCACCACATGCTCATGCTACACACACTGCTACTACTGCTGAATCTGAAACTGCTTTTGATACTCATGATATTACTTCTACTGTTCTTGATGCGAGTGGTTCATTAGGTCATTTTATAGATGCTACTATGGCTAGTCTAGGAAATAATGAAACTCCTAGTGAAGACACTGTTACACCTGTTAGCTCACCTGAGGCTAGTGAGAGTTATGATATTAATGATGGTTACACTGAGCTCACTTATGATTTTGTTGAAGAGTGCCGAAACACACATGGTACTAGTGCTATTAAGAGTCTTCTTGCTAGACGTACTATTATGCCTAAGTTGTCCTCTAATCCTAAGTTTGCCACTTCTCCCATAGATATTAAAGATAAAGATTATGATTTCTCTCTTGATTTGTGTTATTTAGATATTGTTGAGAAAGAATCTTTCTGTGGGACTGAAAATGAGAGTGTTGTGGCTCATATGAATGAGCTTTCTACTATGAGTGCTTTATTCTCTGATGATTTTAAGATGCGCAAGTACTTTGTTGCTAAGATCTTCCCCTTTTCACTAAAAGGAGAAGCTAGGGCTTGGTTTAATAGATTACCTCCTGGTTCCATTGATATCCCTGATTGTTTGATTGCTTCTTTCTTCCAGAAATATTTTCCTCCCAGTGCTAGACACACTGCTTTGCAGAGACTTTTTGATTTTAAACAGGGAGAAAAAGAGAAATTGCTCGAGTCATGTACAAGGTTATGTGCCTTGATTCATGCATATCCTAGATGTCCATTACCTAAGAATGAGTTGCTTGATATTTATTATAATGGACTAGCTGATGATTCTAGGACCTACCTAGATAGCTTTGCTGATTGTGTTTTAAGGAAAAGAACTCCTACAGATGCTGAAGAATTAATGGCTAAAATCAGCAAGAATTATGATGATTGAACTTCAACTGAACTGAATACACCTGAGCCTATTACTCCTGAACTAGATATTCCTGAACCAATTCCAACACCAACACCAAAGAAGAGCGGAATTATTGCACTAAATGATGAAGTGATGATGGAAGCTAAGAAGTGTCTAAAGGAGAAAGGTATTAGAGCTGAAGATGTGAAGAATCTACCTCCTATAGAAGAATTATGTAAGCCAATTCCCCACTCATCTACTATTGAGGTACACTCTCTCCAACACTTTGATGAAGGTGATATTCCCTATAGTAATCCTCCTGATCAATGCTTAGAGGAACTTGGCATTTTTATTGTTAAACAAGGTAATTTTAATAAACAAGTTCAGAATCATTTATTGGAAAACTCTAGAGCTATCAATGAGTTGAAAGATATTGTGGAAAGAACTTCAAATGATATTAAAATGCTTTGTAAACACTTTCAAATGGTTCAAACTCAACTTGATCAACTTGCTAAGGTACAAAAGGATATGCTAGTTAATGCTTCAGGAGATAAACATGCTTATGGAATTAAAACTAGGACTCGTATGGCTACTCAAGATCCTTTATTTCCTGAAGGACACCCTAAAAGAATTGAGCAGGACTCTCAACAAGTAGATAGTGGTAGTCCTCGTAAGAGAAAAAAAGAAACATAAGATAGTTGAGGAACCTGCTGTAGATCCTAATAGTATATCTGTCTCTAATGCTGAAACTGAGAGTGGTAATGATAAAAATGATGCTCCTGAAAATGAGGAAGTTGAGGAAGAACCTGATAAGCACACTAAGAACACTAGGTACACTAAGGAAGATTTTATTGCTCATAAACATGGTAAAGAGAGAGAACCTTGGGTACAGAAACCTATGCCTTTTCTAGGTAAGAAACACAAGTCAAAGGAGGAAGAACACTACAACAAGTTTTGTGAGTGGATGAAACCTTTATTTTTGCAAATTCCTTTAACTGATGCTATTAAGTTGCCTCCTTATTCAAAGTATATGAAGGATATTGTCTCTAATAAAAGGAAGATTCCTAATCAGGAGATTTTTACTTTGCTTGCTAATTACTCTTTCAATGGTAAGGTTCCAAAGAAACTTGGTGATCCAGGTATAGCAACTATTCCTTGCTCCATTAAGAACAATTATGTTAGAACTGCTTTATGTGATTTGGGAGCTGTAGTTAGTGTTGTGCCTTTTTCTCTCTACAAGAGACTCTATCTAGAAAAGCTGATACCAACTGATATATCTTTGCAAATGGCTGATAAGTCAACTACTATTCCTGTTGGTATATGTGAGGATGTTCCTATTCAAGTAGCTCATAATTGCATGGTTTTAACTGATTTTGTTGTGCTTGAAATGCCTGAAGATGATAACATGTCTATTATTCTTGGGAGACCTTTTCTTAATACTGCAGGTGCTGACATCAATTGCAATCAAGGAAAAGTAACTTTTAATATTAATGACAAAGAGCACACTGTCTATTTCCCCAAGAAGGTTGCTAAAATCTATTGGCTGAATTCCATTGAAAACGTTGAGAGCATCAAGGTTGAAGAAATATATTGTCCCATTCCACAAGAAAATTTTGAAACTATTATGATTGGGACCATTGCTATCAAGCTTGAGGTAACATAATCACTTGGTGGAATACAAAGTTTTGCTTCATTTAAGATTGTTTTGGTAACAAGACTTGGTCAACCTTGTTAACAAAAGGATTTTAATGAACAAAATAATGTTTTCAGTGTGGTTATTCTTTCTTTCTTTTACTCTTCTCCTTCCTAGTCTTTGCTTTAGTTTTAGTTTTGTTAGTTGTTTGCTTGTTTGAGTTTCTTAGAGCTCCTGTAGTTTGGCTTTTGGTTTGCTTTTGTTTCTTCTGAAAAAAACTGTTTCTGCGAGAAAATCAATTTTCATACCCTGAAAATTGGCCAAAATAAAGTTTCCCAAAAAATCGTAGAAAATACAAAATAATTTTTTCCTCGAAAAAGGGGCAGATAGGTACCTGAAGTGACCCAGGGGGACACCCCTGGGACCCACACCCATGGTAGGCGTGGCCTACCAGGAGGTGGCGCCTAGGGGGTCTGGCCCACCTGGGCCCCTCCAGGCTGCCTCCTCAAAGCCACCTTCTTTCTCTCTCCCGAAGAACACCGGAAAAATTGCTCAAGCTCGAGTTCTTGCTGTTCTTGCTCGCGATTTCGATCTCCTTATTCAGACCATCTCAAGTGCTGATTTTTGGAGGGATTGCTCCTTGGTATATGCCTCCTCCACTTGTCCAATTAGATTTGTGATTGGTAGATTGTATCTTGAGTATTTTGCTACTATAGGTGTCAGGTTGTTTGAGCTTGCATGCTTGTTCTATGCTTAGAAAATTTAATTTGATGCATGTGTAGTCCTATAGCAAGTTCCTATAGTGGTTTCTCATCGTTTATCAACTTAGAAATCACTTGGTTTAATGGTTGTCTAAAAATTTCAGCAAGGAAGATGAGTGCTTATCCACTGAACCAATATGACTTGATGGTGCATGAGACAATGAAGGTTCATCGTGAGGAGGCAGTTTTCCCTTCCATATATCCATGCCATGAATTTATGAGAGTTGCGGGGATCCTCCAAGGTTTCCAAACTATGGTTACAAATGCAGGGTTGGAACACTTTGTTGAAGGTGAACCATTCCAATATGTTAAGATAACCATGGCTTTTGTGCAGGACTTTCGATTCACTTGGTCTACTTCTAATCCCATGGTCCATTACAAAATATATAATATATCTGTCGACCTGCCTCTTGCTGATTTCTGTGCAGCAATTAGAGTATCTCTGTGGGGATCTGGTGAGAAGATCAAGGAAAGGCCCAAGTCACTTATTGATTTGTATGCTGAGATTTGCCAAGGTTTAGACTTCTCAAAGGAAGGTGGTAAAATTCAAAACATTCAGCTCCCAGCTATTAGATAATTTTCCTATTTCATTACCAAGTGTGTTCTTGCTAGAAAGACTGCTAGAAAGTTGTCTTCTTTTGATCTAGCTTTTATTGCAGCTGCTCTGAATAGGAATAGATCTTATAGCCTGGGTGCTTTGATAACTCACCGTCTCACCACCAACCGTGAGAAGGGTGGAATTTGTGGAGGCCTCATTGCTTCTAGGTTGCTAGCTTTCCATGGTTTAGAGCCTCACTATTCAGATTTTTGGCTTCCCATAGAGAGGCTTGATATGGAGTCCATGATTCAGCATGGTTTTGTTTCCTTGGGCGCTAATGTGAGAAGTTTACCGTATGAATTATCGTTTGCCTAGCAAGGTCAGAGAAAGGGTAGGACTACGAAAATAGTTTATTTGCCTGCACCTGCTTTGTTTAATTTTGATAACAGGCAAGGATGGTTGCTTACGGAGGAGGAGGTTGACACATATGTGGGGGAACTCTTCCAGCAAGAGGAGAATGTTGAAGAGGATGTCGAAGACAATTCGGTTCAGCACTCCAACTTGGGAGAGTCTTCATACCAGCATCCCTCATTTGATTGGGGCGCGTCATCTTCTTCATCGCAGGCGCCTGACTATGATCACTCCTATGATGACCCACCAGCTTGGGGTTACTACCCGTGCTATTGAGCCCCACTTAGGCCAAAATCCTAAGCTTGGGGGAGGTATACCGACATCACACTCATATATATATCATGTTCGGCCGGTTCTTTGCATATCCATTGTTTTCGCTTTCTTTTTGGTTCTTGTTGCTTCTTTCTCAAAAACACAAAAATACCAAAAGTATTTTCGTTGTTTCTCTTGGTTTGTTTCTTTCCTTTGGTTTGCCTTAAAAGAAAAATCCAAAAATATTTTGCTTTGTTTGCTTTGTTTTGTTTGTTTCTTGTTTGGTTCGTTTTTCTTTGTTTGCTTGTTTCTAAAAAACTGAAAACACCAAAAATATTTGTTGTTCTTCTTTGGTTTTGTGAGTTCTTTGCAGGGTTCAGCCGTTCTCAGTGGATTATGGTTTCATGTTATCATTCATGTCACACAAGTGAAGAGCAATAATGAAGATTAAGACAACTCGAGGAGTGGTAAGAGGCTGGTAACGAACTCTTTCTGTTTCATTTTTGTACATATACTCATCATTGTGAGCATGGTTAGCATGTTTGTGTAAGGTGTATGTCATTATGGATGCTTAGTAGTTCTTGATTGTCTATGACTAGATCTAGCTTGCTAATAGTTTGTAGCATGTCACATGAATGTTTGCTTGCATTGTTTTATTCATACTTTGGTATGATATTGTGGTATCCTCCTCTGACTGTTCATGTGAATCGACCTGGCACATGCTCACGCATGCATATGACTAATCAATAGTCAGTAAGCCTCGATGATTTATTTTGCCACAGAGTTCTTGTATCACTTTCATGTCATAATTAGTCTTATTTTGTTGCAAGCATGATTATGACAGCTATTGCTCTCTCGTTTGTCCCTCCCTCTCTATTGCTAGCCTTCACTTGCACTGAGCATGTGCTCTACATGTGCTTCCAACTCCCCCAAACCAATATTGCCAGTTGTTTCCACCATACCTACCTATTAGCATCGTTTGCTACTTCAATGCATATTTTATATGTTGTGTTTTCTTCCAAAATAAAATGTTTGTCTGTTTTGAGAAAGTTAGTTAGTAAAGCTCTCACGAACTTGATGGCACACTTTATTTTGTGCACTTAATAATCCTGAACCATTGTGACTAGTCCATGAAAGTTATATGCTTGCAAATTATATGATGGGAGTCAGCAAAACCGTGTTGTCACGGGGAATGTTTTCAACACCTTTTAGATATATTTATATCTAGTTGATACCTTGCTCTTTTGTCTGTGGATGTCAACAATGCGAAATGAAAGGGGGACTTGTGAGTCCATGGAGTTTGTATTCTGTGTTAGAGAAACGCCTGGTCCGCTAGCCTAAGCCATGCCTAATCATGGTGGAAACTTGCAGCATCACCATAGTGAGTCATCTATGAAGCATCCTCAATAAAAAACTATGAATATAGTAAATAAAAAGATTGCCGAGATGCTCATTGTCTGCTTGCCTTGTCATTTTGGTTATGGGAAAGCTCCTGTACCATGTGCAAGGGGTACCCGTTGGCGGTTCTCGATGATATGCAAATACTTACAATGACAAGAACTTGCCTGGACCCAAAGTTGAGTAGTATGCGGAGTTGCCCTTGCACTCAAGGGACTCGGGATTTCCAGTCTATGGTCTGTCAAGCATATAATTCAGAGTGGACCTCACTTTCACCTTAACCACATAAAGATGCTTATGATAGGGGCAATGAGATCTCAAAGCTAATGTGTACCTTCCTTTCACCATTTGGAAGCCTTTCAAAACCTTTCAAAACCGTTTTCACAACCTTGTTGAGTCACCACTTATTCTATGAGAACCTTCTTGAGAGCATAGTTGTCATTCTTGTGTTTGTCTCAAAACTCTTCAAACAAAGGCAAGCGAGATACCACTCTATCATACCTTATTATGAGCATTGCAATGTTGCTTATGTTTATGTTTCATGCTACTTATTATTCTTGAGTTGGTTTCTCTTCATAGCTTGCAATGACTATTGAGTGGACTTAGTTGCATACTCTTTATTATGAATTGGCTAGGCATCTACTCCTGTGTTGAGAATATTTACATCATATGAAGCAATGTGTTCGTGAAAGTTCCTTTATCGCACTCAGTTTTCAACTGAATTGCTTGAGGACAAGCAATAAGCTAAGCTTGGGGGGAGTTGATACGTCCAAAATATATCTACTTTCTCGAACACTTTGCTATTGTTTCTTCTCTAAACTTGTGTGATTTAGATACAACTAACACGGACTGACGCTGTTTTCAGCATAATTACTTTGGTGTCTTGTTTTTGTGCAGAAAATCAACTATCAGGAAAACCCCTGGAAAATATGCCAAAAACTATATTTCACCAGAAGATCCACGGAGCTAGAAGGAGAGACGGAGAGGGGGCCTGGGGGGCCCAGACCCACCCTAGGCGCGGGCCCACCACTAGCCGTGCCTGGAGGGGTGCAGCCTCCCCAGGCATCCCCTCAGTCTCCCTCTGCGCCTATAAGTTGTCTTTCGACCTAAAAACCGAGGGGGGTTTGATAGTTTTCCAGAAAGAGTTCCGATCCGCCGCCGTCACCAGAAACTAAGATTCGGATCCAGAAACTCCGTTCTGGCACCCTGCCGGGACGGGGAATTTGGAGAGGATCATCGCCATCATCATCACCTACGCATCTCCATCAACCACCAATGTTTCCCTCATCCATGAGTGATTAATCCCCCGCTGTAGGCTTGGGGATGGTAGGGATGAGTTCTATCATGTAATCGAATATGATTGTTAGGGCATAGTGCCTAGTATATCTTGTGCTATTTGACTTTGTTGCAACTTTTTGTGCTTAATGCTTGTCACTAGGGCCCGAGTGCCATGATCTCAGATCTGAACTTATTATTGAATCATTATGATAGTATTGTTTGTGATCTTATCTGCAAGTTGTGTACACATATCATTGTCTGGATCCAAAGGCCCCAAAGTGACAATAATTGGGACAACCGAAGGGTATGGTTGTGGTGTGAGGATCACATGTGTTCACAGAGTGTTAATGCTTTGCTCCGGTGCTCTATTAAAAGTCGCACCTTAATTGCCAGTAGTTCCCTAGAGGCCCCGCTGCCACGGGCTGGCTGGACAGAAGATGTTGTGCAAGTTCTCATTGCGAGCACGTATGACTATATTTGGAGCACATGCCTAGGATTGTTTAGTACTTGGATGCTTGTTATTATGTGTCTGCAATGCCCTAGATCTTGAAGTTACATGCTTAGAATCGTCCATGCAACGCCCGTACATCCATCCCTATGCCTAACGCACTTGAATCCTACTGTTACCGTTACTGTTACTATTGCTACCGTTCACTGTTGCTATCACTGCTGTTGTTGCTTTGCTGTTTCTACTACTAAACTGTTGCTACTGATAAACTTCTATGAGCAAGAACTATTTACAGGTGCAGCTGAACTGACAACTCAGTTGTTAAGGCTTGCAAGTATTCTTTGGCTCCCCTTGTGTCGAATCAATAAATTGGGTAATACTACCCGCAAAGACTGTTGGGATTCCCTACACTTGTGGGTCATCAGCAAGCATGGATGTGCCGCTGATTTGCGGTGCTAGGACTTCCTCTCGATCTTGAGATCGACAAGAGTTCATCTATATCATCCATGAGTACAACCTTGTTAAACTTTGTCGGTCTTCAAGGGTATGTTCTCTACGGATGTATATCCGCCCGTTGCTTGTATCTAGTAGATAGATCTTGGTACATAGTTGTTCCCATCGTAGGAATTTTTTTGTTTTCTATGCTGCAAACCCTACAGTGGTATCAGAGCCAGATCTATGCGTAGATGCTTTGCACGGGTAGTACACATATGAGTATGTGGGCGATGATGATCATGTTATTGCTTCTTATTTGTACTTTTGATATTGGTGGCTTAGTGGGATGAAGTGGCCCGGACAAACTTTACATGTCCTCGCACATGAGACCTGTTCCATGCTTGGCATGCAACTAGTTTTGCATAAGTGGCTAGCGGGTGTCTATCTCTCCTATTATAGTCAATATCTAATTTGCAACGAGTTGTCAATAATTTGGTTATCCTCGTTGTGGTTCCATGTTCGTAGGTAAGAACGGTTCTATCTTCGAAAGCTCCAAGCCACGTAAAACTTGCAATGGATAAATTAAAAGAGTCTAATTTAGATTGTTGCTGGGCTAGTGTCATGATATGGTGATGTTGTAAGTAAAAGTATAAGTCGATACTCTTACAACACGCATAATGTGTAAGTTCCATATACCTTGGCCTTACACATAAAGGAATGATGAAGATCATACCACGATGCACATGATGATGATCAAGTGCAAGAACCATATTATTTCACTTTTCACATACGATGCTTGTTGCATCTTATATCGCTTGTTTGGCATTTTATTAGCATAATAAAATGATCACTCATTTAGATATCAAGATAAAATGTGTTCTCCCTTAAGTATGCACCGATTATGTTTTGCTGCTCCAAGACATCACGTGATGATCGGGTGTTCTTGGATCCATGATCATATTTTGGGTGTAAGACAGTTTTACACACGTGAATACTAAGGTTCTTACTTGGCGAGACTAGAATGTACAGACATGGCCTCGGAACACGGTCCGAAAGGTTAAACATGAGTCATGTGAAGATATGATGCCCATATAGATGCTCGCCTTTGAGCTACACCGACTCACGTGATGATCGAACTTGGTGTAGTGGATTTGGTTCATGTAATCACCAAAAAGGCATGAGGGATGTTGTTTTTGAGTGAGAGTTAATTCTTAGTTTGGATTAGTTGAACTCGATCTATCATAAACTTAGTCTAAACTTTACAAATTCTGTTGTAGATGGCACCACCTGCTTTTAATTTAATGTGTTCATGGAGAAAGAGAAACTTGCAACGAACGGTAGAAACTTTATCGACTGGGCTATGAATTTGAGGATTCTCCTCTCTTCTGCACAAAAGCAATATGTGCTAGAAGCGCCGCTAGGCCCCCCACCATTCGATGATGCCCCTAACGAGGAAAAATGCCTATCAGACTCGTCAGGAGGACCACATCTTAGTTCATTGCGGCATATTGTATGGGATAGAGCCAGAACTTTGAAAGCGTTTCGAAAACGGCAATGCCTTTGATACAATGGGTGAGTTCAAAATGATTTTCGACACCCATGCTGCTGTAGAGAGTTATAATGCTTCAGAAAAGTTCTTTAGCTGCATGATGGAAGAGAACAACTCCGTTAGTGAGCACGTACTCAAGATGTCGGGGTAGGCCAATAAGCTTGCATCCTTGGGAATATCGATCCCCATTGACTTAGGCATACATCGTGTTCTCCAATCTCTGCCACCTAGCTACAAGAGCTTCATGATGAACTATAACATGCAGGGCATGAAGAAGTCTCTCCCCGAGCTTCTGTCAATGCTTAAGACTGTAGAGGTGGAAATCAAGAAGGAACATCAAGTGTTGATGATCAATAAGACTACCGGTTTCAAGAAAGACAGGAAGGGTAAACATAAGGGAAATAAGGGCGGCAAACCGGTTGCCGTACCTAAAAAGAAATCCCAAGTTGGCCCTAAGTCTGATACCGAGTGCTATTATTGCAAGGGGTCTGGCCACTGGAAGCGCATATGCCCCAAGTATTTGGCAGACAATAAGGCCGCCAAGGCAAATAAAGGTATATACGATATACATGTTATTGATGTGTACTTGACTAGTACTCGCAATAGCACCTGTGTATTTGATACCGAATCGGTTGCTATGTAACTCGGATCAGGGGCTATAGAACAAGTGAACGCTAGCAAGGGGTGAGGTCAAGATGTGTGTCGGCAACGGATCAAGCGCTGATGTGATCGCTGTCGGAACGCTACCTCTCCACTTACCATCGGGATTAGTTATAAACTTGGATAATTGTTATCTGGTGCCTGCACTGAGCATGAACATTGTATCCTGATCATGTTTGATGCCAAGTGGTTATTCATTTAAATCCGAAAACAATGGTTGTTCGATTTATTTGAATTATATATTTTATGGTAATGCACATGTGATGAATGATTTATTTTTGTTGGATCTCAATAATAGTATTACACATATTCATAATGTTGATGCTAAAAGGATTAAACTTGATGATGATATATCCGCATATATGTGGCACTGCCGTCTAGGTCATATTGGCGTTAAATGCATGAAGAAGCTCCATTCGGATGGACTTTTGAAATCACTTGATTTCGTATCATTTGATACATGTGAGCCATGCCTTATGGGCAAGATGACTAGAACGCCGTTTTCTGGTTCAATGGAATAGGCGACAGATTTATTGGAAATCATACACTCTGACATGTGTGGTCCAATGAGTATGTCGGCGCAAGGTGGATATTGTTATTTTGTTACTTTCACAGATGATTTGAGTAGATACAGTCATATCTACTTGATGAAATACAAGTCTGAAACCTTTGAGAAATTCAAGGAATTTCAGAATGAAGTGGAAAATCATCGTAATAGAAAGATCAAATTTCTATGGTCTGACTGTGGAGGTGAGTATCTAAGTTACGAGTTTAGCACACATATGAAAGAGTGTGGAATAGTTTCAAAACTCACACCTGCCGGAACACCACAGTGAAATGGTGTGTCGGAACGTTGTAATCCTACTTTACTAGATATGGTTCGATCTATGATGTCTTTGACGGACTTGCCACTGTTATTTTGGGGTTATGCACTAGAAACTGTTGCATTCACTTTAAATCGTGCACCATCTAAATCCGTTGAAAAGGCATCGTATGAATTGTGATTTGGAAACAAACCTAAGCTGTCATTTCTTAAAGTTTGGGGATGCGATGTTTATGTGAAGAAACTTCAACCAGATAAACTCGAACCCAAAGCAGAAAAATGCGTCTTCATAGGATACCCTAAGGAAACTATTGGGTATTCCTTCTATCACAGATCCAAGGGCAAGGTTTTCGTTGCCAAGAATGGATCCTTTCTAGAGAAAGAGTTTCTCGCGAAAGGCGTGTGTAGTCGGAAGGTAGAACTCGAAGAGGTTGTATAACCTTCTCTTCATAATATGGCGAGTAGCACACGCCGGAAGCCGTTCCGGATTCGACTTCACCAAATAAAGAGGGAACTAACGATAATGATCATGAAGCTCCGAAATAAAATACTACCGAACCTCGCGGGTCTAGCAGGACGCGTGCAGCTCCCGAGCTGTACAGAAATCCTATTATGAATTTCATAGTCGATAAAATTGATGACCCTGCAATGTATGAAGAAGCGATGACGAGACCAGATTCCAACAAATGGCTAGAAGCCATGAAATCCGAGATGGAATCCATGTACGAAAATCAGGTTTGGACCTTGGTGGACTTACCTCATGACCGAAAGGCCATGGAGAATAAATGGATTTTTAAAAGGAAAACTGATGCTGATGGTAATATAACCGTCTATAAAGCTTGACTTGTCGCAAGGGTTTTGACAAATTCAAGGAGTTGTCTACGATGACACATTCTTTCCCGTAGCGATGCTAAAGTCAGTTAGGATTATGTTAGCAATTGTTGCATATTTTGACTATGAGATATGGCAGATGGATGTCAAAACTGCATTCCTCAATGGCAACATTGAAGAAGAGTTGTACATGGTACAACCAAAGGGTTTTTTCGATCCTAAGGATGATGACAAGGTATGCAAGCTTCAGCGATCCATCTATGGACTGAAGCAAGCATCCCGAAGTTGGAATCTCCGCTTTGATGAGGTGATCAAAGAGTTTGGATTTATCCAAACTTATGGAAGGCTTGTATTTACAAGAAAGTGAGTGGGAGCAATGTGGCATTTCTGATATTATATGTGGATGACATATTACTGATCGGAAATGATATAGATCTTTTAAACAGTGTTAAAAGTTATCTAAACAGCAAATTTTCAATGAATGACCTAGGTGAAGCGTCATACATATTAGGCATAAAGATCTATAGGGATAGATCTAGGTGCCTAATAGGGCTATCACAAAGTACATACCTTGATAAGATTTTAAAGAAATTTAAAACGGACGGAAGTAAGAAAGGGTTCTTATCTATGTTGCAAGGCAAGACATTGAGTAAGACACAAAGTCCGGCTACGGTGGAAGAAAGAGAGATAATGGACAATGTCCCCTATGCTTCAGCCATAGGCTCTATAATGTACGCCATGCTATGTACAAGACCGGATGTGGTACATGCTATTAGTTTAACTAGTAGATACCAATCTGATCCAGGATCGGAACACTGGATAGCGGTCAAAAATATCCTTAAGTACTTAAGAAGAACTATGGATATGTTTCTCGTGTACGGAGGTGAAGAAGAGCTCGTCGCTAAGTGTTATGTCGACGCTAGCTTCGACACCGATCCAGATGAATTTAAGTCTCAATTTGGATACGTATTTCTCATGAATGGTGGAGCGGTTAGTTGGAGGAGTTCAAAACAACCCGTGGTGGCAGGATCAACAACGGAGGCCAAATATGTTGTTGCTTCGGAAGCGGCTTAGGAAGAAGTTTGGATGAAGGAACTCGTAAACAAACTAGGTGTGGTTGCGAGCACGTTGGACCCAATGGTGATCTATTTTGACAACAATGGAGCCATATCCAATGCCAAAGAACCAAGGTCTCACAAGAATTCCAAGCATATTAAGCGCCGGTTTCACTCCATCCGCGAGCATGTCAAGGATGGAGATATAAAGATTTGTAAAGTACACACAGATATCAATGTAGCATATCCGTTGACTAAAACTCTTCCTAGAGCAAAACATGATCAACACCAGAACTCCATGGTTGTTAGTTTTATCACTGTGTAACTAAATTATTGTCTGTAGTGCAAGTGGGAGACTGAAGGGAATATGTCCCGAGAGGCAATAATAAAGTTGTTATTATGTATATTCCAAATATATGATATATGTTTATTTTGCATGCTATAATTGTATTAATACGGAAACGTTAATACATGTGTGTTTAATAAACAAACAGAAAATTCCTAGTTATGCCTCTCTTATAACTAGGTCGTTGATTAACAAGATGATCAAGTTTTCCTAATCATGGACATTGGATGTTGTTAATAACAAGGTCACAACATTATTGTAATGGTGTGATGAACATTCATCTGAAGTATAGCATTATGATCAAAGCCACTAAGTTTATATTGCTATAACATCATACGAAGTAATCCTAGTTCTTAGACCATGAGATCATGTCAATCACTAACAGTGGAAGAGTATCTTGATAACATCAAACGTCACACCGTAACATGGTGATTATAAAGATGGGTTCAGTGCTACTAAAGTGTTATGTTGAGGCCCATGGATCAAGAGTGGAATTTGTTCATCCCAATGATGGATAGATATACTCTGGGCCCTCTCGGTGATATCACATTGGTTAGCTTGCAAGCAAGTGATTTGATCACTAGAATGTTATATCACGGGAACGATAAAAGATTACATGTCAGTAACGAGATCAAACAAGTATGAAGATACCGATGATCGAATCTCGGATATGTAATATATCGCAAGACAAAGGGATTAAGGTTCTAACGTAAAAGGTTCGCACGATCACAAGAAAGTCATCATTGAATGTGTGGGAGTCAGTATGGATCTCCAGGTCCCGCTTCTGATTATTGATCTGAGAGGGTCTCAATCATATTGGCATTATTCGCGAACCGTCGGGTGACACACTGATGCGGCGCTGAGTTGATGTAGGAGCGCTTTGTTGGGAACCACAAGAGCAAGGTGTGAAGCGGCACAACAACAAGTTTTCCCTCAGTAAGGAACCGAGGTTATCGAACCAGTAGGAGGAAGGAAACGTCACACAGGTGTTGCAAGCAACGCGGAGACCTGCACAACACAAACTCAAGACTTTGCCCCAACGAATCAATGAGGTTGTCAAGCTCACCGGTTTGCTGTAACAAAGGATTAAACATATGGTGTGGAAGGTAATGGTGGTTTGCAACAAGTAAACAAGTAACAGTGGAAGATGTATCAATGGTAAAGATTGGACTGGGGTCCATAGTTCACTAGAGGTGCTCTCCTTAGATAAACAACATGGCATGAAGGGTAAACAAAATTACAGCAGGGCAATTGACAGGAACTGAGCTAGGCATAACAATGTAATACCAGACAAAAAGATCCTATGAGATTCGATTGGGCAATACAACAAGATACATAGACCGACATCCAACTGCATCTATGACTAGAAGTCCACCATTGGGTTATCATCCGAACCCCCTCCAGTATTAAGTTGCAAGCAACAGACAACTGCTTTAAGCAAAGTGTGTAAGGTAAACAATCCACTTGTTCCATGAACAAGAGACCGTTGTTATCTCCCTAGTAGAAACATCACATCTACAACCTAAGAGATTTCTGTCACTTCCCTTGAAAACTAGATGCATGAACCCACTATCGAGCATAAATACCCCGTCTTGGAGTCACTAGCAACTACTCGACCAAGATAGCTACTAACAACGGAGAGCATGCAAGATCAAAAACAACACAGACATGATAGAATCATAAAGACAAAACCATTAATCAATCTAACATAGTAATCTCAATATCCATCGGATCCCCGCAAACACAACATGCATGATTACAAATAGATGAGATCTTGATCATGAACGTAGCTCACAAGATCTATACATGAAAGCACAAGGAGGAGATACAACCATCTAGATACTACATGGACCCATAGTACAAGGTGGAACTACTCACGCATCATACCAGATAAGAAGGCTTCCGGGATGATCTCCCCTCCGGCAGGGTGCCGGGAAGAACTTCAGACCCTCCCCCCGATATAGGGACGATGGTGGTGGTGGCTACAGACGGTTTCATGGATTTTTGATTGGGTGCCTAGGGTTTCTGAATCGGGGGCTTCTTATAGGCAAAGAGGCGAGGCTAGGTGGCGACCAGGGGGCCACAGCCTGCCTAGGCGTGGGCCCACCCCTAGCCACGCCTAGGGGGGGTTGTCTGCCCTGGCTTGCCTCTCCGTCTCGTCTTCTGGATTCGTGTCCCCCACGATAAAATATTGACTTTGGCTTTTGTCCCGTCCAATTCCGAGAATATTGATTTTCTGCCTTTCTGGAACCAAAAACAGAAGAAAACAGGCAACTGGCACTATGGCAACTTGTTAATAGGTTAGTTCCAGAAAAGATATAAAAACACCTCAAAGTGTAGATAAAGCAAAGTAGATACTAAACAAGCATGGAACATCAAAAATTATAGATACATTTCCGACGTACCAAGCATCCCCAAGCTTAACTCCTGCTCGTCCTCGAGTAGGTAAGTGATAAAAAGAATAATTTTTGAGGTGACATGCACCATCAAAACCAAGATCAAACCATTTGCAAGCATTGAAAGCTGGGATTAAAGAACTCTAAACATGTTCATTAAAGATGGAGTTCTAACAATAGGACAAAGTAACTATGCATGCAACATGAAATGCTACAAACAAAGATCATGAATAACATGCATTGAAAGACGTTTGTTTGTTTCACATACAGAAAACATGGAATAGTGGCAATCGGCTTGTCCCCCATAGAGTAGAAAATAGATGCATAGGACACCTTCAAAGTTCACAAGGGTGACTAGAAACAAATAGCACAAGAACAAGTAATATCACAGTATGCATCAATCAATAAGTTTTGGGACACTGCACATAGAACTAAGAATGGCAACTATGCTCTCTTAATGGTTCCTAAAGGTAGAAGGTGAAGACTCAATTGTAGTGGAAGAAAGGCCCTTCATAAAGGAAGCAGGGATTTCAAGTTTCAAATAGAGCTTCCAAAAATTATGGTACTTGTTAGCTTTTAGCCCTCATTGCCCCTATCATAAGCATCTTGAAGTGATTAAGGTTAAAGTGAATAAACTATGGAGTATATGCTTGACAAAGTATAAGTTGGCAATCTCAAGGCCCTTGAATACGAGGGCCACACCTCATGCTACTCAACTTCAGTCACCTGTAAGTTCTTGTCATTGTAAGTACATGCATATCATAGAGAACCGCCAACGGGGTACCCTTTGCACATGGTACAGGAGCTATCCCATAACCAAAATGACAAGGCAAGCAGACAATGAGCATCTCAGCGATCTTTTTATTTACTATATGCATAGCTTTTTATTGAGGATGCTTCATAGATAGCTCACTATGGTGATTCTGCAAGTTTCCACCATGATTAGGCATGGATTAGGCTAGCGGCCCAGGCGTTTCTCTAACACAAAATACAAACTCCATGGACTTACAAGTTCCCTCTTTATTTCACACCGGTGACATCCATAGACAAAAGAGCATGATATCAACTAAGTACAAAGTACAAGTGCAACGTTGAAAACGTTCCCCATGACAGCATGGTTCTGCTAATTCCAACGTATAAGTGCAAGAATATACAACATAGACAACACAATGGTTCAAGTTTATTAGGGGCAAAGAATATAAAGTGTGCCATCAAGTTTGTGAGGGCTTTAATCACTAAGTTTTCACATAACAAAATAGTTTTTAATTGGAAGATAGCTGAAAACAAGAATATACTTGGAATGATGTAACACACCATGCATAGGAGTTTATAGTGGACACTTTGTAAAAACTTGGTTTATTGGCAGTTGGAAGCATGAGTAGAGCTTACTCATACAAGTGGAGGCTAGCAAAAGACTAGGAGCAACCAACTAAGAGAGCATAATGGCCATAATCATGCAGAGCAACAAAGCATTACTAATCAAAGCATAGAGTGGTAATACAAGTCAAGGACTAAATGATCATAGAGGCTATGGTGACTTGTTCATAGTCATAACATGGTGTGAGCATGTGCCAAGTCAACCCAAACGAAGCATCAAAGGAGAATACCACAATACTATGCTTTTGTATGCTAAAACAACGCATAATTTCTTCAAGGCACACTAAGCAATCCCAATTGTTTGGAACAAAATAGGCTCTAGCAATAATCACAAAGCATAAGATCAAAACAACACCTAGCATGTCATGATAAAGTCTAAATCACAGTCAATGCAAGCTCCTCTTGCACTTTCAAGCAGGAACTTCCTACTCCTTTCCAACACCAAACGACTTATTTGAAACAACACAGTGAGAACGGGGGTTCCAAACTAATTTATTCAAGCAAACTAAAGAAACTATGCAAAGCAAACGAAAACTAATATGCTCCAAGAACAACACAACTTTGCATGAAACAATAAAACCGAAGTGTCTAGACAGACCTGGGCTTTTTATTGATGAAGAAGGGGATGCCTTGGGCATCCCCAAGCTTTGACGCTTGTACCTCTTGGATATTTCTTGGGGTGACACCGGGGTGGAATCCCCATGATTGAGCTTTTGTCCATTCTTCATCTCATTACATCATTCACTCTTTACACCTGAAATTTTTCCTTCATACAAAATTTTACACAATCTTCGTTAGCAACATTAGTGTATTCAAAAGATATTAGACCTTAGGAAAAGCTTTGGAACAACAAAACTTTTCACTAAAAGCACAATATACTGTAGCAACTCCTTCAAAAATCTCAATTCCCCAAAATAGAACTCAAAAAGGAATCAATAAGAAGCAAATGCAAATAATGGCAGAAATCTATCAAAACAGACCAGCAGATAGAAACCGATTTTTTTGAAAATCTTCTGTTGCTAAAATAAAAAAGTGTTGAACTAACGAAAGTTATCTAACATACTAGGGGATTTATTCGTAAATTATCATCTCAATCCGAGTTACAAAGACTCCTCAAGAATTTTTATGGTGGAGGACAGAAATCTGTTTTGGGACAGCAACTCCCCAAATCTTACTTCCCTCTCATTAGAGGTCATTAAAAAAAGGATAAGGAGAGGTAATTACTGAAGTAATAACTCCCAAGACTCAAGGAAACTCTTGGGTTATCTCTCAACAATTACTTTTCTTTAACGCCTTTAAGTTAGGCTTGATAGTTTGAAAAGATGCTCACATAAGAAATATGAATTGAAGAAAGAGAGCATCAAGAAGCAAATTCAAAACACATTTATGCCTAACCCACTTCCTATGCATAGGAATCTTGTAAAGAAACAAGTCATGAAAGCACAAAGCAACAAGCATAGGAAATCAAAACAAGTGCAACTTCAAAATTTTCAACATAAGAGAGGGAACTTAATATTATTGAGATGCATAAAAGCATGTTTCCCTCTCTCATAATAACTTTCAGTAGCATCATGAATAAACTCAACCATATAACTATCACATAAAGCATGCTTTTCATGATATACAAACACATAATTTCTATCAAGCTCAAAAATAGTGGGATTAAAAACTTCAAACCCACTTTTAACAATTTTATAACAAGAAGACTGATCATTCAATATAGGACCATCATCTAGAGCTTTATCATAAACATTTTATAAGAAAAAATCTTTAGTACCATGCATTTCTAAGTTAGGCACAAATATAGGATTATCATAGATAACAGGAGCATAACTATTATCACAAGTTTTACCCATAGCAGATATTTCAAAAGAGTCCACAGGAACATAACATTCATCCTCCTTTGGTAAGCATGGGGGACAATCAAATAATGTAAGAGGTAAAGAGTTACTCTCATTAGAAGGTAGACATGGGTAGATCCATTCTTCCTCCTCTTGACCATCACTCTCCTCCTCTTTTTCATCTAATGAGCTTTTAGTTTCAGCAAATTCTTCTTCCATAGGCTCCTGCAAGGCATTGGTATCTTCCATTTGTGGAAAGCACCTATTAAAATATTCAAATATATAGCCATTTTATTTCTTGAATTATCAAAGCAAAATTTAAGTATCTCATAAACCTCATAATCATAAGGTGCATCATCAGTATTTTCAAGCAAACTGGCAAGTTCAAAAGCACCCTTGAAAGCAATAAATTATTCAATTTGCTCCACATCATAAAAATCATAATTTCCTTTAACATAAGAAGATATGGTAACATTATCATTATACTCACATTAAAAAGGCAGATGTTTATACCTCCTACAACAACAAGATTTATCAAAGCAATAAGTAACATTATAAGTAGAGCACACCTCTCTAGCAATAGTATTCAATTTATAAATTTGTTCCCATAAGTGTTTCCCTTTTTGTGACAAACGATGCTCCTTATAATAATACTTTTGTTCTTCCGTGAACCCACCTTGCCAATAAGAACTAGTTTCAAAGAAACCATCCATCTATAGAAAGCATGACAAATCAAGGCAACAACAGACCAACAACTAGAGTAGGAACTAATATTTTTGTGTTTTTGAATAAAGAAAGCAAACCAAACTAAACTATTTTTTTAGTTTTTGATAAAAAGAGGCAAACAAAACCAAGCAAATGAAACTAAGCAAACTAAAAACAAAGTAAAGAGAAAGGAAGTGGAGGAATCCCCTTGTGAAGACATCCTTAGCCTCCCCGGCAACGGCGCCAGAAAAGGCTTGATGCGGCGCTGAGTTAATGTAGGAGCGCTTTGTTGGGAACCCCAAGAGCAAGGTGTGAAGCAGCACATCAACAAGTTTTCCCTCCGTAAGAAACCGAGGTTATCAAACCAGTAGGAGGAAGGAAATGTCACACAGGTGTTGCAAGCAACGCGGAGACCTACACAACACAAACTCAAGACTTTTTCCCAACGAATCAGTGAGGTTGTCAAGCTCACCGGTTTGCTGTAACAAACGATTAAACGTATTGGTTTGGAAGATAATGGTGGTTTGCAACAAGTAAACAAGTAATAGTGGAAGATGTATCAATGGTAAAGATTGGACCGGGGTCCATAGTTCACTAGACGTTCCCTACTTAGATAAACATGGCATGAAGGGTAAACAAATTACAACAGGGCAAATGACAGGAACTGAGCTAGGCATAAAATGCAATACCAGACAAAAAGATCCTATGAGATTCGATTGGGCGATACAACAAGATACATAGACCGACATCCAACTGCATCTATGACTAGAAGTCCACCATTGGGTTATCATCCGAACCCCCTCCAGTATTAAGTTGCAAGCAACATACAACTGCTTTAAGCAAAGTGTGTAAGGTAAACAATCCACTTGTTCCATGAACAAGAGACCGTTGTTTTCTCCCTAGTAGCAACATCACATCTACAACCGAAGAGATTTCTGTCACTTCCCTTGAAAACTAGATGCATGAACCCACTATCGAGCATAAATACCCCGTCTTGGAGTCACTAGCAACTAGTCGGCCAAGATAGCTACTAACAACGGAGAGCATGAAAGATCAAAACCAACACAGACATGATAGAATCATAAAGACAAAACCATTAATCAATCTGACATAGTAATCTCATATCCATCGGATCCCCGCAAACACAACATGCATGATTACAAATAGATGAGATCTTGATCATGAACGTAGCTCACAAGATCTATACATAAAAGCACAAGGAGGAGATACAACCATCTAGCTACTACATGGACCCATAGTCCAAGGTGGAACTACTCACGCATCATACCGGAGAAGAAGGCCTCCGGGATGATATCCCCTCTGGAAGGATGCCGGGAAGAACTTCAGACCCTCCCCCCGATATAGGGACGATGGTGGCGGCGGCTACAGACGGTTTCGTGGAGTTTTGATCGGGTGCATAGGGTTTCTGCATCGGGGGCTTCTTATAGGCGAAGAGGAGAGGCTAGGTGGCGACCAGGGGGGGCACACCCTGCCTAGGCGCGGGCCCACCTCTGGCCGCGCCTAGGGGGGTTTGGCCGCCCTGGCTTGCCTCTCCGTCTCGTCTTATGGATTCGTGTCCCCCACGGTAAAATATTGACTTTGGATTTTGTCCCGTCCAATTCCGAGAATATTGATTTTTTGCCTTTCTGAAACCAAAAACAGAAGAAAACAGGCAACTAGAAGTGTGGCAACTTGTTAATAGGTTAGTTCCAAAAAAGATATAAAAACACCTCAAAGTGTAGACAAAGCAAAGCAAAGTAGATACTAAACAAGAATGGAACATCAAAAATTATAGATACGTTTCTGACGTATCACACACTTAAGAGACACCGACACCATTTGGAACAAAAAGTTTCATGTCGAAAAGCGCGGGAATTTATTTCACTAGACACCAGAATCGTTTCGGGTGAAATTGCTAAAAGTGTTTCTGCATGTGAAATGAAATACTAGCAAGGGGTTATATGTGAATGTTTGTCTATTAAAGTAATTGACAAAATTCTGAATGAATAAAAGGAGTTTTATTTAAAAGAGAGATTATATTAAATGTTGTGGGAATTTAATGGAATATGAGTGGGATTTTGAGTGGAGAAATGAAGGGGCTAAAAGTGAGTGGATGTTCCACCCACATGAATGGAGGGAGGGGAAAGGGGCAGCCCCATGCGCCAGCCACCCCCTTGGGGTTCCCCCTCCTCCTATATACAGCCCCCCTCTTCCTCTCACACGTCCTCGTGAAGGATCTCTCTCCCCCTCTAGTTTATTCCCCATGGTCTTGGACTAGCGAGATACATGTTCGCGGTGGCTTTTCGGCAAGAAAGAGTTGTTGCTTCCGCTGCATCGCTGGAGCGAGGAGGCGGAGGTTGCTTGGTGTCTCGGACGTGTGTGCGAGCACGGACGCGCCGCTAATTTGTGGCGCTAGGAATTCCTCTCGATCTTGAGATCGGCAAGCATTCGTCTACATCATCCACGAGTACAACCTCGTTAAACTTTGTCGGTCTTCAAGGGTATGTTCTCTACGGATGTATATCCGCCCGTTGCTTGTATCTAGTAGATACATCTTGGTACATAGTTGTTCATATCGTAGAATTTTTTTTGTTTTCTATGTTGCGAACCCTACAACGCGATCTAGGAGCTGCCAAAGCCGAAACGCAGCGAACACCAGGATATCCCATTGTACGCTCCGCGCCATCCCCACCGCCAAGACCACCACATCGCTCACCGTAGAGCCGTCCGCGTAGTACACCTTCCAGGGCCACCGCCCCGGCATCCACGAACTCGATCCCATGACTTGACCAACACATGGCAAAGGCGTCAGATTGGAAAGGGTAGGGCAGCACCAAAGCTAATAGACACCAGGTCACACGGCAGCCCAGGGAAGGGGGGTCGTCCTCCGCCCAGACACATAGTAGGACCCATTAGGCCTAGATCGGATCTGGTCGCCTGCCAGACCCCGATCGGGCCCTATGTAGCCCTATCGCCGTGTTGCTCCGTCCAGTCGATGCCGCCCACGTGCAGCTCTGTGTCGTACCATCCCTTGCCAGTCGCCACCACTGCCATGTTCTGGCTCTTCGCCATGAGCTGCATCGTCGTTGCCTCACTCCTCGTGAACCAGCTCCCGGCCGAGACTGCACACCATCGCCAAGGAGCACCACCACCACAATGCCCTGAGACACGCCGCCTTGTTATGTACATGGAGCCATCGTCGGACAAGCCCGTCTCTTTCTCGGCATCCAAGGGATCGACTCTACACGACAGCAAAACACCGCAATGACCCTTTCGGACCGAGGCTTCAAAGGACAACACGTGATCCTACTGCCAAGGAACACCGGATCTAGGCCCCCTTGGACCAGATCTGCTAATGGCGGTGGTGCAAACTGGAGAGACTTCCAAGCCACAGCCACCTGCAAGGGACAGTCGACGCTAATTTCACTGAGGCCTGCCTGGCGCCGAACTAGGTCGTGCCACTAGTAGTCACGCTCCGCCGCCGCCTATGGCACCACGTCGTGCATGTAGTCGCCTCCGTCAAGAGCCGCTTCTGGAACACCTTGTCGTCGTCATCGAACCGAACTCCGGGAGTACCAGGGTGCACCGCCGCCGGCCGGGGCTACCCCGCACAGCCACCCCTAGAGCAAGTGTAGGGGAAAGCCTGCCGCCATCAGCACCGTGTGAGATTTTCCTAGCGGTGCTCACCGGAGTTGGTGTGTAGGGGTGGGGCTAGGGTTTCCCGCGGGGAAGGAGGGGGAGGTAGGAGCGCGTGTCTCCATGTTCAAGCGTGTGTAGCTTTTCAGGTGGGGCGTTTAGCACCAAGCTAGGGACCTACGAAAAAACTAATTTTATACTACTCCTTCGGTCATAAAATAATAGATGTCGTAGATTTGTTTATATTCGCATGTATCTATACACTAAAACGCATTTAAATACATGTGATCGGAATAAATATCAGATCAATTTCGAGACAGAGAAAGTATAATTCTTTCCCATCTTCCAGGGGCATGGTTGCGGCGACCATGAGAAGATAAGAAGCGAACTTAGCTCACTTGGTTAGTGAAGTGGATATATAGCCCAGCCACCTAGATTTAAGTCTTCACCGCAAATTTAGGTTTTTATTATTTCAAAAACAAAATCGATGTACGGAGCTTTTTCTACCGTATTCCTTTTAAAAAAGACCATGAGAAGATGCGGCGCAGCTTCTCCTCCATGTGCTCCATCTATGTAATGTAGATGCCACGTTGAACCCATACTGGCCCATTGGTCATAGTTTAGACGCCAGCAACATCCTAATCGATGCAAAAGCCAAGCTCGGGAATGCACGGAAGAGATGTGGGGAGGTGGCGCGCTGAGGGGAAAGCAAAAGACAAGCAGGGAAGGGCTGCAAGGAAGTGTCGTACAATTATGAGATATAGAAGGAATTTCTTATTTGTTTCGTGGGACTTCTGATGCTGCATATATTTGTTCAGGATACTGCAAACTCGTGATCCCCTCTGCTGCAAACATAAAAACAATGTGTTTGCGGTCCTCTGGGTGTCTCATGCAAATGTTGCATCTGTGCCGCAACTGTTTCTCGCGCCAAACGTTGGCCTCCGCACTCATACGTGCGGTGAGCATTATCGGTGATTTCCTGAGGCCAAAATGCTGCTACATATTTTGCTAGATTTTTGATACACAGCGAAGAATACAGGTATGAATGATGTTGCACAAGTGTAAGAAAAAGTGTTCTAGTTCGGAATAAAGATATACAATACAATTGTCGGATGAACAGCTAATCTTGCCAGCCGAGCGTCGCACTTCTCTTTCTCTTGCCACGAGCCAAACAGAGCACCCTTCAATAGAGTTCCATTTGTACCCTTTTCAGATTTCCGTGGCTCCGTTGTTGTGAAGGCAACTCGCTCGTGTGGCAGCTTATCACAACTACTTTCTAATGTTTGTTTGTTCAATAAAGGGTATTTTGTTAAACTACTGTCTAGCGTAATCCAAAAAAAATCCTTTCTCTACTCATCACAGCTATGTTCCTCTTCTTTTGGTTCGCTGCAATGATACGTGAAATTTTACTAACCAGCGAGCGAGCGACAATAAACAACCAGAGGCAACAAAGAAACCGATCAACAAGCCAACAGGGAGCAGTAGAGAAGCAGTAAGGAAATGGCATAACATCAAGAGGCAAGTGTAGTAGTAGCAGCACCAATAAACGAACTAAAGTTAGGACCTGTCCAAGCCTAATTTTAAGAAATTCAACGCAACACAGCGGTACTACATAATTCAACCTGCTTGCATCGGAAGTGCAATAACGTGCATCATTATGCAGGTGAAGTAGAACCAGCAAGTCACTAACAAACACAAATCACCAACACCAGAGATTCACTAGCCAACAGCAAAAGCACTGCCGCCAACATAAACCAATTCCCAGTCTACTGCCATCAGGAAATTCGTCAACATCAGCACTATGGTATCAATTGTGAGCATTTGCACGGATGATATAGACCTCCATGGTTCCCTTCTGGTTGCTCAACAGCTCAAAGAGGCAGATATCACCCATCTTCAGATCGTTGTCTTGTGCAAACTTTTTCCATCCAGTTCTGATCCTTTTAATGCCACGGTTGTAGTGACACAACCGCACTTCCCATTTGTTGCCAAGCATATGAAGATACAACTGTGGCTCCCCTCCAAGATATTTCTTAGAATAGAGGATGGGGAAAGTCTGTTTACAGATTTAAACCAAATAGCAATTAGTGCATAATGGATGGAGTGAAGAAAACTCAAGTAAAATAACATGTGAACTGCTTTTTAAATTTGTATTCCCTCTGACCCATATTAGTTGACTCCAATTTAGATGTATCTATCACAAAAACTTGTCTAGATACATTCAAATTGGAGTCAACTAATATGGATCGGAGGGAGTATAATATTAGGAAACAAATTGTACTCCAAATAGCGTGTACATTATTATTCATATACGTACAGGCGCCTTCATAATAGAAGCGAGTCACACAATAGAAAGATGGAACTCACCACAAAGAATTCTAAATCAACGCTGTACTTGCTCATCGTAGTAACAAAGATGGGGAATTCTGAGTGTATGGATTTGACCTTCTGCTTCACCACCTCCTTCTGAGCCCAACTTAGTTTGGTCTGACGCGTGGTAATGTAACCATCCTCCAACTGCTCATTATGACAAGTGGCCTTCTCCTCTTTCTAGCAGTTGAATTGGAACCAGACACATCATGTACTCCATAGTCTTGTTTGTTAGGGAGTTAGCGACACAGGTCTAGCTGGCTGTCATGTTAACACTTGTTGTAAACAAGATAAGGATAGAGGTTGTTAAGTTGTTAGTATCTTGTGTAAGTCGGTCTGATCTAGATTATAAAGATCAGGCCGATCCCCTCTTCCTCTCCCTCGGTTGTAACAAACCTAGCTGTAATCCTCTCGCCATTGTGGCCTATATAACACGGAACCATCCCGAGACAAAGGGTATCGTTAGCACAAATTATCACATGGTATCAGAGCTAGCTCTTCTGAAAAACACATCCAATATGGCTTTAGTAGCTTCATCATCCACCGCCGCCGCCATGAGCAATCCGCTCCCGAGCCAGGGGACTACGGAGAAGCTCACCCGCGAGAACCACTTGCTGTGGGAGACCCAGGTCCTCCTGGCGGTGCGCGGCAGGAACCTCATGGGGTTCCTCGACGGCTCAGCCAAGGCGCCAGCCAAGACCGTCACCACTGACGGCAAGGAGGAGGCCAGCCCCGACTACGACGTGTGGGTGCAAACGGACCAGCAGGTCCTATCCTACCTCCTCAACTCCCTCTCCAGGGAGATCATGGTGTCGTGCATCGGCATGAAAACGACATCAGCGGTCTGGCTCGCGATCACATCGATGTTCGCTAGTCAGACCCGCACTCGCATCGCCAACCTCCGCACCAGACTCGCCCAGACGAGGAAGGAGGGGAAAACCACGTCGCAGTACTTCGTGGCGGTGAAGGCGATCATCGACGAGCTCGCTGCAGCGGGCCGTCCCATTGAAGAAGAAGAGCAGGTGGAGTACCTGCTCGCGGGGCTCGACGATCCCTACAACCCTCTCTTTGCCGCGATCGGGGCCAACCCGACCATCAAGCTCACCGTCAGCGATCTGTATGACCAGGTAACCGCATACGATAACCACATGGAGATCCTGGCAGGTGATCACGGAGAGGGATCTGTGAACTCAGCCGTGCGCGGACGTGGTGGACGTGGACGTGGACGTGGCGCTCCCCGTGGCCGCCATGGAGGCGGGCGTGGTCATGGACGCGGTCAAGGCCGCAGAGGCGACGGTCGTCGTGGAGGCGGTCGCAATGGAGGCGGTGGCAAGGACACCATCGTGTGCCAAATCTGTGGCAAACCAGGCCACCCTGCATGGAAGTGCTGGCACCGGTACTCCGATGACGAAGAAGAAAAAGAGGAGAAGGATTCCAATGCTGCCTCCTACGGTGTCAAATCCAACTGGTACGGCGACACCGGCGCCACCAACCACATCACGGGAGAGCTTGCCAAGCTCACCGTGAAGGAGCAGTACAACGGTCGCGAGAAGATTCACGCGGCTAATGGAACAGGTATGGACATTAGACATGTTGGTCATGCATTTGTTGACTCCCCGTCTAAAAGATTACATCTTCGCAAAGTTCTACATGTTCCATCTTCTGCCAAAAATCTCATATCTATACATCGTCTCACATTAGACAATAACATCTATGTTGAATTTCATCCTTGGTATTTTTATGTGAAGGACCGAGTCACGAAGAAGGTTCTGCTTAAGGGTAGATGCATTCGAGGCATCTATCCGTTGGTGTCATCGTCACCAAGTCAAAATAAACAAGCTCTTAGCGCCACCAAGCCTTCAGCTACATGGTGGCATGATCGATTAGGCCATCCCTCGTTTAAAATTGTTCAACGAATTCTTAGAAATTTTCAGCTTTCATGTTCCAATGAGTCTAGAGTTGAGTCTGTTTGTGATTCATGCCAAAGAGCAAAAAGTCATCAATTTGATCGCAAGATTCTTGCCATGCAAACTGAGTGGGGTGGTGAGTATGAAAAACTCAACCCATTTTTCACACAAATGGGTATCTCCCATCATGTTTCTTGCCCCCATGCCCATCAACAAAATGGGTCGGCAGAACGAAAGCATCGCCACATTGTAGAAGTAGGCCTTGCGCTTCTTGCAAATGCATCAATGCCACTAAAATTTTGGGATGAAGCATTCATGACCGCTACATATCTCATTAATTTACTCCCTTCATCAGTCATTGAAAATGAAATTTCTCTAACTCACTTCTTTGGAAAATCTCCTGACTATGACTCTCTTCGTGTGTTTGGTTGTGCCTGTTGGCCCAACCTTCGATCTTACAACAAACGAAAACTAGCATTCCGATCCAAACAATGCGTCTTTCTAGGCTATAGCCCCATGCACAAAGGTGTCAAGTGTCTAGATGTTTCTTCAGGTCGAGTCTACATCTCACGCGACGTTTTTTTTTATGAGGCAGTTTTTCCTTTTTCCAAACTCCATCCCAATGCTGGAGCTCTTCTTCGAAAAGAAATTCTCCTGCTACCTGAGTCCCTTCAAAATCCTTCGGCATTAGATCAAGGGGGGCAACATTGCAATGATCTAACACCTAATGATCCTACTGTTTTTGTTCCCCTAGCTCAAGTGCAGGAGCAGGTCACAGAAGAAAATTCGGCTGAAAATGCACCTCAAATGAGTGAAAACGGCGTTGAAGAAAACTCGGCAGAAAACGCCAAAAGCGCGGAACATGAGGATGATTCTCAGGAGATTTCTGAACCTGCGCCCTCGGGATCCAGCGCCTCGCGATCGCCCCCGGGATCTCCCTCGACTGTCGCGCGCCAGGTTCCAGCGGCGAGCAGCAGCCCGCCACGTCGCGTGACCCTTCAGAGTCGCAAGGGGTGGGCCAATCACGCGGCTCCACGCCAGGAGGGGCACGCAGCTGACCAGGTCCACCTGCGCGCGCTGCACCCACCGTGGTGTACACGCGGGCCCACTCTCGATCATCTGGCCCAACCAGGAGAACTCCCGCGCGTGGACGGTCGGCCGAATGCGGCGACGTGACGACGCAGCGACGAGAATCCCCTACCCCTACTACTGATTCGTCTGGTGTGCAGCAGGAGGCGGGATCTTCTGCGGAAATGGAGCCTGCAGCAGCTCATGTGGCACTTCTTCACCGAACACGAACTAAAACCGGTAAAATAGTGCCAAAAATCTACAAGGATGGTACAGTAAGATACGTTCTATCTGTTTCATCTAGTGAACCTGTAAATTTACAATTAGCACTAGCAGATTTAAATTAGAAAAATGCTATGGGTGATGAGTATAGGGCCTTAGTAGAAAACAAAACTTGGCACCTAGTACCCCATAGACAAGGAATTAATCTTATAGATTGCAAATGGATTTATAGGATTAAAAGAAAAGCTGATGGTTCCATTGATAGATATAAGGCTAGATTAGTAGCTAAAGGCTTTAAGCAAAGATATGGCATAGATTATGAGGACACTTTTATTCCTGTTGTTAAAGCTTCTACTATTAGACTTGTATTAGCTGTTTCAGTGTCAAAAGGGTGGATCCTGAGGCAATTGGATGTGAAGAACGCGTTTCTCCATGGTGTTCTAGAAGAGGAAGTATACATGAAGCAACCACCTGGTTATGAGGATCCAAAAGCACCATATCATGTGTGCAAATTGGACAAGTCATTGTATGGACTCAAGCAAGCACCAAGAGCATGGTTTGCCAAGCTGAGTACAAAGCTTCAAGAATTTGGTTTTCTCCCATCAAAGGCTGATACATCTCTATTCATATATAACAAGTCAGGTATCACAATTTTTGTATTAGTCTATGTTGATGATATCATTGTCACTAGTTCCTCAAATAAGACATAGATGCACTTCTTCAAGATTTGGGTGCAGCTTTTGCTTTAAAGGATCTTGGTGACTTACATTATTTTTTGGGCATTGAAGTTAAGAAAGTAAATTATCACTTACTTCTAACCCAAGAAAAATATGCATTGGACTTGTTAGCTAAAGTTGGGATGACAGATGCTAAGTCAGCGCCAACTCCATTATCAGCCTCTAAAAAATTATCAGTTGTTGAAGGAGATCCTCTTGGGCCGAGAGATGGTACCAACTACAGAAGTGTAGTAGGAGGACTGCAGTATTTAACTCTCACTAGACCAGATATTGCCTTCTCTGTTAACAAGGTATGCCAATTTTTACATGCACCCACCACTGTTCATTGGACTGCAGTTAAAAGAATATTGAGATATGTCAAAGGAACCACAAATCTTGGACTAACTTTCAGAAAGTCCTCTTCAACTCTAGTTAGTGCTTTCTCAGATGCTGACTGGGCAGGTTGTGTAGATGACAGAAGATCTACAGGTGGATTTGCAGTTTACTTTGGTTCTAATCTCATTTCTTGGAGTGCTAGAAAACAGGCAACTGTGTCAAGGTCAAGTATAGAGGCAGAATATAAAGCTTTAGCTAATGCAACAGTTGAATTAATATGGATAGAATCCTTATTGGGAGAACTTGGTGTCAAAAGAGATCAAGTATCATGTCTATGGTGTGATAACATGGGAGCCACATACCTTTCAGCTAACCCAGTTTTCCATGCCAGGACAAAACACATTGAAATTGATTTTCATTTTGTAAGAGAAAGAGTTGCAAACAAATTGCTTGAAATTCGGTTTATTCCATCTCAAGACCAGGTGGCTGATGGTTTCACAAAGGCTCTGCCTATTCGGCAGCTTGAGGAATTCAAACACAATCTCAACCTAGGAAAGGCTGTGATTGAGGAGGGATGTTAGGGAGTTAGCGATGTTAGGGAGTTAGCAACACAGGTCTAGATGGTTGTCACGTTAACACTTGTTGTAAACAAGATAAGGACAGAGGTTGTTAAGTTGTTAGTATCTTGTGTAAGTCGGTCTGATCTAGATTATAAAGATCAGGCCGATCCCCTCTTCCTCTCCCTCGGTTGTAACAAACCTAGCTGTAATTCTCTCGCTATTGTGGCCTATATAACACGGAACCGATCCCGAGACAAAGGTTATCGTTAGCACAAATTATCACATTGTTCAGAGGAGACAGAATCTTCTGTGCACAGAAAAGAGAACTACTAAATATAGGCACAAAAATATGAGGATGATTTGCAAGAGAAGATATATCTATAATCAAAAACTGAGACCAGATGACTCCGAGGAAGGATAAATCGTGGCCGTGTTGCCTTGACATGACTTGTCCATTTGGAGGTGATGCTTTATTTCCGTTGGTGGTGAATCCATTGGCAGCTCGTTCACTGTGCCAGTAGATGGCTGCATTTCCATGGACTGAGGAAGAACATGAGAAGTGTTCATGGATTCAACAGGTGATTGCATTTGCTTTGCCCGGCGCACTGCTTCAATATTCGATTGCATTTGCACAGGCTGAGGATGAATATTAGAACGGTTCACGGTTTGAGTTGCATTTCTGTGCATTTCTTGCACAGGACCCACAAAAAGATCCACAATAACTGATAATGCGTTCTCACAACCAAGTTGATCAAAAATTATGACACTAAACTTGGAGTTTCCATTGTATCTGAATACTATGGTGTCACCCATATGTAGACCAAAGGTTTGAACGAATGTATCCCATCCCTCTGCAAGGACAAGCTTTTCTTGGCGCTTGGCAACTTCAACTATGTAAATGCAACGGTTTTGTGTTTCAAGCACTGTTCAAAAAATCATCCGATATGCCGATTAATCGTCCGATTTATCGCTACTCGAGGGTGGCCGATATGCCGATTTTTTGATTTATCATCTGATTTTCTGATTTATCGCCCGATAAATCGGCCGATACGCTAAAAAATCGCCAATTTTCAACCGATCGATAAATTACCGATAAGCGATATCCTTAACATTGGTTTCAAGTATGATCTCTCCTGGGATCTCGCCCTTGAAACGCTTAATAAATTCTTCTGGGATGATCTAGAGAAATAGCAAGTGTTTTTGTATGTTAGAATGGACTGTTTGTAAACAAGATTAGATAGATATTCACTATAATCAAAGTGTATTTGCCTCTTTAATATCTGACTACATAACATTAAGAAAATAAAGAGGCATAGTATCATAGGAAAAAGGAGAATGCCAAAAGCATGGTATCAACTATAACGAAACGTTGTGCAAACAAACGTACCTAAATATGCTACCATGCTGGATTAAATCCAATAATCAAACTAACGAGAGAAATGGCTAAAAGTTGCAAGGACTGCATATACTTTCTGTTTTTCCCTAAAGCATTACACATCTACACATAATTTCAACTAGAAAGGTAGAAAATCATTGGTCTTAAGAAAAACAGCGAAGTGGATTACGTAAGGGAGCGGTGCTGTATTTGATATGAATTACCATCTCATGTTGAAAATCGCCAATCATAAGCATCATTAATTTTTTTTTTTCATCATTCAAGTTCATGTAGTAATATTCGAGATAGCTTTTGCATCTTCCACAATTGGCATCCATGTTTTTAGCAGACCTGCAGTGGAAACGCCATTTAAAGTGAAATTTGGTCCTGCAAATGAAGCCATGAATTAAAAAAGAGGGTATTTTACCTGATTTTAGTTACAAAAGGATCCAGAACAACCGACAATGCTTTCTCTCGACCAAGATTATCAAATATTATGACATTAAACTTAGAGTCTCCATTGTAGTTTAGTATTACGGAATCGCCCATGTTTAGGTCATATGTTTTAACGAATTCACTCCAACCCATTGTAAGGACACACTTTTCTTGGTTCTTGGCAATCACAATAGGGTGACTGGAACCCTCTCGAGTTTGTAGCTGGATCTCTCCTGGGATCTCGCCTTTGAGACGCCGCACAAGTTCTTCTGGGATTATCTGCAAAACGAAGTTTGGATGATTTATGATCAAGATCGAAAAGACACTAGTTATAATCGAATTGTATCTTTGTCTCGCTGATACCTAACTAAAAGAAGAAAAGTGCATGTGGATCTTCCTTGTATTTGCGAAAACAGAACTACGTGGAAACTTGGTGTGAACTATAACTTACAAATAACCTGAAGGTTTTGCAAACAGCCAAACACTACTCCAGCATTGAGTACTACACATAATTTAAAGTATTCCGTAGTAAATAGTATGGCCTTAAAAAAAATAGCACGCGTATATATATTTTAACACATGAGAGTGAATCTGTCAACTGTACTATTTGAGTAGGGTTACCATCTGATCTTTGAAATCACCCAACATAAGCACCAAGAAATGCTTCTTTTCGTCGTCCAAATTCCTGTACAGATTCTCATCCCGCAGCTTGCAGATTTCACAAGACGTGCACATCTTTTCAGCAGACACCTGCAATGCAAAATTTTATTCGCAGAGAAAAAATGGTGCCGAGGACATGAACAGCAAATGGAATTGTACTACTTGACGCCACCTCATATGTACGTGCTCCTCAATCTGAGTTTGGGAACTATGATTCATGTTTCAAAAACAAAATTTGATTCAAACCATCAGTGCGAGATCAGATGGGGATTCCCGATGAATAGGGCAAGGAAAAAACAATCTCCATGAACCTGAGTACCGACCGACCACCCCGCCGGTGGCCGATTCTCCGGCGAATTACAAATGACGCTTCGTGGACCTCATCGAGAACCACCGCACCCCAACAACCCAACCGGTTGGCCTCCCCCATCCGTAAATGCAAAACTTGTGATGACCAAGAAAAGGGTCTGAAAATTGAAATCCCCAGGCCCCAGCCAAAGAACTAAAATGGAACGAAGTCGTTGGGGAGCAAGAGCTTGCTCTGGGACTGGGAGTAAGGCCCCGTCACCTTCCTTCTTCCTCCTCGTTGCCTTCTGCAACTAGCTCTGCTACCAGTATGTGAGCAGACTCTACATACTCCCCCTCTGTCCTGAAATACCCTGCATTCTGGGTTTAGTCAAAGTCAAACTTTATAAAATTTGGTAGAATATATAGAAAAAACTATAAACATCTATAGCAACGAATGTATATATTATGAAAATATATCTTATGGCGATTCTAATGATACTTATGTTGTATTATAGGTGTACATAAATTTTTTAATATGTTTGGTCAAACTTTACAAAGTTTGACCTTGACTAAACCCAGAATGCAAGGTATTTCAGGACAGAGAGAGTACTAGTCCAGCACTTGAGGGTATGCCGTTTCACTGCCTTGCTCGGTGAACGAGCAGGGGCTCCTCGGGAATATGGTTTGACTTCCTTTACTTTAGTCGTAATAAAGACACATTTGGATGGAAGCCGTATTTTTTCCACAAGGAAGGTCGACAGACATGCGTTGCACTTGGGAAAAATAAAAAGGGGGAGAAATCCCGCTAATGTAGGGGAGAAGAATGTTTGCGGCTGCTCGTCAAAACATTTGCATCCTTGAAGAAATATTTGCAGCAGACGCTCATAATCATTGCAACATCTTGTTCAAGTGTTCGCAATAAACCGAACATGAGCTTGCACCATCTCAAAAATAAAGTATGTAACACCCAATTTTTTTTGCAAATTCCTTGTCAGATCCGGCTATTCCGGACCCTGTTCTAGTTATCCCAATACCTCCTGGACCTCGGTGGGGTCTATCTTCAGTACGTGGTTTGACCATGGTGTTTTGGATGAGAATAGGCTGGAGGAGGGAAGGAGAGGAGTCGCTGGGGAGCAAGGTTAGGCTGGAGGATGGATGTTTGTTTTGTTTCATGCACAAGATATTTTTCATAGGAGGTCTCCTCCGCAACACCTCGCCCTAGATCTCCCAAGCGACGAGTGAGGCAGCGACCTACTCCTCCAGATCTCCACTGGCCAGGACATTGGTTCTCTCTCCATCTGCATGCTGCCCTGGCGGCAAGAGGGAGGTGGACATCGTTCCTCTGTTCTGGTCTAGTAGATAGGGTTAGGGATTGTCTGCTATGGTGCATCATTTAGAGTGGTGGGAGCGGAGTATGGGCAAATAAATCTGCCTCAACTCTACTCCCACACCGGTGGAAACTTCACGGCGGAGCCTCGGAGTTGATGGCAATGTGTTCTTCACGGTCCTTCAGATCGATAGCTTGGTATTCTCACTGTTCTTCAGATCTGAGGCGAGATCATTTTCTTGGTGTGTTATTGATGTTCGTTGTTATCCGCAATTGCGCTTGCGGCCGAGGTGAGGTGGTTACTCTAGAGCGAGGATGTTGGTCGTGAGGTTGTGGATTAGGCTATTCTTCTTCGATTTTTTCGATGGGAGGCGACAGATCTTGGTTCAAGACAATATGGGGATGCCCCACGGTCGACGTGCCACCACGACACATGCCTTGCTACATGTAGAAGGCCTGTTTAGCAACTCACAAAGTATCATTGGTGGTGTTTTTTGGATCTTGCATTGGTGGAGTCTTGGCGTCTCGTCGACGTTCGATCTATGTGGCGGCCGCTGGCTTCAGTGGTTGCATGATTCCCTAGGAATCGTTTTGTACTTCTCGATCTCTTAGGATTTTATGTGCAAATTTAGGATAATCATTGCTATGTGTTGTGTTAATTAGGACAAGTTTCAATGATTGAACTGACAACATGCACTTTCAGGGAGGGGTTGGTGAACCTAGTGGTCTGTATATTGCTTGTGCATTCGACTTGGTTCGCTAACTCCATCTCTAAAAAAGTTGTGTGTCCATTGTCATATTCAGTAGCTTGCTGGTACTACAGAACAAGCACTATACGAGACAAAGTTTGTACTTTCATCCACTGCCAATGATTAGCATTGTGTCACCTATAGTAATTTACTTGATAACCATGCATCTGTATCTCTTTACATGCTTTGAAGATTGATGACCTAGGAGAGGATGCTAAGAAGGGCTCCAACAAGAAGGTGAAAGGAATAGGAACGCGGGCCAATGTAGGCCACTAGGATGAGGGAGTGACCATGACCTAGTTCTGCAAGGTGATGATAACACCTGCTTTGGGGTTGCTTCCTATTCCATATGTATTCATGCCTTATGTGGACAATGTTTTGGAATAGATCACCCTTAAGACGATGATTGGTTGTACATGAGACATCGGGATAAAGGATGTTAATGGTAAATTTTTATTCAATCAAGGGTGGAGGCATTTGCTATAGCTCACAACCTGAACATTGGGTACTTGCTATCCTTCAAGAAGATCTACTCAAAGGTGTATAAGGTGGTCATCTACGACTACAGTCAAGCTAAGACGGTCAAGAGGTGCCATGACCACCTAGAAGCATTCCGGAGGATTGTCAATGAGGAGTGAGTCTTATCTGCTAGCATGTTGTTCTTATGCAATATCCTGAACTTTAGTTGTGCGTCCTATCGTGAACTATGTTCTAGTGCTATTTCATGAACTTTAGTAGTGTTGTGACCATCATTGTTCTTGGTTGTAACCTCATATCTCTCTAAAATATGTTACTATAGCAGTAATGGTTCAGACAATCAAACACGCTCAAGTTGCATTAACAGCGATGGTGCAGCCTACCAAACATCTGAAATAATGTCTTACCTAGGTGAAATTGAGAAAACATATACAGGCTACGAAATGGTCCGAAGAATTTGGCATAGCGGCTGTTTTGAGCTGGTCCTGCCGGAAAAAAACGTGGGAGAGCCAAAAGCGCCCCAAGCGACCATGTCTACACCGAGCATCCTCGCTTGTCCCAACTCCACATAGTGTGAGCCGGCCTACGATACCAATCTATGCTCCAGACTTAAGGGGAATGGACAAAAATAACCCATTTTTGAAAGGATTTCACAAACTGAACTCTCGGTGAAAGAATTTTATAAAACTAACCCTTTTAGTAGCGCCTAACACAAATGCGCTATGCTCAACGGTGTAGCGCCTTTCTGAAAGGCGCTACACTCTTTGCCAGCGTGGCACGCGGGTCCCATGGTACGTTTGGCTGGAACGTCACTATACGTAGCATAGCACCTATGCGTAAGGCGCTACACTAGCCTACATATATAATGTCTGTATTTAGTTGACAGATAAGTATTGTGGTTAAGTTGGTTGAAGTCTTTGTTGTTAACTAGTAGGTTGTAAGTTCAACTCTCCAAAATCCCACTTTTTATTTTTATTTTTTTAAAGGCTGTGACATTGGTTTATATCGTTGTTCATATGAAAATATGTTAATTCTAGCATCCTTATTTATTTTAAAAAATAGAAACCGAGTATCTTTTAAAATTTTACTAGCTTTAACAAACTCAATCGATAGTGATTTACGGTAGGGAAGCAGTACAACCAATTTTGTTTTCAACTGAGTTATTAGTGTTTTTACAAGCAGGCGAAACAGGGATTTACGCTGTCGGTATATGGCAGATTAATATGGTATATGGCAGATTAATATGGCATGCTCGCTCACTTTTTTGTTTTGTCCGTACATGTCACAAAGAAAGTGTTTTGTCGTACGTTTTCTTTTTATGTTTTGGTGAACATGTATACCACCTAATCGATTGTTTGTTCGTTACTCTTTAATGCTTCGCTAACTAATTATAAATTTTGTTAATTCAAATAAAATAGGTTTCGCTTTCCTAGTTTATTTTGACTCTACCGTGTTGTCTGAAGCATAAAATAAAAAAATTAGTACTTATTTTTAACTAGTTGAGATGTAACTTATGTCATAGTCACCTTGTAAACCGATATAACCCTTCCAAGATTTCTATTACGCGTATGATTTGGCCGGAGGCACCATATACGTACAACCATTCAGGCTAGCAGACCACACAGTTTGTTTTTTTCTCTTTCTAGTGTTCGTGCGTGATGCCGTGACTTGTGTAGTCATTGTTGACTCTTTTTTCCTTTGTCGCGTAGACTTTTGTTTTTATAGTCTTTTGTGTATTATTTTTGATTTATTTATTCAATATGTTTTATAGTCTTTTATAGACTTTTGTTAAATGTATTTTTATAGGCTTTTATAGACTATAATAAAACTAGTATAGTTCCAAAACATAATCGGTTTTATGCTTCTGAAAAATAATTTTAACAGAGATTATAAAATTTCATACTCGATTTTTATTTTTTTAATAAATAAGGATGCTATAATTAACATATTTCCATATGTACAACAATATAAACCAATATCGCAGCCTTTAAAAAATAAAAATAAAAAGTGGGATTATGGGGAGTTGAACTCACAACCTACTAGTTAGCAACAAAGACTTCAACCAACTAAGCCACCACACTTTTCTATTAGCTAAATACAGACATTATATATGTAGGCTAGCGTAGCGCCTTACGCATAGGCGCTATGCTATGTATAATGACGTCCCAACCAAACGTACCATGAGACCCACGTACCACGCTGGCAAAGAGTGTAGCGCCTTTCAGAAAGGCGCTACATCGTTGAGCATAGCGCCTTTGTGTTAGGCGCTACTAAAAGGTTAGTTTTGTGAATTGTTTTACCAAGAGTTTAGTTTGTGAAATCCTTTTAAAAATGGGTTATTTTTGTCCATTCCGCCGACTTAAGGCACTCTCGCATCGCATCCGCCCCGCGTAGACCTTTTATTTTACGATCTAGGCTGAAGAAGCGGATGAATAGCTCACGTGAATGCTCTCCAGCCTTCATCTCCGGGTCAGGATGGAGCGTTGCAGTGCCCAATTTCCTCGGTAATCTCTCTCTCATGATGCTGGCAAGAAGTTGGACATGGCCTTGATGACGTGATCAATATTTGGATTGTAGAGACTATTAGTTGGAGGGTCCAACGAGGTTGTTTGAGTAGCGAGAGCAACTCCAATAACTTACTATTCCATCTTAGAGCAGCTCCACTCGCCTACGAGGACATCGATTCGGACGTCGAAATTATGTCCAAACGCCGAAATTCGGCACAGTTGCGTACTCAGAGACCTGTTTTCGTTCAGATTTCTGTGTGTTTTGGTCCGGCCTACTCAGGCCGAACCCAGGTTTCCGGGTACGCCCTAGGGACGCCGCGAAAATGGGCGTGGGCCAGCTCTGTCGGTGAGACAATCCCATTCCCACCCACTCCACTCGCCCAGACTGCGGCGAAAAGCTCCCAGCGTCCCTGTCGCCATGACTTCGCCAGCAGAGCTTCCCCGTGCCGAGACATGCCCACGCCTCTAGATACGCTCGCCGCAGTTGCCGCCCACCTCCACGCCTTCTCTGCCGCCGCATTCGCCGACCGAGCTTCACCATAGCTCTGCTTCGCTGTGTGCTCCCACCACCACGCCCGCCAAGTGTTCGGAATTTGTCCGGATTCGGCCATGGACTCTGACGAGGACGAGATACTCGCCATGGACAACAACGACGAGGAGATGCTCGCCGTACTCCTGGAGGAAGAGAGCGTCGAGATTGCCGAAGTTGAAGATCACTTGCAGATCCTCACATCGCTCGCCCAGCTGTACATGCCGATGGCGAAGCCGAAGCGCGGTGGTTCGGCGCCAGGTCGTCGGAAGTGCAAGGCGAGACAAAGGATAGAGGGCTACTGCATGTTGTACGCCGACTACTTTGCCAACCAGCCACTCCATGGAGAGGACGTGTTTCGCCGCCGTTTCAGGATGAGCCGAAAGCTCTTCCTCAAGATCGTGCATGCCATCCGGGAGTTCGACCCATATTTCGTTTGCAAGAAGGAGTGCACCGGCTTGGTTGGGTTTTCCTCACTTCAGAAGTTCACCGTGGCGATGACGTTGCTTGCATATGGAGCGCCGGCTGACAGTGCTGATGACTATCTCCGCATCGCCGAATCCACCGCCATTGATTGCTTGTATAGGTTCTGCAGGGCAGTGATTGCAGTGTTCGGGGAAGAATACTTGAGATCATCCACTGTTGAAGACACTGCTCGGATCCTTGCAGTCAATGAAAGTAGAGGATTTTCTGGTATGCTTGGAAGCATAGATTGCATGCATTGGGAGTAGAAGAACTGTCCATTTGCATGGCAAGGAATATACAAAGGCCACAAAGGAGGATGCACTGTGATACTTGAGGCAGTTGCTACACATGATCTTTGGATCTGACACTCCTTCTTTGGCATGGCAGGATCGAACAACGACATCAGCGTCCTCAACTCCTCAACTGTCTTTTCGAAGCTTGTTGAGGGACATGCTCCCCTGTGAAATTTGAGATCAGTGGACACCACTACAACAAGGGATACTATCTAGCAGATGGCATCTATCCAAGATGGTCAACATTTGTGAAGACTATCTCAAATCCAATGCTCCCCAAGCATTCTCACTTTGCCAAGGAACAGGAAGCTTGCAGGAAGGACGTGGAGCGGGCATTCGGTGTGCTCCAGCAGAGTTTTGCGGTTGTCTGATTCCCTGCTATGACCTGGTCGAAAGAACAGATGTGGGAAATGATGAACTGTTGTGTGACCTTGCACAACATGATCATTGAGGATGAGAGGAAGGATCCATTGAGTTTGTTCGAGGAGAACGAGCCATACTACAGACAGGGTCCTTTTGCCAAGCCTGATCATCAGGTGCCTCCAACCTGGGCTGCATTCATCGCCATGCGTCAGGAGATCCGAGATCCGACGGTGCATCAATAGCTGCAGGATAATCTTGTTGAGCACCTATGGATACGTAGGGGCAACAGGACATAGATGTCGAGCATGAACTGGCCGAACTTGGCCGAAATATGTTGTACTTTCACTGCAGGCCGAACTATGTTTACATTTACGCCGAACTTTGGTCGTAAACTGTTCTGTATTCATTATATGCCGAAATATGGACGAACTTGAGCCAAATTTGAGCCGAATTTGAGCGGAAATGGGCGAACCGGAAACTCAGGCTAGGTACGCGAGTGGGAAACTGGGCGTATCCAAGCCGAAATCTTGCTTCTTCCGGAAATTTGGTCCGAATTTTGACCTGGGTACGCCCAACAAGTAGAGATACTCTTAACTATATCTAAGAGGAGAAAGAGAGTATAGATAAACAAGGGAAAATGCTTGGAATCAGCCGGAGGCTCGCTTCCCCCGGATCCTGGAAGCGACGCGTGTGCCCGCGTGGGCCCTGTGGACCATCTATCCATCTCCACGATGCGCGCATCTATCTCTCTCCTCGGCCTTCTTCTGTACCGCAAAAATATCTCCACAGCGCCTGCCGTGCCTGGAGCGCCTCCCCATGCCGCGGCCAGGGCCCTCCCCCCTCCCCCGCGCCGCCGCCGGAGCGCCTCCTCCCCATCGCCGGCCGTAGCTCCCTACCACCCAACCTGCTGCCTTTCTCGTACGTTCACCTGCCCCATGGACGTCGGCGAGCTCCTCACCGGCGAGCCCGGCCTCCCGTGATGTGCCTCCGCGTGTACACCGCCGCACGCGTCAATGTCGGCTGCCGCCACCACACACGTCTCCACCGGCCTCGGTCGTGGCCTCCACGTCAAGCTTTGCCGCTGCTCGACCTCCAGCCATGGCGGAACAGCTTCGCGTTCATCGTCGGACCTCGGTGGTGCTACCCGACTTCATCGTCGGTGGTCACGTTTCTCTGAGCATGGGGCTCTGTTGCGAGCAGTGGCCGGAGGTTCTACCACCTGCAGGTGTCAACGCTCCAGACGGCCAATGAGGTTTCCATGGGTGTGCTGCTGCTACCCACCGGGAGTTAGTTGCTCCTGGGCGACGATTGCTGCTACCAGCAATCGGTGGTGCTACCAGCGGGTGTCGATGGTGCTACAACAGGCAATTAGTGGTGCTACCAGCAGTTTCCGGTAGTGCCTCAAGCGGATAAGGGCGGAACTCCGGCGAGAGGCGGTTGCTGCCAATCCTGGGCTGCGCTGCAGCAATCGGCAACCGGTGGTGCTACCAATAGTTGTCGGTGGTGCTGCAACCGGAAGAAGGCGGAGGTTTGACGAGGGCGGTGCTGCGAGGTGGCAATTTTTTGTATAATTTTTTTGCTACATACCTTATGTGATTTTGCAACAATAGTACACAAATTTTGCTACTAGGTCTCCGGCGATGTCTCCGACAATGTCTCCGGCAAAGTCAGATTTTTGGTATAACATATTTATTGCTACAATCATTCTGTGGTTTTGCTACAAATATTTCGAAGTTTTTGCTACAACGTCTTCGGTGAGATCGATTTTGCTACAATAGCCTATAATTTTTGCTACAATATCCCATAACTTTTGCTTCAATCACCGTTATGTTCTGAAGCAAAAGTGGGTTTTATGTGGGAACCCTTTTTTGCTGCAAACAATGCAAACGAAACGTTTTTTTTCTTCATTTGTGTTTTATGGAAGCAAAAGCGGGATTTATATGGGAACCAGATTTTGCTTCAAACAATGCAAACAAAACATTTTTTTGCTTTATTGTAATTTATGGAAGCAAAAGCAGGATTGAAGATTGTTAATTGGGCACGTGTCACGCTCTGGACCCGGGGGATCCGGGGGTTTGATCCCCCGGGGATTTTATCTTTCTAGCTTACCCATATGAGGTTACCTAAAATTTTCTATGAAGGTAAGACTCACATATCAGTGGTACATTCTCTCCTTTTTTCCTTCTCTTTCTTCTTTTCCAACCTGTTCAACCCCGCCTCCATCTCCGCCCCGCCCCGCACCGTCGGCCGACCTACACCCGACCCATCCGACCATGCCTAGCCCTGTCGGCCCCGCATAGCCCTGCCTAGACACTTCCCATTACTGAATTATCCAACCCCGCCTCCATCTCCGCCCAGCCCCGCCACCGCGTCGCTCGGCCGACCTTCGCCCGACCCCGCCGACCACGCCCAAAACATATCTCGTGCCACCGCGCCCAGCCCCATCACCCCACATAGCCCTGCCTAGCCCCGTCCATTACTGACCACACCTAGCCCTGCCTAGCCCCATCCCTGTCTGAATCAAGCCCAGCTGTTTGCTGCGATGGGCAGGGTTAGTCACAAATGAGGAGGGAGGTGGCGCATGGGCCACGACGATAGAGTAATTTGGTGGTGGCGTCGCGGCGGGAGCTCAGCGGTCTGGCTCAATTACGGCAAGTAACTACCACGCACGGGCTAAGAGAAGGGCGTCAGGGGCTTGGGGAAGGTGGGGGGATCGTCCATGGCGCCGCGGCGGCCGACGGCCGAAGCTATGACCGCGAGCGTCTGCGCATTCATGCCAGCACGGCCGGACGGGCGGAAAATCCGGTCGGGCGATTGGACCTCTCCCATGGGTATTTTTGCCGATGTGACAACATATGGATAGGAGATGCCTCTTACCAAAAAACTGTGTCCATCTACCCATATATATAGGTAGGAAGGGGCAAAGAATGGGTGATTACCCAACATTGTTTCACTGGGGGCCATTTTTAGATAAGTTGTTGGAGGTGTGTTTTTACTTCATCTTATAACTTGGTCCATTTTATAGGTAAGATGTTGGAGTTGCTCTAACATCGCGAACATCAGTGATGTAGTCGATTGTTGGGAGTGAAGTCACATGATGATTTTCACGTTCTGCATGTCGCCATCTAAGGAATCTACACATCACTTGCTTCTGAAATAAGAATACATCGCTCATACTCAGTAGATTGTTTGGTACAATTTTTATAACAGCTTTATCGATGATCAGGGTTTAAATTGCATGGTAAGAAAATACATCTGCCTCACGTTTAAATTTTTATAAGGAAGTCTTTTCGGAGTGCCAACATTAGGGTTTGGGTTTTATCAAGTCCGGAAAAAAGCTCTACATGAGGCCCCAAAGATTGGGGGTTTGGGGGTGGGGGTGGTGGTGTGTGTGGGGGGTGGGGTAGTGGTTGATGCTTAGATTGTCTTTCTTTCGCGTGTGATGCTCATATGAGTAGGTTGTGCGTGTGTTTATAAGATTGACTGTATTTACGTATTTATAAACTTTTGTTTCTGTACAGTATTTCTCAAGAAAAAAAGGTTTTGTAAAAAACATATTATATTCATGAGCCTTTGTAAAAGTTACAGAAAAATTTACAAGGTTACTCAGAAATTATGGGAATATCTGAGTTGGACAGTCAAAATATTTACTTCTTCCCGCCAGGCCGGAGGATATCCTTCCTGTCGCGTCCGGCCGGTGGACACCGATACCTGCTTTCAGCGGTGGAGGATGCCCTCCAGATAGCTTTGCGGCTGCTGCCCTCCGGCTTCTAGTGGCCAAGTCTACTCTTGCCGCTGCGTCCGGACGGCTACCGTCTATGTCGGTGGAGGTTGTTCCCTCCCACGACGCCGCTCCTTGCCTATGGTTCTTTGCTTTCGGTCCAGCCGGCCTAGCAATGTTTGCCTCGGGGAGACGGAAATGATGCCCTCAAAACCGTGGTGGCGCATGTTGGTGGACGACAAGCTTGGGGGAGCGCTTCGGTCTGTCTGGGTCGTTGGTTCTGGGGGTCAGGAGAAATTCCTGTTGGCGTTGTCGGCACCGTTATGGTGACGTCTGCGGGCGCCACCTTCCTAGTGCAGGGCGTCGAGGTGTACCCCCTTCCATTCCCCCTGTGTAGTGGGAGAAATCCTAGGACCAGTCTAGGTAGCAACGTCATCGTCGTATCCCTTCTTGAAGGTGTTGTTTGATACACGACGGTTCGAAGGCATAGGTGTGTGGTGGGAATCCTCCGGAGGGCACAGGGGTTGCGAGGCATCAGCGCTTTTATTTATTCCGCTTTGTCGGCATTTCTTTTTTTTTTCTTGTTTTTGATTTTGGATTTTATTGTGCTATCTGTCCCAATAGTGGTCTCGTTGGTGTGATTGCTATATTAATATAGCGGAGTGAAATATAGCGAGACGAAAGACTAAGAGCATCTCCACTCGTTGGCCGAACCCAGGCCGAAATTCAGATCTTTTTCTGGCCGGACGGCGCAAGTTTTCGGCCTGGGTACGACCAGTTTCCCACTCGCATACCCAGGCCGAGTACCCAGGCGAACACAAAACGGCGATATATTTGAATCTTTATCGTTCCCGCCGGCGAGTGCTCGGCCACAAGGTGTTCGACAGGTACGCCCACAAGATCACATTGGAGTTGAAGCCGCCGTCGAACTCGGACGACGAGGAGTACCTCTGCCGAGCAGCCGCCTGGATATCCTGAAAGCTGGTCGGAGAGATCGGTGAGAATCCGGCGGGTGAGCCGACGCTCGCCTGGCTTCCCCAGTGTGGTGGGTACGACGCGGCCATCAACGCCGAACGCGTCGCCGCCGCCTGCTTCGCCTTCACCATTGCCTTCTCTTTCGCCGCCGCCTTCACCATCACCTTATCCTCCTCCGCTTGCTGTTGCCGGAGCTTTGCCCTCTCCTTCCTGTCCTTTCGCTCGACCAATGAGATCTGTCTTGCCTGCTCCTTCTTCTCCCACTCGGTCGAGGACATGCCCTCCGGCTTGGTCGGCGGCGCTCTCGGCTTCCTCGCCTTCTTCTCTGCCGTATCCTCGCCGAGGATCGATCTGGGTTGGACGAAGCTCTTGGGCGGCATGTCGGGCGGGGAGCTTGGCGGAGTGACGGGGGTGGGGGAATGGGGAAGAAAGACGGGAGGGGGAAAGAAAAGGACGGGAGCTCGGCGAAGTGGCGGGATTGGCGCCTTCTTTCACCGACAGAGCTGGCCCACATCCGTTTTCGCTGAGTCCGGCGTTCTCAGGACGTACCCGGGATTCTGGTTACGGCCTGGATAGGCCGGACCAAAACACGCCGAAATCCGGACGAAAACAGGTCCCTGGGTACACGACTGAGCCGGTTTTCGGCGTCCGGATCGGCGTACTGGATAGCGAGTGTAGATGCTCTAATTATATAGAGTAGGATATTTATACTTGCTTTGACGAGACGTGCTCCTCCGCGTCCCAGTCCTTCGTCCGTAAGTAAAACAAATCGTCACGTATCCTGGTCTGTTCGCCTCCCACAAGCAACTACTAGCATTTAATAAGCATCAAGAAGCTGGACAGGCACCGGTTCTTCAGTCCTGCCAGTGAACGTTCTCCACTCTCTCCCTCTCTCCATCTCCGATGATCATTCATTAACTTTTACCATCTCTCCTTCTGCAACACTGTAAGATCCATAAAATACAGCGGTCCTTTTTTTACCTGTGTGTGTGTGTGTGTGTGTGTGTGTGTGTGTGTGTTAGCTACAATCTGTTCAACTTCATTTTGACGAAGTTTTTTCTTCAGCTTCTAGTAGGCACAATTTGGTTCCGGTGTAAACTTGTAGGTTCGTGGTCAGGAGATGAACACGCCATGTAAGAAATGCAAGGAGGCCGGTGAACATCGCTCCTGGAATCACACAGGCGAGCAAGATAAGCATTTCTTCAAGGTTATGATTGGCGACTTTCATGAGAGATTGGTAAGCTATTTTCAGTTGGGCTCTGTTCTAGCAGTCTTCTGCACTGTATAACCTGTAGGAATGAAACTGTCTTAGCTATTATTTAGATCTGGGCAGCTCTGCTCTCTTCTTGTATTGCTACTATGCTTGGCATCTCAAATGAGTTCAGTTAGATTGTGGTCTGCTTCTTTCTTTGTAAGAAAGATGAGAATTAATCATACTAGCTAAACTCTGCATTATCAGATGCCTTTCTAATGTCTTCTTATCTCACAAGAGCTGCCCTTTTTTTGTGCTTCATATTTCCCCCACAGACCATTCCAGATAGGTTTGCGCAGCATTTCAGGGGGGCAACAGGCCGAACTATTAAGCTAGAGTCGCACAATGGTTACACTGTTGCTGTTCAAGTTACCTGGAATTTAGAGAAACTAGTCATTGAATCAGGATGGGAGGAGTTTGCTAGTGCGCATGACTTGAGAATGGGGGACTTTCTTGTGTTCAAGTATGATGGAAACTCTCAGCTGAAGGTTCTAATCTTTGGCCCGAGTGGTTGCGAGAAAGCATCGGCATGCGATTCGTGAAAAATGCTGCTCCTGGTGAAGAAAGTTGGAGAAACTCTGCTGACATTTTAAGCACTTCCCATGATCTTCCAATGGAATTTCCACAAGATGGAAACCAAACTAGTGCACACTGGGATAGCTCTGGGCAGGGGAATAACATCATCAGTATCAGCTCATCTAGCTCTGTATCAGAGTCCGCAGGTTATGATTCACAATTTCAAAACTCCCACACATTATGCACAGTAAAACTCCATACATGCATATACCTTTTGTTTTTTTGTTTTAGGAAATATTTCACCTTGGGAAGATAATCACGAAGCTGATCATGAAGCGCATGACGTGCCAAGTCGTATCCTCACAAAATGCACCCTCGCAGCTATAAATCAGGAGCAGCAGAAGCGACTTGAAGAAAAAGTCTGGGCTATTTATTCAGGAATCCCCATTTATGGGTGTGCCATAGGAAAGAGCAATATTTATGGAGAAAACCGCATCCTTGTGAGTTATAAAATCTCTGTTCTTGAATGAATACTAGTATAGTATATGCTAGTGGTGCGTTCTTTGCAAGCTGGCTGTTTACCTTCGTATTTGGCTGACAAAACTATTATTTCTCTTATTCAAATTGTTTCAATTATTGGCTTAACATTGCTTTTCTTTTTGGGAAATTTTATGCGACTCATTTAAGCATAGGAATGGAAAAATGATAAAAGGAATTTTGCGATGTCAAATTTACACGTAATATGCTGCGAATGTTTCTAAGATCGCAATCACACTAAATACTTATGGTTATGCCTTTCGTATAATCTGGGCGTTATACTACTAAACCAAAAAAATGCTATTAATAGTCCATTGCACTATGTTATTTGCTCTGTCATTACTAAATACCATTTTCTTCTTTAATAGGAAATATCTAGAAAATATGCCCAGGTATACCTCCCATTTGAGGACCAAATGTTGACACTTCAACGACATGGCAAGAAGTGGCCAGTGCGGTGTCACGTTAAGGACGGGAGATCCAAAAGGTTATTGAGAGGATGGAAAGAGTTTGCGCATGACAACAATTTGCAGCTGGGAGATGTCTGCCTCTTTGAGCTTCTGACAAACAAGATGAAGTATGTGATGAATGTCCATGTTATTCGCAAAAGGTGAAATTTGATATTTACTGCTGTTCGTGCCAACCGTTTGGTATGGTGAAATAGTGCATCGCTGTAACTGCTTTTGGTTACTCCTTTGGTATGTTGAACTCTCAACCCCAAAAGGGATGTTAGAAATTTGCTGTTATTTTTCAATAGTAATGAGCTCTAATCTCATTTTAATTTGAATGCCTGTCTATCATTCTATCTCCGTGCACTCCCTCTCCAAGAAATGTTTCATATGAAAGTTCCAGACTGTCCATTTTAACTTTAGTATGTAAGTTGTACACATATAACCAAAATTAACTTCCCAACTAGATTGCAATTAGTATGGAATTTATAGTCTGTACATGAAAATTTTAAAGACAATTCCATCTGTACTTGAAATTTTACCGAGCGGAAATCTGTAAGGCTTTTGGAATGGTGGACAGAGTTTACACATGACAACAATTTGCAGCTGGGAGAAATCGACCACTTTGAACTATTCCACTAGAGAATGGGAATTACATTGCTGAATGTTCAGACCATAACATTCTTGAAAACTGAAACTTCAACAACCATCTCCTGGAGGACCAGAACTATAGTTTTCATTTCTTTTAATTCGGTTATATATTACTTCCTCCAATCCAAATTAGTTGACTCACATCTGTATAGATTCGGATGTATCTAGTACTAAAACATATACATCTGAATGTAAACAAATCTAAGTCAAGTTATTTGGATCGGTGGAAGTAGTAAAGTGTATTTGTGTTGGTCATTCAAAGTTAGGCCGAGGAGCATGGGCTGGCTTCTTGTTTGTTCTTTCTTCAACAATTTTAATGTTTGGTTTTGTTAAATTTTTTTAGCTGAAAACAGTAGGGGAGGAACGTAAAAAAAACAGTAGGGGAGGCTCGGAGAGTAAAAAATAATTAAAAGAAGAAAAATATATGCTATTTCTACAATGGACGTGGTGCTTTGTTTTTGACCGTGAGCAACCAGAAGGTTACTCTCCTTGCAAACTGTAGATGTGATCTATGCTGATTAATTGATGAAAATAAACAAAGCTCTTGATTCCGTTTTAAATAAGAGGGCAATCTATGATCCATCCATCTGGTTCAGTTATTTTTTATTTTCCTTTTCGTCCTTGCTGTTAAGGCGTCTACATTGTATCTACCTGCTAATACATGCAGGCCAGCAGTTCCTGGAATTTTGAAATTAAGTGTTCTCTATTTTGTGAGAACTCATTGCACATGATATTGCTAGTTTGATTTGTGTTCTTACATTTCTTAATTTCTGCAGTCTAAAGTGGTGCTGAAGCCGAAATAGTAAGCTCTCGGGGTTATTAATACATAACTGAAAATTAAGAATTGCACTGACCTGAGAGTTCTCTTCAACGTTTTATTGGGTTTTATCCCTTCTGAAATTTTGAAAGTGATCTACGAGCCAACTAGCTAGCCCCTCCGGAAGTGGAGTTTGGAGAAGGGGCGACTGGGCGGGATGGCGTTCAAATTCTGGATCTCGCCGGCGGCGTGCTCTCTCCGGGCCGGCCGGTGCGCCGGTCCCTCCCCCCTCCCGCTCCATGCCGGCCGCCGGTCGCCTCTCCCTGGACCTCCCTCCGCTGCGGTGGCGGGCGTCGTCGGCCTCGGTGTTCGTCGGCTGCCGGCCGGGCTGGTCGGCGGCGACGCTCGTTCTTTGGCCGGCCGAGGGCCGCCTGGTTCTCCTCAACGCCGCTGGCGTCGTCGTCGACGCCTAGGACCGCCGCCGCGGGGAGTTCGTGCGGCAGGGAGCCTCTGTCGCCTTCCCGGCTCACTCGGTGAAGGTCGGGGCGCGCGTGGTGGCTGCTTCCTCGTCGGGGGCTCGCCCCGGTCGGCACCCGCCGCCGCCACCCTCCAACCCGCTCCTGCCGGAGCAGGTGGCCGCGCTCGCTGACCTCCACGGGCTCGCGTGGGGGACGTCGAAGAGGAGGCGGTGGCGCTCGCCGCGTCGGAGGAGACGCAGGGTCCGGTGCTCGGCGTGCGCTTGGCGGGGGAGCTCTCGGACGGCGAATGCGGCGTCCCTCGGCCCCGATGCCCGTCCTCCCTCCTTCCACCATCCCTGGGCGACTTCCTCCCCCTGGCCAGGGCTGCCGCTCGGCGGCCTCGCCGGCGGGGAGGGTCCCCAGCCAGGGTTGCCCTGGCGGCGCCCCAGCAGGGGTTTGGTGGGTTGGGGCGAGGGCTGCGTCGCCCCGCTGCTGGGCTGGCCGGCTGGACCTCCTGTGGGCCGTGGCTGCGGGTTGTTTGGCCCAGTCGGCCCAGGGACGCGTGGCGGGCCTGTTGGGGATTCTCGGGGGTCGTCGGCCCCTTAGGCCCACCCCGACCCAGGCGGAGGGGACACCATCACTTGCCCTAAACCGCCCGAGAGCCACCTGCTCTGTCTCCCCTTCCCTCGAACCTCCGCCGCCGCCTCTCCCTCTTCCCGTGCCCCATCGCTCCTACCTCGCCGTCCTGATGGCGTCGCGCCCCCAAAGCCCGCCGGCGGCACCGCGCTCGTCCTCCCCGTGTCGGTCTTCCCCCCTCTGCGTCGCTCCCCTTTCCCCGCGCGTGACCGTCGGCCGCCACCCATGCGGGGCCAACACGGCGCCTACCGCCACCCCGCCCGCCGCTCGCCGCCGCCGGTGCGGGCCCCGGCCGACCGCAGCCCCTCTCGCTCTCTCCCCCCACGCCAGACGCCGCCTGGACGAGCCTCGCCGCTCGCCCCCGCGACCATCTGTGACGGACAGGGACAGGGAGGCGCGCCTCCGGTCCGCGGCCTTGCAGTCTCGGGATGGGGCGGCTCAGGCCCGACAGGGAGCTGGCCGCGCGGATGCTGGCCCTTGGCGCGAGGAGGCTCCCCCGGCCGCGCCCGCGAGTGTTGTGCCGATGCGCCGCGAGGTTGGGGTGGATGCGTCGGCGGCCCCTAAGAAGAAGAAGAAAAAGAGCAAGAAGAAGAAGGGCACGTCCTCGGCCACCGCGGGCACTTCGGGGACCTCGGCTCCCGCCCCCGTCCCCGTCCCTGTGGTGCCTCGGGGGGGGGGGGGGCAGCGTGCCGGCGGCCGCCATCCCGCGGCCCAGGGAGACTCTGGAGTATTACGGTCACGGTGTCGACGGTGGATTTTACTACATTGACCTGGAAGGTGTTCAGATGACGGTCCCGGAGACTCTGGCGAGGGTGTCGATCCTCCCGGACCAGGTGCCCCCTCTCTCGGTGGCGGTGACGGAGTCCCTTCTCCAGGAGGAGCTTAGCGCGGTGCTGCCGGGCCACGAGTGGCCGGTCCGCCGCATCTCTGACTCGGAGTTTGTGGTCTCCTTCCCCTTCGTGGCGGTCCTACGCATGTAAGCCCTCGGCTCCTCCTTCACGCTCCCCATCCACCAGCTGAAGGTTGCCATCCAGCCCTCCTCGGCAGCCCAGGAGACGGTGGCCACCCTCTCGGAGGTCTGGGTTCGCCTCCACGGGGTCCCTTTTGAGGCCCGGTCCGCGGAGGTGGTGGCGCTTATCTCTCAGGCGGTTGGCAAGCTGACGGAGGTGGACTTGGGGTCGCTGGCGGGTCACGGGGTGATCAGGATGCGCATTCTCTGTCCGACCGCCTCTGTGTTCCCTGTCTCGCTTCCCTGATTCTTCTTCGACCGCGTGGGCCGGGACCTCTTGGTGGATCTCGACGAGGAGGTGGTTGCCCCGGGGGTCAGCCCCCCGCCCAGCCTCCCTCCCCCGGCCGGTGACGACCCGGGGGCGGGACGCGGGACGGAGCGCTCGGACGACAGTGACTCGGGCTCCGACCCCGAGTCACCTCTCACCACCGACGCGTCGCTGCCTCCGCGCTTCCCCCTCAGGGGGCCACTGGAGGAGGTTCGGCCCCCTCGCTGATGGCGGGCCTCTCCGGTGGGGGTCCCTTCTTCCCCGGAAGGAGGCCCCTGTCTCTGAGCGCTCCGGCCAAGCTGGCTCCTGTGGACCTCCCTCGCTGCTACCGCCCCGACCCCCCGTCTCCATCGACCTCGACATCGCGCAGTACGGCTCCAACCTCCCCCGGGGCTCGTCGCCCCGCCCGGACCCCCCGGTCACCCCCTCCCCCTCAGAGCTCGAGTCCTCGGGGAGTGATGGGATGGTCGTGTGTGCCAGCCTGTCCCCGCGGTCCCCCGGGGTGGTGTGCTACACCCTCGCTCCGGACACCCCTGACCCGCTGGGTCTCACGCTGGCCGTCGGTGATCCTGCCACTCCTGCGGCGGCGTCCAAGCTGCGCCGGTCCAGGGCCCCCAGCCCCCCCCCCCCGCCCCCTCCCGCCACAGTGTTCGTCTCGTAGACTCCCGGACAGGCTTGTCCGGGCCTGAGCCGACGGTGGCTGAGAGGGCCGCGCGTCGGGTGGCGGCGCGTGATGAGTTCTCAGGTACCTCCTTCGACCCATTAGTTCCTTCCCCTGTCCCGAGCCCCTCAGGTTTGCCTGGTTCTTCGTTCTGTGTGCTTTCAGAGGTCTCGATGGCTCACCTGGGCGAGGTAGCTGATGACTGCGGGATTGTGTTCCGGGGTGAGAAGGGCCCGCGTATCGAGCAGCTCGCGGCCATTAAGGCGCGGGAGGGGTATGCGGGGGCGATCGCTGCTGCCCGGGCGCGTTACGCCCGGGAGCGGGAACGCTCCCGGATCCTTACCGAGGACAGGCACGTTGAGCCTGGCCCCAGTGGGGATCCCCCGCCGGCCCCTGATGTGCAGGAGATCACCCATGAGCTTACCCCCTCGGGTAGGCCACGTGGAAGACCTCCCAAGGCAGCTACGTCTCGCCCCCCTCCCCCCCCATGCCCGTTCGGTCCGTACTAAGGGGACCACCCCGGCCTGAGGGTCCTGATGGACATCCCTAGGGCCTTCTGGATGTTCATTTGGAACATCCGGGGGTTCGGGCACGAGGGCCGGCATCGCCAAATCAAGGATTACATCCGCCAGGAGTCGCCAAATATTGTCGGCTTTCAGGAGACGATTCGCCAAGATTTCACCATCGCCGAGTTGGAGGCCCTTAGCCGCTGCAAGTTCTCCTGGTCCTGGCTCCCTGCTTCGGCCACTCCGGGGGGATCCTCCTGGGGGTGAAGGAGGATACCTTTGAGGTAGATGATATGGACCACGGGGAATTTTTCGTGAGCATGGCCCTCACGCATAGGCAGACTCGCTTCAGATGGGAGGTGATTATTGTCTATGGCCCCCCGGACCATCGGAGGTCCACTGAATTTTTGCTTGAGCTCAAGTCAAAGGTGGAACGGACTGACATCCCGGTGGTGATAGACGGTGATTTCAATCTGATCCGCTCTATACAAGACAAGAGCTCGGCGAACGTGGACCTCCCTAGGATGCGTATGTTTAATGACTGCATTGCTGATCTCGCCCTCCGCGAGATTGTGTGGGTGGGCGCTAGATATACATGGACAAATAAGCAGCTCCAGCCCATCCGCAGCGTCCTCGACCGTGTCTTTGTTTCTGTTGAGTGGGAAGTTGCCTTCCCCATGTGTGCGCTGAAGGCGGTCACTAGGATTGGGTCCGATCATACCCTGCCCCTCTTCTCCTCCGGAGGGGGGCGCCCACCAAGACTGAACCGCTTCCACTTTGAGTCCTTCTGGCTACAGAAATGGGGCTTTGTGGAGGCGGTTCGGTCTAGGTGGCTAGCTGCGGTCTCCTCGACCCCCTGAGTTTACTGTGCTGTTGATATTTGGCACCATTGTGCCAAGGTATCTCGCCAGTTCATGAGGGGTTGGGGGGCTAACTTGGGGGCGGACCTCCGTGCCCAGAAGGCGGCCATTCTGGGGGAGATCCAGACCTTGGATCGGGAGGCTGACCTCCACGGCCTCTCGGCCGAGGCGTGGTCCCATAGGTACTCCCTTGAGACCTCCATTATGGAGATCTACAAGGGAGAAGAGGCGTTCTGGCGGTAGCGGAGCCGCCAGAACTAGACGGTCCAAGGGGAATCAAACACGGCCTACTTCCATGCCGTTGCGATTGGTAGGAGGAGGAAGTGCTCGATCCCCTGCCTCTGGGCGAGCGAGAACCTGTTGGAATCCCCACAGGCCCTCTCCGCCCATATTTATACCTTCTACCGGGACCTTTTCTCGGCATCGCAGCCCTCGGGTCTCTCGCTTGCTCCGGACTTCTGGTCTGTTGACGCGCTGGTCTCCCAGGTGGAGAATGAGGACCTCACTCGTCCTTTTCTCCCGGAGGAGGTGTCGGCTACCCTTAAGTCCATGAAGGCTGGTTCGGCCCCGGGTCTTGATGGGCTTCCCGTGGGCTTCTTCCAGACTTTCTGGCCCCAGCTTCAGCCGGTGGTTCTCCGACGTTCCAGGAGTTCTATGTCGGAACCCTGGTGATGTCTCGCCTGAACCTTGGCGTGATTACCCTGATCCCCAAAGTAGTGGGGGCCACGGACATCCGCCAATTCCGCCCGATCACCGTGATTAACGTCATCCAGTGCCTGTTTGCCAAGGTCTGTGCTCTCCGTCTCGCTCCGGTGTTGGAGCGGCTTACCCACCCACTTCAGTTCGCCTTCTTGAAGGGACACCTCATTCACGACGATGTCCTGGACTTCCATGAAATTATTCATGAAGTCAAGGCTCAACGTCAACGAGGGGTGTTTCTCAAGCTGGACTTCCAGAAGGCCTATGACCGCTTGGACTGGGCCTTCTTGAGGTTGGTGCTGGAGACGCGGGGTTTCGACGACCGTGTGATCCGCTGGATTATGCAATTCATGATGAGCGGGTATACGGCGATCAACATCAATGGGGAGATTGGCCCATACTTTCGTCCATCATGCGGGGTTAGGCAGGGGGATCCTATATCCCCCCTCCTGTTCAACGCGGCAGTGGACACCCTGGCGGAGATTTTGGATAGGGCCAGAGTAGCTGGCCACATCTCGGGGATGGTGGGCCACCTAATCCCCGGGGGTGGAATCTCCCACCTCCAGTACGCGGATGACACCATGATCATGGTGCAGGGCTCGGACCTTGACATCATCAACTTGAAGTTTCTGCTCCTTTGCTTCTAATCCTTGTCCGGGCTGACGATCAACTTCGACAAAGTGCGAGTTGGTGATTCTGGGCTACTCCGAGGAGGAGCGCCAGAGGATTGCTGACAACCTGAATTATAAGCTGGCTGACTTCCCCATTACCTATCCGGGGATGCCCATCCGGGAGACTAGAGTTCTGATCAGGGACTTGGCCCCCTTGGTCTCGAGGGTTCGCTCGAGAGCGGAACCTTGGAGAGCGCTCCTTACGACCAAGGGGAGCAAGTCCATATTGATTAACTCGTGTCTCTCGAGCCTGCCCATGTACCAGATGGGCTTGTACCTTATTCCTGAAGGGACCCATGCCGACTTCGCCAAGGAGTTGTCTAGGTTCTTTTGGGCGGCAAGCGATGGCCATCAGAAATGTCATATGGTCAAATGGGCGGATATTTGCGCCCCCAAATCTCTTGGGGGTTTGGGGATCCTCGACTCTCGGCGCTTTAATGTGGCGCTGATGCTGAAGTGGGTTTGGCGCATCCTTAGGGATGACGGTGGGCTCTGGTTGCAGCTTATCAAGGCCAAGTACCTACGGGGTCGCCCCATCTTGGCCTGTGAGCGGCGGGAGGGTTCTCAGTTCTGGAGAGCCATCCAGGAGATTAAACACTTCATTGGCTTGGGTGTGTCCTTTGTGGTGGGGGTGGCCATGGGGTGCGGTTCTGGCTCGACCCGTGGCTACTCCCAATCCTGCTGGGGGTCCAGTTCCCCGGTCTCTTCGCCATCTCTTCCTCCCCTGCGGCGCTGGTGGCGGAGGTCTTTAGTGACTGCCGCTGGAACATCCTGTTTCGTCGCTACCTCAGCGTGGAGGAAGCCGCGGACCTTCTGCAGCTCCGGGGCTCCCTCCCGGCGTCCTTAGCGACTTCCCCGGATTCGGCCACGTGGCTACTGCAGCCTTCGGGCGAGTTCTCGGTGAGCTCGGCTTATCGGGCCCTGTTCCAGGGCCCGGAGCTGACCTGGACCACCCCATTGTGGAAGGCCCCCCTTCCGCTTAGTATTCGGATCTTCGTGTGGCAGCTGCTTCGGGACAGGCTTCCTTCGGGGGTCGAGGTGGCCAAGCGCCATGGCCCGGGAAATGGCCTGTGTCCCCTATGTGGGACTCCGGAGTCCTGTGCCCATATTATGTCCTCTTGTGTGGCTGCGCGTGCGCTTTGGTCCTTTGTCCAGGAGGCGTTGGGGCCTGCATGGCAGGCGCAGGAGCTCGGGGAGTTCCTGCAAACCCAGGCAAACAGGGTCGAAGGAGGGCGCCGCCTCTTCTGGCTCGTGTTTGCGGGCATCTCTTGGACCTTGTGGAATGTGCGTAATAAGATTGTGATTGAGAAGGGCCGGAGGAGGGCGCCGCCTCTTCTGGCTCGTGTTTGCGGGCATCTCTTGGACCTTGTGGAATGTGCGTAATAAGATGGTGATTGAGAAGGTCTTCCCTTCCCGCGTGACTGGCCCAGTTTTTTTCTTTCTGGCCTTCCTACAGCAGTGGTCTCCCCTGGTGCGGCAGCGTGACCGGACGTCCTTCGACGACACTCTCCGGACCTTGAGGGCAGCGGCGCTCCCCCTCTCGGCCCCTGCATCGTCGGCTTCTTCGGTGGCATGAGTGCTCCTCCGGTCGCCTCGTCGTGCTATTTTACTTTTCCTTTGGGCTTTCTTGTGTTGTGGCCCCAGCGGGCTGTTGTACCCTTTTCTTTTTGCTTGAATCCGGCCGGCTTGGTTGTTGTGTGAATCTTATTTGTGGATGTTGCTTTATTTATAAAGCGGGGCGAAAGCCTATTTTGAGAAAGTGATCTACCATGTGTGTTCCGGTCCTAGGTACGCGTGGCAATTGGCATGCACCTTGGCGTATTCTCTCTTGATCTTCTTTCTCCCGTCCTCAAACCGATTCACCTCATGATAAGTAGAAAGGGTAAAATCCCCCTCCCTTCCCCTCCCCTCTCCCTTTGCACTTCTCCCGTTGAGAGTCGGCTGTGTATTCTCGGGCCTCCCCCGACCCAAATCCGGCGGCGATGCTGGCTGGAGGCGGCGACGGGGCGGTCCCGGAGTAGGTAGATTTAGGTTAGGGTTTGGTTTGGCCAAGATGGTCGTGTTTGGGAGTAGGACGCCGGTGGATTTCAGCTGCCACCAGCGTGTCCTGGTGCTCTCCTTCCTCGTGGCGACGCTCTGGTGGCAGGGGCGTTTGTCGCTGGAAGGTCGGAGGCCAGGCATCTCCGCCAATAAAGCTGAAGCCTGGAGCTCTTCTTCGCTGCTGATGGCGCGCACGGCGGCGGAGGCGTCTGCAGGGATGCTCTTCCTTCCATGGTGGAAGGTAACTGTGTCCCTGGCTGCAAGCTCCTCCAATAAGCGCATTGGTCGGCGGATTCGGGATGCCGATGACAAGTTCCTGCCCCTGGCCGGCCGTGGAGGCGAGGGGGTGTGGGTTCTTGAAGTCTTTCGTCTCGATCTTGGCCGGCTGAGGGAGACCACTGCTGCTGTTGCGAGTTCTTCCACAGAGGCGGCGGCGTGCCAGCCTCTGATCCACGCCGACAACCGGCGGCTCGCGGCGCCTGCAAGGCGCATCTTCAACCTCTATCGGAGGCCAAGTGTTGGTGGCTCGACGGCGGCGTCCCACGCCGCCCCTTCCCAAGTGGCTTGTTCCCCGGTGAAGAGGGTGGTGGCCGGAGCTCGAGCGCACCCATCGGAAGCGAAAGAGGCGGAGGACTGGATCTCGTTTGTGGAATTAGATCTAGGGTCCTCTATGCAAAATCCAGGGGCTTGTGTGTTATTTCTGTTTTTTTAAGGACCCCTTTGTAATTGTACCTCCACCGCTTTGACTTAATGGCAGCATTCTAGGTCCTTCGGGACCGCCCTCGGTTCAAAAAAAAAAGTAGAAAGGGTACATTTTGACTAACTACAAAAAATATTGATCGTTAACCACATGATAAGGTATTAAGTGAGATCTCACCAAAATTCCGTTTCTAGTTTATTTACCAAATTTTTAGTACTCTCCGTCCAGAAATAACTGACTTGGTTTTATCTAGATTCAAATATATCTATACCCTAAAACATGTTTAGATACATGTGAATCTAGACAAAGTAAGACAGTTAATTCTGGACAGAGAGAGTATAAAATTTTGTTTAAAATTTGAATTAGAATTTAGCAAATGAATTAGAAGTGGGACTTGGATGAGAACCTACTTTACACCCTATCATACAGGATTTCAGAACGAAAATTAAAATTTACTAAATTTACTCTGAAAGGTAAAAGGTGAGAAAGCCTGTTACAGACGCGAAAGCCTGTTACACGGACTCCCTGCAAAGTGCGATTCAATTCTAGGACCTCCACACAAGTAGCTCACTGCTGAACCAATACCACACAAATTTGCGAATATATAAAATATCTCTTCCAATATCAAAAAATGAAAAAGGGCAGTTAAATGTCCATGATCTGCGTGTACATGTAAAATCCCTCTCCCTCACCATCGCCATCGAGACCCGCGCATTTCCTGTTCACATGCTGATTCTAAAGAAAACAACTGTCGTCGCCACGGAGGGGGATATCCTTGCCGCCACCATGGAGGGGGATATCCTTGCCGCCGCCATGGAGGGACACCCTTGTCGTCCTCGCACGGGCTTTGCCTGGTGGCGGAAGAGGAAGAGGGCGGAGAAAGAGAAGGTGGTAGGTGGGAGAGGTGGTCACTGCCGTGTCGCCTGGGCGAGACGGCACGGGAACTGTCTCGCCTGGGTTCGAGTAAAATTATTGGTGGTTCTAGTACAAGTAATAAGTTTTCTTTGGGACTAGACAAGATTGGTCAAAGACTGTGTCAAATGGTTCTATCTTAGTGATACTCCATAGGACAATTTTTAAGTTAAATTAAATAAAAACTAAAGTGTTTGTTTCTCTTGGTCAAAGACCTGTTATTTTTTACCTATGCACAATAATCTTCTCCTAGTAACACGTGTTTCACTTTTAATCATTCCATTGATTGTTGTGTGTGCCCACAGAACACAAGTTGTACAGATAACACTAGAATTTTTTTTACAATAGAAATGTATTAATATCGTGCAGATACCTAAAAGACATTCGACACAAAAGAGAAAAATAACCCCCCCTCACCCCCCTCCCACCCACACCACACACACACAAGGTGACCAATCACCCACATCAGCGGCACTCTAACCATCACGAAGACAACACCCAGACTACGAAGTAGGTGCTCTAAAAGCAATATCTTCAAGAAAAAATAATACACAAACGTTGTCGTCTTCAGATCAAATATCTTAGGTTTTCACGCTTTCAATAAGGGCAGTGCTAGGTACAACCAATAAAGGCCATATTTTAGGTTTTCAACCTGAAAATCATGACTCAATACTTGAGGAGTACCACCAACAAAGAGGCCCTCAAGTGCTTTCGTGAGGAGGCCGCTACTGCAAGTCACATACCACCAGGCTCACAGGAACTTGTGTTCGGTCTGGATAGGAACGCATCCCGCAAGCCATGTCCGAACAATAGCCTATGAAACAAAGTCTTCACCACATTCAAGACCTTGCCTATGGTGTCTATGAACAACTGTCTGGTCTTCTGATCACATCAGCCATGGCATTCTCCACATTAGTCGATACCTTGAAAATCTTGGTGTCAACCAAAAATAGGGCTTCGCGCGACACCCATTGAAGCCGGTTAGGCTAATGTTGCGGGCACAGACGACTAAACCCTATCCAATCAACGTGTCCAAGGAGTGCCTTATGCGTCATTCCTTGTTTTCTTCCCAAGGAGAAGTCCGAAACTCACCGATGGCTAGATCAAGGAGGACCGACCATAGGTAGATCGTTGACTTCATGCGAAGACCACCAGGGCCACCGCCTGGCCGATTATTCTACAAGACGTGAGATCCCGAGATCCACCACATATCGCCGTCTACCTCGGTGGAGGAGGAGGCCACCACAACCATGCCTAGGACCGCCACCATACCGTCCAAGTGGTGCGGGCAGAGTTGCGACCGTCATTGCTATCCACAGGTAGGACCAGCAGTTGTAGGAGCTCGCAGGGCCCTCCAAGCACAACCAAGTGAGTTAACATCCCACACAAATTATACAAGTTCAGGCTCCAGAAATAGATCGCTGGTAAGAACCTTGCTTTCTGTCAGCTTATATTGATTGGAATGTGAGATGCACAGGTAAGTGTTCAGTGGGTGCCGACTTCCGGTGGGAAATCGACTGAGTCATTCTCTCCTTTGGCAGGGGACAAACTATGAATACATGTGTATGGATCTAAGGATTGACCGACCCCCTCCCATGTGGAATGGAGGTCTATTTACATAAAAGGGTAGTGGCTGTATGGAGGTGGAGATGGCCACACTATCCCTAGGGCAAGACCTCGGGGTCTTGCATATGATGCCCCATGTCGCAAGATGTACCATACATGTAGTGTACCTCACACTCTTTGGGACGTTATGCGTGACTTCTAAGTTAGGTACACCTCTCGTACCTGGTCGCCTGGTATACGCACATCAAAAATCAGCAGAACCTTCTGCTAACATGCTCCGTACGGCTACTCCCTAGCCTTTCGGTGTCACCGGTGTCGTCTCATCGGCGAACTCCCTTGCCACTCATGCTAAGGAGTGGCCGACGGGAAGCCGGCTGCTACAGTCACCCGCCTTCCCGTGGTGGTGGGAGATATCAACGTGGGTGAAGCCTGGCCACCCGCGGGCTTCTTTGACTTTTTCTGGGTATTAGATGTTCTAGGACCCATCAGTTCATAAGCTAAAAATCCACTTCGGTTAGAAGGATTAGATGCTTCACCGTAAAAGATAAAGAAAATAAAGGAAGTGTGGAAAAAAGCAATTTTTTCAACGTATTTACAGAAGGCAACTTTTGGTGCCCCAAAATGGCTTCTGGCGAGACATTTTGAGTAGAGATTTGGGCACATGGGTACCAATGCTCTATTTGTTTTGAAAAAAAATAAAGTTAAAAACTTTTAAGTTTTAAAAAATTGATTTTTACATGTACATGGTCCATATATTTGTGCGGAATTTCAGTAAAAATCATTTTATTTTAGGCTACAAGAAAAAAATCTATCAATAATTAAGACTAGAAATACGTATGTTTTATCATAAATTTACCTTTTTAAGCCAAAAAATAAAATATATTTTTAAATGAAATTTCTCTTGTATACTCTAAATGTATGTATTTATTTTCAGACATAAAAGTCCAAGTTTCATTTTTTCTTAAAACGGAAGCATGCCAACGAGAGTTTCCGAGACAGTTTCGCTATTGCTACATGTGAGTTTTCTTCACAATTTGTTTTCTGACACGTAGACACATACTTCTACATTATCAAAAAAATATTGAATTTTTTTAATATGCGTTTTCCATACTAGAAGCACCATCCCGCGAGCCAAATGTAGCCTCCTAATAAGGGTGTGTGAAAACTCATTTTTATGCATGTCTAGATGAGATATAGTACTATCAGAAAAGTAAACTTGTTTCAGAAAACATAATAAGAGCAGCTCTAACATCTTACCAGGAGAGAGAATAACTATTTTTCTAGGTAAAAGGGGCAAAAACATAGCTCCAATAACTTATGCAAAAGCGGTCTTCACCAATTTTTTGGGGGTGATCATCTATTTTTTAGGAAAATGATATGTATCACCAGTGGATCACAACTTTCGATCCCCCAGGTCGCTGGTCGTGACGTTCGGCTCTTTTCCACCATCCCGAAACGTGAATAGTGGGCCCGCCACTAAATCCTCTCCCCTTCTATTCTTCATGCGGACGACCGAGCCTGCTCCTCACAGCGGCACTGCCTACGCTTCACCCCAACCACGCCCCTACTCTTCCCTCCCGAGCGCCCTCTCCTCCCCGAAGCGTCGTGATACGCCCAATTTGCATTACCATCCTATATCATAATTTACCTCTATTTATTGATATTTGTCTTATTATGAGATATTACTTATGGCTTTTCATCTGTTTATGCATGTTGGATGATTCCTGGAGGATAGACTGTCGGAGTCTAGATTCAGATGGAAAAGACGGCGTTTCGATGCAATTTCGCGAAGATCAGAAAAATACCAGAAAAATATGGAAACATATTATTTTACCGGAAGACGAAGGAAGCCAGAAGGAGGAGCGAAGGGGGGCCTCAGGGGGCCCACACCCCCCATGCGGGGGCCCACCTGACCCCGCGCCTAGGGTGGGTTTGGCCCACCTGCTCGGCCTCCGACTCCGCCCCTTCGCCTATATCTTCCCTATGGAACCCTAACACCGGGGGAGCGACCACAGAGAGACTTCCGCCGCCTCTGGGGGCGGAAAACTCCGAGAGAGAAATATCTCTCTAGCAGACAGATTTCTGCTGGGGGAATTCCTTTCCGGAGAGGGGAGACCATCGCCATCAAGCTAGGCTTCATCGGGATCATCATCATCATCCACAACATCATCTCCACCAGCACCATCATCACCACTCTGTCCTGCTGTAACAATTGTGTTCGATATTGCTTAGTTTATTAGGGGAAAATTTTCCAGTGTTAATTACTATTGTAGTTGATGCTTGTGAGTGGAACCAATGGATTATTATTTATGTTCAGATTGTTACCCATTATCATATTATCTTTGATCTTGATCCATATGATGTCTTGTGAGTAGTTCGTTTAGTTCTTGAGGACATGGGAGAAGTTATGTTGTTAGTAGTGAATATGTGATGAGTTATTATTCAATGGTTTAGTATTTAAGTTGTGGTGCTATTCTTCTAGTGGTGTCATGTGAACGTCGACTACATGACACTTCACCATTTATGGGCCTAGGGGAATGCATTGTGTATTTGGCTACTAATTGTGGGGTTGCCGGAGTGACAGAAACCTGAACCCCCATTAGGACACCTTTGCACAAGGGAGCGTAGGATCTCAGAGTTTAAGGCTGTGGTTAGATTTATATCTTAATTACTTTCATGTAGTTACGGATGTTTGCAGGGGGTTTAATCACAAGTATGTATTAGTCCTAGGAAGGGCAGTATGTTAGCACAGGTTCACCCACACAACACTTACAAACACCAAAGAAGAGTACTCAGCTATTTGCAGCGAAAGCACTTGACAGAATTCCCATGTGTCCTCGAGAACGTTTGGTCCTTATAAGTATTTCCACCGGCTTGTCCTTTGCTAAGAAAGGATTGGGCCACTTGCTCCGTTTGTTCGTTACTTCTATTATTTGCTCTTTGTTTTGTTACTTTGTCAGAAAACCACTAAAAATCCATTTTCTAAGTATTCACAGGGATTTCCTGCTCCATACCACTGTTCAGCACCTTCTGCTCCTCGTTGGGATCGACACTCCTATTTATCGAAAGTACTACGATAAACCCCCTATACTTGTGGGTCATCAAGACTATTTTCGGGCGTCGTTGCCAGGGAGTGAAGCGCTATTGAAGAGTGGAACTGGTAAGGGAAACTTTCACTTGGAGTATTTCTTTTGTTACTGCTTGTTACTTTGTTTCCAATATGAATAACCCACTTGGTTTTCTATTTGGGAAAACTACTACCACTCCTATGGTAGTAGATGAACCACCACCTGTTGATATAGATCCTTTTAAGATACCCGCGAGTATTGTAAATTGTGTCATGGATAATTATTATTTTGGGGATGGAACTGTCCATCCTGGTGATCACTTGCTTTATATCCATGAATTATGTGGGTTGTTTAAGTGTGCAGCTATCACAACTAAACAGGTGAAGAAGTTACTCTCAATATCTTTGAAAGGGAGAGCTGAGGCATGGTATAAACCGCTAAAGAATGGACAATCCATGGAATGGGAGGAGATGTTATCTCTCTTTTATTCTAAATTTTATCCTCCCAGTGAAATCCAAAAGGATAGAAGTCTTATATATAAATTTTGGCCTCTTTATGGAGAGAGTACAGCTCAAGCTTGGGGGAGATTGAAGTTACTAATGCTTAAATGTCATATTCATGAACTCCCTAACAATATTATTCTCAATAACTTTTATGCTATGCTTTCTCTTCATGGTAAAGGTTTATTAGATGCTTCTTGTGCTGGATCATTCACAAGTATGAAGGGAGAAGCTAAATGGGATCTTTTAGACCGTATTCAAGATAATACCGAGGCTTGGGAAAATGACAAAGGAAGAAAGTCAGTTATAAACTATGATTATGAGTGCATTAAATCTTTTATGGTAACTAATAACTTCCTTGATATTAGCAATAAGTTTGGCCTTGATCCTCAAGTTCTTGCGGAATGTTTTAATGCTTTTGCCTCTTATATTGAGACTCCCAAGAAAGAGTGGGACAAATACCATGCTCTTTATAAATACGTTGTTACCCACTTCCTGCCAGTGTAGAGGTTTATACTATTGATCCTATTTTGCCTGAACCTTATGTTGAGAAGATCCCTTTTTCCTCCAAGGTAAGGGAGCACTCTATTTTGGCTAATGTGGTTAGTAAAAGCGCAAAGAAAATCGTAGGATCCGATGAGCTTATTGATATCGAGCATGTGGTAGCTATTGTGAAAGATCTTGTTACTAGAAATATGGAGGATGAGTATATTGTCTTTTGTGAAGACACTACTAATATTGTTTCTCATCCTAGTAAGGCTAGAAAAGCTAGTGTTCCTGTGCTCTCTGTTAAAATTTGTGATCATTGCTACTATGGTTTATGTGATATTGGTGCTAGTTCTAGTGTTATTCCTTATGAGCTTTACAGGGAAACTATGCATGAAATTGGTCCTTGTGAGCTTGAAGACATTGATGTGGTTATTCACCTTGCCAATAGAGAGCAAGTTTGCCCCATTGGTATTGTAAGAGATGTGGAGGTCCTTTGTGGTAAGATTAAATATCCTGCTGATTTTCTAGTACTTGGTAAAGAAGCCAGTAAAACCTATCCTATCATCTTTGGTAGACCCTTACTTAATACTTGTCGGGCTATCATAGATTGTAGGAAGGAAAAAGTTTTGAATAAGTTTTCTGGAGAATCTTATGAGTTTAATTTTTCCAAATTTCCCAAAACCCCTTATGAAAATGAATTACCTGATGAGGATTTCAAGGTTGAACAACTGTCTGCTATTTCTCTTGCTCCTAACAATGCTTTGCAGCAGTTCATGGAAGATCATGAAAGTGATGCCTTTATGAAGGAAAGGGATGAGATTGATGAGGTTTTCCTTCGTCAGCCTGAGTTACTTAAGCATAATTTACCTGTGGAAGATTTGGGTACCACACTACCACCCAAAGGAGATCCTGTTTTCGAATTAAAACCTTTACTTGATGATCTTAAATATGTTTATCTTGATGATAAGAAGATATATTCTGTTATTATTAGTTCTAAACTTTCAGGGAAGGAAGAAGAAAGACTATTGGAGGTATTGAAGAAGCATCGAGGAGCTATGGGTTATACTCTTGATTATTTAAAAGGAATTTTTCCCACTATATGTTAGCATGCTATTAATATTGAGCCTGATGCAAAACCAATTGTTGAGCACCAGCGCCGTCTAAATCCTAAAATGAAGGAAGTGGTAAGAAATGAGGTATTAAAACTCCTTGATGGTGGTATTATTTATCCTATTGCTGATAGTCAATGGGTTAGCCCTGTTCATTGTGTTCCCAAGAAAGGGGGAATTACTGTTGTGCCCAATGAGGATAATGAGCTTATACCCCAGAGATTAGTGGTTGGTTATAGAATGTGAATTGATTTTAGAAGGATTAATAAAGTTACTAAGAAAGATCATTATATGTTCCCTTTATTGATCAAATGCTTGAGAGGCTGTCCAAAAAGACTCACTTTTGCTTTCTTGATGGTTATTTTGGGTTTTCTCAAATCGCTGTGAAAGCACAAGACCATGAGAAAACCAATTTCACTTGTCCTTATGGTACTTATGCTTATAGGTGTATGCCTTTTGGTTTATGTAATGCTCCTGCTACTTTTCAGAGATGTATGTCTGCTATCTTTCATGGTTTTTGTGAAGAAATTGTGGAGGTTTTGATGGATGAGTTTTCCCTCTATGGAACTTCTTTTGATAACTGTTTGCACAACCTTGATAAAGTTTTGCAGAGATGTGAAGAGACAAAACTTGTTCTTAACTGGGAGAAATGTCATTTCATGGTTAATGAAGGAATTGTTCTTGGACATAAGATCTCTGAAAGAGGTATTGAAGTTAACACAGCCAAAATTGAAGCAATTGAGAAGATGCCTTGTCCTAGGGATATCAAAGGTATTCGTAGTATCCTTGGTCATGCTGGTTTCTATAGGAGATTTATTAAAGATTTCTCCAAAATTTTAAAGCCCCTTACTAATCTTCTTCAAAAAGATGTTCCTTTTGTTTTTGATGATGATTGTAAGGAAGCTTTTGAAACTTTGAAGAAAGCTTTAACAACTGCTCCTATAGTCCAACAACCTGATTGGAGTTTACCCTTTGAAATCATGTGTGATGCTAGTGACTTTGTTGTGGGTGTTGTCCTTGGACAACGTGTTGACAAGAAACTGAGTGTTATTCATTATGCTAGCAAGACTCTAGATGCTGCTCAAAAGAATTATGCTACTACTGAAAAAGAGTTCTTAGCTGTAATATTTGCTTGTGATAAGTTTAGACCTTATATTGTTGATTCTAAGGTTACTATTCATACTGACCATGCAGCTATTAAGTACCTTATGACAAAGAAGGATGCTAAGCCTAGGCTTATAAGGTGGGTGTTGCTTTTGCAAGAGTTTAATCTGCATATTGTGGATAGGAAAGGTGTTGATAATCCTGTTGCTGATAATTTATCTCGTTTCGAAAATATTTCTTTTGACCCTTTGCCTGTTAATGATAATTTTCCAAATGAGCAGTTAGCTGCAATAAGGGTAAGTCCACATGAGAACCCTTGGTATGCTGATTATGCTAACTTTATTGTTTCCAAGTATTTGCCTCCAACCTTTATAGCCTAGCAAAGAAGGAAATTCTTCTATGATCTAAGGCATTACTTTTGGGATGACCCACACCTATATAAGGAAGGAGTAGATGGCATTATGATAAGATGTGTTCCAGAATTTGAAAAACAAGAGATATTAAGAAAATGTCATGCCAGTGCTTATGGAGGACATCATGCCGGGGATAGGACTGCACAGAAGGTTTTACAATCTGGATTTTATTGGCCTACTCTTTTTAAAGATGCAAGGAAGTTTATCTTATCCTGTGATGAATGCCAACGAGTAGGTAACATCTCTAGACATAATGAAATGCCTATGAATTATTCTCTTGTTATTGAACCTTTTGATTGCTGGGGATTTGACTTTATGGGGCCTTTTCCTCCTTCAAAAGGGTATACTCATATTATTGTTGTTGTTGACTATGTTACAATTTACAAAGTGGGTAGAAGCCATACCTACGAGCAGTGCTGATGGTAAAACCTCTTTGAAAATGCTCAAAGATGTCATTTTTCCTAGGTTCGGTGTACCTAGATATCTCATGACTGATGGAGGCTCCCATTTTATTCATGGGGGTTTTAGAAAAACTCTCGCTAAATATGATGTAAACCACATAATAGCTTCAACTTATCACCCCCAAACTAGTGGGCGAGTAGAACTTTCCAATAGGGAAATTAAATCTATCTTGCAGAAGACTGTCAATAGGTCTAGAAAAAATTGGGCTAAAAAGTTGAATGACACTTTGTGGGCTTATAGAACTGCTTATAAAAATCCTATGGGGATGTCTCCTTACAAAATGGTCTATGGAAAAGCTTGTCACTTGCCTTTAGAATTAGAACACAAAGCTTATTGGGCAGTGAAAGAGTTGAATAGAGATTTTAGACTTGCTGGTGAGAAAAGACTGCTCGATTTAAGTAATCTAGATGAGTGGAGAGGGGAAGCTTACGAAAATGCTAGGCTCTTGATACGTTGGAAACGTATCTATAATTTTTGATGCTCCATGCTTGTTTAGTATCTACTTTGCTTTACTTGTCTACACTTTGAGGTGCTTTTTACATGTTTTCTGGTACTAACCTATTAACAAGTTGCAACAGTACCAGATGCCTGTTTTCTGTTGTTTTTGGTTTCAGAAAAGTTAGTAAAGAAATATTCTGGGAATTGGACGGGACAAAGGACAAAGTCAATAACTTTCCGTGGGGAACAAGAAGTTCGGAGGAGAGACGAGGAGGCCGGCCAGACCCAACCTAGGCACGGATGGGCCCTACCCCGCGCCTAGGTAGGGTTTGCCCGCCCTGGCGGCCGCCTCGGTCTCCCCTTCGCCTATAAGAAGCCCCTGATACAGAAACTCTCAGTACTCGATCAGAAATCCACGAAACTGTCTGTAGCCGCCGCCACCATTGTCCCTAGATGGGGGGATCTGAAGCTCTTACCGGCACCCTGCCGAAGGGGAGATCATCCCGGAGGCCTTCTCTCCGGTATGATTTGTGAGTAGTTCCACCTTGGACTATGGGTCCATGTAGTAGCTACATGGTTGTATCTCCTCCTTTGTGCTTTCATATATAGATCTTGTGAGATCCGTTCATGATCAAGATCTAATCTATTTGTAATCATGCATGTTGTGTTTGCAGGGATCCGATGGATATTGAGATTATTATGTTGGTTTGATTAATGGTTCTATCTTTATGATTTTATCATGTCTATGTTGTTTGTGATCTTGCATGCTCTCTGTTGCTAGTGGTTATCTTGGCCAAGTAGTTGCTAGTGACTCCAAGAGGGAGTATTTATGCTCGATAGTGGGTTCATGCCTCTAGTTTCCAAGGGAAGTGACAATAATATCTTCGGTTGTAGATGTAGTGTTGCCACTAGGGAGAAAACAACGGTCTCTTGTTCATGGAACATGTGGACTGTTTACCTTACACACTATGCTTAAAGTAGTTGTCTGTTGCTTGCAACTTAATACTGGAGGGGATACAGATGATAACCTGAAGGTGGACTTCTAGTCATAGATGCAGTTGGATTATGGTCTATGTATATTGTTGTATTGCCCAATCAACTTCATAGGATCTTTCTGGCTAGTAATTGCATTGTTATGCCTTGCTCAGTTCCTATCAATTGCCCCGCTGTAATTTGTTTACCCTTCATGCCATGTTGTTTATCTGAGGAGAGCACCTCTAGTGAACTATGGACCCCGGTCCAATCTTTACCATTGATACATCTTCCACTGTTACTTGTTTACTTTCTGCAAACCATTACCTTCCACACCATACGTTTAATCCTTTGTTACAGCAAACCGGTGAGCTTGACAACCTCACTGATTCGTTGGGACAAAGTCTTGAGTTTGTGTTGTGCATGTATCCACGTTGCTTCCAACACCTGTGTGATGTTTCCTTCCTCCTTATGGTTCGATAACCTCGGTCTCAACTGAGGGAAGACTTGCTGCTTGCTGCTTCACACCTTGCTCTTGGGGTTTCCAACGAAGCGCTTCCACGTCAAACACCAGACGCCATCAAGCTTTCTGGTGCCGTTACAGAGGAATCTACTTCAACCTCTTCCACCTCGTCAAGCGCTATCAGATCTTTAAGGAAAAAGTATAAAGATGGCATGATAGGAGAATTCTCAAAAGGGAGTTCCATGTTGGTGAGAAAGTTCTTTTATAGGGAAACTACTCTCCAAATGGGAAGGACCTTTTGTTATCAAGGAAGTGTACCGTTCAGGTGCCATCAAAATCTCTTCTCTGAAGGATGACACAACACATGTGGTTAATGGTCAAAGACTAAAACATTATATTTCTGGAGATTCTTACAATGAAGAAGTGGTTGTCATTCAAATGGTGACTCTAGAAGAATTTATCAAGAACCAAACACCAGAAACTGCAAAGTTCGTCTTTGAATAGGTAAAAGTGGTAAAAACAGAAGGTTCGTGAAACTCCAATCTTTTTATATTTTTTATGTTTTTAATACATAAGGAAAGTTACGAGACGAAACTGAAGAAGAAACGGAGCCCGGGGTGGACAAACCCACCCCAGGCGCGGGCCGCTCCTGGCCACGCCTGGAGGGGGTTTTCCACCCTCGAACTCCGTCTCCGCTTCGTTTCTGTGTCAAAACCTTCCTTATGCATTGAAACTTCGTAATATATAACCCCCCGGGTTACCCGAGGTTCATGCATTGTGTTCTCGTCGTGTTTTTGTTTCAATCTATTTCTATCAGGAAAACTTCTCAAGTTTAGAGCACCATGGCCTCCGCCGACGACAAAGGGAAGAAGCCCTAAGAAGAAGAACCTTATCAAGAGAACACCACCACCACCAAGGGAGTAATTCTTCATCAGGTTTGGCATCCCCTTGGCCTGTTCGAAGCTTGGGAGAGTGTCGCGATATCACCACCTTTATTTTTCATATTTTACCATTTTAGTGGATTCATATCTGTGGTAGAGAGGTTATCTTATAGTTTGGTTTGCATGTGGAAGTATCTCTCCTTTAGTTGATTATCTATGTATCCCTTGGTGTGAGTGCCTTTATTGGAATATTAATGAGAAGTCCCATCTTTTACTTTTTTCACTTCTTATTTTTTTTGCAATCTCTATTATATGATGGATCTTGTTGTTCAGTATTGGCACCACTTTGGGATCATCAAGTGGATCTAAATTGGTTTTGGCAAACCGGGTTCTGGTCAGTGTCATTAGTTTGAAAGAAAAGAAAGAAAGAAAAATCCTACAGTTATTTGGTATCATTTGTTTTCAATCTTGTTGGCTCATAAGCTTAGTATTCTTTATTTAAGATTCTTTTGTGTCTTCAAGGAAGACTGCATGTTTGGCTTTATTACTTGTATGTTTGCTTGCTTCTTTCAACTCTCTTGCTTGCTACCCAGCCTTGCTAACCAAAAACCTGTTTTGCTAAGGCATACTTCTCATGTTTCCAAAATCCTTTGAACCCAAAACCTTTTGCCACTTGTGTCCACCATATCTACCTAATAGCTATTTCTATTCCTAGCAAATTCTCAAGCTTCATCTACCTTTCGAATTAAAAAGTATTTTGTTATGTGAAAACTAGTTAGTAAAGCTCTCACGAACTTGATGGCACACTTTATTTACTTGCCCCTAATAAACTTGAACCATTGTGAACATCGAAGTTGTATATGCTTGCATCTATACGTTGGGATTAGCAGAACCGTGTTGTCACGGGCAACGTTTTCAACATTGCACTTGTACCTTGTCGTACATAGTTGATATCGTGTTCTTTTGTCTATGGATGTCAACGGTGTGAAATAAAGAGGGGACTTGTAAGTCCATGGATTTTGTAGTCTGTGTTAGAGAAACGCCTGGGACGCTAGCCTAAGCCATGCTTAATCATGGTGGAAACTTGCAGCATCACCATAGTGAGCTATCTATGAAGCATCCTCAATAAAAAGCTATGCATATGGTAAATAAAAAGATTGCTGAGATGCTCATTGTCTGCTTGCCTTGTCATTTTGGTTATAGAAAAGCTCCTATACCATGTGCAAGGGGTACCCCGTTGGCGGTTCTCAATGATATGCAAATACTTACATTGACAAGAACTTACCTGGACCCAAAGTTGAGTATGCATGAGGAGTGGCCCTCATATTCAAGGGACATGAGATTGCCAACTTATATTTCGTCAAGCATATACTCCATCTTTGTTCACTTTAACCTTAATCATCTAAAGATGCTTATGATAGGGGCAATGAGGGCTCAAAGCTAGTAAGTACCATAATCTTTTAGAAGCTCTTTATGACTTGTAATCCTGCTACCCTCTAAAAAGGGACCTTTCTACCAGTTACCAGTTGAGTAAGTAAACCTACTTCCTATCTATCTCCAGCAAGCTTTTGAGTTGTTGTGTTTCAAGCATTCATATGGTGATTTATTCAATCATGTTCTTTATCTTCCTTGTTTGCACAAAACTCTTATCTATTGAGTATTACTTTGAAAGTCTTCACTTGTGAAAAACCTTTTTGAGCAAAGAGTGCTCCTGTTTTGAAACTTTTACAAAGAAAAGCTTTTGTGAAACTGTTTGCCAGGTGTTCTCTGACCAAGAACAAGTTTTCCAATTCCAATTATGATTTATCTTTATGCATCTCTATTGTGACTGCTGTACTTGGCTGCAAGCTAAGTTATATAATTGTGAGTTGCCTTCTTCTATGAGTGCAATGGTAAGTGTGATGCTTCTTGTTTGTATTCTTTTATCGACACTTCACTCCATAAACCTGTGGACATGTTTACTGAGCTCAGTATTCGCTTGGGGACAAGCGAAGTCTAAGCTTGGGGGAGTTGATACGCCCAATTTGCATCACCATCCTATATCATAATTTACCTATATTCATTGATATTTGTCTTATTATGAGGTATTACTTATGGCTTTTCATATGTTTATGCATGTTGGATGATTCCTGGAGGATGGACTGCCGGAATCTGGATCCAGATGGAAAAGACAGCGTTTCGATGCAATTTCGCGAAGATCAGAAAAATACCAGAAAAATATGGAAACATATTATTTTACCGGAAGACGAAGGAAGCTAGAAGGAGGAGCGAAGGGGGGCCTCAGGGGGCCCACACCCCTAGGCGCGGGCCCACCTTACCCCGCGCCTAGGGTGGGTTTGGCCCACCTGCTTGGCCTCCGACTCCGCCCCTTCGTCTATATCTTCCCTACGGAACCCTAACACCGGGGGAGCGACCACAAATAGACTTCCGCCGCCTCTGGGAGGCGAAAAACTCCGAGAGAGAAAGATCTCTCCAGCAGACAGATTTCTGCTGGGGGAATTCCTTCCCGGAGAGAGGAGACCGTCGCCGTCAACACCATCATCAAGCTAGGCTTCATCAGGATCATCATCATCATCCACACCATCATCTCCACCAGCACCATCACCACCACTTCGTCCCGCTGTAACAATTGTGTTGGATATTGCTTAGTTCATTAGGGAAACTTTCCCGGTGTTAATTACTATTGTAGTTGATGCCTGTGAGTGGAACCATTGGATTATTGTTTATGTTCAGAATGTTACCCATTATCATATCATCTTTGATCTTGATCCATATGATGTCTTGTGAGTAGTTCGTTTAGTTCTTGAGGACATGGGAGAAGTCATGTTGTTAGTAGTAAATCTGTGATGAGTTATTATTCAATGGTTTAGTATTTAAGTTGTGGTGCTATTCTTCTAGTGGTGTCATGTGAACGTCGACTACATGACACTTCACCATTTATGGGCCTAGGGGAATACATTATGTATTTGACTACTAATTGTGGGGTTGACGGAGTGACAGAAACCTGAACCCCCATTAGGACACCTTTGCACAAGGGAGCGTAGGATCTCAGAGTTTAAGGGTGTGGTTAGATTTATATCTTAATTACTTTCCTGTAGTTACGGATATTTGCAAGGGGCTTAATCACAAGTATGTATTAGTCCTAGGAACGGCAGTATGTTAGCACAGGTTCACCCACACAACACTTACAAACACCAAAGAAGAGTACTCAACTATTTGCAGCGAAAGCACTTGACAGAATTCCCATGTGTCCTCGAGAACGTTTGGTCCTTATAAGTATTTCCACCGGCTTGTCCTTTGCTAAGAAAGGATTGGGCCACTTGCTTTGTTTGTTCGTTACTTCTATTACTTGCTCTTTGTTTTCATACTTTGTTAGAAAACCACTAAAAATCTGTTTGCTAAGTATTCACAGGGATTTACTGCTCCATACCACTGTTCAGCACCTTCTGCTCCTTGTGGGGATCGACACTCCTATTTATCGAAAGTACTACGATACATCCCCTATACTTGTGGGTCATCACGTCGCAAGAACGACGAACGGCACCACCGCTCGACCACGCCTCCCGCTGCTCCGTACCTTCCCCCCATATGCGCACACGCGCCATGGCCGAGAGGATAAGACTCGAGCGACCCGCTAGCAGGAAGAAGACAGAGACGACTGCGACTCCATCCATCTCCATCTCCGACATCACAACCGCGACGATCGCGAGTGACACGCTTTTTTGCTTTCGTTCATCTCCACACTCATAGCCGCCGCAGCGCCCCTAGGATTTCGCCGAGAGTTTCTAGAGTAGCACTGCCGCTACCCCTAGCCTGATGCGGGGAGTTCCCCCGGGGAACACCGCCATGCCCAAGCTATAAGGATACCGGTGATGATGTTCTACAAGGGGCCACCTGTGTTTCTAACCAAGGCCACCGGCGGTGAACTATCATTTTCTACCTTAGTTGGTCTCAAATACTACTTCTGTTGTCCGTCGTTGCTACGAGCATTTGCTACTTTAGCATAGTGGTTTTGCTACTTTTGCAATTTTGTTTTGCCACAACCAGTCTATATTTCTGCTACATTTGCTAATTTTTTTGCTACAACCAGTCTATGGTTTTTGCTACATTTGCTATTTTTTTGCTACAACCGTTTAATGGTTTTGCTATAATAGTGTAAAGTTTTTGCTACAAGATCTCTAGCAAGGTCTCTGGTGAGGTCGTGTTTGCTACATTAGCATATTTTTGGCTACAAAGGTGAGGTCTCCAGCGAAGTCTTCGACGAAACCGTATTTTTATTTTATTTTTTAATACGAACCGTTTTTTGCTATATATAGCAAAAGAGAGACTTTTTTAACAAAAACGAATCATTTATATCAAATACGAGATTAGAGGACTTTTTAGAGACACGTGTCTACTGGACGACCCGAGGGATATTAGAGGATTATCCCTAGAGGAACGTGTAGCATTGCCCTATTTTTTTAGAAAGTACTACCTATTTTTGTTAAGATTACATAATTTTTGGTAAGGCTCCACTTCAGCAAACAGGGACGCGGGAGACCCAACTGTCATCGTGTGAAAGCTTTCTGACGCCGTCCGTCGCCATCCACCATGTCTTCAGCCATCGGTGACCCTCCGACACGCCTCCCCAAGCACGCCGCCCACCACCGAGACCCTTGCCTCACTCCTCGAGGATGGAATCTCGCTGGAATCTCTTCGCTCGACCGAAACCTCGCCGAACCGCCGAGCTCCCGTCACCCCGCCTATGCAAATAACCTCTGCAGCTAGGTTTCAGTGCACCGCTTCCCTCCTCGTCTGCGAACACCGTTACCCACTGCAGCGAACCGTCGGTCTTGATTCGATCGTAGAAGGGGCTAGGTGGGGCTGGGCTTGGTCGGGCCCAGGGCTGATTGGAGCTAGGCGGAATTGAGGATGACAATTTACCCATGGGTACGGATGTCCGCGGGTACCATACCCACATGGGTAGGTATGGACACACTTTTATACTCACGGATAATACCTATACCCTACCTGCTAAGTTATGGGTACGGACACGGGTATAGACTTATACTCATGGGTATACCCATACTCTGCCCATTTAAACTAGCATGTCAAACTTATCTGTAGAGTGTCAACCTATGCAACCAAGAAGCCTAGGGACAAGTATGCGATTCTGAATTCTCAACTCGATACTTTCATGTACTCGTCTACCTATTATTAAGTAGAAATAATTGTCTTTTTTCAAATATATATTAATGATAAACATAAAATTGTGAATAATTTGTATACTATTGGATCTACCCATCGGGTACTCAATGGGTATGAGTACCCGGCGGGTATGGGTATGGATAAAGTTTTATACCCGCGGATACTGATATGGGTAAACTTTTTATACCCATTGACTATATGGGTATGGTATTGCTCTACCCTGCCCATACTCTGTCCATTGCCATTCTTAGGCAGGATCAGCGGTGCTTGACTAGGCATGGGTCGGCGGTGCTTGGCTGGGCAGGGATCGTCCCGGGCTAGCCACGGTGGTTGGGCTGAAGGCCCGGCTAGATGGTGGTGGGGGCTTCAGGGGTGGAAATAAAAATCGAAGCTCACGAGTTTAACGGGTACTCGAAAACTCGGCTTGAACTCGAACACAAATAGCCAGTTGGCATTTTTAGCTTGTTAAGAGAACTAGCATGGTGGCCCTCGCAAATGCGAGTACATCATTGTTAATATGTCAAAGATGTTAAATGTTTATTTTCTTATCTTATGATTTGCTTCTCCACCTTCCTCGTGTAGGGTTCATAGCATAGAAAACAAATTTTTTCCTACGATGTGAACTGTGTACCAAGATCTATCTACTAGATACAAACAACGGGCGGATGTATATCCGTAGAGAACATACCCTTGAAGACCGACAAAGCTTAACGAGTTCAACTCGTGGTTGATGTAGACGATCTCTTGCCGATCTCAAGATCGAGAGGAAGTCCTAGCGCCGCAAATCAGCAGCGCATCCGTGCTCGCACACACGTTCGAGGCACCGAGCAACCTCCGCCTCCTCGCTCCAGTGATGCAGCGGAAGCACAACCCTTTCTTGCTGAATAGCCACCGGGAACATGTATCTCGCTAGTCCGAGACCATGGGGGATAAATTCTAGAGGGGGAGAGATATCCTTCATGAGGAGGTGTGAGAGACAAGTGAGGAGGGGGGCTCCTTTTATAGGAGGAGGGGGGGCACCCAAGGGGGTGGCCGCCGGCCATGGGGGCTGCCCCCTCCCCTCCTTCATTCATGTGGGTGGACACTCCACTCACAAAATGCCCTTTAAAATCCCTCCACTCAAATTCCCATTAAATTTCCACCAAATTTAATGCAAACTCTCATTAAATAAAACTCTTTTATTTTATTCAGAATTTTGTCAATTACTTTAATGACAAACATTCACAAATAACCCCTTGCTAGAATTCTATTTCACATGCATAACCACTTTATGCAATTTCACCCGAAAACCTGTTTCGGTATCTAGTGAAATAAATTCCTGCGCTTGTTCATTCTTTCGGCATGAAACATTTGCTCCAATTGGATGTCGGTGTCTCTTAAGTGTGTCACCCTACGGTTCGTGAATAATGCGGACATGATCGAGACCCCTCTCGGATCAATAATCAGAAGCGGGATCTGGAGACCCATACTGACTCCCACACATTCAACGATGACTTTCTTGTGATCGTCGGAACATTTTACGCTAGTATCTTAATCCCTTTGTTTCACGATATATTACATGTCTGGGATTCGATCATCGGTATCTCCATACCTAGTTTGATCTCGTTACCGACATGCACTCTTTTCTCGTTCCTGTGATATAACATTCTAGTGATCAAATCACTTGCTTGCAAGCTAATCAATGTGATATCACCGAGAGGGCCCAGAGTATATCTATCCGTCATCGGGATGAACAAATTCCACTCTCAATCCATGAGCCTCAACATAACACTTTATTAGTTCTGAATCCACCTTTATAATCACCCTGTTACGCTGTGACGTTTGATGTTATCAAGAAACTCTTCCGGTGTTAGTGATTGACATGATCTCATGGTCTAAGGATTAGGATCACTTCGTAAGTTGTTATAGCAATATAAACTCAATGACTTTGATCGTAATGCTATACTTCGGATGAATGTTCATCACACCATTACACTAATGTTGTGATCCCGTTATTAACAACATCCAATGTCCATGATCAGGAAACCTTGATCATCTTGTTAATCAACGAGCTAGTTTACGAGAGAGACATAACTAGGAACTTTCTGTTTGTTTATTAAACACACATGTATTAAAGTTTCCGTATTAATACAATTATAGCATGCAAAATAAACATCTATCATATACTTGGAATACACATAATAAACACTTTATTATTGCCTCTCAGGGCATATTCCCTTCAGTCTCCCACTTGCACTAGAGACAATAATCTAGTTACATAGTGACAAATCTAACACCCATTGAGTTCTGGTGTTGATCATGTTTTGCTCTAGGGAGAGTTTTAGTCAACAGATCTGCTACATTGAGATCCGTATGTACTTTACAAATCTTTATATCTCCATCCTTGACATGCTCGCGGATGGAGTGAAACCAGCGCTTAATATGCTTGGAATGCTTGTGAGACCTTGGCTCTTTGGCATTGGCAATGGCACCATTGTTGTCACAATAGATCACCATTGGGTCCAACGCGTTTGCCACCACTCCTAGTTCGGATATGAACTCCTTCATCCAAACTGCTTCCTGAGCCGCTTCTGAAGCAGCAACATATTCGGCCTCCGTTGTTGATCCCGCTACCACAGGTTGCTTGGAGCTCCTCCAACTAACCGCTCTGCCATTCATAAGAAATACGTATCCGGATTGAGACTTAGAGTCATCCGGATCGGTGTCAAAGCTAGCGTCGACATAACACTTAGCGACGAGCTCTTCTTCACCTCCGTATACAAGAAACATATCCTTAGTTCTTCGTAATTACTTAAGGATATTCTTGACCGCTATCCAGTGTTCCGAACCTGGATCCGATTGGTACCTACTAGTCAAACTAATAGCATGTGCCACATCCGGTCTTGTACATAGCATGGCATACATTATAGAGCCTATGGCTGAAGCATAGGGGACTTTGTCCATTATCTCTCTTTCTTCCGCTGAAGCCGGACTTTGAGTCTTACTCAATGTCTTGCCTTGCAACATAGGTAAGAACCCCTTCTTACTTCCGTCCATTTTAAACTTCTTTAAAATCTTAGCAAGGTATGTACTTTGTGATAGCCCTATTAGGCGCCTAGATCTATCTCTATAGATCTTTATGCCTAATATGTATGACGCTTCACCTAGGTCCTTCATTGAAAATTTGCTGTTTAGATAACTTTTAACACTGTTTAAAAGATCTATATCATTTCCGATCAATAATATGTCATCCACATATAATATCAGAAATGCCACATTGCTCCCACTCACTTTCTTGTAAATACAAGCTTCTCCATAAGTTTGGACAAATCCAAACTCTTTGATCACCTCATCAAAGCAGAGATTCCAACTTCGTGATGCTTGCTTCAATCCATAGATTGATCGTTGAAGCTTGCACACCTTGTTAGCATCCTTAGGATCGACAAAACCCTTTGGTTGTATCATATACAACTCTTCTTCAATATTACCATTGAGAAACGCGGTTTTGACATCCATCTGCCATATCTCATAATCGAAATATGCAGCAATTGCTAACATAATCCTAACTGACTTTAGCATCGCTACGGGAGAGAAAGTCTCATCATAGTCAACTCCTTGAATTTGTCGAAACCCCTTTGCGACAAGTCGAGCTTTATAGACGGTCACATTACCATCAGCATCAGTTTTCCTTTTGAAAATCCATTTGTTCTCCACGGCCTTTCGGTCGTGAGGTAATTCCACCAAGTTCCAAACTTGATTTTTATACATGGATCCCATCTCGGATTTCATGGCTTCTAACCATTTGTTGGAATCCGGGCTCATCATCGCTTCTTCATACGTCGCAGGGTCATCATTTTCATCAACCATGAAATTCATGACAGGATTTCCGTACAGCTCGGGAGCTGCACGCGTCCTGTTTGACCTGCGAGGTTCGGTAGTACTCTCTTTCGGAGTTTCATGATCATTATCATTAGTTCCCTCTTCAACAGGTGGAGCCAACTCCGGAACAACTTCCGGCGCTGCGCTACTCGCCATACTTTGAAGAGAAGGTTCCACAACCTCTTCGAGTTCTACCTTCCGACTACTCACACCTTTCGCGAGAAACTCTTTCTCTAGAAAGGATCCATTCTTGGCAACAAAAACCTTGCCCTCGGATCTATGATAGAAGGAATACCCAATAGTTTCTTTAGGGTATCCTATGAAGACGCATTTTTCCGCTTTGGGTTCGAGTTTATCCGGTTGAAGTTTCTTCACATAAACATCGCATCCCCAAACTTTAAGAAATGACAGCTTAGGTTTGTTTCCAAACCACAATTCATACGGTGTCTTTTCAACGGATTTAGATGGTGCCCGATTTAAAGTGAATGCAGCAGTTTCTAGTGCATAACCCCAAAATGACAACGGCAAGTCCGTCAGAGACATCATAGATCGAACCATATCTAATAAAGTACGATTACGACGTTCCGACACACCATTTCTCTGTGGTGTTCCGGCAGGTGTGAGTTGTGAAACAATTTCACACTCTTTCATGTGAGTGCTAAACTCGTAACTTAGATACTCACCTCCACGGTCGGACCGTAGAAATTTGATCTTTCTATTACGATGATTTTCCACTTCATTCTGAAATTCCTTGAACTTTTCAAAGGTTTCCGACTTGTGTTTCATCAAGTAGATATAACCGTATCTACTCAAATCATCCGTGAAAGTAATAAAATAACGATATCCACCTCGCGCCGACACACTCATTGGACCACATACATCAGAATGTATGATTTCCAATAAATCTGTCGCCCGTTCCATTGAACCGGAAAACGGCGTTCTAGTCATCTTGCCCATAAGGCATGGCTCACATGTATCAAATGATTCATAATCAAGTGATTCCAAAAGTCCATCCGAATGGAGCTTCTTCATGCGTTTAACGCCAATATGACCTAGACGGCAGTGCCACATATATGCGGATATATCATCATTAAGTTTAATCCTTTTAGCATCAACATTATGAATATGTGTAACATTATCATCGAGATCTAATAGAAATAAACCATTCATCATCGGTGCATGACCATAAAAGATTTCATTCATATAAATGGAACAACCATTGTTCTCGGATTTAAATGAATAACCACTTCGCATCAAACACGATCCAGATACAATGTTCATGCTCAGTGCAGGCACCAGATAACATTTATTCAAGTTTATAACTAATCCCGACGGTAAGTGGAGAGGCAGCGTTCCGACGGCGATCACATCAACGCTTGATCCATTGCCGACACGCATCTTGACCTCACCCCTTGCTAGCGGTCGCTTATTCCGCAGCCCCTGATTCGAGTTACAAATATTAGCAACTAAACCGGTATCAAATACCCAGGTGCTACTGCGAGCACTAGTCAAGTACACATCAATAACATGTATATCATATATACCTTTGTTTGCCTTGCTGGCCTTCTTGTCTGCCAGATACTTGGGGCAGTTGCGCTTCCAGTGGCCAGTCCCCTTACAATAGTAGCACTCGAAATCAGACTTAGGTCCAACTCGGGGTTTCTTTTCAGGCGCGGCAACAGGCTTGCCGCCCTTACTTCCCTTCCGTTTTCCCTTCTTGTCTTTCTTGAAACCAGTGTTCCTATTGATCATCAACACTTGATGTTCCTTTTTGATCTCCACTTCTGCAGTTTTAAGCATTGACAGAAGCTCGGGGAGAGACTTCTTCATGCCTTGCATATTATAGTTCATCACGAAGCTCTTATAGCTAGGTGGCAGAGACTGCAGAACACGATGGATGCCTAAGTCAATGGGAATCGATATTCCCAAGGACACAAGCTTATCGGCGTAACCCGACATCTTGAGTACATGCTCACTAACGGAGCTGTGCTCTTCCATCATGCAGCTAAAGAACTTTTCTGAAGCGTTGTAGCTCTCTACAGCAGCATGTGTGTCGAAAATCATTTTCAACTCACCCATTGTATCAAATGGATTGCCGTTTTCGAAACGCTTTCGAAGTTCCGGCTCTAGCCCATACAATATGCCGCAATGAACTAAGTTGTGGTCCTCCTGACGAGTCTGATAGACATTCTTCTCCTCGTCAGGGGCATCATCTAAAGGTGGGGGGCCTAACGACGCTTCTAGCACATATTGCTTTTGTGCAGCAGAGAGGAGAATCCTCAAATTCATGGCCCATTCGGTAAAGTTGCTACCGTTCGTTGCTAGTTTCTCTTTCTCCATGAACACATTGAAATTAAAAGCAGGTGGTGCCATCTACAACAGAATTTGTAAAGTTTAGACTAAGTGTATGATAGATTGAGTTCAACTAATCTATATTACGAATGAACTCCCACTCAAAAACGACATCCCTCGTGCCTTTTTGGTGATTACATGAACCAAATCCACTACACCAAGTCCGATCATCACGTGAGTCAGTATAGCTTCAAAGGCGAGCATCAAATGGGCATCATATCAACTATATGACTCATGCTTAACCTTTCGGTCCGTGTTCCGAGGCCATGTCTGTACATGCTAGGCTCGCCAAGTTAGAACCTTAGTATTCGCGTGTGTAACTGTTTTACACCCGAAATATGGTCGTGGATCCAAGAAACACCCGATCATCACGTGATGTCTTGGAGCGACGAAAACATAATCGGTGCATACTAAAGGAAGAACAAATTCTTATCTTGATATTTAAATGAGGGATCATCTTATTATGCTAACAAAGCGCTAAACAAGCAATATAAGATGCTATCAAACATCATATGTTTATTAGTGAAATTATATGGTTCCCGCAGATGATCTCTATCATGTGCATCGTGGTATGATCACTATCATACCTATATGTGTAAATCCAAGGTCTATGGATTTTACACGCTATGTGTGTTGTAAGAGTATCATCTCATACTTCTACTTACAACACTACCATATCATAACACTAGCCCAGCAACAATCTAAACTAGACGCCTCTAATTTATCCATTGCAAGTTTTACGTGGCTTAGGGCTTTCGAGATAGAACCGTTCTTACCTACGAACATGAACCACAACGAGGATAATCAAATTGTTGACAACTCGCTTGCAAAATAGATATTGACTATAGTAGGAGAGACAGACACCCGCTAGCCACTTATGCAAACTAGTTGCATGTCAAGCGTGGAACAGGTCTCATGTGCGAGGACATGTAAAGTTTGTCCGGGCCGCTTCATCCCACTATGCCACCAATATCCAAAATTACAACAAAGGAGCAACAACATGATCATCATTGCCCACATACTCATATGTGTACTACCCGTGTAAAGTATCTACGCATAGATCCGGCTCTGATACCACTGTAGGGTTCGCAGCATAGAAAACAAAAATTTTCCTACGATGTGAACTGTATACCAAGATCTATCTACTAGATACAAACAACGGGCGGATGTATATCCGTAGAGAACATACCCTTGAACACCGACAAAGCTTAACGAGTTCAACTCGTGGTTGATGTAGACGATCTCTTGCCGATCTCAAGATCGAGAGGAAGTCCTAGCGCCGCAAATCAGCAGCGCATCCGTGCTCGCACACACGTTCGAGGCACCGAGCAACCTCCGCCTCCTCGCTCCAGCGATGCAGCGGAAGAACAACTCTTTCTTGCCGAATAGCCACCGGGAACATGTATCTCGCTAGTCCGAGACCATGGGGGATAAATTCTAGAGGGGGAGAGAGATCCTTCACGAGGAGGTGTGAGAGACAAGTGAGGAGGGCGGCTCCTTTTATAGGAGGAGGGGGGCACCCAAGGGGGTGGCCGCCGGCCATGGGGGCTGCCCCCTCCCCTCCTTCATTCATGTGGGTGGACACTCCACTCACAAAATGCCCTTTAAAATCCCTCCACTCAAAAGTCCACTCAAATTCCCATTAAATTTCCACCAAATTTAATGCAAACTCTCATTAAATAAAACTCTTTTATTTTATTCAGAATTTTGTCAATTACTTTAATGACAAACATTCACAAATAACCCCTTGCTAGAATTCTATTTCACATGCATAACCACTTTATGCAATTTCACCCGAAAACCTGTTTCGGTATCTAGTGAAATAAATTCCTGCGCTTGTTCATTCTTTCGGCATGAAACATTTGCTCCAATTGGATGTCGGTGTCTCTTAAGTGTGTCACCCTACGGTTCGTGAATAATGCGGACATGATCGAGACCCCTCTCGGATCAATAATCAGAAGCGGGATCTGGAGACCCATACTGACTCCCACACATTCAACGATGACTTTCTTGTGATCGTCGGAACCTTTTACGCTAGTATCTTAATCCCTTTGTTTCACGATATATTACATGTCCGAGATTCGATCATCGGTATCTCCATACCTAGTTTGATCTCGTTACCGACATGCACTCTTTTCTCGTTCCTGTGATATAACATTCTAGTGATCAAATCACTTGCTTGCAAGCTAATCAATGTGATATCACCGAGAGGGCCCAGAGTATATCTATCCGTCATCGGGATGAACAAATTCCACTCTCGATCCATGAGCCTCAACATAACACTTTATTAGTTCTGAATCCATCTTTATAATCACCCTGTTACGGTGTGACGTTTGATGTTATCAATAAACTCTTCCGGTGTTAGTGATTGACATGATCTCATTGTCTAAGGATGTAGGGGTCCCAATCTTAGATAAGATAGAGCCTCCTGTGTTTTACAATGCTAGTCCCTGGATCAATAGCTAGCATCCACAGTTTAGATGTAATATCAAGAAACAAAGGTCATATTATAACTTTATAACCAGGAATAACATAATTTTATTACATCAATACATAGCTCATTTGGCTATTACATTACATTGCAGCGGAATAATTATAATCATGGGGTCCTTCATCTTCAAAGTGCCACAGGCAGATGTTGGTTGTAGACTTTGTAATCCTAATCAAACAATCTTCACTAAAATCAATCAAACCTGCAACATTACAAGTTACATCCACAAGGGTCAATACATTTGAATTGTATTAGCAAGTGATACTATGGTAGTATAGTGGAGTCTATCATCTATATGCATTTGGCTAAGTGGAGTTGAGGCTTGCATTGCTCAAAATATATTTTTCCTTAACATTTGAAAATACTAAGTTTTTGCTTGTCAAAATCATTTTTCTCAATCAAAGACTGAAGATCCTTTCCAAGGCATCTACCAATCAAAGATTTAAGATTTCAAACAACCCTTGTTCAATCCACAAGTTTTAACTTAGAAATTTGAATGATGAGATTCTTGATTGTTTCCATGTATTGATGCTCAAATTTTCCTTTACTAGGGACATGGCTAAGTACTTAGATTTTACACTCTGCAGAGGTGGTGCACTTTACCCACAAGACTTGGTTTCCCAAGACAAAATCTTTCAGAAGCCTTCCCTTAGACCAAAATGGACGCGCTCCAACCTATCAAACACTACCACCCACTGTCCATTTGGCTAGGTTCTTGCAACCTATATGATCATGGCAGAGCCCATATTGCCAAGTGGTTGCACTTGAAGCTTCTCAACATTTGACATCTCAAATCTCTTTGTTCCTGGGTGGTGTGGCATCCCGCAAAACCACTACTAGAAAATCGCGTTATTTTTGTGCATTGCATCATCATGACCTCAGCATGCATCTGTTTGCCTAAAAGTATTTGCTAAAAGCCTAGTTTTGCTTTGTACAAATACCCCTCTTTATTTCAAATGCAAAACCCTGATCGTATCAGATATTTTATTTACCTATAAACTAATTGCAAAGTAGTCTTGTTTTAAAATAAACAAACAAATATTTTACAAAATGATAAACCTAAAACCCTAAACCCTTTTTTTACCCAATCCTAGTCTACCCAGCCACTCCCAGCCCTCCACCTCACCTCCCCAGTCCACCTCACCCCCTGGACCCCCAATTCCCTACCCACCTGCCACCTCACCAATCCACCCACAGCAACCCACCTCCCTGCCCCGGGCGGGTCCCACCCGACCCCGCCTGGCCACTCCCCACCTCACCCGCTGCACCGGGCCCCACCCCCGAACCGACCACGCACGCCACCCCGCGTCCTCCCCACGCGCCCATCTCTCCTCCTCCCCGCTTCTCTCTCCCTCGGTCCCCTTCGTCGGCCGCCGGAGCTCCATCCCGCCTCGGCCCGCTCGCGCCGAGCCCCTCCTCGCCGTCCTGCACCCTCCCCCCTCTCCAGCTGCGTCCCCGCCTCCGGCTGGCCACCTCCCTCTCTTCCTCTCCGGCCCCGCCCGAGCCGCCGGCGCCCCTCTGCAGTGGCCGTCGCGCACCTCCCCGTGCGGGCCCTCTCCTCCTCCTCGCCGGCTGTCCTCTGCGCCGCCGCCCCGCCCTTCTTCCTCCCCTCCGGCGCCTGCCACCACCCCGCCGTCCGCCGTCCGCGGGCCGCTCGGCCGCCGCCGGCCCGAGCAGCGCCGGCCGTCGCCCTCTCTCCTCCCGCCTGCAACCTCCTCTGCTTCGCCTCGGCCACCGCTCGTCCGCGCCGGACGCCGCTCGTCCGCCACCGCCGCGCGGGCCCGCCCTCGCCCGGCCGGCCTCCCCTCTCCCCCTCGGTTCTCCCGAGCGCCGCTCGCGTCGGCCTCCTCCGCCGCCCTCGGCCCCGCTGCAGAGCTCGCCGGACCGCCGCCTCCTCCGTTTCGTCCCCGCGGCCGAGCCCGCGCCACCCCGGCCCAAGCTCGTCATCGACCCTCGCCTCGCTGCATGTGCTGTTGTCCGCTGCTTGCGTCCAGTTGTGCAATTCTGCTAAGGGGGTGGTGAGGATGGTGCGTGTGATCGAGTGAGGCATAGTTGATCGTCCGGAGACCCCGCATGCCTTGTACATCTCCACAAGATCGACGGCCCCGTTGGAAATCGAAGCCCGACCCCGGCGATCTCCGTCACGGAACCACAAGGCCTTTTGGGGGTGGAACCGACAAGATCTACCGCCTAACGCCAAGCTCTCCTTCATGGGACGCCAAGACACAGGTCGAACCCCGAAGGCCGAACCCCGGTGTGACAAGTACCCCTTTCCGGACGACAAGATCGCCGAGAACCTGAACGCCCAGATCACCGACACGGAACGACAAGACCCCCTTCCCGCACCGATGCCGACGACGTCGCACGCCAAGTTCTCCATCCCGGACGCCAAGACCGGCTTGATGGCGCGGGCCCGACAAGATCTTCGCAACGACTAGAACGACATCGACCAGGGCGAGTCCGATGCGCCCTGACGCCGAACCAAGTCCTTCTTCTCGGAACGCCAAGATCTACTCCGTTGTCCGAGAACGATCCCGCCGAGACCGAACCTCGCCGATCCCGTCGAACCCTGAGCCCCTGTCAAACCCCGAACCCCCGGAACCAAGATCTTCCGAACCCTAATGTGTGACCCTTTTTCCGAGCCCCTATTTTATAAATTGCCAACTATATAAATTGTCGCATATTTAATTGTTCATGCATGCATACTTGTCATGTGGTTTGGGGGCCTTATGCCGATTCACCTGATAATTAAATATGGGGCCCATATGCGGGCAAATCTAGTCTTATATTGGCCTCATTTAAATTTGTGTAGCGAACCGGTAACTTATCTTGCCTTGTTAATACAACATTTAATTTGCGGGGTAGATAAATAACATGAACCATCTAATTAATTGTCGGGACCCCGGTTCCGCTTAATATGACCTAATTGCATCGCATCTTTGCCATGCCATGCATCATACATGCATCATGCCCGATCTTTCGCCGTAGTATTAAATATTGCATCCGGTGTTTATTCTAGTGCTTTGGTTCTTCGCGGATAAGGCCGTTGAGTTGATGCGAGTGTCGACCCGATCTTCGGATGAACCCTTCGGCAATGTTTTCAGGCGAGCATCTCCCCCTTTCTACCTATCTTACTTTTATAGTATTTATTCCCTCCTGTTGATCTATTGCTATCTGTGTTGCGATGCTCTAGTTTCCGTACCCGTGATCTCCCGTGCAGCCTTATATTGCCTTGGATACATCCTATTACCTGTTGTTTGGTAGATAGTTGGACTTGCGCGTCGTAGTCGCTTGCTCAAGTGCTGTTGCGTGTCGTCAAGTACCTCAGTTGTTGGAAGACTGCCATATGCTTTATGTTGGAGATGATCATGGCTCTAATTATCGTTTATTTTAATTATTGTTTAATAACTAAAATTGAAGTAGGTAAATGCAGAGGCACCGGTGGGTGATAGAAAATATTTGGTTTCCGACCGCCCACTGGTGTCCCGTAGGACCCCGAGTTCTTGACACCTGTTCCGAGATCGAGCGCGCTAACCACAGGTGGGGAGATATGGGCCCCCCATCGATTAGTACCTGATTTCAAAGTATTGTACTGGGGGCCACAAACTAGTTTGAGGTTTTATTTACGATCCTGTATTTATGCCATGCTTTACTGCTTTATTACGATTGTGCGATGGATAGCACCTGTACTGTTTAGGATCGGGACACGTTTCCGCGGTGTCGACAAGCCCAGTTTTGGGTCCCCAGTCGTTCACAGCCGTCTACCCAAACCCTGAGTCCGTCTCGGAGACCGGCCGACTTCGTTGCGGGTGTACTTAGTGGGGTGGCCCCCCGTGCTTGCTTTGGGTCTGGAAACGTCATGACTTAGGCCCCGCCGACATACCGATGGGTGTATGTTAACTGATCTGGCAAAAAGGGTCGAAGTGCTTGTGGATACTTTGGTGCACCCCTGCAGGGTTTAATCTTTTCGAGAAGCCGTGTCCGCGGTTATGGACGACTTGGAGCACAGTGCTTGATCATAGACAACTATAACTAAAGTTTACTGTTATAAATTGACTTGTATCCGATATGACTAGTAATCAGCTCCACTGCAACGGAATGGCTAAATAAAAGTATCAACAACTGCTGGGTTTTGGGATATCTCACGCTAATCGTATATTTGACTAGTAAGTGCTGCAACTACAACGGAATGGTTAACTAAAATTGCCCACTGCTTCTTATATCAGGACGATTATCTATACTTGACTAGTAATTGCTGCAACGATAACTGAACAAATAAAACTGCCAACTGTGTGAGTTCCGCGGTTGACTTCCTCGTTTGGTCTCGAGGGGGAAATGCCAGGATGGGTATGATTGGTGGTAGTATCAGGTTGGATCCGAATAGGTCTTTCTTACCCCTCTCTGATAGCCGTTAGTTATATCGAGTCACTATAGGGTGTTTAGTGCATGCTGCGCTGCCGCTCAGTCCACCATACCTATGTAGGCGAGGACCGCCGAATTCTAGCCTCGCCGTGTACTGGCCTCAGTACTGACGCTCCTCTTTTTCCTTTGCCCTTTGTCGGCACCCCTTTTGTTTTAGCAGGTTTCGACGTCGTTAGCAGGGTTACCCTTCCGTCTTGGCCTGGGCAGGGTTATGGACGCCATTGGTTATTCTCCAGGGCTCTTAGCCCCATTTGCATCTTGTCCGTAGTCGGACGCTCTATCATTTTCAAGGTGATTTGGATCTTTGTATATTATATCTGTATTCTTGACTCAGTGAGTCGCTGTTGTATATATATCTGTTCTGTGGGTGCCATCGAGGACTGTTGTGTAATGTTATTACTTCGTTTTCCACCCGCACGAAAGTGCCTGGTGGGCACCTTTGAATCGTTTCTATGCGGGTTTGGCGGGAATCGCTGAAACTTGCATAGGGCCGATTCTGAGGGTGTTACAGAGTGGTATCAGAGCTCAGCAGTTACGATACCCCACAAGTCCAGCCTGTAGGATAACCTAGCTAACGGCCGAAGTAGAGTGTCAAAACTATTTTGAAAAACCGGTTGGATAGATCTGGTTAGGTCTGCTTTTATTCCTTACCCCTCTGCTAATCTCCTCTTACCTCTACGTGTTTTGAATCCGCTCTCGTCTCTTTCTTCGAGTCCAGGAATTCTCGTGGTTGGGTTCCATCGTACCTTCAGGGTTTCGCTTCCTCCTTCGGTAACGATGCTTCTACATCTGGTCTTCATGCTATCTGAGGAATCCGTCTTCTGTGGTACCATTCTTTGTTCCTTGTTTGTGCCTTCCGGTACAATCCAAGTCCATGGCCTTGTGAACCACTCAACCAAACACCACCAAGCAAGCCCATTCCACCCAGGGGATTCATTAACTTAGTTGTTTTATTAAACAAAAACATAAGTCCTCAGACTTAGAGATTTTTCCATAGTGTGAATATATATTCCACCCATGTTTTCTATTAGCTAGGCTAAGCTTGATAGTCGTAGGAATCTTTAACTTAGGAAAATCCTTCTAAGGATTCTTCTACTAGGTTTTCCTATAGCAAGGTCTATACTTAGCAAAATCCATGCAAGTTTTTACTTAGCAAAATCACTAATGCATAGAGAAAGTAATGGGACAAAAAGTATGAAGCATCACTTGCCTTTTTGGTAGGGAATGGTGGTTCACTCCTTGATCTTGCTAGTCTCACACTTCACTACAAGTCAATCAAGCAAACACCAATTCAATTTACATTCCAAACCAATAATCACTCAAACAAATTCACACACACAAGACAATGGAAACCAATTCATGCATGGGAGCATGCACAAGATAGTTTTATTTTGCAAATAGGGTCTCTATGGGGTTTCTAAACTTTGTAAGATCCAAATTGGTCATTTACCAAAGTGGCAAAGTCATTAGCAAATGGGTTTTATCCAAAACCACTTTTAAATCCATTCATCATTTCATGTGGTGAAAAATGTTTTTATCAAGGCAAAACTCTTAATTTGTTCACCAAATGAGTTTCTAATTTGCAAAACTTGGTGTTTTAGGTCAGTAGGTTTGGTCCAAAACATTTCCTTAAAGTTTTCTTTCCATAAACAATTTTATAACAAAAACCATTCTTTTTATTTGGCTAGAAAATGACTAAGTCAAGTAATCCAACCTAAATCCTACAAAAATCATTTTTAATACCAAGGGTTGGTTCCTAGGGTCAGTAAGGTCACAACAAACCATTTTGCAAAGGTTTTAATCCAAAAATCATTTTTAAACAATTTTTATACTCTAAACAAGCTCACAAAAGAATCTGCAAAAACAAGCAAGCTAACAGATACTATTTTCTAAACCAAGGCCACAGTTGGCTAGGGCTTGTTCTCCTGAATCCAACGACATAAAATTTGTAATTTTTGGACGTGTGGTTTGAAAGTTACAAAGGTTTGAAGTTTGCAATTAATTCTGATTCAAAAATCTGTTTTAACTCAAACTCTGGCCACGCGTCACGTCGTCATTCGTTGGTAACGGTTCGGCCGGATCGCGTGGTTGCAACCATTGGATCTAATTGGATCGTGCGGCACAGGACGCGTACCTCTTCGCGGTAAGTGATCTAATCGCAGCGCTTGGATCTACATCCTACGGTGCATAGCACGTTAGCCATCGAGTGGCGGCGCTGGTGACGGCGACTGGCGGCGGCGACTCTGCTTCGCGGCGGCGCCGGCGATACAGGAAGCAAGGAATGGGGAGAGGATGCTCACCGGGTTCAGGAGCTCACGACGATGCTCAACGTGCCGATGGTTCGACGAGGGGAGCTCGTGGGTGAGGACAATGGCTCGCCGGAGTTGCTTCGGGCGGCGGTGCTCTCGGGTTGTTGTTGCTGGCGTCGTTTAGGACCGCGCTAGGACAAAATAGAGGCATGGTTAGGTGCGCACGAGGGTCGCGAGTAAGGGAGCATCATCGGGTTTGAGAGGGGAGGTCGGGTTCTACCTGGGGACGGCGTCGGAGAAGAGGGCAGACGGCGGTGCTGCAGGTCGTCGACGTTGTCGACGCTGTAGGGTACCCGCGGACGAATGAATGGCACGGAAAGATGCATCAGGGTGTGGTGAGCGTGCTCGTGTGCTCGGGAAGGCAGGAGGTGGTGTGGCTTGGCCTGAATCGGTCGGAGACGGTGGTCGGAGCTGTGGCGATGCGAGCTGAAATTGTGACAGCCTCGGGGCAGAGAGGGAGTGGCAACAGAGGGGAAAGGAGGAGGAGATGCTGGGGTTTTAACCGCATGGTCAAGGCGATTAATGGTGGCCGCATTAAGGCGTATTAAATCCGCGGAATCAAGGCCTGCAACGGCCGGCGAGGGGGAAAAGGCATGGTTCGCGGGTGGGGAAGAAGGGGCGTGGTGGTGGGGTCCTCTGGTCAGTGAGAAAGGGAGAAGGAGAGGGGTCCACATGTCATCGTCTGCGCGGGTCAGATAGTTGGTTCAAATCGTTTTCTGCGGAGAGGAGAGAACTGGGCTAAGTGGGCTGTTGGGCTGGCTCAGTTGGGTCTGATTGGTGGGCTGTTCTATTTTTTTCTGTCTGAATTCTTTTTCCTTTTCTATTTCTATTTCCTGATTTGTTATTTCAAACAATTCTCAAGCATTCAAAACAATTCAAATCTTCACCAAACATTGTAACTAAGAATTTGGTTCTGTTTAGTGACCTGAACCAAAATCCTAAATAAAATAAATAATACTTTAATCTTTTTAGGTTCCATCCTTAATTAAATAAGTAGGCCATGGTTTATTAGAGTTTTTGTTGTTTATTAATAAAATCTTCATTTGAAATCCAAATATTTTCAAAATCAAACCAGTAGGTATCATTTGGAAGTAAATAATACTTGGATACTTGTTTAAAACAAAATATTATTTTACTTTAGGGTCTGTGGCATCCCGCAAAAACCACTACTAGAAAATCGCGTTGTTTTTGTGCATTGCATTATCATGACCGCATGCTCATGTCATCATGCCACATTGCATTTGAGCATCGTCATCGTCTTGCATTTGCTTGCATAACACTATTTGCAGAAAAGACTGGTTTTGTTTTCTAAACGCCCCATCTTTATTCAAACGCAAAACCCCGGGTCACCGGAATTATTTTGTTTTGTCTGCTATCGGTTTGCAGAGGCTTTGTTTTAATCAAATAAAATATTAAATTATTTTTAGTGGGGGCAGTCGAACGGGCCGATTCGACCCAAACGACCATCCCCAGTCCAAACAAACGGCCCACCCAAAAATCCCTAGTCTACCCTGTCCTAGTCTACCCCCCAGCCTCCACCTCACCCCACCCTATGGCATGTAGCCACCTCACCCTCTTCCGTTCCCCTACCCAATCACAGCCCGCCACTTGGCCCAGCCACTCCCTCTCTCTCTCCCCCTCTCTCTCCCTGGACCCACTCACCCAGCCGGCCACACCACACACGCAACGCACGCGCTTGCAGGCCCCCCCTGACCCGACACGCCCTCCCACACCCGCGGGTCCCACCACCGCCCCGTGCCCCTGTTCCTCTTCCTCCCTCCCCGCTCCGGCCTTCCCTGGCGCGTCTCCTCCCCGACGCCGCGCGCGTCTCCCTCTCTCTCCCATCGCCGGCCTCCCGAGCACCTCCCCCTTCGGCGCCGCCGCCTGCAGGGCTGCGTCCCCCTCCTCCCACGCCTCTCTCCTCCCCCGCTTCCTTCTTCCCCGCGTCGCCTCCCCTCCGCCGCTCGCCTCCACGCAGCTTCCCGCGGCCCGCCTCGCCAGCCGGCGCGCGCCCGCGCCTCTCCTCTCCGCCTCTCCCTCCCTCTCTCCGGCGCTCCCTTCTCCCTCCCTCTCCCCGCCGCCGCTTCCTGCGACCCTCCTCCGCCTCGCGCCGCCCTTCTCTCGCCGGCTTCCCGCCCTGCTCCACCTCTCCGCGCGACCCCGCTCGCCGGCGAGCCGCTCGCCGACCCCGCCCCTTCTGCGCGATCACGGACCGCCTCGCCCACCGCTCCGCGCGCCCCGGCCCTCGTCTCCGCCTCCGCTCTCGCCCCCGCGCTTCCTCTGTTCCTGGCACCGCCCGCCGGTCCTCCCCCGACCCGTCCTCCGCCGTGCCGGCGAGCCCGCCCCGCCACCACCACGGTCCCTCCACGGCGCGCTGGTGGACCTGGTGCGCGCGCACGGCGTCACCGTGGCACCCTTCGTGCCCCCCATCGTGTTGGAGATCGCCAAGAGCGCGCGGGTGACCGCCGCGGACCTCACGTCGATCCGGATGGTCATGTCGGGGCCGCGCCCATGGGCAAGGAGCTGCAGGACGCCTTCATGGCCAAGATCCCCAACGCCGTGCTCGGACAGGGATATGGGATGACCGAGGCCGGGCCCGTGCTGGCCATGTGCCTGGCGTTCGCCAAGGAGCCGTTCGAGGTCAAGTCGGGGTCCTGCGGCACCGTCGTCAGGAACGCTGAGCTCAAGATCGTCGACCCCGACACCGACGCCTCCCTCGGCCGCAACCGCCCGAGGAAGATCTCCATCCGCGGCAAACAGATCATGAAAGGTGTTGTCTGGGAGGTCGCGCCTTGCTACTCCGGCAGCACGCAGACCATCGCCAAGCTCTCCCGAGGAGGAACCGACACCAAGTTTAGGGGCGACAAGATCATCAAGACCGATCCGGTGCCGCAACCCCAATGATCATGCTATTAAGATCAAACCATGCCAAGATTCCCTGTCGGCTGTAGAACCCGGAACATCAAGATCTCCCTCACGGAATCCGAAGACCGATCCCGCCGAACACCATGACCTTCTTCAAGGATCCGATGGCCGAGACCCCGAAGACCGATCTAGAGCGTCAAGGCCTTCGCATGGAGTCGGCAAGATCATCCGGTAATACCAAGGTCAACTGCGCGGGCCGACAAGAACGACACCGACCCGGAAGAAACCGATGCGCCCCGACACCGAACCAAGTACTCCTTTCCGGACGCCGAGTCCGCCGAGAACCCGGATGCAACAAGATCTACCCCAGTAATCCGAGAACGCTTCCGCCGAGACCGAACCCCAGATCCGAACCCTGAGACCGACCCCGAACCCCGGAACCCCAAGTTCGTCGAGACCCTAATGTGTGAACCTTTTCCCGAGCCCTATTTTATAAATGCTATATATAAACCTGTTGCATATTAATCATTCATCTCGCATGCATATTTGTGTGGTTTGGGGGCCTTATGCCGATTCACCTTATAATTAAATATGGGGCCCATATGCGGGCAAATCTAGTCTCATATTGGCCTCATTAAATTTGTGTAGCGAATCGGTGCTATCTTTTTACCATGCTAAAACAACATTTAATTTGCGGGGTAGCTAAATAACTTGAACCGTTTAATTAATTGCCGGGACCCCGGTTCCGCTTAATCTTGCCTAACTGCAGCGCCCCTTTGCCATGCCATGCATCATATCATAAGCATGCCCGATCTTTTGCCGTAGTATTAAATATTGCATCCGGTGTTCATTCTAGTGTTTTGCTTCTTCGCGGATAAGGCCGTTGAGTGGATGTGAGCTTCGCCCCGATCTTCGGTGAACCTTCGACAATGTTTTCAGGCGAGCATCTCCCCCTTTCTACCTATCTTACTTTTATAGTATTTATTCCCTCCTGTTGATCTATTGCTATCTGTGTTGCGATGCTCTAGTTTTCGTGCCCGTGATATCCCCTGCAGCCTTATATTGCCTTGGACACCTCCTATTACCTGATGTGTGGTAGTTAGTTGGACCTGTGCGTCGTAGTCGCTTGCTTAAGTGCTGTTGCTTGTTGTCAAGTACCACAGTGGATGGTGTATTGCCGCATGTTGATGTTGGAGATAATCATGGTTTTACTTATCGTTCACTTTAATTCCTGTTTAACAACTAAAATTGAAGTAAGTAAGCAGAGGCATCGGTGGGTGATAGATAATATTTGGTTTCCGACCTCCCACTTGTGTCCCGTAGGACCCCGAGTACTTGATACCTGTTCCTTGTTTTATCGCGCTATCCACATACGGGGAGTATGGGCCCCCCTTAGCCAGAGCTTGATTCAGTCTTATTTCTTGGGGCCACAAACTAGTTTGAGGTTTTATTTACGATCCTGTACTTATGCCATGCTTTACTGCTTTATTTACGATTGTGCGAGGAGCACACTGTACTGTTTAGGTAAGCGGAATGTTTTCGCGGTATCGACAAGCCCAGCCACACTTTCGGGTTCCCAGTCGTTTACAGCCATATTCGCAAACCTTGAGTCCGTCTCGGAGTCAGCTGGCTTCGTTGCGGGTCTACTCAATGGGGTGGCCCCCTGAAATAATTCTGAATCCTGTGATTGCTTTGTCGTGAAAGCCTCGTTGGGTTTTGATTTGGTTTTTCCGAGGTTGATCGTGTGTGTGTTGCTATTTGTGCACCCCGGCCGGGTTAAAACTTTCTGAAAGCCGTGTCCGCGGTTATGGACGACTTGGAGCACAGTATCTCGATCATAGACAACTATAACTAAAGTAGTGCTATAAATTTGACTTTATATTGACTAGTAATCAGCTTCACTATAATGGAATGGCTAAATAAACTGCCCACAATTGCTTGTTTGGTTGTCGCTTGCGACCCCTGTACCTGACTAGTAAGTAATGCAACTATAACGGAATGGCTAAATAAAAGTTCCAACAACTGCTGGGTTTTGGGAATATCTCACGCTTATTGTTTCTGACTAGTAAGTGTTGCAACTACAACAGAATGATTAACTAAAACGGCCCACTGTTTAATTTATCAGGACGATTAACTACACCTGACTAGTAATTGCTGCAACAATAACTGAATAAATAAAACTGCCAACTGTGTGAGTTCCTCGGTAGACTTCCTCGTTTGGTCTCGAGGGGGAAACACCAGGATGGGTTTGTGTGGTGTTAGCTTCAGGTTGGACCCGGATAGGTCATTCTTATCCCTCTCTGATAACCGCCAGTTGTATCGAGTCTCTATAGATTGTTTAGTGCATGCTGCCGCTGCCGCTCAGTCCACCATACCTATGTAGGCGAGGACCGCCGAATTCTAGTCTCGCCGTGTACTGGCCTCAGTACTGACGCTCCACTTTTTCCTTTGCCCTTTGTCGGCACCCCTTTTGTTTAAGCAGGTTTTGAGATCGATGTCGTTAGCAGGGTTACCCTTCCGGCTTGGCCTGGGCAGGGTTATGGACGCCATTGGTTATTCTTCAGGGCTCTTAGCCCCATTTGCATCTTGTCCGTAGTCGGACGCTCTATCGTTTTAAGGTGATTTGGATCTTTGTATATTATATTTGTATTCTTGACTCTTTGAGTCGCTGTTGTATATATATCTGTTCTGTGGGTCCCATCGAGGACTGTTGTGTAATGTTATTACTTCGTTTTCCACCCGCACGAAAGTGCCTGGTGGGCACCTTTGAATCGTTTCTATGCGGGTTCGGCGGGTTTTCGCTAAAACTTGCATAGGTCCGATTCTGAGGGTGTTACAGAGTGGTATCAGAGCTCAGCAGTTGCGATACCCCACAAGTCCAGCCTGTAGGATAACCTAGCTAACGGCCGAAGTAGAGTGTCAAAACTATTTTTGCAAAATCGGTTGGATAGTTCTGATTAGGTCTGATTTTACTCCTTACCCCTCTGTTGTTCTCCTCTTACCTCTACGTGTTTTGAATCCGTTCTTGTCCCTTTCTTCGAGTCCAGGAATTCTCGTGGTTGGGTTCCGTCGTACCTTCAGGGTTTCGCTTCCTTCTTTGATAACGGTGTTCTACCATCCGGTGTTCATGCTGCTTGAGGAATCCGTCTGCTGTAGTACTATCCTTTGTTCCTTGTATATGCCTTCCGGTGTGTTTCCGACGCGACGACATCCTCTACGCCAGATCCGATGCAGAGTCTGCATCACCCCTTTGTTTCCGAACCTCGCTTGTCGAGATCTTCAGTCTAATTCCGAGAGTTGGTTGCATAATCCGCCTATTCGTGTGCAGAGTAATGGTTTGAGTGCGGGATGGAGTAGCTACCATACCACTACCCTTATCATTCGCTCTTTTACGTCGAATCAGTGGATCCAGCAGTTTTACTCCGTCCACGGAAGTTAGGGGTGGCTTATTTGTTGAAACCTCTACCTTCGACCTTCTGTTCCCGGAGTGTTCTCTCGACGATCACGGACAACGACCTCTTGTTAGTGGTGTCGCGAGGATATACACGACGCGAGAAGACGCAGATCGCCGGCCTTCCTTCCGGTACCATGAGGCGGATCTCGAGGGCGAGATCCATTGTTAGTGGTGTCGAATTGTGGCATCCCGCAAAAACCACTACTAGAAAATCGCGTTGTTTTTGTGCATTGCATTATCATGACCGCATGCTCATGTCATCATGCCACATTGCATTTGAGCATCGTCATCGTCTTGCATTTGCTTGCATAAAACTATTTGCAGAAAAGCCTGGTTTTGTTTTCTAAACGCCCCATCTTTATTCAAACGCAAAACCCCGGGTCACCGGAATTATTTTGTTTTGTCTGCTATCGGTTTGCAGAGGCTTTGTTTTAATCAAATAAAATATTAAATTATTTTTAGTGGGGCAGTCGAACGGGCCGATTCGACCCGAACGACCACCCCCAGTCCAAACAAACGGCCCACCCAAAAATCCCTAGTCTACCCTGTCCTAGTCTACCCCCCAGCCTCCACCTCACCCCACCCTATGGCATGTAGCCACCTCACCCTCTTCCCTTCCCCTACCCAATCACAGCCCGCCACTTGGCCCAGCCACTCCCTCTCTCTCTCCCCCTCTCTCTCCCTGGACCCACTCACCCAGCCGGCCACACCACACACGCAACGCACGCGCCTGCAGGCCCCCCTGACCCGACACGCCCTCCCACACCCGCGGGTCCCACCACCGCCCCGTGCCCCTGTTCCTCTTCCTCCCTCCCCGCTTCGGCCTTCCCTGGCGCGTCTCCTCCCCGACGCCGCGCGCGTCTCCCTCTCTCTCCCATCGCCGGCCTCCCGAGCACCTCCCCCTTCGGCGCCGCCGCCTGCAGGGCTGCGTCCCCCTCCTCCCACGCCTCTCTCCTCCCCCGCTTCCTTCTTCCCCGTGTCGCCTCCCCTCCGCCGCTCGCCTCCACGCAGCTTCCCGCGGCCCGCCTCGCCGGCCGGCGCGCGCCCGCGCCTCTCCTGTCCGCCTCTCCCTCCCTCTCTCCGGCGCTCCCTTCTCCCTCCCTCTCCCCGCCGCCGCCTCCTGCGACCCTCCTCCGCCTCGCGCCGCCCTGCTCTCGCCGGCTTCCCGCCCCGCTCCACCTCTCCGCGCGACCCCGCTCGCCGGCGAGCCGCTCGCCGACCCCGCCCCTTCTGCGCGACCGCGGACCGCCTCGCCCACCGCTCCGCGCGCCCCGGCCCTCGTCTCCGCCTCCGCTCTCGCCCCCGCGCTTCCTCTGTTCCTGGCGCCGCCCGCCGGTCCTCCCCCGACCCGTCCTCCGCCGCGCCGGCGAGCCCGCCCCGCCACCACCACGGTCCCTCCACGGCGCGCTGGTGGACCTGGTGCGCGCGCACGGCGTCACCGTGGCGCCCTTCGTGCCCCCCATCGTGTTGGAGATCGCCAAGAGCGCGCGGGTGACCGCCGCGGACCTCGCGTCGATCCGGATGGTCATGTCGGGGCCGCGCCCATGGGCAAGGAGCTGCAGGACGCCTTCATGGCCAAGATCCCCAACGCCGTGCTCGGACAGGGATATGGGATGACCGAGGCCGGGCCCGTGCTGGCCATGTGCCTGGCGTTCGCCAAGGAGCCGTTCGAGGTCAAGTCGGGGTCCTGCGGCACCGTCGTCAGGAACGTTGAGCTCAAGATCGTCGACCCCGACACCGGCGCCTCCCTCGGCCGCAACCGCCCGAGGAAGATCTGCATCCGCGGCAAACAGATCATGAAAGGTGTTGTCTAGGAGGTCGCTCCTTGCTACTCCGGCAGCACGCAGACCATCGCCAAGCTCTCCCGAGGAGGAACCGACACCAAGTTTAGGGGCGACAAGATCATCAAGACCGATCCGGTGTCGCAACCCCAATGATCATGCTATTAAGATCAAACCATGCCAAGATTCCCTGTCGGCTGTAGAACCCGGAACATCAAGATCTCCCTCACGGAATCCGAAGACCGATCCCGCCGAACGCCATGACCTTCTTCAAGGATCCGATGGCCGAGACCCCGAAGACCGATCTAGAGCGTCAAGGCCTTCGCATGGAGTCGGCAAGATCATCCGGTAACACCAAGGTCAACTGCGCGGGCCGACAAGAACGACACCGACCCGGAAGAAACCGATGCGCCCCGACACCGAACCAAGTACTCCTTTCCGGACGCCGAGTCCGCCGAGAACCCGGATGCAACAAGATCTACCCCAGTAATCCGAGAACGCTTCCGCCGAGACCGAACCCCAGATCCGAACCCTGAGACCGACCCCGAACCCCGGAACCCCAAGTTCGTCGAGACCCTAATGTGTGAACCTTTTCCCGAGCCCTATTTTATAAATGCTATATATAAACCTGTTGCATATTAATCATTCATCTCGCATGCATATTTGTGTGGTTTGGGGGCCTTATGCCGATTCACCTTATAATTAAATATGGGGCCCATATGCGGGCAAATCTAGTCTCATATTGGCCTCATTAAATTTGTGTAGCGAACCGGTGCTATCTTTTTACCATGCTAAAACAACATTTAATTTGCGGGGTAGCTAAATAACTTGAACCGTTTAATTAATTGCCGGGACCCCGGTTCCGCTTAATCTTGCCTAACTGCAGCGCCCCTTTGCCATGCCATGCATCATATCATAAGCATGCCCGATCTTTTGCCGTAGTATTAAATATTGCATCCGGTGTTCATTCTAGTGTTTTGCTTCTTCGCGGATAAGGCCGTTGAGTGCATGTGAGCTTCGCCCCGATCTTCGGTGAACCTTCGACAATGTTTTCAGGCGAGCATCTCCCCCTTTCTACCTATCTTACTTTTATAGTATTTATTCCCTCCTGTTGATCTATTGCTATCTGTGTTGCGATGCTCTAGTTTTCGTGCCCGTGATATCCCCTGCAGCCTTATATTGCCTTGGACACCTCCTATTACCTGATGTGTGGTAGTTAGTTGGACCTGTGCGTCGTAGTCGCTTGCTTAAGTGCTGTTGCTTGTTGTCAAGTACCACAGTGGATGGTGTATTGCCGCATGTTGATGTTGGAGATAATCATGGTTTTACTTATCGTTCACTTTAATTCCTGTTTAACAACTAAAATTGAAGTAAGTAAGCAGAGGCATCGGTGGGTGATAGATAATATTTGGTTTCCGACCGCCCACTTGTGTCCAGTAGGACCCCGAGTACTTGATACCTGTTCCTTGTTTTATCGCGCTATCCACATACGGGGAGTATGGGCCCCCCCTTAGCCAGAGCTTGATTCAGTCTTATTTCTTGGGGCCACAAACTAGTTTGAGGTTTTATTTACGATCCTGTACTTATGCCATGCTTTACTGCTTTATTTACGATTGTGCGAGGAGCACACTGTACTGTTTAGTTAAGCGGAATGTTTTCGCGGTATCGACAAGCCCAGCCACACTTTTGGGTTCCCAGTCGTTTACAGCCATTGTCGCAAACCTTGAGTCCGTCTCGGAGTCAGCTGGCTTCGTTGCGGGTCTACTCAATGGGGTGGCCCCCTGAAATAATTCTGAATCCTGTGATTGCTTTGTCGTGAAAGCCTCGTTGGGTTTTGATTTGGTTTTTCCGAGGTTGATCGTGTGTGTGTTGCTATTTGTGCACCCCGGCCGGGTTAAAACTTTCTGAAAGCCGTGTCCGCGGTTATGGACGACTTGGAGCACAGTATCTCGATCATAGACAACTATAACTAAAGTAGTGCTATAAATTTGACTTTATATTGACTAGTAATCAGCTTCACTATAATGGAATGGCTAAATAAACTGCCCACAATTGCTTGTTTGGTTGTCGCTTGCGACCCCTGTACCTGACTAGTAAGTAATGCAACTATAACGGAATGGCTAAATAAAAGTTCCAACAACTGCTGGGTTTTGGGAATATCTCACGCTTATTGTTTCTGACTAGTAAGTGTTGCAACTACAACAGAATGATTAACTAAAACGGCCCACTGTTTAATTTATCAGGACGATTAACTACACCTGACTAGTAATTGCTGCAACAATAACTGAATAAATAAAACTGCCAACTGTGTGAGTTCCTCGGTAGACTTCCTCGTTTGGTCTCGAGGGGGAAACACCAGGATGGGTTTGTGTGGTGTTAGCTTCAGGTTGGACCCGGATAGGTCATTCTTATCCCTCTCTGATAACCGCCAGTTGTATCGAGTCTCTATAGATTGTTTAGTGCATGCTGCCGCTGCCGCTCAGTCCACCATACCTATGTAGGCGAGGACCGCCGAATTCTAGTCTCGCCGTGTACTGGCCTCAGTACTGACGCTCCTCTTTTTCCTTTGCCCTTTGTCGGCACCCCTTTTGTTTAAGCAGGTTTTGAGATCGACGTCGTTAGCAGGGTTACCCTTCCGGCTTGGCCTGGGCAGGGTTATGGACGCCATTGGTTATTCTTCAGGGCTCTTAGCCCCATTTGCATCTTGTCCGTAGTCGGACGCTCTATCGTTTTAAGGTGATTTGGATCTTTGTATATTATATTTGTATTCTTGACTCTTTGAGTCGTTGTTGTATATATATCTGTTCTGTGGGTCCCATCGAGGACTGTTGTGTAATGTTATTACTTCGTTTTCCACCCGCACGAAAGTGCCTGGTGGGCACCTTTGAATCGTTTCTATGCGGGTTCGGCGGGTTTTCGCTAAAACTTGCATAGGTCCGTTTATGAGGGTGTTACAGGGTCCAATAATAATTAAATAAAAATGGGGTTTAGTAAATAACTCAAATAGGATTTGTTTATTTAAATCTTTTATTTTGGAATCTAAAATTGTACCAAAGTCATTCAGTAGGTTTTATTTGAGAATACAAAATACTTGGAAAACTTATTTAAATTAAACAAATAAGTTTTGATGGTTTATAAATGATAGAACCTTTATTAATAAAACTTGGATATTAAATCCTTTATGGTTTTAAATAAACCTCTATTATTTTATTCAGAGCAAAACCTTTATTGTTTTCAAAACTTTGGCCAAGGTTTAATTTGGCTTTATAAAATAATCTTTATTTATAAATCTATCTTTTCCTTTGAAAACCAAATCCTTTTATTTAAAGATCAAAATATTATTTCCAAAATATTTTGTTTTCCTTTATTTAAAATGTTAATCTTTTTAAATCCCTTTAGGATTTATTTGTTCAAAATAGGTTTGAAGATTCCCAATTAGATTCAAAAGCTTCTTCTGGCCCTGAAAATCAATAAAGTTTTATTTTATTTATTTATTTTCACATTACAAGATTTGGAAAATCTTGGGATGTGACAGGCTACCACCCTTAAAATAAATCTCGTCCCGAGATTTGGGAAGGCTGGGGTTACAAGCAAGTTCAAAACAACTAGGGTACTACCACCCTTAAAAATTCTCAAACAAAAATTACACATTGTCCTTCTTGGGATCCTGGGAAAACTTATCTAAGCAAACTTTTGCATGTGTCCTTGGTTTCCATTCTTGACTCATGGGTCAAGGTTGAGTTTCTCCATAGGCTTGTTCAACTTGTTCTTCATCTTTTCTGGACAGTTGCTTGCATAATGTCCTGGATTCTTGCAGTTGAAACACATCACTTGGCTGATATCTTTCTTTTCCTTTGGTATCATTGCCTCTTGTTTGTTTCTTTGGTCCTTTTTCTTTTCTGGGCAGTCACTGGCATAGTGTCCCTTCTCTTTGCAATTGTAACATTGCAACTGGCTTATGTCTTTCTTCTTCTTTTTGGGTCTCTCCAAAGCTAGGAGTTCTTCTAGTTCATGTTCTTCATAGGTGGGAGATCTTTCTCTCTTCTTAAGGCATTGATCTTCATGCTCCTTGGATGCATGATCCTTGTCTATAAAAATATTGCTAGCTTGGGTTCCTTCTAGAATAACATCTTTGTCATCCTTGTTGTCATACACTCTTGGGAGAAAGTTTTCTCTCATGTTGATCATTTGAGTAATGAGTCCTTGCAACAATTGAGATTGAAGTTTCAAAATCCTTTGTATAGCTGGGTCTAGTCCATTGTTGTTGGCTAAAAGCTGAGTTGTCTCTTGGCTCAACTGGTTTTGGGTTGCTATAAGTTCTTTCATGTTGTCCTCTTGGTTGTTGTTGTTGTCATCAACCTTGATGTTGGAATTTCTTGGAGTAGTCATCTGTTTGGGTTGGATTGGGATTAGAGTAGGCAAGATATTTCTAAGGAATCAATTCTAATCACACACATCACAATTCACACAAGCAATATGCATGCAATCACAAACCAAACATTCGCAAAACTTTGCACTCAAACAACAAGGTTCAAGCACATACTTAGGCAACAAAATATTTTTGTTACACCACATAAGTTGGTGGTTTTGTCTTAACTAAAATATAGTGGTCCATCTATATGGTTCACTTGTGATCTTTCCTTCCTTCATGATTCTTCTTACTTGAGATCATGGTTTCCTTGAGAAAAACTCTTGGTCACAAAACTTCAAAGTTGTTGATGGTTCCTTCTTATTTTGTATTCCCTCAGTCTCTAAATCTTGAGTAAGATTTTCCTTGTTTCACTTGTAGTCCTTAGTGATATCTAAGTTGGAAGTCCTTGGTGAATATGCTGAAGATGTTGAAGTCACTAGAGTTGAAGAAGTTGAAGTCATTAGAGTTGAAGATGTCCTTTGCACATGGTGTAGTCTCGGGTCATGGGGTAGGTTTTTCCATCAAGTTTGAAATAGAAGAGATGTAGAGTTAAAACCAAAATGGTTGAGGAAAGAGTTTACAAGTGTTTTTGTAAATAAGTTTTGGAACAAATATTTTTCTAAGGGTTTTTGTCCAATCCTAGGTTTACAAATCCTACAGGCAACACAATGCTCTGATACCATCTGTAGAGGTCTCAACCTAATAAGGTAGATTCCTCCTGTGTTTTACAATGCTAGTCCCTGGATCAATAGCTAGCATCCACAGTTTAGATGTAATATCAAGAAACAAAGGTCATATTATAACTTTATAACCAGGAATAACATAATTTTATTACATCAATACATAGCTCATTTGGCTATTACATTACATTGCAGCGGAATAATTATAATCATGGGGTCCTTCATCTTCAAAGTGCCACAGGCAGATGTTGGTTGTAGACTTTGTAATCCTAATCAAACAATCTTCACTAAAATCAATCAAACCTGCAACATTACAAGTTACAGCCACAAGGGTCAATACATTTGAATTGTATTGGCAAGTGATACTATGGTAGTATAGTGGAGTCTATCATCTATATGCATTTGGCTAAGTGGAGTTGAGGCTTGCATTGCTCAAAATAGATTTTTCCTTAACATTTGAAAATACTAAGTTTTTGCTTGTCAAAATCATTTTTCTCAATCAAAGACTGAAGATCCTTTCCAAGGCATCTACCAATCAAAGATTTAAGATTTCAAACAACCCTTGTTCAATCCACAAGTTTTAACTTAGAAATTTGAATGATGAGATTCTTGATTGTTTCCATGTCTTGATGCTCAAATTGTCCTTTACCAGGGACATGGCTAAGTACTTAGATTTTACACTCTGCAGAGGTGGTGCACTTTACCCACAAGACTTGGTTTCCCAAGACAAAATCTTTCAGAAGCCTTCCCTTAGACCAAAATGGATGCGCTCCAACCTATCAAACACTACCACCCACTGTCCATTTGGCTAAGTTCTTGCAACCTATATGATCATGGCAGAGCCCATATTGCCAAGTGGTTGCACTTGAAGCTTCTCAACATTTGACATCTCAAATCTCTTTGTTCCTGGGTGGCATACCACAAGTGAGATACACAATCCAAGTCCATGGCCTTGTGAACCACTCAACCAACCACCACCAAGCAAGCCCATTCCACCCAGGGGATTCATTAACTTAGTTGTTTTATTAAACAAAAACATAAGTCCTCAGAATTAGAGATTTTTCCATAGTGTGAATATATATTCCACCCATGTTTTCTATTAGCTAGGCTAAGCTTGATAGTAGTAGGAATCTTTAACTTAGGAAAATCCTTCTAAGGATTCTTCTACTAGGTTTTCCTATAGCAAGGTCTATACTTAGCAAAATCCATGCAAGTTTTTACTTAGCAAAATCACTAATGCATAGAGAAAGTAATGGGACAAAAAGTATGAAGCATCACTTGCCTTTTTGGTAGGGAATGGTGGTTCACTCCTTGATCTTGCTAGTCTCACACTTCACTACAAGTCAATCAAGCAAACACCAATTCAATTTACATTCCAAACCAATAATCACTCAAACAAATTCACACACACAAGACAATGGAAACCAATTCATGCATGGGAGCATGCACAAGATAGTTTTATTTTGCAAATAGGGTCTCTATGGGGTTTCTAAACTTTGTAAGATCCAAATTGGTCATTTACCAAAGTGGCAAAGTCATTAGCAAATGGGTTTTATCCAAAACCACTTTTAAATCCATTCATCATTTCATGTGGTGAAAAATGTTTTTATCAAGGCAAAACTCTTAAGTTGTTCACCAAATGAGTTGCTAATTTGCAAAACTTGGTGTTTTAGTTCAGTAGATTTGGTCCAAAACATTTCCTTAAAGTTTTCTTTCCATAAACATTTTTATAACAAAAACCATTCTTTTTATTTGGCTAGAAAATGACCAAGTCAAGTAATCCAACCTAAATCCTACAAAAATCATTTTTAATACCAAGGGTTGGTTCCTAGGGTCAGTAAGGTCACAACAAACCATTTTGCAAAGGTTTTAATCCAAAAATCATTTTTAAACAATTTTTATACTCTAAACAAGCTCACAAAAGAATCTGCAAAAACAAGCAAGCTAACAGATACTATTTTCTAAACCAAGGCCACAGTTGGCTAGGGCTTGTTCTCCTGAATCCAACAACATAAAATTTGTAATTTCTGGACGTGTGGTTTGAAAGTTACAAAGGTTTGAAGTTTGCAATTAATTCTGATTCAAAAATCTGTTTTAACTCAAACTCTGGCCACGCGTCACGTCGTCATTCGTTGGTAACGGTTCGGCCGGATCGCGTGGTTGCAACCATTGGATCTAATTGGATCATGCGGCACAGGACGCGTACCTCTTCGCGGTAAGTGATCTAATCGCAGCGCTTGGATCTACATCCTACGGTGCATATCACGTTAGCCATCGAGTGGCAGCGCTGGTGACGGCGACTGGCGGCGGCGACTCTGCTTCGCGGCGGCGCCGGCGATACAGGAAGCAAGGAAGGGGGAGAGGATGCTCACCGGGTTCAGGAGGTCACGGCGATGCTCAACGTGCCGATGGTTCGACGAGGGGCGCTCGTGGGTGAGGACAATGGCTCGCCGGAGTTGCTTCGGGCGGCGGTGCTCTCGGGTTGTTGTTGCCGGCGTCGTTTAGGACCGCGCTAGGACAAAATAGAGGCATGGTTAGGTGCGCACGAGGGTCGCGAGTAAGGGAGCATCATCGGGTTTGAGAGGGGAGGTCGGGTTCTACCTGGGGACGGCGTCGGAGAAGAGGGCAGACGGCGGTGCTGCAGGTCGTCGATGTTGCCGATGCTGTAGGGTACCCGCGGACGAATGAATGGCACGGAAAGATGCGTCAGGGTGTGGTGAGCGTGCTCGTGTGCTCGGGAAGGCAGGAGGTGGTGTGGCTTGGCCTGAATCGGTCGGAGACGGTGGTCGGAGCTGTGGCGATGCGAGCTGAAATTGTGACAGCCTCGGGGCAGAGAGGGAGTGACGACAGAGGGGAAAGGAGGAGGAGACGCTGGGGTTTTAACGCGCATGGTCAAGGCGATTAATGGTGGCCGCATTAAGGCGTATTGAATCCGCGGAATCAAGGCCTGCAACGGCCGGCGAGGGGGAAAAGGCGTGGTTCGCGGGTGGGGAAGAAGGGGCGTGGCGGTGGGGTCCTCTGGTCAGTGAGAAAGGGAGAAGGAGAGGGGTCCACATGTCATCGTCTGCGCGGGTCAGATAGTTGGTTCGAATCGTTTTCTGCGGAGAGGAGAGAACTGGGCTAAGTGGGCTGTTGGGCTGGCTCAGTTGGGTCTGATTGGTGGGCTGTTCTATTTTTTTTTTCTGTCTGAATTCTTTTTCCTTTTCTATTTCTATTTCCTGATTTGTTATTTCAAACAATTCTCAAGCATTCAAAACAATTCAAATCTTCACCAAACATTGTAACTAAGAATTTGGTTCTGTTTAGTGACCTGAACCAAAATCCTAAATAAAATAAATAATACTTTAATCTTTTTAGGTTCCATCCTTAATTAAATAAGTAGGCCTTGGTTTATTAGAGTTTTTGTTGTTTATTAATAAAATCTTCATTTGAAATCCAAATATTTTCAAAATCAAACCAGTAGGTATCATTTGGAAGTAAATAATACTTGGATACTTGTTTAAAACAAAATATTATTTTACTTTAGGGTCCAATAATAATTAAATAAAAATGGGCTTTAGTAAATAACTCAAATAGGATTTGTTTATTTAAATCTTTTATTTTGGAATCTAAAATTGTACCAAAGTCATTCAGTAGGTTTTATTTTAGAATACAAAATACTTGGAAAACTTATTTAAATTAAACAAATAAGTTTTGATGGTTTATAAATGATAGAACCTTTATTAATAAAACTTGGATATTAAATCCTTTATGGTTTTAAATAAACCTCTATTATTTTATTCAGAGCAAAACCTTTATTGTTTTCAAAACTTTGGCCAAGGTTTAATTTGGCTTTATAAAATAATCTTTATTTATAAATCTATCTTTTCCTTTGAAAACCAAATCATTTTATTTAAAGATCAAAATATTATTTCCAAAATATTTTGTTTTCCTTTATTTAAAATGTTTATCTTTTTAAATCCCTTTAGGATTTATTTGTTCAAAATAGGTTTGAAGATTCCCAATTAGATTCAAAAGCTTCTTCTGGCCCTGAAAATCAATAAAGTTTTATTTTATTTATTTATTTTCACATTACAAGATTTGGAAAATCTTGGGATGTGACAAAGGATTAGGATCACTTCGTAAGTTGTTATAGCAATATAAACTCAATGACTTTGATCGTAATGCTATACTTCGGATGAATGTTCATCACACCATTACACTAATGTTGTGATCCCGTTATTAACAACATCCAATGTCCATGATCAGGAAACCTTGATCATCTTGTTAATCAACGAGCTAGTTTACGAGAGAGGCATAACTAGGAACTTTCTGTTTGTTTATTAAACACACATGTATTAACGTTTCTGTATTAATACAATTATAGCATGCAAAATAAACATCTATCATATACTTGGAATACACATAATAAACACTTTATTATTGCCTCTCAGGGCATATTCCCTTCACCTCGTTCATTCTAAAATACACAATGTTTTAGATATGGATTTAAACATGTTTTACAAAAAAAATGCACGATCAATTTTTTCAGCTTGTCACCCCTCAAGCATATTCAGCGTTTTCATACTACCGTTTGTTTATAGAGAAGGGAACATATAACTTTTAGTTGGCTAGGATATTTTTTATAGAAACTCAAACGTGTATTCATTGATGGCATTATATTAGAATTGATGTTTGTGTTGAGGACTAACATGTTCAAATCAGGCGTATGAGCTAACTAACATTGAACTTATACACTTATAAATAATTATTGTATGATGCATTTATAGATGTAAATATATGTTCAGTTGTTGTTACTTATCAAGTTGTACTTACAATGATCTTCTGGTGTTTCAGTTATTAAGTGTCATGAAGATATAATTCATGATATCTGATTAGATACTCTTACAAAGGTCTAACCGGTATCTATTTTCGTAAGGTTATGAAGAATTGGATGAGGTGCAGTCTATTTATGTACAATTGTATAGATCCATCTTAGGTAAATATATGTATATATACCAAACACTATCTACATATGTGCATCTAATGGACATGACTCGTTTATGTACATTTATATAGGGTGATAAGTTTAGGTATGATTATGTGGATCTAGCGTCATGATATAGTAATAAAGTGATGACCACCAGATTGATGAATCAATATTTTAATTTCCTTTGATCAAATTTTTAGCTTGACTCATGTATTATTTATATAATTATCATAATGTAAACCCCTTGTTTTTTTGCATGGAATGTAAACCCCTTCTTAAGAAGTGATAGCATGCAATGTTGCGATTACAAACTTTTGAGCTTCGTATATCTATGAATATGTTGTCCATGATGGGAAATACAAGTAGCTTCCGTCGGGGTTTTGATTCCAAGTTGTAAACTTCATATAATTTGAGGGATTTTGACCATAGTCTGATGGGCTAACAACATCAGGAACACACAAAGTATACAACTTCAGGTTCCGAAAAGAGATATGCAGTAACAACCTTATTGTTTAGTTTGTAATGATTAGAGTGTAAGGTAGTCAAAGTATTTGTGGGGCTAACAGGCTTCTGGGAAGTCAGGAAGCAGAATGTCACTTCTTCGCGAGGATATGTGGCTAAGTGTGAGTGTGGAAATGTATTTATGTCATATTTCAACCTCTCTCCCATGGGATGTGGGTTGGATATTTATATGAGCCGTGGCCTCATCCTCTGGTGGTTGTGGGCATGTCTCCATTTTGTACAAGGTTCGATACAACTTATACATTGTGTCCCACGCTGGATGGCGTGGCTTTACGTGGAGCGGTACCATCTACAGTTTTAGTCAACACACATAATGACTTCGAGGTCCTCTGGTATGCCTTGCCACCCCTGATTGATTGAGATATGACCGGATGATATCAATGCTCCGATCCATCACATATTTGTACGGTCGCAAGAAGGTCGGCGTGGCATCTAGTCTGCCCACTCTCCTCTGAAAACCCACTCCACCATTGGACCCTAAGAATTTAGCGAACCTTGGCGCCTTCTATCTTCCATGGGGAGCCTGTCGTAGCAATGTGTAAGAAGTTTTAACCGCCTTCTGAGATGTCTTCCCTCTCTTGGTACTGGGTATACCAGGAATCCCTCACTGCCCACTTTTAATTAGTAATTCTTGTGGGTGTTTAATGACTAAAACAAATATCACAAAATAATTTCCTAAATATACCTTGGTAATAAAATTGATGAAAACACAATTATGTATGCTAACTAATTATTCACCTTGTACATTTTTTATTTTGATATTACTCCCTCCATTTCAAGGATTAGGGCTTATATTTTTTTTATAGTCCACGGATTCTATATAGTCAAGGACTTCTAATTTGACCAATGATTTGAACAAAATATGGAGAATTATAATACCAAATCAATGCTAATAGATTAACCATAAAAATAACTTTTATAGTATATTTATTTTATATCATAGATGTTGATATTTTTTCAATATGTTTGGTCAACCTTAGTAAGGTTTGATTTTTGAGAAACCTTATAAGCCCTATTCATTTGAGTGGAGGTATTATACGTTTAAGTTGTGTTGGGCTAGTGTAAAGTAACAAATGATGATTAATGGCTAAAAATATAGAGGTTCGTGAAATGTACAGTTGATCTATAAGCTTAGTGATACCTTTATATTTGAAGATTGACACCACCATGTAGTCTCTTCTCTTATCTATTATTGAAGGTTGGCTCCCAAGTTGTGATAGAAACACACTTGGTGGATCTATTAGTCTAACCTTATATCATTGGTTTTCTAATATGTGTTGAATAAAGAAACATTGATGTGCATGTATGCCATTTGGGGAAATTGTTTTGTCTGTGGAAACTCCCTTGAATTTTATATTGTATGATTATATTTCCATTGCACTGAATGATTATAATATAAGGGTCCGCCTAAGGCTTAGTTGATTCAAAAACCCCTTATTTTTCACTCAACTTTACATATTTATTCATACCGATCTAGGAGTATAATATTTAGCATGACTGCAATAATTTATTCATATAGTGCAAAATGATATAAATGATCAGTCTATGGTTGTTAGTTGAGAAAACTTTAGTTCTAAGTCAACTTTACAAATTTGTTTACACACCTACAAATATGACATTGTGATGTAATATTTGTTTGTACATCTGAAATATGTTCACATTCATGTAATAATATTCTCCTAGTTCAAATATAATATATAAATAGTTTTCATGGTTGAAAACAGGTGGATCCCACCGGGTTCTCAACATGGGATCGACACTTCTGAGTGTCAACTAAGATGTAAGAAACTCTATAATGAGAATAGCAAAACAACAATTCTATCATACATATATGCTTCTTATTTCTGTGTCAATATATAGAAATCTATAGTAATGGTCTACTATACTTTGGTGTTCTACATGATGTCCACTCGATTATTAGGTTCCATAATGCGATAGTACATTGGAAACTTTGGTTTGAATTTTTTTCCTCGGCGCATCTCGGATGACTCGTGGATGCTGATCCATTAAGCGTGAGAAATATTTACCTACATCACCAAATTGGGAAGCGAGAGGACTTTTGCATGCTGCTAAATAATTACCTTTTGATGATAGTGCATGCATGCAATCAGCTACCCGGGGGTGATCTTGCTTTTTAAGTTGTGAACTGCAATATCAGGCTATTTCAAGAATCTCGAGTCTTCTATACTTGTCTGAACATCTGCCTGATTATATTAGGTTTATCTCTAGTACATGATTGAACATTTTCCAACAGTTGCTGAGGGCGAGTGAGAAAACGTAAAAGAAAAAATAATTTTATGAACTATATGGATGGCTGTCGTTTCCCTTTTTTCTGTGGTAGGATCTTATTCAATAAATACTTGGGCACTCCGGCTCTTTATTTTATAAAAGAAAACAAAATTAGGTATTTAACCCAGGAGGAAACATTGCATATATCACACTGATCATCATCATGAGACCCATATTAGATATATATACACTGCATGCATGGAAGATTCGTACCTACATTCTCTAATTGTCACTCGTTTCTGCAATTGAAAACCACTAATCCCTTGAATAGCTTCTGTTAGAACAATACAAATCTAAGATTTCACAAATTTAAACGCTGTTGTTAGAACTTAGAACAATATAATTGGAAGTTTGATCATGGCAAGGCTAAAAACTGTACGGCAATGAGCTTTACAATTCAACTTTCAATTTCTCAACTCATCTAACGAAACACCTTGAACATATCATTTATTTTTAAATACCTAGATAAGCGCATCTTACATTCTGCACCAAACAATTCTCGACATGTGCAGATTCAAAAATCCGATGACTCTTCTTCTATGGCTAATCGTGCTGCAATTTAGGAACCACCGGAAAAATAAACTTCCATCTGATGCTATATTCAGAGTAGCCATCTAATGGTCTGCGTCACATGAACGAACCTGGAGGTTGCAAGATTTAGATTCATCGTCTCATCTCAGAGTGTACCTTGAAACGCTGCACCAAACTGATTCATCTCATGGAGGGTGCCTGGTGGCAGCGAGGAAAATTAGCAGCAGCAAGGATGTCAAAGATGGGATCGTCGCACTCCCTGTCGCTGGCAGTGCAACGTCCATGGCAGATCTTGGAATCCTAGAAGCAGCGTTCCTTACAAGCCATGGAGATGGGCAAATTGTACTGGCCTCCGGCTGCCCACGGCCAGGACCGGCAGCACGGCGCACATGGCAGTAGCCATGAGACCCATATCTAGATCGATTAGAGAAAGGTCTGAGGCGCGAGAGAGATAGGCATCTAGGTGTGTGTTGCTTTTCCGTGCGTGAAGTCGTATGTTGTCTGCGTGATGCCTGACCAAAGGTTGAGACCCGTGCTGTATTGAAGCCGTGGGTCGTATTCCTATGTCTGCGACGTGTTGGAGCCGACTTCTTTCATATGTTGCGTTACACTAATCCGCTAAATAATCATGGCCTTAAGTTATATATCTAACGGTTAATATAATTTAGGTGATGTGGATCAACCTGATGCCTCGAAACACACTCTTATATTACTTTTAGTATATAATAACTAGCAGGATGGCTCTCGCAATTGCGAGGGTATCATTTTTAATTCATTGCAAGTAAAATTATAGAGTTCTACGGTCCACATAAATAGATTGATATATCTGTGAATTTCTTGATTTATTTTTGTGTGTTAAAATTTATTAATACTTTCTCTTATAATATCCAAATATGCTGAGCATGTCCACATTTTGACTGGCCTTCAAATATATGTTAAAGAGATGCTTTAGCAAGATTGAAATAGCAATTTTTTAACCTTTTCACTTCAGTGTGGAACAATCAAAGTCTTTAGCTTGTTTCTGATCTATATTCCACCGTACCATCCCCACCAATCATCTCACAAAGAATATCCGCTAAGACGTCACGAAACAAAGTAACCATAGATCAACATGTCACGTCGGTTATGATAGTTGAGATTTAGTCTTACTAATAATGTTGGCCCAATCAAAATTCGGTTGTGACCATAATGGTTTACTTCATGGAACCAATTCCATTATACATGATCCTTTAGAAAATTCGATTATCTCCTTGCCGACTAAGGGATTAAGCAACAATTTGGAAGGTTATCTTTTGAGAATTGTGTTCCTAGAAAAGTTGTAATCAACGATATTAGTTAGGGTAATATACTATTTATTAAATCATGATCTGCAAAGGCTATTACATGATGAACGTCCTTCAAATAATCCATCAAAACATGTGGGATGTACACCATTCTCTGAACGGGACGTTCCATTGTGCTCTATTTCTCCTCCTCTCTATCTCTCAAGGCACATCCACTATATACACACTTGAGTCAACTACCCTATGTCGGTGAGTCGAACGTCTTACGATGCGCCACTTATCAATCCCTACTTGTACATGGACAATTAACCTATGTGAGGTGAGCCATGTGGCCACACTTCCAGTTTTAGATGGTGCAACCGCATGTGTAGTTGCCATTTTTTGGTGCAAAAGAGAGGTTTTTATAAGGCATGGTTAAACTAATTTTGATTTTTTAGCGTTTTTTTGGAAATATGTCATTTCGTTTGGATTTTTTGAAATTTTTGAAGTTTTATGTAAATACATGGAAGCCTTTCTTTATTTTTCTCTATTATGTTCTAAACTTTGATCGTAAAACTTTAGAAGCCATCATTGTGTATTTAATATTTTGTATTTTGCTTTTTAGAACTTTGGTTGAATAATTTTTAAGCTAGCCCTTGAATTTTTGGATGCTCATCTCTGTACCATTCGAATATTCGCCTCAACAGTTGGATATCCCCTATATTAATTTAGAATTTGTTTAATTTGTACATTTATGAAAATAAATCATGTTCTGTTTTAAAGCTTGCCGTGATTTTTGAAACCAATTTCTATATTTATTTAAGAAGAGTGCTACCCAAGGGCGCTGCATTTTGCTAGATCCTGGTGTGGAAACCTCCCGCTCTTTCTTGCATGCATGTAATTTTACGTCATCTATATTTCTTTGGTTGTAATTTTTTTTAACGTATTAGTTCGCAGACTGTTAGCTTGATTAACTATCCGTTTTCACCGATAGTTCATAAATGTTTGCAAAAGCACATTATAAACATAATTTCAACAAAGAGCAAACTCGTATATTAATCTATGTGATATATTGCTAGCTACCTTCTACACTCATTGGTAAATAATAAATGTGTTTGTAGCGTCACCACAGATGTCTCACAAAAGGCGGAATCTTCTTCGGTGTGAGGTGACGCTCCCATTGATATCGAGTGTCAAGATCTGCTGAATCGGTCTCTCAAAGTCAGTCTTTCAGAGGTGCCTATGGAGATAGGGTGTACGTGCGTGTATTTATAGGGATCGGATATGTATATGTGCATATTTATGAGCGTTTAAGTCTGTATTGGGTTCTGCAAAAAAAATCTATTAGCTTCTTAGGTTCCCTTTGGGTTTAAACGATTGATATTGTAACACGGCCGGACTTTTTTTTTTTGCAAATCTCAACACACGCGAGTTCTGTCGGACCAAAAACTTTAACTCGTTAGGTAACTTAGGTTTACACGTTTTGTATTATACTCCAACTTATCCGGACTCTTTCTTTAATTTTGGCTAATTGACACATGACCGATCGGAACAGGCTTACATGAACGTTTTGTATTATACTCCAACTTATGCGGACTCTTTGTTTTGGCTAATTAACACATGATCGATCGGATCCATGCAAAAAAAAAAATCAGAACATGACCACGTTACGTTTTACTCAACTGCGCTAGAGATTAAAGACGTGACAGAGGCTGGATGTGTGTATATAGAAATAAAATTCGGTTACGTTGTTTAGTTAAAGCCTAACCATAGCTTTCAGATCTAACTATCAAAAATTATTATGATGATGTGGGTTAACGTGGTGCCTCGAAAAACAACCTTATATTGCTTTTAGTATATAACTAGCATAATACCCGTGCGTTGCTACGGACCAAATGTTGAACACCGCAATCAGTTATTGAGATACATATTAAAATAGCAAAATTTGTACTCCTTCTAGAAAAATCTAAAAATATTAATTTGACTTAAAGGAGTAGCAGTAAATTCTCCTTGAAATAGCTAGCTAGGAGTGAGAATCCATTCATGATTCATGTACTTACCTGCTAGCCAGCGCGTCCGGTGTATGCGATTAAAGCCAGCTAAGCCAGCTGCTGCTTGGTTAGCGGTATATGCGTGTCTAGTTTGGCACGATCCATCTCTCGGCATATGCTATGGACCCAGCCTCACGCGAGACGATCGATCCCCATCGCCTCCCCCCGGCACCGCTCGATCCCGTTTCGCCGCCGCTCGCTGGACCGTGGTCCCGGTGCGTACTGCTCTCCCTCTACCTCTATTCTGTCTGGCCTGCGAGCCCCCTTCCTCAAGCTCGCAAATTCTCCAGCGTCCGCCATCTCTTTCTCCACTTTTCCTCCTTCTGGCCGCTATGTCTTATTAGATCGGCAGCAGCCTGCAACAATCCCGTTTATAATCGTGCACCGTATAGAGCTTAAGAGCTAGCCCACATCATCCTCCTTCAATCATGCAACTATATATGTCTTCAAACCAAGCCAACGGTGCTGTTGCTTGCATATTCTCTGAGTAGGAACCTATATAAACCGGTGAGAACTATTGTAAGGCAGCGGTGTGGTACTAAACGAACGTGAATCACATGACGGTAGAAACAACCAGGGGCCTCTTTTGACGTTGGTGCATCTGGGCCTGGACACACATGTAGTCTAGCCCATGAAATAATGCCAGCAATGGATCAAAGCACTAACCTTTTTTCATGTTATGGCGTGGAAACGAATTGACGTAAGGGGAAACAGCCTAACAGTTTTTTGTTTACAGATGGCTTGCTAGGAATATATGTTTTGGTGGGAGGGTAAATTCGTCCAGAAAAGTGTTGGACCGGAAGAAACACTTCGTACTTTATTATTAGGTATAGATAGATAGATAGATGAGTTTAATGAGTTGAGCTCTGAGTACTCGGTAAACTCGTTAATATTCTTACACTTGTATGCTAACTCATAGATTAGTGATCACAAAAGAAAAATCAATACTAATATGTCAAAGAAAGATGAGTAGTCATATTAAAGTCACCAAAGTATACACGAAGAGCATAAATAATGAATTATCCTTCTGGTATTCTTACTTCGTGATGAATTTATTATGTTGTTAAGTTTTTTCATGAGCTTATCAAGCTTATCGAGCCAACTCGAGTATTTATCAAGTCGAGCCAAGCTGAGGTTAAAAGATCGTTATGTTAACGAGTCAAGTTGAGCAAGCTCGTTAACTAACGGGTATTTACGAGTTGAGTTGAGTTGAGTTGAGTCGAGTCGAGCACCCTTTGGCTTCACGGGTTGGGGGAGGGGGAGAGAAAAAAACAGAGAAAAAAGTACCAACCCACTAACATGTGGGTCCTATCTCGAGATTTTTCTCGGAACAATTTTTGAGTATGCTCGTATGAGTAAGCTGAAAAAACAAAACATGTTCCGTTAGCTATACGCCTATACCTTCCCCCTTTTCTTGTCTAAACGATTTTCCTTACCCGTAAACGGGTAAAACTATCGGAGTTGCACGTACTGTACTACCGTGCCACTGGTTGGCGAGAAGAATCGGTAGTGAAAGGACCTTTCGACACTTGTTTCTTAGCCTATCTACGTGTCGGCCGGCTAAAAATTACCCAGACTGGGGTGACTAGTGCGCTGCCAAGCGTACTGTGCTACAGAGCACAGAGCATCAGCACAAGCGCCCACTGGAAGCATCACGAACTCGCGCGTGAAGATTCTGGGGGTTCTCGTCTGTGAGCTGTGACTGCCCACCTCCATCCATCTTCCATGATCTTTCCCTGATACCCTCTCTGATCCCTAGCTAGATGGGCAGGACCTGCAAGTTCTGCACGCAGTGGCAAGAGCATTGCTACTGGACGAGAACAAGCACTTCTTCAAGCTTATGGTTGGGGACTTCACCGAAAGCATGGCGAGGAAACGTCCCAAACTCCAATTTCCTTCTCTCCTCTATTTATCTGGCCTTCCTTTCCAGTTTATATGGGTTGGCAAAACAAAATTCCTTTTTTTTTTCTCTTTTACTATATGTGCAGTGAAAATGGATAGCCTTAAGCCCCAGACATTTGCTAAGCTTTCCCCACTGACGAACGATGATGATGTTGCTGGCCTGCAGATGACACTTGATAGAGACACTGGTAAAGAGCATTTTACGAGCGTGTAAATGCGACCCATGAGATTATATAAGTACTGCCATGCGATTTTTTTTAATCGGAGAGTAGTCGTGGGCATTCTGCTAGAACGGGCCGGTGAGCGAGTTCCATCTAACAGAGAAAGACACGGAGGAGATATCAAAGCGTCCCTGTCCCGGCCGGTTATTAAGCCAAGAAACCCAGGACCAGCATTCTGGTGTTGGTGACGGTGTCCGCAGCGCCACCAGGACCAGCATTCTGGTAAGTGACCTGCCTTCTGAAACTCTGTATGCGGTTGCACATTGCAATGCCTCGTTATTGTCTGACAGAGTTCAAATCTATGTCTGAAACTCTGTATAGTCTGGAAATGCTGAAACTTGGGCTCAAATCCATGGTCTCGTTATTGTCTTTGTGATGCAGGGCGTGTCTTCAGAATTTGCAGGGAAGTATACTTGGAAGCAGTTGGCAGGGAGATCGTTATTGTCTTGCGGAAGGTGCTACGAACTCTACTGTATGCAAAAGTTTTCCTTTATCTTATGTTTCCTATCTGGTTCAATAGTCGGTGAGTTTCCTATCTCTTTCGTTCGATACTGTACAGAGGAAATTCCCCCTTCAGCCAGAGGAAATTCGACGTCATACTGTGTGCAAACTTGCCAACGCGTGGTGACTTTCAGTCAACCCCCTTCAGCCACAGGAAATTCCACGATTCAACATTATTATTGTCTTTGCCCTCAAATCTGCTCAGCCCACAGTCTCGACCCGCAAACTTGCACTCAGTCTCAGTCTCAGTCTCGAGGTCTCCTCTAAGGACTAAGGTCTCCTCCCGGCGCTTGACATCCGAATCTTGCCTCCACCCGGCCGCCTCCGCCTACGCCGTGCCGGATCCCGCCGCCGCCGGCATCAACCCGCCCGGATCTGTGGACTACCCGCTACAGGTACACCTCTTACTATCTACATTCTTCCTTTCTTTTTGCGGGTAAATCTACGTTCTTCCCTGCAAGCGCGTGACTTTGGTTGTCCTGCAAATTTGGAAGGATGACTAATTGACATGAGCATTTGCAAGCCTGTGGTATTGATTCAAAAATGCCATGATTATAATGCTTTGGTGCGTATTCATGGTAGATTAATAGGGACTGGAGCTTCAATACATAACAGATCCCAACACGAGCCATGGCGGCAGTCGGGGGTATGCTCGCCTCTGCCGTCATCAAGGTGGTGATTGGGCAGATAGCTTCCGCTGTCGGAGGCGAGATCAAGCTGCACAAGAACATGAAGAAAGATCTCCAGAATATGAAGATGACGCTGGAGTCGGTGGAGGCCGTGCTCAGCGACGCCGAGACGCGGTCTGTCACGGATAAGTCGGCGCTTCTGTGGCTGGAGCGCCTCAAGAATGCCATGTACGACATCTCCGACATGCTTGATGACTTTGAAGCTGACACCCACCTGGTATGAAACATTCTAACCATTTGATTGCTATAAACCTGGATCTCAATGCTACCCAGTTTCCAAGAACTTTTTTTTTTGAACTGGGTTGCCACTTGACACCCAGTTTCCATAATACTAGATGTCTGAAACAAACATAAACTGGGTTGCCACTTGACACCCAGTTTCTAATATATGAGCTGACGGAAGTGAATTGATTTACATAATGAACTAGATCTGAAACTTTTTTATATACTGAACCTTCAACTCTCATGGTACCGACAAATCTAATTCTACTGGTTTCAGTTGTCAGCTACGATGAACAAGATTAAGATGCCACGTAAGATGAAAAAGATGCAAAAGCGCCTACAAAAGATAACAGACGACCGTAATAATTATCGTGTTCTACCAGAAACTCGCAGCGAGGAGAAGCAAGTTCCTGATATCCGGAAGACATCAGGGTATATGGAGGAAGCAGAAATCATTGGAAGGACTGATGAAAAACTGGAAATCATGGCTCGTATATCTGGGAACACCACTCAAGGGACCACCATTGTTCCCATATGTGGCATTGGAGGCATTGGAAAAACCACCCTGGCAAGGTTAGTTTTCAATGATTCTGAGTTCAAAGAATACTCTAAGGTGTGGGTCTATGTGTCCCAGAATTTTGACAAGGAAAAAATTGGCAACATCATAATATCGCAACTATCACCGGAGAGCCCAACATATGATGATTTCCATCGAATTCATACTCGTCTGCAGGACCTGTTTACTGGTAAGAAGATCCTGATCATTTTGGATGACCTGTGGGAGAACAATCATTCTCACCTACAAGAATTGAAGGCTATGCTGAAGCAAGGTGAGGGGAGCAAGGTGCTGGTTGTGGTTACCACACGTGAAAAATGCATAGCACAAGAAATTGGTACTGTTGATCCATTCGAATTACCTCCCTTGTCAGATAAGATGTGCTGGGATATACTAAAAGTGAAAAGTAATTTTGAAACAAGGCAGGACAAAGAGCTCTTGGAGCCGATTGGGAAGGAAATTGCAAACAAGTGTGGAGGTGTGGCTTTAGCTGCTCAATCACTTGGACACATGTTGAAATCCAAGACATATGATGTATGGGATTCCATCAGATCCAACCATATCTGGAATCTACCTGTGTCCAAAGAAACATCGTCTACACATGAAGTGCTTGCATCCTTGTTGTTAAGCTACAACTTCATGCCTCCACACTTGAAGTTATGTTTTGCTTATTGTGCAATATTTCCAAAAGGATACAAGATGATTAGTGATGATCTAATTCATCAATGGATTGCTCTTGGATTCATGGAGCTATCTAGTACATTCTCTACCTGGCAGCTTGGTCAGAGTTATATTACGAAGCTTCTGGAGATGTCATTTCTTCAACATTCAACGGTGAGTTACACAATACCTACACAACTAATTGTTTCATTATATTTAATATTAACTACAACTCTTGTCTATAGTGATTTTCTGATAGAGATGCTGAGAGTATTTTTTCGGCAAAACCTTTCCGTGCATCATTTTCAAATGACTGATATTGAAAAATGTACATGTCTCATTATAATCTTTGGTCATTTTTTTGTAGAAAGAGCAAAGATATTTAAAAATGTACATTTGAAATCCTAAAATCCTTGGCATTTGCTCTTTAATTACTTGAGGTTTGTAGTTCTTGACTTTGCACAACATTATTTTTACTCATAGGATGAATATTGCATGATGCAAAGCAGATGGCACTGCTACTGTAGCAGTACATCTTGACATCTTGTAGCGCCTCGTTGACTTTGACTCTGGCTCTGCGATTGCAACTCATCTTCCCCATGCAGAGTTTTGTGTATTATTATTATTTTTATATTTGTTTGAGGAACTTTTGGTGTTTCAGGATAGAATGTCAATACGGCTTGACTTCATCGCTGGTGTTCACACTGCTAGCTAGTACTTCCATTAGCACCCCTTGATTCCATGAGCACACCAAGTAGTAGCAAGATATAGTTTCTTCCTAGTCTCTGGTGTGTGCGTGTGTCATCTAGCCACTGCACTATCATGGTTTAGAACTCACACCCACCTCATCGTCGATTGTCGATGGACCCTTCTACCCGTATACTACTGTTCCTCACTGTATTCCATATTTTAATTGCAATATATTAGCAGTCTAGAGACCAAATGTTACAGCTCTATGCCTCTATGTAGACTTTTTCCTTACTCTAATTGTCGTATGTTAGTAAGAATATCAACAATTTAAGAATGAACTCTTAAGTCAATATTTTTTGCACTAGTTGAGTTTGTACAAAATACTCATAAAATTTTAGTGTTACTGTCTTTGTTTTTAGTTTTCATTGGCCTTTTGTTTTATGCCATGGAAAGATATTAGATACTGACAATGATTAAACGAAAAATTAGTTGAAGATTACAAAAGAAACAGTAGACGTAGGTAAAAAGTAAAATGCAATAAATTAGATGAAAACTCAGCAGAGCTATAGCCTTTGAATTGCAGACGAAGAATAGCATCCAGTTAGCCAATTCACTTATTTTATTCACTCAAATTGCTAATAGGGGAAAACCCATATGTCTTACACTATTGTATGTTATTCCTGCAGAGTTTTGTCGGTTATTTCGAACGAAGACAAGATGCTACACGGTTCATTATGCATGACCTGGTGCATGATCTCGCAAGATCGGTCATGGCTAACGAATATAACTTGGAGGGCCCCAACTGCCGCTATGCATGGCTGACAGATTGTTCGAAGCCCTTAAAGTCATCCACAAATTCACCTGCAAAAATAAGGTCGCTGCATTTTGCAGACGAAGTTTCGAACAGTGATGCATTTTCACCAGCTAAGCACATCCGTGTATTAGATTTAAGCATAAACGGTAGGCATGATTTGACAGTTCCTATTGGTGAATTGAAGCAGTTGAGGTATCTTAGCTTTTCTGGTATCAATGCTCGAATTAATCCCAGGTGTATCGGTATGCTCTCGAAGTTGAATTATCTTAGAATTTGTTCTGCTGATCTCACAGTATTGCCAGAGTCAATTGGTGAAATGAAAGGTCTTATGCATCTTGACTTATCAGGTTGCCGGAACCTAAAAGAACTCCCATTGTCATTCGCGAAGATCAGAGAGTTGGTATATCTGAATTTATCAGGCTGCTATAGTGTTTCAGGAATACCCGAAGCTTTGGGTGGCCTAACCAAACTCCAACATTTGGAGTTATCATCATGTGAAAATCTCAGAGGGCTGCCAGATTCCATCGTCAATCTCACCGAACTGCGATATTTAAATCTATCATGGTGCTTCCAACATATCTTTGACAACTCAAGGGGTCAAACTGAGAGTTTTATTGACCGTATATGCACCCTCCCGAATATGAAGCATCTGGATTTGTCTGAGAATCATTATCCTCTTACAATACCAGATAGTGTAAGCCGCCTGACCAAGCTGGTGCTCAATGGGTGCCACCAAATTATTAGGATTCCAGAGTGTGTATATAACAATCATTTTAGCTACTTTGGTGCCAGGATGCAGGAGTTTTCTGTGTACGCAGGTGACACTAGCAGTAACATCTATTTGCTCGAGCATGCAAGTCCTGCTGAGCTGGAAATCTTGCAGCTTGAGAATGTGAAGTCCCGAGAAGAGGCACGCAGTATAAAGCTGGGTGAGAAACAGACCATCCTAGAATTGAAGTTATTGTGGACCGATGGTGCAAATAGATCTGTGGATGACATGGAGTTGCTGACGGAGCTAGTGCCACCAACCACTTTGCAGAGATTTAAAATAGAGGGTTACTGCAGTGTTGGCTTTCCAGACTGGCTAATGAGTATTAGCAATTATATCCCTAATCTTGTCAATCTGACGTTGTGGGATTTGCCAAACTGCAAGAGTGTACCGCCCCTTGGCCAACTACCAAACCTCCAAGAGATTACTCTCGTCTGTATGAAAAGCCTGAAAGAATGGGACACATCATACTTGAGTGGTGAGGATAGTGTGAATGAGCTTAAAGGAGTGCACATATATGATTGTCCCAAGTTGAGGATAAAACCGCACCTTCCTAGAGCCGTGTCTTGGTTTATAAAGAATAGCAATAATGTGTTGCTACCACCGCGAGAGAGCGTGCCACATATTGATTGGCTGACAGTTGGAGGGACCGATGTTCCTCTGCATCAGTGGGGTTTTCTTCACCATCTACTCTCCCTCAGGCATTTAAGGATTAATGATTGCAGTGATTTGATGATCTCATCAGAGATATCCGGTGCCCTCCACTCCCTCAAATCACTTGAAATAAATGAATGCAGCCATGCAAAACTCGAGGAATTATTATTCGGTGAGCTCACGTCTCTTCAGGAACTGACAATATGGGACCACAAGAAGCTAGAGGAATTACCTAATAACATGAGGCAACTCTCAAAGCTACGATCATTAACACTGGACTGGTGTCCTAGCTTGAGACAGCTGCCACAGTGGTTAGGAGAACTCGCATCGCTTGAGAAACTTCGAATGGGATACTGCCATGCCATCATGACTCTGCCAGAGAGCATACAAGAGCTGACAGACCTCCAAGAATTGAAAATATCCCGCTGCAACCCTGAATTATACAAGTGGTGTAACGCAGAGGAGAACCGGAGGAAGCTTGCTCACATAGAACGAAAGGTGTGTGCCCTGCCATACTGTTTCTCATATATTTACAGCTCTTATTTTGTAAGGATAACGTTTTCCATGCTCTGTAGTACCACCTCCTCTTTTTCCGTTCTTTGTTTCTTGGAGGATTATTTCATTCATTCAAGAAACTGTTATATTTTACATGTCCATCGCATCGTAATTCTTCTTTATTGCCCAAATGGAAATTATGAACTCGAATTCTAGCTAATGATTATACTGACTTCATTTTATATCTAATCTTGTAGAATATCAAATTTTAACCCTAATATCTCCTGATGAGGACGGGTTGCCGTTGCTGTCGGCTTGTGTGGCCCTTGCTGCGAAATAAGAGAATGCAGGCCATGCGGGAGAGAAGAAAGCAGACAGCGCAAAATCAAAAGCTCATACATATGAAATACCACGCAGAGAGCTCCAACGGCCCAGGTAGCTACTGATTCTATGAACACTTGTCTCTCGTGAAGAAGAATGCATCTTGTTGTTTTAGAGTCAGAGTTGTAGCTGTTTGTCCTCCTCAACTTTATTTCGCCACTCTGTTGTTGTAGTCTCTCCTCTGTTTCGTCACTCTGTTGTTATTGTCAGAATTGAAATGAAATCCACATGGCACTTCCTTTGTCAGAATTGAAATGAAATACCATGGCACTCTGTTGTTATTGTCAGAATTGAAATGAAATCCACTCTGTTGTCCTGCGCAGGCATCTAACTTGCGCATTTGAAGGGCGTGGGTTCAGTCTTGAGTTGTCTCTGTTTTGCCACTCTCAAAGTCTGGAACTCTGAAGAAGAGGGCTGGCCAAGACGGTGACGGACGATTGATGGCGTGGCTACAGAATATAATGTCTGGCTTACACAAGTACCGTAGTATATGGTGTCCTAGCAGTGGGACTCTGTCCATGGTTCCCTGTGAAAAGCATATTTACTGCTGACGGGTTCAGCATTATTACCGATAAGTATGAGCAGAGAAACATGTCTTGCTTTTACATGGCGGAGAAACAGCTGCAGCTAGCACATTACAACTCATGTCTTTCACATCTTCTCGGCCCACATGATATGCTCTAGTATTTCATAGCAACGCTGCTAAAGGAGTTCCACAATTTTCTAATACCTACAATACTTAGGTGTAGATGTAGGGAAAGACGAACACAGTAGCAACCAGGAAGATGCCTGGTAGTGGGGACGAGCAATTTAACTTCCTGATTCACTATTTGTTTCGTCAAACAGAATCCGTGAGTTGTTTAGCCAAATAATTCTAGGACGGTCTTGGAGCCAAAGTAATGTTCGGGTTTGATCATTTGTTTCCAGTCCCATGATCATTTTTTTCCAAATACACCTTTGTTTTATGCTTGCAAAAAGATGGAATTTAACAACTATAAATGTCTTATGGAGTGCAAGAAACAGTTCATGTGGTGCACATAGTATGTATGAACTGAATGAACCACTGCACTGAATCACACTGAATAATTCTTGCACGACAATTGTGTATTTTGGTGGAGCTTGATCTTTATGTTTTATGTGAGAGCTTATCTGAATTAAAGGCCTACCGAAACTTCAAAACTTCAAATCTCTGCTAAAGAGGAGGTTTTTCATGTTTGAGTCGGGCCTAACCATTGGAAGATATGAAGCCAAGAACATTTTTCCTAGAATCGGTTCTAGTACAGGACCTGACACTAAAGTAATCCAAAAGGGCTCATATGTCAGCATTTATTAAAGGATGCAGGTATCTCATAGAGCTGAACTTGCTAACTAACATTAAAGTGCAGCCCGGGAATCTAAAGAAAGAGAAGGGAAATGCACATACAGGAAGTAATAGATGGCGATTTCAGTTCGGTCATCCTTGGGCAAGAGGAACGTGCAGGATATTCACCCGGACTTGTTCCATCTGACGGAGGAGGACAAGGAGTTTGTGACAGTCTTGCACCCCCCAGTCATGTCCGTAGCACCACCAGGACCAGCATTCTGGTGACTGACCTTCCTTCTGAAACTCGGTACGAAGTTGCTGTTTGAAATGCCAGCGCATTCCGCAAACATAGTAAAGTTTGTGAACTTAGAGTGTGGAATGCTAAAACGTCGTAGAAAATCGGCATTACAGTCTTGTTATTGTCTCTCGGATGCAGGGTGTGTCATCAGAATTTGCAGGGAAGTACTCCCTCTGTTTCAAAATATAAGATGTTTTAGTTTTGTGAAAAGAATGTATCTAAACTCAAAACTAAAACATTTTATATTTTGAAACGGAGGAAGTACGTACTTGTGAACTTAGGGGGGTGGCACGACGGGTATGCCAGCGGCGAGAAGTACCGGGGCATTTCCGTCCTCGGATGGCGCGACTTCACCCGTGACATCTGCCTCTTTGAGCTGATGGAGGGTGCACGCCGGCCGGCGGCCACTGTACACGTCCTGCGCAAGGTGCGCGACCGCTTAGTCCTGGTGCCCTCAACCGGACCAGTGTGATCTCCGTGTTAAGAGACTGTAACGTTGTAGCCATAGAGCTAGCAACTCAGATCTGATAGACTAGATCACTGAATAATGAAGTTATCCAAATTATCGTGATGTGTCTGATACATCTGTTGTATGCTAAGTTCCCTCGTCTGATACATATGTGTCTGATAACATACGAAAACCATCCGATGAAACAGGTCAGTGTTCACACATTATTTTCATACATATCAGGCTAAATTGATCGTATGCTGATTTATTTGATAAAAAAATATATTAATATCGTTAGATACCAATTTCACCTAACCTCTACACCAACCAAGTGTTCAAAAGACATCGTGGATACATACAACCACAAAAGCAAAAAGAAGAAGAAGAAAAGAAAGGTCTCAACATAATGATCAATTTCTTGCGGCACCAGCACAAACCACCACCAAAGACAAATACCCAGAGTCTAATTCTTTAAAAAGCGACATCTCCAAGAAGGAAACAACGCACAAGTGCCATTGTCGCCCAATCAAAGATCTTAAGTTTTTATCCTAGAGAGAGTCTGACGTATCCATTTAGAGTGGCTCTCGTGCCGCTCCTAGGGGGCTGCCGCCACCCCGTCCCTATTCGCCTTCAACTCTAACTCGTTGCTGCCGCCGGAGGAAGTCGGTGGGCAAATCCCCTCTAGGTGGATGGCAGACAGCGGGATCTCATCCCTTTGCCCTGGAACTTTTCTCGTGGTGGGGGACCTCCAGCCCGAGTGCGGCGGTTGGCCCTGGATGGCGGACGTGCGAGGTGGAGTCGGAGCACCGGGGCAGCGGCTTCAGGACGATGGTGGCTAGGCGAACACCGCTGTGAAGGCAACGCCGGGGTTCCTCAGTGGCGTGTGTGGCCATGGCATCGGTCACACATCAAATAGGATTCCTTTGCTTTTGGAAATCCACCCAATGGCGACGGCATTCGGGTTGTGGCGCTATCCTCGCGGAGGCTTGCGAGAGGATCGAATATGCCCTTGGGGTATGTGTTGGGGTTCGAGGGCAAAAACAAAAAATTCCTATGATCAAAACCCTAATGCCAGGATCTATCTACTACTAATGCAGTAACATGAGGGGTTACGGTATTCATACCTTTGAAGACCGAGCAAAGTTAACGTACCGCACGGAACATAGATGAAGAAGACGCCCTTAAGCTGACCTCGAGGTCACGAAGTCATGCGGCTCCGACAACTCCTAGCACCGAAACTACGGTGCCGCCAGAAAGAGTCACACACGTACGGTTCTTGACGAAGACCCCCGCTTCTCTCCGATCCAGACGAGTGCGGAAGTAGATCTCCCGGCTCCGAATCCCGCAGCGCGACGGCGCTCCGCGGTAAAGAACTCCTCGCTCGCACAACCCTGACAAGGGGTCTACGGTCGCAAGAGAGAGAGAAGAGATAGGCAATACATGCCTTTTATTTATTTTCAGGTAGAAATTGTTATGTTTTAATCCTCTTATGGGCACCCCTTTGTATAGACGGAGGAAGGGGTCCCTCTACCTTAGGGTTCTCATGTGGGACTAAATAATAAAAAAAGGGGGGCAACCCACTGCCGGCCGGGAGGGCCGTCTGCCTACCCGTGTGCGGCTCAGTAGGGCAAAGGCGGTGGAGGCGAGGGGCCCCGGGTGGGCCGGCCATAGCCAGAATCCCAGTGCCAGGCCCCGGGTGGGCCGGCATGTGGCCCTCGCGGGCAGGCGCCAGCCTTCTGGCCAGGCGGTGCATTGTAGCGACCGCCCACGTGGCGCGGGCTATCCGTTGTCCACGTGGGTTGTTTCAGTAAGTAATAGTCTTCCCTTTTCCTTTTTCGTCTGTTCTTTTTAGGTAAAATCCCTTATTAAGAAGCCTTTATAAATATTTATTTACAATATATTAATTCATAATTAATATATAAAATAAACATATATTTAAATCACCATTTATCCGAAAACCCTTTTTGGTCCTTTTTTATCCTTTCTCCGAACACCTTCGGATCTCCCAGGACTTTTCTGGTCTCTCTCTTCTTACTTCTTCAGTGATTCCAAACTAGCCATTAACGATCTCCAAGCTTTGTAAAGCCCTTAATCATGCTACCCAACGGTTCGAGAATACTACAAACATGGTCAAGACTCCTTTCTAACCAATGATCAATAGTGATACCTAGATGCCCATGATGACCACCAGTATACTCAACGAAATTTGTCGTTGAAGCGTAAACACTGTGTCTTATTCCTTTTTCTCTGTGATACTATATTTATTGATCAAATAACATCTCCATGTTAGGGTTCAACCTCGTTACCGAAAATACCTTATTTACTCGATCCGATAAGTGATATCCCCGTGACCTAGTCACATGCTGCACAACTTATGTATATAACTTATCCGAGTGGGCCCAGAGTATCTTCCGTCACACGGATGTACAAATCCCGCTGTTGACACAGTCGCCTCAACCTGTTCCTCCGGATACCCAACGACACCATTATGATCACTATTCCACCGAGTGATGTTAAGTGCCATCAAAGTATCCTCGAGAGACAGTGATTTGATATGGTATCACGGTCTAAGGAAAGAGTCACTATGTTTTCTAATCATCATAACCTAAATTCTATGACATGATCGCGATACGATGCTATAGATAGGGTATGTTCACCATATCATTCTCTAATGAAATGACTCAATTGTCAATTAGGGGCCGAGGCTCCAACATGATCAAGAAACCTTTGATCATCCGTTGACCAATGAACTAGTGAGTAGAGTTTCATTGGGAACTATTGGTTGTTTGTATATCACACATGTATTGACGTTTCTCAATCAATACATTTATAGCATGATATAAAACTTAATTATGAACTATGAAATATGCCATTAAATATTTGTCTCTAGGGCATATTCCCTTTAGTCTCTCACTTGCACTAGAGTACAAATAAACTAGCTGCATTTTCTATCTAATCATCGGTACCATACTCCTTATTGCTTCTGATTATGCTTGCTCATGGAAGATTTCTAAGTCTAAGAAATGAACATTTCATTCCTTGTGCATCCTTTGCAACTTATTAATGTCATCCTTCATGACACTAATACCTTTTATCATCTCTATGATAATTTCTTGTGCATGTAGAATGTTTTGGCAACAGAATGGGGTCTCAGGTTCCAGATACCAGCAGTGAGTTCAGATAGGTCCCGGGGACTTTCTCATGGGTACTAAGTATTGGAACACACTCTGTGAGAAAATGTTTCTCAAAGCTTCATCATTTATACAGTAAAGGGTAGTATTCATATACTATATTATAAATGTAGATTTCCAATTCAAAAAGCACCCTGTGCAATTTTGAATGTTTTCCACCATGCTTCAACTACGTCATAGGTAACCATTTAATGCAGAGATTTCCGATCTTCCCAAACTCAACATATAACCTTTCCAGTACAATAGTTTATACTTCAAGTATGTTATTTTTACAGATCTAGAAACATGTCTACAGATCTCACCAGATCATGTGGACAATCCCAACTCATCGTTCAATGATTACACTTAATCATTTATGAACTCGTTCTTCTAACTAAGAACATGGATCATATTATGTTTAAGTATTTTTCATGATTTCAAATTAGAATCCTATGTCATAACATAGTGGATGTGTGAACATCCTATTCCTTTAATAAATCATGGACTTTCATACTTAATGATTTTTACTAACCTTTTGAATTATTTAGGACTCTTTCTAAATCAAATCATATTCTGAACCATTTAGAATCCTTTTAGGAATTCATTCCAACACAATTCCATAGGACATATCTCAATCTCCAAGATTTCAATGTCGTATTCTCCCATAAATAAACATTTATTTATTTATTTATTGGCTTTTGGTACTTATTCATAATGTGTCACTCACACACATGAATCCTGTCAAGATCCTACTAAAAATATGTCTACTACATATGTGAGTTCAAACTTTACAATACTTCCTCACAAAAATATGCCATTCACATATTAATCTAGGAAGACTCCCAGGCTCCCACTCAACTTTATGCATTTTGCATATATATTCTTGATATTTCAAACAATTTGAAATCTCTTGATCAATTATCAACTCGAGACTTTCTTTTACAAGATTCTAAGATCCATTAGACATTTAGCATATTGAATTAAATTCATTCAAATTCGCTCAAGACCCTTCTTAACGAACCAAGCTTTGTCTTTCAAGACTCCCACTTATTTCTTATAACCTTGCGGTCCTTCAGAAATATCAAGTAACTATTTTACTCGATGAGATTCAGTAACAATTTTACTTTCTAATCTCAAGTGAAGTTTTCATTTAGGATTTCTTGTAACTTTAGTTTACCATCAATTTCCTTATAGTTTGTAGGTATGTGTTGTTCCAACAACGTGACAATCAGTCCACACTTGTCTCTACACCAGGTGTAGGGCATATTTGTGAATCCTGCTACTTTATGTAAAAGCATAACTACAATGATCAGAATCATTGATTTCCCTTTTCTTTTAACATGAAGAGTCACGTCCTGGAACATATTTCGCTACGGTTCTCAATCATTCTGATGCATTGTCACAGACCTTCATCATGCTCTTACTTTTATTTCATTAACACCATTGTCGAGAAACACACTTTCTCGAGAATGCACCAAACTTTTAGCAATACTAGCTTTGCTTCCTTTTGTTATTTGTCATGAAATTTTTCTTATAGGTTTCCGAGGACTTATTCATTAATGCTTTGGTTTATCACATAAACCCAAAAAATTTCACAAATTCTAGACGGTTTACTTTATTCTAGGTGAGTATTCACCATTTCCATTCAATGGTCTCTAACTAACGCCACTAAGTACTATTTGGTTTATTGCCAGATGTATTTCCCACTTTATGCCATTCGGGCATTTTACAAATGTTCATGTATTATCAATTAGTTCATTAATTCGAATAATTCAAACATAATCAAAAACAACATATGAACATAATAGAAATCATTCATAAAAGCAGAAGAATTGATTTTTTACAAACTTGTATGAATAACCGTCTCACAAAAAATGTAAGACACACAATAAAGATTTCATATTCCAGCGATGGCAATAAGTATTCAAAAAATATAAACTAAATGATAAATCTTGAGGAAGAGTGTCGTTGGCCATCATCATGCTCGCCATCAACACACAACGTCACCTCCTATCTCGCAAGCAACTCTCATGCGGAAGGGCCTGTTTTCATAAAACAGAACAAGTATCAAATACTTTGAAACTGCAATAATTGTTTGCAAGATTATAATATTTATAAACTTTGTATATCATATATACATTCGTCATCGATGACTTCTCCCGTAATGGGTTCAACCTTTACGTTTCTCAAACATTCGGTGAACTCATAGAAATCCATCCATTCTGCATCATCTCTCATGATGCAGGTCCAGATGTACCCTTTGAAGCTGGGAGGAGGTGACCTAATCAACACGCATGTTGTAAAGGACCCAGTCATCTAGTGATCCACAAAATGAATCAGTTTCATGTGAGCATCAAGTATGTGATCCAAGTGACTGCTCAAACAGGCGTTTTCTCCCATGTTTATGGAAATGAAGTCTTCAAGAAGTTCATACTTCCACATACGCACATGGGTTATGAACTCTGCTCTCAGTTGATTCACCATATCATGTGGATCAAAATCATCTATGAGCTCATGCAGTTCATTTGCCATGCTATCACGCATCAAGGCTCGTATGAAAGTGGATCTTTACTAACGAAAGAGGTGGTGTTTCCCGCAGACGTGGGGACTCATGTTCATCCGTCTCATCCAAATCCATTGTGTAGCGAATGTAACCAACCACTTTGTTTTTGGTCAGGAGGTCATTAAGACGCGTCAGCCAATCCGGGAAGTTGGATCCATCTATCTTGAGTTTCTCGGCGGCTAACCAATTGTTGATGTCAAAAGCAGTCTCAGGCGAACCATGTTCTACATTTAAAGATTGCAAAGGCTTTATACTAAGTTTATGAAAATATGAGTTCAAATAACTCCATTAGAAACATTATCCCTAACCATTTTCTTAGTGATTACACGATGCTCATTCACTACATCAGCCCCGATCGTCACGGCCGGCAATACAGTTGCAAAGGTGGATGATACGTCAAATTTGCATCACCATTCTATATCATAATTTGCCTCTATTCATTGATATATTTCATATTAAGAGGTCTTACTTATGTATTTTCATCTGTTTTTGCATGTTGGATGATTCTTGGAGGATAAACTGCCGGAGTCAGGATTCTGATGGAAAAAGAGGTTTTTTGATGCAATTTCGCAAAGATCAGAAAAATACCAGAAAAACTACGAAAAATCCTATTTTCCCAAAAGACGAAGAATGCTATAAGGGGAGACGGAGATGGGCCACAGGAGGGACACACCCCCAGGCGCGGGCCACCCCTATGCCGCGCCTATAGGGGTGTGGCCCACCTGGACCACCTCTGGCTCCGCCCTCTTGCCTATATCTTCTCCTCGAAACCCTAATACACGGGGAGCGACCACCGAAATATTTCGCCACCTCTATGGGGCAAAAAACATTGAGAGAGAAAGAGCTCTCCGACAGACAGATTTCTGCTGGGTAAATTCCTTCCCGGAGAGGGGAGATCATCGACATCAACACCATTATCAAGCTAGAATTCATCAGGGTCATCATCATCATCATCCACACCATCATCTCCACCAGCACCATCATCATCACTCCATCCCGTTGTAACAATCATGTTGAATACTTGCATAGTTCTTAGGAGAAACTTTCCCGGTGTTGATTACTATTGTAGTTGATGATTGTGAGTGACGAGGGTTGATTTCGTCAATGCCCATTGTTATGATCTTGGTTTTTAGAGAAGGTGGGGATGCTGGAGATCGCGGAACGGTTAACAGACAAGCAACCAGGGGACATGGGATTTACCCAGGTTCAGGCCCCCGAAGGGAAAACCCTACTCCTGCTTGTCTGCTCTTGATTACGGCAGAACCGAAGGTTACATGGGTGCGCAGATGCAATCTGGTGTGAAGGTGTGTATGCGGTTGAAAAGGATTGGCCAGATCTATAGATCTGTCTATTGTGTACGTGCCCTGCTCGTTGGACCCTCCTAGCCTTTATATATGGGGAGACTAGGTCTCAGGTACCGATACGAGTTGGTTACAAGTTATATTCAAACTCTAGTCTTGAGATTTCCTTGTCTTGCGCGCTGAGAGTCCGAGTCCATATGGGCTTCATATCAGCCGAACCGTCATAGGCGTCATGGACCCTGGCAGGTCGTCGAGTGGGCCTTCCGTCGGGCTGGACCAGGTAGGCTAACATTGGGTACCCGTAGGGCATATCCATGTCAGTGGCCCCCGAGTGTCCATCCGAAACGTAGATTCGGGTGGAGACTTAGTTGTCTTGAACCTTGCATTTGGATGTCGGAGTCAAAAGTTGTGTCGAGTGCGAAGCATTTCACCCGAAAGTTCATCAGGTCAGCTGAATTTGTTCGGTTGTTGTAGAGGAGTCAGCATTATGGACGTAGTCAACACAATAGACTATAGGGTGCGCGACCAATGCTCCCTATGGGAGTAGCCCCCGAGTGTCTGTTCAAGTCATAGACTCGAGCAGAAACTTATAGTCGTCGATTGCATGATATGGTGATCCGGAAGTTCTTCGGATGACCTTGCAGATGCCCTGAATACCTTCATTTTTTCGAGTGCGCGACCAGCGCTCCCTATGGAGTAGCCCCGAGTCCTCAGTCGAATCTTTGATTTGAGTGAGGAATCGAAGCGTGCCACTCGAAGATCTTCTGTGTGCGCGACCAGCGCTGCAGTTTGAAGTAGCCCCCGAGTGTCTGGCGGAGTCGTAGACTTGGGTAGAGACTCGAGTCTTGTGAAGTTGTATTCGACAATCTCGTAGGCATACCGCTGACCCGGAAGTACATCGAGTGCGCGACCAGCGCTCCTGATAGGAGTAGCCCCGAGTATCTAGTCGAGTCGCATACTCGAGTAGAGACTCATGCGAGGATAAACCACTGACCCGGAAGTGCATCGAGTCAACGTCTCATGCATAAGAATCGACGATGCAGTCGGAGTTGACATGGCGGGGTCGTGCGGCGTTTAGCTGGAAGGACCCAACGTTGCGAATGAAGTCGACGCCGTTGCTTTTGTCGGGTGAGCGGCCAGCGTCGCGTCTGTGTAGCATCGGGCGATGTAACCATACGAGGAGGGATTCGACTCGGGTCTTGAGTTTATGGCGTAGCCAGTTGTTTCGTCGACTCCTGTTGGAGAACCTGATAAAATAGCTCGGCGCATTCGACGTCCTTGTAAGCTGCAGAAAATATAAAAAATTGTGAAGTACTTGTATCTTGTAAAGAATATTTGTCTGTCGGCTTGTATAGTAAGATTTTGGTGCCGATCGAATCGACACTTTTGCACTGTATGCTAGGACTTTTCGTTAGCCTGATTACCCTTAGTATTAGTATCTTGCCGAGGCACTCGGAGTTCAAGGATTCGACAGTCAGACAGAATCAGCTACTCGGGCTGTCGCGTTCGAGGTGCTCGAGTGCGTGGAGCCGATGGCACATTAGGTTACTCGAAAAGGGCACGGCCCCCGAGTGTTTCGAGTGCGAGTTTAAAAAAGAACGAATTCTAAGTAGAGGGAAACCTAGCTTTATTGGTAGTTGCCATGGACGAAGTTGATGCGACCGCGGACGAAGTCGATGCGGGTAGCGGGTCACGCGGCGGACGTAGTCGACACAGAGGACCGCACTCGTAGCAGTGACGGGTTCCTGTGATCGATGGCGACATCGAGTTCCGCATCCGAGCATTATCGCAATCAAAGACCACACTGGGTCGTCGCATCCAAAGAATGCAGTGGGTTGCTAGAGCCGAAGGCCGCGGCTGGTCGTCGAAGCGGAGGGAGCCCCGAGTCATTGGAGCCGAAGATCGCAGAGGATCGCCGGAGTCGAAAACTGTAGCAGGTCGTGAGATCGATGCCAGACGAGTAGTCAACGTGGCGGTCGAGGGTTGTGCAGCGGACATGTAGTTGACGTGACAACGGATCACGCGGTGGACGTAGTCAACACGGCGGACCGGAGTTGCATGCTGATGACGAGTCGCCGCATCCGGAGATTGTAACAGTCCCAGCAGTCGAAAACCGCATCGGATCGCGCGAAGGAGTCGGCATATCCTCCGGATGTAGAGCCGATGTGACGTACGGAGTCGTCGAAGCGGCGGGTCAACAATAGACGGAGTTGATGCTATGGACGCGAAATCGACGTGTCGGGTGGAGTCGAAACAGTAGACGTGTAGACGTGTAGTCGTGTAGTCGTGCGGATGAACTTCAGGTCGAAGCTGCCCTTTTTTTTTCTTTGCCCGATTTGGATCGGACGTGACTCTGCCTTGAGTTCTGATTCTCTGACTTTAAACGTGCTGGACAATAGTTGCTTGTGCTGTATCTGTACATGGTACATGGAAAGGATCATCGATGCATCATACAAGTCAGCGACCAATCAAATCCTTGTCGATTTTTGTCTAGCTCCGCAGTGGATTAGCTTTGGTCAGAAGACGTGATTCTTCTTTTCTCGAGCTTGGTTATATGCATGTTGACGAAAACACAACGGGACGACGCATCCGGCCGCTTAGCGCCGTGTGCTCTATTGACGTATTCTTCGTCTCGAGCTCCTCTTATTTTTTGCGCTTGACGAGGCTGCCTGTTCTACCGACTCCATACTTGGACCGACGACGAAAACGCAAAAGTATCTTGCCGGAGTATGGAAAATCGTGAAGAGGAATTTAGCACCTGAATCGGATGATCGATTAATGTTGATCTTGTTGCGGATGGATATCTTCGGAAAGATGCTTCTAATCATAGCTTGCTCTATGGACGAGTCGTAGATTGTAGCGATGGGACCGTCACGACCGCACGATCAGCATCCCCGATTCCCACAGACGGCGCCAATTGACGAGGGTTGATTTCGTCAATGCTCATTGTTATGAGCTTGGGTTTTGAAGAAGATGGGGGTGCTGGAGATCGCGGAATGATTAACAGACAAGCAACCAGGAGACACGAGATTTACCCAGGTTCAGGCCCCCGGAGGAAAAACCCTACTCCTGCTTGACTGCTCTTGATTACGGCGGAACCTAAGATTACAAGGGTGCGCAGATGCAATCTGGCGTGAAGGTATGTATGCGGTAGAAAAGGATTGGCCAGATCTATAGATCTGTCTATTATATACGTGCCCTCCTCGTTGGACCCTCCTAGCCTTTATATATGGGGAGGCTAGGTCTCAGGTACCGATACGAGTTGGTTACAAGTTGTATTCAAACTCTAGTCTTAAAATTTCCTTGTCTTGCGCTGGGAGTCCAAGTCCATATGGGCTTCATATCAGCCGAACCGTCATAGGCGTCATGGACCCTGGCAGGTCGTCGAGTGGGCCTTCCGTCGGGCTGGACCAGGTAGGCTAACATCGGGTACCCGTAGGGCATATCCATGTCGGTGAGTGGAACCATTGGATTATTGTTTATGTTCAGATTGTTATTCATCACCATATCATCTTTGATCTTGATCCATATGATGTCTCGTGAGTAGTTTGTTTAGTTCTTAAGGACATGGGAGAAGTCATGTTGTTAGTAGTGGATTTGTGTTGAGATATTATTCAATGGTTTAGTATTTAAGTTGTGGTGCTATTATTCTAGTGGTGTCATGTGAACGTCGACTACATGATACTTCACCATTTATGGGCCTAGGGGAATGCATTGTGTATTTGGCTACTAATTGTGATGTTGTCGGAGTGACAGAAATCTGAACCCCCATTAGGACACCATTGCACAAGGGAGTGTAGGATCTTAGAGTTTAAGGTTGTGGTTAGGTTTATACCTTAAATGATTTCTTGTAGTTGCAGATTCTTGCAAGGGTTTAACCACAAGTATGTATTAGTCCAAGTAAGGTCGTACATTAGCACAGGTTCACCCACACAACACTTACCAAACCAAAGAAGACTACTCTGCTATTCAAAACGAAATCACTTGACAGAATTCCCATGTGTCCTCGAGAACGTTTGGTCCTTATAAGTATTTCCACTGGCTTGTCCTTTGCTAAGAAATGATTGGGCCACTTGCTGCAAATGTTTGCTATTTTATTTACTTGCACTTTATTTCTTTGCTTTATCAGAAAACCCCTAAAAATCCGTTTTCTAAGTATTTACAGAGATTTCCTGCTCCATACCACTAGTTAACACCTTCTGCTCCTCGTTGGGATCGATACTCCTATTTATCGGAAGTACTACGATACACCCCCTATACTTGTGGGTCATCAAGACTATTTTCTGGTGCCGTTGCCAGGGAGTGAAGCGCTATTGAAGAGTGGAACTGGTAAAGGAAACTTCTACTGTGAGTATTGCTTTTTATTTCTATTTGTTACTTTGTTTCCAATATGGATAACCCACTTGGTTTTCTGTTTGGGAAAACTAATACCACTATTAGGGTAGTAGACGAACCATCACCAGTTGAGATAGATCCTTTTAAGATACCTACAAGTATTGTTGATCGTGTTATGGATAATTATTATTTAGGGGGTGGAACTGTCCACCCTGGTGATCACTTGCTTTTTATCCATGAATTATGCAGGTTGTTTAAGTGTGCAGGTATCACAACTAAATAGGTGAAGAAGTTACTCTCTATATCATTGAAAGGAAGAGCTCAAGAATGGTATAAGCTGCTGAAGAATAGACAATCCATAGAATGAGAGGAAATAGTGCCTCTCTTTTACTCTAAATTCTATCCTCCCAGTGAGATTCATAAGGATAGGAATCTAATATATAACTTTTGGCCTTGTTATGGAAAGAGTATAGCTCAAGCTTGGGGGAGACTAAAGTTACTAATGCTTAAATGTCCTATTCACGAACTCCCTAACAATATTATTATCAATAATTTTTATGTTAGGCTTTCTCTTCATGATAAATATTTACTAGATGCTTATTGTGCTGGATCATTCACACGTATGAAGGAAGAAGCTAAATGGGATCTCCTAGACCGTATTCAAGAGAACACTGAATCTTGGGAGAATGACAAAGGAAGAAAGTCTGGTATAAACTATGATTATGAATGCATTAAATCCTTTATGGGAACTGATGACTTCCATGATATTAGTACTGAGTATGGTCTTGATTCTCAAAGTATTGCCAATTGTTTTAAGGCCTTTGCCTCTGACATAGAAATTCCCAAAAATAAGTGGAATAAGTACCATGCACCTTATAAAGATGTTGTTAATCATGTTCCTGTTAGAAATACCAAAGTTTGTACTACTAATCATATTTTGCATGAACCTTATGTTGAGAAAACACCTTTCCCAGCTAAGGTAAAGGAGTATTCTATGATAATTAGTGTGAATAACAAAGGTACAAAGGAAGCTTTGGAACCTGATGAGCAAATAGACAGTGAACCTGTAGCAGCTATTATGGAAGATTATGTCACTAGAAATACAGAGGATGAGCACATTTTCTTCTGTGGAGACGCTTCTAATATTATCTCTCATCCTAGTAAAGCTAGAAAAGCTAGTGTCCCTGTGCTTTCTGTTAGAATTGGTGATCATTGCTATTATGGTTTATGTGATATTGGTGCTAGTTCTAGTGCTATTCCTTATGAGCTTTACAGGGAAATTATGCATGAAATTGGTCCTTGTGAACTTGAGGACATTGATTTGGTTATTCACCTTGCTAATAAGGAAACCATTTGCCCTATTGGTATTGTAAGAGATGTGGAGGTTCTCTGCGGTAAGATTAAGTATCCTGCTGATTTTCTAGTGCTTAATTCAGCAGCTAGTAAAACTCGTCCTATCATTTTTGGTAGATCTTTCTTGAACACTTGTGGAGCTATTATAGATTGTAAAAATGAGAAAGTTTTAACTAAGTTTGATGGAGATTCTTATAAGTTTAACTTTTCCAAATTTTCTAAAGCTCCTTGTGAAAATAGTTTGCCTAATGAAGATTTCAGGATGGAACAACTTGCTTCTATTGATCCAGTTTATGACCTTGGACCTCTTTTTGATGATTGTAAGTATGCTCATTATGATGATAAAGTTATTTCCTGTGATAGTTATATCGTCAACTTTATTCAAAGTGCTACTGAAAGTTATTATGAGAGAGGGAAACACGGTTTTATGCTCAATAATATTAACTTTCCCCGTTTTATGTTGAAAGCTTTGAAGTTGCATTTGTTTTGTCTTCCTATGCTAGTGGATTTTTGTTCCAATAATTTGTTTTCTCATGAGACCCCCTTGCATAGGAAGTGGGTTAGACTCAAATGTGTTGGATATTTGCTTCTTGATGCTCTCTTTCACTTCAAATATATATCTCCTATGTGAGCTTCTTTGAAATTATCAAGCCTAACTTAAAGACATTAAAGAAAAGTACCCTTTTTGGGAGATAACCCAATAGTTTTGTTGAGTCTTGGAAGTTATTACCTTAGTAATAACCGCTCCTTATCCTTTTTGTTTTGGTTTTTGTGTCAAAATCAACTACTTTTGAGAAGTAGAGGAGTTGTGAAAAGTGGCTGTCCTGGGACAGATTTTTGTGCTGCATTGTAAAAATTCGTGAAGGAGCTCAGTACAATGGATGGAGCTGTATTTTTTTGTGTTTTTCCTCCCAGTTTTTATCCACCTTTTATTAGTTTTTCACTTTTTGATTTGAGCAATAGAAGATTTTCGAAAAAATCAATCTTTACCCGCTGGTCTGTTTTGATAGATTTCTGCCATCATTTGCATTTGCCTCTTCAATCTATTTCCTTTAAGATTATTTTGGGCTTTTGAAAGAAGTTGCTTCAGTAGCTTTTGTTTTGATGGATTCCAGTTGAAGTCTAAACCTAAAGGTTTATGATTTTTGCATACACTAATGTTGCTAATGAGGTTTGTGTAAGGCCTTGTATGAAAGGAATTTTCAGGAGATGGAGAAAAGGAATCTGCAGAATTCATCTTTGAGTAGGTAAAAGTGGTGAAAAAGAACGTTCGTGAAAACCTAATATTTCTATATTTTCATGTTTTTATTACATACGGAAGGTTATGAGACGAAACTGTAATACCCCAAATTTTATACTAGTAATCTATGCATATTTAATGTTATAGAAAATAAATGGAAACTAAGGAGTTGGTGAAAAGAAAAACAAAAGAAATAAATTTAGCGTGTTAGTGCTTGAAATTAGTAACATGCTATTTGAATCGTATGGTAGCAGCCAGTTGCTTTTTGTAGTGTTAGTACTACAAAACCAATTAGGCTTTTGTTAGCTCAGCAACGTGTAGAAATAATGGGCTGGACTAGGTTTTTCTGGGCTTCTTGTTCTCGAGCTGGACATGTCCAGTTGTGTTGGCCGTCGTTGCTGCCTCTCTGCCCTAAAGAAATAGCCAGCGCTACTGCTACACGCCGCCGCCGTGATGTCTTCTCGATCTGCCACTCGCGGACTGCTTAGTGTTATCCCGCCATCTCCAGCAAGCGGTAGTCTGCAGCCATTCCCCGCCGCCTATCTTCCATGGTGACTCTCGCTAGATGCCGCTCCTTCCATCGTCGACATCATCCATGGTACGTATCTCTGTCCATGGCGTTGCCGAAGGCAAGATAGAATCCCTATTAGTTGTTTAGAATTTAGGTATGCTCCTGCTTTAGATCCCTTTTGATGCGGCTATTGTTTTGGATTTTATAACAATAACTAAATTGGGTGTTTTGGGAGATTCGGTGGAGCTTAGTTAGGCTTCGGTTTATGCGAATTTTCTGTTTTTCTTTGAGCTTCACAAATTTCCGGTGGATTTTACTCTCGCAAGGCTGTAGGTTTACAAATTCGAGTTGGAAACTAGTGCTAGAAACAGCAGGTGTTCGTTGTCCATAGGTTTGGCTGTATCCTTCGATTGGTACTACCGAGCTGGTTGTTTGTTTCTTTTTTTCTACCAATCGAGGCATATTAGGAAAGATTGGAAAGCTACAGGTTATTAGGAATTAGGTATCCTTTCTAGCTGATTTACAGAAACCGTGAGCTATATGTATATATGCTGGAGCAAGTTTTTGATTATTGCTAGTTGGAAGCCTGAAATAAAGCAGTCACTAGTGGAAAAAGGGCTATTCGTTCGCGACCCCTCGGAGCATTAATCTCGGTTGCGCCACCAATCGAGACTAATGCTGGCACGCGTCTCGGTTGGAGCGGGCACGGGGCCAGGGGGCATGCGTCCCGGTTGGTAAGGGGGCATGCGTCCCGGTTGGAGCCAGCAACCGGGACTAAAGGTTTGGCTACAGCCACATGGCGTGGCACACACCTTTAGTCCCGGTTGCTGGCTCCAACCGGGACTAAAGACCCCTGCCCTCTATAAATGCAACGCCTCAGCCCCCTCTGCCTCCACTCTGTTTTTTCGAATGGTGGAAGGTGTGAGGGGGTGTGCTAGTTTTTTCTCATGCATGCATTGAAGGTGTTTGTTGAAATGTTTGAGTGAATAATCCCGTTGAATTTCTCATAGAACAAAAATATAGAAGGTGTCCGAGACGCACTTGAGCTTTCTTCTCTTTATTTCCCTCGATCGAGGTTAGCAATCTTATCTTTTCTAGGTCATTGATACAATTCATGTGTCGGTGTGAATTGGTTATTTTACTATTTATGATGTCCTGTTTTTTGATAAACTTACTTATATGATGCAGATGAACGGTCGGGAATGGATGTACGGTGACCGGCGGGTAGCCGGGTATATCAAAGGCGTGGATAAATTTATCGATGTGGCTACGGCAAACAAAGAGAATGGATTTATACGTTGTCCATGTGTTCAATGTCAGAACAACAAGGAGTACTCTTCCTCGAAAATCATTCGCGGCCACCTGATTATGAAAGGTTTCATGCCCAACTATAATTGCTAGACCAAGCACGGGGAAAGGGGGGTTATGATGGAAGATGGTGAAGAAGAAGATGATGATAACAACTATCATCATATGTTTCCTGAATACAGTGATACTGCAATGGAAGACAATGGAGAGGAAAGAGGTGAAGAACGGGCATCAGATGAGCCGGCTGATGAACTTGGTAGGGTCATTTCTGATGCAAAGCGAGACTGTGAAACAGAAAATGAGAAGTTGAAGTTAGAGGTCATGTTAGAAGATCACAAGAAATTGTTGTACCCAAATTGTGAAGATGGCAGCACAAAGCTCGGTACCACACTGAAATTGTTGCGATGGAAGGCAGAGTGTGGTCTAACTGACTCCTCATTTGAAAAGATGTTGAAAATAATGAAGCCGAAGTTTCCAAAACATAACGAACTTCCCGAGAGTACCTACGAAGCAAAGAAGACTCTCTGTCCTCTGGGATTAGATGTGCAAAAGATACATGCATGCATTAATGACTGCATCCTCTACCGCGGTAAGGAGTATGAGAATTTAGATAAATGCCCGGTATGCAACGCGTTGCGGTATAAGATCAGACGAGATGACCCTGGTGATGTTGAGGGAGAGCCCCTCAGGAAGAGGGTTCCTGCTAAGGTTATGTGGTATGCTCCTATAATACCAAGGTTGAAACGCATGTTCAGAAACAAAGAGCATGCCAGGTTGTTGCGATGGCACAAAGAAGACCGTAAGAAAGACGGGAAGTTGAGACACCCTGCTGATGGGTCACAGTGGAGAAAAATCGAGAGAGACTTCCCAGACTTTGCAGGTGACGCAAGGAACTTATGGTTTGGTCTAAGTACGGATGGCATGAATCCTTTTGGGGAGCAGAGCTGCGGTCACAGCACCTGGCTCGTGACTCTATGTATCTACAACCTGCCTCCTTGGTTGTGCATGAAGCGTAAGTTCATTATGATGCCAGTGCTCATCCAAGGCCCGAAGCAACCGGGCAACGACATTGATGTGTACCTTAGGCCATTAGTTGAAGAACTCTTACAGTTGTGGGGCAAACCAGGTGTACGTGCGTGGGATGAGAACAAACAGGAGCCATTTAATCTACAAGAGTTGTTATTCGTAACCATCAATGATTGGCCTGCTCTTAGTAACCTTTCAGGACAGACAAACAAAGGATATAAGGCATGCACCCACTGTTTAGATAAGACCGAAGGTACATATTTGCATAAATGCAAGAAGGTTGTGTACCTGGCGAATCGACGATTTCTTCCGACCAATCATCCCGTAAGAAAGAAAGACAAGCATTTCAAAGGTGAGGCAGATCACCGGAAGAAGCCTGAACTCCCTGCTGGTGATGATGTATTTGGTATGGTCAAGGACATAGAAGTAATCTTTGGAAAGGGTCCCGGCGGTCAATCAGTTCCGAACGACGTCGCTACAGGACACGCACCCATGTGGAAGAAGAAATCTATATTTTGGGAGCTGCCATATTGGAAAGTCCTGCGTGTCCGCTCTTCAATCAACGTGATGCACGTGACGAAGAATCTCTGCGTGAACCTGCTAGGATTCCTAGGCGTGTATGGGAAGACAAAAGATACACCTGAAGCACGGGAGGACCAACAAATTATGAAAGACCCAAAGAACATGCATACAGATAACAAGACGGATAAAGGGCGTCACTTAAGTCGTGCCAGCTATGCTCTTACCAAAGCAGAGAAGGAAATCTTTTTTGAAGTCCTTTACAGTATCAAGGTGCCGTCGGGCTTCTCATCTAATATAAAGGGGATAATAAATATGGCAGAGAAAAAGTTCCAAAACCTGAAGTCTCATGACTGTCACGTGATTATGACGCAGTTGCTTCCGATTGCATTGAGGGGGCTTCTACCGGAAAATGTTCGAGTACCCATTGTGAAGCTGTGTGCATTCCTCAATGCAATATCTCAGAAGGTAATCAATCCAGATATTCTGCCAAGGTTACAGAAGGATGTGGTACAATGTCTTGTTAGTTTTGAATTGGTGTTCCCACCATCCTTCTTCAATATTATGACGCATCTCCTGGTTCATCTAGTGGAAGAGATTGCCATTCTCGGTCCGGTATTTCTGCACAATATGTTCCCCTTTGAGAGGTTCATGGGAGTCTTAAAGAAATATGTTCATAACGTGCTAGACCAGAAGGAAGCATCTCCAAGGGATATGGAACAGAGGAGGTCATTGAGTTTTGTGTTGACTTTATTCCTGACCTTAAGCCGATTGGTGTTTCTGACTCGCGGCATGAGGGAAGACTAAGTGGAAAAGGCACGCTGGGAAAGAAAGCAATGATATGTAGGGACGGGGATTCTTTCACTAAAGCACACTACACAGTTCTACATAATTCCACCTTGGCAGCTCCGTATATCGAGGAACACAAGAATATTGTACGCTCCAAAAACCCGGGGAAGCCTGAATCATGGATTACAGATGAACACATAAAGTCTTTCGGTGGTTGGATGCGTACACATCTCTTGAATGACACCACTGTTGGAGATCAGCTATACTTGTTGGCCGCGTCACCATCTTCTACTGTATTGAATTTCCAAGGGTACGAAATAAATGGGAATACATTCTACACGATCGCCCAAGATAAAAAGAGCACCAACCAAAATAGTGGTGTCCGCTTTGATGCAATAGACGAGAATGGACAAAAGGACACATATTATGGTTACATAGAGGAGATATGGGAACTAGACTATGGAGTCTCTTTTAAGGTCCCTTTGTTTCGCTGCAAATGGGTCAACCTGAATGGGGAAGGGGTAAAGATAGACCAGTTGTACGGAATGACAATAGTGGATCTCAACAATCTTGGTTATAGAGATGAACCATTCGTCCTAGCCAATGATGTGTCTCAGGTTTTCTATGTGAAGGACATGTCCTCTAGACCAAAAAAAAGAAAAAATATGCAAACGAATACATCATATGATGAGCCAAAGCGTCACATAGTTCTTTCAGGGAAAAGAAACATCGTGGGAATCGAGGACAAGACAGACATGTCAGAAGATTATAATAAGTTTGATGAAATTCCGCCCTTCACAGTGAAAACTGACCCAAGCATTCCGTTAAGTAAAGAAGATGCTCCATGGTTACGTCTGAAGCGGTCATAAGGAATGACATATGCCAAGAAGTTCATGCTCATATTATGTAACTCTAGTTCATGTCTTTCGCGGTTTGTGGCTTGACCGAAGGATATCTTTCGCGGTTTGTGGCCTTTAGTCCCGGTTTTGTAGTCTCAGTTTTTAATATTAATAAATGTCTTGCAGCTTGTAACTTCACTAACTAGATCAATACGCCTCGGAGCTAACTAATTTCACATATTAGGGAGTGCCTCTATGACCAGTTTCTCGGAGATGCCGGAGGACTGGGCTCCGTCGGCATCTCCCTGAAACTGGCCGTAGTGGTGTCCCTGCTCTCGAAAACCATCTTGCAGCTTGTAACTTCACTAAGTAGATCAATACGCCTCGGAGCTAACTAATTTCACATATTAGGGAGTGCCTCTATGACCAGTTTCTCGGAGATGCCGGAGGACTGGGCTCCGTCGGCATCTCCCTGAAACTGGCCGCAGTGGTGTCCCTGCTCTCGAAAACCATCTTGCAGCTTGTAACTTCACTAACTAGATCAATACGCCTCGGAGCTAACTAATTTCACATATTAGGGAGTGCCTCTATGACCAGTTTCTCGGAGATGCTGGAGGACTGGGCTCCATCGGCATCTCCCTGAAACTGGCCATAGTGGTGTCCCTGCTCTCTAAAACCATCTTGGAGATGCCTCAATTTGGCTGGAGGACTGGACTCACAAGGATGCATATTTATAGTACAAGCAGCTCGGCATAATGTCGACACTCACGACATAATGTCGACACTCACCCCTATTATTAGTGCTGACTCATCTCCAACCGGGACTAAAGGTTCATCTTTAGTCCCGGTTGGTGACACCATCCGGGACAAGGTACAAGCCGCACGACATAATGTCGACACTCACCCCTATTATTAGTGTTGCCTGGCCCACTCTGCCGCAATCCCTTCAGTCGCGGTTGGTTTCTCCAACCGGGACTAAATATGAAACATCTCTTTATATAGGCATTTCCCTCTATTTATTAGGTAACACTCAAGACATTTATTAATATTAAAAACCGGGACAAACCGGGACTAGCTAACACTCAGGACTAAAGCCGCCCCCTTTAGTCACAATCATGCCTAGTCCTATAGTACGCAGCTTCAGGGTCTTCATCGTCGTCGTCATCATCATCGTCATCGTCACCTGCCACTCCGGGGATCCTCAGCCCATCCATGGCATATACCAGGGGCCATTCCAGCCTCGGATTCAAGGCAGGTGGGAGAGGGGTCTCCTGGAAGACGATGCCGCTACCGCCGGGACAGTGTGGGGCCTGTGGCGGGTGCACTCGTGGGCACCATAGGCGAGGATGGTCTCCCCCGGCAATGTAGCGCATCACTTCGATGATAGTACGGTTCGCCCACCACAGACGACGGCCGGCTTCGTTGTGGTTCACCGGTGGCGGGCCATCACCCTCGTACCTGGCGAGCTCCCTTTCCCGCCTATTAGCGAAGAAGGCATTCCAGGTGTCGTAGTTGTCGGGATCCCACTGGGGATCCATCCGCTGCTCCGGCGTGAGCTCGTGGTAGAAGTGGTTTGTGATGGCCGCCTGGCGTGCGGAACCTTGAGGGACAGGAGGGACAGGAACCCCTCCTGCGCTCAGCATCCAGCCGGCGGGCGGCCGGTAGCCCGGCGGACAAGGGTAGTTGGAGGCGCACAGCGCCTCGGTCTCCTCGAGGGTCAGAATGGCCCAGTAGGCGTTGTCCATTGTTCTAAGACAGGAAGGTGTGGATGTGTGGATAGCCATGACACGATCACCCTAAATATAGAGGGAAAGGGCGGGAAAACTTGGCGTGAAGCTTTGGGAAATGGCGGGAAATATCTTTAGTCCCGGTTAGTGACTACATCCGGGACTAAAAGCTCTAGTAGAAAGGAAAGGGCGGGAAAACTTGGCGGGAAGAGGTGGGAAATGGCGGAAACTATTTTTAGTCCCGGTTTGTGACTACATCCGGGACTAAATGTGTGCCGAACAATGATCATGTTTCGAAAAAACCTTCACAAAATGACCTATCATGTTCGAGGTTTCATGGCTTTTTCGGTCCAAATGACCGATGTTATGTGCTGAATCACGGCATAGTTTGTGATGTTGTGACCATATTATGCATGTGTGTGGACATTGGTATGGAGAACAATGTTGCAGGAGAAAGTTTTCCTTTTGTCGCACGGAAAAGCCCTTTTCCATTTTCCGAGCGCAAAAAACGGGTCGTTTTGTGAAGTAACCACCAAAATGCCGTTTCAGAATGCTACCGTCCCATTTTCCTAAAATACAAGACCACCTTACATGGACTATCTCCCAACCGGTACATCTCAAACCTTTTCGTCCATCCTGGGTAAAAAGGACAAATGTCTGCCGAATCGGCAGGAAGTGGGTCCGGTTTGTACTACAGGTACATGATCTATCGCCCGTGATTTTTTGAAAAAATCATTTTTAGACTCGCAATATGTGGTTTCTTCAGAGATCCAATGCAAGTTCTAACGATGCTCGTCCCCTATCTTCATGCACACCGGTTCGACCATAGTTAGAAATTCAGATAATTCAAAACGGGCATAATAAATTCAAAAAAAATCCGAACAATGAAAATCCTTCGCGTGGTGTCATATTTTGTTACATAGTTGAAAGGAAAAATACCAGACTTGGTATATTGATCATGTTTCGAAAAAACCTTCACAAAATGACCTATCATGTTCGAGGTTTCATGGCTTTTTCGGTCCAAATGACCGATGTTATGTGCTGAATCACGGCATAGTTTGTGATGTTGTGCCCATATTATGCATGTGTGTGGACATTGGTATGGAGAACAATGTTGCAGGAGGAAGTTTTCCTTTTTGTCGCACGGAAAAGCCCTTTTCCATTTTCCGAGCGCAAAAAACGGGTCGTTTTGTGAAGTAACCACCAAAATGCCGTTTCAGAATGCTACCATCCCATTTTCCTAAAATACTAGACCACCTTACATGGACTATCTCCCAACCGGTACATCTCAAACCTTTTCGTCCATCCCGGGTAAAAAGGACAAATGTCTGCCGAATCGGCAGGAAGTGGGTCCGGTTTGTACTACAGGTACATGATCTATCGCCCATGATTTTTTGAAAAAATCATTTTTAGACTCGCAATATGTGGTTTATTCAGAGATCCAATGCAAGTTCTAACGATGCTCGTCCCCTATCTTCATGCACACCGGTTCGACCATAGTTAGAAATTTAGATAATTCAAAATGGGCATAATAAATCCAAAAAAAATCCGAACAATGAAAATCCTTCGCGTGGTGTCATATTTTGTTACATAGTTGAAAGGAAAAATACCAGACTTGGTATATTGATCATGTTTCGAAAAAACCTTCACAAAATGACCTATCATGTTCGAGGTTTCATGGCTTTTTCGGTCCAAATGACCGATGTTATGTGCTGAATCACGGTATAGTTTGTGATGTTGTGCCCATATTATGCATGTGTGTGGACATTGGTATGGAGAACAATGTTGCAGGAGGAAGTTTTCCTTTTTGTCGCACGGAAAAGCCCTTTTCCATTTTCCAAGCGCAAAAAACGGGTCGTTTTGTGAAGTAACCACCAAAATGCCGTTTCAGAATGCTACCGTCCTATTTTCCTAAAATACTAGACCACCTTACATGGACTATCTCCCAACCGGTACATCTCAAACCTTTTCGTCCATCCCGGGTAAAAAGGACAAATGTCTGCCGAATCGGTAGGAAGTGGGTCCGGTTTGTACTACAGGTACATGGTCTATCGCCCGTGATTTTTTGAAAAAATCATTTTTAGACTCGCAATATGTGGTTTCTTCAGAGATCCAATGCAAGTTCTAACGATGCTCGTCCCCTATCTTCATGCACACCGGTTCGACCATAGTTAGAAATTCAGATAATTCAAAACGGGCATAATAAATTCAAAAAAAATCCGAATAATGAAAATCCTTCGCGTGGTGTCATATTATGTTACATAGTTGAAAGGAAAAATACCAGACTTGGTATATTGATCATGTTTCGAAAAAACCTTCACAAAATGACCTATCATGTTCGAGGTTTCATGGCTTTCGGTCCAAATGACCGATGTTATGTGCTGAATCACGACATAGTTTGTGATGTTGTGCCCATATTGTGCATGTGTGTGGACATTGGTATGGAGAACAATGTTGCAGGAGAAAGTTTTCCTTTTTGTCGCACGGAAAAGCCCTTTTCCATTTTCCGAGCGCAAAAAACGGGTCGTTTTGTGAAGTAACCACCAAAATGCCGTTTCAGAATGCTACCGTCCCATTTTCCTAAAATACTAGACCACCTTACATGGACTATCTCCCAACCGGTACATCTCAAACCTTTTCGTCCATCCTGGGTAAAAAGGACAAATGTCTGCCGAATCGGTAGGAAGTGGGTCCGGTTTGTACTACAGGTACATGATCTATCGCCCGTGATTTTTTGAAAAAATCATTTTTAGACTCGCAATATGTGGTTTCTTCAGAGATCCAATGCAAGTTCTAACGATGCTCGTCCCCTATCTTCATGCACACCGGTTCGACCATAGTTAGAAATTCAGATAATTCAAAACGGGCATAATAAATTCAAAAAAAATCCAAACAATGAAAATCCTTCGCGTGGTGTCATATTTTGTTACATAGTTGAAAGGAAAAATACCAGACTTGGTATATTGATCATGTTTCAAAAAAACCTTCACAAAATGACCTATCATGTTCGAGGTTTCATGGCTTTTTCGGTCCAAATGAACGATGTTATGTGCTGAATCACGGCATAGTTTGTGATGTTGTGCCCATATTCTGCATGTGTGTGGACATTGGTATGGAGAACAATGTTGCAGGAGAACATGGTTTTGAATTATTTATTTAAATCCAAACACTTTTTATGTTTAAAGTTTTTCTAAATTCCAAATTAATATTCAAAAATATAAGTTAATTCATTTTAAAAGGTTACATTAATTATTTTTTAAAAATAGAAAATGGTTTTGGATTATTTATTCAAATCCATACACTTTTATGTTTAAAGTTTTTCTAAATTCCAAATTGATATTAAAAAATATAAGTTAATTCATTTTTAATTGTAAATGGTTCATATTTTAAATGGTTACATTAATTATTTTTTAAAACAGAAAATGGTTTTGAATTATTTATTTAAATCCAAACACTTTTTATGTTTAAAGTTTTTCTAAATTCCAAATTAATATTCAAAAATATAAGTTAATTCATTTTAAAAGGTTACATTAATTATTTTTTAAAAATAGAATATGTTTTTGAATTATTTATTCAAATCCATACACTTCTTATGTTTAAAGTTTTTCTAAATTCCAAATTGATATTAAAAAAATATAAGTTAATTCATTTTTAATTGTAAATGGTTCATATTTTAAATGGTTACATTAATTATTTTTTAAAACAGAAAATGGTTTTGAATTATTTATTCAAATCCAAACACTTTTTATGTTTAAAGTTTTTCTAAATTCCAAATTAATTATCATTTAAAAAACAATACAAATTTAAACCCCAAAATAAAAAATAAGGCCGGAACAGAGAGAAAATATCTGAAATTTTTTGAAAACAGGGGAATATGTCCCGGTTGGAGCCACCAACTGGGACTAAAGACCCCCTGCGCGCCAACCCTTGGTCTGCTGAAAATATTGGAGTATAGGTCCCGGTTGGTGGCTCCAACCGGGACGTATAACCCTTTAGTCCCGGTTGGAGCCACCAACCGGGACTAAAGGTCCGTTGATATAACCCTTTAGCCCTTCCTCTTCTTCTTCCCTTCCCCATCACTTCTCTGCTTCACCGACGCGCGCACAACCGCCCCCGACGCCGGCAGGCTGCCCGAGCTCGCCGCCCCCGATGCCGTCAGGCTGCCCGAGCCCACGCGTTCCATCCGCCAGCACCGCCGCCTCCGTCCGTGCGCGCACCAGTCGTCGCCCACGACTCCGTCTTCCTCGACCCCGACCGTGCTCGCCGGCGTCGATTCGCTCAACCTCGACCTCCCGCGCTCTCTCCGACCAACCTCACGCGCTCAGGGTGAGCAAGCGAACCTTCTGGATGCCTCCTTCCTTCCCCTCTCACTGTAGTTCATGCCTGCGCCGTTAGATTCCGCGTTCGCCGCCGTCGGCCGTCGTTGTACCACCTTCTCCGGCAACCAACAGAGGGCGGCGCCGCCAATTTTGAGTAGGCGCGGGCGGCGCTGGCGAGTAGGCGCGGCGGCGCGGGCGGCGCTGGCGATCAGTAGGTGCGGGCGGCGCTGGCGAGCCGCGGCGTCACGCTGACGTGGCCCACGGGCCCGCTGACCTTTGACCACCACAGTGGCTTGCTGATGTGGCCTAGGGCCCAACACTCAGTGACAGTGGCTAGGTTCTGTCTTGGTAAAAAAAAAACCCAACCCTTTGCTGATGTCATATTGACACAGTAATTCAATTTTAAATGATTTAATAATTCCAGAAATTGATATAAACTTGTAAATTCAATATCTTTTTATTTATAAGTCAGAAAAATACAAATAATATATCAAATTGTTCAGAAAAATGAAACCTATCTATTTAACCTATAATCATGCATTGTTCAACAATTTAAATGAAAAGTATAATTAGAAGAACAAATGCACCCCTCTCATATGTTCCGGAGTTTCCCCGAGTTAGGGTTTTCACCCGTCGGAACCCCGATTAAATCGTCGAGCATGTCTTAGGGTTACATTCCAATGCAAATTAACTTGTCATATCATCATACTTGCTTGAGCATTGCATCGATGCCATGTGTTGATTGTTTCCCTTTCTTTTCGGTGTTTCGATTATTAGGTTTATTATTAGTTATGTATTATTAGGTTTATTAATTAGTTTGGTATTATTGGTCTTCGGCCCCACTGGTCAGTCACTGTGGGTAGCCCCAGACCCGATTCACATTGTCAGTCACTGTGGTTAGATAAGGAATCATTAATACCCCTTAGGTGCATGTGGGTTCGACGATGTGCCTTCGCCAGGGCATTCTGAACCCTCTTAAATCGATTCCAATATGGTATTTTGTTAGTATCTAGTGTTACCTATCTGCTGGATAGTTTCCCTTTTGTAGCCTTATACTCATGTTCCCCTCTCATATGCACCCGAGGTTTCTCCGAACTAGGTTTTACACCCCTCTGAACTCCGGAATATTGATTTTAGTTGATTTTAGCTAGAGTTACCTATCTACTACACGGTTTCCTTTTTGTAGCTAGGTTTAGGGTTTAGGGTTTCTCTTCATTTTTATTATTGTGTATGTATATATTAGGGTTTCTCCTTAACTTTCTCCTTTAGCCGCTTTGACTTATTCGTTTTTCCACCTATGCAGAAAATATGGACCCACACGTCAGAGACGAAGAAAAGGAAGAGTTGATCCAAGGTGTGATCTGTGGGGAAGATAATTTAGACGTATCAACGTTTCTGAACAACTCCGGTGAGGGTGATCCTCTTTTTACCGGAATAGACAACTTGTTTGAGGTTGAAGGTGTTGCCTTCCGCGAGGGAGAAGGCGATGCCTTGTGTAATCGAGAAGACGACCGCTCCGACGAGGTGCATGTAATATAAATCAATTCATTAATTAATCATCTGCTATCTATATAGAAATAGTAACGACGATCTTTCTTATTTTAGCCCTCCGGATCGAAGGAATCTACTGAAAAGAGCAGATGAGGCCCAACCAAAAAGTTGCAAGACCATGAGAGGTTCAGGATCGAAGATGTCGCTGAAGATGGCAAACCGACAGCTCCCGAAGTTGTCGCAACCAAATTTGTGGCACAATGCGGAGTAATCGTTAGGGACTTAATCCCGATCACCATTAGAAATTGGAATAGGCCTGCTAATGCGGATGAAGAGGGAACATGTTTATTTGTCCCTAACCACGCCAAAGATTTACTGTGGAAGAGGCTCATGGTTAATTTCAAACTACCGAAGATAGAGCTGGATCCAAATGCGGAGGATCCAGTTGAGGACGCCTTACAACATGGGAGAGCCATGGAGGCTAAGGTCAGGGAGTGGGCTTTGAAGAAGATGGCCCAGTGTTTCACCAACTGGAAGAAAAGATTGCACCTTGACTATGTCGTGAAAAACAAGACTCCCGATTTCAAGAATATTCAGTTTGAGAAGATAAAACCATTCTGGGCTGAGTTTGTGGAATACAAGAAATCAGAAAAAGCTAAGAAAATGTCTGAAACGAATAAGCTGAATGCTGCTAAGAAGAAGTATCACCATACTATGGGGCAAGGTGGCTACAGGGTTGGCATTCCTAAGTGGGAGAAACTTGAGTAGGAACTGCGTGATAAAAAGATCACCCCAGAGACAGACGATTGGGTAGAACGTGCAAGGAATTGGTTTTACGGGCATGGGTGCACGTTGGACTCGGAAGGGAGGTGTATATATAACATACGACATAAAGAAGACCCCTTGCTAATCGAGAGGATCAGAAAAGCAGTAAAGGCTGTTAAAGATGGGGACTTCATTCCCGATAGAGAGAATGATGAGCTCACACTCGCCCTTGGAAATAAGGAACATGATGGACGAACACGAGGCACAATAGGCTCCCAATCATGGAGGACTGGGTTTCCCGAAGAGAGGAAGAAATATCCTGATAGAAGCCGTCAGAGGAGTAAGGACAGGGCGGCAGTTGAAGCAGAAAGTCAGAAAGAGCAAATGCGTTTAATTGAAGAACGATTAAAGCAACAACAAGATGAAATTAACACACTTAAAGGGCAAAGTACTAACGGCCCATCTCAGCAGCACACTGCATTCGATGCTACCGGCCTATCGAATAATCGAAAAAGCAGTGTGGCTTCCACCGAGGTCCCGGGTGATGACAATGGCGATGACGATGATGCACCGACGATGGCTCCTGTTGGCTACCCAGTGGATGATATAACAGAGATGACACACTGCGAGCTACATGTCAAAGTTGTGAACATATCAATGAAGGTGGCGGTCGGCTATGCCTTACCAATTGGACCCACACCAACTTACCACTGTCGTCTGGTTCCAGAGGGCTACGCTGTTGTCGGCGTGGATGAAATCATGCCCACCTTTGAGGTTTTGGATCTTCACTACCCTGCTGGTGAAGGGGATGTGACTGTGCTGGGTGATGCAAAAAACGTCACCATTCTATGGCCGAAGGATTGTATCGTGCTTCGAAATCACACGCCAAGGCCATCTTCGCCGCCGCCTCACCCGTCTCCAGCGAGGTCGTCGCCGCCGCGGCAGCCGTCTTCGTCGCCTCACCCTGCTCCGTCGCCTCACCAATCTCCGGTGCAGCCATCGCCGCGGGAGCCATCGCCGACGCCTCAGGATAAAAAGCGTAAGCGTACCGCTACTGTGCGTCGTAAGCGATCGCCGAAACGTAAACAAGAGCCTCTTCCAAAAGTACCAACGGTTCCTCCCAAGAGAGCTTATGACTGTACTGAAGAGGAGACTGCAGCGATCGTTGATGCGGAAACGACAGCATTTTTCGCTAAGCTGAGGCGGCCGAAAGAGCCAGAGTTCCCCAGCACCAAAGAAGAAAAAGCCAAAGTGTTGAAAATGCTAAAGAATCTTCATCAACCCGAGCCAAAGCTGTCATCAGACTATGAGCGTTCTATTCTCAAGTCACATGCGGCACAAAAAGCCTCGAAGAGCAGTACTGATGCAAGCGGGAAATCTGTTGCCCAGCTCGGAGAACAAGCAAAACAGACTTGCGCCCCTCTCAAGGTGATTTCTCAAACCAATGTGGGGTCGAGCAAATATGGGGCCGAAGAGCAATATGATCCAGAGGTAGTTGCACAATACGGAGAAGCTGCCGCTGCTCAAGGTATGAGTATTGCCCAGTACTTATCCCAGTTAGAGTTCCTCCCCGTGAGTGAAGTAGCATACAAATACCAGTACGGAAAACCTCTCGTCAAACCTGAGGAGGTAAACAATCTTCCAACAAAAATGCGAAGATTGCATAACTGGTACATGCATGCCACAAGGGCCGGGGCTAACTGGATAGTGCTGAGGGTTACAAAAAAGCATCATGGGAAAGATAAGGATGACATGATATCCATTGAATTTGATGAACTATTTCAATTATTCAATCAAGACGCCTTGGACAAATCGATCATCGGTGCCTATTGTCTGTAAGTACTAATTCTGTAATTAATTTAGTCTCCAGCTATATTATTTTGTTTATTGCATGTATATAATCATACTGTAATATGCAGAATGAAGATTCTCGAATGCAGCAGATGACAAATCTATGACATTGGCTTCATTGACCCATATTGGGTTCATGAAGCTAATCTCAAAATAAGCCCCCAGGATACGGAGGATAATATAGTACACGCGTTAAGGTTTCAAGAAACCAAAAGGGAAATACTATTTCCTTACAACTTCCAGTGAGTGTTATTGTCTTGTATACACTTTCTATTTCGCTTACTCGATGTTAAGTATATAATTGATTAGTTTTGCATTCGCAGGTACCACTATATTCTGTTAATCATTCAACTTGACAAAGGGCGTGTACTAGTCATGGACTCGAAACATAAACCCCTTGAGACGTGGAAGGACATGCAGATACTTCTCCAGCGGTAATTCTAATCATTACGACACTATATCGGCAATGTTCGTGAATTTTATGATATCAAGTACTTAATAACTTATTTTATTCGTTTTTTACGCCGGGCAGCGCTTGGAAACGGTTCACCAAGAAGGCTAGGGGTGTTTCGAAAGAGGAGCTTACATTTCAACCACTAAATGTAAGCACCACTAGCTATATCCGCGCATCTCTTTGATTCTAGTTTTGATACAGTTATTATCATGCTTGATTATTATTTTGATTGAACTCTGTTCTCGTAAAGTGCCTGACGCAGGGACCAGGTAACAATCTATGTGGATACTATGTATGCGAGTTCATGCGGCAGACGTGCGATGAGAAGGGCAGAAATTTAGAGCAACTCCACGTGCGTAAACAATTTCTATAGGTTTTAATTACAATCAAATTGTGTTTAGTTTCATATTCATATAGGCTGACTCCTTTTTTAAATCAGATCGAACGTCTACGGGACGGTCTTCTGCCAAAGGATCGCGTACGAGCAATTCAGGAGGAATTGGCGGGATTCTTGGACGCAGAAGTCCTAAACACACAAGGGGAATACTACTCGGCTGTGTATAGACAATAGGAATTGTAAAAATAGCAACTTTCAAGAAATTGGCCGGTAGCATCGAATAGCAACTTTTGTATGTAGTGCATGAACTCGATCCGTGTATTGAATGTAATGTTGTCATGATGATCTTGTGTAATATAAGGTTCCTTCGTTGATAAGTGCAAAACACTAAATAAACAATAAAACAACCTAAATGAATTCTCTGCCGCGGCACAAAAAGTGGCGAAAATGCTGCGGCGGCAACAAAATGTGCCAAAATGAATTCTCTGCCGCGGCAGAGAAATGGGCCAAATCTCTGCCGCGGAAGCAGGTTACGAACCGGGACTAATGCTCCACCCCCCTCGCGCTCTGATGCCGCCACGTGTGCCCCATTTGTCCCGGTTGGCGGGACAACCGGGACTAAAGGTTAGAGCTTTAGTCCCGATTGCCCCGTCCCGGTTGGGCAACCGGGACTAATGGCCCTTACCAACCGGGACGCATGGGCTCTTTTCCACCAGTGAGTTTTGATATATGAATAATCGGATGTACTGATGCTAGTGCTAGTAAGTATGGTTAGTTAAATCCATCAGCTAGTTATGACTGTACGGCAACATTTACATCTATTTAAGATACTAGCTGGGATCACAACCTATGATCTTCTCTCGTCTAGAAGATAAAGGTGAAAGTAAATGTTTTGGTTCAGGTTGTTGCATGTAGGAGCGAAGCGCTATTTTTCTTGTATGCCTTGGAAGTGATGATTTGTATTGAGTGTGATATATATATATATTCCAATAATAGGTGTTGGTACTTCCGTTTTGGTTTGGATTCTACAATTCACCATTCATGCCCCGCGATTGAGGCAAGTTCATAACGGGATAATACTTTGCATGATTCTCGTCACTCAACTTTTATTTTCTAGCACTTGTTCTTTATTCAGTAGTTCTCTATTGGTTTTATGTGTGGAGATGGGGTGATTTATTAAAGGATACAATTGCGCTTGCATTTTTTGCATAGCATCTTAAAAATAGTGCATAAAGTGGTGTGTCCTACTGAGGTAGGCACTTGAGGTCCCCACATTGTGGTCTATCTCCACAAGTTGGAGTGAGTGGATGCCGACGGGTGTCCACTCAAACAATACCGGTATATGCCAAAGAAAAGTGAAAGCAAATAGCATATAGACATACATGGTATTTTTGGAGATATGACTAGTGTTACAAGATCGTGTTTTATGTAATGCTTATTATTTCTTTATGTGCTTGCTAAGTACTTTGTACTCACCCTCGTGGCTTTTATGTTTTTAGGTACCACCGAGACCGACATGCTTGGGACTGGGAGTAGCACATCTACATTACACACACTACTTTCACATGTTATAATAATTTTCTTATATAGTAGTTTAACGACGCCCAAGATCACTCTTATATTATTCTTTACCATAAGGTGTGGTTTATTTTTTATAGAAACCGTGTTGGCCGAGTGAGACATTACTTGGTATCTTTGAACCATGTACTTGTATATATGGATAAAACTGGTGGTCTTTTTATTACCCTATTGTCTTGGATATACCCATAAACAAAGGAGACTTTGCTGAAATTTATGTTTTCTTTATCTTTACGAGTAGTGATTAAAGTATGTGTAGCATTTCCAGATAGGGTGGATATCTGGGGTGCTACAGTTGGTATCAGAGCCTAGGCTTTAGGTCTCTGGAGTAGGTTAACATTGAGTAGGATAATTCACCAACGTACTTAGCAACTAAACTTGCATTTATTTAGCATAAACAAATAAAACGTGATTTAGAATCTTTACAACTTAAAACATGACACACTGGTGCACAATAGGATGGGTTCGGGTCATGTATTGTATTTTCGTTTCCGTTATACTTTATCATTGATCACTTTTATTCTTATGTGTTTTTTTGTGCTTGTGGAAAAGATGTTGCCTTGAGAGGTATGTAGACCTTGCTTTAGGTAGGATTATCTCTTTGTGGTTATTGGTTGACTAGAGAGATAGAGGGAGAGAACCTTCACGGTTGATGAAATCAGCATTGGAAACGAAATAGTTGATATTCGATGCTAGTGCAGTAAATACATGAATAACGTTGTAATGGTATTTGAGTGATAGATTTAGATATCTATGTTACTTCGTTGTACCCATAAGGAAATAGTTGCAAAGTTTGGTTTGGCATCAAAGTTTGAGTTTAACCTAAGGTTATCAGGGAAGATAAAAAATTTGTTTGCTGAGATTGTCTAATGATTAGATATCTAAGGAATTTGAGAGAATAGTGTGCTAACCTTGAAGATGCCGTGGAGAATAAAGCTAGATTGGATAACCTAGCTGGTGTAGCAGTGGAGCATGTTATGGATACTTATCAAGATGCAAACCAGTATGAGAAGTTCTTTCCTCGACCAATGTCTCCTAAACCTCAAGTTGCACGTGTCTTCCAGTTTCACAATCATTTGTCCTTCCAAGTGCATCACACTCACTTGTCTCCGTCTAAGGATGATGACACAATCTCGATCTTGTATTTCAGATGTCCTGATCGTAGAACATTAGTTCTCTAGAATCAACACCTTATGTGTGTCCTAACCTCTATATGTTGTACTCTTGTTTGACATTTGTTGGTGTACCTAATCCTTTTTTTTTGGAACAAGAATGGTGAATGCCTTATTCTCCTTGAAGGGAACATAGTTGTTCTTTAAAAAAATGTTTTGTTTTGGAAAGCCTTTTCCTTAGTAGTTATGCCAGGTGAGAACCTTGTCCTTCATTTATCCTAAGTGTTAGTTTCTAGTCAAGGAGCTAGCTATCATTAAAGTAACTCTTGGTTCTTTTAAAAATGTGTTTGGTACACGCAACCTTGAGGTTTCTAGAGAGATCTCTAGATTAGTATTTTAGATGCTTTGCAAAAAGATTGATGGGAGTCGACCTTGTACCTTGGTTCTTGCCCATGAAATGTTTTTTGCATTGTGAGGATGCCCGAGTGTTAGGGTTGCATGCTTCACTATTTTAGCTACAAAGTTAATAATTTGGGTGCGGGATGGATTGGCCCCCATACCAACTACCCTTATTATTCGCTCGTGTATGTTGGAGTGGTGAATCATGATGTGCCTTTTCCTTTAATTAGTTGAGATACGACACCGTTTTACATTTCGAACCATAGAATGTTATACGGTTCCACATGTCGTAGAGGCAACCTCTGCCAAGCGTAGGAGATGTAGTGAGGATAAACCTTCATCTTTTTTATGGTACCAGATTAGAAATACCCCCTACTAGACCACCATGAGAGTTTCAGATAGGTTATGTGGTGATCTGTTGTGTTACAAAGTTTAAGAATGATGATAACTCAATGGTCATACAACATCTACATTCTTCATAAGGATTTCATGATTTACCAATAGACGAGGACAAGATATCATCCATATCCCCAAGCTCTTCCAAAGACGACTATGTAGTTTCGCTTTTCTCTTATTCCTGGCACCTGACCTGTCGCTATCTCTTTATTGGTTGTCACGACCATTGCAAGAAGAATTGAAGAGGAAGTTTGACGATTTGTTATCCAAAGGTTCGATATGACAAAGTGTCTCACCTTGGGGAGCGCCGGTAATATTCACAACTAAGAGGGATGGTGGTTGGCGAAAAGTGTGTGGATTACCGTGTTCTTGATATAGTAACCGTCATGAGAAAATATCTGTTTCCCCGCATCAAGGACTGTTTAATCAACTGTTTGTAGCTAAGGTGTTCGAAAAGATTGATCTCCAACATGAATCTAATCAAATTAGTGTTTGGGGACATGATATTTAGGAGATTGGATTCTCCATTGGGTATGGACTGTGAATAGATTTTTCTTCTCGATTAACCAATGACCTTGTGCCTTTATGAGGACAATGAACATTATGTTAATATGTTCCTCAATATTTTTGGTAGTGTTATCCTCATATATTCGAAGATAGAAGAAGAGCATCAAGCACCATTTGAGGCTTATGCTTGAGAGTTTGAGAAAGAATAAATTTTATGTGAAGCTAAATAGATTAGAATTTTTGTCCTTCAAAAGTGGATTTTCTAGGTCATGCGTGTGCAAGATGAAAGTTTTTTTTACTTGTGCTTATAGGTAGTAGAAAAAGCATGAGTAGACATATCCTACTCAGGATCTAAAATTTAGACTTGTGGTATTTGCACTCAGGATTTGGGGACATTATCTTATTGGAGATGATATTGTAACTCAACATAAGAGTTTCAAATACCTCTTGACATATAATGAGTTGAACATGAGGAAATGATGTTGGCTAGAATTGATAAAGAAATATGACTTATGTCCATTATAACCTTGGCAAGGCGAATTTGTTTTTTGACACTCCTAGTCGTAAGTCTGTTCCTACCACCGGTGATTGTCTCGTTGCTGATTTTTGATGGATGGACATCTCATATTGTTTTTCTGGTTTAGTGTAAGAGGAGACATAATTCATCCAGAAGAGAGAGAGAGAGTTATAGCAAGACGATTTTTTTGTTACAACAACTTCAAGAGGGTATTCTTGATGGTAGAATTAGTGAGTCTTATGTTTTGTGCCACGAAAGTCTCTTGTGAAGGAGGACATTCTAAGGGGAGCACATCATACACCGTACATCCTAGAGATTCAAAGATATGTATCACGAATTTAAATAGACTAGTGGATAAGAATGAAAATCGATGTGGCCAAGTATGTGTCCTCTTGTGGGGTTTGTCAGCGAGTAAAGCAAGGCATAAGAGGTCAGCATGAGTGCTGCAATCCTTGGAGGTTCCATAATATCCATGGGATGACATTGTGATCGACTTTGTTATTGGCCTACCTTGTACGCGCAACGATGAAGGATGCAATTTTGATAAGCTGTGGATCGACCTAGCAAAGTTACTCATTTTGTTCCTATCTCTACCATCGACTCTGGAAGAACTTGGCATGGAATATGTGTGCGTATAATAGGGTTCATGGGTTCCTAAATCCATTACTTATGATATGGATGCTAAATTTGTATCAAAGTTTTAGGAAGCTTGCCGTGTGCCTTGGGTATCTAGTTTAGACTGAGTATCACATTTCATCTCTCCAAAGATGCCCTCTCGAAACCCTTGAAGATATATTGGTATGGTTATATCATTTCTTGGCAAGGGAGTTGGTAGGATGACTTACCATCTTCAGAGTTTGCTTATAATAACTATCAGGCTAGCGCACTGATGATACCTTACACGGATGACACCTTACAAGGTTTTGTATGTAAGTGTAGATCTTCACTGTGTTGAGATGCCATGAGTGAGAATGTTGTGCTATGACTAATTTAGAGCAACCTATCGTATGGGGAAGCTGAGATTAAGCAACAAATGCTATTAGTACAGAGTAGGCAAAAGATTTATGTTGATTCTAAGATGCCGAATGTGGAATTTAAGATTGGAGAGCAGGTACTGCTAGGAGCGTTGCCCACTAAAGGTGTTATAAAATATTAATGTAAAGTTTAGTCAGTGGTACTTTGCACCTTTCATGAAAGTGGCACGAGTCGGGAAGCTACCCTACAGTCTTGAGTTGTCCAAGTCAATGAATTGTGTGCATAAGTTGTTCCACACATGTATGTTGCGGAAGCCCTTATAAGATCCCAGATGATAGGTGACCATGAAACAAAGTACAGTTGAGCAAGGTTTTCCCTTGAGGTTGGTCCTATGGGATTATTGGACGAGCCCAAGAGAGGGATCGTGCATCGGACGCTATGGTTCTTTTGACCCAACAGAGTCTTGCATGTCGTTTATCTGAGGAATGATTTGTTTTATTTATGTTATTTTTTTCTTTACGCATCAGTTAGAAAGAATTCGGGGTCGAATTATGTTTAAGGGGGTAAGAATGTAATACCCCAAATTTTATACTAGTAATCTATGCATATTAAATGTTATAGAAAATAAATGGAAACTAAGGAGTTGGTGAAAAGAAAAACAAAAGAAATAAATTTAGCGTGTTAGTGCTTGAAATTAGTAACATGCTATTTGAATCGTATGGTAGCAGCCAGTTGCTTTTTGTAGTGTTAGTACTACAAAACCAATTAGGCTTTTGTTAGCTCAGCAACGTGTAGAAATAATAGGCTGGACTAGGTTTTTCTGGGCTTCTTGTTCTCGAGCTGGACATGTCCAGTTGTGTTGGCCGTCGTTGCTGCCTCTCCGCCCTAAAGAAATAGCCAGCGCTACTGCTACACGCCGCCGCCGTGATGTCTTCTCGATCTGCCACTCGCGGACTGCTTAGTGTTATCCCGCCATCTCCAGCAAGCGGTAGTCTGCAGCCATTCCCCGCCGCCTATCTTCCATGGTGACTCTCCCTAGATGCCGCTCCTTCCATCGTCGACATCATCCATGGTACGTATCTCTGTCCATGGCGTTGCCGAAGGCAAGATAGAATCCCTATTAGTTGTTTAGAATTTAGGTATGCTCCTGCTTTAGATCCCTTTTGATGCGGCTATTGTTTTGGATTTTATAACAATAACTAAATTGGGTGTTTTGGGAGATTCGGTGGAGCTTAGTTAGGCTTCGGTTTCTGTGAATTTTCTGTTTTTCTTTGAGCTTCACAAATTTCCGGTGGATTTTACTCTCGCAAGGCTGTAGGTTTACAAATTCGAGTTGGGAACTAGTGCTAGAAACAGCAGGTGTTCGTTGTCCATAGGTTTGGCTGTATCCTTCGATTGGTACTACCGAGCTAGTTGTTTGTTTCTTTTTTTCTACCAATCGAGGCATACTAGGAAAGATTGGAAAGCTATAGGTTATTAGGGAATTAGGTATCCTTTCTAGCTGATTTACACAAACCGTGAGCTATATGTATATATGCTGGAGCAAGTTTTTGATTATTGCTAGTTGGAAGCCTGAAATAAAGCAGTTTTGATATATGAATAATCGGATGTACTAATGCTAGTGCTAGTAAGTATGGTTAGTTAAATCCATCAGCTAGTTATGACTGTACGGCAACGTTTACATCTATTTAAGATACTAGCTAGGATCACAACCTATGATCTTCTCTCGTCTAGAAGATAAAGGTGAAAGTAAATGTTTTGGTTCAGGTTGCTGCATGTAGGAGCGAAGCGCTATTTTTCTTATATGCCTTGGAAGTGATGATTTGTATTGAGTGTGATATATATATATATATATATATATATATATATATATATATATATATATATATATATATATATATTCCAATAATAGGTGTTGGTACTTCCGTTTTGGTTTGGAGTTCTACAATTCACCATTCATGCTCCGCGATTGAGGCAAGTTCATAACGGGATAATACTTTGCATGATTCTCGTCACTCAACTTTTATTTTCTAGCACTTGTTCTTTATTCAGTAGTTCTCTATTGGTTTTATGTGTGGAGATGGGGTGATTTATTAAAGGATACAATTGCGCTTGCATTTTTGCATAGCATCTTAAAAATAGTGCATAAAGTGGTGTGTCCTACCGTGGTAGGCACTTGAGGTCCCCACATTGTGGGCTATCTCCACAAGTTGGAGTGAGTGGATGCCGACGGGTGTCCACTCAAACAATACCGGTATACGCCAAAGAAAAGTGAAAGCAAAGAGCATATAGACATACATGATATTCTTGGAGATATGACTAGTGTTACAAGATAATCGTTGTGTCGTGTTTTATGTAATGCTTATTATTTTTTATGTGCTTGCTGAGTACTTTGTACTCACCCTCGTGGCTTCTATGTTTTTAGGTACCACCGAGACCGACATGCTTGGGACTGGGAGTAGCACATCTACATTACACACACTACTTTCACATGTTACAATAATTTGCTTATATAGTAGTTTAACGACGCCCAAGATCACTCTTATATTATTCTTTACCATAAGGTGTGGTTTATTTTTTGTAGAAACCGTGTTGGCCGAGTGAGACATTACTTGGTATCTTTGAACCATGTACTTGTATATATGGATAAAACTGGTGGTCTTTTTATTACCCTATTGTCTTGGATATACCCATAAACAAAGGAGACTTTGCTGAAATTTATGTTTTCTTTATCTTTACGAGTAGTGATTAAAGTATGTGTAGCATTGCCAGAAAGAGTGGATATCTGGGGTGCTACAGAAACAGAGGAGGAAATGGAGGCCAGGGTGGCCACACCCACCCTAGGCGCGGCCCCTAGCTGGCCGTGCCTGGAGGGGGTGTGAGCCCCCTAAACCCCGTCTCCGCATCGTTTTCGCACAATACCTTCCTTATGCATTAAAACTTCATAATATATAACCCCCCAGATCCCCTGAGGTTCGTTTATCGTGTTCTCGTCGTGTTTCTATTTCGATCTGTTTCTGTCAGGCAGATTCTTAGTTTTGGAGTCACAATGTCTTCCTCTGGATCACCCATGAAGGATTCCTCCGCGAATGTCATCAACCTGTACATGTATGAGTTGAGGAATCATCCCAAGTATTTGATTCTCAAGGATGGGAAGGTGCAGATGAAAGAAGTTCAAGGCCCTAAAGGAGAAGGCAGTCTGGAAGACAAGATGGAAGCATTGGAGCAGGAAGTTTTCAGGTACAAGAAGATGGCGGGACGCGAAGTGGATGTCATCCATAAGATAAGTTCAGAACTCATTGCCAAGCACAAGGAGGAGGTTGCTGAGCTCCGAGACGAAATCCTCTCACTCCATCAGGCCACCAACCAATTACAAGCACAACTCTACGACATACAAAATCAAATCTGTGAGTATGAGGCTAGATTTTATCGCATAAGCTCTGCTGCTAGTTTTAGGATTGTGGAAACCAAGACATCCTTTATGGATGGGGAGCCTTTACCTTGGAATTCTGATGATGACAAGGGACCATCACCACTGAAGGAGTAATTCTTCATCAGGTTTGGCATCCCCTTGGCTTGTTCCAAGCTTGGGGGAATGCCGCGGTATCACATTGTTATCTTTTATCTTTTACCTTTTTAGTAGATTCATATCTTGGGTAGAGAAGTTATCTTATAGGTTGGTTTGCATTGTTGAAGTATCTCTCCTTTAGTTGGTCATCTATGTATCCCTTGGTGTGAGTGCCTTTATGGAATATTAATGAGAAGTTTCATCTTTTACTTTTGCACTTCTTATTTTAGTTTGCAATCTCTATTATATGATTGATCTTGTTGATCAGTATTGGCATTACTTTGGGAGCATCAAGTAGATCTAAATTGGTTTTGGCAAACCGAGATCTGGTCAGTAGCAACACTTTTTGAGGTTTGAAAGGAAAAGAGAAAAAGCTTATAGGTATTTTGTATCATTTATTTTCTTTCTAGATTGTCTCATAATCTTAGTATTCTTTATTTAAGATCTTTTGTGTCTTCAAGGAAGATTGCATGTTTGGCTTTATCACTTGTAGGTTTACTTGTTTCCTTCAACTCTTTTGCTTGCTACCCATCCTTGCTAGCCAAAAACCTGTTTTGAGAATGCATACTTCTCGTGCAACCAACCCTTTAAACCAAAACTTATGCCATCTGTGTCCACCATATCTACCTATTAGCATTATTGCTATTCCAAGCAAATTCTCAAGCTTCATATATCTTTCAAATTAAAATTTATTTTGTTATGTGAAAACTAGTTAGTAAAGCTCTCACGAACTTGATGGCACACCTTATTTTCTTGCCCCTAATAAACTTGAACCATTGTGTCATCGAAGTTGTATATGCTTGCATCTATACGTTGGGATTAGCAGAACCGTGCTGTCACGGGGAACGCTTTCAACACTTATGGATACATATCTAGTTGATATCATGCTCTTTTGTTTGCGGATGTCGTCGGTGTAAAATAAAAGGGGAGCTTGTAAGTCCATGGAGTTATGTATGTGTGTTAGAGAAACGCCTGGGCCGCTAGCCTAAGTCATGCCTAATCATGGTGGAAACTTGCAGAATAACCTTTGTGAGCAATCTGTGAAGCATCCTCAATAAAAACCTATGCAAATAGCAAATAAAAAGATCGCTGAGATGCTCACTGTCTGCTTGCCTTGTCATTTTGATTATGGTATAACTCATGTATCACGTGCAAGGGGTACCCCGTTGGCGGTTCTTTATGATACACATGTACTTACTATGACAAGAACTTACCGGTAACTAAATTTGAATAGCATGTGGAGCGGCCCTCATACTCAAGGGACATGAGATTGCCAACTTATATTTCGTCAAGCATATACTCCATCTTTGTTCACTTTAACCTTAATCACCTCAAGATGCTTATGATAGGGGCAATGAGAGAACAAAGCTAGTAAGTACCATAATATTTTGGAAGATCTTTATGTACTTGAAATCCCTGCTTCCCTCTATGAAGGGCCCCTTTCTTCTAATTCTTAGTTCAGTTAGTAAACCTACTTCTTCTCTCTCTCCAGCAAGCATTTGAGTTGTTGTGTTTCAAGCATTCATATGATGATTTATTCAATCATGTTTTTTATCTTCCTTGTTTGCATAAGACTCTTATCTATTGAGTATTACTTTGAGAGCTATCATTGTGAAAAACCTTTTATGTTTGAGCAAAGATTAATCTTGTTGTGAAATTTCTTTACAAAAGCTTTACTTGAAAACTGTTTGCCAGCTGTTCTCTGACCAAGAACAAAGTTTGCCAATTCCAATTATTATTTATCTTTATGCATCTCTATTGTGACTCCTATACTTGTTGCAAGCTAAGTTATATAATGGCGAGTTGTGATACGTCAGAAACGTATCTATAATTTTTGATGTTCCATGCTTGTTTAGTATCTACTTTGCTTTGCTTTGTCTACACTTTGAGGTGTTTTTATATGTTTTCTGGAACTAACCTATTAACAAGTTGCCATATTGCCAGTTGCCTGTTTTCTTCTATTTTTGGTTCCAAAAAGGCAGAAAATCAATATTCTCGGAATTGGACGGGACAAAAGCCAAAGTCAATATTTTACCGTAGGCAACACGAAGCCAGAGTACGGGACAGAGGAGGGCCTCGAGGGGGGGCCCACCCCTGGCCGTGTGGGTGGGCCCACCCTGCTCCTAGGGGGTGCAGCCGCCTCGGGCACCCCCTCGTCCTCCATCTTAACCTATAAGAAGCCCCCAATGCAGAAACCCTAGGCACCCGATCAAAACTCCACGAAACCGTCTGTAGCCGCCGCCACCATCGTCCCTAGATCGGGGGATCTGAAGTTCTTCCCGGCACCCTGTCGGAGGGGAGATCATCCCGGAGGCCTTCTTCGCTATGAAGCGTGAGTAGTTCCACCTTGGATTACGGGTCCATGTAGTATCTAGATGGTTGTGTCTCCTCCTTGTGCTTTCATGTATAGATCTTGTGAGCTCCGTTCATGATCAAGATCTAATGTATTTGTAATCATGCATGTTGTGTTTGTGGGGATCCAATGGACATTGTGATTACTATGTCAGATTGATTAATGGTTTTGTCTTATTGATTCTATCATGTCTGTGTTGTTTGTGATCTTGCATGATCTCCGTTGTTAGTAGCTATCTTGGACAAGTAGTTGCTAGTGACTCCAAGAGGGGGTATTTATGCTCGATAGTGGGTTCATGCCTCTAGTTTCCAAGGGAAGTGATAGAAATCTCTTAGGTTGTAGATGTTCTGTTGCTACTAGGGAGAAAACAACGATCTCTTGTTCATGGAACAAGTGGATTGTTTACCTTACACACTTTGCTTAAAGCAGTTGTCTGTTTCTTGCAATTTAATACTGGAGGGGGTTCGGATGATAACCTGAAGGTGGACTTCTAGTCATAGATGCAGTTGGATAGCGGTCTATGTATATTGTTGTATTTCCCAATCGAATCTCATAGGATCTTTTTGTCTAGTATTGCATTGTTATTCCTTGCTCAGTTCCTGTAAATTGCCCTACTGTAATTTGTTTACCCTTCATGCCATGGTGTTTATCTAAGGAGAGCACCTCTAGTGAACTATGGGCCCCGGTCCAATCTTTACCATTGATACATCTTCCACTATTTACTTGCTGCAAACCACTCATCACCTTCCACACCATACAGTTAATCCTTTGTTACAGCAACTGGTGAGATTGACAACCTCACTGTTCGTTGGGGCAAACTCTTGAGTGTGTGTTGTGCAGGTTTCCATGTTGCTTGCAACACTTGTGTGATGTTTCCTTCCTCCTACTGGTTCGATAACCTTGGTTTCTTACTGAGGGAAGACCTTGGTTCGATAACCTTGGTTTCTTGGGGTTTCCCGACGAAGTGCTCCTACATCAACCAAGCGCATCAACAAGTTTTCTGACGCCGTTGCCGGGGAGGATAAGGACGTCTTCACAAGGGGAGTCCTCCTCAACCTTTCTCTTTACTTTGTTTTTAGGTTTCTTAGTTTCTATTGCTTGGTTTTGTTTGCTTCTTTTTATCAAAAACTCAAAAAAAATAAAATTAGTTTGGTTTGCTTTCTCTATTCAAAAACACAAAAAATTAGTTCCTTCTCTAGTTGCTACCCTGTCTGGTTTTGGTCCAATCTCTGTGACACCTATGGAAGAGATCTTCACTTTTAAGCAAACAAGTGAAGAAAGTTTTAAAGAAGCTTGGTCTAGAATCTTTGCTTTACAAAGGGAAACTGAGCCTAAGATGAGTCTTAGCTTGGTTATTAATATTTTCTACCGCGGTATTTCTATTTGTTATAGATATGCTTTGGATGCTGTGGCTGATAAATATATTTTGCTATGTACCGAGGATGAAGCTTTTGATGCCATAAAGAAATTGATTATAATTTATAATACGCCTGACAAGTCTGATTCCTCTTTCATAGATATTTTTGCTAGGTTGAACACTCTTGAGTCCAGTACTACTCCTTTGAACAGTTGATATCACACACTTAGGGCGCACCATGATTATGTTCCATAAATTCTAAGCCTTCAAAGTGGTTTCCCACAATCAAAGTCTCTATAAATACTACACTTTTTGATGCTCGGTGTGATATCATGTCTGAATTTTGCCTTATGCATAAAGATATTTATGAATCTTTGAGTCTTTGGGGACTTTCTAAAGGAGAAGAAGAAATATATCTTACCAATAATGCCACTTTATAACCCATTGGAATAGCTGAAGGGGTGTTCACAAAAATTTAAGGGAAAACGGTGTGCGGTGACCCAGCATACCACTGCATGATGTAGTACACTATAGTCGTTGACATAACACCAATGAAACACCGTTCACTAGTATTACATCCCTCAGAGTAGTACAAAAAAAACATAGCAAGTCCAATACATGACTATAGGTTATAACACAACTCTTTACACAAGCTCCAGAGAACACTCTAGGTTAAAGAGAGAGAAAGAAACTTATTACAAAGAAGAGTCAGAGATAAACAACTCAAAAACTATCATACTATTAAGACTAGTATTTTAATGGTCTGGCATTGCTGCTATTGCAATATGCTACAGAAATAGGTTCTATGGCTAGAGATTATATTCCTATCTAATCAGTAACTTTGTCTTCACTTGAGTTGATGCATATGTTGACTTTCTTGATTGCATTGAAGGACTTTAGTCTTTGATGATGATTCCTGGAGCATAACTTGATGTATACGTCGTCTGTACTGGCTTTAGAACCTAGAAAGGGTTAAGAAGATACTTTGAGTACGAGCATACTCAGCAAGTTCACTAGAAAAGGAGTGTTTGATGCACTATATCTAAAGCCACAGACCATAGGTCGTAGGCAATGCAAGTTTTCGTAAACATTTCTTCAAAGGTTCCTTTTATTCTGAAAAGCTATGTCCATTAGCCTTCATGGGTTTACCAGAACTTTCATGGAGTTCCTTTCCCGCCGCGTGCGCAGCTCCTTCCCAGAACAGGGAGTAACAACTTACAGTTCTTACACTCTGCAGAGGTGCGTCACTTTACCCATGAGAGATCTTAGCTTTGTTGCACATCTGGGCCGCGAACCCGTTCACACTTACTTGGTGTGAGTCCCAGACTAAAATCCAAGCCAATCACTACCTTCTCCGCGACCCCGCATGTCTCTTTGGTGTACGCCAGCCCACCTATTGAATTACGGCAATGGCAGTACGGACCATTCAGATGCCGAAACTATCGTGGGACGTTGAGGGCTCCCACCCATATGCTGCATATCCTCTACGAATTACCATAAATAATATGCACGCTATGAGTGATAACAGCCACGACCCACACATCCAGCTCCATGCGAGAGGGAAAAGATACAGCTGACTTCTTCGTCCCATTCCAAATCTCATGGTCAACGCGTAATATACGGCGCAAGAATCACTAGCGGCATTGGTTGTCAAGTCCTAGATAATATGTTCCTTTACCACCGAAACTCTTATAGTAGGTTATTACCTCATGGTAAATAACCTATAATCACATTATTATGAAAATAGTGTTTTCTGTCTTTTTTCAAATGCAGGTGATGACAACACTGGATTTGCAAAGTACTTTACAGAAAATAATCAAAGGACACGAGCAAGTGTGAAGTTGCCTTTTGTGATTGCAAGATTATGCACTCACGGTCTTCAAGACAATATAAAAGATCCAACATCTGAAATCAGCATCATTGGTCCGGTAAGGACTAATGTTTAAAGAAGCAAGATGCTATTATGCATAAGTAATGTAATGTAAGTTGATAAAAGCGAATCCCGAGAATAACGTTGTTTTAGGGTTTGGATACTAGAAATGGTTTCTTTGGAATGTGTTGCCCTTTTGGATTAAGTTTCACACATGTGCTTCTTATTAAGGCTTGTGAGTGTGTGGAAAACAACATGTATTTATACAACAATAAAATACACACATATGGAATGCTACATAAGGTTGCTTACATCTTAATTGTTTATCTTCAAGTTTTACTTCATAAGTAATGTCACTTATAAAGAATTTAAGTATTAACAATCTTATTATACAAGTAAAGTGTTTACTATTAATTGTCATATGTTGATTGAAGTGGCAAAACGAATAACTTTTGAAGAAAAGATTCCTTTATTAAGGTTTAAACAATCTTTGTGGTTAATTAAATATGGTTGATGTTGTTTGTGTTTGGAATAGTTGGGACTTGAGATGCTTTACAACTTATTTATAATAGACCAAAGTTAACTATAAAACATATAATAAAGTCTTTAGCATTATTTAAAGTATTATAGACTAAAGTTAACTTTAAAGACATAGATGGAATTTAGGTATAATGCTTGTTATACTTATGTCTTGTTCACTTTATAATGTTTCTTTAAAGTTACTTGAGAATGGTATTACTTTTATTTGGTAGTGGTTTCTTTACATTATAGATGTATTAAGGGATTTTTCTCCCAATAAGGGTGTGGTTAAGGTTTGTGAATGAATAAGTAAACAATATTATTTACTACTTATGAATTCACTTATAGTGTTTTGATTTGTTTATAATCTTGTGGTTAAAGTAAAGGAATAGATTGTATTTGTTTACAAATTATTCTTGGAATTTTAGATTGGATAAGGATCCTTTTATAAAAATAATCTATATTTATGGTTGAGAGATAATTTAATAAAATTATATTTAAAATGTGTTGGACCAATTTGACTTTAAATTATAAATATTCAAGACTAATACTATTTATTAAACTTTAATTAGTTAATTTTAGAATTATTAACAAATTTTATTTACCTTTATATGAATTATTAATTAAGGAAATAGGTTTAAATTCAAGTTATGAAAGTGTTTAACTTTTTTATTTAACTCAAAAGTGGAATATCACATTTTTAACATGTAGTTATTATTTTTGTGATCATTTTGGTATATTACATTTATTTTTGTGATTTATAAATAATAAGATATGATTTTAATAAGGTCTATTACTTTGGTATAAGACATGTGGGGCACAGGGCCATGTTGGCGTGCCACGCTGGCGTGGACCAGTCAATCAGGGTGGACTTGGTCAAGATGATGCAAGCATGAGCTCACGATGACGTCATGCGAACTGATCTTCTCAGATCAAGTTCGATTTCCGAAATTGGGTGATCGTGCGAGGTTGGGGGTAGTTGGTTTGGATGCGGAAGAGTTCGCTGGTTCAAACTGTGGCCACACCGCTCAAAAAAAGTCACCGAAATCTTGACTCCGGCGAGCCCCGATGGTGGTGAGCAAACGCCCTAGTGGAGAAGTCGACAGAGAGGGTTATAGACGAATCGGAAAGGTCAGCGAGTACCAGTAGCTCACTAGGATTCGGAAGAGCGTGTCGAAGAGGATGGAGGAGGCGTGAGACGGTGGCAATGAATGATGAACGGCGACGTCTAGCGGCGGTGGACGCTTCGATCCCGTCAATTGGGGTTGCGCCGACTTGCGTGATTTGTCGAAGATGAACAAGAAGAGCACGACGAGCACGTTGGTATCCTCCGTTGGTCCTAGGATGGTCTGGAACGGCGAGGTGGATGATCTCTGGCGAGCTCGGGTTTTAGTGGATAAGGGAAAACAAGAGAGAAAGGGATTAGGGTTCGTTCTCAGCGCAGGAGGGGATCTTGTAGACGACATCTAGGACGGTAGCGCGAATCTCCTCGCAGCGGGCATCACGGCGACGGCGGACGGCTCCGGCGGCGCCACGCAGCTGCTCCTCGTTGGCGTCCTTCTGTTGCGAGGAGGAAGAAAATAAAAGAGGCGACGAAGGGGTATCGGGCCAGATGGGTTGAAATGGGATGAAGCAAAGTGAGTGGAGAAAGAAGGGTGCTGCTCGTGGGCGACGAGTAACTGATAGGGTTAATGGGCCATGGGCCAGATTGATGTTTCTTCTGTTTTTTCCTGATTCTATTCCTTTCTCCTTTTCTGTTTTGTTTTTAACTTTGAATCTAAGCAATAAATTTGATTTATCTTTATGGAATTTTATTTTCTGAATACTTGCAGCAACAATAAAGTTATTAAGAATCCATTTGTGAATTTTTATTATGTATTGTGATATTTTATTTATTTCCTTTATATATATTCTTTTCTATAACATTGTTTTCACTTTTATTTGGAGTAATTGAGTTTTTTTTAATGTTTAGTGATAGTCATATGGTTTAATTTTATGTGTTTAATCCCATGGTAAAGCATAGGGTGATTTATAATTATTGTATCCAACTTATTCCATGCTCATATGAAATGAGTGGTTAGAGAAATGAATTCAAGACTTTATCTTATGATTATAGATAGAATATTTATGAGATGTTGATGAGAAAACTTATTGATAAGTTTAGAGTTCTCAATTGTAATTACTCACCCTAGGGTTTAAGGTACTTACTATACTTATTTTATTTTGTTGATGTCAATAAAGATTAATGGCTAAACCTATTGTCTTTATTTTGGTGAATTTAATAATATCACCATTCAAAGTAAAATAGTGGATTTGTTTTCTAGGATAACTTATGAGAAAGAATTGATATAGATGGTTCCTAAGCACCTATGATGATGATAATTAGAAATGATAAAGATGTGCTTAATTGATTGAATATAGGAAATTATTCCTATAAAACATTGTGGAAACAAGATGATAGATCAACCATAGAAAGTGGATATTAGATTTGGTTATAGAATTAGGTTTTAGTGTTTACCAAGAATTTCTATATTCCATAATTTACAATCCTGGACTTCTAACTAAGGAATTCCTTTCCTAGATATACTACTTCTTCATATCTATCATCATGTGTTAACATGATGAGCTTTGCTTTACAGAATCTTCTTATCCACCTTTTATTCTTCTCATTCCATTTATAATTCCAATGAGCTTGGCATTAAAGCTTTTCATAATATTCTCATACTCTTCCTTAATCATCCTTCACTAATATCACTTCAATAGATGTATATATATACTTTACTTCATCTCAAGAGTTAGTATTTCAAGAGGAAAATACTACTTCTCTAATTCAATGTGCTCTAACATCATCTTAATCATACTATCATATCTCTACTTGATTCCAGTATCTAACATTCCAACCTCACATTATATTAATGTGATTTGTAATGACTAATCTAGGATAATATATTTATACTATAGTTCAATCATGTTTTATCCACCAATGTCACTTATACATGGTATAAGCACTCAATATTGGTGTGTAAGGCATGCTCATTAAAATCTTATTTGTTAACATATTGATTTGATTTTCTCCAATCACTCCCACCCTATAGATAACATCTAAAACTAGCTTCACTATTTACCTCTTCTGACTTCTTTCTTTATAAGCCTTAAGTGAATGCTATAAATAGGACAAGAGTTGATAGGTCAAGAATTAATAGATTAAGAATTGGTGAATCAATAGTTGATTACTCAATATTAATGAACAACAAATATAAGGATAGGATTCAATAGAGATGATAAAGTTTGATATGGAAAGAAAGATATATAATGAATGGTCTTGACTTGGTTTCTTTCATACTCAATCTCACTAGAGGGTTAAAGTTAGGTATTTCCATGATACTCATGGTATAAGTAGATGAGATTAAGATATAGTTGTTACATTCTTATTATTTGTGTTATATTTATAATTTGGTATTCATGAGTGATTATAATGAACACTATGATATGATCACCTAAGGATCAATTATAAATCATTAAGTAATGTATTAGGGTTTAATTTTATTCCATTTGATCTACCCTTAGATCAAATCATGTTTACCCAAAATAAGGTTTTAGCAAAGGTCATATTGAAACTTATCGCAGTCAACTTGATGATCTACTTCAATTCCATCAAGTTAATAGAAGCTTCAATCACTTTGACAAGTTTTTATTTAAAAGCGCGAAAATTATTCAGATTTTATATGCATGAATGCAATGCACACATCTGTGTTCAACTTATTTCTAAGCTCTAATGCTGGGATGTTACAAACTCTCCCCCTTAAAATAAACTTCGTCCTTGAAGTTCGCACACTCTTTCGTTTCGGAATGAGGAATTGTCTTATTTTGGTTATGACATTTTCAACTCCATGGTTACCTTAAATGGAAATAATTATATTATTCCATAACCAAATATTTTCCTTGAATCCTCATCATGCTCAACAATCTTTAACTTAGTGTCTCCAATACTCCAAATTCTTTTTACTTTAGTCCCCTAGGAATATTTCCTTATTATTAAATCCTCAATCTGGGGTCTCTTCTTTAGTTCCTTAACCTAATTAGGTATCCTATTCCAACTCCTTAACTTGATCATCAAACTTCCTTGCTAAACTATATAAGGTCTGGGAAGTCTCACTAGAACAGGGTTTTGCAACTTCCATTAACTAATAGTTGTGGTCAAAAGATTATATTTGACTTGTCTGAGTTGTACTGGTAATCCTTCTAAATATTGGTTTTGAACACATTTAGTCCAAACCCATTGGAATTTCTTATTCCCTACACATACCCAATTGGATACGTTTAGTTTCCTCTTAAGGATCACTTAAGAGTTGTTCCTTCTAGAATTAGTCGGTTAGGACTATTCCATTTTATTTCTTTAAGCTTTTCCCTTATCAGGCTTTTAGACAACCTTTTGTTACTATCTTAAGTACTTCTATAATTATGATTTTCTTTTAACCTTATGAAATAAGGCTTAGTGTTGGCATAGGTTAGTGTTTCCTCACAAACCTGTACTTGGAAAGTCAGATAACAATACTTCCATAAATTGTTACTCTCCCCCTTAGGGTTTACTAATGGTCTTCAAACTATCTGTTTAGTATTTATTGGTTTAATAATTAGAATATTGGTCTCTATCCATCTTATACTCTACCTAGTTAGGGTCCGATGAAAGATTATACGGTGTATCCACACAATTGTGGATCTCCGAAACAATTCTTTCAGCATTATTTGTCTTACTTACTATTCAGACATTTTCGCTTTGATGCACCTGATTTTGCGAAGCATCTTGAAAGATGATAGCATAAAATTTTATACTCCTTTAGATCTCACTTAGCTTAGGCCAAGTTTTATGCTCTTTATGCAACCATTAAGATGATCTGGTTAACCATGTCAACCAATTATCAGCTGTGGATAAGATACCAACTGTGGATCAAATACCAGCTACAGACTATCCTAGGGTGTATGTATTATCCTATGGTTTTCGATATACCTCTGGTATTCTCTCTGAATTGTCAGAGCTTGAATACCACTTTGGTTCCAACACTACTTCTTTGTACTTATTAGCAAAATTACCTATTTTGATTGAACTTTAAGTTCATCACCTCTTGTTGCTGACTAATAATGATCTAAGCTTGATCCATCCTCCAAATTGAGTTGATAATCCTTACACTTGGCTTCATTCTTCATGTAAGTCTTCATTTTGGTCTTTGAAATTCGTCACTCCCTTACACGAATTCCCATTCCTATCTAGGTCTATAACATCGAGTAGTAACTGGATGTTGCAACATACATTTGCACACCAAGTCAAACTTCATGTACAGATCTAGTCAATCAAGAAAATCAAAGAAGAAACAAATAAATCCAAATGTGGTACATATAACACACAATATTCTAAGCCTGGAATATAGTAGTTGAGTATAGTATCTCTAGAATTCAGGCTTAGTTGTGTAGTATATGACACCTCCTCATATAGGTTTACATTGTGATGTAGGGTTCACAGCATAGAAAACAAAAATTTTCCTACGATGGGAACAACTATGTACCAAGATCTATCTACTAGATACAAACAACGGCCGAATGTATATCCGTAGAGAACATACACTTGAAGACCGACAAAGCTTAACGAGTCCAAACTCGTGGTTGATGTAGACGATCTCTTGCCGATCTCAAGATTGACAGAAAGTCCTAGCGCCGCAAAACAGCAGCGCATCCGTGCTCGCACACACGTTCGACGCACCGAGCAACCTCCGCCTCCTCGCTCCGGCGATGCAGCGGAAGCACAACTCTTTCTTGCCGAATAGCAGCATGTATCTCGCTAGTCCAAGACCATGGGGGATAAATACTAGAGGGGGAGAGAGATCCTTCACGAGGAGGTGTGCGTGAGAAGCGAGAGGAGGGGCTCCTTATATAGGGGAGGGGGGGGCATCCCAAGGGGGCATGGCTGCCGGCCATGGAGGGTGCCCCCACCTCTCCCTCATTCATGTGGGTGGACACTCCACTCACACAAAAGCCTTTCAATTCCCTCCACTCAAAAACCCACTCAAATTCCCATTAAATTTCAACCAAATTTAATGCAAACTCTCATTAAATAAAACTCTTTTATTTTATTCAGAATTTTGTCAATTACTTTAATGAAAAACATTCACAAATAACCCCTTGCTAGTATTTCATTTCACATGCAGAAACACTTTCTGCAATTTCACCCGAAAACCTGTTTCGGTATCTAGTGAAATAAATTCCTGCGCTTGTTATTCTGTTTCCCTTGCTCCCAATGGATGTCGGTGTCTCTTAAGTGTGTCACCCTACGGTTCGCGAATAATGCGGACATGATCGAGACCCCTCTCAGATCAATAATCAGAAGCGGGATCTGGAGACCCATACTGACTCCCACACATTCAACGATGACTTTCTTGTGATCATCGGAACCTTTTACGCTAGTATCTTAATCCCTTTGTTTCACGATATATTACATGTCCGAGATTCGATCATCGGTATCTCCATACCTAGTTTGATCTCGTTACTGACATGCACTCTTTTCTCGTTCCCGTGATATAACATTCTAGTGGTCAAATCACTTGTGTAGTGGTCCCAACCTTTAATAAGGTAGAGATCCCTGTGTTTACAATGCTAGTCCCTGGATCAATAGCTAGCATCCACAGTTAAGATGTAATATCAAGAAACAAAGTTCATAATACAACATTATAACCAGGAATAACATAAATCATTACATCTTACATAGCTCATTTGGCTATACATTACATTGCAACAGAATATCTATAAGCATGGGGTCCTTCATCTTCAAAGTGCCACAGGCAAACATGTTGGTTGTAGACTTGTAATCCTAATCATTTAAACTTCACTAATATCAAACAAACCTGCAACATAACAAGTTATAGCCACAAGAGTCAATACATTTCAATTGTATTGGCAAGTTTCACTCCTATGTAGAAATAAGAGGATCCTATCATTACATGCATATTTGGCTAAGTAGGGTTTAGGCTCTTTTGCAGAAAGCAATAGTTTTATCCTATCTTTTAAAAGTAGTTTTTGATCTTTTGTCAAATCTTTCTGAACTCCTTGGAATCCACCAAGTGCTTCAAGTCTTTTGTTGTCACTTTCAAGTTTTTCTTTTAGAAATTGGAATGTCGAGATTTCCCATAGCTTCAGGCCTTAGTTGCTCAGTATTGTCCATAACCGGGGACACGGCTAAGTACTTAGGTTTGTATCTTCTGCAAAAGTTGTACACTTTACCCACATGACACAATCTCATCTTGTTGCCACCAGTGGCCGCTGGATAAGTACTCACCAAGATGGAGTACTGGCAGATTGAGAATGTGACGAAGTCTTTCCATAGGGTCCTCCCAATACACAATGCTAGCTTGTCTACCAGGCACCAATGTAGGGTTTCGAGTTCCCTCATTTAGTTAACCTGAAGAGGCCAATGCATGGGTCTTCCACTATGTAGTTGACTAAGCCAGTGCCCATTTAGCATGTGGCTGTACACGGAAGCCACTGTACGAGAAACATGTTCAATCTCTAAGTCCCTGGGTGGTTTTCTTATAGTGCACAACAAAAAGAGATTGCCATATAAACATGGTTCCTCTTGTTGCCACCTTATCCAAAACTTGAGAATCCTTGTCCACCCAGGTGGTTCATTGAGTACTTGTTTTATTATATAAAACACAAGTCTTTTCCCAACTTCATATAATCTCAACATGTATCTCATCTCAATATCTATAGCAGGGCTAAGCATATTACAACTACATTGTTTTCACTAAGGAATGTATAAGGGTATCCTAATAGGATTTGGCATAGCAAAATATAGTAGACCTCATCATTCATGTTTCAAAATCCACTAAGTGTAATGAAAATAGTAGGACTTGGATGATAGTGTCACTTGCCTTTTTGGTAGAGGATGTTGGTTCACTTATTGATCTTTCTAATATCACACTCTTCTAACTTCACTACAAATCAATCAAACAAACATAGATTCAACTAGCATTCCAACCATTATTCAAACAATTTAACACACATAAAATAATAGAAACAAGGTCATGCATGCAAGCATGCAAAAGCTAGTTTTATTTGCAAAGGTGGTTTCTACTAGGCTCTATACATTGTAAGGTTCAAAGTGGTCATTTCCTAAAGTGTCAAAACCATTTGCAAAAAGGGTTTTATCTATAAACCATTTTTAAATCAAATCATTATTTCATGTGGTGAAAAATGCTTTTAGCAAAGCAACAATTTTATATTGTTCACAAAATAAGTTGTTTAATTAAAAAAACTTGGTTTTTAGGGTCATAAGGTTTGAATCAAAACATTTTCCAAAGATTTTGCTCAAAAAATCATTTCCATATCAAAATCAATATTTTTATTGGACTAGAAATGAGTTAATTCAATTATTCAATCCTAAACTTCACAAAATACATTTTTAATTCCATAAGTTGGTTCCTAAGGTCAGTAGGTTCACAAAAAACCATTTTGCAAAGATTTCAACCCCAGAATCATTTTGGAATAAATTTTATATCCTAAACAGGCATACACAAGTTTCTGCAAAAACAAACATTTTACCAGAAGATTTTTACTAAACAAAGTGCATGGTTGGCTAGGGCTTGTTTTTATGAATCCATTGATATAAAGTTTGCAAAATTTGGACGTGTAGAACTAAAGTTATGGATTTTACAAGTTTGCTTAACAATCTGATTTCAAATTCTATTTTAAATCAAAGGCTAGGCCACGCGGCGGCTTGCTATTGGCTGATACCGGTTCGGTTGGATCAACCTATCTGGTGCGTTAGATCTAAATGAAATCTTGCGGCTCTGATTCAAACTTACCCCTTCGACTTAATCTAATCATAGCCACAGGAATTGGATCCGACGGACACGTTTGTGTGGTCAAACACTGGCGGCGCTGCGCGGCGGTGAGCGGGGGAGCACGCTCTGGCGGTGGCGTCGCGGCGATTCTAGGAAGCAAGGGAGAGGGGGAGATGGCTTACAGTGTTCGTGTGGTCGAGGCAAAGCTCGAGGTGGTGCTGGTCTGGCGAGGGGCGCTTGGTGCTGCGGCCAATTCCTCGTCGGAGTAGCTGCGAGCGGCAGGCGGTTCTGGAGGTCGTCGAGGATGGGGCTACAGGTCGCGCCGAGGCAAGGCAGGGGCATAGTTAGACGCGGGTTGAGCTGCTGATGATGTGAGCATCAATAGGTGGTGCCGGGGTGGTCGAGACTTACCAGGGGGTCGCCGGGAAAAGAAACAGACGCGGCGGCGCTCAGTAGATGACGAAGTCGATGTTGCGGAGCGCCCGCGAGCGAATGAGTGGCACGGGGAGATGCGCCAGGAGGTAAGGAGCGAGCTCGTGTGCTTGGGAAGGCGAGGCGAGGCTGGACGGCGCCGGAATTTTTCGGGGACGTCGTCGGAGCAGTGGCAAGGCAAAGGGAATTGGGGGCAGCCTGGTGGCTCACTCGCAGCGGGGTTTGAGGGGAAAGAGAGGGAAGACGCAGGCGGTTAAATGGGCGCGGTTACTGGGAGGAATCAAGGCCTCCATCAACGCGTAATCAACGCCGGAGTTACTGGCTGCAACGGCAGGGCGACGGGGTCGTGGTTGAAGACGATGAACAGGAGGGGTGGGGTCTTGCTGTCAGCGAGGGAGAGAGATAGGGAGTGGGGCCGAGTGTTCAGTGACTCTGCGGGTTGGTTTTTCGGTGGAAAACGATTCGCAGAGAGGGGGGAAGGGCTGCGACTGGGCTGTTGGGCTAGATGGTTGGGCTTGGTCTGATCCCTTTTTTTTGTTCTGAATGTCTTTTTCTTTTTCTAATTGATTTTATGTTTTGAAATTCAATCAACCAATTCAAACATTCAAATCAATCAAACTTCCACCACACTTTGTATTGAGTTTAGTTCTGTTTAACAACAATATTCCAAGGTCCAAATAAAATAATATTTTTATTCTTTTTAGGATCTATTTAATAATTAAATAAAATAGTCCTTAGTTATTAATTCAAATAGGTTTTGATTTATTAAAATCTCCATTTGAAATCTAAATATTATCAAAACCAAATCAGTAGGTTTTATTTGAAAATATAAGATACTTGGAAAACTTGTTTAAAATAAAATAACAAGTTTTTAGTGTTTAATTAAAAAGGGAAAAGCCTTTACTTTAATAAAATTGGTTTATTAATAAATCCTTAAAACCTTTACTCTTTTTATCTAAACAAAATATTTTATTTCAAAAGCTTGGCCAAGGTTTGATTTGGCTCTAAAAATAGTCCTTATTTATACTTCTACCTTTTCATCTGAAACCAAATCTTTTTGTTAAAAGATCCAAAAATAGTAATTCTACTTATTTAATATTTTCTTTATTAATTGTTTATCTTTTCAAATCCCTTTAGGATATTTTTGATCAAATAGGTTTGAAGGTTTCCAATTGGAATCAGAAGTTTCTTCTCACCCTGAAAATCAACAAAGTTTTATTTTATTCATTTATTTTGCACATAACACGATTTGGAAAATCTTGGGATGTGACAGGCTACCACCCTTAAAATAAATCTCGTCCCGAGATTTGGGAAGGCTAGGGTTACAAGTAGGCTCAAAGCATCTAGGGTACTACCACCCTTAAAAAAATTTCCAACTAAATTACATATTGGCTTGCTTGGGATCTTGGGGAAACTTCTCTGGGCAACCATCTGCATAGTGTCCTTTGTTTCCGCACTTGAAACATGTGACAAGGCTGAGATCCTTCATAGGCTTGTTTATCTTGTGCTTCATCTTTTCTGGGCAGTTGCTTGCATAATGTCCTTGGTTACCACAACTGAAACATGTGATAAGTTTGAGTTCTTCACGTATCTCTTGTGGACAGGTTGCTACATAATGGCCTAGCTCTTTGCAGTTGTTGCACCATACTTGGCCAATCTCCTTATACTTCTGTTTCTCTGGACATTCACTGGAATAGTGTCCCATTTCTTTAAATGATTACATTGCACATGGCTTTTGTCCTTCTTTTTCTTGGGTTTCTCCAAAGCTAGGAGTGCCTCTAATTCATGTTCTTCATATGTTATCTCATAGGTAGGAATGTCTACTAGTTTCTTGGACCTTCTATTGCTCCTTGGATAATTCATATGCCTCTTCTTTGGTCCTTTAAATTGGATTGTATTGCATGGAGGTACAAGTGGAGATTTTCCTTTGTCCTCATTCTTCTTGGTAGACTTAGCTCCCTCTTGATAGTTTGCAATCATTTGTTGCACTCCACCTTGTTTCCTTTGTTCAACTATGGAATAGATGGGGCATTGGATAGGGACATGATTATTTCCTTCACATAGGTAACAAGTAGCTTGAGAGGTGGGACATTGGTTAGCTGGATGTTTCTCTTCACAGTTGGGGCATTGATCTCCATGCTCCTTGGAAGTGTGATCCTTGTCTCCACAAATATTGCAAGATTTGGTTCCTTCTAGAACAACATCTTTGTCATCCTTGTTGTCACAAACTCCTTTGGAAGAGTTGCTTTCCATGTTGATCATTTGATCTGTCACCTTATGCAACATTTGGGCTTGGGTTTCCAAAAACTTTTGCAAGGTTGGATCTTCCCCACTGGTGTTGGCTATGAATTGAGCCGTCACTTGGTTCAACTGGTTTTGGGTTGCTATGAGTTCTCTCATGTTGTCCTCTTGGTTGTTGTTGTTGTCATCAACCTTGATGTTGGAGTCTCTTGGAGTAGTCATCTGTTTGGGTTGAATTGAGATTAGAATAGGCAAAATATCTCTAAGGAAATAATTCTAATGCTACACTTCACAATTCACACAAGCAATGTGCAAGCAATCACAAGCAAACATTTCACTCAAACAACAAAGTTCAAGCACATCTTTAGGCAACAAAATATTTTTGTTACACCACATGTTGGTGGGTTTGACTTAAACTAAATATGGTGGTCCATCTATATGGTTCACTTGAGATCATTCCATCTTTCTTGGTTGATTCTTCTTGCATGAGATCATGGTTTCCTTGAGAAAAACTCTTGGTCACAAAACTTCAAAGGTGACCATGGTTCCTTCTAAGTTGTGTTTCCTTAGTCTTCAAGTCTTGAGTAACATTTCTTATTTTCCCTTGTAGTCCTTAGTGATATCCAAGATTGAAGTCCTTGGTGAGAATGCTGAAGATGTTGAAATCATTAGAGTTGAAGATGTTGAAGTCATTAGAGTTGAATATGTTGAATTCATTAGAGTTGAAGATGTTGAAGTCATTAGAGTTGAGGAAGTCCTTAGCACATGGTGAAGTCTTTGGCCATGGGTAGGCTTTTATCCATCAAGTTCAAATAGAAGAGATGTAGAGTTGAAACCAAAATGGTTGAGGAAATAGTTTACAAGATGGTTTGTAAATAAGTTTTTGGAACAAATAAAACTCCTATTTTTCTAAGGGTTTTTGTCCAATCCTAGGTTTACAAATCCTACAGGCAACACAATGCTCTGATACCATCTGTAGAGGTCCCAACCTTTAATAAGGTAGAGATCCCTGTGTTTACAATGCTAGTCCCTGGATCAATAGCTAGCATCCACAGTTAAGATGTAATATCAAGAAACAAAGGTCATAATACAACTTTATAACCAGGAATAACATAAATCATTAAATCTTACATAGCTCATTTGGCTATACATTACATTGCAGCAGAATATCTATAAGCATGGGGTCCTTCATCTTCAAAGTGCCACAGGCAAACATGTTGGTTGTAGACTTGTAATCCTAATCATTTAAACTTCACTAATATCAAACAAACCTGCAACATAACAAGTTACAGCCACAAGAGTCAATACATTTGAATTGTATTGGCAAGTTTCACTCCTATGTAGGAATAAGAGGATCCTATCATTACATGCATATTTGGCTAAGTAGGGTTTAGGCTCTTTTGCAGAAAGCAATAGTTTTATCCTATCTTTTCAAAGTAGTTTTTGATCTTTTGTCAAATCTTTCTGAACTCCTTGGAATCCACCAAGTGCTTCAAGTCTTTTGTTGTCACTTTCAAGTTTTTCTTTTAGAAATTGGAATGTCGAGATTTCCCATAGCTTCAGGCCTTAGTTGCTCAGTATTGTCCATAACCGGGGACACGGCTAAGTACTTAGGTTTTTATCTTCTGCAAAAGTTATACACTTTACCCACATGACACAATCTCATCTTGTTTCCACCAGTGGCCGCTGGATAAGTACTCACCAAGATGGAGTACTGGCAGATTGAGAATGTGACGAAGTCTTTCCATAGGGTCCTCCCAATACACAATGCTAGCTTGTCTACCAGGCACCAATGTAGGGTTTCGAGTTCCCTCATTTAGTTAACCTGAAGAGGCCAATGCATGGGTCTTCCACTATGCAGTTGACTAAGCCAGTGCCCATTTAGCATGTGGCTGTACACAGAAGCCACTGTACGAGAACATGTTCAATCTCTAAGTCCCTGGGTGGTTTTCTTCTAGTGCACAACAAAAGGAGATTGCCATATAAACATGGTTCCTCTTGTTGCCACCTTATCCAAAACTTGAGAATCCTTGTCCACCCAGGTGGTTCATTGAGTACTTGTTTTATTATATAAAACACAAGTCTTTTCCCAACTTCATATAATCTCAACATGTATCTCATCTCAATATCTATAGCAGGGCTAAGCATATTACAACTACATTGTTTTCACTAAGGAATGTATAAGGGTATCCTAATAGGATTTGGCATAGCAAAATATAGTAGACCTCATCATGCATGTTTCAAAATCCACTAAGTGTAATGAAAATAGTAGGACTTGGATGATAGTGTCACTTGCCTTTTTGGTAGAGGATGTTGGTTCACTTCTTGATCTTGCTAATATCACACTCTTCTAACTTCACTACAAATCAATCAAACAAACATAGATTCAACTAGCATTCCAACCATTATTCAAACAATTTAACACACATAAAATAATAGAAACAAGGTCATGCATGCAAGCATGCAAAAGCTAGTTTTATTTGCAAAGGTGGTTTCTACTAGGCTCTATACATTGTAAGGTTCAAAGTGGTCATTTCCTAAAGTGTCAAAACCATTTGCAAAAAGGGTTTTATCTATAAACCATTTTTAAATCAAATCATTATTTCATGTGGTGAAAAATGCTTTTAGCAAAGCAACAATTTTATATTGTTCACAAAATAAGTTGTTTAATTAACAAAACTTGGTTTTTAGGGTCAGAAGGTTTGAATCAAAACATTTTCCAAAGATTTTGTTCAAAAAATCATTTCCATATCAAAATCAATATTTTTATTGGACTAGAAATGAGTTAATTCAATTATTCAATCCTAAACTTCACAAAATACATTTTTAATTCCATAAGTTGGTTCCTAAGGTCAGTAGGTTCACAACAAACCATTTTGCAAAGATTTCAACCCCAGAATCATTTTGGAATAAATTTTATATCCTAAACAAGCATACACAAGTTTCTCAAAAACAAACATTTTACCAGAATCTTTTTACTAAAAAAAGTGCATGGTTGGCTAGGGCTTGTTTTTATGAATCCATTGATATAAAGTTTGCAAAATTTGGACATTTAGAACTAAAGTTATGGATTTTACAAGTTTGCTTAACAATCCGATTTCAAATTCTGTTTTAAATCAAAGGCTGGGCCACGCGGCGGCTTGCTATTGGCTGATACCGGTTCGGTTGGATCAACCTCTCTGGTGCGTTAGATCTAAATGAAATCTTGCGGCTCTGATTCAAACTTACCCCTTCGACTTAATCTAATCATAGCCACAGGATTTGGATCCGACGGACACGTTTGTGTGGTCAAACACTAGCGGCGCTGCGCGGCGGTGAGCGGGGGAGCACGCTCTGGCGGTGGCGTCGCGGTGATTCTAGGAAGCAAGGGAGAGGGGGAGATGGCTTACAGTTTTCACATGGTCGAGGCGAAGCTCGAGGTGGTGCTGGTCTGGCGAGGGGCGCTCGGTGCTGCGGCCAATTCCTCGTCGGAGTAGCTGCGAGCGGAAGGCGGTTCTGGAGGTCGTCGAGGATGGGGCTGCAGGTCGCGCTGAGGCAAGGCAGGGGCATAGTTAGACGCGGGTTGAGCTGCTGATGATGTGAGCATCAATAGGAGGTGCCAGGGTGGTCAAGACTTACCAGGGGGTCGCCGGGAAAAGAAACAGACGCGGCGGCGCTCAGTAGATGACGAAGTCAACGTTGCGGAGCGCCCGCGAGCGAATGAGTGGCACGGGGAGATGCGCCAGGAGGTGAGGAGCGAGCTCGTGTGCTTGGGAAGGCGAGGCGAGGCTGGACAGCGCCGGAATATTTCGGGGACGTCGTCGGAGCAGTGGCAAGGCAAAGGGAATTGGGGGCAGCCTGGTGGCTCACTCGCAGCGAGGTTTGAGGGGAAAGAGAGGGAAGACGCAGGCGGTTAAATGGGCGCGGTTACTGGGAGGAATCAAGGCCTCCATCAACGCGTAATCAATGCCGGAGTTACTGGCTGCAACGGCAGGGCGACGGGGTCGTGGTTGAAGACGATGAACAGAAGGGGTGGGGTCTTGCTGTCAGCGAGGGAGAGAGATAGGGAGTGGGGCCGAGCGTTCAGTGACTCTGCGGGTTGGTTTTTCGGTGGAAAAAGATTCGCAGAGAGGGAGGGAGAAACTGGGCTGCGACTGGGCTGTTGGGCTAGATGGGTTGGGCTTGGTCTGATCCCTTTATTTTTGTTCTGAATGTCTTTTTCTTTTTCTAATTGATTTTCTGTTTTGAAATTCAATCAACCAATTCAAACATTCAAATCCATCAAACTTCCACGACACTTCGTATTGAGTTTAGTTCTGTTTAACAACAATATTCCAAGGTCCAAATAAAATAATATTTTTATTCTTTTTAGGATCTATTTAATAATTAAATAAAATAGTCCTTAGTTATTAATTCAAATAGGTTTTGATTTATTAAAATCTCCATTTGAAATCTAAATATTATCAAAACCAAATCAGTAGGTTTTATTTGAAAATATAAGATTCTTGGAAAACTTGTTTAAAATAAAATAACAAGTTTTTAGTGTTTAATTAAAAAGGGAAAAGCCTTTACTTTAATAAAATTGGTTTATTAATAAATCCTTAAAACCTTTACTCTTTTTATCTAAACAAAATATTTTATTTCAAAAGCTTGTCCAAGGTTTGATTTGGCTCTAAAAATAGTCCTTATTTATACTTCTACCTTTTCATTTGAAACCAAATCTTTTTGTTAAAAGACCCAAAAATAGTAATTCTACTTATTTAATATTTTCTTTATTAATTGTTTATATTTTCAAATCCCTTTAGGATTTGTTTGATCAAATAGGTTTGAAGGTTTCCAATTGGAATCAAAAGTTTCTTCTCACCCTGAAAATCAACAAAGTTTTATTTTATTCATTTATTTTTCACATAACACGATTTGGAAAATCTTGGGATGTGACAACTTGCTTGCAAGCTAATCAATGTGATATCACCGAGAGGGCCCAGAGCATATCTATCCGTCATCGGGATGAACAAATTCCACTCTCGATCCATGGGCCTCAACATAACACTTTATTAGTTCTGAATCCATCTTTATAATCACCCTGTTACGGTGTGACGTTTGATGTTATCAAGAAACTCTTCCGGTGTTAGTGATTGACATGATCTCATGGTCTAAGGATTAGGATCACTTCGTAAGTTGTTATAGCAATATAAACTCAATGACTTTGATCGTAATGCTATACTTCGGATGAATGTTCATCACACCATTACACTAATGTTGTGATCCCGTTATTAACAACATCCAATGTCCATGATCAGGAAACCTTGATCTTCTTGTTAATCAACGAGCTAGTTTATAAGAGAGGCATAACTAGGAACTTTCTGTTTTTGTTTATTAAACACACATGTATTAACGTTTCCATATTAATACAATTATAGCATGCAAAATAAACATTTATCATAAATAAGGAATACGATAATAACCACTTTATTATTGCCTCTCGGGCATATTCCCTTCAGTCTTCCACTTGCACTAGAGACAATAATCTAGTTTGAAAACTTTGTGTTTTGAACACCTATGGCTTTCTGGTGTTCCATATACGCAACTGCAAGTGGTTAACATAATCTACGGATCTGACACTTTCAGGTCCGTGTGTATTTGCATATCTTTGCGTCTCCACGCATCACTCATTCTCCAATGAGATGGCATTGTATAAATTTGGTCTTTTGGTGAGACCTTTAGTTCCTTGGGGTTAAATCATGTCGATACTATTGTCATACAATATATCTTTAGTGTTAGCCCGTTGCAAACCACACCTTAGTTTGATAACAAACTTCTTGACACAAATTCCCTCCTTTGCTGCTAATATAGCAGTCATATACTTAGCCTTTTTGTTGTAGTAATCGTCACAATGTCTTAACTATGGATTTCATCCAAATCCATCATGGAATCTTCTTTCCATTACATTGTGCCACCCATAGTTTAAATTGAGATAAACTTAATTTGTATCTTGTGACAAAACTAGTATCAATGTAACGCTTTACAATGAACTATTTGTAATTGTTTGTCATCTTTACACAAATATATTCTTAGTTCTTCCAAAAGATCATAAGAATATCCTTACTATCGTCCAATGATCATTTTATGATTCATTCTGGTATATGCTCATAACACTTAAAGCATAGGACATATCTGGATGTGTACATATCATGGTATGATTGATCAAAACATTCTCGTGATTTCACTCATCAAGTGTCAAAGCACTTGAATCTTGTTTCACTTATCAAGTGTCGATACACTTGAATCTTGATTCAATTCTTTTCCATGCGACAAGAACCGTTTCTTGTTGTTTCTATATTGAACTCCTTCAATATCTCATATATGTACGTTTGGCACAACCATATTAGCGTCACAGTCTATCCACTATATACATTCATGCTAAATATTCGGGTTTTGCCTGAGTTTTTCATCGAAATGAAATTCTTAACCTTTTTCAATAAAAGATACATCATTTCTAATCAACAAGATGTCTTCCACATAATGTATTAGAAATATGTCTTAGCGCTCCCACTTAATTTCTTGCAAATGCAAGCATCTTCATCGTCTCCTGATGAAAAACTCCTTTTTCATCATGGTGAAGATTCCAACTCCGTGATGCTTACTTCAACCATTGAAGTTTGCATGCCCTTTTTAGCATCCTTTGAATTAACAAAAACCCTTTGGATCATGTCATGTACACGTCCTAGGTAACCATTCTATTAAAAGAACTTTGTTTTGTTTATTCATCTACCATATACCAAATTATATGTAGTGGTTGCTACTTTAATCCATCCAGACTAAATATCGCTATGAAAGATCAAATCTTGTCATAGTCAACTCCTTGAACATTGTCGTAAAATACTTTATGACATGTCGACTATTTCATAGATGTGAAACATCCATGTATGTTTCTTTTATAGATCCAAATACGACCGATAGGTTTTTACACCTTTCCGGAGGGTCTTCCAAGTTCAAAACTTGATTTCTCGTGTATGGAACTATCACGGATTTTATGGCTTCAAGCCATTTGACGGAGTCAGGGCCCATCATCGCTTCTTTGCATGTAGTCGGTTCATCATTGTCAGACAATAATGATTTACTCTCAAATCTTAGCATTTGATTGTTTAACCGACCGACTTGGTTCAATAAGAACTTAGATCTCCGTGACCACAACCTTTGAGGCACATAAGCTATGAGCATTATGGAAGCCTTCGGAATGATTTCCGGCGCTGCGCAACTCAGCACATTTAGCTAAGGTTCATTAACCTTATCAAAGTTCTATTGTCCTACCACTTAACTTTTGCGAAAAATTCCTTTTTCAAGAAACTTCACATTTCAACCGACAAACCCTTTTGTCCTCGGTGTTATGGAGGAATAACCAATTGTTATTCGAAATAACCTACAAAGACATGCTCATCCGACTTCGGTTGTAAACATCTTACTTATGTTTAGCATACCAAAATTTAAGAAATGACAACTTGGGTTTTACCCCAAAACATAACTCATATGGTGTCATTTCAACGGATCAAGATGGAGCTCTTTTCAGTGTAAAAGCGGTAGTCTCTAAAGATTTAATATTTTAAAACATAATGGCAGTTTTATCAATAACACCTTTGATCCAACCATTTCAAACAAGGTTTCATTACAAATCTCAAACACTCCATATTACTATGGTGTTTCGGGATATGTAAATCTAGGTGTTTTGCTAAACTTGTAACTCAAATAAATCCCTTTATGATAAAATCATAATTCATTTATTTTCTTTTTACACTTGTAACTCAAACAAATCCCTTATGATAAAATCATAAACCATTTATTTTCTTGTTACAATGATTTTCCACTTCATCTTGAAAGTCTTTGAAACGTTTTCAAATATTTCATACTTCTTTCTCATTAAGTGAACATTCACTCAAATTTCCGGAGAAAGCATATGAAGTTGAAATCCATCGCTTACGACTATACATAATGGACTACATACATCGATATGTATAAATTCCAATAATTTAGTCGTTCGTTCTTCTTTGGCCTTTGAACGAAGTTTTAATTATCCCGAGTAAAGTCTCACAAGCGTCACTTGATCGAATCAAAGACTCCAAAAATCCATGAATATGGAGATTCTTCATGTTTTCTTTGCAATATAATTTAAACGACGATGTCACTTCGTAAGTGATCTTTCAATCATTTGTCTTGCGACATTTTAGCATTAGGTTTTATGGATGTGATTTCTCCAACTAGATTTGTAAATCATCCATCTTATATGGAATACGGTTATTATTTGAACAACCTTTGTTCTCATAATACCTGATTCAAATAACAATTATTAAAACAAATCTTGAAGTCAAGCTTTGATGTCAACGAGAAATACAAACAACAATTTGTTTGTTTTCGATGAACATCATCACATATTCTCTTGCTAGTTACTTAGGCCATTGTGGTTCATGAATTGCGTTGTTCCGTATGAAATTTCATACCAACCAATTCGGTATCCAATACCCAAGAACCACATTGTTTAACAAGCAAAGAATACAACCATAACATGTATATCATTTATATACCTAAATTGGATATTTCCAATCTTTTCTTTTCTGCCAAATATATTTTATAGATTCTCTTTCAGCATTTCCTTTTCCTTTTAAAATAAACTATCAACATCAAAAGTGGCGCCATATACATGACACATAGTCCAAAGCGTGTATATTCAAATAATAATACCTTTGGACTTGCACTTTGAAGTAGATCACCATCATCAAAATGATCGGTATTCTTTCAAAATCCATTCTTTAGTAATCTTTTAGTGTAGTAAACATTTTACATACATATTCTATTCATCCTTATCATGACGACTTTCATGATCAAGCTACTGTAGCTTATAAAGCCGAATCGTGAGTATAATATTACTTTCCAAAACCCTTTTGGATGATTAGGATGTCTAGCATCTCCAACCTTCGTAAATTTTCATCCAATATGAGAACATATATTATACTCTATCATATTGCAACCAAAACATTGTTTCAGATATCGTTATATCTGCCACACATGATGGTTTCTGAAACAATTCTTTCAGCTCCTAGATAAACTCGATATTTAAATCAAGAATCATGGAGGAAAACATGATACTTAAGATACTAACACTGGAATTGTTACTCTCGATTTAATACCAACTATTAAATTTCACGGAGTAAATAGAGTTTGCTGAAAGTTTGCAATAGGACTTTAAACTTTGATTGACACTCAACACAATACGATACCAGTTCGTAAAGTAAATATCCAGAATTCTATAGTTCTATTATCTCAATTACAACTATGCATAAGGTGGTGAACGAATGCCAATGACTACAACAAATTATGCAAATTCACTTTGATTTAATTTATGATAAATTGAGTTCTACTAATCCAAATTAGAAATGAAATCCCACTCAAAAACGACATCCCTCGTGTCTTTTTGGTGATTACATGAACCAAATCCACTACACCAAGTCCGATCATCACGTGAGTCGGTGTAGCTTCAAAGGCGAGCATCCATATGGTCATCATATCAAAAACATATGACTCATGCTTAACCTTTCGGTCCGTGTTCCAAGGCCATGTCTGTACATGCTAGGCTTGCCAAGTAAGAACCTTAGTATTCGCGTGTGTAACTGTCTTACACCCGAGATATGCTCATGGATTCAAGTACACCCGATCATCACGTGATGTCTTAAAGCGACGAAACATTGTCGGTGCATACTTAAGGAAGAACACATTCTTATCTTGATATCTAAATGAGGGATCATCTTATTATGCTAATAAAACATCAAACAAGCAATATAATATGCTATCAAACATCACATGTTATTAGTGAAATGATATGGTTCCCGCATATGATCTCCATCATGTGCACCGTGGTATGATCACTATCATACCTATATGTGTAAGGCCAAGGTCTATAGAACTTACACGTTATGTCTGTTGTAAGAGTATCATCTCATACTTCTACTTACAACATCACCATATCATAACACTAGCCCAGCAACAATCTAAACTAGACGCCTCTAATTTATCCATTGCAAGATTTATGTGGCTTAGGGCTTTCGAAGATAGAACCGTTCTTACCTACGAACATGAACCACAACAAGGATAACCAAATTGTTGACAACTCATTGCAAATTAGATATTGACTATAGTAGGAGAGACAGACACCCGCTAGCCACTTATGCTAAACTAGTTGCATGTCAGGCGTGGAAGAGGTCTCATGTGCGAGGACATGTAAAGTTTGTCCGGGCCGCTTCATCCCACTATGCCACCAATATCCAAAGTACAACTAAGAAGCAATAAAATGATCATCATCGACCACATACTCATATGTGTACTACCCGTGCAAAGTATCTACGCATAGATCCGGCTCTGATACCACTGTAGGGTTCGCAGCATAGAAAACAAAATTTTTCCTACGATGGGAACAACTATGTACCAAGATCTATCTACTAGATACAAACAACGGGCGGATGTATATCCGTAGAGAACATACCCTTGAAGACCGACAAAGCTTAACGAGTCCAAACTCGTGGTTGCTGTAGACGATCTCTTGCCGATCTCAAGATCGAGAGGAAGTCCTAGCGCCGCAAAACAGCAGCGCATCCGTGCTCGCACACACGTTCGAGGCACCGAGCAAGCTCCTCCTCCTCGCTCCAGCGATGCAGCGGAAGCACAACTCTTTCTTGCCGAATAGCCACCGGGAACATGTATCTCGCTAGTCTGAGACCATGGGGGATAAATACTAGAGGGGGAGAGAGATCCTTCACGAGGAGGTGTGAGTGAGAAGTGAGAGGAGGGGCTCCTTATATAGGGGAGGGGGGCAGCCCAAGGAGGCATGGCTGCCGGCCATGGAGGGTTCCCCCACCTCTCCCTCATTCATGTGGGTAGACACTCCACTCACACAAAAGCCTTTCAATTCCCTCCACTCAAAAACCCACTCAAATTCCCATTAAATTCCCACCAAATTTAATGCAAACTCTCATTAAATAAAACTCTTTTATTTTATTCAGAATTTTGTCAATTACTTTAATGACAAACATTCACAAATAACCCCTTGCTAGTATTTCATTTCACATGCAGAAACACTTTCTGCAATTTCACCTGAAAACCTGTTTCGGTATCTAGTGAAATAAATTCCTGCGCTTGTTATTCTTTTCGGCATGAAACTTTTGCTCCAAATGGATGTCGGTGTCTCTTAAGTGTGTCACCCTACGGTTCGCGAATAATGCGGACATGATCGAGACCCCTCTCAGATCAATAATCAGAAGCGGGATCTGGAGACCCATACCGACTCCCACACATTCAACGATGACTTTCTTGTGATCGTCGGAACCTTTTACGCTAGTATCTTAATCCCTTTGTTTCACGATATATTACATGTCCGAGATTCGATCATCGGTATCTCCATACCTAGTTTGATCTCGTTACTGACATGCACTCTTTTCTCGTTCCCGTGATATAACATTCTAGTGATCAAATCACTTGCTTGCAAGCTAATCAATGTGATATCACCGAGAGGGCCCAGAGCATATCTATCCGTCATCGGGATGAACAAATTCCACTCTCGATCCATGGGCCTCAACATAACACTTTATTAGTTCTGAATCCATCTTTATAATCACCCTGTTACGGTGTGACGTTTGATGTTATCAAGAAACTCTTCCGGTGTTAGTGATTGACATGATCTCATGGTCTAAGGATTAGGATCACTTCGTAAGTTGTTATAGCAATATAAACTCAATGACTTTGATCGTAATGCTATACTTCGGATGAATGTTCATCACACCATTACACTAATGTTGTGATCCCGTTATTAACAACATCCAATGTCCATGATCAGGAAACCTTGATCATCTTGTTAATCAACGAGCTAGTTTATAAGAGAGGCATAACTAGGAACTTTCTGTTTTTGTTTATTAAACACACATGTATTAACGTTTCCGTATTAATACAATTATAGCATGCAAAATAAACATTTATCATAAGTAAGGAATACGATAATAACCACTTTATTATTGCCTCTCGGGCATATTCCCTTCATGTGATACTTAGCACATAGGGTCAAACTATACTTTGTCTTAATATTTACCCTAATTTCTCAATTGCAATCAGATAAATTTAAGCAAAGTGGTCTCAAATTTGGTTTTGACTAAACTTTTGTCTCACCTTTGGAATGATTAACTATGTTCAACCTTTCTTTATTATCCAACTAATCTCACATGATCTCTCCAAATGACTAATCAGATTCTATTTGTTAACTTAAACCAAAAATTATTAGAAATATTTAGCACATATGACTTCTATCATAGTTCTACCATGGTATTTTCATACTTCTACTCCAAGATAAATCACTAAGTACTTGTCATACTTACTCCTACATCATGGTTTCGGAGATAATCTCACCATGATCTTATTATGTTTTACCTGTACATCATGATTTAAGAGTTAATCTAGCCATGATGACTTTGTTTCTCACTACACTATTATCAAGTCATAACATAATTGCACTTCATTACGTAGAATTCTCAAGTGAATCCCACATGATTACTACTCTTTACATCAACATTTATCCTAATGATATTCATCATATTGTCTTTGGTTATCAGCTAACCATAAGATTCCACTATCTTACTTGAATTCTAGGGTTAAGCTACACCATTAAGACTACTTCAATGAATGTCTTAAACTTCATCCTAATACACCGTGACTAATTAGCTTTCCCAAAGCATCTTGGTGGGTTTGTCTCCCTCGGAAGACACTAAATAACACTATACTTAAGAAAATATAAATAATTACACCTAATAAAGAATGACTTATACATCTGACTTAGATGTGACAAAGTTATCCTCAAGTGGATACTCATCATAAGTCATAAGAATATTTGGTTTAGATAAGATGGCTCCTATAGTCACTATCCAACCTACAGATCTTCCTAAAAGGGTTCTAATCCTAAGGTCAAAGCATATGCTCTGATACCAGCTACGGTGACCCAGCATACCACTGCATGATGTAGTACACTATAGTCATTGACATAACACCAATGAAACACCATTCACTAGTATTACATCTCTCAGAGTAGTACAACAGAAACATAGCAGGTCCAATACATGACTATAGGTTACAACTCAACTCTTTACACAAGATCCAGAGAACACTCTAGGTTAAAGAGAGAGAAAGAAACTTCTTACAAAGAAGAGTCAGAGATAAACAACTCAAAAACTATCATACTACTAAGACTAGTATTTTAACTAATGGTCTGGCATTGCTGCTATTGCAATACGCTACAGAAATAGGTTCTATGGCTAGAGATTATATTCCTATCTAATCAGTAACTTTGTCTTCACTTGAGTTGATGTATATGTTGACTTTCTTGACTTCATTGAAGGGCTTTAGCCTTTGATGATGATTCCTGGAGCATAACTTGATGTATACATCGTCTGTACTGGCTTTAGAACCTAGCAAGGGTTAAGAAGATACTTTGAGTACGAGCGTACTCAGCAAGTTCACTAGAAAAGGAGTGTTTGATGCACTATATCTATATCACAGACCATAGGTCGTAGGCAATGCAAGTTTTCGTAAACATTTCTTTAAAGGTTGCTTTTATTCTGAAAAGCTATGTCCGTCAGCCTTCACGGGTTTACTAGAACTTTCATGGAGTTCCTTTCCCGCCGCGTTCGCAGATCCTTCCCGGAACAGGGAGTAACAAGTTACAGTTCTTACACTATGCAGATGTGCATCACTTTACCCATGAGAGATCTTAGCTTTGTTGCATATCCAGGCCGCGAACCCGTTCACACTTCCTTGATGTGACGCCCAGACTAAGATCCAAGCCAATCACTGCCTTCTCTGCGACCCCGCATGTCTCTTTGGTGTACGCCAGCCCACCTATTGAATTACGGCAATGGCAGTACAGACCGTTCAAATGCCGGAACTATCATGGGATGTTGAGGGCTCCCACCCATATGCTGCATATCCTCTACGAATTACCATAAATAATATGCACGCTATGAGTGATAACAGCCACAACCCGCACATCCAGCTCCATGCGAGAGGGAAAAGATACATCTGACTTCTTCGTCCCATTCCAAATCTCATGGTCAACGCGTAATATACGGCGCAAGAATCACTGGCGACGTTGGTTGCTAAGTCCTAGGTAATATGTTCCTTTACCACCAAAACTCTTATAGTAGGTTATTACCTCATGGTAAATAACCTATAATCACATTATTATGAAAATAGTGTTTTCTGTCCTTTTTCAAATGCAGGTGATGACAACACTGGATTTGCAAAATACTTTACAGAAAATAATCAAAGGACATGAGCAAGTGTGAAGTTGCCTTTTGTGATTGCAAGATTATGCACTCACGGTCTTCAAGACAATATAAAAGATCCAACATCTGAAATCAGCATCATTGGTCCGGTAAGGACTAATGTTTAAAGAAGCAAGATGCTGTTATGCATAAGTAATGTAATGTAAGTTGATAAACACGAATCCCGAGAATAACGTTGTTTTAGGGTTTGGATACTGGAAATGGTTTCTTTGGAATGTGTTGCCCTTTTGGATTAAGTTTCACACATGTGCTTCTTATTAAGGCTTGTGAGTGTGTGGAAAACAACATGTATTTATACAACAATAAAATACACACATATGGAATGCTACATAAGGTTGCTTACATCTTAATTGTTTATCTTCAAGTTTTACTTAATAAGTAATGTCACTTATAAAGAATTTAAGTATTAACAATCTTATTATACAAGTAAAGTATAAAGTAAAGTGTTTACTATTAATTGTCATATGTTGATTGCAGTGGCAAAACGAATAAATTTTGAAGAAAAGATTCCTTTATTAAGGTTTAAACAATCTTTGTGGTTAATTAAATATGGTTGATGTTGTTTGTGTTTGGAATTGTTGGGACTTGAGATGCTTTACAACTTATTTATAACAGACCAAAGTTAACTATAAACCATATAATAAAGTCTTTAGCATTATTTAAAGTATTATAGACTAAAGTTAACTTTAAAGACATATATGGAATTTAGGTGTAATGCTTGTTATACTTATGTCTTGTTCACTTTATAATGTTTCTTTAAAGTTACTTGAGAATGGTATTACTTTTATTTGGTAGTGGTTTCTTTACATTATAGATGTATTAAGGGATTTTTCTCCCAATAAGGGCGTGGTTAAGGTTTGTGAATGAATAAGTAAACAATATTATTTACTACTTATGAATTCACTTATAGTGTTTTGATTTGTTTATAATCTTGTGGTTAAAGTAAAGGAATAGATTTTATTTCTTTACAAATTATTCTTGGAAATTTTAGATTGGATAAGGATCCTTTTATAAAAATAATCCATATTTATGGTTGAGAGATAATTTAATAAAATTATATTTAAAATGTGTTGGACCAATTTGACTTTAAATTATAAATATTCAAGACTAATACTATTTATTAAACTTTAATTAGTTAATTTTAGAATTATTAACAAATTTTATTTACCTTTATCTGAATTATTAATTAAGGAAATATGTTTAAATTCAATTTATGAAAGTGTTTAACTTTTTATTTAACTCAAAAGTGGAATATCGCATTTTTAACATGTAGTTATTATTTTTGTGATCACTTTGGTATATTACATTTATTTTTGTGATTTATAAATAATAAGATATGATTTTAATAAGGTTTATTACTTTATAAATACTTAATAAATAATAACTATTTAATTAATAGGAATAATAATGCATGATTATAGTTTTAAACTATAATTCTTATTTTTCTAAGATTTTTAGTATTTTATTTAGATTTTTAACATTTACCATTATTAAAATATTAATTATCAAAGTATTAAAACTTTATAAAGTATTTATTAAATAATATTTATTTAAATAAATATTATTTGATTTAATCATTTTATTATATTGGAATTAATATTGTTTTCTTTAATTCCTAAACAGTAAATACTTTTGTTACTTAGGCAGGGTATACCCCAAGTCACAGACATGTGGGGCACAGGGCCACGTTGGCGTGCCACGCTGGCGTGGACCAGTCAATCAGGGTGGACTTGGTCAAGATGATGCAAGCATGAGCTCACGATGACGTCATGCAAACTGATCTTCTCAGGTCAAGTTTGATTTCGGAAATTGGGTGATCATGCGAGGTTGGGGGTAGTTGGTTTGGATGCGGAAGAGTTCGCTGGTTCAAATTGTGGTCGCACCGCTAAAAAATGGTCACCGGAATCTTGACTCCAGCGATCCCCGACGGCAGTGAGCAAACGCCCTAGTGGCGAAGTCGATAGAGAGGGTTATAGACAAATCGAAAAGGTCAGCGAGTAGCAGTAGCTCACCAGGATTCGGAAGAGCGTGTCGAAGACGGTGGAGGAGGCGTGAGACGGTGGCAATCGACGATGAACGACGGCGTCTGGCGGCGGTGGACGCTTCGATCCCGTTGATTGGGGTTGCGCCAGCTTGCGTGATTTGTCGAAGATGAACAAGAAGAGCACGACGAGCATGTTGGTGTCCTTCGTTGGTCCTAGGATGGTCGGAAACGGCGAGGTGGATGATCTCCGGCGAGCTCGGTTTTCAGTGGATAAGGGAAAACGAGAGAGAAAGGGATTAGGGTTCATTCTCAGCGCAGGAGGGGATCTTGTAGACGACGTCTAGGACGGTAGCGCGAATCTCCTCGTAGCGGGCATCACGGCGACGGTGGACGGCTCCGGCGGCGCCACGCAGCTGCTCCTCGTTGGCGTCCTTCTGTTGCGAGGAGGAAGAAAAGAAAAGAGGCGACGAAGGGGTATCGGGCCAGATGGGTTGAAATGGGATGAAGCAAAGTGAGTGGAGAAAGAAGGGTGCTGCTCACGGGCGACGAGTAACTGATATGGTTAATGGGCCATGGGCCAGATTGATGTTTCTTCTATTTTTTCCTGATTCTATTCCTTTCTCCTTTTTTGTTTTGTTTTTAACTTTGAATTTAAGCAATAACTTTGATTTATCTTTATGGAATTTTATTTGTTGAATACTTGCAACAACAATAAATTTATTAAGAATCCATTTGTGAATTTTTATTATGTATTGTGATATTTTCTTTATTTCCTTTATATATATTCTTTTCTATAACATTGTTTTCACTTTTATTTGGAGTAATTAAGTTTTTTTAAATGTTTAGTGATAGTCATATGGTTTAATTTTATGTGTTTAATCCCATAGTAAAGCATAGGGTGATTTATAATTATTGTATCCCACTTATTCCATGCTCATATGAAATGAGTGGTTAGAGAAATGAATTCAAGACTTTATCTTATGATTATAGATATAATATTTATGAGATGTTGATGAGAAAACTTATTGATAAGTTTAGAGTTCTCAATTGTAATTACGCACCCTAGGGTTTAAGGTACTTACTATACTTATTTTATTTTGTTGATGTCAATAAAGATTAATGGCTAAACCTATTGTCTTTATGTTGGTGAATTTAATAATATCACCATTCAAAGAAAAATAGTGGATTTGTTTTCTAGGATAACTTATGAGAAAGAATTGATATAGATGGTTCCTAAGCACCTATGATGATGATAATTAGAAATGATAAAGATGTGCTTAATTGATTGAATATAGGAAATTATTCCTATAAAACATTGTGGAAACAAGATGATAGATCAGCCATAGAAAGTGGATATTAGATTTAGTTATAGAATTAGGTTTTAGTGTTTACCAAGAATTTCTATATTACATAATTTACAATCCTGGACTTCTAACTAAGGAATTCCTTTCCTAGATATACTACTTCTTCATATCTATCATCATGTGTTAACATGATGAGCTTTGCTTTACAGAATCTTCTTATCCACCTTTTATTCTTATCATTCCATTTATAATTCCAATGAGCTTGGCATTAAGGCTTTTCATAATCTTCTCATACTCTTCCTTAATCATCCTTCACTAATATCACTTCAATAGATGTATATATATACTTTACTTCATCTCAAGAGTTAGTATTTCAAGAGGAAAATACTACTTCTCTAATTCAATGTGCTCTAGCATCATCTTAATCATACTATCATATCTCTACTTGATTCCAGTATCTAACATTCCAACCTCACATTATATTAATGTGATTTGTAATGACTAATCTAGGATAATATATTTATACTATAGTTCAATCATGTTTTATCCACCAATATCACTTATACATGGTATAAGCACTCAATATTGGTGTGTAAGGCATGTTCATTATAATCTTATTTGTTAACATATTGATTTGATTTTCTCCAATCACTCCCATCCTATAGATAACATCTAAAACTAGCATCACTATTTACCTCTTCTAACTTATTTCTTTATAAGCCTTAAGTGAATGCTATAAATAGGAGAAGAGTTGATAGGTCAAGAATTAATAGATTAAGAACTGGTGAATCAATAGTTGATTAGTCAATATTGATGAACAACAGATATAAGGATAGGATTCAATAGAGATGATAAAGTTTGATATGGAAAGAAAGATATATAATGAATGGTCTTGACTTGGTTTCTTTCATACTCAATCTCACTAGAGGGTTAAAGTTAGGTATTTCCATGATACTCATGGTATAAGTAGATGAGATTAAGATATAGTTGTTACATTCTTATTATTTGTGTTATATTTATAATTTGGTATTCATGAGTGATTATAATGAACACTATGATATGATCACCTAAGGATCAATTATAAATCATTAAGTAATGTATTAGGGTTTAATTTTATTCCATTTGATCTACCCTTAGATAAAATCATGTTTACCCAAAATAAGGTTTTAGCAAAGGTCATATTGAAACTTATCGCAGTCAACTTGATGATCTACTTCAATTCCATCAAGTTAAGAGAATCTTCAATCACTTTGACAAGTTTTTATTTAAAAGCGCGAAAATTATTCAGATTTTCTATGCATGAATGCAATGCACACATCTGTGTTCATCTTATTTCTAAGATCTAACTCTGGGATGTTACACGGTGTCTACTGATTTTCTTGTTATTGAATGTGTAGGCAAAGGACAGATTACACTTGGAAGATCCCTACTGAAACGCCTTGGAGCAATAATATATGTGGGAAAAGGCATTATGCACTTTGCTCCTCCAGTAAGCAATCATAATTTCCCTAAAGAGAAGAAGAAAGCTAAGAAAGGAAAGAACAAGAGAGCTAATGCTTCATTTGGAAATACTTGATTTCTTTCTTCTTTTGCCTAACTTAAAGGCGTTAAAGAAAAGTACTTGTTGGGAGATAACCCAAGAGTTTCCTTGAGTCTTGGAAGTTATTAATTCAGTAATGACCTCTCCTTATCATTTTTGTTTGCTTTTTGTGCCAAGAATGACCTCTAATGAGAGGGAAGTAAGATTTGGGGAGTTGCTGTCCTGAAACAGATTTCTATCCTCCACCATAAAAATTCGTGAGGAGTCTCTGTAAGTTGGATTGAGCTGAAAATTTATGAATAAATCGCCTAGTATGTTAGATAACTTCCATTAGTTGAACACTTTTTTATTTGAGAAACATAAGATTTTCGAAAAAAATCGGTTTCTACCTGCTGGTCTGTTTTGATAGATTTCTGTCATTATTTGCATTTTCTTCTTATGGATTCCTTTTTGTCGTGGGAATGACCACGACAGATGCTGCAATCGGCAGCAAGTAATAGAACATGGGGCAAGGGCGTCCAGCCATCTACGGTGCGAGATGAGGGCTGAGACACAAGGATTTACCCAGGTTCGGCCCCCAGAGGGTAAAGACCTACTCCTGCTAGATTGTTTTATGGTGAGAGTACAATGGGGCGAGCTCGGTGGCTAGGCGGCGAGTCACTAGGGTGTATGATGGAACGTATCCTCTATGCATCCCCTAGGGAGTTTTATATATACTCACCTCCCTAGGGTTTACAGATCTCAACCGAATTAGTTAAGGATTCGGTGACTCTACGACCTAGTCCGACTGGGCCTATCTACGCTTCTGGGCTCAGCTTCCAGTCGCTTGAGTCCACGCCAAATCTTGATCCAGTCGCCGTCCTGCAGGCCCACTCGATGGCGCTTGGACCAGTAGGAAACGTCATGCTGGGTACACCCCGGTAGGCATATCCCCATCAGTAGTCCCCGAGGCCATCGTTGATTTGTCGCAGGCGTTCGCTGGCAGTCGGAGTATGTGGGTCCAATGCGGACGTCCAGTAGTATCGGCAGCGGACTCCTGAATAAAGGAAGAACTAGTCATTTTAGTCGCAATAACGGCGACCAATCGTGTCGCAGCTCGGCGAACGGGTCGGCAAATACTCAGTCACTGTTATAGTGATCGGGTCGGCGAATACTCAGTCACTGTTATAGTGATCGGGTCGGCGAATCGTCGAGTCGCGTGGAGCGACGAGTCGAATGGATGAAATTGGACTGTCCATTGGGGTCAAACTAGCCGTTGGGGTAATCCAACGGTAACTTCGGCGTAATTACCGCGTAGTAACGGCTCCCGAAACTGGCGGGTAGCAACCGCTATATAAGGAGAATGATAGGCGAACGGGGAAACACTTCTTCGTTCTTCCTCTGATCTCGCTCGCCTCTATTTCCCACTCCGCATAGCGATCTAAACAATCCAGAGAGCCCCGACCTCTGCGAACTTCCAACCGATGGCCCCCTCCACCGAACCATGGGGCAGATCCAAGTGTACTAGGGCGCTACTGGCATCCTTCGAGGAGGCTCGGATCCTCCGTGCCGGCAGATGGCGCATCCCCGCGGTCGGAGAGGTGACTCCGGACCCGCGCGAGGGAGAGTTCATCTTCTTCACCAGCCACCTGGAGCGGGGGCTGGGCTTTCCTACTTCCCTCTTCTTCCGGCGTTTCTGCGCCTACTACGGGATTCAGCTATCGGATCTAGGTCCACATAGTATCGAGCAGCTCGCCATCTTCGTGGCGTTCTGCGAGTGCTATCTGGGCTGCAGGCCCTACTTCCCCCTGTGGCAAGATCTGTTCCATGGGAGAATCAGCCGCGAAGAGTCAGGCGGCCCGATGCTAGCCGCGGGTGGCCTGACATTCCATCTGAAGTCGAAGGCGTCGTTCTTCGACCTGATGCTGCCCGCCAAGGCGGCGAATGGAAGAAGTCCTGGTTCTACGTCACCGAGTCGACTCCATACGGCGAAGTGGCGCTTCCAAGATACTCCGCCGACCGGCCCGAACCGCGTCGACTCCAGGTCGTCAAGCTCCCGCTGGATCAATGGATGGTTGTCGATGAAATGCTGTAGACCATCCGCGGCCTGAAGAAGAAGGGCCTCCAGACCATCAACCTCTACAACTGCTGGTTCGGGCGGCGGCTTGTGCCCTTGGCCCGCCGCGAGAACTACATGTATGAGTATACGGGTAAGGACGATCTGACGAAGTCCTCCCTCGCCGAATGGAATCTCGAAGACTACACCCTGGCCCTGAAGAAGATTACCCAGGCGGTGTATCTTGACGCGAAGGCTGGGGTCGCCCCCTATACTGCAAGGAGCCCAGCTCCAACGGTTAGCCGTCATTTCGTCACCACTCGCAGTCGCAGATAGTGCATTCGCGGTTGCGCTGACGTTGTCTTGTTCTTATTGTAGTTGTTTCAAGTGGTGGAAGGGTGGTTTCCACCCGTAGACGACGAGAACTCGAGCTTGTCCGTCCAGGACGGGAGCGAGTCGTTGCCCGCCAAAGGCGACGCCGAGAGCGACGAAGGTGATGACGACGACGACGACAAAGACGAGCCCGTGGAAGTTGCTGCCCCAACAGTTCGCAAGACCCGCGGGAAACACCAGCGCGAGCTCGAAGCGAGTAAAATCCTCGAGCCTCACGATGATGACGACGACAAGCTTCCCGAGCACACCTCACATCGTGAGGCCACGCCGTCGAAGAAGAAGAAGAAGAAGGAGACGAAGGCTCCGCCGAAGAAGAAGACGAAGACGGCGAAACAGATGTCTCCGCCCCGATCTGCGACCAGTTCCGACGCCACCAGCTCGGCTAAGGACGCAGCAGCGCGCGCGACCGTGGCACCGGACGCTGCTGCCCCCATGGACGAGGTGCCTCTGGCATCGCACCTCTATTCGCCCCGGTCTTCGGTTTGGGGGCTGCTCCAGCCGAGGCAGCCTCACCTCCAAGGGAAACTTCTGCAGCAGTTATCACAGAAGCTCCTGCTGCGGATTCTTCTTCGAAGAAGCCCTCAGTGTCTTGGGCACACGATGTGTTCGAGACGGGCCTCACTCGGAAGTTGGGGCCCGCGCTGGAAATGTCGGCCAGCATCCGCACCGGTGTGCGGTTCATACCAGTCGCCAAGTAAGTGCTGTTCATCTGCTTGTTTTTGGTTTTAGTCGGACAATCTTATTCATAGCGCTGCTTCGCAGGACTGGTGTTAAAAAGATCAGCCATCCTTCTGTGGCCAAGGTTCCGCCAGTCGTCACCGAGGCAGACTCCTCGCGGAAGAGGAAAACCGACGAAGTCGCTGCTCCCGCCGAAGGTGTCAAGAGGGCGAAAGGCGACGCCATTGTCACGGTCTCTGATGACCCGGCGGTTGCTTCGAGCGAACCTCCGACCGCGGCAGAAGTGGCCTCGAAGACCAAGGAGGCTGGTGCTTCACCCGACGCGGCCGAGCCGGCTCCAAGTGGCGTAGCGGCATCTGCAGCGACCTTCCCTCGCTTCATGGCAAAGGCGGCCGCAGCGAGTGGCTCGGCGCCAATGAGCCGGATGCCTAGGGTCGCCGAGGTGGAGGTCGAACAGCGTCGCGGACACACTCCGGTCGTGCTTGCATCTGTGGATGCGCTAGAGCTTCATGGCATGCTAGGCGCTGCCATCCAGGTATGTCCAATCCCCGAGGATCGGGCCACTGAATTTCAGTGGTCGGATTCTTAATGTTTTTATATCGTCCAGTCCCCGAGTGCCTAGTCGCTGAATTTCAGTGGGTGGGCACTTAGGATTTTCAATGTCCAGTCCTCGAGTGCCTAGTCGCTGAATTTTAGCGGGTGGGCACTTTGGATTTTCAATGTCCAGTCCCCGAGTGCCTAGTCGCTGAATTTCAGTGGGTGGGCACTTAGGAATTTTATTGTTGTTGACGTTGTGATGTGTGCGCAGGGCTTGCAGCGCGAGTCGGCCGAGCGGCTTGCTCTGAAGTGTCGCTTGGAGAAGGAGGCGAACAAGGGGCTTCAAGCAGTTGCAGCCAAGGCGAAGGATGCCCGCCGAGGCCTTGACCTGACGGCGGCTCAATCTGCTTTGAGTACAGCCGAGAAGCGAATCGCTGATCTGGAGCGTGAGCTCAAGGAGGCGAAGGCGGAAGCGAGCTCGGTGGAGGGGCGAGCGAAAGCTGCTGTTACGTCTACTGCTGAGGAGCGGAAAGTGTCTGACGCACTCGTTGCTAGGTTGCAGAACGACTTCTCCTCTCTTCAAAGCTTCATCACGGGCCTCTACCATCCGCTAATTGGTAAACCTTTCTTCCTCTTCCCTTTGTCTGCAACGACTGTGTTGTGAAGTCGTTGGTGTGCTCACTGCCTGCTTCTGTTCCACAGGCTGGATTACTAATAACTCGGAGGAGGCACAGTCATACGACGCGTGGTAGTGTGTGACCACCCTGGTCGACTCGGCCGCGTTGTCCGCGACTTGCATTCGAGCATATCTTCAGGAGATATCGCCCACGGAGGTGATCCCCAGCGACCTCGTCGAGGTATGGCGCTACCTGGAGAAGGCTCCGTCAGTCGTAGAATTCATGATGCGGTCGGCCTTCCGGCGCGGGGCGGCGACGGCGCTCAGCCTTGGGCTTTCTCATTTCCTGGAGGACTTCGACCTTGACGATGTGACGAGCGGATACCCCTCGTCCACGGGCTATGTGGAGATTGCCGAGGTGCTGAAGCTGACGGACTAGGCCGCGGTGTATTCCAATCGCGTTTGGGCGATGGGCGACCTCCTCCCCTATCAGGAGACGATTGTCGCCCCCAACGATCCCGAACCGAAGCATCGGGACTTCAAGGTCGAGCAGCCGTTCCGTGCGACGATGGCGGGCGAGTTGACGACGTACCCTTCAAACCCGTACGTGCCCTTCATCCGTAGTCGCAGGGAGGGTGGCGCGCCTGCGTCAAAGCCTGCTGAGTAGAAGTGTTTTTCCCTTGGGCGTTAGCGCAGGATAACTATTGAACTTTCCCTGTATTTTGGAACAACTTTGTGCTGCTATAAAGGAAACTCGTATTATTGTGTTATTTGCTTTGCGATTTTGGGTTTTGATTGAACGAGTCCCCGAGCGCGTCCGCCCTTTTTATGGGGTTTACCTCGTTGTTTAAATGTTTGTTAACTTTTAGTGAGTTGAGGTCGACTCGCCATGGCTCGGAAAGCCAGTCGCAAGGCGACTCCTAGGGGTGCTCTTTACTTGACCGTTTTCCCAGGCGCGAACGAGGTCGGGTTGCCGAGTCCCCGAGCGTGGTACTTGGCGGTTCTAGTCGCAGCTCCAAGGTAGGTGAGGACTAAGCGCGTAGTTGTTTGCGCGTCTCTCCTGCCTGATCCGGAGGATCAGTCGCGTGGCGAGTCCTGAGCGTGCTCTCATACTTGGTGTTTTTCCCTAGTCGCTCGTATTTGGCTGTGCATCGGCCCCGAGTGTGGTACTTGGCCTTTCGAGTTGCTGTGCCAAGGATGCGGAGGACTTGGTCGCTGTGAGGAGCGAATGCAGTTGTCTTGGCTCGGTGAGCCAGTCGGGCTAGGCGACTCCAATGGGGCTCCGGGTTGGCGTTTTTCATGGACGTTACGAGGCCTGGAGTTTTCCAGTGCCCTCGTGCCGCACTACTTGGCCGTGCCGGTCGCTTTACCAGAGGTTGACTTCTGCGAATAGCATAACGCTGTTATTACAAGTGCGAGTGGCACAAGACGTAGAGAGTAGACGCAATTCACGGTAACCGATCTGTTTTATTTCATAGTGGGTGGAGAGTACATGTATGGAGTTCTAGGAGTAGAACTTCCGTAGGAGGTTTACGTTCCACGGCCGCTTGACGGCGAGTTTCCCGTCTCCTTGGACGTCGGTGAGGTAGTAGGCGTCGTTGCCTAGGACTCGCTCGATGGCGAATGGTCCCTCCCAAGGGGGGGAGAGCTTGTGCATGCCCTTCTTGTCCTGGATGAGGCCTAGTACCAGGTCGCCCTCCTGGAAAGTGCGAGTCCTTACTCGCCGCCTATGGTAGCGGTGGAGTCCTTGCTGGTAGATGGCGGTGCGGGAGCGAGCTAGGTCACGTGCCTCGTCGAGCTGGTCGACTCCTTCTTGTCGTGCGAGTTCGTTTGCGGCCTCCGTGTAGTTGACCACCCTTGGCGAGTCGTGCTCGAGGTCGGTGGGCATGACTGCCTCGGCGCCGTACACCATGAAGAAGGGGGTAAACCCTATCGACCTGGTGGCGGTCTTCCCTTCGCATTTGCGGACTGGTTTGGCCTCCACCCATTTTGTGAATTTGTCGACTGCGACTAGGAGGTGGGTGAAACCGGAGGGGGCCTTCTTGAAGGGTCCTACCATGTCCATGCCCCATACGGCGAACGACCAGGTGATGGGGATTGTCTTGAGCGCCGAGCTCGGCACGTGGGTCTGGTTGGCGTATTTCTGGCATCCGACGCACCGCTGGACAATGTCGACAGCGTCTGCGTGTGCGGTGGGCCAGTAGAAGACGTGTCGCATAGCCTTTGCGACCAGAGAGCGGGCGCCGACGTGGTGGCCGCAGTCACCGGAGTGAATGTCTTGGAGGATTTTGCGTCCTTCAGCGGGTTGAACGTAGCGTTGGAACACGCCGGTCACGCTGCGCTTGTGGAGCTCGCCGTTGATGATGACGAAGGATTTGCAGCGGCGTGCTATCATCCGGGCGTCCATTTCATTCGCCGGAAGGGTGCCTCCCTCCAAGTAGGCAATGTACGGCGTGGTCCAGTCGTTTGGCTCGGTGATTAGTGCGACCAGGGCTGCCTCTGGTTGCAGCGGGATTCCGATGTCGATCTCCCTTGGGGGAGAGACGGAAGGCTTGGTGATGGTGTCGAGGAAGACACCGACGGGTGGTGCGAGTTGGGCCGAGCTGATGCGAGAGAGTGCGTCGGCTTCCTCGTTCTTCCGCCTATCAATCCACTCGACGGAGTAGCCTGCGAAGTGTCCACCCAGCTTGTCCACTGCTTGGCGGTATGCCGCCATGGTGGGGGAGACGGCGTCGATGGTGCCAACGACTTGCCCGGCGACGAGGTCGGAGTCTCCGTAGCAGCGCAGGCGGTTGACATTCATCTCCTTGGCAGCTCGCATGCCGTGGAGTAGCGCCTCGTACTCAGCCATGTTGATGGTGCAGGGGGTGAAGTCGAGGCAGAGGACGTAGCGGAGCTTGTCGCCCTTCGGAGAAGTTAGCACGATCCCTGCTCCTGCACCGTCCGCGTTCTTGGACCGTCGAAGTGTAAGCTCCAGTAATGGAGGTATGGCAGCTTCTCTGGCTGCTGGGCCTCCTCCCAGTCGGTGATGAAGTCTGCGAGAGCCTGTGACTTGATTGCCTTGCACGGCTCATACTTGATGTTGTGGACGCCGATCTCGACGGCCCACTTAGCGACTCGCCTAGTCGCCTCACGGTTGCGGATGATGTCCTGCAATGGTGCTGAGGAGACGACCGTTATCGGGTGCTCCTGGAAGTAGTGCGGCAGTCGCCGCTGTGCTCTGAAGACCACGTATACCAATTTCTGGTATTGCGGGTAGCGCTGGCGCGACTCGGTGAGGACTTCGCTGATGTAATACACTGGTCGCTGCACCGGGCGCTCCTTTCCTTCCTCTGGTCGTTCGACGACCATGACGGCGCTGACGACACGTTCGGAAGCCGCGACGTAGACCAGCATGGGTTCCTTGTCGACGGGGGCGGCGAGTAGCGGTGCTGCGAGTAGCACCTTCTTGAGGTCGCGGAGCGCATCATCTTCCTCCTTGTCCCACTGGAAGGTGGGGTTCTTGCGCATTAGGCGGTAGAGGGGCATCGCCTTTTCGCCCAACCGGGGGATGAAGCGACTGAGAGCCGCGACTCGCCCGGCCAGCTTCTGGACGTCGCGCAGGCACTCGGGTTTGCCGAGTCGAGCGATCGTGTCGATCTTGGTGGGGTTCGCTTCGATCCCGCGCTTGGAGACAACGTATCCCAGTAGCTGTCCAGCTGGTACACCGAAGGTGCATTTGCCTGGGTTTAGCTTTATCTTGTACTTCCGTAGGTTGGCGAATGTTTCCGCCAGGTCAGCGAGTAGGTCGTTCTGGCGAGCGGACTTCACCACCACGTCGTCTATGTAGACGTGGATATTGCGGCCAATTTGGCTCGCAAGGCACTCCTGCATGCACCGCTGGTAGGTCGCCCCGGCGTTCTTGAGGCCGAAGGTCATGGCAGTGTAGCAGAAGGCTCCGAATGGCGTGATGAACGCCGTCTTCTCTTCGTCCTCGACGGCCATTTTGATCTGGTTGTACCCAGAGTAGGCATCGAGGAAGCATAGCGATTCTGAGCCCGCGGTGGAATCGATGATTTGGTCGATCCGCGGGAGGACGAATTGCTCCTTCGGGCAGGCGCTGTTTAAGTTTGTGTAATCGATACACATCCTCTAGGTCCCTTTTTCTTCTCGACTGGGACTGGGTTTGCCAGCCACTTGGAGTACTTGATTGGCCGGATGAAGCCTGCAGCGAGTAGACGTTGCACCTCCTCGGCGATGGCTCGGCGGTGCTCTTCATTGAAGGGCCAAAGTGACTGATTGACAGGTTGCACTTTGGGGTCGGCGTTGAGTTTGTGCTCATCGAGTTCCCTCGGGACACCAGGCATGTCAGAGGGCTTCCACGCGAAGATGTCCCTGTTCTCACGGAGGAACTCGATGAGCGTGCCTTCCTATGCTGGGCTCATGCCCGTCCCGATCGTCACCGTCTGGCTGGAGTCGCCTGGGACCAGCTCGACGGTGCAGGTATGCGTCGTTGCCTCGAAGGCAGTGGGGTTGCCGCCCTCCGAGTTGGGCTTCTTGAGTATGGTGGGGTCGTCGTTGTTGACCCCGCTCGCGTACTTGGCGAGCTCGTCGGCGTGGTTGGCCTCTGCCGTGATGACGACGTCGGCGAGTTCGGCTCCTTTGTCCTCGCACTCGGCAGCCATGTCGGGGTCGCCGTGGATGGTGATGACATCGCACGGCCCAGGTAGCTTCATCGCGTTGTACGCGTAGTGGGGTGCTGCCATGAACTTGGCGAACGCCTGGCGCCCCAGGAAGCAGTGGTAGGGGCTGTCGAAGGGCACCAGCTCGAAGACGATCCGCTTGGTGCGGAAGTTTGCCGGTGTGCCGAAGGTGACTGGCAGCGTCACCTTGCCGATCGGGTACGACTTCCGACTGGGGACGATGCCGTGGAACGTGGTGTAGGTCGTCTCGATCATCGTCTGCGGGAGCCGCAGTCACCTGAAGGTGTCCAGGTACAGGATGTTGATGGAGCTGTCGCCGTCCATCAATGTTTTGGGGAGCCAGTAGTCTCCCACCTTGGGCTTGACCACCAGGGCAACTCGGCCCGGATACTCGATCCGTGGCGAGTGGTCCGCGTGGATCCAAGTGATTGGTTGCTTAGACCAGTTGAGGAACTGGGGGATATCTATCTGGGCCACCGCATTGACGGCGACGGCGCGGGCGATGACCTTCTTCTCGCGCTTCGTGTTGAAGCCTATGAAGGTGTGGAGCAAGCCGGCGACGCTGCCGAATTTTCCGCCGTTTGGCGGGTTGTTGTCGGGGTCTTCCCGCGCGCGCCATGCCTTCTCGATCTCCTTGAGAGAGTGGCAGTCGGTGGTCATGTGCGTGGCGGGCTTTCCTTCCCTGCTGTGAAATACACAAGGTTGGTTAAGAAGGGCCGCGGGGTCGAACCTCGGCTTCGCCTTGTAGTTACCACCGTCGCGGCGTTGTCCCCCGTCGCGGCGGAAGCTCTTGGGCTCGCGCTGCGCATATCCAGCGTTGGCGACGAAGTCGACTCGCCCGTCACTGCGGCGCTTGTCGGTGAGGCGAGTGTTGTTGTAGCATAGATCGGGTCGTCTCCCGTTGTCGTGGCCGCTCGTGCGGCGGTGTCCTCCCGACTCGTCGTCGGTTTCTTGGTTTGGGTCCTCCTCCGCGTACCTTTTTGCGATCTCTAGGAGATCCGGTATGTTGTCGAGTGTGCGGTACGATCGTAGCGGCACGAGGTCTTGAAGCAATGGATCGCGAGTGTCTGGGTGGATGCCGACCGCGTTGTACCACAGATCTTGCCACCGTTGGACCCAGCTGCGGGTCGACTCGCGGGGTCCCTGGACGCACCGTTCCAGGTCCTCGATGGTAGTGGCGCGGGTGTATGAACCCTCAAAGTGCCTGATGAAGGCCTCGCGCATCTCTTCCCAGGAGTCGATGCTATCCATGGGAAGAGTGTTAATACACTGCCTGCACGCCCCCTCCATCATCAGGGGAAGGTAGCGGGCGGCTAGTAGATCGGTGTGGCCGGCGATCCCCATCGCCATGAGGTAGGTATCCAGCCACACGGAGGGATCATACGAAGGGTCGTACTTCTCTATTTCCTTCGGCGCTTTGAAGTTCGCCGGGTATCTTTCGCCTCGGATCATTGGCCCGAAGCACTGGGGCCCGATTCAGCTCAGCGATCCCCTCGGCTCACCGTCGCGGCAGTTGGTGAGGGTATGCGGCAGGTCGTCGGGCTGGCGTGCGCACCAGCTCTGGTTGTTGATGATGTGGGTGCGGGCGTCGACGGGTTTTCCGTTGGCGGCGATGAAGTTGGTCACCGGCAGGGGGTCGTTGGTGGAGAGTGCCGCGTTCGCGGGTCGGTGTTAGAGCTGTAGTGGTTCGGGTGGCGGGCAGTTGAGAGTGTTCTCCACCATGGGGCAGCCGCTCAAGGCTGCCCTGCTGCCTGATGAACGCGAGTACATCCGACCCTGTGAGTCGACGCTCGCGTTTTGTTGCTCGACCACTTTGGCGAGAAGAGCCCTGGCGTACTGGATCTGCAGGGCGCCTTCCCCAGTGGCTTCGATGTTGTCGACTGCTGCTCGGCCCGCGACGAGGTTGCCCATTGGGGTGGAGAACAGCGGGAGGCCGTTCGCGTCTCGCTCCCGTGAGGAGATCATGATCCTTGGCTGATCCCTGGGGGGTGCGCGGTTGGGTGGTGGCGGGGCGCCATTGGTCGTTGCCCCTGGTGGGGGCCGAGTGCTTCCTCCTGGTGGCGCATTCTTGCAGATCACGCGCTCGGCCGCGCGGGCCGGGTCGTTATCGTCGTCACAATTCAGGGTGCGCCCCTGGACGGTGGGGTTCAGGCGCGACCTGATTCGAAGCTAGTGGTAGCGCGACAACTCCTGCGCTATCACCTGCTCGAGGCGAAATTTTTCGCGCTCGGCTTGTTCCTTGCGGACTGCTTCCGCCAGCTTCAGGCGGAGTTCCTCGACCTCCGTTGCCGTCACGTTTGGTGGGATCGGCGTGGAGAATGGGTCTTCCGGCGGGTCGGCGCCAGTCGCCATGTAGGTCACGGCGTGGCGGCCAGTTCCGTCACGGAGGTCGGCAGAGTTCTCTGACCCGGAGTCGAAGTCAAAGATCCCGAGGATAGAGGGATCCTCGAAGTCTCCGACATTGGAGACCTGGGTGATGGAGCCCGCGGGTGACGCGGCGACAATGGATCCGGCGAGTGACGCCGGGGTCGCCGAATCGGCGTCGTCGTTGAGGGCCGCGTCTTTCGCGGCTGCGGTGGTTTCGGCCACGTTGCTGTGGGCCGAGTCGTACTCGGAGGCGAGGCGGTGAATCGTGCGGACCTGGCTCTCAGAGAGCCGGTCGCGTGGTGGCGACTCGCGGATGCGAGCCGAGTCCTCCGAGATGATGACGTCGGTGAGGCCGACGAAGAGGCTGATCGTGCCGACCGGCAGGATCATGCTATGCGTGACGGGTCGCGCCGCCGGGACGTAGATGCTCGGCAAGATCTGGAGCATCTCGCCGATCGCGATCATGCGGCCGGTGGCGATCGACTCATTGATGGGCATATTGGATCTCGCCGCAGAACACCGGCCTGACCGGCCAGGCCCCACGGTGGGCGCCACTGTCGTGGGAATGACCACGGCAGATGTTGCATTCGGCAGCGAGTAGTAGAACATGGGGCAAGGGCGGCCAGCCATCTACGGTGCGAGATGAGGGCTAAGACTTACCCAGGTTCGGCCCCCCAGAGGGTAAAGACCTACTCCTGCTAGATTGTATTATGGTGAGAGTACAATGGGGCGAGCTCGGCGGCTAGGCGGCGAGTCGCTAGGGTGTATGATGGAACGTATCCTCTATGCGTCCTCTAGGGAGGTTTATATAGACTCACCTCCCTAGGGTTTACAGATCTCAACCGAATTAGTTAAGGATTCGGTGACTCTAAGACCTAGTCTGACTAGGCCTATCTACGCTTCTGGGCCTTCAGCTTCTAGTCGCTTGAGTCCACGCCAAATCTTGATCCAGTCGCCGTCCTGCAGGCCCACTCGCTGGCGCTTGGACCAGTAGGAAACGTCCTGCTGGGTATACCCCGGTAGGCATATCCCCATCACTTTTTGAGTTTTATTTTGGGGAATTGAGCTTTTTGAAGGAGTTGCTATAGTATCTTGTGTTTTTAGTGAAAAGTTTCGCTGTTCCAAAGCTAAGCCTAAAGGTCTATTATCTTTTCAATACACTAATGTTGCTAATGAAGATTGTGTGAAGTTTTGTATGAAGGAAAAATTTCAGGTGTAGAGAGATAATGATGTAATGAGATGAAGAATGGACAAAATCTCAAGATTGGGGATGCCACCCCGGTGTCACCCCAAGAAATATCCAAGAGGTACAAGCGTCAAAGCTTGGGGATGCCTAAGGCATCCCCTTCTTCATCAATAAAAAGCTCAGGTCTGTCTAGACACTTCGTTTTTATTGTTTCATGCACTGTTGTGTTGTTCTTGGAGCGTCTTAATTTTCATTTGCTGTGCTTAGTTTGTTTAGTTTGCTTGAATAAAGTAGTTTGGACCCCAGTTCTCGCTGTGTTGTTTCAAATAAGTCAATTGGTGTTGGAAAGGAGTAGAAAGTTCTTGCTAGGAAGTGCAAGAGGAGCTTGCATTGACTGTGACTTAGACTTTAGCATGACATTCTAGGTGTTTTTTTTGACCTTATGCTTGGTGATTATTGATGTATCATGTCTTGTGCCAAACAATTGGGATTGCTTAGTGTGCCTTGAAAGAATCATGTGTTGTTTTAGCATACAAAAGCATAGTATTGTGTTCTTCTCCTTTGATGTTTTGTTTGGGTTGACTTGGCACATGCTCACACCATGTTATGACTATGAACAAGTCACCATAGCCTATATGATCATTTAGTCCTTGACTTGTAGTGCCACTCTATGCTTTGATTAGTAATGTTTTGTCGATCTGCATGATTATGGCCATTAATGCTCTCTTAGTTGGTTGCTCCCAGTCTTTTGCTAGCCTCCACTTGTATGAGTAATCTCTACTCATGCTTCCAACTCCCAAGAAACCAAGTTATTCCAAAGTGTCCACTATAAATTCTTATGCATGGTGTGTTACACCATTCCAAGAATATTCTTGTTTTCAGCTATCTTCCAATTAAAAAGTATTTTGTTATGTAAAAACTTAGTGATTAAATCCCTCACAAACTTGATGGCACACTCTATATTCTTTGCCCCCAATAAACATGAACCATTGTGTCATCTATGTTGTATATGCTTCCACTTATACGTTGGAATTAGCAGAATCATGCTGTCATGGGGAACGTTTTCAACATTGCACTTATACTTTGTACACAGTTGATATCATGCTCTTTTGTTTATGGATGTCACCAGTGTGAAATAAAGAGGGAGCTTGTAAGTCCATGGAGTTATGTATTTTGTGTTAGAGAAACGCCTGGGCCGCTAGCCTAAGCCATGCCTAATCATGGTGGAAACTTGCAGCATCACCATAATGAGAATTATGTGAAGCATCCTCAATAAAAGGCTATGCACATAGTAAATAAAAAGATCGCTGAGATGCTCATTGTCTGCTTACCTTGTCATTTTGGTTATGGGATAGCTCATGTACCATGTGCAAGGGGTACCCCATTGGCGGTTCTCTATGATACGCATGTACTTACTATGACAAGAACTTACAGGTGACTGAAGTTGAGTAGCATGAGGTGTGGCCCTCGTATTCAAGGGCCTTGATATTGCCAACTTATACTTTGTCAAGCATATACTCCATAGTTTGTTCACTTTAACCTTAATCACTTCAAGATGCTTATGATAGGGGCAATGAGGCCTGGAAGCTAACAAGTACCATAATTTTTTGAAGGTCTTTTTGAAACTTGAAATCCCTGCTTCCCTTATGAAGGGCCTTTCTTCCACTATTATTTTGATTCTCCACCTTCTACCTTTAGGCACCATTAAGAGAGCATAGTTACCATTCTTAGTTCTATGTGTAGTGTCCCCAAAACTTATTGATTGATGCATATTGTGATATTGCTTGTTCTTGTGCTATTTGTATCTAGTCACTCTTATGAACTTTGAAGGTGTCCTATGCATCTATTTGCTACTCTATGAGGGACAAGCTGATTGCCACTATGCCATGTTTTCTGTATGTGAAACAAACAAACGTTTTTCAATGCATGTTATTCATGATCTTTGTTTGTAGCCTTTCATGTTGCATGCTTAGTTACTTTGTCTTATTGTTAGAACTCCATCTTTCATGCACATGTTTAGAGTTCTTTGATCCCAGCTTTCAATGTTTGCAAATGGTTTGATCTTGGTTTTGATGGTGCATGTCACCTCAAAAATCATTCTTTTATCACTTACCTACTCGAGGACGAGCGGGAGTTAAGCTTGGGGATGCTTGATACGTCGGAAACGTATCTATAATTTTTGATGTTCCATGCTTGTTTAGTATCTACTTTGCTTTTCTTTGTATACACTTTGAGGTGTTCTTATATGTTTTCTAGAACTAACCTATTAACAAGTTGCCACAGTGCCAGTTGCCTGTTTTCTTCTGTTTTTGGTTCCAAAAAGGCAGAAAATCAATATTCTCAGAATTGGACGGGTCAAAAGCCAAAGTCAATATTTTACCGTGGGCAACACAAAGCCAGAGTACGAGACGGAGGAGGGCCTCGAGGGGGCCACACCCCCTTGCCGTGCGGGTGGGCCCACCTCGCGCCTGGGGGGTGCATCCGCCTCAGGAACCCCCTCGGCCTCCCTCTTCGTCTATAAGAAGCCCCCGATGCATAAACCCTAGGCACCCGATCAAAACTCCACGAAACCGTCTATAGCCGCCACCACCATCGTCTCTAGATCGGGGGGATCTGAAGTTCTTCCTAGCACCCTGCTGGAGGGGAGATCATCCCGGAGGCCTTCTTCTCCGGTATGAAGAGTGAGTAGTTCCACCTTGGACTACAGGTCCATGTAGTAGCTAGATGGTTGTGTCTCCTCCTTGCGCTTTCATGTATAGATCTTGTGAGCTCTGTTCATGATCAAGATCTAATATATTTGTAATCATGCATGTTGTGTTTGCGGGGATCCGATGGATATTGAGATTACTATGTCAGATTGATTAATGGTTTTGTCTTATTGATTCTATCATGTCTGTGTTATTTGTGATATTGCATGCTCTCTGTTGTTAGCAACTATCTTGGTCAAGTAGTTTCTAGTGACTCCAAGAGGGGGTATTTATGCTTGATAGTGGGTTCATGCCTCTAGTTTCCAAGGGAAGTGACAGAAATCTCTTTGGTTTTAGATGTGTTGTGCTACTAGGGAGAAAACAACGGTCTCTTGTTCATGGAACAAGTGGATTGTTCACCTTACACACTTTGCTTAAAGTAGTTGTCTGTTGCTTGCAATGTAATACTCGAGGGGGTTCGGTTGATAACCTAAAGGTGGAGTTCTAGTCATAGATGCAGTTGGATGGCGGTCTATGTATATTGTTGTATTGCCCAATTGAATCTCATAGGATCTTTTTGTCTAGTATTGCATTGTTTTGCCTTGCTCAGTTCCTGTCAATTGCCCTATTGTAGTTTGTTTACCCTTCATGCCATGTTGTTTATCTAAGGAGAGCACCTCTAGTGAACTATGGACCCCGGTCCAATCTTTACCATTGATACATCTTCCACTGTTTACTTGCTGCAAACAACTCATCACCTTCCACACCATACAGTTAATCCTTTGTTATAGCAACTGGTGAGATTGACAACCTCACCGTTCGTTGGGGGCAAAGTCTTGAGTTTGTGTTGTGTAGGTTTCCACGTTGCTTGCAACAGTTGTGTGACGTTTCCTTCCTCCTACTGGTTCGATAACCTCGATTTCTTACTAAGGGAAGAGTTGCTGCTATGCTACATCACACCTTGCTCTTGGGGTTTCCCGACGAAGTGATCCTACATCAACCAAGCGCATCAAGTTGCTTTCTTCTATGAGTTGTGTAATGGTAAGTGTGATGCTTCTTGTCCGTATTCTTTTATCAACACTTCACTCCATAAACCTGTGGACATGTTTACTGAGCTCAGTTTTTGCTTGGGGACAAGCGAAGGTATAAGCTTGGGGGGAGTTGATACGTCCAATTTGCATCACCATTCTATATCATAATTTGCCTCTATTCATTGATATATTTCATATTAAGAGGTGTTACTTATGTCTTTTCATCTGTTTTTGCCTGTTGGATGATTCTTGGAGGATGAACTGTCGGAGTCAGGATTCTGATGGAAAAAGAGGTGTTTTGATGCAATTTCGCAAAGATCAGAAAAATACCAGAAAAACTACAGAAAAACCTATTTTCCTAGAAGACGAAGAATGCCAGAAGGGGAGGCGGAGATGGGCCACAGGGGGCCCATACCCCCAGGCGCAGGCCACCCCTAGGTCGCGCCTACATGGGGTGTGTCCCTGTTATCGCCATATTTTGGCCAAAGAAGGAGTTGGGCCGCAATCAAGATGGGCTTAGAAGATATGTATATGCAACGTGTTGTTGAATCGGCCTCGTGCGTTGATTTGGGCTAAATTGCCCGTGTATCTTATATTGTAATAGGTTCCGCTTCGATTTAGGTAAGAGATAGAGTTGTAGAGTTATTCCAAAGGTAGAAAGTCTCCGGACTATAAATATGTACCTAAGGTTATTGAGAAGAGGAGGACAATCACGTTCACAACAAACACAATCTCGGCGCATCGCCACCCCTTGTTTCTAGGGTTTTTCTCGGGTAAGTGCCATGCTGCCTAGATCGCATCTTGCGATCTAGGCAGTATCTACTTATGCGATTACTTGGTGTTACTCGTACTGAAGCCTTGTTGATGGCGAGTAACACTATTATCATAGATTTGTTTAGGCTAGCATCGGTACTTTTTGCTATGATCGTTTAGATATGCTGCCTCTAGTTATCTCGCCGCCTTTGCACCTTTTCCCGGGTGTAAGGGTGGCACTTTGCTTGATCTTTATTTAAGTCGATGTGATCTGTTATAGTTGTGCCTTGCTCTCCAAGGTTTAGTTTGATATCTACATGATCAGGCCTTGCAAACGGGTTGAACGATCCAGTAGTATGGAAGATATGGTTTACCAATCCAAGAGGAGTTGTTCCGGGAATTAACGTTACGTTGGTTTTTAGGCCTTCTCTAGGATTGGTTTTCTATTATCTTTTGTATTTACCAGGCTCAATTACGTGTAGGACGTTCCAATTATGTAGTGAAAACATTAAACTATCGTGGATCGATTTAACTTGTAACGATGAAGCAAAACCCCATGTTATCATAGATCTAATGCAGAACCATGGGTTAATTGGCTCTAGGAGCCGATTCACAGGGAAACCTGGGAGCCGGTCACGGCTCGAATTTTACGTATACTTGTTTACCATGCAGGAAACCAATCGAAGCAATCCTTCACCTTCCTGACCAGGTATAGGTCAGGTGGCACGCCCTCGAACCAGCCAGGGCGCGTGCCGGAGTTTTGCGGGCCGTTGCCCGAGGGACCAGGGCCCACTAGTAGTCTTGGGAGCCTCCCGGCTCTCCGTGTTGCCCGTCGCTGCTCGCCGGTGGGTTTTGGTAGGCAACACATTCTGGCACGCCCGGTGGGACATTCAACAACGTCTACATCAACATCCGACGCTACGATGGAGAACAGACCAGTCACGTACGATGAGCTGCCTGAGGAGCACAAGGCGAAGTATGATGACGTCAAAGCTCTCTTCGAAGCCGATCTCATCGGCTCTTTTGAGAGGACCCGTAAGCATGGCATCAGATGGAAAGGGTTCTCACCTGAAGGTGCTCTTGACGAGGTGGATCTCTCTGTTCCTTCAGAGGAGCGCACCAGAGCTCTGCGACAGGAAGTCAATTACATGGTGGCTCATTCTCTCCACCGCCATTCTGAGAGCCTGGTGAACGCTTTCGAGCGGATTGCAGTTCGCGTGGTTCAGGAGATCATGAAACATCAGTACTCTCCGTCGGGGCCTACTTTAGGGACTCACCAGGGAGAAAGACCGCTCCAGACCAGGCCACAACTGCCATTCACGCTTGCAGCTCCGGAGCCACCAGGGGCACCGGCGTACGTCGTCTACAAGATCGGAGGTGACCCTGGCGATTGCCAATTCCTGTGTGAACCACCTAAAGAAATCCCACATGGATATGTGTGCACCTACGTGCCAGACTGCAACAGCTGGACGCACACGAACCAGATTGCGACCGCAGGAATCGCTGGGGCAGGAGTTTCTAGAGCAGGGGCTTCGGGAGCAGGTGTTTCTGGAACAGGAATCTCTGGGATGGACGCTGATAAACAGGCATGGCTAGCCAAGTATGCCACTGGAACGAGTCATGAGAATCTAGCCCCTGCAGCCCAAACGGTGGAGCAAATCCGTACCATCTTGAGAGACCAGTTCGGCTTCGTGCCGAAGAGAAGGACAATCGGCTATTCAAAGCCGTACCCCAACGAGTTTGACCTGATTCCGCTGCCACCCAAGTATCGGCTCCCTGAGTTCTCGAGGTTCAGCGGGTCAGAAGGGTCGAGCTCGATCGAGCACGTGAGCCGATACCTGGCACAGTTAGGCATGATTTCAGCATCGGATCAGTTGCGCGTGAGGTTCTTTGCGCAATCTCTGACAGGACCAGCTTTTGGGTGGTACACCTCGCTGCCACCTGATTCGATCCAGACCTGGAAGCAGCTGGAAGAGCAGTTCCACATTCAGTATCATTCAGAGGCTACCGAGGCTGGCATTGCAGACCTGGCACAGGTACGGCAAAAGCGGGGAGAAACGGTAGCCGAGTACATCCAGCGCTTCAGGACTGTAAAGAACCGATGTTACTCAGCTCGGTTAACTGAAAAGGAAGCAGTCGAACTGGCAACGTTGGGTCTCTCAGCACCTATCAAGGATCTGGCTTTCCAAGTAGAGTACAACTCGTTGGCGCACATGGCCCAGAAGCTGATGATGTATGAACAGCGCCACCCTGAGTTGTACCAAGACAAGTTCAAACGTCCGATAGGCCTGGTCGATACAGAAGAAGAAGATCCTACGCAAGATCAGGAGGTGGCCGTAGCTGAATGGGCTCGGGGGGCAGATCCTGTATCCTGCAAATGGGTGAAACAGCAAGGGCCTGCAAAAGGGTTCGACTTCGACGTGAGCAAAGCTGAGCAGATATTCGATTTACTGCTGAAAGAAAAGCAGCTGAAGTTACCCGAAGGCCACAAAATCCCTACGGCTCAAGAGATGAACGGAAGACCATACTGCAAGTGGCATCACTCGTTCACCCACACCACCAATGACTGCAAAGAGCTACGTCGCCAGATCCAAACGGCGATAGAGCAGGGCCGTCTGATCCTTGGGCAGTTCGCCATGAAAGTAGACACAAACCCATTTCCCGGCGTCAACATGGTAGAACACAGCCAGTCCACAAGGCGTCAGTTGGATTTCTCGTTCGATGTTAATATGGCAGGACCTGTGTACCACCGTGGCGCATATAAGGAGGAAGACGGTCGCTCTCGGGGCAAAGAAAGAGAGGAGGCTGGTCCACGCGACCGGCCCAGCTACAATGACAGGCGGTATTTGACCGAGGAACAGGTGAGGAGCGTGCGATATCAGAAGCCACATTCCACGCACCTCCTTAACAAGTATGAGCGCCAGTATGACCGACGTCGCCGGCGCGATGGAAACGATGAAGGATATGAGCACCTCGCTAGGGGACCGCCAAAAGAAAAGGAAGGCGTGGACAAACATTGGGACTGCCCTTTCTTCAAGTATTGCTGGGACGCGGGAATGAGCCGATTGCCTACAATCGATAACTGCCCGGAATGTGGACAGCAGAAGGAGGACACGGGGCCAGTGTCAGTGTTCAAGCGTCTGGGGCCTCTCCCACCTCAGAGCCGATACAGGGAGTCCGTTCGAGCAAAAGATCTCGAGAAGCCAATGAATGACAAAGAAGAAGACAGATATCACCGTCCAAGATGGTGTCCCGACGGACTCAGACACACCCAAAAGCGTAGAGTGCAGCGGCTGCGTAACTTGGAGGAAGCCGAAGCGCAGTATCTCCACGCTTTAAAGAAAGCACGGCCCGATCTGGCCGTTAAGATTCGGCAGACTTTGGAAACGGAAGATCGCCCGAAAAGTAAAGAGTGGCGTCCCAAACCGGTAAAAGCCGATGCAAAGACATCGGCTGGCACAAACATGGTATTCATCCTTCCGTCAGAGTTCTGCGCGCCAAGAAACAACGAGCTACCAGTGGCACAGTTTGACTGCGGCCCACGGCCGGTTATCTTTGAGAAGCCACGTGAGAAGGGCTACAAACATCTGAAAGCCCTGTACCTGCGAGGTTACATCAATGGGCAGCCTGTCAGCAAGATGTTGGTGGACACCGGAGCGGCAGTCAATATAATGCCGTACTCCATGCTACGGCGTTTGGGACGCTCCACTGCAGATCTGATCAAAACCAACGTCACGTTAAGCGACTTCAACGGCCAAACTTCAGAAACGCAAGGCGTCCTGAACGTGGATCTGACCGTGGGCAGAAAAACCATCCCTACGTCATTCTTCGTCGTGGACAGCAAAAGCACCTACGCTGTCTTGCTAGGGAGAGATTGGATTCATGCTAACTGCTGCATTCCATCCACGATGCACCAGTGCCTAATACAGTGGGATGGAGATGAGGTGGAGGTCATTCATGCAGATGATTCTATCGAGATCTCCATAGCTGGCATGAACATCTGGGAAGCAGAAGACCAAGAGCCGATCTCTGGAATCAGTCTAGACGGCTGCGAGCGCATTGAAGCTACAAAAAACGGGGTGAGGCTGGTCTTATCCACTGGCCTGACAGAGTAGCAAAGTCCACGATCATACGTGGTACGGCCGATCCCTGCGATCGGCCACAAAAAACAAAAAGCAGCAATCTCACGACAAGCAGATCATGTAGTCGTAGCAGGGAGATTCCCTGCCATTGTAAAACACAACTAAGGTGTAAACCGTCCTTGACTAATGCGATCAAAAAGGGGGCCGATTCAGGCAATCGGCCCAAATTATTTTTGTTATCCTCACCCTCTGTTTGCCCCGTGTTTAGCATCAATTTAACAGGTGACGGAAAGCTAGGGTATGGGTTTACATCCGCTGATGAGCTAGAGGAGATTGACATCGGTCCTGGGGATAAGCCAAGACCAACATTTATCAGCAAGAAGTTGGATCCGAATCTGCGGGGTCCGATGATAGCTTTGTTGAAAGAATATCCAGATTGCTTTGCCTGGGATTATACAGAGATGCCTGGGCTAGACAGGAGCATCATCGAGCATCGACTCCCACTTAAAAAAGGATTTCGGCCATTCCAGCAGCGAGCACGACAGATGAAGGCCGAAATTTTGAAAGAAGTCAAGAAGGAGATCGAGAAAATGTTGGCAGCCGATTTAATCAGGCCATGCAGGTATGCTGAGTGGATTTCTAGCATCGTACTTGTAGAGAAAAAGGATGGCCGCTGGCGTGTTGCCATAGATTTTCGGGATCTCAATAGAGCTACTCCGAAGGATGAATATCCGATGCCAGTAGCAGAGATGTTAGTCAACACAGCTGCTGGTCATAAAATCTTGAGCTTCATGGATGGCAATGCCGGTTACAACCAAATTTTTATGGCTCCGGAAGATATACACAAGACTGCATTCAGAGTCCCAGGTTCGGTGGGATTGTTTGAATATGTAGTCATGACGTTTGGACTGAAGAACGCCGGCGCCACGTACCAAAGAGCCATGAATTACATCTTCCATGATCTGATCGGCAAGCTGGTGGAAATTTATATCGACGACGTGGTGGTCAAGTCAGCTTCAGTAGAAGGACACTTGGGCAATCTGCAGCGCGTCCTGGACCGCACAAGAAAATTCGGCCTACGGATGAATCCAAAGAAGTGTGCCTTCGGTGTAACGGCCGGTCAGTTCTTGGGGTTCTTGGTCCATGAACACGGAATTGAGATCGTCCTGAAAAGTCAGGAGGCAGTGCGAACAATGAAGCCACCTACCACGAAGAAAGAACTGTAGTCTCTCATCGGCAAGATCAACTTCGTCAGAAGGTTCATCTCCAATCTATCAGGAAGAATAGAGCCATTCATGGGACTGGTGAAGATTAAATCTGACGAGGAATTCAGCTGGGGGGCAGAACAACAAAGGGCCTTCGACGAGATCAAAGAATATCTGACGAAGCCGCTAGTATTGGTTCCGCCCCAGCCGGATAGGCCATTCTACATTTACTTATCAGTAGCTGACACGTCCATCGCCTCAGTGGTGGTGCAAGTTTATGATGGGCTGGAGCGAGTGGTATTTTACATCAGCAGAAGGATGCTGGATGCAGAGACGAGGTACCCTGAGATCGACAAGTTGTGCATCTGCCTGTTTTTCACCTGCACCAAGCTGCGCCACATTTTGCTATCAGCGGAGATTGTCATCATATGCAAATCAGATGTCATAAAACACATGCTGTTGGCTCCTATGTTGAAAGGCCGATTGGGCAAATGGATGTTTGCATTATCAGAGTTTGACATCCGGTATCACCCCGCGAAAGCAGTTAAGGGACAGGCATTGGCCGACCTTATCGCTGAAAGGATCAACACTAATATAGCAGCACTATCTATACGAGCGTGGGCTATGTTTTTCGATGGATCGGTCTGTGACGATGGGTGCGGCATCGGCGTGCTACTCGTGTCGCCCCGGGGGGCAACATTTTCCTTCTCCATCAGGTTATCCGCCCCTCGCACCAACAACGTCGCTGAGTATGAGGCGATACGCAAGGGAATGGACTTGCTCATCGAAGCTGGAGCAGAAGCAGTAGAAATTTTTGGAGACTCCAAGTTGGTGATTTCTCAGCTCACGGAGGAATACAAGTGTGAGAGCGAGTCGCTCTTCCCTTTATGGCTGCAATGCCGTGAGCTGATGGCACAGTTCCGGTACATAAACTTCACCTGGATACCGCGATTGCAGAATACCGAGGCGAATGATCTTGCACAAATGGCTTCAGGCTACAAGGACGTAGCAGAGGGAGCCGATGTTCAGGTACAGTTCCTGGACGCAGACGACTGGAGAGCCGATATCTTCAATTACTTGAAGGATTCGGCTCGGGGGGCACCTAAACGGATAAGGTACAAGGCCATGAAGTATGTGCTCATTGGGGACGACATGTTTTACAGGACTCTGGAAGGGTTATTGCTCAAATGTCTGGGTACAGCCGAGGCCAATCGGCTCCTACACGAGGTACACGAAGGCGCCTGTGGAACTCACGAATCGGCTCACAAGATGAAGTGGTTGATCAGGCGATCAGGGTTTATTGGCCTACCATGCTGGAGGACTGTTTTAAGTACTACAAAGGGTGTCAAGCATGTCAGAGATTTGGAAAAATTCAGATGGTACCCGCGTCAGCGATGAACCCCATCGTCAAGCCTTGGCCATTCCGAGGTTGGGGCATGGATATGATTGGCAAGATCAATCCTCCGTCAAGCAAAGGCCACATGTGGATTTTGGCCATTACGGATTATTTCACTAAATGGGTGGAAGCCGTCCCTATGAAGTCAGTAAGCTCGAAGGATGTTGTCGATTTTGTGAAAGAACACGTCATTCATAGGTTCGGGATTCCCCAGACTATCACGACCGATGGAGGTTCTGTCTTCACTTCTCACGAGTTCAGAAAGTTCTGTGAGGACACAGGGATTAAGCTGATTCGATCATCTCCATACTATGCTCAAGCAAATGGGCAAGCTGAAGCGTCCAACCAGAGCCTTATCAAGCTGATCAAGAGGAAAATCGATGAGCACCCTAGGCGTTGGCACGAGGTTTTGTCAGAGGCTTTATGGGCTTACCGCATGTCATGTCATGGAGCGATAAAAACCTCGCCATACCATCTAGTCTATGGACAAGAAGCCGTATTGCCCTGGGAAATTACGGCTGGATCAAGACGTGTCACTTTTCAGAACGATCTAACGACTGAAGAATATGCGGCCCTGATGAGTGACAATGTTGAGGATCTGACTGAGCTTAGGCTATGGTCGCTTGAGAAAATCAAAGAAAACAAGGCCAAGGTAGCTCGTGCATATAACAAGAAGGTGAGACCGAAGGAGTTCCACGTTGGCGATTTGGTATGGGAAGCTGTATTGCCATTGGGAACTAAGGATGCAGCATATGGTAAATGGTCTCCGAATTGGCACGGGCCATACAGGGTCGATCAAGTTTTGAGGGGGAACGCGTACATGCTGGAGGAGCTGGATGGCGTGAAATTCCCAGTGGCTGTCAACGGTCAGCATCTCAAGAAATATTTCCCAAGCATGTGGGATGATGGACAGTGAGATATGGGGGCCGATACATGAAATCGGCCAATAAAAAGATACAGCCGATGCACAGCCATCGACTCTAGAGGTTCAGACTGTTACAAGCAGGTACCAGTTTACATAAACGAGCTACTGAAGAAATGCCTCGAAGGCGTGAAGGGCGTCAGTACGGACACGGTCCACCTCAGCGATCTCGACTTCGTCATCTTCGTCCTTGCCCGTCACTAGCTACTTGTTCAGGGCACGTATCTCTGCCAGATCAGTCTTCAGTTGACCTCTGAGGCCTTCTGCTTCGTCGTGGGAGCGGGCGATGGATGCTTCCTTGTCACGAATGAGCTGTTTAGTCGCCCGGACCTTTTCTTCAAGATCTTCCAACTCCTTTTTTAAGGAGGCGAGCTCGGCGGTACTGGCAGAGGTGTCAGTTTTGGCATCCAGAGACGCCTTTTTCTCGTTGAGCTGCTGACATCTGTCTGCAATATTGGCCTTCAGCGGAAGTTGGGCACGACGCAGGTTGATCCTTTCACGAGCTAGCTTCACCCTTGACCCGTAGAAAGACAGAGTTACAACGGGCCAAAGCTTCACCTGCAATGCTACTGGGAGTTGGTCTTTTATTTCAGCAAGAACGCTCTTCACCTCCTCAGAACCCTCGATAAGCTCTTCGATCGGGGAAGATAGCAAGGCTCTAAGACGCTGGAATTGAGGTAGAACAGCCCTGGATTGTGGTTCATCGGTGGCGACAGAGGGAGTTGGCTCGATGGATTCAGGGTCGAACGTCAGCAAGCCTGAAATATCACAACTCTGACAGCCCGAAAGTATGTCAGTATGTGTCCAACATGGAAGGATTAGCCGAAAGAAGCTAACATACCTCTCCTAAGATCGAGGGGATTGCAGATGACGAGGCAATCGGCTTAGGTGTAGCTGCTGGAGGCTTGGCCAAAGGGGTAGCCGTTTCATCTGCACCTTCGGGGATTGCTGAATCCGGCTCGGTTAGGGGCATCGGCACTGCCCCAGCCTTCCCACTAGAGACGTCAGTCGTCTGCATTGAAGGTGTTTAGCCGATGTAAGTGATGATGAATCGGCAGATAAGAAGGAATTAAGTGGTAAGAGCATGAAGGGTGATGATTTTCGAAACCTCCTGGCTCGACGAAGAAGTTTGCGGTCCTTTGCGAGCTCTCTTGGGACCCACGGCTGGCCCCGCCTCGACTGATGCTCGGGGGGCAGCAGGTTCAGGAACGGGCCTTTTCCTGGGAGCTGATGGTGGCACATCTGGCTGGTTTGGTGTGGCAGTCCTCTCAGAGTCTGTTGGGCTCGATTCTCCTTGATCAGGTTGTGTGTCCCCGTGGGAGGTGTCTTCGACGGAAGCCTGCAAGAGAAGGAAAGCTATTAAACACGAGCATGTCTGCAAGGATGAAAGAATGAGAAGGATCGACCAAGACATGGATCAGCCTACATGCGAGCTTTCTGGAGAGGGGCTCCGGCGTCTCAAGGTCTTCCTGGCAGCTACATTCCTCACCATCGTTCTTGTCTTAGTTGGAACTCGAGGAGCAGCTGATTGTGAAGTTACTAGTTTCTTAGAAGCCGATTGTGGTGTGATCGGCTGTTTCTGCATCATGACCTTTTTCAGAGGTGGCGAGTTTTTGTAGAAGAGGACCACAGGAGCTGGCGGAAAGAACTCAAAGGGAGAGCCATCACTGTGCGTAGGTTCAGGGCCATCTTGTTGCTGCAAAGAGAAAGAGTGGGTTAGTAAAAGAGTTATTTGCAAGCTGCATCAAGAAAATTTACAAGTAGTGGTACCTGTTCCACGGGGATGTCATAGTCAGCGTCGAGCTGTTTCAGCAATGGTCCCAGAGCTCTTCTAAAGGCGTGAGTCTTCCACATCGACCACCAATCTTCGAAGCCATCGGTGGATGAGGCGAAGGTGAGGTCGTTGGGAATTGGGATGGTCAGAGCATCAAAGAAGGAGTAACACCTTTGACTGGTGAGAGGATCAGGCAGGTCGGCTCTGCTCTCTGTCAGGTGATGAAGAAAGAGATGGGGAGGTACTTGTCCAAGGCCAAATTGCCGAGCCACTATGACCGGCTGGTAGAATTCATACCCAGGCTTGATGATTCTGTTGGATGTACTCATGCCAACTGGAAGGAAACATGGACGGATCACAATGGAAAAGAGTTGCCGAGTGCTGGTGTCATCGGCAAAGTTGTCTAGCCTGAAGGAGATGGGATTCTCAAAATGTTCCGATTCTTCCATGTAAGGGAAGAAGGTAGGATTATCCAGGCCTTGGAAGAAAATACTGAACCACTTGGAAGCTTCCTGAGGGGACAGTTTACTACCTGGCAGCCTATACAAAGCTTGGCCATAACTGGTGCATCTGATCTGCCTTCCTTTGACATCTGGAAAGGTGCAACTCGCCAAAAGGGGGAAGTTTGGGATGTGGTTTTGGAAATACAGCTGAGCCCATAACTGGATGAACCACCAAGGACCACCTGTTTTGACTGCTATACCAGAGAACAGCTTGACAGACATCAACTGGAGATATCGGTAGACCTCTCCAAGGAACAGTTTGCCGATGCCAAGTTGAGTGCCTTTAGCAAGTTCATAGGCCAGGGAGAGATAATTCTTGGTTGGAGCAAGGGAAGGGCCACAGAATATGAAATGCTCTAGCCAGAGGTTGAGGAAAGCCGTGTGTTCTTTCTCGGTGACAGGACCTCTAGTTTTCATGCGGCTTTGAATATATGCGCCCCAGTTCGTGCATTCTGTTTTGGAAGACAGTTTGTAGGGGACTTTGGTCAGTTTAAAAGCAGAAGGGCTGGGTGATGTAACATCCAGACCAGTAATCATCACCACGTCTAACAGGGTTGGTGACATAGGGCCATGACCGAACATGAAGCAATTCAGAGCGTCAGACCAGAAGTAGCCGATGGTTTTGAGAAGATTCTCATGTTTATCAAGAGGAGACAATGACAAATGCAAGGCATCGGCTATTCCCGTGGTTTCCCATTGGGATTGGTAAGCTCTAGCTACCCTGCTGAACCAAGTGACCCAATGATCAGGAGGATTAGGCCAGGCTCGCAAGCAGTCGGCCCAAGAGTTTAAATCTAGGTCTTGGCTTACGAAGGGGATTCGGTTTGCTTCGCAAGAAATCAGATGGGCCGGACTAGATGCTGTACGAGGGCCAAGGCAGAGAGAATTTGGGAGAGAAGGATGTGGCAGCAGGATGTCTGAAACCTAGAAAATTTAATAATGGAATAAGGCATTAATTCAGGTGTTCGCCATTAAGTCTAGCATCGCGTTCAGATTGCGGGGAGTAGGCATACCTTCAGACCGGAGACCTCTGGTTTGGTGTTGGATGATTTCGCCATCTAGTTTGCCGGCGGAGATGGATCTGTGCAGTTGAGGATCGAGGGGTCTTGTCGCTGTGAGCTCGATTTGGTTGATGAGCAATTGGAGATCTGGGTCGCCCTTTTTGAAGAGGGTCGCAGGTTACCGTTTGAAACTGGAAAGTGGCCGCTCAGATTTGTCTAAGTATGCGACCGAACTTGACTTTGTCAACGTTTTTGGGAAAGCCGATGTTGTACCATCGGCTCTTTGGGCTGTGACTTGGTTGACTGTATGAGCGCAGCAGGGTAAAAGCCGATGCGTTGCTATCGGCTTCTGGAACATCGACCTATGTGACTATCGGCGAAATTGGGTCGGAAAAGCAATCTTCGAGTTGGAAAAGCAATCTTCGTTCATTCAAAAGACGATTATTTACAGTGGAGCTGATTGCTTACAAAAGGAGCCGATTGCTTACAGAAGGAAATCTACTACTGCTAATTCCTAATCTAGAGACCGAGGTCGTCGCCGCTGTCTTCGCCGTCGTCTTGTTCGCCGTCATCAGCGCTGCTGCCGGCGTCGTCTTCGCTGCTGCTGCTGAAGATGCCAGCGGGGGCCTCCTCGTCCTCGTCGTCGTCTTCGGTGTCCTCGCTGGTCCCGGCGCGGAAGCGCTTCACCGGTGGATACTCATCGGAGGAGGTGTCCTCCTCCGACTCCTCCTTCTCGTCGGAGGATTCGACGTCGTCCCAGGACCAGGCGTCGTCGCTGCTCTCCGCCTCCAGTTCCCCATCGGCAAGGAATTGCAGGCCCTCCTCGCCATCGGTCAAGGACTCGTCGTCCTCGGACCAGGTGGCGAAATCCCAATCCCTCTCGTCCCACCATTGTGGGGCGAGAGTGTTGTACGCCGCCGTCGGCGGGTGCTCTGGCGTCGGCTCCCGGTCGCTCATCGTGTTGGAGGCTTGGGAGGACAAGCCAGAGGAAGAAGAGGAGGCCATGGCGGAGAAAGAGGGTTTTTTCGGCGGAGGAAGAGGGTTTCTTGGCTGCTGGAGGAAGATGGGGCTGCAAACTGCTAAGATGAATATAAATAAGGGGAATAGTATGAAGTGGTTCAATGCTATAGCGGTTTCCCAGAATGTGCTGCCAAAATTGTCAAATCATGCACTGCGGAGAAGTGGAGAAGACAGGGCATCATGATGAGGGGGTGGCGTGACGATTCTGTTCTGCAACGCATTCTGGCAACGCGTAACCCGATACAGAAAAAAAGAGGAGAAGGAAAAAACGGAGTGGTTTTGGAATTATTATTGCCAAAACCAGGGGGGCATGTGTTATCGCCATATTTTGGCCAAAGAAGGAGTTGGGCCGCAATCAAGATGGGCTTAGAAGATACGTATATGCAACGTGTTGTTGAATCGGCCTCGTGCGTTGATTTGGGCTAAATTGCCCGTGTATCTTATATTGTAATAGGTTCCGCTTCGATTTAGGTAAGAGATAGAGTTGTAGAGTTATTCCAAAGGTAGAAAGTCTCCGGACTATAAATATGTACCTAAGGTTATTGAGAAGAGGAGGACAATCACGTTCACAACAAACACAATCTCGGCGCATCGCCACCCCTTGTTTCTAGGGTTTTTCTCGGGTAAGTGCCATGCTGCCTAGATCGCATCTTGCGATCTAGGCAGTATCTACTTATGCGATTACTTGGTGTTACTCGTACTGAAGCCTTGTTGATGGCGAGTAACACTATTATCATATATTTGTTTAGGATAGCATCGGTACTTTTTGCTATGATCGTTTAGATATGCTGCCTCTAGTTATCTCGCCGCCTTTGCACCTTTTCCCGGGTGTAAGGGTGGCACTTTGCTTGATCTTTATTTAAGTCGATGTGATCTGTTATAGTTGTGCCTTGCTCTCCAAGGTTTAGTTTGATATCTACATGATCAGGCCTTGCAAACGGGTTGAACGATCCAGTAGTATGGAAGATATGGTTTACCAATCCAAGAGGAGTTATTCCGGGAATTAACGTTACGTTGGTTTTTAGGCCTTCTCTAGGATTGGTTTTCTATTATCTTTTGTATTTACCAGGCTCATTTACGTGTAGGACGTTCCAATTATGTAGTGAAAACATTAAACTATCGTGGATCGATTTAACTTGTAACGATGAAGCAAAACCCCATGTTATCATAGATCTAATGCAGAACCATGGGTTAATTGGCTCTAGGAGCCGATTCACAGGGAAACCTGGGAGCCGGTCACGGCTCGAATTTTACGTATACTTGTTTACCATGCAGGAAACCAATCGAAGCAATCCTTCACCTTCCTGACCAGGTATAGGTCAGGTGGCACGCCCTCGAACCAGCCAGGGCGCGTGCCGGAGTTTTGCGGGCCGTTGCCCGAGGGACCAGGGCCCACTAGTAGTCTTGGGAGCCTCCCGGCTCTCCGTGTTGCCCGTCGCTGCTCGCCGGTGGGTTTTGGTAGGCAACACATTCTGGCACGCCCGGTGGGACATTCAACAACGTCTACATCAACATCCGACGCTACGATGGAGAACAGACCAGTCACGTACGATGAGCTGCCTGAGGAGCACAAGGCGAAGTATGATGACGTCAAAGCTCTCTTCGAAGCCGATCTCATCGGCTCTTTTGAGAGGACCCGTAAGCATGGCATCAGATGGAAAGGGTTCTCACCTGAAGGTGCTCTTGACGAGGTGGATCTCTCTGTTCCTTCAGAGGAGCGCACCAGAGCTCTGCGACAGGAAGTCAATTACATGGTGGCTCATTCTCTCCACCGCCATTCTGAGAGCCTGGTGAACGCTTTCGAGCGGATTGCAGTTCGCGTGGTTCAGGAGATCATGAAACATCAGTACTCTCCGTCGGGGCCTACTTTAGGGACTCACCAGGGAGAAAGACCGCTCCAGACCAGGCCACAACTGCCATTCACGCTTGCAGCTCCGGAGCCACCAGGGGCACCGGCGTACGTCGTCTACAAGATCGGAGGTGACCCTGGCGATTGCCAATTCCTGTGTGAACCACCTAAAGAAATCCCACATGGATATGTGTGCACCTACGTGCCAGACTGCAACAGCTGGACGCACACGAACCAGATTGCGACCGCAGGAATCGCTGGGGCAGGAGTTTCTAGAGCAGGGGCTTCGGGAGCAGGTGTTTCTGGAACAGGAATCTCTGGGATGGACGCTGATAAACAGGCATGGCTAGCCAAGTATGCCACTGGAACGAGTCATGAGAATCTAGCCCCTGCAGCCCAAACGGTGGAGCAAATCTGTACCATCTTGAGAGACCAGTTCGGCTTCGTGCCGAAGAGAAGGACAATCGGCTATTCAAAGCCGTACCCCAACGAGTTTGACCTGATTCCGCTGCCACCCAAGTATCGGCTCCCTGAGTTCTCGAGGTTCAGCGGGTCAGAAGGGTCGAGCTCGATCGAGCACGTGAGCCGATACCTGGCACAGTTAGGCATGATTTCAGCATCGGATCAGTTGCGCGTGAGGTTCTTTGCGCAATCTCTGACAGGACCAGCTTTTGGGTGGTACACCTCGCTGCCACCTGATTCGATCCAGACCTGGAAGCAGCTGGAAGAGCAGTTCCACATTCAGTATCATTCAGAGGCTACCGAGGCTGGCATTGCAGACCTGGCACAGGTACGGCAAAAGCGGGGAGAAACGGTAGCCGAGTACATCCAGCGCTTCAGGACTGTAAAGAACCGATGTTACTCAGCTCGGTTAACTGAAAAGGAAGCAGTCGAACTGGCAGCGTTGGGTCTCTCAGCACCTATCAAGGATCTGGCTTTCCAAGTAGAGTACAACTCGTTGGCGCACATGGCCCAGAAGCTGATGATGTATGAACAGCGCCACCCTGAGTTGTACCAAGACAAGTTCAAACGTCCGATAGGCCTGGTCGATACAGAAGAAGAAGATCCTACGCAAGATCAGGAGGTGGCCGTAGCTGAATGGGCTCGGGGGGCAGATCCTGTATCCTGCAAATGGGTGAAACAGCAAGGGCCTGCAAAAGGGTTCGACTTCGACGTGAGCAAAGCTGAGCAGATATTCGATTTACTGCTGAAAGAAAAGCAGCTGAAGTTACCCGAAGGCCACAAAATCCCTACGGCTCAAGAGATGAACGGAAGACCATACTGCAAGTGGCATCACTCGTTCACCCACACCACCAATGACTGCAAAGAGCTACGTCGCCAGATCCAAACGGCGATAGAGCAGGGCCGTCTGATCCTTGGGCAGTTCGCCATGAAAGTAGACACAAACCCATTTCCCGGCGTCAACATGGTAGAACACAGCCAGTCCACAAGGCGTCAGTTGGATTTCTCGTTCGATGTTAATATGGCAGGACCTGTGTACCACCGTGGCGCATATAAGGAGGAAGACGGTCGCTCTCGGGGCAAAGAAAGAGAGGAGGCTGGTCCACGCGACCGGCCCAGCTACAATGACAGGCGGTATTTGACCGAGGAACAGGTGAGGAGCGTGCGATATCAGAAGCCACATTCCACGCACCTCCTTAACAAGTATGAGCGCCAGTATGACCGACGTCGCCGGCGCGATGGAAACGATGAAGGATATGAGCACCTCGCTAGGGGACCGCCAAAAGAAAAGGAAGGCGTGGACAAACATTGGGACTGCCCTTTCTTCAAGTATTGCTGGGACGCGGGAATGAGCCGATTGCCTACAATCGATAACTGCCCGGAATGTGGACAGCAGAAGGAGGACACGGGGCCAGTGTCAGTGTTCAAGCGTCTGGGGCCTCTCCCACCTCAGAGCCGATACAGGGAGTCCGTTCGAGCAAAAGATCTCGAGAAGCCAATGAATGACAAAGAAGAAGACAGATATCACCGTCCAAGATGGTGTCCCGACGGACTCAGACACACCCAAAAGCGTAGAGTGCAGCGGCTGCGTAACTTGGAGGAAGCCGAAGCGCAGTATCTCCACGCTTTAAAGAAAGCACGGCCCGATCTGGCCGTTAAGATTCGGCAGACTTTGGAAACGGAAGATCGCCCGAAAAGTAAAGAGTGGCGTCCCAAACCGGTAAAAGCCGATGCAAAGACATCGGCTGGCACAAACATGGTATTCATCCTTCCGTCAGAGTTCTGCGCGCCAAGAAACAACGAGCTACCAGTGGCACAGTTTGACTGCGGCCCACGGCCGGTTATCTTTGAGAAGCCACGTGAGAAGGGCTACAAACATCTGAAAGCCCTGTACCTGCGAGGTTACATCAATGGGCAGCCTGTCAGCAAGATGTTGGTGGACACCGGAGCGGCAGTCAATATAATGCCGTACTCCATGCTACGGCGTTTGGGACGCTCCACTGCAGATCTGATCAAAACCAACGTCACGTTAAGCGACTTCAACGGCCAAACTTCAGAAACGCAAGGCGTCCTGAACGTGGATCTGACCGTGGGCAGAAAAACCATCCCTACGTCATTCTTCGTCGTGGACAGCAAAAGCACCTACGCTGTCTTGCTAGGGAGAGATTGGATTCATGCTAACTGCTGCATTCCATCCATGATGCACCAGTGCCTAATACAGTGGGATGGAGATGAGGTGGAGGTCATTCATGCAGATGATTCTATCGAGATCTCCATAGCTGGCATGAACATCTGGGAAGTAGAAGACCAAGAGCCGATCTCTGGAATCAGTCTAGACGGCTGCGAGCGCATTGAAGCTACAAAAAACGGGGTGAGGCTGGTCTTATCCACTGGCCTGACAGAGTAGCAAAGTCCACGATCATACGTGGTACGGCCGATCCCTGCGATCGGCCACAAAAAACAAAAAGCAGCAATCTCACGACAAGCAGATCATGTAGTCGTAGCAGGGAGATTCCCTGCCATTGTAAAACACAACTAAGGTGTAAACCGTCCTTGACTAATGCGATCAAAAAGGGGGCCGATTCAGGCAATCGGCCCAAATTATTTTTGTTATCCTCACCCTCTGTTTGCCCCGTGTTTAGCATCAATTTAACAGGTGACGGAAAGCTAGGGTATGGGTTTACATCCGCTGATGAGCTAGAGGAGATTGACATCGGTCCTGGGGATAAGCCAAGACCAACATTTATCAGCAAGAAGTTGGATCCGAATCTGCGGGGTCCGATGATAGCTTTGTTGAAAGAATATCCAGATTGCTTTGCCTGGGATTATACAGAGATGCCTGGGCTAGACAGGAGCATCATCGAGCATCGACTCCCACTTAGTAGCCGCCACCACCACCATCTCTAGATCGGGGGGATCTGAAGTTCTTCCTAGCACCCTGCTGGAGGGGAGATCATCCCGGAGGCCTTCTTCTCCGGTATGAAGAGTGAGTAGTTCCACCTTGGACTACAGGTCCATGTAGTAGCTAGATGGTTGTGTCTCCTCCTTGCGCTTTCATGTATAGATCTTGTGAGCTCTGTTCATGATCAAGATCTAATATATTTGTAATCATGCATGTTGTGTTTGCGGGGATCCGATGGATATTGAGATTACTATGTCAGATTGATTAATGGTTTTGTCTTATTGATTCTATCATGTCTGCGTTATTTGTGATATTGCATGCTCTCTGTTGTTAGCAACTATCTTGGTCAAGTAGTTTCTAGTGACTCCAAGAGGGGGTATTTATGCTTGATAGTGGGTTCATGCCTCTAGTTTCCAAGGGAAGTGACAGAAATCTCTTTGGTTTTAGATGTGTTGTGCTACTAGGGAGAAAACAACGGTCTCTTGTTCATGGAACAAGTGGATTGTTCACCTTACACACTTTGCTTAAAGTAGTTGTCTGTTGCTTGCAATGTAATACTCGAGGGGGTTCGGTTGATAACCTAAAGGTGGAGTTCTAGTCATAGATGCAGTTGGATGGCGGTCTATGTATATTGTTGTATTGCCCAATTGAATCTCATAGGATCTTTTTGTCTAGTATTGCATTGTTTTGCCTTGCTCAGTTCCTGTCAATTGCCCTATTGTAGTTTGTTTACCCTTCATGCCATGTTGTTTATCTAAGGAGAGCACCTCTAGTGAACTATGGACCCCGGTCCAATCTTTACCATTGATACATCTTCCACTGTTTACTTGCTGCAAACAACTCATCACCTTCCACACCATACAGTTAATCCTTTGTTATAGCAACTGGTGAGATTGACAACCTCACCGTTCGTTGGGGGCAAAGTCTTGAGTTTGTGTTGTGTAGGTTTCCACGTTGCTTGCAACAGTTGTGTGACGTTTCCTTCCTCCTACTGGTTCGATAACCTCGATTTCTTACTAAGGGAAGAGTTGCTGCTATGCTACATCACACCTTGCTCTTGGGGTTTCCCGACGAAGTGATCCTACATCAACCAAGCGCATCAAGTTGCTTTCTTCTATGAGTTGTGTAATGGTAAGTGTGATGCTTCTTGTCCGTATTCTTTTATCAACACTTCACTCCATAAACCTGTGGACATGTTTACTGAGCTCAGTTTTTGCTTGGGGACAAGCGAAGGTATAAGCTTGGGGGGAGTTGATACGTCCAATTTGCATCACCATTCTATATCATAATTTGCCTCTATTCATTGATATATTTCATATTAAGAGGTGTTACTTATGTCTTTTCATCTGTTTTTGCCTGTTGGATGATTCTTGGAGGATGAACTGTCGGAGTCAGGATTCTGATGGAAAAAGAGGTGTTTTGATGCAATTTCGCAAAGATCAGAAAAATACCAGAAAAACTACAGAAAAACCTATTTTCCTAGAAGACGAAGAATGCCAGAAGGGGAGGCGGAGATGGGCCACAGGGGGCCCATACCCCCAGGCGCAGGCCACCCCTAGGTCGCGCCTACATGGGGTGTGTCCCTGTTATCGCCATATTTTGGCCAAAGAAGGAGTTGGGCCGCAATCAAGATGGGCTTAGAAGATATGTATATGCAACGTGTTGTTGAATCGGCCTCGTGCGTTGATTTGGGCTAAATTGCCCGTGTATCTTATATTGTAATAGGTTCCGCTTCGATTTAGGTAAGAGATAGAGTTGTAGAGTTATTCCAAAGGTAGAAAGTCTCCGGACTATAAATATGTACCTAAGGTTATTGAGAAGAGGAGGACAATCACGTTCACAACAAACACAATCTCGGCGCATCGCCACCCCTTGTTTCTAGGGTTTTTCTCGGGTAAGTGCCATGCTGCCTAGATCGCATCTTGCGATCTAGGCAGTATCTACTTATGCGATTACTTGGTGTTACTCGTACTGAAGCCTTGTTGATGGCGAGTAACACTATTATCATAGATTTGTTTAGGCTAGCATCGGTACTTTTTGCTATGATCGTTTAGATATGCTGCCTCTAGTTATCTCGCCGCCTTTGCACCTTTTCCCGGGTGTAAGGGTGGCACTTTGCTTGATCTTTATTTAAGTCGATGTGATCTGTTATAGTTGTGCCTTGCTCTCCAAGGTTTAGTTTGATATCTACATGATCAGGCCTTGCAAACGGGTTGAACGATCCAGTAGTATGGAAGATATGGTTTACCAATCCAAGAGGAGTTGTTCCGGGAATTAACGTTACGTTGGTTTTTAGGCCTTCTCTAGGATTGGTTTTCTATTATCTTTTGTATTTACCAGGCTCAATTACGTGTAGGACGTTCCAATTATGTAGTGAAAACATTAAACTATCGTGGATCGATTTAACTTGTAACGATGAAGCAAAACCCCATGTTATCATAGATCTAATGCAGAACCATGGGTTAATTGGCTCTAGGAGCCGATTCACAGGGAAACCTGGGAGCCGGTCACGGCTCGAATTTTACGTATACTTGTTTACCATGCAGGAAACCAATCGAAGCAATCCTTCACCTTCCTGACCAGGTATAGGTCAGGTGGCACGCCCTCGAACCAGCCAGGGCGCGTGCCGGAGTTTTGCGGGCCGTTGCCCGAGGGATCAGGGCCCACCAGCAGTCCTGGGAGCCTACCGGCTCTCCGTGTTGCCCGTCGCTGCTCGCCGGTGGGTTTTGGTAGGCAACAGTCCCACCTAGCCTACCTCTGGCTCCACCCTCTCACCTATATCTTCTCCTCGAAACCCTAATACACGGGGAGCGACCACAGAAAGATTCCGTCGCCTCTGCGGGGTGGAAAACACCAAAAGATAAAGAGCTCTCCAGCAGACAGATTTCTGCCAGGGAAATTCGTTCCCGGAGAGGGGAGATCGTAGCCATCAATACCATCATCAAGTTAGACTTCATCGGGATCATCATCATCCACACCATCATCTACTCCAGCACCATCATCATCAATCCATCCCGCTGTAACAATCATGTTGAATACTTGCATAGTTCTTAGAGGAAACTTTCCCGGTGTTGATTACTATTATAGTTGATGCTTGTGAGTGGAACCATTGGATTATTGTTTATGTTCAGATTGTTATTCATCAACATATCATCTTTTATCTTGATCCATATGATGTCTTGTGAGTAGTTCGTTTAGTTCTTGAGGACATGGGAGAAGTCATGTTGTTAGTAGTGGATTTGTGTTGAGATATTATTCAATGGTTTAGTATTTAAGTTGTGGTGTTGTTCTTCTAGTGGTGTCATGTGAACGTCGTCTACATGATACTTCACCATTTATGGGCCTAGGGGTATGCATTATGTATTTGGCTACTAATTGTGGGGTTGCTGGAGTGACAGAAACCTGAACCCCCGTTAGGACACCATTGCACAAGGGAGTGCAGGATCTTAGAGTTTAAGGTTGTGGTTAGGTTTATACCTTAATTTCTTTCTTGTAGTTGCGGATGCTTGAAAGGGGTTTAATCACAAGTATGTATTAGCCCAAGTAAGGTCGGTACATTAGCACAGGTTCACCCACAAAACACTTATCAAACCAAAGAAGACTACTCAACTATTCGAAGCGAAAGCACTTGACAGAGTTCCCGTGTGTCCTCGAGAACGTTTGGTCCTTATAAGTATTTCCACCGGCTTGTACTTTGCTAAGAAAGGATTGGGCCACTTGCTGCAATTGTTTGCTATTTTATTTACTTACACTTAATTTCTTTGCTTTATAAAAAAACCTAAAAATCCGTTTTCTAAGTATTTACAGATATTTCCTGATCCATACCACTAGTCAACATCTTTTGCTCCTCGTTGGGATCGACACTCCTATTTATTGAAAGTACTACGATACACCCCCTATACTTGTGGGTCATCAGTGGACGCTCCACGTCAATCACATCATTCATGTGACTCGTGCTCGATCTTTCGATCATATTGTGTTCCGAGGCCATGCTGCACATGCTAGGTTTGCCAACTCTAACTTGTGTGTATTGCAGTGTAACATCGCTTACACCCACTATATGCGAACGTAGGTATGTCTGACACCTGATCGACACGGGCTGCCTCATACCGAAGAACTTTCTTGATGGTGAACACACAAGGGGAACACTATCATTGGAATTAAGTTGTTTAGGGATCATATTATTAATTCTACCGTCTAGTATCTATTAATGAGCACACAATAATATACACACAACAATCATACATCAAATGTAAGTGCGATGCGAATATGGTCTTCATGCTATGATCTCCTTCTTGGCGCCTCAGATCCAGCACCAGGGGAATGGCTCCTCGGGGTCTATGCCTCCGAGTCCTGCGCCATGGCCCTAGTGCCTGTGACTTCTTAGTCCATCATCATGATGACCGTTACTATGTCTTAGCAAAAGAAAGTAAACTACTTTACCTTGACTATAACCATATCACATCACAACGCCCCTGCAAAACAAAGTTAGACGCCTCTAATTTATATTTTGCAAGTTTTACATGGATATATGGGATTTCGTGCTAGAACCATTTCTTACCTGCAAACTTCAACCACAACGATGATTAAATAATTGTCTCTACTAATCCCCTCTGGGAGCCCGCCTTTGTAAATGCTATATCAACTATTGAAAGAGAGACAAACACCCGCTAGCCAATTATACGGAACAAGACATAAGTCGAGTGCGGAACCAGTATCGCGTAAGAGTATGCGTAAGGTCGGTCTAGGACACTTCATCATCAATACTGCAATATAAACAAGTACACGTGGGAGGGTAACAATTATAAAATCGACGCCCACATGTCACAATTCGTGTGTTCTACCCGTACTAGTAGTACTACGCATAGATCCGCTCTGATACCACCATTGGGCTTCAAGGGGAGAAAACAAAAAATTTCCTACGATCGAAACCCTAATGTCAGCTATCTACTAATAATGCAATAACAGGAGGGGATACGGTATTCATATACCTTTGAAGACCGAGAATGGTTAACATATCGTGAGGAACGTGGATGAAGAAGACACCCTGAAGCTGACCTCGAGGTCACGAAGTCCTGCGGCTCCGACAACTCCTAGCACCGAAAGCACGGTGCCGCTAGAGGGACTCACACACGCATGGTGCTTGACGACGACCCCCGCTTCTCTTCGATCTAGCCGAGATTGCGGAAGTAGATATCCCGGCTTCGAATCCCGTAGCGTGACGGCGCTCCACGATGAAGAACTCCTTGCTTGCACATCCCTGACAAGGGAGCCACGATCGTAAGAGAGAGAGAGAGAGAGCAGATAGACAACACATGAATTTTTATATATTTCTAGGTGGAAATTTATTGTTTTAATCTATAGGGTTCGTAGCATGGAAAACAAAAAAATTCCATCGCATGAACACACAAAACCAAGATCTAATCTATGGCAAATCCAAGATCTAATCTACGAGATCGGTGCAACGAGATTGAATAAAACTAACCCTCGTACATCCAAAGCGTTTAACGAGATCAGATTCTCATGGTTAATGTAGTCGATCACTTACCTATCTCAAGATTGTATAGACGATCCTTCTAGCACCACGTCCCGGCAGCCACTTTCACAGTCGATCACACGTACGGTAGTTGATAAAGACCTTCCTCTCCCTTGTTCCAGCAGGACAGCGGAGGTTTGTAGATCTCCACGGAATCCCAACACCACGACGGTGTGGTGGTGGTGGTGGTGGAGAAGAGATTACTGCAGGGCTTCACCTAAGCCAAAGTAGTTGTATAGAGGAGACAGGGGAGGCGCCGGTGGCTAGGGTTTTTGGGGTGAGGGAGTAGGGGGCGCACCCACCCCTCCTTATATGGTTGGAGGGGCGGCGTCCAGGGTTCCTAGCCCTGGCTGAGTCCACCCCAAACTCGTCATGGCCGGCGGTAAGAGAGAGGGAAAGGGAAACCTTTTCCCTCAAGGTTTCCTTTCCTTCCTCCACTACGATTTTGACTTTCAAACTAGGATTTGACTTTTCTAATTAGGAATTGATTATTCAAACTAGATTTTGTGCCTCTCTACCTTGTCCTTGGCCGACTTGACCTAGGGTTCCATGCGCCTAGAATAGTAGGTTATGGGGCATTCCAAGTACCCTCTCCCAAGGTGGTGGACCTTCTAGAACATTCTAGAAGCTTCCGGTCAAAACACCAAAAACATTTCCGAACCTTGGAAATTGACTTTCCATATATGAATCTTATTCTCCGGACCATTCCGGATCTCCTTGTGATGTCCTGGATCCAATCCGAGACTTCGAACAACATTCGGTCTCCAACTCATATTCCGTATCTACTAAACAACATCGAATCCTTAAGTGTGTCTCCCTACGGTTCGTGAACTATGCAGACATGATCGAGACACCTCTCCAATCAATAACCATTAGTAGGATCTGGAAATCCATAATGGCTCCCACATATTTATTTGATGACTTTGTGATCAAATGAACCATTTACATACGATACCGATTCCCTTTGCCGCGTGATACTTTACTTATCCGAGGTTTGATCACCGGTATCTCTATACCTAGTTCAACCTTGTTACCGATAAGTACTCTTTACTCGTTCCGTGATATGACATCCCTTGTGACCTAGTCACATGCTTGCAAGCCAATTTGATGAAATTCCACCGAGAGGGACCAGAGTATATCTATTTGTCATATGGATGGACAAATCCCACTCTTGATCCATGCGCTTCAATCCATACTTTCAGATTACCTAATGCAACCTTTATAACCACCCAGTTATAGAACTGGTGTTTGATGTCATCAAAGCATCCATCCGGTGATGGTGATTAACATGATCTCATGGTCGAAGGATTAGGTTACTATGTATTTGAAAGATTATATAGCAAATGAACTCTAAATGACTTGATCTTATGCTATGCTAACTATAGGAGTGTGTCCATCACATTATTCTCCTAATGACATGATCTTGTTATTAATAACATCCAATGTCAAGATTAGGAAACCATGATCATCTATTAATCAACAAACTAGTTTAACAAGAGGCTTACTAGGGACTCTTTTATGTTTACAAAACACACAAGTATTAATGTTTCCGGTTAATACAATTATAGCATATTATGCAAACATTTATCATAAACACAATGATATAATAATAACCATTTTATTATTTCCTCTTGGGCATATCTCCTACATTCTCCCACTTGCACTAGAGTCAATAATCTAGTCTGAAAAACTTTGTGCATTTAACACCTATGGATTTCTGGTGTTGTATATACACGATTGCTAGTGGTAAACATATTCTTCGGATCTGACACTTTCAGGTCCATGTGTAATTGCATGTCTTTGCGTCTCTACGCATCACTCATTCTCCAATGAGATGACATTGTATAAATTTGGTCCTTTTGTGAGACCTTTAGTTCCTTGGGGTTAAAACATGTTGATACAATATATCTTCATAGTACTATCCCACTGTGAACCACACCTAGTTTGATAAAAAAACTACTTGACACAAATGCCCTCTTTTGCTTCTACAATAACAGTCATATACTTAGCCTTTTGTTGTAGTATCCGTCACAATGTCTTAACTTTGGAACTCATCCAAATCCGTTATGAAACTTTCTTTCCATTACATTGTGCCACCCATAGTTTTAAATTGGGATAAACTTAATTTGTATCTTGTGACCAAACTAATATCAATGTAACACTTTACAATGAACTATCTATCTATTTGTCACCTCTACATAAATAAAATATTCTTAGTTCTTCCAAAGATCATAAGAATATCCTTACTATCGTCCAATTATCATCTGATGAATCATTCTGGTATATGCTCATAACATTTAGAGCATAAGACATATCTAGATGTGTACATATCATGATATGATTAATCAAAATATTCTTGTGATTTCATTCACCAAGTGTCAAAAACACTTGGATATTATCTCACTTACTAAGTGTCAATACACTTGAATCTTAATTCAATCCTTCCTGTGTGACAAGAACCTTTCTTGTAGTTTCTATATTGAACTATTTCAATATCTCATATATGTACTCTCTGCACAACCATATTAGCGTCTCAATCTATCCATATAGACATTGATGCAAATTTTCGGGTTTTTTCCAAGTCTTTCATCGAGATGAAATTCTTAACCCGTGTCAATAAAAGATACATCGTTTCCAATCAACAATATTTCTTTCACATAATGAATTAGAAATATGCGCTCCCACTTAATTTCTTGCAAATGCAAGCATCTTCATCGTCTCTGATGAAATTAAACCTTTTAACAGTTTCATCATGGTGAAGTTCCAACTCCGTGATGCTTACTTCAACCATTGAAGTTTTCATGCGATTTTAGCATCCTTTGAATTAACAAAACCCTTTGGATCGTGTCATGTACACGTCCTAGGTAACCATTCTATTATAAGAACTTGTTTTGTTTTTTCAACTATCATATACCAATATATGTAGTGGTTGCTACATTAATCCGTCCAGACTAAATATCGCTATGAAAGATTAAATCTTGTCATAGTCAACTCCTTGAACATTGTCGTGAACTCTTTCCCGACATGTCGACTATTTCATAGATGTAAAACATCCATGTCTATTTCTTTATAGATCCAAATACGACCGTATGGTCTTAAATCTTTCCAGAGGGTCTTCCAAGTTCAAAATCTTGATTTCTCGTGTATGGAACTATCACCGATTTTATGGCTTCAACCCATCTGACGGAGTCAGGTCCCATCGTCGCTTCTTTGCATATAGTCGGTTCATCATTGTCAAACAATAATGATTTACTCTCAAATCTTAGCATTTGATTGTTTTATCCGACCTACTTGGTTTAATAGGAACTTAGACCTCCGTGATCACAACCTTTGAGGCACGTGAACCATGAGCATTGTTGCTTCCTTCGGGACACTTTCCGGCGCTGCACAACTCCGCACATATATCTAAAGTTCAATAACCTTATCAAAGTTCTATTGTCCTCCCACTTAACTTTTCATGAAAAATTCCTTCTCAAGAAACTTGACGTTCTAAGCGACAAACACTTTTGTCTTCGGTGTTATGGAGGAATACCCAACGGTTATTCGAAATAACCTACAAAGACATGCTCATCCGACTTTGGTTGTAAACATTTTACTTATGCCTAGCATACCAAAGTTTAAGAAAGGACAACTTGGGTTTTATCCCAAACCATAACTTATATGGTGTCATTTTAACGGATCACGATGGTGCTCTTTTTAGTGTAAAAGTAGTAGTCACTAAAGCTTTAATCTTTAAAATACTATGGAAGTTTTATAACTGACACCTTTTGATCTCACCATGTCAAACAATGTTTCATTAATATCTCGAATACTCCATACTCCTATGGTGTTTCAGGAAATGCAAATCCATGGAACGATTCCTCAAATCTTAGGTGTTATGCTAAACTTGTAACTTAAATATATTCATTTATGATCCAATCATAAATTCTTTATTTTCTTGTTACAATGATTTTCCACTTCATCTTGAAAGTCTTTGAACATTTTCAAATATTTCACACTTCTTCCTCATTAAGTAAATATATGCATGTAGTCACTCAAATTTCCGGAGAAAGCATATGAAGTTGAAATCCATCGCTCACGACTACACATAATGGAGTACATACATCAATATGTACAAATTCCAATAAGTTAGTCATTCTTTCTCCTTTTGGCATTTGAACAAAGTTTCAATTATCTCTAGGAAAGTCTTACAAGCATCATTTGATCAAAATTAAATGACTCCAAAATTCCATAAACATGGAGTTTCTTCATGTTATCTTTCCAATATAATTTAAACGGCGATGTCACTTCCTAAGTGACCTTTCAATCATTTGTGTTTCGACATTTTTAGCATGAGTTTTATGGATGTGATTTCTCCAACTAGACTTATATATCATCCATCTATTATGGAATATGGAAATTATTTGAACAACCTTTTGTTCTCATATTACCTGATTAAAACAAATCTTGAAGGCAAACATTGATGCCAACACAACAACACTTTATTTGTTTTTGGTGAACATCATCACATATTCTCTTGCTAGTTACTTAGGCCATTGTAGTTCATAAATTGTGTTGTTTCATATGAAAATTCACACCAACAAATTCGGTATCCAATACCCAAGAACCACATTGTTTAACAAGCAAAGAATACAACCATAACATGTATATTATCTATATACCTAAGCTGAACAATTATAGTATTTTATATTTCTACCAAATATTTCTGAGTTTTCTCTTTTAGCGTTTTCTTTTAAAAAGAATCTATCAACATCAATAGTGGCTCCATACACATGACATATAGTCCAACACGTGTATAGTCAAATACTAATATCTTTGGACTTGCACTTTAAAGTAGATCACCATCATCAAATGTTTGGCGTTCTTTCGAATTCCATTTTTTAGTAATCTTTTAGTGTAGTACACATTTTAGCTACATTTTATATTCATCCTTATCATGGAAATTTCCATGATCAAGCTACTTTAGATAAAAATGGTGAATCGCGAGTATAATGTTGCTCTCCAAAACCTTTTGGAGTATTAGGATTACCAGCATCCCCAACCTTCGCAAATTCTCATCAAATATGAGAACATATATTTTGCTATATTATAATCTATCATGTTACAACCAAAACATTGATTTAGATATCGCAATATCTTCCACACATGATGGTTTTCAAAACAATTATTTAAGCTCCTAGATAACCTTGATATTAAAACAATCTTTTGAATATCAAGAATCATGGAGGCAAACATGATACTTTAGATACTAACACTGGAATTTTTACTCCTGATTTATTACCAATTATTAAACTTCATGGAGTAAATGGAGTTTGCTGAAAGTTTGCGGTATGACTTTTTAAAATTTAGATTGACACTCAAAACAATACGATACCAACTATCCAGAATTCTATAGTTTTATTATCTCAATTATAACTAAGCGTAAGGTGGTGAACGGATGCCAATGACTATAACAATTATGCAAATTCACTTTGATTTAATTTTATGATAATTTTGTTCAACTTTAATCATATTACTGTTGAACTCCCACTCAAAACAACATCCCTCACATTGTTTTAGTGATCACACGAACCAAATCCACTACACCAAGTCCGATCATCATGAGAGATAATGTAGCTTCAAAGGCAAACAATCAACATGTTCATCATATCATCCATATGACTCATGCTTTACCTTTTGGTATTCTATGTTCCGAGGCCATGTCTGTACGTGCTAGGCTCGTCAAGGTTAACCTTAGTATCCGCGTGTACAAATCTGGCTTGCAACCGTAGTATGCACACATAGAATCTATCACACCCGATCATCATGTGCTGCTTCGAAATGACGAGTCTTAGCAACGGTGCCTACTAAGGACGAACATTTTATTACTTGATATTTAGTGAGAGGAATCATCTTATAATGCTACCACCGCGATCTAAGCAATACAAGATGCATAAAAGGATTAACATCACATGCAATTCATAATATGTGATATGATATGGTCTTTATTCTTGTGGCTTTGATCTCTATATCCAAAGCACGAACATGATCTCCATCATCACAGGAGTGGCGTCAAGGTCAATGGCGCTGCTTCATGGTTTTCCTCCACCAATAGCAACTACTACAACTACTTTATGAATAGACATGTATGTCTTAACAAAATTTAAAGACAACCATAAGACTCCTGCCGGTTGCCAACTTACAATAAGGATAATTGCATACATCAAATATATTAACAATCACAGTATGGCCATATCACATCAAAACACATGCCCTGCAAAAACAAGTTAGACGCCTCTAATTTTATTTGCATGTTCTAAGTGGCTAGGGCTTTTGAATAAGAACCGTTCTAACTTACGAACATGAACCACAACGTTGATACAAGTATTGTCAAGTTCCGATTGTAAATTGAATCTTCACTATCGTGGGAGAGACTGACACCCGCAAAGCCACTTGTGCAATGCAAGTTGCACGTTGAGCGTGGAGTAAGTCTCATGTACGATGACATGTAAGGTTAACCCGAGGTGCTTCATCCCACCATCCCGCAAGATGCAAACTACACAAAAATCAAGCGACAACAAAAGTATCAATGCCCACAAAACCATTGTGTTCTACTCGTGCAACAGTTCTACACATAGATTCGGCTCTCATACCACTGTAGGGTTCGTAGTATGGAAAACAAAAAAATTCTATCGCATGAACACACAAAACCAAGATCTAATCTATGGCAAAGAAAAGATCTAGTCTACGAGATCGGTGCAACGAGATTGAAGAGAACTAACCCTCGTAGATCCAAAGCATTTAACGAGATTGGATTCTCGTGGTTCATGTAGTCGATCACTTTCCAATATCAAGATCATGTAGACGATCGTTCCGGCGCCATGTTTCGGCATCTCTTCCGCAGTCGGTCACACGTACAGTAGTTGATGAAAACCTTCCTCTCCATTGTTCCAGCAGGGCAGCGGAGGTTTGTAGATCTCCACAGAATACCAACAGAACGACGGTGTGGCGGTGGTGGTGGAGAAGAGATTACTGCAGGCTTAGCCTAAGCCGGAGCAGCTGTATGGAGGAGAGAAGGGAGGCGCCGACAGCTAGGGTTTTTGGGGTGAGGGAGTAGGGGGCGCCCCCACCCCTCCTTATATGGGTGGAGGGGTGATACACCCAATTTGCATCACCATTATATATCATAGTTTACCTCTATTCATTGATAGTTGTCTTATTATGAGGTATTACTTATGGCTTTTCATCTGTTTATGCATGTTGGATGATTCCTGGAGGATGGACTGCCGGAGTCTGGATTCTGATGGAAAAGACAGTGTTTCGGTGCAATTTCGCGAAGATCAGAAAAATACCAGAAAAATATGGAAACGTATTATTTTACCGGAAGACGAAGGAAGCCCTAAGGAGGAGCGAAGGGGGGTCTCAGGGGGCCCACACCCCCTAGGTGCAGGCCTACCTGACCCCGCGCCTAGGATGGGTTTGGCCCACCTATTCGGCCTCCGACTCCGCCCCTTCGCCTATATATTCCTTACGGAACCCTAACACCAGAGGAGCAACCATAGATATACTTCCGCCGCCTCTGGGAGGCGGAAAACACTAAGAGAGAAAGATCTCTCCGGCAGACAGATTTCTGCCGTAGGAATTCCTTCCCGAAGAGGGGATACCGTCGCCATCAACACCGTCATTGTAAGGTTCCCAACCTTTAATAAGGTAGAGATCCCTGTGTTTACAATGCTAGTCCCTGGATCAAGAGCTAGCATCCACAGTTAAGATGTAATATCAAGAAACAAAGGTCATAATACAACTTTATAACCAGGAATAAAATAATTTATTACATCTTACATAGCTCATTTGGCTATCTCATTACAATGCAGCAGCATATAACAATAGCAGACATGTTGGTTGTAGACTTGTAATCCTAATCATTAAACTTCACTAATATCAAACAAAACCTGCAACATAACAAGTTATAGCCACAAGGGTCAATACATTTGATTTGTATTGGCAAGTGATACTATGGTAGTATAGTGGAGCCTATCATCTATATGCATTTGGCTAAGTGGAGCTTTAGGCTTGCATTGCTCAAAATAGATTTTCCTTATCATTTCAAAACACTATGTTTTTGCTTGATAAAATCTTTCCCAAGGCATCTCCCAATAGAAATTGGTGATCCTTCAACCCTTGTTCAACCACAAGTTTTTAACTTAGAAATTTGGATGATGATATTCTTGATAGCTTCCATGTCTTGATGCTCAAATTGTCCTTTGCCAGGGACATGGCTAAGTACTTAGATTTTACACTCTGCAGAGGTGGTGCACTTTCCCCACAAGACTTGGTTTCCCAAGACAAGATCTTTCAGAAGCCTTCCCTTAGACCAAAATGGACGCGCTCCAACCTATCATTCCCCTACCACCAACTATCCATTTGGCTAAGTTATTGCAACCTATATGATCCAGGCAGAGCCCATAATGCCAAGTGGCTGCACTTGAAGCTTCTCAACATTTGACATCTCAAATCTCTTTGTTCCTGGGTGGCCATCCACAAGTGAGATACACAAGGTTCACCAGTCCCCTGGCCTTGTGTAACCACTCAACACAAACCATTCCTTCCATTCCACCCAGGTGATTCATTCACTTAGTTGTTTTATTAAACAAAACACAAGCCCTCAGACTTAGAAATTTTTCCATAGCATGAATATATATTCCACCCTTGTTTTCTACAAGCTAAGCTAAGCATGATAGTAGTAGGAATCTTAACTTAGGAAATTTCTACTAAGGTTTCATCTACTAGTATTTCCCTTAGCATGGTTTATACTTAGCAAAAATTCCATGCAAGTCCTACTTAGAAATATCACTAATGCAAAGTGAAAATAATGGGACAAAAGTATGAAGCATCACTTGCCTTTTTGGTAGAGGGTTTAAGTTCACTCCTTGATCTTTGCAATGTTCACACACTTCAAATCACTACAATTCAATCAAGCAAACAATATTTCAATCTACCATTCAAGGAATTCATCACATAAAATGATAAAAACAAAGCAATGCATGCAAGCATGTCAAGGATTGTTTTATTTGAAAAAGTGGTTTCTAATGGTTCATAAACATTTTAAAACACCTAATGGTCGTTTTATAAAGTGGCAAAATCATTTGTATAAGATTTTACTTCATAAACCATTTTTAGATCAAGTTATTATTTTATGTGGTGAAGAAATGCTTTTAATAAGGAAAAATTCTATAGGTGTAACAAAATATGTTTTCAAACCATATAACCTTGTGTTTAGGGTCAGAGAGTTTATTTCCAAAACATTTCCCAAAGGTTTTCCTCCAAAATCATTTCTAACAATTAAACCATATTTTTATTTGACTAGAAATGGTTTAAATCAAAGATTTATTCTTTTGCTTCACAAAATACATTTTTGAAACCACAATTTGTTTCCTATGGTCAGTAGGTTCAAAACAAACCATTTTCCAAAGATTTTATCCTCAAAATCATTTTAAAACAATTTTTATATCCTAAACATGCATACACAAGTTTTTTCAAAAACAATCAATTTAACATAAGCTTTTTACTAAACAAAGTGCATGGTTGGCTAGGGCTTGTTTTTCTAAATCCATTGATATAAAGTTTGCAAAATTTGGACGCGTAGATTAAAAGTTATGAATTATTCAAATTGGAACATCAATTAGATAAGTTTATGGTTTTTAAATCAAACAGAGGCCACGTGGCGTGATACTACTAGCTGGTACCGGTTCGCACGGATCGGCTCTATGAGGCGTTGGATCTAATGACGATCGTGCGGCACAGATCCATCCATACCCTTTCAGGTAAATGAATCTATCGTGTCACTACGATCTGGATCGGACGGCTACCAATAGCCTACCACTAACTGGCGGCGCGACGACGGTGGTGCGCGGCGGCGATGCTCGGGCGGCGGCGCTCTGGCTATTCCAGGAAGCTAGGGAAAGGGAGGGTATGCTCACCGTGATCGCCGTGGCGTGGGGAAGCTCAAGGCGGTCCTTGCTGGCGAAGGGGCGCACGAGGATGTCCTTAATCGCTCACCGGAGTTGAGTTGTGCCTCGGGTGCGCGCGGTCGTGGTTGAAGATGAGCGCCTGGGATGCAAGCAAACGAGGAAAAGCATCAGGAGGATGCACACGGTTTCGGGGGTTGTAGAGGTACTCACCAGAACGTGAAGGGCACACGGGTTGGGCGTCAGTAGCTCGCCGGAGCTGGTGCAGACGACGGTGGCGGTCAGTGCTTGTCCTTGCCGAGGTTCAGGGGCGCGCGGGGACGAGCTGATGCCACGGGAAGGTGCTCCTGGGTCTGGGGAACTCGCCTGTGTGGTCAAGGGGGCAAGGGACGACGTCGGCTGGCCGGAATCGCTCGCGGAGCTCGCCGGAGCAGAGGGCGGTGCAGAGGGAAATTGGGCGGCCTAGGGGCGCGCTAGGGTAAGGCGACGGATGGGAAAGAGAGAGGGGATGCTGGCGCTTAAGAGAGCATGGTCTGGGGGCGGAATCACTGCGTCATTGATGTGAATTCATCACGCGAATTTAATCGGCAGAAACGGGAGGAGTCAGGGAAGGAACGGGTCGCGCTGGGGAAGACGCTGACGTGGGCGTGGGGTCCGCTTGACAGCGAGAAAGAGGTGTGGGGAGATGGGGTCCATCGGTCAGCGATGCTGCGGGTTTCTTTCGTGGTGAATAACGGTTCGTTCGGGTGAGAGGGAGAGGTGGGCTGGACTGGGCCTAGTGGGTTGGGCTGGCAGATTCGTTTTTTGTACTGTTTTGATTTTCTTTTTCTCATTTGATTTTCATAATGTTTTGATTTTGAATAAGCAATTCAAACATTCATTTGAATTCAATCCTTTGCCAAAATTTGTGTAGGTTTAAGTACTGATTAGTAAAACATTCTGAAATCATTTTAGAATAATTTATTTATTCTTTTTAAGGTCTTTTAATTATTCAAAATAGGCTCTAGTTTTAAATCAAATAAGATTTAATAATAATTTCAAACACCATTTAAATTTCCAAATTCTTCCAAATCTTTTCAGTAGGTTCTTATTCAATTATAAGGATGTCAAAATAGTTCACTTTGAGTTATTTGGAATAAATTTAATATGATTTATTAATCATTTGAATTTTGCATTTGTTTTAATTCCAATGGAATTTAACATAGTTTTAATTCCCTAATTTTTTATTTGGAAGATTTATTTTAGTTGAGTTAATTAAACAACTTTTATTCCACTTGGGTAAATTCCAAATATCTTTTTCTATGAATTAATTAATCATTCCAATAGGGGTTTGTCTTTATTTAAATGGAATTTGGTTTAAGCCATTTTATTTTTATTTTTGGAAAATTCTTTATCCGTTTATTTTATTTGGATTTGGATTATAATTCATTCCATTTGCTTATGGTCTTGGCCAAGTTTTAATTTGATCTTTAAATATTCTATGTTTAATATTTTTCTTCATCTTTTAAAATCCATATCTTTTTATTTAGAGATCCAAACTTGGTGATTCCAATTTGTAAAATCTTGTTTAATATTTATTTATTCCTTTTAAATATCTTTAGGTTTATTTGCTCACAATTTGGTATGGATTTTAGATAAGGGCTTTATTAGCTTTGGGAATTCAATTCCTTATCTTATTAATTCATAAGTTTTTATTTATGGTTCCCAAATTAAGTGAAACCAATTTCCATGGTCTTATAATATTTATAATTGTCTTTCTTGATCATTTGTAAATGTTTTTTGACAAGTTTTTATATGGATCAAATCCATAGACTTGGAGATAACTTGGAAATGATTTTTATTCCATTAGGGTTTTGGGTTTGGATTTATTTTTCAAGTGTTTTAAATTTCCAGATGCATTTGATGAGGAAATTATTTCTCTTGATTTGGATTTTGTTGAATTGAAACTTTAATTAAAGTTTGTTCATGATGGTATTTTTAAGTTTCCATTTAGAAACAAAAGTTTCTTTTCACCCTGATTTTCAACAATAATTTATTTTGTTTATTTATTTTTCACATTACAAGATTTGGAAAATCTTGGGATGTGACAGGCTACCACCCTTAAAATAAATCTCGTCCCGAGATTTGGGGAGGCTAGGGGTTACAAGTTGGCTCAAAGCATCTAGGATACTATCACCCTTAAAAATTTTCCAACTAGATTACATCTTGGTTTGCTTGGGATCTTGTTGAAATCTTTCTGGGCAAACATCTGCATAGTGTCCTTTGTTTCCACATTTGAAACATGTGACCAGGCTGAGATCCTTCATATGCTTGTTTATCTTGTGCTTCATCTTTTCTGGACAATTGCTCGCATAATGTCCTTGGTTACCACAATTGTAACATGTGATAAGATTGAGTTCTTCACGTATCTTCTATGGACAAGTTGCCACATAATGGCCTAGCTCTTTGCAGTTGTTGCACCACACTTGGCTAATCTCCTTATACCTTTTCTTCTATGAACATTCACTGGCATAGTGTCCCATTTCTTTGCAATGACCACATTGAACATGGCTTTTGTCCTTCTTTTTCTTGGGTTTCTCCAAAGCTAAGAGTGCTTCTAATTCATGTTCTTCATATGTTATCTCAAAGGTAGGAACAGTTCCTGGTCTCCTTGACCTTCTATTATTCCTTGAAAATACATATGTCTCCTTTTTGGTCCTTTAAATTGGGTCATATTGCTGGGAGGTACAAGCTGAGATTTTGTAGGGGTTCCAATCTTTAATAAGATAGAGCCCCCTGTGTTTACAATGCTAGTCCCTGGATCAATAGCTAGCATCCACAGTTAAGATGTAATATCAAGATACAAAGGTCATATTATAACTTTATAACCAGGAATAACATAATTTTATTACATCATACATAGCTCATTTGGCTATTACATTACATTGCAGCGGAATGACTATAGTCATGGGTCCTTCATCTTCAAAGTGCCACAGGCAGATGTTGGTTGTAGACTTTGTAATCCTAATCAATCAATCTTCACTAAAATCAATCAAGCTGCAACATTACAAGTTACAGCCACAAAGGGTCAATACATTTGAATTGTATTGGCAAGTGATACTATGGTAGTATTGTGGAGTCTATCTTCTATATGCATTTGGCTAAGTGGAGTTGAGGCTTGCATTGCTCAAAATAGATTTTCCTTAACATTTGAAAATACTAAGTTTTTGTTTGGTAAAAACATTTTTCTCAATCAAAGATTTGAAGATCCTTTCAAGGCATCTCTCCATCAAGATTGAAGATTTCAAACAACCCTTGTTCAAACCACAAGATTTTAACTTAGAAATTTGAATGATGAGATTCTTGATTGCTTCCATGTCTTGATGCTCAAATTGTCCTTTACCAGGGACATGGCTAAGTACTTAGATTTTACACTCTGCAGAGGTGGTGCACTTTCCCCACAGGACTTGGTTTCCCAAGACAAGATCTTTCAGAAGCTTTCCCTTAGACCAAAATGGACGCGTTCCAACCTATCAAACACTACCACCCACTGTCCATATGGCTAAGTTCTTGCAACCTATATGATCATGGCAGAGCCCATATTGCCAAGTGGTTGCACTTGAAGCTTCTCAACATTTGACATCTCAAATCTCTTTGTGCCTGGGTGGCATACCACAAGTGAGATACACAAGCCAAGTCCATGGCCTTGTGAACCACTCAACCAAAAACCACCAAGCAAGTCCCATTCCACCCAGTTGATTCATTAACTTAGTTGTTTTATTAAAGAAAACATAAGTCCTCAGACTTAGAATATTTTTCCATAGTGTGAATATATATTCCACCCATGTTTTCTATTAGCTAGGCTAAGCTTGATAGTAGTAGGAATCTTAACTTAGGAAAATCCTACTAAGGATTCATCTACTAGGTTTTTCTATAGCAAGTTTTATACTTAGCAAAATCCATGCAAGTTTTACTTAGCAAAATCACTAATGCATAGTGAAAGTAATGGGATAGAAAGTATGAAGCATCACTTGCCTTTTTGGTAGAGGGTATAGGTTCACTCCTTGTCCTTGCAACAATCACACTCTTCAAGTCACTACAAATCAATCAAGCAAGGCACAAACTCAATCTACCAATCAAGCAAAACAACACATAAAATGACAAGGTCAAAGTAATGCATGCAAGCATGCAAAAGATGGTTCCAATTGCAAAGGTGGTCTCCCCTAGGCTTCTAAACTTTGTAAAGTCCAAAGTGGTCATTTACCAAAATGGCAAAGTCATTTGCAAAAAGGGTTTTGTCCATAACCATTTTTAGACTTAATCATCATTTTATGTGGTGAAAGATATTTCTATCAAGGCATAACTTTATGTTTTTCACCAAATGAGTTGCTATTGCAAAACTTGGTGTTTTTGGGTCAGTAGGTTTGTTCCAAACCATTTTCTCCAAAGTTTTTACTCAAAACCATTTTCATAACAAAATAATAGTGTTTATTTGGCTAGAAATGGACTAAACTAATTAATCCATTCTAATTTTTTTTTCCAAATTCATTTTCCAAACCATGGGTTGGTTCCTAGGGTCATTAAGGTCACGACAAACCATTTTGCAAAAGTTTTAACCCTAAAATCATTTTTTAAACAATTTTTCTAATCTAAACAAGCACACAAATGTTTCTGCAAAAACCAACAAGCTAACAGATACAATTTGCTAAACCAAGGGCATGGTTGGCTAGGGCTTGTTCTCCTGATTTCAACTATATAAAATTTGCAAAATTTGGACGTGTGGTTTGAAAGTTACAGCAATTACAAATTTGCATTCTAATCAGGTTCAAATTCTATTTTCCAAACTTCTGGTGACACGCGGCACGTTCTAATTCGCTGAAAACGGTTCGCGCGGATCGACTGACAGCAGCCGTTAGATTTAAGTCATATTGTATGGTTCAGAACTAGCATACCCTTTCAGTTAAATGGATCTATCACACTCGTTGGATTTAAATCAAACGGCTACTGTGCGACTGACCAGAGGAGGGCGGCGCTAGCGGCGGCAGATGGCGGCGCGGGCTCTAGCGGCGAGGTTGCTGGCGACACAGGGGGCTAGAGGGAGAGAGGGGTAGCTCACCAGGTTCTCTGCGCCTTGCTGATTCTCAACGTGTCCTTGTCAGACGAAGGGGCGCACGAGGACGGGCGGGATTCCTCACCGGAGTTGGTTCTGGCGGCGGATGCACGTGGTTGAGGTCGAGGACGACGCTCGGTTCGTGCGAAGGTAAACCAGAAACATGGTTAGACGCGGAATGACCTGGGGAAGATGTGTGCATCCTTGAGAGAGTTTAGGGCGGTCGGAGTTCACCTGGGATGCTTGGCAATGTAATGGCAGACGGCGGCGCACGCTTAGTGTCGTCGAAGCCGAGGTTGTAGGGTACCCGCGGATGAATGAATGGCACGGCAAGATGCGCAAGGATGTGGTGAGCGTGCTCGTGTGCTCGGGGAGGCAGGAGGTGGTGTGGCTCGGCCGGATTCGACGGTGGAAGCTCGTCGGAGACAGAGCTGCTCGGGGAGAAATTGGGGCGGCCTGGGGCGTGCTTTGGGGAGGAGACAGAGGGGAAACGGAGAGGAGAGGAAGACAATTTATCGTGCGTGATCACTGCAGGTTTTACTCGCGGCATTAAGGCGAATTAAGCCGGAGAAATCAAAGCCTGCAACGGTGACGAGGGAGGAAGAACAGGTCGTGGGGGTGGGAAGGAAGAACAGTCGAAAGTGGGCCTATCGGTCAGTGGGAAAAGAAAGGAGGGTAGGGTCCACTGGTCATACTCTGTGTGGGTCAGAATCTGGGTGCTAAACGTTTTCTTTCGGGGTGTGGGAAAGCTGGGCTGCTGGGCTTAGTTGGGCTTGGCCAGTTGGGTCAGGTCCATTTCATATTTTTCTCTTCTGAATTCTTTTTCCTTTTCTATTTCTATTTTTCTGTTTTGAATTTGAATCAATTATTCATTCACTCAAACCATTCAAACAATTCAAACTTATAATGAGTTTTTGGTTCTGTTTTTCAACATAAACCAAATCCCAAAAATAAAATAATATTTTTATTCTTTTTAGGACCATTCATTAATTAAATAAAATGGTTCATTAGTTATTTAATAAAATAGGGTTTGATTTAATTAATAGAATCTCCATTTGAAATCCAAATATTTTCAAAAACAAAAACAGTAGGTTTTATTTGGAAATAAAGAATATTTGGAAAACTTGTTTAAAATAAAATAACATCTTTATTTTTGGTCCATTAACAATTAAATAAAATGGGTCTTAATCATTTACTTCAAATAAGATTTGTTTTATTAGAATATTTATTTTGAAATCTAAAATAAAACCAAAACACTTCAGTAAGTTTATTTGAGAATATAAAATATTTGGAAAACTTATTTAAAATAAATAAATAAGTTTTTAGTGTTTATTTAAAATGGGAAAAGCCTTTACTTAAATAGAATTTGGATATTAAATCCTTATTATTTTATTTAAATAAACCTTTATTATTTTTATCAAAACAAAACATTTATTTCAAAATATTGGCCAAGGTTTAATTTGGCTATAAAATAATCTCTATTTATAAATCCACCTTTTCTTTTGAAAACCAAAACCTTTTACTTAAAAGACCCAAAATAGTAATTCCCAAACTATTTTATTTTCCTTTATTAAATGTTTATCTTTATAAATCCCTTTAGGATTCATTTGATTCAAATTGGTTTGAGGTTCCATTTGAATTCAAAAAGTTTCTTCTGGCCTTGAAAATCAACAAAGTTTTATTTTATTCATTTATTTTTCACATAACAAGATTTGGAAAATCTTGGGATGTGACAGGCTACCACCCTTAAAATAAATCTCGTCCCGAGATTTGGGGAGGCTAGGGTTACAAGCAGGTTCAAAACAACTAGGGTACTACCAACCTTAAAAATTTTCAAACAAAAATTACATATTGGCCTTCTTGGGATCCTGAGAAAACTTCTCTAAGTAAGCTTCTGCATTGTGTCCTTGGTTTCCATTCTTGACTCATGGGCCAAGGTTGAGTTTCTCCATAGGCTTGTTCAACTTGTTCTTCATCTTTTCTGGACAGTTGCTTGCATAATGTCCTGGGTTCTTGCAGTTGAAACAATGGATGTCCTTGAGTTCTTTGCATTGCTCTTGTGGACAAGTTGCTACATAGTGGCTTAACTCTTTGCAGTTGTTGCACCACACTTGGTCAATCTCTTTATTCTTCTTGTTCTTTGGGCACTCACTGGAGTAGTGTCCCATTTCCTTACATTTACGACATTGCACAAGGTTCATGTCTGGTCTTGGTTTCTTGGGTTTTTTTGATCCTTTGAATTGGGTTGTCTTGTTTGGAGGTATAAGTGGTCCTTTTCCTTTGCCATCAACATTCTTGGCATACTTGGATCCTTCTTGTTTCCTTTGTTCCACCATGGAGTAGATGGGGCATTGGATAGGGACATGGTCGTTTCCTTCACAAAGGTAACAAGTGGCTTGAGAGGTGGGACATTGTCCAACGGGATGATTTTCTTCACAGTTAGGGCATTGACCTTCATGCTCCTTGGAAGTATGATCCTTGTCTCCACAAATAGTGCAAGCTGGTGCTCCATCTAGAACAATATTTATGTCATCCTTGTTGTCAAAGACTCTTTTGGGATAGCTTTCTTCCATGTTGATCATTTGATTAGTCACCTTAAGCATCAGTTGGGATTGTTCCTCCAAAAACTTTTGCAATGCTGGATCTTTATCACTATTGTTGGCTATGAACTGAGCTGTCAGTTGGTTTAACTGGTTCTGAGTTGCTATGAGCTCTTTCATGTTGTCTTTTTGGTTGTTGTTGTCACCATCCTTGATGTTGGAGTCTCTTGGAGAAGTCATCTGTTTGGGTTTGAAGGGAGATTAGAATAGGCAAGATATTTCTAAGGAAATATTTCTAATCACACACATCACAAATCACACAAACAATGTGCATGCAATCACAAGTCAAACATTTCACTCAAAAAACAAAGTTCAAGCACATACTTAGGCAACAAAATCCTTTTGTTACACCACATAAGTTGGTGTGTTTGACTTAACTATAATATGGTGGTCCATCTATATGGTTCACTTGTGATCTTTCCATCATTCTTGGTTGCTTCTTCTTTCTTGGGATCATGGTTTTCTTGAGATAAACTCTTAGTTGCAAGACTTCAAAGTTGTTGATGGCTCCTTTTTATTTTGCATTCCCTCAGTCTCTAATTCTTGAGTAAGATTTTCTTGTTTCACTTGTAGTCCTTAGTGATATCCAAGTTGGAAGTCCTTGATGAATATGCTGAAGATGTTGAAGTCATTAGAGTTGAAGATGTTGAAGAAGTCCTTTGCACATGGTGTAGTCTTTGGCCATGGGTAGGTTTTTCCCTCAAGTTGAAGTAGAAGAGATGTAGAGTTGAAACCAAAATGGTTGAGGAGAGATATTACAAGTGTTTTTGTAGATAAGTTTTTGGAATAAGACAACTCCTATTTTTCTAAGGGTTTTTGTCCAATCCTAGGGTTTACAAATCCTACAGGCAACACAATGCTCTGATACCATCTGTAGGGGTTCCAATCTTTAATAAGATAGAGCCCCCTGTATTTACAATGCTAGTCCCTGGATCAATAGCTAGCATCCATAGTTAAGATGTAATATCAAGATACAAAGGTCATATTATAACTTTATAACCAGGAATAACATAATTTTATTACATCATACATAGTTCATTTGGCTATTACATTACATTGCAGCGGAATGACTATAGTCATGGGTCCTTCATCTTCAAAGTGCCACAGGCAGATGTTGGTTGTAGACTTTGTAATCCTAATCAATCAATCTTCACTAAAATCAATCAACCTGCAACATTACAAGTTACAGCCACAAAGGGTCAATACATTTGAATTGTATTGGCAAGTGATACTATGGTAGTATTGTGGAGTCTATCTTCTATATGCATTTGGCTAAGTGTAGTTGAGGCTTGCATTGCTCAAAAAAGATTTTCCTTAACATTTGAAAATACTAAGTTTTTGTTTGGTAAAAATATTTTTCTCAATCAAAGATTTGAAGATCCTTTCAAGGCATCTCTCCATCAAGATTGAAGATTTCAAACAACCCTTGTTCAAACCACAAGATTTTAACTTAGAAATTTGAATGATGAGATTCTTGATTGCTTCCATGTCTTGATGCTCAAATTGTCCTTTACCAGGGACATGGCTAAGTACTTAGATTTTACACTCTGCAGAGGTGGTGCACTTTCCCCACAGGACTTGGTTTCCCAAGACAAGATCTTTCAGAAGCTTTCCCTTAGACCAAAATGGACGCGTTCCAACCTATCAAACACTACCACCCACTGTCCATATGGCTAAGTTCTTGCAACCTATATGATCATGGCAGAGCCCATATTGCCAAGTGGTTGCAATTGAAGCTTCTCAACATTTGACATCTCAAATCTCTTTGTGCCTGGGTGGCATACCACAAGTGAGATACACAAGCCAAGTCCATGGCCTTGTGAACCACTCAACCAAAAACCACCAAGCAAGTCCCATTCCACCCAGGTGATTCATTAACTTAGTTGTTTTATTAAACAAAACATAAGTCCTCAGACTTAGAATATTTTTCCATAGTGTGAATATATATTCCACCCATGTTTTCTATTAACTAGGCTAAGCTTAATAGTAGTAGGAATCTTAACTTAGGAAAATCTTACTAAGGATTCATCTACTAGGTTTTCCTATAGCAAGTTTTATACTTAGCAAAATCCATGCAAGTTTTACTTAGCAAAATCACTAATGCATAGTGAAAGTAATGGGATAGAAAGTATGAAGCATCACTTGCCTTTTTGGTAGAGGGTATAGGTTCACTCCTTGTCCTTGCAACAATCACACTCTTCAAGTCACTACAAATCAATCAAGCAAGGCACAAACTCAATCTACCAATCAAGCAAAACAACACATAAAATGACAAGGTCAAAGTAATGCATGCAATCATGCAAAAGATGGTTCCAATTGCAAAGGTGGTCTCCCCTAGGCTTCTAAACTTTGTAAAGTCCAAAGTGGTCATTTACCAAAATGGCCAAGTCATTTGCAAAAAGGGTTTTGTCCATAACCATTTTTAGACTTAATCATCATTTTATGTGGTGAAAGATATTTCTATCAAGGCATAACTTTATGTTTTTCACCAAATGAGTTGCTATTGCAAAACTTGGTGTTTTTGGGTCAGTAGGTTTGGTCCAAACCATTTTCTCCAAAGTTTTTATTCAAAACCATTTTCATAACAAAATAATAGTGTTTATTTGGCTAGAAATGGACTAAACTAATTAATCCATTCTAATTTTTTTTCCAAATTAATTTTCCAAACCATGGGTTGGTTCCTAGGGTCAGTAAGGTCACAACAAACCATTTTGCAAAAGTTTTAACCCTAAAATCATTTTTTAAACAATTTTTCTAATCTAAACAAGCACACAAATGTTTCTGCAAAAACCAACAAGCTAACAGATACTATTTGCTAAACCAAGGGCATGGTTGGCTAGGGCTTGTTCTCCTGATTTCAACGATATAAAATTTGCAAAATTTGGACGTGTGGTTTGAAAGTTACAGCAATTACAAATTTGCATTCTAATCAGGTTAAAATTCTATTTTCCAAACTTCTGGTGACACGCGACACGTTCTAATTTGCTGAAAACGGTTCGCGCGGATCAACTGACAGCAGCCGTTAGATTTAAGTCATATCGTATGGTTCAGAACTAGCGTACCCTTTCAGTTAAATGGATCTATCGCACTCGTTGGATTTAAATCGAACGGCTACTGTGCGACTGACCAGAGGAGGGCGGCGCTAGCGGCGGCAGATGGCGGCGCGGGCTCTAGCGGCGAGGTTGCTGGCGACACAGGGGGCTAGAGGGAGAGAGGGGTAGCTCACCAGGTTCTCTGCGCCTTGCTGATTTTCAACGTGTCCTTGTCTGACGAAGGGGCGCACGAGGACGGGCGGGATTCCTCACCGGAGTTGGTTCTGGCGGCGGATGCACGTGGTCAAGGTCGAGGACGACGCTACGGTTCGCGCGAAGGTAAACCGGAAACATGGTTAGACGCGGAATGACCTGGGGAAGATGTGTGCATCCTTGAGAGAGTTTAGGGCGGTCGGAGTTCACCTGGGATGCTTGGCGATGTAATGGCAGACGGCGGCGCACGCTTAGTGTCGTCGAAGCCGAGGTTGTAGGGTACCCGCGGATGAATGAATGGCACGGCAAGATGCGCAAGGATGTGGTGAGCGTGCTCGTGTGCTCGGGGAGGCAGGAGGTGGTGTGGCTCGGCCGGATTCGACGGTGGAAGCTCGTCGGAGACAGAGCTGCTCGGGGAGAAATTGGGGCGGCCTGGGGCGTGCTTTGGGGAGGAGACAGAGGGGAAACGGAGAGGAGAGGAAGACAATTTATCGTGCGTGATCACTGCAGGTTTTACTCGCGGCATTAAGGCGAATTAAGCCGGAGAAATCAAAGCCTGCAACGGTGACGAGGGAGGAAGAACAGGTCGTGGGGGTGGGAAGGAAGAACAGTGGAAAGTGGGCCTATCGGTCAGTGGGAAAAGAAAGGAGGGTAGGGTCCACTGGTCATACTCTGTGTGGGTCAGAATCTGGGTGCTAAACGTTTTCTTTCGGGGTATGGGAAAGCTGGGCTGCTGGGCTTAGTTGGGCTTGGCCAGTTGGGTCAGGTCCATTTCATATTTTTCTCTTCTGAATTCCTTTTCCTTTTCTATTTCTATTTTTCTGTTTTGAATTTGAATCAATTATTCATTCACTCAAACCATTCAAACAATTCAAACTTATAATGAGTTTTTGGTTCTGTTTTTCAACATAAACCTAATCCCAAAAATAAAATAATATTTTTATTCTTTTTAGGACCATTCATTAATTAAATAAAATGGTTCATTAGTTATTTAATAAAATAGGGTTTGATTTAATTAATAGAATCTCCATTTGAAATCCAAATATTTTCAAAAACAAAAACAGTAGGTTTTATTTGGAAATAAAGAATATTTGGAAAACTTGTTTAAAATAAAATAACATCTTTATTTTTGGTCCATTAACAATTAAATAAAATGGGTCTTAATCATTTACTTCAAATAAGATTTGTTTTATTAGAATATTTATTTTGAAATCTAAAATAAAACCAAAACACTTCAGTAAGTTTATTTGAGAATATAAAATATTTGGAAAACTTATTTAAAATAAATAAATAAGTTTTTAGTGTTTATTTAAAATGGGAAAAGCCTTTACTTAAATAGAATTTGGATATTAAATCCTTATTATTTTATTTAAATAAACTTTTATTATTTTTATCAAAACAAAACATTTATTTCAAAATATTGGCCAAGGTTTAATTTGGCTATAAAATAATCTCTATTTATAAATCCACCTTTTCTTTTGAAAACCAAAACCTTTTACTTAAAAGACCCAAAATAGTAATTCCCAAACTATTTTATTTTCCTTTATTAAATGTTTATCTTTATAAATCCCTTTAGGATTCATTTGATTCAAATTGGTTTGAGGTTCCATTTGAATTCAAAAAGTTTCTTCTGGCCTTGAAAATCAACAAAGTTTTATTTTATTCATTTATTTTTCACATAACAAGATTTGGAAAATCTTGGGATGTGACAGATTTTCCTTTGTCTTCATCCTTCTTGATAGACTTGGCTCTCTCATGGTAGTCTGCAATCAGTTGTTGCACTCCACCTTGTTTCCTTTGTTGAACTATGGAATAGATGGGGCATTGGATAGGGACATGATTATTTCCTTCACATAAGTAACAAGTAGCTTGAGATGTGGGGCATTGGTCAATTGGATGTTTCTCTTCACAATTGGGGCATTGATCTTCATGCTCCTTGGAAGTGTGATCCTTGTCTCCACAAATATTGCAAGCTTGGGTTCCTTCTAGAATAACATCTTTGTCATCCTTGTTGTCATAAACTCCTTGGGAAGAGTTGTCTCCCATGTTGATCATTTGATTTGCCATCCCTTGCAACAATTGGGATTGAGTTTTCAAAACTTCTTGCATGGTTGGGTCTAACTCATTGTTGTTGGCTAAAAACTGAGTTGTCACTTGGTTCAACTGGGTTTGTCTTGCAAGCAGTTGGTCTCTCATGTTGACCTCTTGGTTGTTGTTGTCACCATCCTTGATGTTGGAGTCTCTTGGAGAAGTCATCTGTTTGGATTGGGTTGGGATTAGAATAGGCAAAATATTTCTAAGGAATCAATTCTAATCACACACATCACAATTCACACAAGCAAAGTGCAAGCAATCACAAACAAACATTCCACTCAAACAACAAGTTTCAAGCATATTTTTAGACAACCAAAAATATTTTTGTTACACCACATAAGTTGGTGGGTTTGACTTAAACTAAATATGGTGGTCCATCTATACGGTTCACTTGAGATCTTTCCATCCTTTTTGGTTGATTCTTTTTGAACAAGATCATGGTTTCCTTGGGAAAATTCTTGGTCACAAAAACTTCAAAGGTGATGATGGTTCCTTCTAAGTTGTGTTTCCTTAGTCTTCAATTCTTGGGTAACATTTCTTGTCTCACTTGTAGTCCTTAGTGATATCCAAGGTTGAAGTCCTTGGTGAAATTGTTGAAGATGTTGAAGTCATTAGAGTTGAAGATGTCCTTTGCACATGGTGAAGTCTTTGGCTATGGGGTAGGCTTTATCCATCAAGTTGAAATACAAGAGATGTAGAATCAAAACGAAATTGATTTGAGGAAAGAGTTTACAAGATTGTTTGTAAATAAGTTTTGGAACAAATACAACTCCTATTTTTCTAAGGGGTTTTGTCCAATCCTAGTTTTACAAATCCTACAGGCAACACAATGCTCTGATACCATCTGTCAGATCCCTCCTTTATAAAGGAAAAGGATCCCTATGATTGCAATGCTAGTCCCTGGATCAATAGCTAGCATCCACAGTTAAGATGTAATATCAAGAAACAAAGGTCATAATACAACTTTATAACCAGGAATAAAATAATTTATTACATCTTACATAGCTCATTTGGCTATTACATTACATTGCAGCAGAATATCTATAAGCATGGGGTCCTTCATCTTCCAAGTGCCACAGGCAGACATGTTGGTTGTAGACTTGTAATCCTAATCATTTAACTTCACTAATATCAAAACAAACCTGCAACATAACAAGTTACAGCCACAAGGGTCAATACATTTGAATTGTATTGGCAAGTGATACTATGGTAGTATAGTGGAGTATATCATCTATATGCATTTGGCTAAGTGGAGCTTAGGCTTGCTTTGCTCAAAATAGATTTTCCTTATCATTTGAAAACACTAAGTTTTTGTTTGTCAAAATCTTTCCCAAGTCATCTCCCAATAGAAATTGGTCATCCTTTCAACCCTTGTTCAACCACAAGTTTTTAACTTAGAAATTTGGATGATGAGATTCTTGATAGCTTCCATGTCTTGATGCTCAAATTGTCCTTTGCCAGGGACATGGCTAAGTACTTAGATTTTACACTCTGCAGAGATGGTGCACTTTCCCCACAAGACTTGGTTTCCCAAGACAAGATCTTTTAGAAGCTTTCCCTTAGACCAAAATGGACGCGCTCCAACCTATCATTCCCCTACCACCAACTGTCCATTTGGCTAAGTTATTGCAACCTATATGATCCAGGCAGAGCCCATAATGCCAAGTGGCTGCACTTGAAGCTTCTCAACATTTGACATCTCAAATCTCTTTGTTCCTGGGTGGCATTCCACAAGTGTGATACACAAGGTTCACCAGTCCTCTGGCCTTGTGTAACCACTCAACACAAACCATTCCTTCCATTTCCACCCAGGTGATTCATTCACTTAGTTGTTTTATTAAACAAAACACAAGTCCTTGACTTGGAAATATTCCATAGTATGAATATATAATCCACCCTTGTTTTCTACTAGATAAGCTAAGCATGATAGTAGTAGGAATCTTAACTTAGGAAATTTCTTCTAAGGTTTCATCTACTAGGATTTCCCTTAGCATGGTTTATACTTAGCAAAAATTCCATGCAAGTCCTACTTAGAAATATCACTAATGCATAGTGAAAATAATGGGACAAAAGTATGAAGCATCACTTGCCTTTTTGGTAGAGGGTTTAAGTTCACTCCTTGATCTTTTCAATGTTCACACACTTCAAATCACTACAATTCAATCAAGCAAACAATATTTCAATCTACCATTCAAGGAATTCATCACATAAAATGATAAAAACAAAGCAATGCATGCAAGCATGTCAAGGATTGTTTTATTTGAAAAAGTGGTTTCTAATGGTTCATAAACATTTGAAAACACCTAATGGTCGTTTTATAAAGTGGCAAAATCATTTGTATAAGATTTTACTTCATAAACCATTTTTAGATCAAGTTATTATTTTATGTGGTGAAGAAATGCTTTTAATAAGGCAAAATTCTATAGGTTTCACAAAATATGTTTTCAAACCATATAACGTTGTGTTTAGGGTCAGAGAGTTTATTTCCAAAACATTTCCCAAAGGTTTTCCTCCAAAATAATTTTTAACAATTAAACCATATTTTTATTTGACTAGAACTGGTTCAAATCAAAGATTTATTCTTTTGCTTCACCAAATACATTTTTGAAACCACAAATTGTTTCCTATGGTCAGTAGGTTCAAAACAAACCATTTTCCAAAGATTTTATCCTCAAAATCATTTTAAAACAATTTTTATATCCTAAACATGCATACACAAGTTTCTGCAAAAACAATCAATTTAACAGAAGCTTTTTACTAAACAAAGTGCATGGTTGGCTAGGTCTTGTTTTTCTGAATCCATTGATATAAAGTTTGCAAAATTTGGACGTGTAGATTAAAAGGTATGAATTATTCAAATTGGAACATCAATTAGATAAGTTTCTGGTTTTTAAATCAAACAGAGGCCACGTGGCGTGATACTACTAGCTGGTACCGGTTCGCACGGATTGACTCTGTGAGGCGTTGGATCTAATGACGATCGTGCGGTACAGATCCATCCATACCCTTTCAGTTAAATGAATCTATCACGTCACTACGATCTGGATCGGACGGCTACCAATAGCCTGCCACTAACTGGAGGCGCGACGACGGTGGCGCGCGGCGGCGATGCTCGGGCGGCGGCGCTCTGGCTATTCCAGGAAGCTAGGGGAAGGGAGGGTATGCTCACCGTGATCGTCGTGGCGTGGGGAAGCTCAAGGCGGTCCTTGCTGGTGAAGGGGCACACGAGGATGTCCTTAATCGCTCACCGGAGTTGAGCTGTGCCTCGGGTGCGCGCAGTCATGGTTGAAGACGAGCGCCTGGGATGCAAGCAAACGAGGAAAAGCATCAGGAGGATGCGCACGGTTTCGGGGGTTGTAGAGGTACTCACCAGAACGCGAGGGGCACACGGGTTGGGCGTCAATAGCTCGCCGGAGCTGGTGCAGACGATGGTGGCGGTCAGTGGTTGTCCTTGCCGAGGTTCAGGGGCGCGCGGGGACGAGCTGATACCACGGGAAGGTGTGCCTGGGTCTAGGGAACTCGCCTGTGTGATCAAGGGGGCAAGGGACGACGTCGGCTGGCCAGAATCGCTCGCGGAGCTCGCCGGAGCAGAGGGCGGTGTAGAGGGAAATTGGGCGGCCTGGGCGCGCTAGGGTGAGGCGACAGAGGGGAAAGAGAGAGGGGATGCTGGCGCTTAAGAGAGCATGGTCTGGGGGCGGAATCACTGCGTCATTGATGTGAATTCATCACGCGAATTTAATCGGCAGAAACGGGAGGAGTCAGGGGAGGAACGGGTCGCGCTGGGGAAGACGCTGACGTGGGCGTGGGGTCCGCTTGGTAGCAAGAAAGAGGAGTGGGGAGATGGGGTCCATCGGTCAGCGACGCTGCGGGTTTCTTTTGCGGTGAATAACGGTTCGTTCGGGTGAGAGGGAGAGGTGGGCTGGACTGGGCCTAGTGGGTTGGGCTGGCAGATTCATTTTTTTTGTACTGTTTTGATTTTCTTTTTCTCATTTGATTTTTCTGTTTTGATTTTGAATAATCAATTCAAACATTCATTTGAATTCAATCCTTTGCCAAAATTTGTGTAGGTTTAAATACTGATTAGTAAAACATTCTAAAATCATTTTAGAATAATTTATTTATTCTTTTTAAGGTCTTTTAATTATTCAAAATAGGCTCTAGTTTTAAATCAAATAAGATTTAATAATAATTTCAAACACCATTTAAATTTCTAAATTCTTCCAAATCTTTTTAGTAGGTTCTTATTCAATTATAAGGATGTCAAAATAGTTCACTTTGAATTATTTGGAATAATTTTAATATGATATATTAATCATTTGAATTGGGCATTTGTTTTAATTCCAATGGAATTTAACATAGTTTTAATTCCCTAATTTTTTATTTGGAAGATTTATTTTAGTTGAGTTAATTAAACAACTTTTATTCCACTTGGGTAAATTCCAAATATCTTTTTCTATGAATTAATTAATCATTCCAATAGGGGTTTGTCTTTATTTAAATGGAATTTGGTTTAAGCCATTTTATTTTTATTTTTGGAAAATTCTTTATCCATTTAATTTATTTGGATTTGGATTATAACTCATTCCATTTGCTTATGGTCTTGGCCAAGTTTTAATTTGATCTTTAAATATTCTTTATTTAATATTTTTTCTTCATCTTATAAAATCCATATCTTTTTATTTAGAGATCCAAACTTGGTGATTCCAATTTGTAAAATCTTGTTCAATATTTATTTATTACTTTTAAATATCTTTAGGTTTATTTTCTCACCATTTGGTATGGATTTTAGATAAGGTATTTATTAGCTTTGGGAATTCAATTCCTTATCTTATTAATTCATAAGTTTTTATTTATGGTTCCCAAATTAAGTGAAACCAATTTGTATGGTCTTGTAATATTTCTAATTGTCTTTCTTGATCATTTGTAAATGTTTGTTGACAAGTTTTTATATGGATCAAATCCATAGACTTGGAGATAACTTGGAAATGATTTTTATTCCATTAGGGTTTGGGGTTTGGATTTATTTTTCAAGTGTTTTAAATTCCAGATGCATTTGATGAGGAAAACATTTCTCTTGATTTGGATTTTATTGAATTCAAACTTTAATTAAATTTTTTTCAAGATGGGATTTTTAAGTTTCCATTTAGAAACAAAAGTTTCTTTTCACCCTGATTTTCAACAATAATTTATTTTGTTTATTTATTTTTCACATTACAAGATTTGGAATGTGACAATCATCAAGCTTGGCTTCATCGGGATCATCATAATCATCATCCACACCATCATCTCCACTAGCACCATCACTCTGTCCCGCTGTAACAATTGTGTTGGATATTGCTTTAGTTCGTTAGGGAAAACTTTCCCAGTGTTGATTACTATTGTAGTTGATGCTTGTGAGTGGAACCATTGGATTATTGTTTATGTTCAGATTGTTATCCATTATCATATCATCTTTGATCTTGATCCATATGATGTCTTGTGAGTAGTTCGTTTAGTTCTTGAGGACATGGGAGAAGTCATGCTGTTAGTAGTGAATCTGTGATGAGTTATTATTCAATGGTTTAGTATTTAAGTTGTGGTGCTATTCTTCTAGTGGTGTCATGTGAACATCAACTACATGATACTTCACCATTTATGGGCCTAGGGGATACATTGTGTATTTGGCTACTAATTGTGGGGTTGCCGGAGTGACAGAAACCTGAACCCCCGTTAGGACACCTTTGCACAAGGGAGTGTAGGATCTCAAAGTTTAAGGTTGTGGTTAGATTTATATCTTAATTACTTTCCTGTAGTTACGGATGTTTGCAGGGGGTTTAATCACAAGTATGTATTAGTCCTAGGAGGGGCAGTATGTTAGCACAGGTTCACCTACACAACACTTACAAACACCAAAGAAGAGTACTCAGCTATTTGCAGCGAAAGCACTTGACATAATTCCCATGTGTCTTCGAGAACGTTTGGTCCTTATAAGTATTTCCACCGGCTTGTCCTTTGATAAAGAAAGGATTGGGCCACTTGCTCTGTTTGTTCGTTACTTCTGTTACTTGCTTTTTGTTTTGTTACTTTGTCAGAAAACCACTAAAAACCGTTTGCTAAGTATTCACAGGGATTTCCTGCTCCATACTACTATTCAGCACCTTCTTCTCCTCGTTGGGATCGACACTCCTATTTATCGAAAGTACTACGATACACCCCCTATACTTGTGGGTCATCAAGACTATTTTCTGGTGCCGTTGGCGGGGAGTGAAGCGCCATTGAAGAGTGGAACTGGTAAGGGAACTTTTACTATGAGTATTTCCTTTTGTTACTGTTTGTTTCTTTGTTCCCAATATGGATAACCCACTTGGTTTTCTGTTTGGGAAAACTACTACCACTGAAAGGGTAGTAGATAAACCACCGCCTATTGAGATAGATCCTTTTAAGATACCTGCGAGTATTGTTAATCGTGTCATGGATAATTATTATTTTGGGGATGGAACTGTCCATCCTGGTGATCACTTGCTTTATATCCATGAATTATGCGGGTTGTTTAAGTGTGCATGTATCACAACTGAACAGGTGAAGAAGAAGTTACTCTCCATATCCTTGAAAGGGAGAGCTGAGGCATGGTATAAGCTGCTAAAGAATGGACAATCCATGGAATGGGAGGAAATGGCATCTCTCTTTTACTCTAAATTTTATCCTCCCAGTGAAATCCAAAAGGATAGAAGTCTTATATATAATTTTTGGCCTCTTGATGGAGAAAGTACAGCTCAATCTTGGGGGAGATTGAAGCTGCTAATGCTTAAATGTCATATTCATGAACTTCCTAACAATATTATTCTCAATAACTTTTATGCTAGACTTTCTCTTCAGGATATAGGCTTACTAGATGCTTCTTGTGCTGGATCATTCACAAGTATGAAGGAAGAAGTTAAATGGGATCTCTTGGACCGTATTCAAGATAACACCGAAGCTTGGGAAAATGACAAAGGAAGGAAGTCAGGTATAAACTATGATTATGAATGTATTAAATCTTTTATGGGAACTGATAACTTCCATGATATTAGCAGTAAGTTTGGCCTTGATCCTCAAGTTCTTTCGGAATGTTTTAATGCTTTTGCCTCTTATATTGAGATTCCCAAGAAAGAGTGGGACAAGTACCATGCCCCTTATAAATACGTTGTTACCCACGTTCCTGCTAGTGTAGAGGTTTGTACTCTTGATCCTATTTTGCCTAAACCTTATGTTGAGAAGATCCCTTTTCCCTCCAAGGTAAGGGAACACTCTATTTTGGCTAATGTGGTTAGCAAAAGCTCAAAGAAAACTATAGGTTCCAATGAGCTTACTGATATCGAGCCCGTGGTAGCTATTGTCAAAGATATTGTCACTAGAAATATAGAGGATGAGTATATTGTCTTTTGTGAAGACGCTACTAATATTGTTTCTCATCCTAAGAAAGTTAGAAAAGCTAGTTCCCGTGCTCTATTAAAATTGGTGATCATTGCTATTATGGTTTGTGTGATATTGGTGCTAGTTCTAGTGCTATCCCTTATGAGCTTTATAGGGAAATTATGCATGAGATTGGCCCTTGTGAGCTTGAAGAAATTGATGTGGTTATTCACCTTGCCAATAGAGAGCAAGTTTTCCCCATTGGTATTGTAAGAGATGTGGAGGTTCTTTGTGGTAAGGTTAAATATCCTACTGATTTTCTAGTACTTGGTAAAGAAGCTAGTAAAACCTATCCTATCATCTTTGGTAGACCCTTCCTTAATACTTGTGTGTCTATCATAGATTGTAGGAAGGAAAAAGTTTTAACTAAGTTTGATGGAGAATCTTATGAGTTTAATTTTTCCAAAATTTCCAAAACCCCTTATGAAAATGAATTGCCTGATGAGGATTTCAAGGTTGAACAACTGTCTTCTATTTCTCTTGCTTCTAACAATGCTTTGCAGCAATTCATGGAAGATCATGAAAGTGATGCCTTTATGCAGGAAAGAGATGAGATTGATGAGGTTTTCCTTCGTCACCTGAGTTGCTTAAGCATAATTTACCTGTGGAAGATTTGGGTACCACACTACCACCCAAAGGAGATCCTGTTTTCGAATTAAAACCTTAACCTGATGATCTTAAATATGTTTATCTTGATGATAAGAAGATATATCCTGTTATTATTAGTTCTAAACTTTCAGGGAAGGAAGAAGAAAGGCTATTGGAGGTATTGAAGAAGCACCGAGGAGCTATGGGTTATACTCTTGATGATTTAAAAGGAATTTCTCCCACTATATGTCAGCATGCTATTAATATTGAGCCTGATGCAAAACTAGTTGTTGAGCACCAGCGTCATCTAAATCCTAAAATGAAGGAAGTGGTAAGAAATGAGGTATTAAAACTCCTTGATGGTGGTATTATTTATCCTATTACTGATAGTCAATGGGTTAGCCCTGTTCATTGTGTTCCCAAGAAAGGAGGAATCACTGTTGTGCCTAATGAGGATAATGAGATTATACCCCAGAGAGTAGTAGTTGGCTATAGAATGTGCATTGATTTTAGAAAGATTAATAAAGTTACTAAGAAAGATCATTATCCTTTGCCCTTTATTGATCAAATGCTTGAGAGGCTATCCAAAAAGACTCACTTTTGCTTTCTTGATGGTTATTCTGGGTTTTCTCAATCGCTGTGAAAGTACATGACCAGGAGAAAACCACTTTCACTTGTCCTTATGGTACTTATGCTTATAGGCGTATGCCTTTTGGTTTATGTAATGCTCCTGCTACCTTTCAGAGATGTATGTCTGCTATCTTTCATTGTTTTTGTGAAGAAATTGTGGAGGTTTTCATGGACGATTTTTCTGTCTATGGAACTTCTTTTGATAACTGTTTGCACAACCTTGATAAAGTTTTGCAGAGATGTGAAGAAACAAACCTTGTTCTTAACTGGGAGAAATGTCATTTCATGGTTAATGAAGGAATTGTTCTTGGACATAAGATCTCTGAAAGAGGTATTGAAGTTTACAGAGCCAAAATTGAAGCAATTGAGAAGATGCCTTGTCCTAGGGATATTAAAGGTATTCGTAGTATCCTTGGTCATGCTGGTTTCTATAGGAGATTTATTAAAGATTTCTCCAAAATTTCAAAGCCCCTTACTAATCTTCTTCAAAAAGATGTACCTTTTGTTTTTGATGATGATTGTAAGGAAGCTTTTGAAACTTTGAAGAAAGCTTTAACAACTGCTCCTATAGTCCAACCACCTGATTGGAGTTTACCTTTTGAAATCATGTGTGATGCTAGTGACTTTGCTGTGGGTGTTGTCCTTGGACAACGCGTTGACAAGAAGCTGAATGTTACTCATTATGCTAGCAAGACTCTAGATGCTGATCAAAATAATTATGCTACTACTAAAAAAGAGTTCTTGGTTGTAATCTTTGCTTGTGATAAGTTTAGACCTTATATTGTTGATTCTAAGGTTACTATTCATACTGACCATGCAGCTATTAAGTACCTTATGACAAAGAAGGACGCTAAGCCTAGGCTTATAAGGTGGGTGTTGCTTTTGCAAGAGTTTGATCTGCATATTATGGATAGGAAAGGTGCTGATAATCCTATTGCTGATAATCTATCTCGTTTAGAAAACTTTTCTTTTGACCCTTTGCCTGTTAATGATAATTTTCCAAATGAGCAGTTAGCTGCAATAAAGGTAAGTCCACATGAGAATCCTTGGTATGGTGATTATGCTAACTTCATTGTTTCCAAGTATTTGCCTCCAACCTTTACAGCACATCAAAGAAGGAAATTCTTCTATGATCTAAGGCATTACTTTTGGGATGACCCACACCTATATAAGGAGGGAGTAGATGGCATTATGAGAAGATGTGTTCCAGAATTTGAACAACAAGTGATATTGAGAAAATGTCATGGCAGTTCTTATGGAGGACACCATGCTGGGGATAGGACTGCAAAGAAGGTTTTACAATCTGTATTTTATTGGCCTACTCTTTTTAAAGATGCAAGGAAGTTTATCTTATCCTGTGATGATTGCCAGCGAGTAGGTAACATCTCTAGACGCAATGAAATGCCTATGAATTATTCTCTTGTTATTGAACCTTTTGATTGTTGGGGATTCTACTTTATGGGGCCTTTTCCTCCTTCAAAAGGGTATACTCATATTCTTGTTGTTGTTGATTATGTTACAAAGTGGGTAGAAGCCATACCTACGAGCAGTGTTGATGGTAAGACCTCTTTGAAAATGCTCAAAGATGTCATTTTTCCTAGGTTCGGTGTACCTAGATATCTCATGACTGATGGAGGCTCCCATTTTATTCATGGGGGTTTTAGAAAAACTCTCTCTAAGTATGATGTAAACCACAGAATAGCTTCAGGTTATCACCCCCAAACTAGTGGGCAAGTAGAACTATCCAATAGGGAAATTAAATCTATCTTTTAGAAGACTGTCAATAGGTCTAGAAAAAATTGGGCTAAAAAGTTGAATGACGCCTTGTGGGATTATAGAACTGCTTATAAAAATCCTATGGGGATGTCTCCTTACAAAATGTTCTATGGGAAAGCTTGTCACTTGCCTTTAGAATTAGAAAACAAAGCCTATCGGGCAGTGAAAGAGTTGAATAGAGATTTTAGACTTGCTGGTGAGAAGAGACTGCTCGATTTGAGTAATCTAGATGAGTGGAGAGGGGAATCTTACTAAAATACTAGGCTCTTTAAGGAGAAAGTAAAAAAGATGGCATGATAGGAGAATTCTCAAAAGGGAGTTCCATGTTGGTGAGAAAGTTCTTTTGTATAGGTCTCGTCTCAGATTTTTTGCAGGGAAACTACTCTCCAAATGGGAAGGACCTTTTGTTATCAATGAAGTGTACCGTTCAGGTGCCATCAAAATCTCTTCTCTGAAGGATGACACAACACAGGTGGTTAATGGTCAAAGACTAAAACATTATATTGCTGGATATTCTTACAATGAAGAAGTGGATGTCATTCAAATGGGGACTCCAGAAGAATTTATCAAGAACCAAACACCAGAAACTGCAGAGTTCGTCTTCAAATAGGTAAAGAGTGGTGAAAACAGAAGGTTTGCGAATCTCCAATATTTTTATATTTTTGATGTTTCTAATACATAAGGGAAGTTACGAGACGAAAATGAAGAGGAAACGGAGCCCGGGGTGGGCAAACCCACCCCAGGCGCGGTCCCAGCCTGGCCGCGCCTGAGGGGGGTGCTCCACCCCAGACTCCATCTCCACTTCGTTTCTATGTCAAAACTTTCCTTATGCATTGAAACTTCGTAATATATAACCCCCCCAGATCCCCCGAGGTTTGTGCATCATGTTCTCGTCGTGTTTTCGTTTCAATCTGTTTCTGTCAGGAAATCTTCTCAAGTTTAGAGCACCATGGCCTCCGCCAACGACAAAGGCAAGAATCCGGTGGAGATAGAGTTGGAAGAACACCACCACATAAGGAGTGAATCGTCATCAGGTTTGGCATCCCCTTGGCTTGTTCCAAGCTTGGGGGAGTGCCGCGGTATCACCACCATTATCTTTCATATTTTACCTTTTTAGTGGACTCATATCTGTGGTAGAGAAGTTATCTTATAGTTTGGTTTTCATGTGGAAGTATCTCTCTTTTAGTTGGTTATCTGTGTATCCCTTGGTGTGAGTGCCTTTATTGTAATATTAATGATAAGTCTCATCTTTTTACTTTTTGCACTTCTTATTTTTGTTTGCAACCTCTATTATATGATGGATCTTGTTGTTCAGTATTGGCACCACTTTGGGATCATCAAGTGGATCTAAATTGGTTTTGGCAAACTGAGTTCTGGTTAGTGGCATTAGTTTGAAAGAAAAGAAAGAAAGGAAAAGCTTACAGGTACTTTGTATCAATTGTTTTCTTTCTTGTTGGCTCATAAGCTTAGTATTCTTTATTTAAGATTCTTTTGTGTCTTCAAGGAAGATTGCATGTTTGGCTGTATTACTTGTATGTTTGCTTGATTCTTTCAACTCTCTTGCTTGCTACCCAGCCTTGCTAGCCAAAAACCTGTTTTGAGAAGGTATACTTCTCATGTTTCCAAAACCCTTTGAACCAAAAACGTTTGCCACTTGTGTCCACCATATCTACCTAATAGCTATTGCTATTTCTAGTAAATTCTCAAGCTTCATCTACCTTCTGAATTAAAAAAGTATTTTGTTATGAGAAAACTAGTTAGTAAAGATCTCACAAACTTGATGGCACACTTTATTTACTTGCCCCTAATAAACTTGAACCATTGTGGACATCGAAGTAGTATATGCTTGCATCTATACGCTGGGATTAGCAGAACCGTGCTGTCACGGGTAACGTTTTCAACATTGCACTTGTACCTTGTCGTACATAGTTGATATCGTGCTCTTTTGTCTATGGATGTCAACTGTGTGAAATAAAGAGGGAACTTTTAAGTCCATGGAGTTTGTATTCTGTGTTAGAGAAACTCCTGGGCCGCTAGTCTAATCCATGCTTGATCATGTTGGAAACTTGCAGCATCACCATAGTGAGCTATCTATGAAGCATCCTCAATAAAAAGCTATGTGTATGGTAAATAAAAAGATTGTTGAGATGCTCATTGTCTGCTTGCCTTGTCATTTTGGTTATGGGAAAGCTCCTGTGCCATGTGCAAGGGGTACCCCGTTGGCGGTTCTCAATGATATGCAAATACTTACAATGACAAGAACTTACATGGACCCAAAGTTGAGTATGCATGAGGAGTGACCCTCATATTCAAGGGAAACGAGTTTGCCAACTTATATTTCGTCAAGCATATACTCCATCTTTGTTCACTTTAACCCTAATCATCTCAAGATGCTTATGATAGGGGCAATGAGGGCTCAAAGCTAGTAAGTATCATAATCTTTTGAAAGCTCTTTATGACTTTTAATCCCTGCTACCCTCTATAAAGGGACCTTTATCCTAGTTACCAGTTGAGTCAGTAAACCCACTTCCTCTCTATCTCCAGCAAGCTTATGAGTTGTTGTGTTTCAAGCATTCATATGGTGATTTATTCAATCGTGTTCTTTATCTTCCTTGTTTGCACAAAACTCTTATCTATTGAGTATTACTTTGAAAGCCCTTCACTTGTAAAAAACCTTTTTGAGCAAAGAGTGCTCCTGTTTTGAAACTTCTACAAAAAGCTTTTGTGAAACTGTTTATCAGGTGTTCTCTGACCAAGAACAAGTTTGCCAATTCCAATTATGATTTATCTTTATGCATCTCTATTGTGACTGTTGTACTTGGTTGCAAGCTAAGTTATATAATGGTGAGTTGCTTTCTTCTATGAGTTGTGCAATGGTAAGTGTGATGCTTCTTGTTCGTATTCTTTTATCGACACTTCACTCCATAAACCTGTGGACATGTTTACCGAGCTCAGTATTCGCTTGGGGACAAGCGAAGTCTAAACTTGGGGGAGTTGATATGCCTAATTTTCATCACCATTCTATATCATAATTTACCTATATTCATTGATATTTGTCTTATTATGAGGTATTACTTATGGATTTTCATCTGTTTATGCATGTTGGATGATTCCTGGAGGATGGACTGCCGGAGTCTGGATTCTGATGGAAAATACGGTGTTTCGGTGCAATTTCACGAAGATCAGAAAAATACCAGAAAAATATGGAAACGTATTATTTTACCGGAAGACGAAGGAAGCCATAAGGAGGAGCGAAGGGGGGCCTCAGGGGGCGCACACCCCCTAGGCACGGGCCCACCTGACCCCGCACCTAGGGTGGGTTTGGCCCACCTGTTCGGCCTCCGACTCCGCCCCTTCGCCTATATCTTCCTTACGGAACCCTAACACCAGAGGAGCGACCACAGATAGACTTTCGCCGCCTCTGGGAGGCGGAAAACACCGAGAGAGAAAGATCTCTCCGGTAGACAGATTTCTACCGGGGGAATTCCTTCCCGGATAGGGGAGACCGTCGCCATCAACACCGTCATCAAGCTAGGCTTCATCGGGATCATCATCATCATCCACACCATCATCTCCACCAGCACCATCACTCCGTCCCGCTGTAACAATTGTGTTGGATATTGCTTTAGTTCGTTAGGGGAAACTTTCCCGGTGTTGATTACTATTGTAGTTGATGCTTGTGAGTGGAACCATTGGATTATTGTTTATCTTCAGATTGCTATCCATTATCATATCATCTTTGATCTTGATCCATATGATGTCTTGTGAGTAGTTCATTTAGTTCTTGAGTACATGGGGGAAGTCATGTTGTTAGTAGTGAATCTGTGATGAGTTATTATTCAATGGTTTAGTATTTAAGTTGTGGTTCTATTCTTATAGTGGTGTCATGTGAAGGTCGACTACATGATACTTCACCATTTATGGGCCTAGGGGAATGCATTGTGTATTTGGCTACTAATCGTGGGGTTGCCGGAGTGACAGAAACATGAACCCCCATTAGGACACCTTTGCACAAGGGAGTGTAGGATCTCAAAGTTTAAGGTTGTGGTTAGATTTATATCTTAATTACTTTCCTGTAGTTACGGATGTTTGTATGTATTAGTCCTAGGAGGGGAAGTATGTTAGCACAAGTTCACCCACACAACACTTACAAACACCAAAGAATAGTACTCATCTATTTGGAGCAAAAGCACTTGACCGAATTCCCATGTGTCCTCAAGAACGTTTGGTCCTTATAAGTATTTCCACTGGCTTGTCCTTTGCTAAAGAAATGATTGGGCCACTTGCTCTGTTTGTTCGTTACTTCTGTTACTTGCTCTTTGTTTTGTTACTTTGTTAGAAAACCACTAAAAACCGTTTGCTAAGTATTCATAGTGATTTCCTGCTCCATACCACTTTTCAGCACCTTCTGCTCCTCGTTGGGATCGACACTCCTATTTATCAAAAGTACTACGATACACCCCCTATACTTGTGGGTCATCAAGGGGCGGTGGCTAGGTTTCCCAGCCCTAGAAGAGTCCACCCCCAACTCCTCATGGCTCGCGGCAAGAGAGAGGGAAATGGAAACCTTTTCCCTCAAGGTTTCCTTTCCTTCCTCCACTAGGACTTTGACTTTCAAACTAGGATTGACTATTCAAACTAGAGTTTGTGTCTATCTTCCTTGTCTTTGGCTGACTTGACCTAGGGTTCTATGCGCCTAGCCCATTAGTGTATGGTGCATACCAAGTACCCCCTCACGGGGTGGTAGACCTTATAGAACATTCTAGAAGCTTCCGGTAAAACAACAAAAACATTTCCGAACCCCGAAAATTGACTTTACTTATATGAATCTTATTCTCCGGACCATTCTGGATCTCCTCGTGATTTCCTAGATCCAATCCGAGACTCCGAACAATATTCTGTCCCTAACTCATATTCCATATCTATAAAACAACATCCAATCCTTAAGTGTGTCTCCCTACGGTTCGTGAACTATGCAGACATGATCGAGACACCTCTCCGATCAATAACCATTAGTGGGATCTAGAAATACATAATGGCTCCCACATATTTCTATGATGACTTCGTGATCGAATGAACCATTTACATACGATACTGATTCCCTTTGTTGCGTGATACTTTACTTATCTGAGGTTTGATCGTTGGTATCTCTATACCTAGTTTAACCTTGTTCCCGATAAGTACTTTTTACTCGTTCCGTGATATGACATCCCTTGTGACCTAGTCACATGCTTGCAAGCCGATTGGATGACATTTCACCGAGAGGGCCCAGGGTATATCTATCCATCATATAGATGGACAAATACCACTCTTGATCCATGCGCTTCAATCCATACTTTCAGAATACCTAATGCCACCTTTATAACCGCTCAGTTACGGAAGTGGTGTTTGATGTCATCAAAGCATCCATCCGGTGATGGTGATTAACATGATATCATGGTCGAAGGATTAGGTTACTATGTATTTGAAATCTTATAGCAAATAAACTGTAAATGACTTGATCTTATGTGATGCTAACTATATGAGTGTGTCCATCACATATCCTAATGACACGATCTTGTTATTAATAACATCCAATTTCCATGATCAAGAAACCATTATCATCTATTAATCAACAAGATAGTTTAACAAGAGGCTTACTAGGGACTCTTTTATGTTTACAAAACATACAAGTATTAATGTTTCCGGTTAATACAATTATAGCATGTTATGCAAACATTTATCATAAACACAATGATATAATAATAACTATTTTATTATTGCCTCTTGGGCATATCTCCTACATAATCCTCCTATGATCACCTCTTTATATAGGCAGAGGTAGGGGTCCTCCACCTTAGGGTTCCCATGTGGAACTAAATAATCGAAAAAAGGGAAACCCGCCACCTGCCGGGTGGGCCGCATGCGCACGGCCCACCAGGGCAAAAGCGGTGGTGGCGAGGGGCCCCGGGTGGGCCGGCCACAGCTAGCAGCCCACGAGGCGGCAGCCGCCGTGGCGGCACCCAGCGCAAGGACCCGGGTGGGACGGCCTACAGCCCCCGCGCACGCCTGCCCACGCGACAGCTAGCTGTGCGGCCCCAGGTGGGCCGCGGCCCAGCGCGGCGCCAGACTTTTGGCCAGGTGGCGCATATTAGCGACCGTCCACATGCGGCACGGACTATCTGCTACCCACATGTGTTGTTTCAAAAACAGCCTTCCTTTTGCCTTTTTCGTTCGTTTCATTTTAGGTAAAATCCCTTCGGAATTTTGCCTAACAATTAAGACGCCTTTATAAATACTTATTTAAATATTTATTTATAATATATGAATTCATGATTAATAATAATAAACATATATTTAAATCACCATTTATCCAAAAACCCTTTTCGGTCCTTTTTCTTTATCCTTTCTCTAAACACCTTCGGATCTCCCCAGAACTTTTCTGGTATCTCTTCTCACTTCTTCAGTGATTCCAAACTAGCCATTAACGATCTCCAAGATTTGTCAAGCCCTTAAGCGTGCTACCGAAGAGTTCGAGAATACTATAGACATGGTCAAGACTCCTCTCTGACCAACGATCAATAGCGGTACCTGTATGCCCATGATGACCACTTGTGTACTCAACGAAATTTGTCGTTGAACCGTAAACACTGTGTCTTATTCCTTTTTTTTTCTGTGATACAGTATTTCTTGATCAAATGACATCTCCATGTCAGGGTTCAACCTCGTTACCGACAATACCTTCTTTACTCGATCCGATAAGTTATATCCCCGTGACCTAGTCACACGCTGTGCAACTTATGGATATAACTTATCCGAGTGGGCCCAGAGTATCTTCCGTCATGCGGATGGACAAATCCCGCTCTTGATGTAGTCGCCTCAACCTGTTCCTCCGAATACCCAATGACACCCTTATGATTACCGTTCCGCCGATTGACGTTAATTGCCATCAAAGTATCCTCGGGAGATAGTGATTTAATATGGCCTCACGGTCTAAGTAAAAAGTCATTATATTTCCTAATCATTGTAACCTAAACTCTATGACATGATCGGGATACGATGCTATAGATAGGGTATGTTCACCATCTCATTCTCTAATGAAATGACTTCATTGTCAATTAGGGGCTGATGCTCCAACATGATCAGGAAACCTTTGATGATATGTTGATCAATGAACCAGTAACTAGAGTTTCACTGGAAACTAATGATTGTTTGTATATCACACATGTATTGACATTTCCCAATCAATAAAGTTATAGCATGGTGTAAAACTTAATCATAAACTTTATGAAATAAGCCAATAAATATTTGTCTCTAGGGCATATTCCCTTCTGTATGGCGGTCGCCGGTGGCGATGAGGAGCTAGTGGTCCAGATGTGACATGTGCGAGGATCAGCTATCAATGGCGGCGTTTGTCAACATCGTTTACCTCGTTGGAGGCGTTGTGGAGACGTTTCTCGTTCCATATGTGCTCCGGGGGAAATTCCATATTAGGGCTTTCCAGAATGGATGATGGCGACGTTCCTGCGCCGTCAACCCCGTGGGGCTTCATCTTTGGAGGCATACATTGGTTGGATGGAAAAGTAGATGGTCCAGTGGCTGGACGCCAGTCTCCATGTGCTCTTGCACGGTGACCAAGGTCGATCCAGTAGTGGACCTAGAACTTTTATAAAAGCCTGGGAGGACGTGTCTATGATGCTATTTATTGGGACAAATTGCTATAGAACATAGTGTAATATAAGGAGTCACGTGGCCAGCAAGCCTGGGTGGCCGTCCGGGCAATAGGGATGGTGGATCCGCCTATGGATGGAGCGGTGTTGCATCTACCGAGTCAATGATGGCGGTTCTTGACGGGGTCTCAGAGGCGGGCTTGTGATGATGGACGCGTGCAGGGCGGTGGCATCATCGTGGCATTGACGGCAGACCTCACAGGGTATTTGCATTGATATCTCTAGAAAATGGGTATGCGAAAAAGGGGTGGCCGAGGACTTCTGGAGCTTGTATGTTAGTACACGTTTAGAGTCTGCCGGACCAGTTGTTCCACTTGTACGCCATTGGGCGACTTGTCGAGGCCTTCAGTTTTTAGATATTGTGCGTTGGTGTGATGTCAGGGTGTTGGCCCTGTTTATGGACACTCCCTTCATTAGTGTTGTAAGTTTAGCGAGATGTCACTAGTTTGGTGGATTTGGTATGATCTTTGCAATTTTTCTTGTAAGGTTCTGTGAATAATTTGATAAAAAGGTTATGTGCATCTCTTGGATAAGATGTCAGGGTGATCTTTCCCCATTTCGAAAAAATCCCTAAAGAGAGTCTGCATGCCTTCAATAAGGGCATTGCCACATACAACCAATAATGGTTAGCTTTTGAGTTTTTACCCTAAAAAATAAGACTCTGTACTACTCCGGTGTTACCGCTCCCACTTGCCGATGACGTTGCTAGATGTCACGAATCGCCTAGCAATGTCTTCATCGCCTTGAAGACTCGGTCCTCCATTACTGGTCCTCAAACCTCGTCTGCCATGAAATTCTCCGCCACTGTCTACACCATCGAAATCAAAACACCGACATGTCCCATGATGTAAACAGAAAACGGAACTTAGCTCCACGCCCTCCCAAAGTCGCACATGATGGAATAAGGGCACACACGACCGAATCTCATCCAATCGAGCAATCTGGAGGCATCAAACGCCCAATGAAGATCACCGGCAGAGCCTTCCGGAACGCATCCACAGCCAGATCAAGGAGTAGAAGCAACAAGCAGATCACCGCCTTTGCGCGAGAAGAACCCTAGGACCGCATACTTATTCGAGCAAACCAGCAGCCCCCCATGCCGCCAGTCGGAGCAGCAGAGGAGAAAATTGCCGCAACGCTTGTACGTCTGCAGCACTCCATCCATGGCAGGTCTAGTTGACCTAGATCGGGCCTTGAGGCCCAGATCCAACCCGCTATCTATGCCGCCGGAGGTTTGCTGCCAAAGCCGCGGCGCCGCTACCACCTCGCCCGCTCTCCAAGACCACGTCACCCTATAGCGCCACCACCGCGCTCAACCACTGCCCATGTAGCCGCTACCGCCGCCGCGATACAGTCCCCTCTCTTTCGTCTTTGATGAGAAGGGCGCCGCCACCGTTGTCGGTGTCGGTGATGGTGCCAGCCAGGAGCAGACTGAGGGAGGAGGACTGATGGGATCAAGGTGTGAGCCTCTAGAGTCGCTCTCGGGCGGATAACTGGCCTGGAAGGTTTGTTTCAGTTTTGTATTATATGCTAATTAACATGAGGGAATTCACTTTTGATCTTGGAAGCATATGTTCCTGCCACCGGAAAAGAACATTTTAAATTGTTAACAAATTTTGTTCAAAAAAATCGCTAGTACATATTGACACTCTGTGCGCATACCAAGTTTCGAAAAAAACAGATATTTTTATGTCCCACGTAAAAAAAGTTAAGAAAATGTCATGTGAAGGGCTTGTTTTTACACCGAATTTTGGGTTTTTTCCGCACGACTCAAACAATGTCGTTTTTTTATGGAACAATTTTGCGAGGACATAGAACATAGAGACATACAGTAGACATTTTCTGTCCGAATTTTTGGACATTTTTTATAAGTTTGAAATTTATTTAAAAAAATAGGAGCATATGCACCTGAGTGCAAAAACGCCTCGTCCATTAACATGACGTTATTTATATAGAAATAAAAAAAAACTAGCACAAGGAGTGGGGAGTTCCTTATAACTTGGTAAAATGCTGAAAATTGGGACATAAGCCAGAAGAGCTTCCAATTGGTGCATCTCGGAATAACTGTATCCTTGCTGCATAGGACCATGACTCCTGCTTCGGTTACCTGAAAAATAAGGTCACATGAAAGGTAGGTTTAATATGAAAATCATACAGAACAACGGCAGTGCGGAAAAAGGGTGATGTTTATATAAATCAGTATGTTCTATTCAAACAGTTTCTACACATGTTAGGGAACATGAATCATTGCTAATCAGTACTGTTAGGAAGGCCCTTGTTGCAAGGAGGCATGTCGTAATCACTGATATTTATTACTATAATAACTAGATGATACCCCGCGCGTTGCTGCGGAAAACAATGGCCAAATCAACAGCCATAGATCTTTTCGAAATGAACACGTTGTGATTAAAAATGCATAGAAACCCTAAAAGTGCAAAAATGGATTAAAATGCATAGTAAAACGCAAGCATAATGTGGATCAATTGTTGTTTCATTCACACGCTAAGTGTAGAACCCATAAACACCACTATGGTCTTACAAAGAGCGAGTCATCCTTTTCTTTTGGGAAGAAAAGAGCTATTCATCTTTGTTTTTCATGGTAATAGTCATCATAAGTCTAACTTCAACAAAGCAAATATGTATTGATGTCAATCCAACCGTAGAAGCTCCCCAAAAGGGAGAAATGGTGCATTATGCATATAGTCATCAATCCCAGGCCAAAAATATAGAAAAACACACAGTAATAGAAATATGGACTATGTATAACTTAATGTTCCTTTCCATCCAATAGATTTTTTTAATGGGAATATTTCTTATTCCCTTCCAAGTTCATTTACGAAGTGCATGGAGTTAGTAGCATATTACCTTCAGATCTGTTAAACTATGAAGAACATAAATTTGACTCGTGTTAGTATTTCTGCACTCGATATGTTTTTTTTTACAAAAAATGTTATGATTCCTCACATTTCATTTAACTTGTAAGTGGTAACTACAATCAGTATGCCCGTATTTGGCCAATTTATTCATTTGCTTTCCATGCTCCGTATTTGTTGCCTACCAAAACCCACCGGCGAGCAGCGACGGGCAACACGAAGAGCCGGGAGGCTCCCAGAACTGCTGGTGGGCCCTGGTCCCTCGGGCAACGGCCCGCAAAACTCCGGCACACGTCCTGGCTTGGTTCGAGGGCGTGCCACCTGACCTATACCTGGTCAGGAAGGTGAAGGATTGCTTCGATTGGTTTCCTGCACGGTAAACACGTATACGTAAAATTCGAGCCGTGATCGGCTCCCAGGTTTCCCTGTGAATCGGCTCTTAGAACCGATCAACCCATAGTTCCGCATTAGATCTATGATAACATGGGGTTTTGCTTCATCAATACAAATCAAATCGATCTACGACAGTTTATCGTTTTCACTACATGACTGGAACATCCTACACGTAATTGAGCCTGGTAGATACGAAAGATGATGGAAGACTAACCCTAGAGAAGGCCTAAAAACCGACGTAAAGTCAATTCCCGGAACACCTCCTCTTGGATTAGCAAACCATATCTTACATATTACTGGATCGTTCAATCCGTTTGCAAGGCCTGATCATGTAGATATCAAACTAAACCTTGGAGAACAAGGCACAACTATAACAAATCAATTCGATTTAAATAAAGATCAAGCAAGATGCCACCCTTGCACCCGGGAAAAGGTGCAAAGGCGGCGAGATAACTAGAGGCAGCATAACTAAACAATCATAACAAAGAAGTACCGATGCTAGCCTACACAAATCTATGATAATAGTATTACTCGCCATCAACAAGGCTTCAGTACGAGTAACACCAGATAACGCATAAGTAGATACTGCCTAGATCGCAAGATGCGACCTAGGCAGCATGGCACTTACCCGAGAAAAACCCTAGAAACAAGGGGTGGCGATGCGCCGAGATTGTGTTTGTTGTGAACGTGATTGTCCTACTTTTCTCGATAACCTTAGGTACATATTTATAGTCCAGAGACTTTCTGTCTTTGGAATAACTCTACAACTCTATCTCTTACCTAAATCTAAACGGAATCTATTACAATATAAGATACACGGGCAATTTAGCCCAAATCAACACACGAGGCCGATTCAACAACACGTTGCATATACGTATCTTCTAAGCCCATCTTGATCACGGCCCAACTCCTCCTTTGGCCAAAATATGGCGATAACACATGCCCCCCTGGTTTTGGCAATAATAATTCCAAAACCACTATGTTCTCTCTTTTTTTTGTATCGGGTTGCGCGTTGACAGAATGCGTTGCAGAACAGGATCGTCACGCCACCCCCTCATCATGATGCCTTGTCTTCTCCACTTCCCCGCAGCGCATGATTTGACAACTTCGGCAGTGCATTCTAGGAAACCGCTATAGCATTGAACCGCTTCATACTATTCCCCTTATTTAAATTCACCTAAGCAGTTCGCAGTCCCCATCTTCCTCCAGTAGCCACAAAAAACCCTTCCTCCTCCTCCGCCGAAAAAACCCTCTTTCTCCGCCATGGCCTCCTCCGCTTCATCTGGCCTGTCCTCCCAAGCCTCCAACTCAATGAGCGACCGAGAGCCGACGCCAGAACACCCGCCGATGGCGGCGTACCACACTCTCGCCCCACAATGGTGGGACGAGAGGGATTGGGACTTCGCCGCTTGGTCGGAGGACGACGCGTCCTCGACTGACGGCGAGGAGGACCTGCAGTTCCTCGCCGATGGGGAACTAGAGGCGGACAGCACCGACGACGCCATGTCCTGGGATGGCGTCGACTCCTCCGACGAGGAGGAGGAAGAGGAGGACACCTCCTCCGAGGAGTACCAGCCGGTGAAGTACTTCCACGCCGGGTCCAGCGAGGACACCGAAGACGATGACGAGGACGAGGAGGCCCCCGCGGGCATCTGGATCAGCAGCAGCGAAGACGACGCCGGCAGTAGTGCTGAGGACAGCGAACAGGATGGCGGCGACGACAGCGACGACGACCTCGGCCTCTAGATTAGGAACCAGTAGTAGTAGTAGTAGCAAGCTCCCTTTTGTAATCAATCAGCCTTTTGTAAGCAATCAGCTTTTGAATGAATGAATGAAGAAAATCTGTTTCTCGAAGATTGCTTTTTTTCGTCCCAATTTTGCCGATAGCCAAAATAGGTCGATGCTCCAGAAGCCGATAACGCTGTATCGGCTTTTACCACACTGCACTCATTCCGTTAACTAAGTCAAAGCTCGAAGAGCTGATGGACATCGGCTTTCCCAAAAACGTTGACAAGGTCAAAACTTGGTCGCATATTTAGGCAAACCTAAGCGGCTGCTTTCCAGTTTCAAACGGTAACCTGCGACCTTCTTCAAAAAGGGCGACCTAGATCTTCAATCGCCCACTGACCAGATCGAGCTCACAGCGACAAGAACCCTCAATCCCCAACTGCATAGATCCATCTCCGCCGGCGAACTAGATGGCGGAATCGTCCAACACCAACCCAGAGGTCTCCGGTCTGAAGGTACGCCTACTCCTCGCAGTCTGAACACGATGCTAGACTTAATGGCGAACACCTGAATTAATGCCTTATTTCACCATTAAATTTTCTAGGTTTCAGACATTCTACTGCCGCATCCTTCTCTCCCAAACTCTCTCTGTCTTGGCCCTCGCACAGAATCTAGCCCTGCTCATCTGATTTCTTGCGAAGCAAATAGAATCCCCTTCGTAAGCCAAGACCTAGATCTGAACTCTTGGGCCGACTGTCTGCGAGCCTGGCCTAATCCCCCTAAACATTGGGTCTCTTGGTTCAGTAGAGTAGCTAGAGCTTACCAATCCCAATGGGAAACCACAGGAATAGCCGATGCCTTGCATTTATCATTGTCTCCTCTTGAGAAACACGAGAACCTTCTGAAAACCATCGGCTACTTCTGGTCCGACGCTCTGAACTGCTTTATGTTCGGTCACGGCCCTATGTCACCAACCTTGTTAGACGTGGTGATGATCACTGGCCTGGATGTCACATCACCCAGCCCCTCTGCTTTTAAACTGACCAAAGTTCCCTACAAACTGTCTTCTAAAACAGACTGTACGAACTGGGGTGCCTACCTCCAACGCCATATGAAAACAAAGGGCCCTGTCTCAGAGAAAGAACATACAGCCTTTCTCAACTTCTGGCTGGAACATTTCATATTCTGTGGCCCTTCCCTTGCTCCAACCAAGAACTATCTCTCCCTAGCCCACGAACTGGCCAAAGGTACTCAACTTGGCATCGGCAAACTGTTCCTTGGAGAGGTCTATCGATATCTCCAGTTGATGTCTGTCAAGCTGTTCTCAAGCATAGCAGTCAAAACAGGTGGTCCTTGGTGGTTCATTCAGCTATGGGCTCAGCTGTACTTTCAGAACCACATCCCAAACTTCCCCCTTTTGGCGATTTGTACCTTTCCCGATGTCAAAGGGAAGCAGATCCGATGCACTAGTTATGGCCAAGCTTTGTACAGGCTGCCAGGCAGCAAACTATCCCCTCAGGAAGCAGCCAAGTGGTTCAGCACTTTCTTTCAAGGTCTGGACAATCCTACCTTCTTCCCTTACATGGAAGAATCTGAACATTTCGAAAATCCACTCTCCTTCAGGCTAGATAACTTTGCCGATGACACTAGCACTCGGCAACTCTTTTCCATTGTGATCCGTCCCTGTTTCCTTCCAGTTGGTATGAGTACATCCAACAGAATCATCAAGCCTGGGTATGAATTCTACCAGCCGGTCATAGTGGCCCGGCAATTTGGCCTTGGGCAAGTACCTCCCCATCTCTTTCTCCATCATCTTACAGAGTGCAGAGCCGACCTGCCTGATCCTCTCACCAGCCAGAGGTGTTACTCCTTCTTTGATGCTCTGACCATCCCCATTCCAAATGACCTCACCTTCGCTTCATCAACTGATGGCTTCGAGGACTAGTGGTCGATGTGGAAAACCCACGCTTTCAGGAAAGCTCTGGGACCGCTGCTGAAACAACTTGATGCTGATTATGACATCCCCGTGGAACAGGTACCACTACTTGTAAATTTTCTCAATGCAGTTCATAAATGACTCTCCTACTAACCCAATTTCTCCCGTTGCAGCAACAAGATGGCCCTGAACCTACACACAGTGATGGCTCCCCCTTTGAGTTCTTTCCGCCAGCTCCTGTGGTTCTTTTCTGCAAAAACTCGCCGCCTTTGAAAAAGGTCATAATGCAGAAACAGCCGATAACACCTCAATCGGCTTCTAAGAAGCAAGGAACTTCAACATCAGCTGCCCCTCGAGTTCCAACTAAGACAAGAACGATGACGAGGAATGTAGCTGCCAGGAAGACCTTGAGGCACCGGAGCCCTTCTCCAGAAAGCTCGCATGTAAGCTGATCCATGTCTTGGTCGATTCTTCTCATTCTTTCCTTCTTGCAGACGTGCTCGTGTCTAACAGCCTTCCTTCTTTTGCAGGCTTCCGTCGAAGATACTTCCCACGAGGACACACAACCTAATGAGGGAGAATCGAGCCCAACGGATTCTGAGAGGACCATCACCCCGAGCCAGCCAGATGTGCCACCATCGGCTTCCAGGAAAAGGTCGGTTCCTGAACCTGCTGCCCCCCGAGCACCAGTCGAGGCCGGGCCAGCTTTGGATCCCAAGAGAGCTCGTAAAGGACCACAAGCTTCTTCATCGAGCCAAGAGGTTCCGAAAAATCATCATCCTTTATGCTCTTGCCCCTTACTCCCTTTTGTCTGCCGATTCATCATCATTTACATCGGTTAATCACCTTTCATGCAGACAACTAAGGCTTCTAGTGGGAAGGTAGGGGCCGTGCCGACGCCTTTAGCCAAACCAGACCTGGCAATCCCCGAAAATGCAGATGAAATGGCTACCACTTTGGCAACGCCCCCAGCAACCACACACAAACCGATCGCCTCGCCGTCTGCTATCCCCTCGGTCTTAGGAGAGGTATGTTAACTTCTGTCGGCTTTATTCTTCCCTGTTGGACGCACACTGACGCCTTTTAGGGCTGCCAGGGTTGTGACATTTCAGGCTTGCTGACCTTTGATCCTGACTCCATCGATCCAACTCCCTCCGTCGCCACCGATGAACCACACGCCAGGGCTGTTCTACCTCAATTCCAACGACTTAGAGCCTTACTGTCTTCCCCGATCGAGGAGCTGATCGAGGGTTCTGAAGAGGTGAAGGGCGTTCTTGCTGAAATCAAGGACCAACTCCCAGTAGCATTGCAGGTGAAGCTTTGGCCCGTCGTAACTCTGTCCTTCTACGGGTCAAGGGTGAAGCTAGCTCGTGAAAGGATCAACCTGCGCCGTGCCCAACTCCCGCTGAAGGCGAATATTGCCGACAGATGTCAGCAGCTCAATGAGAAAAAGGCGTCCCTTGATGCCAAAACTGACACCTCTGTCAGTACCACCGAGCTCGCATTTTTGAAAAAGGAGCTGGAAGATCTTGAAGAAAAGGTCCGGGTGACAAAACAACTCATTTGTGACAAGGAAGCCTCCATCACCCGCTCCCAAGATGAAGCAGAGAGCCTCAAAGCCGAACTGAAGACCGATCTGGCAGAAATACGTGCCCTGAACAAGCAGTTAGTGACGGGCAAGGATGAAGATGACGAAGCCGAGATCGCCGAGGTGGACCGTGTCCGTGCTGACGCCCTCCAAGCCTTCGAGGCATTTCTTCAGTAGCTCGTTTATGTAAACTGGCATCTGCTTGTAACAGTTTTGAACCTCTAAAGCCGATGACTGTGCATCGGCTGTATACTTCTATTGGCCGATTTCATGTATCGGCCCCCATATCTCACTGTCCATCATCCCACGTGCTTGGGAAATATATAATAATAAATTTTTTTTATTGGCCGATTTCGTGTATCGGCTCCCATATCTCACTGTCCATCATCCCACATGCTTGGGAAATATTTCTTGAGATGCTGACCGTTGACAGCCACTGGGAATTTCACGCCATCCAGCTCCTCCAGCATGTACGCGTTCCCTCTTAAAACTTGATCGACCCTGTATGGCCCGTGCCAATTTGGAGACCATTTACCATATGCTGCATCCTTAGTCCCTAATGGCAACACCGCTTCCCATACCAGATCGCCAAGTGGAACTCCTTAGGCCTCACCTTCTTGTTGTATGCACGAGCTACTTTGGCCTTGTTCTCTTTGATTTTCTCAAGCGACCACAGCCTAAGCTCAGTCAAATCTTCAACACTGTCACTCATCAAGGCTGCATATTCTTCAGTCGTTAGATCGTTCTGAAAAGTGACACGTCTCGATCCAGCCGTAATTTCCCAAGGCAATACGGCTTCTTGTCCATAGACTAGATGGTACGGCGAGGTTTTTATCGCTCCATGACATGACATGCGGTAAGCCCATAAAGCCTCTGACAAAACCTCGTGCCAACGCCTAGGGTGCTCATCGATTTTCCTCTTGATCAGCTTGATAAGGCTCTGGTTGGACGCTTCAGCTTGCCCATTTGCTTGAGCATAGTACGGAGATGATCGAATCAGCTTGATCCATGTGTCCTCACAGAACTTTCTGAACTCGTGAGAAGTGAAGACCGAACCTCCATCGGTCGTGATAGTCTGGGGAATCCCAAACCTATGAATGACGTGTTCTTTCACAAAATCGACGACATCCTTTGAACTTACTGACTTCATAGGGACGGCTTCCACCCACTTGGTGAAATAATCCGTGATGGCCAAAATCCACATGTGGCCTTTGCTTGACGGAGGATTGATCTTGCCGATCATATCCATGCCCCAACCTCGGAATGGCCAAGGCTTGATGATGGGGTTCATTGCTGACGCGGGTACCATCTGAATTTTTCCAAATCTCTGACATGCTTGACACCCTTTGTAGTACTTAAAACAGTCCTCGAGCATGGTAGGCCAATAAAACCTTGATCGCCTGATCAACCACTTCATCTTGTGAGCCGATTGGTGAGTTCCACAAGCGCCTTCGTGTACCTCGTGTAGGAGCCGATTGGCCTCAGCTGTCCCCAGACATTTGAGAAATAACCCCTCTAGAGTCCTGTAAAACATGTCGTCCCCAATGAGCACATACTTCATGGCCTTGTATCTTATCTGTTTAGGTGCCCCCCGAGCCGAATCCTTCAAGTAATTGAAGATATCGGCTCTCCAGTCGTCTGCGTCCAGGAATTGCACCTGAACATCGGCTCCCTCTGCCACGTCCTTGTAGCCTGAAGCCATTTGTGCAAGATCATTGGCCTCGGTATTCTGCGATCGTGGGATCCAGGTGAAGTTTATGTATCGGAACTGTGCCATCAGCTCACGGCATTGCATCCATAATGGGAAGAGCGACTCGCTCTCACACTTGTATTCCTCCGTGAGTTGAGAAATCACCAGCTTGGAGTCTCCAAAAATTTCCACTGCTTCCGCTCCAGCTTCGATGAGCAACTCCATTCCCTTGCGTATCGCCTCATACTCAGCGACGTTGTTAGTGCGAGGGGCTGATAACCTAATAGAGAAGGAAAATGTTGCCCCCCGGGGTGACACGAGTAGCATGCCGATGCCGCACCCATCGTCACAAACCGATCCGTCGAAGAACATAGCCCACGCTCGTATAGACAGTGCTGCTATATTGGTGTTGATCCTTTCAGCGATAAGGTCGGCCAATGCCTGCCCCTTAACTGCTTTCGCGGGTTGATACCGGATGTCAAACTCCGATAATGCAAACATCCATTTGCCCAGTCGGCCTTTCAACATAGGAGCCGACAGCATGTGCTTTATAACGTCTGATTTGCAGACGATGATAATCTCTGCTGATAGCAAAATGTGGCGCAGCTTGGTGCAGGTGAAAAACAGGAAGAGGCACAACTTGTCGATCTCAGAGTACCTTGTCTCTGCATCCAGCATCCTTCTGCTGATGTAAAATACCACTCGCTCCAGCCCGTCATAAACTTGCACCACCACTGAGGCGATGGACGTGTCCGCTACTGACAAGTAAATGTAGAATGGCCTGTCCGGCTGGGGCGGGACTAAAACCGGCGGCTTCGTTAAATATTCTTTGATTTCGTCGAAGGCTCGTTGTTGTTCTGTTCCCCAGCGGAACTCCTCGTCTGATTTAATTTTTACCAGTCCCATGAACGGCTCTATCCTTCCTGACAGATTGGAGATGAATCTTCTGACGAAGTTGATCTTGCCGATGAGAGACTGTAGCTCTTTCTTCGTGGTAGGTGGCTTCATTGTTCGCACGGCCTCTTGAATTTTCAGGCCGATCTCAATCCCGCGTTCATGGACCAAGAAACCCAAGAACTGACCGGCCGTTACACCGAAGGCACACTTCTTTGGGTTCATCCGTAGGCCGAATTTTCTTGTTCGGTCCAGGACGCGTTGTAGATCGCCCAAGTGTCCTTCTACTGAGGCAGACTTGACCACTACGTCATCGATATAAATTTCCACCAGCTTGCCGATCAGATCATGGAAAATGTAGTTCATGGCTCTTTGGTACGTGGCACCGGCATTCTTCAGTCCGAACGTCATGACAACGTATTCAAACAACCCCACCGAGCCTGGTACTCTGAACGCAGTCTTGTGTATGTCTTCTGGAGCCATAAAAATTTGGTTGTAACCGGCATTGCCATCCATGAAGCTCAAGATCTTATGGCCAGCCGCTGCATTGATTAACGTTTCTGCCACCGGCATTGGATACTCATCCTTTGGGGTAGCTCTATTGAGGTCCCGAAAATCTATGGCGACGCGCCAACGGCCATCCTTTTTCTCTACAGGTACGATACTAGAAATCCACTCAGCATACCTGCATGGCCTGATTAAATTGGCTGTCAACATTTTCTCGACCTCCTTCTTGACTTCTTTCAGAATTTCGGCCTTCATCTGTCGTGCCCGCTGCTGGAATGGCCTAAATCCTTTTTTAAGCGGGAGTCGATGCTCAATGATGCTCCTGTCTAACCCAGGCATCTCTGTATAGTCCCAGGCGAAGCAGTCTGGATATTTTTTCAACAGGGCTATCATCGGACCCCGCAGACTCGGATCCAACTTTTTGCTGATAAATGTTGGTCGTGGCTTATCCCCAGGACCAATGTCGATTTCTTCTAGTTCATCAGCAGATGTAAATCCATACCCTAGCTTTCCGTCACCTGTCAAATCGATGCTAAGCACAGGGCAAACAGTAGGTGAGGTTAACAAAAATAATTTGGGCCGATTGCCTGAATCGGCCCCCTTTTTGATTGCATTAGTCAAGGATGGTTTACACCTTATGGTTTTACAATGGCTGGGAATCTCCCTGCTACGACTGCACGATCTGCTCGTCGTAAGATTGCTGCTTTTTGTTTTTTCTGGCCGATCGCAGGGATCGGCCGTACCACGTACCGTTGTGGGCTTTGCTACTCTGTCAGGCCGGTGGATAAGACCAGCCTCACCCCGTTTTTTGTAGCCTCAATGCGTTCACAGCCGTCTAGACTGATTCCAGAGATCGGCTCTTGGTCTTCTGCTTCCCAGACGTTCATGCCAGCAATGGAGACCTCAACAGAATCGTCTGCATGAATGACTTCCACCTCATCTCCATCCCACTGTATTAGGCACTGGTGCATCGTGGATGGGATGCAGCAGTTAGCATGAATCCAATCTCTCCCTAACAGGACAGCGTAGGTGCTTTTGCTGTCCACGACGAAGAATGACGTAGGGATGGTTTTTATGCCCACGGTCAGATCCACGTTCAGTACGCCTTGCGTTTCTAAAGTCTGGCCGTTGAAGTCGCTTAAAGTGACGTTGGTTTTGATCAGATCTGCAGTGGAGCGTCCCAAACGCCGTAGCATGGAGTATGGCATTATGTTGACTGCCGCTCCGGTGTCCACTAACATCTTGCTGACAGGTTGACCATTAATGTAACCTCGTAGGTACAGGGCTTTCAGATGTTTGTAACCCTTCTCACGTGGCTTCTCAAAGATAACTGGCCGTGGGCCGCAGTCGAACTGTGCCACTGGTAGCTCGTTGGTTCTTGGCGCGCAGAACTCTGACGGAAGTATGAATACCATGTTTGTGCCAGCCGATGTCTTTGCATCGGCTTTTACCGGTTTGGGGCGCCACTCTTTCTTTTTCGGGTGATCTTCCGTTTCCAAGGTCTGCCTAATCTTAACGGCCAGATCGGGCCATGCTTTCTTTAGAGCGTGGAGATACTGCGCTTCGGCTTCCTCCAAGTTACGCAGCCGCTGCACTCTACGCTTTTGGGTGTGTCTAAGTCCGTCGGGACACCACCTTGGACGGTGATACCTGTCTTTCTCTTTGTCATCAATTGGCTCCTTGAGACCTGGTGCTCTAAACGACTCCCTGCGTCGGCTCTGAGGTGGGAGGGGCCCTAGGCGTTTAAACACTGACACTGGCTCCGTGTCCTCCTTCTGCTGTCCGCATTCCGGGCAGTTATCGATCGTAGGCAATCGGCTCATTCCCGCGTCCCAGCAATACTTGAAGAACGGACAATCCCAATGTTTGTCTGCGCCTTCCTTTTCTTTTGACGGTCCCCTAGCGAGGTGCTCATATCCGTCATCTTCTCCGTCGCGCCGGCGACGTTGGTCATACTGACGCTCATACTTGTTAAGGAGATGCGTGGAATGTGGTTTCTGATATCGCACACTTTTCACTTGTTCCTCAGTTAAGTATCGCCTATTGTCGTAGCTGGGCCGGTCGCGTGGACCAGCCTCCTCTCTTACTCTGCCGTGAGAGCGACCGCCTTCCTCCCTGTACGTGTCATGGTGGTACCCTGGTCCTTCCATGTTGACATCGAACGAGAAATCCAACTGGCGCCTCGTGGAGTGGCTGTGTTCTACCATGTTGACGCCGGGGAATGGGTTGGTGTCTACTTTCATGGCGAATTGCCCCAGGATGAGACGGCCCTGCTCTATTGCCGTTTGGATCTGGCGACGTAGCTCTTTGCAGTCATTGGTGCTGTGGGTGAACGAGTGATGCCACTTGCAGTATGGTCTTTCGTTCATTTCTTGAGCCGTAGGGATTTTGTGGCCTTCGGGTAACTTCAGCTGCTTTTCTTTCAGCAGTAAATCGAATATTTGCTCAGCTTTGCTCACATCGAAGTCGAACCCTTTTGCAGGCCCTTGCTGTTTTACCCATTTGCAGGTTACGGGATCTGCCCCCCGAGCCCATTCAGCCACGGCCACCTCCTGGTCTTGCGTGAGGTCTTCTTCTTCTGTATCGACCAGGCCTATCGGACGTTTGAACTTGTCCTGGTACAACTCAGGGTGGCGCTGCTCATACATCGTCAGCTTCTGGGCCATGTGCGCCAACGAGTTGTACTCTACTTGGAAAGCCAGATCTTTGATGGGTGCTGCGAGACCCAACGCTGCCAGCTCGACTGCTTCCTTCTCAGTTAACCGAGCTGAGTAACATCGGTTCTTGACAGTCCTGAAGCGTTGGATGTACTCGGCTACCGTTTCTCCTCGCTTTTGCCGCACCTGTGCCAGGTCTGCAATGCCAGCCTCGGTGGCTTCTGAATGGTACTGAATGTGGAACTGCTCTTCCAGTTGCTTCCAGGTCTGGATCGAATCAGGTGGTAGCGAGGTGTACCACCCAAAAGCTGGTCCTGTCAAAGATTGCGCAAAGAACCTTACGCGCAACTGATCTGATGCTGATATCATGCCTAACTGTGCCAGGTATCGGCTCACGTGCTCGATCGAGCTCGACCCTTCTGACCCGCTAAATCTCGAGAACTCAGGGAGCTGATACTTGGGTGGCAGCGGGATCAGGTCAAACTCGTTGGGGTACGGCTTTGAATAGCCGATTGTCCTTCTCTTCGGCACGAAGCCGAACTGGTCTCTCAAGATGGTACGGATTTGTTCCGTTGTTTGGGCTGCAGGGGCTAGATTCTCATGACTCGTTCCAGTGGCATACTTTTCTAGCCACGCCTGTTTGTCGGCGTCCATCCCAGAGATTCCTGCTCCAGAAACACCTGCTCCCGAAGCCCCTGCTCCAGAAACTCCTGCCCCAGCAATCCCTGCGGTTGCAATCTGGTTCGTGCGCGTCAAGCTGTTGCAGTCTGGAACGTAGGTGCACATGTATCCATGTGGGATTTCTTTAGGTGGTTCACACAGGAATTGGCAATCGCCAGGGTCGCCTCCGACCTTGTAGACGACGTACGCCGGTGCCCCTGGTGGCTCTGGAGCTGCAAGTGTGAATGGCAGCGGTGGCCTGGCCTGGAGCGGTCTTTCTCCCTGGTGAGTCCCCAGAGTAGGCCCCGACGGAGAGTACTGATGTTTCATGATCTCCTGAACTACGCGAACTGCGATCCGCTCGAAAGCGTTTACCAAGCTCTCAGAATGGCGGTGAAGAGAATGAGCCACCATGTAGTTGACTTCCTGGCGCAGAGCTCTGGTGCGCTCCTCTGAAGGAACAGACAGATCCACCTCATCAAGAGCACCCTCGGGTGAGAACCCTTTCCACCTGATGCCATGCTTACGAGTCCTCTCAAAAGAGCCGATGAGATCGGCTTCGAAGAGAGCTTTGACGTCATCATACTTCGCCTTGTGCTCCTCAGGCAGCTCATCGTACGTGACCGGTCTGTTGTCCATCGCAGCGTCGGATGTTGATGTAGACGTTGTTAAGTGTCCCACCGAGCGTGCCAGAATGTGTTGCCTACCAAAACCCACCGGCGAGCAGCGACGGGTAACACGAAGAGCCGGGAGGCTCCCAGAACTGCTGGTGGGCCCTGGTCCCTCGGGCAACGGCCCGCAAAACTCCGGCACACGTCCTGGCTTGGTTCGAGGGCGTGCCACCTGACCTATACCTGGTCAGGAAGGTGAAGGATTGCTTCGATTGGTTTCCTGCACGGTAAACACGTATACGTAAAATTCGAGCCGTGATCGGCTCCCAGGTTTCCCTGTGAATCGGCTCTTAGAACCGATCAACCCATAGTTCCGCATTAGATCTATGATAACATGGGGTTTTGCTTCATCAATACAAATCAAATCGATCTACGACAGTTTATCGTTTTCACTACATGACTGGAACATCCTACACGTAATTGAGCCTGGTAGATACGAAAGATGATGGAAGACTAACCCTAGAGAAGGCCTAAAAACCGACGTAAAGTCAATTCCCGGAACACCTCCTCTTGGATTAGCAAACCATATCTTACATATTACTGGATCGTTCAATCCGTTTGCAAGGCCTGATCATGTAGATATCAAACTAAACCTTGGAGAACAAGGCACAACTATAACAAATCAATTCGATTTAAATAAAGATCAAGCAAGATGCCACCCTTGCACCCGGGAAAAGGTGCAAAGGCGGCGAGATAACTAGAGGCAGCATAACTAAACAATCATAACAAAGAAGTACCGATGCTAGCCTACACAAATCTATGATAATAGTATTACTCGCCATCAACAAGGCTTCAGTACGAGTAACACCAGATAACGCATAAGTAGATACTGCCTAGATCGCAAGATGCGACCTAGGCAGCATGGCACTTACCCGAGAAAAACCCTAGAAACAAGGGGTGGCGATGCGCCGAGATTGTGTTTGTTGTGAACGTGATTGTCCTACTTTTCTCGATAACCTTAGGTACATATTTATAGTCCGGAGACTTTCTGTCTTTGGAATAACTCTACAACTCTATCTCTTACCTAAATCTAAACGGAATCTATTACAATATAAGATACACGGGCAATTTAGCCCAAATTAACACACGAGGCCGATTCAACAACACGTTGCATATACGTATCTTCTAAGCCCATCTTGATCACGGCCCAACTCCTCCTTTGGCCAAAATATGGCGATAACAGTATTACACATGAACGATAACTCAAAGCAACATCTGGTTGTAATGGGATGATATATTCTAGATGAAACATAAACTGACGTTTATATATGGCAGCCAATGTTTAATCAGAAAATGACATAATATCGTAAGGTGAACATCAAGAATTACACTAAAGTCGGCATTTAACCACTTCTAATACGATCAGAATACAGACATGCTTAAAAACTGGAGTTCTTTAAGACGGAGGTGATCAGGAAAATAGAAAAGAGATTACCTGGACAGTCATACGCATCTAGCACGGCAGTGATTCAGCTCAATCAAAATATCAGAGAGAAGAAAGACGAACAGGACGCCAAGGCGCCAACACATCCAACCCTGATTAACCAAGAGACTCATCATAAATCAGTTTGCCCAAACTGAACCAACGGAGTACTCTCGCCGCAAGAGTTTACTAAGATCTTGTGAAAACAAGAGGTGCGTGTGGGCTCAAGCTGCGCCAACTTCCAGCCTGATGAGCTATCCCTCACATATGTCATATATGTCCCGGATGGACAGATGGATCTTGACACGAACCCTTCTTTCTCCTTGATCTTCGTCGACAGGATCCTAAATAAAAGAAATCTTGTAGTCAAATCAACCAATCACATGGACCCAAGAGCAAAAGGGCACACCTAAAACGTGGTCATCTCGAGTCTCTCTCTAGCTTGGCCAAGATGAATCTGTCAAATATAAAAGAGCTATAGTACTTCCATGTGATCGCAGGGAAAATTTACAAAACTCATTAGTCTAAAAGTTGTGGTGAATCTGAGAGCAGATAACTCACCAGGTGAAGGTACGACGATGTATAGCAGGGGCGCATACTTGTGAAATCTGCCAAGGTCTTTAAAGGCGAAGACCGCTGCTCGATGGCCTTTCTTCGGTTTCTTGCAGTTTAATGCCCATGAAAGTGGATGACCTTCGAGATTTTCGCGCATTTATGCTGGGGCGATCAAGGGTTGCACTGCATGCATAGTTGAAGAAACGACGACCGGCAGGAAGGGAGAAGATAAGCAGACGATGATGCAATACATGCATGCCCGGAAGATATGGGCTATCAACATGTGGGCTGGGCTACCTTTTACAGCCATGTACAATGAAGCGTTGGAAGGGAAGGAAAAAAAATTCGTGAGTCGAATGGAATCAACTCGGAGCGTGTCGGTAGACTTGTTCACGGTATGAATTGAATGTGCAAACTGAGGGGGTGACGTGGACGCACAGAAAGGCGGGAAAATCATGTAGTGGGGGATTGCTATTTAGATATAGAAGATAACGCTGTGACTGTGTCACCACTCCTTAATCCCTAAGAGAAAATTATTGACCTTGCTCGTTTCTGGGTTTTTTTTTTCCTTTGTTTCCCGTTCCTTTTTGTGTAAGTAATGGGTGCTACTTTGAAACTGTTGTGTTTGTATCTTGCTCTCATAGAAAATGGTTCAGGCCAGCTGATACCTGCCGTCTCAAACAATAAAGAAGGTAGATAGCTGCGGCCTGCTCTCATAGAAAATGGTTCAGGCTGCCGACAATAGAGAAGGTAGATAGAGCGAAGCAACATGTCTTCCCTCGCTTTGTTTTTCTTTGTTTCCACGTTACTTCTTGTACAACTGATGGATGCTACTTTGTAGCCGTTGTGTCTGTATCTTGCTCTCATAGAAAATGGTTCAGACCGGCTAATGCTTGCCGTCTCAAACAATAGAGATTAGAGGTCCACACTATGAAGCAAAACCTAAACAATAGAGATTAGAGATCAGACCGGCTAATTCTCTTGGTGTACGGTGGCATGTTGTAATCACTAGCATTAAACTAAAGCAAGGTTATCTGTCATGGTGTCACCACACCCTAATAAGAAAAACAATTCCTTGTTGACTTTCTCTCAACAATTCCACGATTCAGCGTAACTCTTTGCCTTCACATCTGCTTATTCCCAGTCTTGCCATCCGGTTATCGTCTTCACACGGGTCTTCTTTACGTGTGAGAAATGCCCTTAATTGTCAAACAATCCCTTGAAATTTGCTGAGTGTCAGAAAATTCCGCGTGAAGTTTCCTATCTGTTTTTTCAAGCTAACTACTGTACACGGAGTTTCCTATCTTGTTCGAGAGGCGCTATCAAATTTGCCAGCGTGAGAAAATTCCGTGTTGACTTTTCTGTCATCTAAACATTACTGTATATATTGCCTTGCCTTCGTATCCGCTCAGCCCACATGTCTTGTTCCCAGTCTTGAGGTCTTCACATCCGAATCTCGCCTCCATCCGGCGGCCTCCGCCTCACCGGACCCTGCCGCCGCTGGCATCAACCTGCCTGGACCTGTGGAGTACCCGGCTACACGTACACCTCTTACTATCTACCTTCTTCCTATCAAGCGTGCGAATTTGATTGCTCTTCATGCGTTCCTCCAAATTTGCAAGGATGATTAACTGAAATGAGTAATTGCAAAGCTTGTGGTATCGATTCAACATGCTATGATTCTAATGCTCTGGTGCGTATTCATGGTAGATTAATAGGGACTGGAGCTTCAGTACATAACAAATCTGACAGACAAGAGCCATGGCGGCAGTCGGATGCTCGCCTCTGCCGTCATCAAGGTGGTGATTGGACAGATCGCATCCGCTATCGGAGGCGAGATCAAGCTGCACAAGAACATGAAGAAAGATCTCCAGAATATGAAGATGACGCTGGAATCGGTGGAGGCCGTGCTCAGCGACGCCGAGAGGCGGTCTGTCACGGATAAGTCGGCGCTTCTGTGGCTGGAGCGCCTCAACAACGCCATGTACGACATCTCCGACATGCTTGATGACTTCGAAGCTGACACCGACCTGGTATGAAACACTCTAACCATTTGGCTGCCATTAAACTAGATCTGAATGCTGATGGTTTTTGAACTGGGTTGGCACTTGACACCCATTTGCCATAATACTAGATATCTGCAACAAACATAAATGGGGTTGCTCTTTTCTAATATATGAACCGATGGAACTGAATTGATTTACATAATGAACTAGATCTGAAACTTTTATATATACTGAACCTTCAACTCCCATGGTACCGACAAATTTAATTCTACCGGTTTCAGTTGTCAGCTACGGTGAACAAGATTAAGATGCCACGTAAGATGAAAAAGATGCAAAAGCGCCTACAAAAGATAACAGACGACAGTAACAATTATCGTGTTCTACCAGAAACTCGCAGCGAGGAGAAACAAGTTCCTGATATCCGGAAGACATCGGGGTATGTGGAGGAAGCAGAAATCATCGGAAGGACCGATGAAAAACTGGAAATCATGGCTCGTATATCTGGGAGCACCACTCAAGGTACCACCATTGTTCCCATATGTGGCATTGGAGGCATTGGAAAAACCACCCTGGCAAGATTAGTTTTCAATGATTCTGATTTCAAAGAATACTCTAAGGTGTGGGTCTATGTGTCCCAGAAATTTGACAAGGAAAAAATTGGCAACATCATAATATCGCAACTATCACCGGAGAGCCCGACATATGATGATTTCCATCGTATTCATACTCGTCTGCAGGACCTGTTTACTGCTAAGAAGATCCTGATCATTTTGGATGACCTGTGGGAGAACAATCATTCTCACCTACAAGAATTGAAGGCTATGCTGAAGCAAGGTGAGGGGAGCAAGGTGCTGGTTGTGGTTACCACACGCGAAAAAAGCATTGCACAAGAAATTGGTACTATTGAGCCATTCGAATTACCTCCCTTGTCAGATCAGATGTGCTGGGATATACTAAAAGTGAAAAGTAATTTTGAAACAAGGCATGACAAAGAGCGCTTGGAGCCGATTGGGAAGGAAATTGCAAACAAGTGTGGAGGTGTGGCTTTAGCTGCTCAATCACTTGGACACATGTTGAAATCCAAGACATATGATGTATGGGATTCCATCAGATCCAACCATATCTGGAATCTACCTGTGTCCAAAGAAACATCGTCTACACATGAAGTGCTTGCATCCTTGTTGTTAAGCTACAACTTCATGCCTCCACACTTGAAGTTATGTTTTGCTTATTGTGCAATATTTCCAAAAGGATACAAGATGATTAGTGATGATCTAATTCATCAATGGATTGCTCTTGGATTCATGGAGCCATCTAGTACATTCTCTACCTGGCAGCTTGGTCAGAGTTATATTACAAAGCTTCTGGAGATGTCATTTCTTCAAGATTCAATGGTGAGTTACACAATACGTACACAACTAATTGTTTCATTATATTTAATATTAACTACAACTCTTGTCTATAGTGATTTTCTGATAGAGATGCTGAGAGTATTTTTTTGGCAAAACCTTTTCGTGCATCATTTTCAAATGACTGATATTGAAAAATGTACATGTCTCATTATAATCTTTGATCATTTTTTTGTAGAAAGAGCAAAGATATTTAAAAATGTACATTTGGAATCCTAAAATCCTTGGCATTTGCTCTTTAATTACTTGAGGTTTGTAGTTCTTGACTTTGCACAACATTATTTTTACTCATAGGATGAATATTGCATGATGCAAAGCAGATGGCACTGCTACTGTAGCAGTACATCTTGACATCTTGTAGCGCCTCGTTGACTTTGACTCTGGCTCTGCGATTGCAACTCATCTTCCCCATGCAGAGTTTTGTGTATTATTATTATTATTATTATTATTATTATTATTATTATTATTATTATATTTGTTTGAGGAACTTTTGGTGTTTCAGGATAGAATGTCAATACGGCTTGACTTCAGCGCTGGTGTTCACACTGCTAGCTAGTACTTCCATTAGCACCCCTTGATTCCATGAGCACACCAAGTAGTAGCAAGATATAGTTTCTTCCTAGTCTCTGGTGTGTGCGTGTGTCATCTAGCCACTGCAATATCATGGTTTAGAACTCACACCCACCTCATCATCGATTGTCGATGGACCCTTCTACCCGTATACTACTGTGTATTCCATATTTTAATTGCAATATATTAGCAGTCTAGAGACCAAATGTTACAGCTCTATGCCTCTATGTAGACTTTTTCCTTACTCTAATTGTCATATGTTAGTAAGAACATCAACACTTTAAGAATGAACTCTTAAGTCAATATTTTTGCACTAGTTGAGTTTGTACAAAATACTCATAAAATTTTAGTGTTACTGTCTTTGTTTTTAGTTTTCATTGGCCTTTTGTTTTATGCCATGGAAAGATATTAGATACTGACAATGATTAAATGAAAAATTAGTTGAAGATTACAAAAGAAACAGTAGACGTAGGTAAAAAGTAAAATGCAATAAATTAGATGAAAACTCAGCAGAGCTATAGCCTTTGAATTGCAGATGAAGAATAGCATCTAGTTAGCCAATTCACTTATTTTATTCACTCAAATTGCTAATAGGGGAAAACCCATATGTCTTACACTATTATATGTTATTCCTGCAGAGTTTTTTCGGTTATTTCGAACGAAGACACGATGCTACACGGTTCATTATGCATGACCTGGTGCATGATCTCGCAAGATCGGTCATGGCTAACGAATATAACTTGGAGGGCCCCAACTGCCGCTATGCATGGCTGACAGTTTGTTCGAAGCCCTTAAAGTCATCCACAAATTCACCTGCAAAAATAAGGTCGCTGCATTTTGCAGACAAAGTTTCGAACAGTGATGCATTTTCACCAGCTAAGCACGTCCGTGTCTTAGATTTATTAAGGATACATGATTTGACAGTTTCTATTGGTGAATTGAAGCAGTTGAGGTATCTTAGCTTTTCGGGTAGCCAGGCTCAAATTAATCCCAGGTGTATTGGTATGCTCTCAAAGTTGAATTATCTTAGAATTTCTTCTGGTGGTCTCAGAGTATTGCCAGAGTCAATTGGTGAAATGAAAGGTCTTATGCATCTTGACTTATCAGGTTGCCGGAACCTAAAAGAACTCCCATTGTCATTCGCGAAGATCAGAGAGTTGGTACATCTGGATTTATCAGGCTGCCATGGTGTTTCAGGAATACCCAAAGCTTTGGGTGGCCTAACCAAACTACAACATTTGAATTTATCAGAATGTGAAAATCTCAGAGGGCTGCTAGATACCATCGTCAATCTCATTGAACTCCGGTATTTAAATCTATCAGACTGCTTCCAACATATCTTTGACAGCTCAAGGGATCAAACAGAGAGGTTCATTGACCGTATATGCACCCTTCCCAATATGAAGCATCTGGATTTGTCTTATATTGATTATCCTCTTATAATACCAGATAGTGCAAGCCACCTGACCAAGCTGGTGCTCGCTGGGTGCAACCAAATTATTAGGCTTCCAGAGTGTGTAGATAACATTTATTTTGATTACTTTGGTGCCCCATTTCGGGACTTCTCTGTGTACGCAGGTGACACTGACACTGGCAGTAACATCAATTTGCTTAAGCATGCAAGTGGTGCTAAGCTGAAAATCTCGCAGCTTGAAAATGTGAAGTCCCCAGAAGAGGCACGCAGTATAAAGCTGGGTGAGAAACAGACCATCCTAGAATTGGAGTTATTGTGGACCAAGGGTGCAAATAGATTTGTGGATGACATGGAGTTGCTAACGGAGCTAGTACCGCCAACCACTTTGCAGAGATTTGAAATATGGGGTTACTGCAGAGTTGGCTTTCCAGACTGGCTAATGAGTATTAGCATCCATCTCCCTAATCTTGTCAATATGACCATACGGGATTTGCCAAACTGCAAGAGTGTACCGCCCCTTGGCCAACTACCAAACCTCCGATGCCTTGATCTATATAGTATGAAAAGCCTGGAAGAATGGGACACATCATACTTGAGTGGTGAGGATAGTGTGAATCATCTTGAACAAGTGCAAATATATAATTGCCCCAAGTTGAGGATAAAGCCACACCTTCCTAGAGCCGCATCTTGGTATATAAAGAAAAGCGATGATGTGCTCGTACCACACAGAGAGAGTGTGTCACATATTGATAAGCTGACAGCTGGACACACCGATGTGCCTCTACATCAGTGGGGTTTTCTTCACCACCTACTCTCCCTCAGGCATTTATGCATTGATGATTGCAGTGATCTGACGATCTCACAAGAGATATCCGGGGCCCTCCACTCCCTCAAATCACTTGAAATAAATCGCTGCGGCCATGTAAAACTCGAGGAATTATTGTTCGGTGAGCTCACGTCTCTTCAGGAACTGACAATATGGGATCATAGGAAGCTAAAGGAATTACCCAATAACATGAGGCAACTCTCAAAGCTACAGTCATTAGCACTGTACGAATGTCCTAGCTTGAGACAGCTGCCACAGTGGTTAGGAGAACTCGCGTCGCTCAAGAAACTTGAAATGAGATCCTGCGGTGCCATCAAGACTCTGCCAGAGAGCATACAAGAGCTCACAAACCTCCAAGAATTGAAAATAATCGACTGCAACCCTGAATTAAAGAAGTGGTGTAACGTAGAGGAGAACCGGAGGAAGCTTGCTCACATAAAAGAAAAGGTATGTGCCCTGCCATACTGTTTCTCATATATTTACAGCTCCTATTTTGTAAGGAGAACATTTTCCATGACCTGTAGTACCACCTCTTTTTCCGTTCTTTGTTTCTTGGAGGATTTCTTTTCAAGAAACGTCATATTTTACATGTCCATCACATCGTAATTCTTCTTTATTGCCCAAATGGAAATTATGAGTTCGAATTCTAGCTAATGATTATACTGACTTTCCTTCATTCATATTTAATTTTGTAGGATATAGCCATTCATTGGTCCTTGCTGTGAAAGAAGAGAATGCGGCCATGCGGGAGAGAAGAAAGCGACGATGACGCAAAATCAAACCTTCATATGCATTAATACAGCAGAGAGCTCCAACGACCTAGGTAGTTACCAATTCTATGAACACTTTTTTTTTTGCGAGAATTCTATGAACACTTGTCTCTCGTGAAGAACAACGCCTTTTGTGTTCCTCAACTCTATTTCGCCACTCTGTTGCTGTTGTCTCTTCTCTGTTTCGCCACTCTGTTCTTATTGTCAACATCAAATGAAATCCGCATGGCACATCCTGCGCAGGCATCTAACCTGGCATTTGAAGGGCTATGGAATTTAATGTCTGGCTTAGAGCATCTCCAACAGTGACTCTAAAGTAGCGTTGCTCTAAATAAATCACTAGAAAAGCGTGCGGGAGCGTACGGACGGCCCTTGAGCAGGCGCTGCATCCGAGCGTGCGCTGTAAAATTGTAGTGCGGCGCAGCGTTTTGTGCTATCCGGCGCTGGATATTTGGTGCTCCAGCTACAACGCACACTATTGCTGGACATGCGCGCAAACATGCAACTTCACGAAAAATTCCCCTGCGTCGGCGCGACCTTCATCGCCACCTCCCTCCTTCGTGCGGCCGCTGGCGCTACTCCGGCGATGGATGGGACCTACGGGTAGCTATGGAGGGGCAAAATGGAGGAATGAATGCACCGATAGATAGCTAAGGAGGGATGGGTGGCATGGTAGCACCTCGGGACGGCTATGGAGGCATGGGCGGCTATGCAGCACCAATGGGTTCATTTAGAGGCATGGGAGCATCACCGGAAGCATTTGGAGGCTATGGAGGCATGAGTGGCATGGGACTTAGAAGCATGGGTGGCATAGAACTTGGAAGCATGGGTGGCATGGGTGCGCCGATGGGGAAAGGTGGAGCACCGCCGGCGAGATTCATGGCCTCCTTGGTGGATCCAATGTCTTCTACCTATGGAGATTCAACAGCTCAAGCGAATACCGCCGTCTAAGACTCTGAATGAGATAACAATGACTACGAAGATGTTGACAAATGATGTGTTTATGCTTATTTGTGTTGAACTTAGTTGTGTAGAACTATACTTTACATTTGAACTATGTCATTGATTTGAACTATGCTATCTAGGTTGAGATTTGGAGATTTTAAACTATGCAATGCTATTTATTGTTGAATTATTTTGGTTTATTTAATCTTATTGATTGTATGCAAGTGTGTGTTTGTTGTTTGCGCCGGTGCTGTGCGCTGAAGTTTGCCACACCTGGTGGGGTTCTGGTTTTGGCGACTATAACGCCTCCGGTGAAGATCACGCCAGCGCCGCGCGCTGCACCGCGTAGCAAAACAATTACAGCGTGCAGAAATATAGAGTACTATAGTATATGATGTCCTAGCGGTGGGACTCTGTCCATTTGAAAAGCATATTACTTTTTTGTGAAAAGCATATTACAGCTGATGGGTTCAGCATTATTGCCGATACATGCAAGTATGCAACATGGCGGAGCCCCTTAGTCAAATAACACGGCTTGGTGCAACTGCAACGAAACAGCAGCAGCTGGAGTAGTACATATTACAACGTTGTCTTGCCCACGTGCTAAAGGAGTTTTCAATTTGCTAATAAGTAATATCTACAATACTTCGGTCACTACAGGAATGGAAAGCTACGCCGACGGCCAAACGTCGAGGCCGTCGGCGTAGCCATCGTCCAGGCCAGCCCCGCCAAGCAGCCGTCGGCGTAAAATTGCCCTCGGCATATTCTATGCTACGCCGACGGCTGCCCTCGGCGTAGCATACGCCGACGGCTGCCCTCGGCGTAGCTATTTTTTATTTTATCTCATTAAATTTTGGAAAATCATAACTAAATCATTCTAATTCGGAAAAATACAAATAATATATCAAAATTTGCAGAAAAATAAGACCTATCTATCTACACTCAAATATTACACATTTATAAATAAAAATTAAGTAAAACATAAAACATTATATATAGTTTAAAACGGGCATAAAAAATTCAAAAACGATCGAAACAATGCGAAACCTTCGCGTGGTGTTATATTATGTGACATAGTTAGAAGGAAAAATATCAAACTTGGTATATTGATTATATCTCAAAGAAACCTTCACAAAATGACCTATCTCATTCGAGGTTTCTTAACTTTCGGGTCAAATGACCAATGTTATGGCTAGAATCAAGGCATAGTTTGTGATAATGTGCCCATATTGTGCATACACATGCATCATGGGATGGAGAACAATGTTGCAGGAGGAAGTTTTCCTTTTCGTCGCACCAAAAAGCCATTTCCCATTTTCCGAGCATAAAAAACGGTCGGTTTTGTAAAGCAACCACCAAATGGCTAATTCAAAATACTACCACCACATTTTACAAAAATACTATACCACCTTATACGGACAATGTACCAACAGGGGGATCCGAAACCTTTCCGTCCACCTTTGGTGAAAAAGACAAATTTCTGCCGAATCGACAGGAAGTGGGTCAGATATGAACTACAGGTACATGATCCGATGCTCATGTTTTTTTACAAAAATAATTTTTAGGTTCACAATATGCTATTTTATCAAAGATCTAATGAAAGTTTAGCGAGGCTCTGCCCCGAGCTAAGAATCTTTATGTCCGCCGTTCGACAAAGTTTGACGATAGTTTAAAACGGGCATAAAAAAATCAAAAACGATCGAAACAATGCAAAACCTTCGCGTGGTGGTCATATTATGTGACATATTTATAAGGAAAAATAGCAAACTTGATATATTGATTATGTCTCAAAAAACCCTTCACAAAATGACCTATCTCATTTGAGGTTTCTTGGCTTTCGGGTCAAATGACCAATGTTATGGCTAGAATCAAGGCATAGTTTGTGATAATGTGCCCATATTATGCATACACATGCATCATGGGATGGCGAAAAATGTTGCAGGAGGAAGTTTTCCTTTTCGTCGCACCAAAAAGCCATTTTCTATTTTCCGAGTATAAAAAACGGACGGTTTTGTGAAGCAACCACCAAATGGCTAATTCAAAATACTACCACCACATTTTACAAAAATACTATACCACCTTATATGGACAATGTCCTAACAGGGGGATCCGAAACCTTTCCGTCCACCTTTGGTGAAAAAGACAAATTCCTGCCGAATTGGCAGGAAGTGGGTCAGATATGAACTACAGGTACATGATCCGATGCTCATGTTTTTTTACAAAAATCATTTTTAGGTTCACAATATGCTATTGTATCAAAGATCTAATGAAAGTTTAGCGAGGCTCGGCCCCGAGCTAAGAATCTTTATGTCCGCCGTTCGACAAAGTTTGACGATAGTTTAAAACGGGCATAAAAAATTCAAAAACGATCGAAACAATGCGAAACCTTCGCGTGGTGTCATATTATGTGACATATTTATAAGGAAAAATAGCAAACTTGATATATTGATTATGTCTCAAAAAACCCTTCACAAAATGACCTATCTCATTGGAGGTTTCTTGGCTTTCGGGTCAAATGACCAATGTTATGGCTAGAATCAAGGCATAGTTTGTGATAATGTGCCCATATTATGCATACACATGCATCATGGGATGGCGAAAAATGTTGCAGGAGGAAGTTTTCCTTTTCGTCGCACCAAAAAGCCATTTTCTATTTTCCGAGTATAAAAAACGGACGGTTTTGTGAAGCAACCACCAAATGGATAATTCAAAATACTACCACCACATTTTACAAAAATACTATACCACCTTATATGGACAATGTCCCAACAGGGGGATCCGAAACCTTTCCGTCCACCTTTGGTGAGAAAGACAAATTCCTGCCGAATCGGTAGGAAGTGGGTCAGATATGAACTACAGGTACATGATCCGATGCTCATGTTTTTTTACAAAAATCATTTTTAGGTTCACAATATGCTATTGTATCAAAGATCTAATGAAAGTTTAGCGAGGCTCGGCCCCGAGCTAAGAATCTTTATGTCCGCCGTTCGACAAAGTTTGACGATAGTTTAAAACGGGCATAAAAAATTCAAAAACGATCGAAACAATGCGAAACCTTCGCGTGGTGTCATATTATGTGACATATTTATAAGGAAAAATAGCAAACTTGATATATTGATTATGTCTCAAAAAACCCTTCATAAAATGACCTATCTCATTTGAGGTTTCTTGGCTTTCGGGTCAAATGACCAATGTTATGGCTAGAATCAATGCATAGTTTGTGATAATGTTCCCATATTATGCATACACATGCATCATGGGATGGCGAACAATTTTGCAGGAGGAAGTTTTCCTTTTCGTCGCACCAAAAAAGCCATTTTCTATTTTTCGAGCATAAAAAACGGACGGTTTTGTGAAGCAACCACCAAATGGCTAATTCAAAATACTAGCACCACATTTTACAAAAATACTATACCACCTTATATGGACAATGTCCCAACAGGGGGATCCGAAACCTTTCTGTCCACCTTTGGTGAAAAAGGCAAATTCCTGCCGAATCGGCAGGAAGTGGGTCAGATATGAACTACAGGTACATGATCCGATGCTCATGTTTTTTTATAAAAATCATTTTTAGTTCACAATATGCTATTTTATCAAAGATCTAATGAAAGTTCAGCGAGGCTCTGCCCCGAGCTAAGAATCTTTATGTCCGTCGTTCGACAAAGTTTGACGATAGTTTAAAACGAGCATAAAAAAATCAAAAAAGATCGAAACAATACGAAACCTTCGCGTGGTGTCATATTATGTGACATATTTATAAGGAAAAATAGCAAACTTGATATATTGATTATGTCTCAAAAAACCCTTCACAAAATGACCTATCTCATTTGAGGTTTCTTGGCTTTCGGGTCAAATGACCAATGTTATGGCTAGAATCAAGGCATAGTTTGTGATAATGTGCCCATATTATGCATACACATGCATCATGGGATGACGAACATTGTTGCAGGAGGAAGTTTTCCTTTTCGTCGCACCAAAAAGCCATTTTCTATTTTTCGAGCATAAAAAACGGACGGTTTTGTGAAGCAACCACCAAATGGCTAATTCAAAATACTACCACCGTATTTTACAAAAATACTATACCACCTTATATGGACAATGTCCCAACAGGGGGATCCGAAACCTTTCCATCCACCTTTGGTGAAAAAGACAAATTCCTGCCGAATCGGTAGGAAGTGGGTCAGATATGAACTACAGGTACATGATTCGATGCTCATGTTTTTTTACAAAAATCATTTTTAGGTTCACAATATGCTATTTTATCAAAGATCCAATGCAATTTTTCCTTTTCATTGCACCAAAAAGGCATTTTTCATTATCCGAGCGCAAAAAGGGGATTTTCTAAAGCAACCACCAAATAGCTAATTCAAAAACGGAGGGTTTGTGATTATTTGATATGGATATCATATTTGGATTCCTCTTATTTTTCTGATCAATTTAAACATATTATTTGTTGAATTTCGATTTACAGATTTAAAGATATTAATTATTCTATATTAAATAGAAAAATACAAAAAATAAAATTATTATATTTTTATTTGAATTCAATAATATTTTTACTTATTCATTAATATTTACTTAAATAATTGTTTGTAATTTCAAAAAATACAAACATGTGACATGATGATATAAGAGTTAATAAGATTGATATCATAGTATTGACACCAATGTATGAATTACTTTGCGGAAACGGATTCTGAAGGAACAAGGAAGTTAAGTGTGCTGAAGCTGGAGTAGTATTAGGATGGGTGACCTGCTGGGAAGTTTGACTAAGACTGGAATTTAATCAAATAGTAAGTATAATTAGAGTTAAAAATGTTCAAAGTAGGAGATTAACAAGTGAAACAATTTAAAGAATAAAAAAATTGAGAAAAAATAATAAAAAAAATATTATTTTTTAAAAATAAAAAAAATTCAAAAAAAAATATTTTTGCAACCGGTCGACAGGCTATGCCGACGGCCGCTACGCCGACGGCAAAGCCCTCGGCGTAGCATACGCCGACGGCATTTTAATACGCCGACGGCTTGACTGTGCTCCGCCGAGGGAGATCTTTGCCGAGGAGGCTACGCCGAGGGCAGCCCTCGGCGTACCATACGCCGAGGGCATTTTGGCCTACGCCGACGGCCTTTTTCCCTCGGCGTAGCGCGCGCGTCCCGTAGTGGGTGTAGATCTAGGGAAAGATAAACAGTGCAGATATAGGGAAAGATAAACACAGTAGCTACCAGGAAGATGCCTTGTACAGGGGACGAACAACTTAACTTCTTGCATCACACAACCTAGTTAATTTCGTGTGAAGAGATCCATGAGAACCTAAAAAAACTTCAGACCATACAGAACGAAGGAAGTGTGCCTCTGATCTTCTGTGCTTGGTAGCCATACTAGAACTTGCGCTACGAACTTCTCGTAGTTATCGTGATGTATGCAACAATGATCTAGTGTCAGAGCCGGTACATGCACGAGAGATCACAGTAAACCCAATCTAGGGTTTTGTCCCTCTCGCCGACGATGACGCCGGTCAGCTCCACCTCCGGTGGCCTTGAACCGTGAAGATGTGGCAGACTATGCCCTCTTGCCGGCGTGGGGTTGGAGGGGGGGGAGTCTGTTTTTGTTTAGATTGTTTTTAGTGTCTTCTTTAAATAGTGAGACGGCGGCTAAATCCTAAAGTCAGAATAATGTCCTCCTAGCCGTATCCTCGCTCCCGTAGAGCATGTACCATCGGCAGAGGACACGTGGAGTCGTATGTTCGACCGATCTCTTGGAATCCGGTCGGTTTTCGTGTTAGTTCGTGTGGTTTTAGGTCAGTTTCTTTCGATCTACTGTTGCCATATTGGCGATGGTTCTTGCTCTGGTGTGATGGTCTTTTATGACTTACCACAACGACTTCTCATCTGTCTACTACAACAAGCTCTATTATGACAAGCTTTCTCTGTTCTGGTGGCGGAGAGGTGAGGACTGTGTATGTAGTTGTCGCTAGGTGGTCCAAAGACCTATTGGTAATTTTTATTGCTTTTGGGCCTTTTTATACTGTTGTTGATTGAAGAAGGTTATAATATGTTGCATTTGGGTTTGGCTGTAGTCTTGTTTGTACAGCTTACCTTTACTAGTATTTCGCAAGGTGGAAGGCTAAAGTAGAAGGGATAATGATCATCCAACTTTATCATTATGATATTACTCTCTTTTTTGCAGACCATCTAGAAATGAACTCGAAAGAGACTTTGGTCCCACTATATTAATATAGCAATCGTACACGATACAAGAGTTCAAAGCCATGAAAATGCTAGGGAAACATCAAAAAACATGCCCAAAAGGAAAAAAAATGAAGATAATGGCGAATCGACTAAACGACGGGGACTCAAAATCGCTGCGCCCTCCAACTTTGTCCTACCACAATCCACACTCCAAAGCCCCCAGTACCAAGCAACACAGGGATCGTCAACATGGCGCTGTTGCCCGGACCAACACACTGGACCTAGAGTTTCCCCTGGCACTCGAGGTACAGTGGAAAGAGGATACCCATGTCGCCCTCTATGTAGGAATGGTGCCACTCGAAGGCGGCACCGCGACGGTGTCAGACGGGCTGATGAGGATTTCTCCCGATCCCTATCGACAAAAAACCCTGGGTGCAACAGAGCACCACCACTGAGCTTAAAGTCTACGCCACCATGATCCCGCAGTCACCGTCGCCATCTCTTCGTGACCCCTTGTATGCGTCCTACAAGATGGGGACAGCCAACATCTCTAAACGAGGGGCAACATCATCGCCGCCATGTGGGAGGGAACAACCTCCACCACCGAGAACCAGTAGTCGACCGGACAGAGTAGCAGGGTCACACCAGGCCCAGGAGGGCCCGTAAATCCCCCACCGCCCTACTGCAACATGCATGTCTACAGGTCACCACTGTCCCTAGTCCGGGCAACATTAGCACCCTCCATCTACAGAGGGCAAAGCGGCCATCAGCACACCGGCCCGCCTAGGTCTAGATGGGGGAGAGGCGGGCGGAGAACTGACCAACCCGACCATCTAGCAATGTGGGACTACTTTGTCTCACACAACCCTCAAACTCAGCCCATATAAATCAAACACATAGGACGATAAACTTGCAGGAGAAAAATGTGTTTACTAGCTTCATGGTGAAAAAACAAATATTTATTGCATTTTGCAAAATTATCCTTGTACTTCTTAGAGAAAGAACTATAGAGTCACTAATTGCTGGCTATACGTCTCATGCCAAGTCATCTACAACCAACATAAATAAGTACTTGTATAATAGTCTAGCTATTAGGTTGGTTTTAGTAAATATTTAAATATTTAATTACTTCATCGTTATGGTTACATGCAAGACTCAGCCAACTTGTAATTAATGCATGAGATGGTACAAGAGCAAGCCCCTGCATGCGGCCGCCGGCGACTAAAGAAGCACCCGCTCTAGTCTCTCTCCTCTTTTCTCTCCCTTTCAACTAGGATTTTATGTGTATTTGCTTATAGCCTGCTGGTTAGGACCTATTATCACTGGTAGAAAACATACCTTTGGTCCAAAGCATTAGTCCCGGTTCTGGTACAAACCGGGACTAATGCCCTGGTCCCAACGGCTAGAAATGGCCGCAGGACCCAGAAGACATTAGTTCCGGTTCGTAGGGGACCTTTAGTCCTGGTTCATTTAACAAACCGGGGCTAAAGGGTCTGACGCTGGAAAAGAGCAGATGTGTGGACCTTTAGTCTCGGTTCATTTCTCAAACCGGAACTAAAGGCCCCGACTATATCTTTCTTCCCCTTCCCAGCCCGAGCCATTTCAAGCTCACACAAGCATCTCTCTCAAATTTCTCCCCTCAAGCTCGAGTTCTTCCTAATTTTTATCAAGATTTGTGAATTTTTTTTTGGCTCCACATCTATCAAGGGTCCTAAGAGGTTAGCAACTTCATCATTTCATCTTTCATTGCTTGTTTTAGCTCATTTCATGCTCTAGAAATGGATAGATTTGTATGGATTCTATCTCTATATATCTGGTTAATTTTTCACATATAGTTCTCGAAATTCATTTGATTCATTGAAGCACATAGATACATGAGTTCATCCTATCTATATATCTTGGTTTGGCACATTGTCTTGAAATTCAGACGGTTCACGGTGCATCATGTCACCGTCGAGCAACAAAATATTCTTCTTTCTTCTACCTGTCGTCACAAAATCCATTGCAACAAAAATAAGTACCAAAACTATGAAGGCACATATATATATAGTGGCGCCCTAGAATTTTAGTTAATCATCATCCAGTTAAGCAAGTAAGAACAAAAACATGAACACGCTGAGGAGCTACCAAATTAAATAGGGAGTGCCTCTATGGCGAGCTCCTCGAAGATGTCTGAGGACGAGGCATCCTAAGACATCTTCGAGAAGCTCTGCCGTAGTGGTGTCCCTGCTCTTGCACACCATCTTTCAGTTTATATCTTTTCTAGCTAAATCAGTATGCTGGTGGAGCTAACTAATTTCACATATTAGGGATTGCCTCTACGGCGAGCTCCTCGAAGATGTGTGAGGACGAGATCTAAGACATCTTCGAGAAGCTCCGCCGTAGTGGTGTCCCTGGTCTCGCACACGATCTTCCTTGTAGTTGATAGTTCACAAGGAAGCATATTTATAGATTAAGCAGCACAACATAGTGTTGACACTCATGACATAATGTTGACACTCACCCCTGTCATAGTGTCGCCACCCACTGAAACAGTGTCGCCACTCACTGGCATAGTGTCTCGACTCATGACATATAGTTATGTCACCCACTTTTAGTCCACTCATGACATATAGGTGTGTCCAACCGGGACTAAAGATGTAGTAGAAAGTTTTAAAATCAGTTCATAGTTGTTTGATGTATATGATGTGTTCTTTTATTTTTAGACTAGTACTACTCTTAGCATCGTGATTTTGTTTGATGAACTTATATAATGCAGATGAGACGACAATGGATGTACACTGACCGAATCTCTAACGAGTTCATTAAAGGCGTGCGTTCTTTTCTCGTTGTGGCAAAGGCAAACAAGCGGAATGGTTTTATGTGTTGTCCATGTGGTGAGTGTCGGAATCAGAAGGAATACTCTTCCTCAAGATTCCTTCACGGCCTTCTTTTTGAGTCCGGTTTCATGTCTGGCTATAATTGTTGGACCAAGCACGGAGAAAGAGGGGCTATGATGGAAGACAACGAAGATGAAGAGAATGATGACAGCTATCCTATGTCCCCTGAATACGGTGGTACTACAATGGAAGACAATGATGAAGATGTTGGAGATATGCCCAAGAGGCAATAATAAAGTGGTTATTATCATATCTTCATGCTTATGATAAATGTTTACATACCATGCCATAATTGTATTAACCGAAAACATTAATACTCGTGTTATTTGTGAACATAAAGAGTCCCTAGTAAAGCCTCTTGTTAAACTAGCTTGTTGGTTAATATATGATCATGGTTTCATGATCATGAACATTGAGATGTTATTAACAACAAGGTCATATCATTAGAAGAATGATGTGATGGACATACTCATATAGATAAGCGTAGCATAAAGATCAAGTCACTTCAATAGTTCATTTGCTATAAGCTTTCTGATACATAGTAACCTAATTCCTTCGACCATGAGATCATGCTAATCACCATCACCGGAAGGATGCTTTGATGACATCAAACACCACACCGTAACTGGGTGGTTAAAAATGTGGCATTGAGTGTTCGGAAAGTATGTGTTGAGGCACATGGATCAAGAGTGGGATTTGTCCATCCATATTACGGATAGATATACTCTGGGCCCTCTCGGTGGAATGTCATCCAATTAGTTTGCAAGCATGTGACTGGCTCACAAGGGATCACATATCACGGGAACAAGAAAAGAGTACTTATCGGTAACGAGGTTGAACTAGGTATGCAAAGATACCGACGATCAAACCTCGGATAAGTAAACTATCATGAGACAAAGGGAAATCGGTATCGTATGTAAGTGGTTCATTTGATCGCAAAGTAATCGTTGAAATATGTGGGAGCTATATGAATTTCCAGATTCCTCTATTGGTTATTGATCGGAGAAGTGTCTCGGTCATTTCCGCATAATTCACGAACCGTAGGGAGACACACTTAAGGATTCGATGTTGTTTAGTAGATATGGAATGTAAGTAGGGAGACCTAATGTTGTTCGAAGTCTCGGATGGGATCTGGGATATCACGAGGAGATCTGGAATGGTCTGGCGAATAAGATTCATATAAAGAAAGTCCGATTCCGGAGTTCGGAAATGATTTCGATGTTTTCATCGGAGAAGTTCTAGAAGGTTCACCGGACCGGAAGGGGAATGGTACATGAATGTGTCATGGTTAAGTGGAATGATTGGATCATTTCCTAGGTCACTTGGTTGGGCATTTGCAAGAGAGAAATAAAGCTCCAAATTGAAAGTTAAAGGTAGGTTTGAAAAGGCAAACTGGAACAATGGTTTCCTAGTGGAGGAAGGAAAGAATCCTTCTTTCCCTCCACCACAATCCAACTAGGAGAGGGAGTTGGGGAAGGATTCAAACTCCCCTCTCCCAAGCTGCCCTCCCTCTCATAAATAGAGGGGAGGGGCTGCCCCAAGACCACACAACACCACCCCTCCCCACCTAGCTGCGCCGCCTCCCCCAGTGCCGCCGGCCACACCTCCTCCTCTCCGCCCCTCTAAACCCTAGATCGCCGGAAATCCTAGATCCACCATAACCTGCTCTGGCTTAGGCGAAGCCCTGCAGGATTTTCCCTCTACTTCTGACACCACGTCGTCGTGCTGTCGGAATCGCGAGGAGAGAACTACAACCTCCGCTGCATGCTAGAACAAGGGAGAGGAAGGTCTTCATCGAGTACCGAACGTGTGACCGACTGCGGAAGCGCTGCCGGAACGCAACGCCGGAAGGATGGTCTACGTGCTCTTGAGATCGGTAAGTGTACGACTACATCACCCACGAGAATCTGCTCTCGTTAACCGCTTTGGAATCTTCAAGGGTGAGTACTCTAATCGACTCGTTTCTACAATCTAGTAGATAGATTTTGGCTTGTTTGTGTGCATGCGGTAGATTTTTTTTGTTTTTTATGCTACAAACCCCTACAGTGGTATCAGAGTCGTGTCTATATGTAGATCTGTTGCACGAGTAGAACACAATGGTCATTGTGGGCGTTGATGCTTTTGTTGTCTATTGCTTATTGTGTACTTTGCATCTTACGGGATGGTGGGATGAAGCAGCCCGGGCTAACCTTACATGACATCGTTTATGAGACTTGCTACACGCTTGACATGCAACTTGTATTGCATAAGCGGCTTTGCGGGTGCCTGTTTCTCCCAACATAGTGAAGATTCAATTTACAACGGGTGATTGACAATACTAGTATCAACGTTGTGGTTCTTGTTCGTAAGTTAGAACGACACTTATTGAAAGCCCCAAACCACATAAAACATGCAAAGAAAATTAGAGGCGTCTAACTTTGTTTTGCAGGGGTGTGCTGTGATGTGATATGGCCATGATTGTGATTATATATGATGTATGCAATGTTCCTTATTGTAAGTCGGCAACCGGCAGAAGCCTTATGGTTGTCTTTTAATTTCGTTAAAGATCTGCATGTCTATTATTCAAAGTAGTTGTAATAGTTGATGTCGGTGGACGACAACCATGGAGCGGCGCCATTGACCTTGATGCCACGCCGGTGATGATGGAGATCATGTTCGTGCTTGAAGATGGAGATCAGAAGCACAAGAAGAAAGGCCATATCATATCACATATTATGAATTGCATGTGATGTTAATCCTTTTATGCATCTTGTATTGCTTAGATCACGACAGTAGCATTATAATATGATCCCTCTCAAAAAATTTCAAGTTATAAAGTGTTCATCCTTAGTAGGCACCATTGCCAAGACTCGTTGTTTCGAAGCACCACGTGATGATCGGGTGTGTTAGATTCTGGGACTGTATATAACAGGAGCAAGCCAGATTTGCTCATGGGGAAGCTAAGGTTTGATCTTGATGAGCCTAGCATGTATAAACATGGTCTCGGAATACGGAATACCGAAAGGTAAAGCATGAGTCATATAGATGATATGATGAACATGATGATTGTTCGCCTTTGAAACTACATCATGTCACGTGATGATCGGACTTGGTATAGTGGATTTGGTTCATGTAATCACTAAAACAACGTGAGGGATATTGTTTTGAGTGGGAGTTCAACAGCAATATGATTAAAAGTTGAACACTATTTATCATAAATTAAATCAAAGTGAATTTGCATAGTTGTTATAGTCATTGGCATCCGTTTACCACCTTGCGCTTAGTTATAATTGAGATAATAGAACTATATAATTCTGGTTTGTTACTTTACGAACTGGTATCGTATTGTTTTGAAGTGTTAATCTAAATTTAAAAGTCCTATTGCAAACTTTTAGTAAGTTCCAGTTACTCCGTGAAGTTTAATAATTGGTATTAAATCAAGAGTAACAATTCCAGTGTTAGTAAATAAGTATCACGTTTACATCCATGATTCTTGATATTCAAAAGATTGTTTTAATATCAAGGTTATCTAGGAACATCATATGTGGAAGATATTGCGATATGTGAAATGATGTTTTGATTAAAACATGATAAAGTATAATATGGCAAAGTTTATGTTCTCATATTTGATGAAAATTTGCAAAAGGTTGGAGACACTAGTTGTCCTAATCCTCCAAAAGGTTTTAGAGAGCAACATTATACTCGTGATTCACCGTTATAAGCTAAAGTAGATTGATCATGAATAATTCCATGATAAGGGTGAATATTTGATGTAGGTAAAATGTTTACTACACCAAGAGATTACTAAAGAATGGAATTTGAAAGAACACCAAACATTTGATGATGGTGATCTACTTCATAGTGCAAGTCCAAAGACATTGGTATTTAACTATACATGCTTTGGACTATGTGTCATGTGTATGGCTCCACTATTGATGTTGATAGATTATTTCAAACAGAAAAGGAAATACTGAAAGAGAATCTCATAAATATATGGCAGAAAAGAAAAGACTAGAATTGTTCAACTTAGGTATATAGAGGATATACTTGTTATGGCTGTATTCTTTGCTTGTAAAATAATGTGGTTCTTAAGTATTAGATACTAAATTTGTTGGTGTGAATCGTCGTACGAAATAACACAATTCATGAACTACAATGACCTAAGTAACTAGCAAGAGAATATGTGATGATGTTCATCGAAAATAAATAAAGTGTTGATGTGTTTCTCGTTAACATTAATGCTTGCCTTCAAGATTTGTTTTATCAGGTATTATGAGAACAAAAGGGTTGTTCAAATAATTGCCGTAATCCATAAAAAGATGGATGATTTACAAATCACGTTGGATAAATCACATCCATAAAACAAGTGCTAAAAATGTCAAAAGACAATTGATTGAAAGATCACTTAGGAAGTGACATCGCCGTTTAAATTATATTGGAAAGAAAACATGTAGAAACTCCATGTGGATGGAATTTTGGAGTCTTTTGATTTTTGATCAAATGACGCTTGTGAAACTTTCCTAGAGATAATTAAAACTTCGTTCATAGGCCAAAAGGGAATGAATGACCAGCTTATTGGAACTTGTACATATTGTTGTATGAAGTCCATTATGTGTAGTCAAGAGCGATGGATTTCAATTTCATATGCTTTCTCCAAAAATTTGAGTGAATATATGAATATTTACTTAATAAGGATGAAGTATAAAACATTTGAAAAGTTTAAAGACTTTCAAGATGAAGTGCAAAATCAATGTAACAAGAAAATAATAAATTTATGATAGGATCATAAAGGAAGATTTTTGAGTTACAAGTTTAGCATAACACCTAAGATTTGAGGAATCGTTCCGTAGATTTGCATTTCCCAAAACACCATAATGCTTTGTTTGGATGAACGGAATTGAATTCAGGAATTGAATTAAGTGGGAATTCTAAATCCTGTTTGGAAAGAAAATGGCTGCCAAATCGAATTCTATTGTTTGGGTGGATTGGAATTTGGGGCCGGAATCATAGGATGCTATCCAATTCCAATTTATGTTTGGATATACAAACCATGAAACTGGATTTTTTTTTTGCTTTTGGCTAATATATACTTATTATACATCAACGTATAGTCAAATGTAAACATCACATATGTAGATTTTTTATACTTCAAATTGTCCTCCGCTGCTGCTGCTACTTCTCAATGTAATCTTCAACTAGAAATAAATAAAAATCAGTCTAAAATAGATTTCTAGGCTGTTGCAATTGTAGGTTTCACTGTTTTTCTGAAAGAAAGAAATTGAAAGATCAATGCATTATGATGCACATCTAAAGAGAAAATGGAGTAATCGACATGATCCATAATTGCTGAATTTACTCTTTCGAGAGTCACAATGGGCCATGGCTCACAAAGTGCATCTAAGCTTTTGGTCCCATCACATGGTAATTGGTAATACTAGTGTTTGTCAAAGTAATAGGCAACCTCCGATTGTATCAAAAACTTTGTAGGATTACGTGTGCTTCAGAAAGTAAGCATCAACTGAGCTTTCTTTATCTTCTGGATCACGTGTGCTTCAGAAAGTAAGCATAAATGGAAACATATAATTGAATGAGTCTTCGTTGTTATTATTTCATCTTGCAATATTTTGACACATCATCAATTTGAGGATCAAGGACTCTATTTTCAGGCTTGGGATGTACGGAAAGCTCATGACAATAACGGTTTACTTGATTCATCTGTGCTAAGAAAGTAAATTCATGTCATAGTACTAGTACATAGGAAAGCATTAGAAATCCTTTGATCATCCCGCACTGCCCTGTCCTCGCAGGCATGTTCCGGTAATGGACCAGTCCACAGCTAGCTTCGTTCTAATGCAATGATGCCTTGTCTCACTCGGACACGCCGGCAGAAAGCATGCTGGCCAGGAGCACGACGGCAAGGCAGTGCGCTCTTCGAATAACGCCATCACCCAGTGCGCCTCCTTCCAGGACGAAGCTGCTGCTCTTGACGCTCCTGCCGCCGGTCTAGTCGTGCCCACGACTAGGGTTCGGCCCGGGCAGGGAGGGGGCGGCCAGGGAAAGGCGAAGAACGGAGACGGTCTGCGGGGAGAGGGAGGCCGGAGGAAGAGGGAGGGAAAGGGTCGGAGCCATACCTGCGGCGCCGCCGCCGGGTGCTCCCTGAGACCAAGTTCTCATTGAGCGTATCGCTTCGGGCTGTGATTTCCGAATGATTTCCGAGTGCCGGAGGTCTGAATCGGTGCGGGCTGTTCTCCCATGCGATTATGCCCCGCGTGGAATTAGCCCCAGATTCCACGGTCTAATTTCTAGCCTATCCAAACGTCGGAATTAGAGGCCCCAATTCCAATTCCATGTTTCCAGGTCCAATTATGTGCAGCCAAATACAGTGTAAGAGTATGGAGCGTTCGAGATATGTAATAAAACCTTGTTTGGCATGGTAAGATCAAAGGTGTAATTCATAAAACCGCCATTATATTTTAAAGATTAAAAGCTTAAGACTACTTTTTTTCCACTAAAAAGAGCTCCATCATGATCCATTGAAATGACACCATATAAAGTTATGGTTTGGGATAAAACCCAAGTTGTCTTTTCTTAAGCATTGGTATGCATGAGTAAAATGTTTACAACCAAAGTCGGATGAGCATGTCTTTGTAGGTTATTTCGGATAATCGTTGGGTACTCCTCCATAACACCAAATACAAAGTGTTTGTCGCTTAGAACGTCAAGTTTCTTGAAAAGAAATTTTTCGTTAAAAGTTAAGTGGGAGGACAATAGAACTTTGATATGGTTAAAAGAACATTAGCTATATGTGCTGAGTTGTGCAACACCGGAAAGTGTTTCACATGAATCAACAATGCTCATGGCTCACGTGCCTCAAAGGTTACGGGCACGGAGGTCTAAGTTCCTATTGAACCTGGTAGGTCGGGTAAACAATCAAATACTAGGATTTGAAAGTAAATCTTGTTGTTTGACAATGATGTACCGACTACATGCAAAGAAGCAATGATGGGCCCTGACTCCGTCAAATGGCTTGAAGCCATAAAATCCATGATAGTTCCATACACGAGAAATCAAGCTTTGAACTTGAAAGACCCTCTGGAAAGGTGTAAGACCTTACAGTCGTGTTTGGATCTATAAAGAAATATACATGTATGTTTCACATCTATAAAATAGTCGACATGTTGGAAAAAAGTTCACAACAATGTTTAAAGGTTGACTATGACAAGATTCTATCTTCCATAGCGATATTTAGTCTAGACGGATTAATGTAGCAAACACTACATATAATTTTCTTATGTGGTAGTTGAATAAAAAAACAAGTTCTTCTAATAGAATTGTTACCTAGGATGTGTGCATAACATGGTCCAAAGGGTTTTGTTAATTTAAGTGATGCTAAAAGCATATGCAAACCTCAATGGTTGAAGTAAGGATCGAGGGGTTGGAATCTTCACCATGATGAAATTGTTAAAAGGGTTTAAATTCATCAGAGACGATGAAGATGCATGCATTTGAAAGAAATTAAGTGGGAGCGCTAAGACATATTTCTAATACATTATATGGAAGACATATTGTTGATTGGAAATGATGTATCTTTTATTAACACATGTTAAGAATTTCATCTCGATGAAAGACTTAGGCAAACCCGAATATTTGGCATCAATATCTATATAGATAGATTGAGACGCTAATATGGTTGTGCCAAATGTACATAGATAAGATATTGAATGAGTTCAATATGGAAACTACAAGAAAGGTTCTTGTCACACAGAAAGGATTGAATCGAAATTCAACTATATTGACACTTGGTAAGTGAAACAAAGATTCAAGTATAGATTGATACTTGATGTATGAAATCGCAAAGAGTATTTATATCAATCATACTGTGATATGTACAAATCCAGATATGTCCTATGCTCTAAATTTTATGAGCATATACCAGAATGATTTATAAGATGATCACTGGACGATAGTAAGGATATTCTTATGATCTTTTGGAAGAACTAAGAATATATTGTTTTTGTAGAGGTGACAAATAGATGGTTAGTTCATTGTAAAAGTACATTGATACTAGTTTTGTCACAAAGTACAAATTAAGTTTATATCAATCTAAACTAAGGGTGGCACAATATAATGGAAAGTAAGTTCCATAATGGATTTGGATGAGTTACAAAGTTAAGACATTGTGACAGATACTACAACAATATGCTAAGTATATGACCGCTATTATAACAGCAAAAGAGGGTATTTGTGTCAAGTAGTTTGTTATCAAACTAGGTGTAGTTCATAGCAGGATAGTACTATGAAGATATATTATACAACAATATTGTCAACATGTTTTAACCCCAAGGAACTAAAGGTCTTACCAAAGGACCAAATTTATACAAAGCCATCTCATTAGAGAATGAGTGATGCGTAGAGACGCAAAGACATGCAATTACACACGGACCTGAAAGTGTCGAATCTGAAGATCGGTTGACCACTAGAAATCGTGTACATACAACACCGAAAAGCCATAGGTGTTGAATACACAAAGATTTGAAGCTAGATTATTGTCTCTAGTAAAAGTGGGAGACTGTTGGAGATATGCCCAAGAGGCAATAATAAAGTGGTTATTATCATATCTTCATGCTTATGATAAATGTTTACATACCATGCCATAATTGTATTAACCAAAAACATTAATACTCGTGTTATTTGTGAACATAAAGAGTCCCTAGTAAAGCCTCTTGTTAAACTAGCTTGTTGGTTAATATATGATCATGGTTTCCTGATCATGAACATTGAGATGTTATTAACAACAAGGTCATATCATTAGAAGAATGATGTGATGGACATACTCATATAGATAAGCGTAGCATAAAGATCAAGTCACTTCAATAGTTCATTTGCTATAAGCTTTCTGATACATAGTAACCTAATTCCTTCGACCATGAGATCATGCTAATCACCATCACCGGAAGGATGCTTTGATGACATCAAACACCACACCGTAACTGGGTGGTTAAAAATGTGGCATTGAGTGTTCGGAAAGTATGTGTTGAGGCACATGGATCAAGAGTGGGATTTGTCCATCCATATGACGGATAGATATACTCTGGGCCCTCTCGGTGGAATGTCATCCAATTAGCTTGCAAGCATGTGACTGGCTCACAAGGGATCACATATCACGGGAACAAGAAAAGAGTACTTATCGGTAACGAGGATGAACTAGGTATGCAGAGATACCGACGATCAAACCTCGGATAAGTAAACTATCATGAGACAAAGGGAAATCGGTATCGTATGTAAGTGGTTCATTTGATCGCAAAGTAATCGTTGAAATATGTGGGAGCTATATGAATTTCCAGATTCCTCTATTGGTTATTGATCGGAGAAGTGTCTCGGTCATTTCCGCATAATTCACGAACCGTAGGGAGACACACTTAAGGATTCGATGTTGTTTAGTAGATATGGAATGTAAGTAGGGAGACCAAATTTTGTTTGGAGTCTCGGATGGGATCCGGGATATCACGAGGAGATCCAGAATGGTCCGGCGAATAAGATTCATATAAGGAAAGTCCGATTCCGGAGTTCGGGAATGATTTCGATGTTTTAATCAGAGAGGTTCTAGAAGGGTCTAGAAGGTTCACCGGACCGGAAGGGTAATGGTACATGAATGTGTCATGGTTAAGTGAAATGATTGGATCATGTCCTAGGTCACTTGGTTGGGCATTTGCAAGAGAAAAATAAAGCTCCAAATTGAAAATCAAAAGGAAGGTTTGAGAAGTCAAACTGGAACAATGGTTTCCTATTGGAGGAAGGAAAAAATCCTTCTTTCCCTCCACCACAATCCAACTAGGAGAGGGAGTTGGGGAAGGATTCAAACTCCCCTCTCCCAAGCTGCCCTCCCTCTCATAAATAGTGGGGAGGGGCTACCCCAAGACCACACAACACCACCCATACCCACCTAGCTGCGTCGCCGCCCCCAGCGCCGCCGCTGCCGTCGGCCACACCTCCTCCTCTCCGGCCCTCTAAAACCTAGATCGCCGAAAATCCTAGATCCACCATAACATGCTCTAGCTTAGGCGAAGCCCTTCAGGATTTTCCCTCTACTTCCGACACCACGTCGTCGTGCAGCCGGAATCACGAGGGGAGAACTACAACCTCCGCTGCCCGCTGGAACAAGGGAGAGGAAGGTCTTCATCGAGTACCGAACGTGTGACCGACTGCGGCAAAAGGATCGTCTACGCGATCTTGAGATCGGCAAGTGTATGACTACATCACCCACGAGAATCTACTCTCGTTAACCGCTTTGGAATCTTCGAGGGTGAGTAATCTAATCGACTCGTTGCTACAATCTAGTAGATAGATCTTGGCTTGTTTTTGTGCATGCGGTAGAAATTTTTTGGTTTCCATGCTACGAACCTCTACAGAAGAAGCAGAAGAACGTGCATCATATGAGCCAGATGATGATCTTGGTCGGGCCATTACTGATGCAAAGGGAGAATGTGATAGCGAAAGGGAGAGGTTGAAATTTGAGAAGATGTTAGAGGATCAAACAAATTGGTGTACCCGAATTGCGAAGATGGCCACAAAAAGCTAGGAAGCACACTGGAATTGCTGCAATGGAAGGCAGAGGTCGGTGTGCCTAACAAGGGATTTTAAAAGTTGTTGAAGATAATGAAGAAGCTGCTTCCAAAGGATAACGAACTGCCCGCCAGTACTTACGAAGCAAAGAAGGTTGTCTGCCCTCTAGGATTAGAGGTGCAGAAGATACATGCATGCATTAATGACTGCATCCTCTACCGCGGTGAGCAGTACGGGAATTTGGATGCATGCCCGGTATGCACTGCATTGTGGTATATGATCCGACGAGATGACCCTGGCGATGTTGAGGGGGAGCGCCCCAGGAAGAGGGTTCCCGCCAAGGTGATGCGGTATGCTCCTATAATACCATGGCTGAAACGTTTGTTCGGAAACGAAGAGCATGCCAAATTGTTGCGATGGCACAAAGAAGACCGTAACAAAGACGAGATGTTGAGACACCCCGCTGATGGGTCGCAGTGGAGAAAAATTGAGAGAAAGTACACGGACTTTGCAGGTGACGCGAGAAACTTATGGTTTGGTCTAAGTACAGATGGCATGAATCCCTTTGAGGAGCAGAGCTGCAGTCATAGCACATGGCCTGTGACTTTGTGTATCTATAACCTTCCTCTTTGGTTGTGCATGAAGCGTAAGTTCATTATGATGCCAGTGCTCATCCAAGGCCCGAAGCAACCTGGCAACAATATTGATGTGTACCTAAGGCCATTAGTTGAAGAACTTTTAGAGCTGTGGCACGGACAAGGTGTACGTGTGTGGGATGAGCACAAACGTGAGGAATTTAACCTACGAGCATTGTTGTTCGTAACCATCAATGATTGGCCTGCTCTTAGTAACATTTCAGAACAGACAAACAAGGGATACAATGCATGCACACACTGTTTAGATGACACTGAAAGTATTTATTTGGATAAGTGCAAGAAGAAAGTGTACCTAGGGAATCGTTGTTTTTTTCGCCCACGCATTCCCTAAGAAGGAAAGGCAAGCATTTAAATGGTGAAGCAGATCACTAGAGTAAGCCTGTCCGTCGTACTGGTGATGATGTATTTGATATGGTGAAGGATTTAAAATTAATCTTTGGAAAGGGTCTTGGCGGACAGTCCGTTCCGAAGGACGCTGTCGAACACGCACCCATGTGGAAGAAGAAATCTATATTTTGGGAGATACCCTATTGGAAAGTCTTAGAGGTCTGCTCTGCAATCGACATGATGCACCTGACAAAGAATGTTTGCGTGATACTGCTAGGCTTATTTGGCGTGTATGGAAAGAATAAAGATACACAAGAAGCACGGCAGGACCAACAACATATGAAAGACCGAGAAGGCATGCTTCTAGAGCTGTTTCAAGGTACTGCCAGCTACGCTCTTACCAAGGAAGAGAAGGAAATCTTTTTTGAATGCCTGAGTAGTATCAAGGTCCCTTCTGGATTCTCGTCCAATATAAAGGGAATAATAAACATGGCAGAGAAAAAAATTCCAGAACCTGAAGTATCATGACTGCCACGTTCTTATGACACAGTTGCTTCCGGTTGCTTTGAGGGGGCTTCTGCCAAAAAATGTTAGAGTACCCATTGTGAAGCTATGTTCGTTCCTCAATGCAATTTCTCAGAAGGTAATCGATCCAGATAGTCTACTAGGGTTATAGCAAGATGTGGTCCAGTGTCTTGTCAGCTTTGAGTTGGTGTTCCCACCATCCTTCTTCAACGTAATGACACACCTTGTAGTTCATCTAGTCAAAGAGATTACCATTCTCGGTCCTGTATTTCTACACAATATGTTCCCCTTTGAGAGATTCATGGGAGTCTTAAAGAAATATGTCCATAACCGTGCTAGGCCAGAAGGAAGCATCTCCAAGGGCTATGGAACAGAGAAGGTCATTGAGTTTTGTGTTGACTTTATTCCTGACCTTAAGCCGATCGGTGTACCTGAATCACAGCATGAGGGGAGATTTAGTGGAAAAGGCACGCTAGGAAAGAAAGCAAAGATATGTATGGACGGTCATTCTTTCACTAAAGCACACTATACAATTTTGTAAAGTTCCACCTTGGTGGCTTCGTATATCGAGGCACACAAGAATATTGTACGCTCGAACTACTCGGGGCAGTCTGACAGGTTGATTATAGATGAACACATGAAGACCTTCGGCGATTGGTTGTAGACACATCTCATGAATGACACCATTGTTGGAGATCAGTTGTAATTGTTCGCTAGGTCTCCATCTTCAACTATATTGACTTTCCAAGGGTACGGGATAAATGGGAATATATTTTACATGCACGCCCAAGATAAAAAGAGCACCAACCAAAACAGTGGTGTCCGATTTGATGCAACGGACGGGAATGGGAAAAAGGAAACATATTATGGTTACATAGAGGACATATGGGAACTTGACTATGGTCCTAATTTCAATGTCCCATTGCTTTGATGCAAATGGGTCAAGATGACAGGAGGTGGGGTAACGGTAGACCAGCAGTACGGAATGAGAACAGTGGATCTCAATAATCTTGCGTACGGAGATGAACCATTCGTCCTTGCCAATGATGTGGCTCAAGTTTTCTATGTGAAGGACATGTCTACTATACCGAGAAAAAGGAAAGATAAGCAAAAGAATACAATATCATACGATGAGCCAAAGCGCCACATAGTTCTTTCAGGAAAAAGAAACATGGTGAGAGTTGAGGACAGGATAGACATGTCAGAAGATTATAACAAATTTCATGAAATTCTGCCATTCAAAGTGAAAACTGACCCAAGCATACCTCTAAATAAGGAAGATGCTCCATGGTTATGGACTAGAAGAGAACCAAAACACTAGATGTGGATGTTGGTGATGTATGACGAGGTTTAATCTCGTCAATGCCCATTGTTATGGACTTGGGTTTTGGAGAAGATGGGGATGCTGGAGATCGCGGAATGGTTAGCAAACAAGCAACACGGGACACAAGGTTTACCCAGGTTCAGGCCCCAGAGGGAAAACCCTACTCCTGCTTGTCTGCTCTTGATTACAGCGGAACCGATGATTACATGGGTGCGCAGATGCAATCTGGCGTGGAGGTGTGTATGCGAAAGTATGAGTCGAGAGATCTAGGTCGTGCCCTCCTAGCCTTTATATAGACTCAGGCAGGTCCTAGGCACAGACCTAGTCGGTTATAAGTTCTAGGGTTTACCCCTTTGAATTTCCTATCTACTCTAGTTTTGTTCTCCAAGGATCCGAAGGCGTCATGGGCCTTGGCCACCCGAAAGTCTTCATGGGCCGGCGTATATTTGCCGTGGGCCTTCCTTGGGCTGGACCAGATATGCTGAGATCATGTACCCGCGGGGTATAACCATGTCAGTAGCCCCCGAGTGATCAGTCGAATCGTAGATTTGGCTGAGGACTCTTCAATCCTTCGGGTACCACTATGTTTTTCAAGAGTTCACGTGTAGGGATTGTTGATGCGTGTGCCTGACTCACCCGACGGATCAGGGTCAGTTAACTGTCTTAGGACGAAACAACACGATCTTCTTCAGGTTCGAGTCCCTCAACTCGAACTTGGAACATATGCTGGCGCAATTCGACTCAGGCCACGGAGGACTTACAGGAGTGGAATTCCAGTGAATTTAATCGATGTACCCAACGCGTCCGTCGGGATTTTTCATCGTTCCTATTAGCACGGATTTATACTAGCAGAGCGCAGTCATGTGCGTTACCAGGCCATCAGATGTTATCTGTAGGTCTTATCTTTGCGTCGCAGACACAGCATCCGAATTTCTATCACCGCAGAGGTGTTTCGGGTGGCCAAGGAGAATGTTGCTCACTTAGCGTTTAATCGGGGCAAAGTTGCCGAAAAAATGTTGCATGCTGATCCGAAGGATCGCAGTCGAAAATTCATAGGGTGCGCGGCCAGCGCTCCCTATGGGAGTAGCCCCCGAGTGTCTGTTCAAGTCGTAGACTCGAGCAGAGACTTTAATTCAGCCGTTGTTTGGCTTCAGGTCTGTAGGACACAAATTTTTTGGATGCTTGAATCCGTCCTCCCTATGGGAGTAGCCCCCGAGTCCGTAGTGGAGTCGCAGACTCGATGTAGGACTCGAAGAAATAGTTCAATTCTACAATGTGTTGTTGATTTTTCGGGTGCGCGGCCTGCACTCCTGATAGGAGTAGCCCCCGAGTAATTAGTCGAATCGTAGATTCGAGTGAGTACTCTTAACCTTTTGAAGCCGAAGAAATTGTGACTATTGCTAGTATGGCTTTTGATGACGTTAGTGCTGGCGATCGATGACCTCAAGCGTCTGCTGCGCCAGAGATGACTTGACTGGACGAACATGGGTCCCACTTTCTGACATTGAATTGACCAGTCACGCGCGGCGTGGAGATAATTACAGCGTCGCCTCGATTTCCACGCATAGTGGACGTCGTGTTAGCGACGGTTCGTTGCGATGCTGACATGTATATGGCCAGATCCTGCCGTTGGCGCTAGGTCTTCTTGATGGACGGTTGTCGTGCATCGTCTTCGTATTTATAATCATTGGGGGAAAACATTAGTTTGTTTTCACCACAGCTATTCTCGTTTCACTGCTCCCTTGTTCTTCGGAGAGTTCTTGTTGCGCGCTGGAATATCCTCGGACATTTCCTTCATCCATCCTACGTTCTCGCCGTCGGCGTTTCCGTACCGCGATGGGGAAGGCGAAGAAGTCTTCTTCTGCGGTTGGTACCAGCGCTGCTGGGGGGAAGAAGAGTACCGCCGCCACCCGTGTCACTGACGGTGGCTGGCAGCGATCGGAGACACGGGAGAGTGATCTCCGCAAGCTTCGTGAGCGGGGCTTGATTCCGTAGGATAGGGAGGCCGTCCAACTCCCAGGCAACGAGGTAATTCCCCGCCCCCCGTTGGGTTTCGGGTTATGTTCGTTGCCTTTGTCCTTCGGGGCTTCTCCTTCCCAGTCCATGACTTCCTTCGTCGACTGCTTTTTCTTTATGGCATCCAGCTGCACCATCTCTCCCCCAATTCTCTTCTGCACATTGCTTGTTTCATCACTTTCTACGAGTGTTGGCTCGGCATCGAGCCGTACTTTGGCCTCTTCCGGAAACTCTATTCCGTGAAGAGGCAATCTGGTTCGGATGGTGTTTATCCCACTGGGGGTTGCATCATCTCCCTCAAACCCAATCTGCTTTTCTTTTCTTTTCTTTTTCCATGTCTGAATCTGTCCAGTACTGGCGGAGACGATGGTTTTACATCCGCGACTCCACGGTGGCTAGGCAAGATTTTGGTCTTGTTCCTTTTGACCCCTCCCAAAAGATCGAGCCGAAGAGGTCCTAGAAAAACCAGATCTTGGATGGCGAGGTAGCGGAGATAGAGTCTCTCTATTGTCGGGTGGGGGATCTTCAACTGATTACTGATAAGGAGGTGAACGGTGTGGATATCATCCGCACCTTCCTGAAACGTCGGGTGCAACCGCTCCAGGCTAGGGCGCACCCGATGTTCCTTTACGCTGGGCGTCGTGACCCGACGAGGGTTTCGGCTGAAGAATTCTCCAGGGAGATCTTGACGGTGTCCTTCGCCCACTGCTGAAGTTCAAGGCTGGAGAGGATATCCCGGGGAAGTCGCTAACTTCTCCGTTCTCTGCTTCGCGTCCTGTTCCCCAGGTGTAGATCCGAGTCGTGCGCGTAGCGCTATTTTCGACTTCATTGTTTTTGTATTTGTTTGCTAACAAATTTGCTTCGCCTGTGCAGGAGTTCAAGGTGCCGGGAATGTCGCCACCGCTTCCCGAATTGTTTCCGGCTTCACCGGAAAATGAGGTAGTGGATTCCATGTCCGAGCTGCCATCAGCACGGTCTCCAGCGGAAGAGGCCAACGAGTCGAGCGAGGACCACACCCGCAAGCGGACACGGAGCTCCAGCGAGTCTTCGGATGCCTCGACTCCTCCGACTCCTAGGAACCCACTGTGCCTTGACCGTCATAGTGATGGGAATGGGGCCCTTCCTCTCTGATTCCTGCCGTTCCTGTGCGGGCTGTGGAGCCGCACCCGCCGGCGAAACGGAAGAAGGAAGAGAAGAAGGAAGAGAATAAAGAGGAGAAGAAGGTCCGGAGGACCCCTCCCGTCTTCGACTTGAGCGAGCTTGACTTGTAAGTTTCTTTAATCCTGTATTGTCTTTTTCGCCTGTATCCTTTGTACTTGTGTTAATTTGTCTTTGTGCAACCACTCTTCCAACAATTCTTCCAGCGATGGTGCTCGGGAGATGATGGGGGAGTCGAAAGTCGTGCTTCCTCCTCCTCAGACGGTGGCCACCTCTGAAGGCGTTGCTCCAGATCCTTCTCCGCAGGAGGTTCGGGTGGTTGTGCCTCAGAAGGCTGCAAGCGGTCCTTCGGCATCGCCGTCTAATCATGTAAGTAACTCTACTTCTTGCCACGGGGGAGCCCCCGATCCTGTTTTGGGTGATTTTGGGTTTATCTCTTTTGTCCTAACCTCGGGGGAGCCCCCGGGCATCTTTTGTTGTTTTCTTTCGAGTCTCGAGGGGAGCCCCCGAGTATTTTCGTATGTGTGACTTTCTTCTGCTCGTTATTTTTGGGCGTAGTCCCCGAGCCCTTCTTGTGACTAGTAGTTCTTCTTTCTTCAGCCTTTTGTGCAAGATGTCAATCGACTGGTGCAGCAGCACCTGGCGCTGGAGGCCAACCTCAAACAGCTGCAAGCTACTTTTTATGCCTTGGTCTTTGTTTCTTCTTGTATTCTTGTCCTGTTATCTGACACTTATTTTGGTTTATTGCAGAGGATCAAAACACCTCTCTTCACGAGATCGATGCTCTCAAAAAGAGCCTTGGTCAAGCGGAGAAGAAAGCCGAGGTCGCCATTGGTGCCAGGGAGCGCCTCGAGCTGGAGTTGGCTCATGCGACCGAGGCGAAGGAGCGCCTGCAGCAGGAGGCTACGGACCGTGAGGAGCAGCTTGCCACTGCTGCGACTGTGCGTGAAAGAGAGGTGGCTGGCAAGCTTATGGCGGCTGCCAAGGCTGTTTCGGGTGAGTATCTTCTCCTTCGTCTTTTTTGGTTTTCTTGTCTTTCTTTTGCGGTGCTTTCGTTCATTCCTCGTCTTTATTGTCCCAGATGCCGCGAGCATCGAGTTTGACCGCGGTGCTCTGGAGCACGGAAGTGCTCTGGATGATGCTACTGCGGCGGTCGAAGATCGCTGCAGCATCGTCGTCAACTCGCTTGCCAAGGCTAAGGAGGTCCTTGGCCGCTTCTACAAGGAGCTTGTCGCCAAGGGCGCGACCATTGATGATGTTGACGCTCTGGCAGAGGCACTGTCAGCCGAAGCACCTGCGGCGTACAAGCGCAAGCAAAAAGGCATCAGTGCATCCGTCGGGCTGGCGATGGCCTTGGCGGCTGGAGCGGAGCTGGACCTTCCCCAGGTCACTTCCCGGATGTCGACGACTGCTGATGGGTCCGAGGTAGCCTTTGCTACCTATGATACTCGCTGTAAACGTTATGGGCCAAAGCTGATTGACTGGCCGACTACGCGCTACGGCAGCAGGGGGAGGCCAAGGCGAGGCAATCCGACTCTGAGGCGACTCAGGGTGCCGCGTCGTAGGCGCTCTAGCTGTAGGATAGTTGTAGCTTCTTTTGTTGTAAATATTTAGATGAACAATCTGTGTGCCACGTAGTGGCTTTTGCTGCACTTAATGGATTTGCTGAGTTCTGTGCTCCTTTATCTGCGTGTTCATGTCCTTGCCTTTCTATTGATCTAGGGCCCTTCGGGTGGTGATCCCGTTGACACCTCGCCTGCGACGCGGCTACGACCATCTTTGGATGATTCGTCACAACTTGCGTTTCTTCGAGACCGTGTTCGCAGTCTCGAGAAAGAGTTGCTTGGGATGCGTGGTCATGCCGATGTTTGGAAGTCCAAGGCGGATCGAGGTGCTGCCAGAGAGGAGTACTTGATGGCGGAATTGCTTCGATTATCTGAGCAACTTCAGTGTAACTTTTTCAAGTTGTTGCTCATTTCTTTGGATGCGCCTGTTGGCCTTGCATCTTACTTTTGTGCAAGTATCGTAGGTGCTAATCTTGCTCCTAGGGAGGATAAAGAGCGTGTTGCTGTTCGGGTCAATTGCTTGACTCAACAGGACATGGAAGCCGGCGGGTTCTTCTGGATGGATCGTGACCGTGCCATGGTTCTGGTGATGGTGCAAGATCGCGTTCACCAAGTATCGCGGGTGCTTCGTCAAGTGCAGACTTCACTCGCGTCGGTTCTGCATGTGATGTTTCCACTGGATGCTGCACCGTCAACCCTCCCTGGTCTTCTATCGAAGTTTCGAAACGTGCATCATGTCAAGGAAATGGTGCGGCATCAACTCGTCCCAGGGGTGAAGGGTGCGCTGTCCCTTGTGAGGCTACATCGCCCTGACGTAGATCTGGCTGTCGTTGCGGCTGGGCGGCCTCTTCGGCTGGATGGTGGCGAGTGGGATATGCGTCCGCATTACGCGGCTGTAAGGCAGTATGCCGAGCAGGTCGTAGATCTGTTTGAGCAGCATGCTCAAGTTATTCTTCAGAATAGGTAGTACCTATAAAAAGGACGGATGTAAAATTTGTATGTATTTGACTGGGCGTGTTTTACCCTTTGTTATAAAGGTTTGGTTGCTGTTTGAGCACGTAGTGCTTTGTTTGCATACGTGTCCTTTTCGTTAGCCTGACGTGGTCAGCTACTCAGGTGTACACGTGTTATCCTCAGTCGACGAAATCGTGAGGTGGGGGAGTCCCCGAGTGTGTTTGTAGCATAAGAGTGCGAATAGTAATCAAAAGTTTTTGGGGCGAGACACTTAGCTTTATTTATATCGTAATGGAGGAGGTACATTGTTCGGCTGAGTAGCCTTGGCTGAATAGCCTTATTGAAAGTAAAGAGAAGGGTAGCTAGGGGTAGGATCATCGCAGCCGTGCGACGTTCCATGGATTGGAGTATGCGACTCCAGATTCCACATGCTTGAGGCGATAGGCGCCACCTGGGATGACTTCGGTGACAAGGTAGGGTCCTTCCCATGGTGACTCGAATTTCTTCGGTCGCTCTTGCTTAAGTCGCAAGACGAGGTCTCCTTCGACGAAGGACCTTGGGCGCAGCCGTCGGCTGTGGTAGTTGTGGAGACTCTGCTGGTATACCGCTAATCTAGCTGCTGCTATGTCTCTTGCCTCGTCGAGTGTGTCGACGGCATCTTCGAGTGCAGCTGTGGATTCGGCTTCACTATAAGCGACGACCCGGGGGCCTGGTGGCGTACTTCGGCTGGTAGCACGGCTTCGGATCCGTGCACCATGAAGAATGGCGTGTATCCTGTTGAGCTGTTTGGCGTGGTGCGCAGGCTCCATAGGACGGAGGGTAGCTCTTTCGTACAGGCTCCGGCGAGTCGCTCGAGTGGGCTCATGAGGCGCTTCTTGATGCCAGCGCCGATTAGGCCCTTGGCCTTTTCCACCTGCCCGTTTTTTTGCGGGTGCGCCACCGATGCGTATGTGATGTTGATTCCGAGGCCTTCGCAGAAGTTTTGGAATTCTTTGGAGATGAAGTTCGATCCATTGTCGGGGATGATGCTATGCGGTACGCCGAACCTATAGACTATGGATTCAAAGAACTTGACGGCAGTCTTGCCCTTTTGGTTAGTGACCGGCATGGCCTCGATCCATTTGGTGAATTTGTCGACTGCGACCAGGAGGTAGAGTGCCCCCCCTTTCGAGGACCTTGGCAGTTTGCCGATCATGCCGAGGCCCCATTGAGCAAAAGGCCAGTCTAGAGGTATGGGCCTGAGCTCTGACCCGGGTGTGTGTGGTTTGTCGGCGAACCTTTGGCACCCCTTGCATCTTTGGACGATGTCCTTTGCGTCGTTCATGGCCGTTGGCCAGTAGAATCCAGCTCGTAGAGATTTGGCGACAAGGGAGCGGCTGCCTGCGTGATGGCCGCAGATGCCCTCGTGGATGTCTTGGAGTATTGTTTTCCCGTCACCGATGGTGACGCACCTTTGTAGTACACCCGTAATGCTGCGCTTGTACAGCTCGCCATTGATGATGGTGAAAGCTTTTGATCGGCGAGATATGCGCCGGGCATCCGTCGGGCTGTCAGGCAGTTCTTTGTCTATCAAGAACTAGAGGTATGTCGCGTCCAGGTTTCTTCGACTGACATGACCTGCATCAGGTTGATCACGGCGACCTCTGTGTCCAGTTTTTCGGGTCCTTCGTGACCTTCGGGTAGTGTGGCTCCCGAGTGCTCTGCCTCTTCGGGTGATCCCTTGGGAAATTTTCGCTTGATGGATGGCACGCAGATCTGTTCGAGGAACACAACTGGTGGCACCCTTGCGCAGGTGGAGCCAATGTTGGCGAGTCTGTCGGCCTCCTTGTTGCTTTCTCTTCCAACGTGCCGAAGCTCGCAGCTGTCGAAGCCTCCTTCGAGTGTGTTGTAGAGTGCGTGGTACGCGATCATGTTTTCGGCATGTGCGTCTCACTCGTTCATCGTCTGTTGGACAACGAGGTTGGAGTCACCGTAGATGACCAGGCGCGTTGCGCCGCAGATTTTTGCCATCCTCATGCCGTGGATGAGGGCCTCGTATTCTGCCTCGTTGTTGGAGGCTCGAAACTTCATCCGGAGGACGTACTTCATCTTATCGCCCTGTGGGGAGGTCAGTATGACCCCGGCTTCACGCTTGGAGCCGTCGAAGTGCATCGTCTATGACTGCGTCATGTCTGGGTGTCTGGCAGCTGTAGCTCCATCCAGTGTACGAGGAAGTCCGGGAGGACTTGAGACTTGATCGAGTGGCGTTTCTCGTAGATGATGTCAAGAGGTGACAGCTCGATGCCCCACAGGGCCACGCGTCCTATGGCCTCTGGGTTATTCAGGATGCTGTTCAGGGGTGCCTCATTGACGACCATCACCTGGTGCTCCTGGAAGTAGTGGCTCAACCGACGAGCCGTCATGAACACGCCGTAGGCGAGTTTTTGGTAGTAAGGGTACCTCTGTTTTGTTGGCGTCAATACCTCGCTGAGGTAGTAAATTGGGCGTTGGACCCCATGGGTCTTGCCTTCTTCGGGTCGCTCGACTACTAGCACGGTGCTGACCACCTGGTGTGTTGCTGCTATGTATAGCAGCAGGGGCTCGCGCTCCTTTGGCGTGACCAAAAAGGGCGAGGTGGAGAGCAGTCGCTTTAGATCTTTGAATGCGTCGTCTACTTCGGGCGTCAACTCGAATTTATCTGCTTCGCGTAGCAGCTGGTAGAATGGCAGGGCTTTTTCGCCCATGCGTCTAATGAACCTACTCAATGCCGCTATTCGTCCTGCGAGCTGCTGGACACCCTTGAGATTCTTCGGTTTCTCCATGGCCATTATGGCCCGGATTTTCTTCGGGTTCGCCTCGTTCCCTCGCTGGGAGATGAAATAACCAAGCAGCTGGGCAGATGGGACGCCGAAGGCGCACTTTTCAGGGTTAAGCTTGATCCTGTAGCGGTCGAGATTATCGAACGTCTCGCGGAGATCGTCGATGAGCATTCTTCCCTCCCTGGTTTTGATGACTATGTCGTCGACATAGACTTGGACGTTGCGACCGATCTGGTCCTTCAGGCATGCCTGCATGCATCGTTGGTACGTGGCACCTGCGTTCTTTAGCCCGAAGGCCATTGTGTTGTAGCAGAACACTCCGAACGGTGTGATAAACGCCGTTTTCTCTTGATCTTCGACCTTGAGTCGAATCTGGTTGTAGCCTGAGTAGGCGTCGAGGAAGGAGAGTTTCTCGCATCCTGCTGTCGAATCGATGGTCTGATCGATCCGAGGAAGAGGGAAGTGGTCCTTTGGGCAGTGCTTGTTCAGCGATGTGAAGTCCAGGCACATCCGCAGGATGTCCGTGTCCTTCTTGGGGACCATCAATGTGTTTGCGAGCCACTCGCTTTCTTTGATCTCCCTGATGAAGTCTGCAGCGAGTAGTCTGTTGATTTCCATCCCGATGGCTTCGGCCCGTGGCTCGGACAGTCTCCGGATGGACTGCTTGACGGGCTTGGTGTCTGGAAAGACATTGAGTGCGTGCTCGGCGAATTCCCTGGGAACTCCTGGCATGTCCGCAGGACACCAGGCGAAGATTTCCCAGCGCTCACGGAGGAATTCGACGAGCGCGCTTTCCTATGCGGGGCTGAGGTTGTTGGCGATCAGCGCCGTCTTGGAGGCATCCGTTGGGTGGACCTGCACCTTCTTTGTGTTGACGGTGGAGTCGAAAGACATGTCAGGTGCGTTTTGTCGTGCGACTGTGGGTGCCCCATTGTCCGTCACCTCGCAGAGCCTTATGAGCTACTCTTGCATGCCGAATGACTGGGAGATTCTGTTGAAGTCCCTGTCGCAGTGGTCTGATCGGGTGAATCTCCCGTGGACTGTGATGATGCCTCTGGGTCCTGGCATCTTGAGTAGCAGGTATGCGTAGTGTGGTACTACCAGGAATCTTGCGAATGCTACATGCCCGAGGATGGCGTGGTATTGTGATGGCCAGTCCACCACTTCGAACTCGAGCCGCTCGCATCGGAAGTTGTCCGGCTTGCCGAAGATGACGTCGAGCCATATCTTTCCCAGTGGGAATATGCCCTTTCCTGGAACGATGTCGTGGAACATTGTGTCTGACTGTTCCAGGCTGCATAGCGGGATCCGCATTGCTGCTAGGGTGCTTGCGAACATCAGGTTGATGCCGCTGCCGCCGTCCATGAAGACGCGGCTCATCTCGAAACCTCCGATCTGCGCCTCGAGCACCAGGGTAGCATGACCTGGGTGAGGGACCTGGCAAGGGTGATCCGAACGGCTGAACGTGATGCAGGACTCCGATCCGCTGAGGTACTCAGGGATGGCGGGTGGAGCTGTCACGGCCAGGTTGATCTGACGAGTGATTTTCTTCTACACCCTATTCGTTGGGCGTCCCTTCTGGATCATCAGTGCTCCTTTCGGCAGGGGATACCCGTGCCCAGCGTTGTTCTATGCTGGTGCGACTGGTTGGTTCGGGCCTCCTACAGGTGGCGGTGGAGGAGCTCCATGTGCTATTTCGCCAGGTGCGGGTGCGTTCCCGAATCCAGGGGGTGGAGCTTGCTGCCTCATTTGAACCATGCTTTCGCTGAGCTTCTGGAACTCGCGGTAGTCCTTGAACATGTGGCTCGCCTTCTTTTTGCCATCCTGCTTGTCAATGTAGAAGCAGATGGTGCATGGAACCGAAAGTTTTTCATATGCTGAGGGTCCGTTATCGCGATCGTGGCGCTGCCACGACTGTGCTGGGCATCCTCCATCGCGGAAATTTCCTCCACGGTATCCTCCACTGTTGCGCTTGGCGTTGTTGCGACGATCGGCGTAGCCGGCCGCGACCATGTCGGGTCCATCGCGATCGTCGTAGAAGCGCGATCTCCTCTTGCTACGGCGCTCTCGTCGTCGGCTGTAGTCGTCTTCTTCCTCCGAGTGCGCCCGGTGGACGGAATCTTCGCCGTCAGCCCACCTGTTGGCGATGCCCATGAGGTGGTCGAGTGTCTTGGGCTTGACGCGCCCAAGTTCCTCCTTGAAGTCCTGGCGCTTGACGCCGTCCTTGAAGGCGTCGATGGCCCTTTCTTCGGAGATGTGCGCCGTGGAGTTCTTGGTGTTAGACCAGCGTAGTATGTACGAGCGAATGAATTCGCCCGTTCGTTGAGTGTAGGCCCGCAACTCCTCGATCGAGGCGGGCCTCTTGCTGGTGCCTTTGAAGTTTCGGATGAAACTGTAAGCCCGATCCTCCCAGCTTCGGATGGACCCTGAAGATAGGTTGCTAAGCCAGATCCGAGCTGCGCCTTCCAGCTGCAGCTGAAGGCATTGCATGGTGGTTTCCTTGTTTCCGCCGTGCAGCTTGACGGAAGACAGGTGGTCGCTGAGCCACGCCTTTGGGTCTTGTGTGCCGTCGAACTTCGGAGTATCCGAAGGAAGCTTGAAATTTCGCGGCATCCGTGTTCGTCGAACGGATCTGATGAAGCATCAAGCTCCGCCGAGTTCTCCTTCGCCTTCGTCCATCTCGGATTCAGACGAGCATGCGCGCTTGGCTCGCGCTTTGTCGATTTTGCGTTGTGTGAGCGTGTTTCTGGCGTCGTAATCGCAGCTGCGATGGCGCGAACTCTTGTGCCTTCGAGGAAGGTCATGGTCCTCTTCTTCGAATGAAGGAGTGGGGCTGTGGTCGAAGCTGACCGGAGCTTTCTTCTTTGGCTCCGTAGGAGCTTCCTGATGGAGCGCGGCTCCGACGAGTCCGAGTCCGGTAAGTGCAACTTGTGCATGGATCTTTTCGGCTCCCCGTCCGGAGGTGGGTGGAATGCGAGGTACGCAGTGGCTGCCATGATCGCAGCCTGCGGCGTTTTCGGGATGATGTTTCCATCGGCATCCATCTCCATGAAGGATGCGTGTAGGGTTCGGGTCACCTCACGACGCTCCTTGGGATCCATGTTCTCCATCCGGGAGCGATGCTTGTTGCCGTGGTTGCCATTTGAGCTGGAGCCGATGCCCATGGCGGAGAGCGCAGCTCGTCGCGCGCTGGACTCTGAGGCTGCTTGCTTGCGTTTGTCAAGCACCTCTTGCATCTTGACCTGCTTCTTGTGCTCCTCAATGAGGAGTAGGTGGTAGGCCATCAGCAGGTCCCGTGAGGCGTCTGCAGGTAGGATCGTGTTACCCGCCACGACGGCGCGTGCCTGGGCCCATCCTTCTTTGCTAAGGCAGATGACCTTGCCGGGGTCGTCCCCTTTGGGTGGGGGGGACTAGCTTCTTCTGTTCTCAGCGTTCCTGTTCTGCGGGTTAGGTGGCGGGTTTGGCGGAGGGTTGGGCGCTCGCTGGTCCACGTCACTCTGGATGACTACGGCGCATTGGTAGCGCTCGTAGATTGGTCCGCTGCTGCCGCAACTTTCGGTTCCGGAACCGTAGGTCCCTTCGTCCGATGGCGGATCGCATAGATCGGAGTTGCAGCAGCTGCTGTCGTAGGATTCATCTGTTGATGATGATGTGTGTAGCACAGGGTGTGGGGCCCATGAAGCGGGCCTGATCGATGGCAGGGGCACCCGCTCTGGGAGGCGGAGAGTGCCGGTTTGCCCCACCTGGAAGCAGAAACTCCCGAATAGGATCTCGATTCCGTCGCCTACGGGCTCGAAGTCCTTCATGGTGGCCGGTGAGTGGGCGGTGAAGTCGAAAGCGCCGAAGAGGAGGTGACTCTCCGTCGCCGCAGAGTTGTAGATCGCTCGGGTTGGGACCGTCACGATCGCACAGTCAGCGTCCCCAGATCCCACGGATGGCGCCAATTGACGAGGTTTAATCTCGTCAATGCCCATTGTTATAGACTTGGGTTTTGGAGAAGATGGGGATGCTGGAGATCGCGGAACGGTTAGCAAACAAGCAACACGGGACACGAGGTTTACCCAGGTTTAGGCCCCCGGAGGGAAAACCCTACTCCTGCTTGTCTGCTCTTGATTACGGCGGAACCGATGATTACAGGGGTGCGCAGATGCAATCTGGCGTGGAGGTGTGTATGCGAAAGTATGAGTCGAGAGATCTAGGTCGTGCCCTCCTAACCTTTATATAGACTCAGGCAGGTCCCAGGCACAGACCTAGTCGGTTACAAGTTTTAGGGTTTACCCCTTTTAATTTCCTATCTACTCTAGTTTTGTTCTCCAAGGATCCGAAGGCGTCATGGGCCTTGGCCACCCGAAAGTCTTCATGGGTCGGCGTATATTTGCCGTGGGCCTTCCTTGGGCTGGACCAGATATGCTGAGATCATATACCCGAGGGGTATAACCATGTCAATGTAATAATGTATTAAACCTTTTGTGAATTAATCCTATTTTTTTAGAATTTCTGAGATTGCTGTAGGCAGGTAGAAGAAAACAGCATTTGATTAGCTGAGCGAACTCACAAGAATACAACAACATCTTCATATTTTGTCCCGGGACTAGGTAACACTCAAGACATTTATTAATATTAAAAACTAGGACAAACCGGGACTAGCTAACACTCAGGACTAAAGCCGCCCCCTTTAGTCATAATCATGCCTAGTCCTATAGTATGCAGCTTCAGGGTCTTCTTCGTCATTGTCATCATCATCGTCATCGTCACCTGTCACTCCGGGGATCCTCAGCCCAGCCATGGCATATACCGGGGGAACCTACCACTCTGGCCTCGGATTCACGGCAGGCGGGGGAGGGGTCTCCTAGAAGAAGATGCCGCTACCTCCAGGCGGAGGAGGGGCTTTCTTGTGGCTCTGTGGCGGGTGGACTTGTGGGCACCACAGGCGAGAATGGTCTCCCCCGACGATGTAGCGCATCACGCCGATGATAGTATGGTTCGCCCACCACAAACGTTGGCCGGCTTCATTGTGGTTCACCAGGGGTGGGCCATCACCCTCGTACCTGGTGAGCTCCCTTTCCCGCCAGTTAGCGAAGAAGGCATTCCGGGTGTCGTAGTTGTCGGGATCCCACTGGGGATCCATCCACTGCTCCGGCGTGAGCCCGTGGTAGAAGTGGTTCGTGATGGCCGCCTGTCGGGCGGAGCCTTGAGGCATAGGAGGGACAGGACATATTGTGCATGCATGTGCATATTGGGATGGCGAACAATGTTGCAGGAGGAAGTTTTCCTTTTCGTCGCACGGAAGAGCCATTTTCCATTTTGCGAGCGCAAAAAGACGGGTCGTTTTGTGAAGTAGCCACCAAAATGTAGTTACAGAAGGCTACCATCCCATTTTTCTAAAATACTAGACCACCTTACATGAACTATCTCCCCACCAGGGGATCTCAAACCTTTCTGTCCTTCCTGGGTGAAAAAGACAAATGTCTACCGAATCGGCAGGAAGTGGGTCCGGTTTGAACTACAGGTACATGATCTAATGCCCGTGATTTTTTTGAAAAAATAATTTTTAGACTCACAATATGTTGTTTCTTCAAAGATCCAATGCAAGTTCTAACATTCTCATCCCCTATCTTCACGCACGCCGTTTTGACCTAAGTTCAAAACGGGAAAAATTCAAAACGGGCATATAAATTCAAAAAAGGTCTGAACAATGTAAATCCTTCATGTGGTGTGATATTATGTGACATAGTTGCAAGGAAAAATATCAAACTTGGTATATTGATTATGTATCAAAAAAACCTTCACAAAATGACCTATCATGTTCGAGGTTTCTTGGCTTTCGGTCCAAGAGACGGATGTTATGTGCTGAATCGCGGCATAGTTTGTGATACCGTGCCCATATTGTGCCTGCATGTGGATATTGGGATGGCAAACAATGTTACAGGAGGAAGTTTTCCTTTTCGTCGCTCGGAAAAGCCATTTTCCATTTTCCGAGAGCAAAAAGATGGGTCATTTTGTGAAGCAGCCACCAAAATGCAGTTACAGAATGCTACCATCCCATTTTTTTTAAATACTAGACCACCTTACATGAACTATCTCCCAACCGGGGGATCTCAAACCTTTATGTCCTTCCTGGGTGAAAAATACAAATGTCTGCCGAATCGGAGGAAGTGGGCCCGGTTTGAACTACATGTACATGATCTAATGCCCGTGATTTTTTGAAAAAAATCATTTTTAGACTCACAATATGTTGTTTCTTCAGAGATCCAATGCAAGTTCTAACACTCTCATCCCCTATCTTCACGCACGCCGTTTTGACCTAAGTTTGATACGGGAAAAATTCAAAACGGGCATAAAAATTGAAAAAAGGTCCGAACAATGTAAATCCTTCTCGAGGTGTGATATTATGTGACATATTTGCAAGGAAAAATATCAAACTTGGTATATTGATTATGTCTCAAAAAACCTTCACAAAATGACCTATCATGTTCGAGGTTTTATGGCTTTCGGTCCAAGAGACGGATGTTATGTGCTGAATCGCGGCATAGTTTGTGATACCGTGCCCATATTATGCATGCATGTGGATATTGGGATGGCGAACAATGTTGCAGGAGGAAGTTTTCCTTTTCGTCGCTCGGAAAATCCATTTTCCATTTTCCGGGCGCAAAAGACGGGTCGTTTTGTGAAGCATCCACCAAAATGCAGTTACAGAATGCTACCATCACATTTTTCTAAAATACTAGGCCACCTTACATGAACTATCCCCCAACCGGAGGATCTCAATCCTTTCTGTCCTTCCCAGGTGAAAAAGACAAATGTATATCGAATCGGTAGGAAGTGGGTCTCGTTTGAACTACACGTACATGATCTAACGCCCGTGATTTTTTGAAAAAATCATTTTTAGACTCACAATATGTTGTTTATTCAGAGATCCAATGCAAGTTCTAACATTCTCATCCCCTATCTTCACGCACGCCGTTTTGACCTAAGTTCGATACGGGAAAAATTCAAAACGGGCATAAAAAATCAAAAAAGGTTCGAACAATGTAAATCCTTTGCATGGTGTGATATTATGTGACATAGTTGCAAGGAAAAATATCAAACTTGGTATATTGATTATGTCTCAAAAAAACCTTCACAAAAGGACCTATCATGTTCGAGGTTTCATGGCTTTCGGTCCAAGAGACGGATGTTATGTGCTGAATCGCGGCATAGTTTGTGATACCGTGCCCATATTATGCATGCATGTGGATATTGGGATGATGAACAATGTTGCAGGAGGAAGTTTTCCTTTTTGTCGCTCGGAAAATCCATTTTCCATTTTCCGGGCGCAAAAAGACGGGTTGTTTTGTGAAGCATCCACCAAAATGCAGTTACAGAATGCTACCATCACATTTTTCTAAAATTCTAGACCACCTTACATGAAGTATCCCCCAACTAGAGGATCTCAATCCTTTCTGCCTTCCTGGGCGAAAAAGACAAATGTTTATCGAATCGGTAGGAAGTGGGTCCGGTTTGAACTACACATACATGATCTAACGCCCGTGATTTTTTGGAAAAATCATTTTTAGACTCACAAGATGTTGTTTCTTCAGAGATCCAATGCAAGTTCTAACATTCTCATCCCCTATCTTCACGCACGCCGTTTTGACCTAAGTTCGATACGGGAACAATTCAAAACGGACATAGAAAATTCAAAAAAGGTTCGAACAATGTAAATCCTTTGCATGGTGTGATATTATGTGACATAGTTGCAAGTAAAAATATCAAACTTGGTATATTGATTATGTCTCAAAAAACCTTCACAAAATGACCTATCATGTTCGAGGTTTCATGGCTTTCGGTCCAAGAGACGGATGTTATGTGCTGAATCGCGGCATAGTTTGTGATACCGTGCCCATATTGTGCATGCATGTGGATATTGGGATGGTGAACAATGTTGCAGGAGGAAGTTTTCCCTTTCTTCGCTCGCAAAAGCCATTTTCTATTTTCCAAGCGCAAAAAGACGGGTCGTTTTGTGAAGCAGACACCAAAATGCAGTTACAGAATGCTACCATCCCATTTTTCTAAAATACTACCTTACATGAACTATCTCCCAACCGGGGTGAAAAATACAAATGTCTGCCGAATTGGTAGGAAGTGGGTCCAGTTTGAACTACAAGTAATGATCTAACGCCCGTGATTTAAAAAAAATCATTTTTAGACTCACAATATGTTATTTCTTTAGAGATCCAATGCAAGTTCTAACAGTCTCATCCCGTATATTCACGCACACCGTTTTGACCTAAGTTCGATACGGGAAAATTCAAAACGGGCATAAAAATTCAAAAAAGTCCGAACAAAGGAAAAATAGGAACAATTATTTTGTTTACATCTATAAAACAGAGTAGGATAATAGCTTTAAATTAGAGATCTTTTATTTCTACAAATTTATATATATAATAATTAATTTTCCTAATTGCTAATTTGTTTTTCAAAAAAGGCTTAAAACAGACCTTTAGTCCCAGTTTGTATTACCAACTGGGGCTAAAGGGGTGCGGCCCTGCCCGCGAAACGCGGCGTGCCAAAAACCCTTTAGCTCCGGTTGGTAACACCAACCGGGACTAAAGGTTACCCTTTAGTCCTAGTTTGTACTACTAACCGTGGCTAAAGGGGGTGGGTATTTAATACCCATCCCATGCGCCCCGGTTCGAGCACCGAACCGGAGCACCAGTCATCTTCCTCCCTCATGATTCAGCGTCCCAGCGCCGCCGCACCCGTGCCGTCCACCGCTCCGCCGAGCCCATGCCGCCCACCGCGCCGCCGCGCCCGTGCCGCCCCTCCCCGACGCCTCCCGCGTCCGTGCCGCCCCTCCCCGCGCCGCCCCGCGCCGCCCTGGCGACCGCCTACACCACCGCCCAGGTGAGCTCTCCTGCGCCCGTGCCGCCCCTCTCCGACCGTTTTATAGGGTTAATTAGTGTAATTTTATTTTTTAATGTTAATTAGTGTAATTTTGTTAGTGTATTTTGTTAGTGTAATTTTGTTAGTGTAATTAGTGTTAATAAGTGTAATTTTAGGGTTATTTTAAGATTTAGGGTTAATTAGGTAGTTAGTTTGAAGTTTAGGGTTAACGTAGTTAGTTAATTAGTTATAATTTAGTTAGTTTGAAGTTTAGTGTAATTTTGTTTAGAGATTTTAGTTAGTGTTTAATGTACTTAATTAGTTGATTTTAGTTGAATTTAGTTAGTGTTTAATATATTTTATTTTAGTTGATACTTTTTACTTTCGTCATGTTTAAAGTATATAGGTTTAATTTAGTGTTTTTGATTATGCCGCGTCCTCATCCTCGTTCACTCGGCGGGAACAACGGAGCACTACTAGACTCTGTCGCCGGGCATCCACGGGACTGGGCTCCGCCGGACTGGCACTGGGAGGTGCTACCAGCCGGGAGACATGGTCTGGTGAGGAATTCGGGTGTCGTCGTCAACCCGGATCTTCTGTGGTGGCGGCCGAGTGGTCCAGGTGCGGTGCAGAGGGAGCCGTCCCCCGACGAGGTGGTACAACGTCGTGTCAGGGAGGAGGACGAGCACATCCGATGTTACATGTACATTTTAGAAGTCTGGGTCGCCAATACCTGGCAGCTTCTTCAGGCACCTTACCCGAGATATTCTCCGGTGATGGTTCCTACTCTTTGGGTGCACACCTCCCGCGGCTTAGTAGCCGGGGCTCGACGTCTTTGTTGAGATAGATGTGTAATAGCTAGGGTACTATTTTTTATTATTGTTATACTAGCTGGATTATTCGAGATGTATTGTTGTTTAATTGGTACTTTATCTTTCTTCACCGCATTGTTTAATTGGTACTTTAGTGTGTAATATGGTATATTAAGCCTATATACTTTATCTTCCTTTATTTATTGCATTAAGAAAAATGGTTTTATCTTTCTTCTGTATTAGTTAAGTTATGGACGGTAGAGACAACGAAGAGAACATGCACAACATGATAGATGAGGGTATAAGAGGTTACCATTACGATGGAGCATACGATGATGGAGATGATGATGGCTCCCAATACCTCAACTTGGATGAATCCGACGGAAGAGACAACTATGATGAATTCTTTGGTGGAGACGACGGTGGAGCTGACGGTGGAGACACCATAGAAAAGTCTGGCGAGGTATATAAAGCCTCTGCTGATCACGAGCTAGTAGATGCATTAGTTGATTCATATATATATATATATGTACTAATGAATGTTTCTTCTCTTAGACCTCCGCATCGGGGGAATCTTCTGCAAGGAAACGAGGCCCGACCAAAAAGTTGGCCGATGATGTGTGTTTCACTATTGATCTAGTTTCTGAGTTCGGTAAACCTTTGGAGCCGAAAGAGGTCGCAAGTGTATTTGTATATCAATACAGAGCGATAGTCAGGGACGCCATCCCAATCACCACTCAGAAGTGGAATAAGCCAGGAAATAAAAGTGATCGAGTTGGAGAAACTTTTGTCGATGACAGAGCCAAAGAGGGTCTTTGGAATTCACTCATGGCACACTTCTCTATCTTCCTGAATTGGACACTCGTGAACTCAATGAGGCATTGAGATTGAAAGTCAGAAAGTGGGCCCTTAAGAAGATGGGCGAACATTTCAAGGACTGGAAGAAAAGATTGTACAACAACTATGCCAAGAAGGGGCTGACTCTGGCATTCACTAGCCCGCTGGAGAAGCAGCGGGATAACTGGGCCCCATTTGTGACATACAAGGAATCAGAAGCAGCTACGACCAAGTCGGAAAAGAATAAGTTAAATGCGGCCAAAAATAAATATCACCATACTATGGGGACATGTGGCTACAAGACGGTCGTGCCTAAGTGGGCAAAACCGAGAAAGAAATGCGTCAAAAAGGGGTCACGCCAACTACAAATCAGTGGCCCGTGAGGTCAAAAAATTGGCTCCTTGGGCATGGGGGGTCGTATGACACTGAAACCGGGGAGATTATTGTTACAAAGAAGTCCATTACTAAACCCAAAGATGAACTTGTTAAAGTGATACAACTGATAAAAGATGGTAAGTTCTTTCCCGACAGAGAGAACGATGAGCTAACATATGCCCTCAGGTATCCTGAAAAAGTCGGACGAACACGAGGATTTGGCCCATCTGTTCCATGGAAGACAGGGTTTCCCGAGGACATCGACACTTATAGAAGCCGATCGAGAAAAATGAACTGGCAGAAGGCGGACGAGGCAGTGCGGTTGGAGGCGGTTGAAAACAGGAACGAGGAATTTCAAGCCATGTTCAAGCTGCATCAGGAGCAGATTAATGAACTTAGTTTACTGGCCCGATAGCAAGATCCTGCATTAGACAGTCCGGTGGGCCCATCTCAGCGGAGAAGCAGCGTGGCTTCCACAGAGGTATAAGCTAATAATCTACCGCTGATGGAGAATAATGCACCGGTGATAGATGATACGGCCGGTGCAACGATGGTTCGCTACCCCATGGATGAAGTCGAGGCAAGGACAGCTTGTGAGCTACATGTCACACCGAAGAACATTTCTATGAAGGTGGCGCTCGGCTTCGCTTTACCTTGTCCACTAGAAGCGAGCTACCATGGAAGTCAGATTCCAGCTAGCTATGCTCTTATCGGTGTGGATGAAGTTGAACCGACATGTCGATCACTTGAGCTTGACATCCCTACAGGCGAAGGGGAGAAAACACTGGGATAAGTGGAGGGTGGGATCATTCTTTGGAAAAAAATAGCACATCGTGTTTCCAGGCTAGGTGCCAAGGCAATCTTCTCCTCCGAGAAGCAATCCATCACCTCCGAGGCCACCATCACCTCTGAGTCCACCGTCTCCACCGAGAAACAATAGTCCACCCCTTACTGAGAGGGACCGCAGCACGAGTACATCTCCATCTCCGGCGCCTCTGCCTCTGCCAACCGAATCAAAGGGAAGAAAGCGGAAGAATAACACCGCTACGTCGAGGGATACCCGACGCCGAAAACGACAAGACCCCCTCCCAAGAGTACCGCCGTCTCCTCCCAAGTTAGCTTATCACCGGACTGATGAGGAAAGCACGCTGATCTCCCAAGCCAAAGTGAAGGCCCATTTTGCACCAAAACAACCAGAGGCACAGGTGCAAATTGATCCAAACGTCAAGAAGCACTTCAAGGCATTCCTTGAGCAACCACCCCAACATGTGTTAATTAGGAAAGATGACTATACACGCTATCTTACGAAGACACTAAAAGAGAAGTCATCAAGCAGTACTGCAAGCGGGAGAAAATCAAAAGAAGTTGCCTAGCTCGGTAAACAGGCAAAATAATCCATCGCCCCGCTCAAGGTGTTACCCCAGCCCACTCAAGGTGGAATAGATATGGAATTAGATATTAAATTAGCCAAGGAGTGTAACGTGCCGGTCGAAGCACTTCTAGCCGGCGGAGATGATGTCGCCAAGGGACCAATGTAACATACCAGTTTTTGTGTAATATTAGTAAGACATGTTTGAGCATTGCATGCATGCATAATACTTGGACTTTGACTTAATCAAAACAAACACAAACAAAACCCTAGTTTTGTTCCCTCTCAAAACATTCAAATGGTTTTTATACTTTGAAAACTACCCAAAAGAATGGAACCCAAAATGAATAAAAGGGTCCCCCAATATTTTTATAGTCTTATAAAAGTTTCTGGTAATTTTGGAAGTATTCAAAACAGTTTGGAAATTGTAAATACAAACAGAAATTAAAAAACAAAAAAGAAAAAGGTTTTCAGAAGAAAAAAATAACTAAACCTAGCTCTACTGGGCCATAGCCCGTCTCTCCCTCTCTCTCCCCATCGCTCACGTTCTCCCTAGCCAGCCACCTTGGCCCAGCCGCGGCCCACCCGGGCCCATACCGTTTTGACACGCTATTCGTCATCTTCGCAGATGACGGCGTGTGTCCAGCACGCCGCTGTCGATCGTCGCTCGACGTTGCGATGTGCGCCGCTGCCCCCGAGCTCCTACAAGACCCATGGCCGCCACCGATGAACCCTAGCGTCCCCCACTTCTCCTCTTCCTCTCCCTCTCTCGCAGCAGCGCCATGGCTGAACCCTAGCCGTCAGATCCTCTTCCTCCCTACCGTCTCCGGCCACCCTAGCTAAATCCAACGCCACCGTTGGACGCGTCGTGTCTTCCTCGTCCTCCCCTTTGAAGCACGCGTCATGGGAAGCCCCCTCCTCGCCGGAATCGACCCTAAAGCACCGTCGGCCGCCGCCGTCCCCGACCTCGATTCGTCACCGTCCGAGCTCACCTTGCCTCCCTGACACCACCGTCGTGCTCACAGTGAGATGCTGGTTCTCAAGCACCTCTCTGTTTCACCCCTCACCCCTGTGTTGGCCTCCCCGCGTGTGCCCGACGTCGCCGCCACTTGCCGTCTTTGCCCCGTTGTCTCCGGTGACCTTTTGCTAGCAGCGCCGCCACTTCCTGGTCGCCCGCGACGCCCTCTCTCCAACGAGCCTCTCCGCGCATCCAGGCACACACGGGATCGAGAGATCCGTGCTCGATCTAGAGCTCCACCATTGATGACATCAGCATGATGTCATGATGATGTCATAATCTCTTTTTCCTTTTTCTTTTATTAATATCTGTAATTATTTTCTGTAATTAAGAAATATATGACATGTGGGCCCTGTCTGTCAGGGTTTTATTCTTTTCTGTAAATGTTTTCTGAAATGATTAAATCTATGACATGTGGGCCCAACTTGGAAAATAATTTAAATATTCCAAAAATGATTTACAATGAATTAAAATTGGAGAAATTCATAACTAATTCATTTTAAATCAGAAAAATACAAATAATATACCAAAATGTTCAGAAAAATGAACTCTATCTAACTAAGCTATAATCATACATTGTTAACCAACTTTCATGACAAGTTTAATTAGAAGAACCAATTGAACCCCATAGGTGATTCCGAGGATCCCCCTGTTCTAGGGTTTGGACCTCTCGGGCCCCATTTAAAATGACCAAGCATGTTCTAGGGTTCATTTCAACACTATTTAACTTGTCATATCATACATATTGTATGAGCATTGCACATGCCATGTGTTGAATGTTGCTTTCTCTTTTCTGGTGATTGGTTGTTCACGAATAGGAACCGAACCCGAGGTTGAAGTCAACGCCACCGAAGAACAGTACTAGTCCAACAACGGACAAGGCAAGCGAAGCCCCACTCATACATATGAATCCTATGTTTACAAAGTATTTCATTCTCTCCATATGCATTTTCAACAGTCTTTTATCAGTAGGTAGAGTAATCCTATCTAATGCATGTTTCCCTTTGTGAACTAAATACCTAATCCACTGCTCCTAGCATAACTAGGGTTTGGCTTATGAGCGTTTCTAGTGCCACAGTTCAGTCAAGCTTAGCCATGCTTAGTGGTTCGATGCTAATCGTTCAGATGATGAACTGGAGATGCGAATGAATCTAGTATAGTAGGAGGTTGTGATAAGATCAGAGATGGATCATAAACATGCTAAGGCTTGTATGGGAGGCCACGTGGGTTGTGGTTTTTGAAGTCCCATACTTGCCACCCCTAGGACCCGATGTTCTTGCCTCTTGAACCAAGATGAGCGTACAACCACATGGGGGCCTGGAAACCCCCTCGACCAACTAACTTGCCTAGTAGATTCCATGATTCACATAGTTCGGGCTTTCCATTCGACATACGCATCTTGGTTGTTTTTGAATGGAGGTGAAGGAGGTGCATTCATAACAGGTAGGTAAGCATGGCCAGGAACAAGAGATGCCCGACATCCGTAATCTTGAACCATGTGCACATCATTACGGACCGGATTTGCGGTGACCCAGCATACCACTGCATGATGTAGTACACTATAGTCGTTGACATAACACCAATGAAACACCGTTCACTAGTATTACATCCCTCAGAGTAGTACAACAGAAACATAGCAGGTCCAAGACATGACCATAGGTTACAACTCAACTCTTTACACAAGATCCAGAGAACACTCTAGGTTAAAGAGAGAGAAAGAAACTTCTTATGAAAAAGAATCAAGAATAAATAACTCATAACTACCATACTTATAAAACTAGTAGATGAACTACTGGCTTGCATTGCTGTTATTGCAATACTCTAAAGAAGTAGGTTCTATGGTTAGAAATTCTATTCTTATCTAATCAGCAACTTCTTCTTCACTTGAGTTGATGTATATGTTGACTTTCTTGACTTCCTTGAAGAGCTTTAGCTTTTAATGATGATTCCTGGAGCATAACTTGATGTAGACGTCGTCTGTACTGGCTTTAGAACCTAGCAAGGGTTAAGAAGATACTTTGAGTACAAGCGTACTCAGCAAGTCCACTAGAAAAGGAGTGTTTGATGCACTATAACTACAGCCACAGACCATAGGTCGTAGGCAATGCAGGTTTTCGTAAACATTTCTTCAAAGGTTGATTTTATTCTGAAAATCTATGTCCGTCAGCCTTCACGGGTTTACCAGAACTTTCATGGAGTTCCTTTCCCGCCGCGTTCGCGGTTCTTTCCCAGAACAGGGAGTAACAAGTTACAGTTCTTACACTCTGCAGAGGTGCGTCACTTTACCCATGAGAGATCAAATCCTTGTTACACAACCGGGCGATCTTTCCCGTCCACACTTCCTATGGTGTGGGGCCCAAAAGATGATCCAAGCCAATCACTGCCCCCTTCGCGACCTCGCATGTCTCCTTGGTGTACACCATGCCCACATATTGAATTACAGCAATGGTTTGTACAAACCGTTAGATGCCAGAACTATCGTGGGACGTTGAGGGTTCCCACCCATATGCTGCATATCCTCTACGAATTACCAATTAATATGCATGCTACGAGTGATAACAACCACGACCTGCACATCCAGCTACATGCGAGAGGAAGAAGATATAGCTGACTTCTCCGTCCCATTCCAAATATCATGGTTAACGCGTGATATACGGTGCAAGAATCACTGGCGACATTGGTTGTTAAGTCCTAGATAATATGTTCCTTTACCACCGGAACTTTCATAGTAGGTTATTACCTCATGATAATAAACCTATAATCGTATTATTATGAAAATAGTGTTTTTGGACCTTTTTCAAATGAAGGTGTTGACAACACTGGATTTGTAAAATACTTTACATAAAATAATTAAAGGACATGAGCAAGTGTGAACTTGCCTTTTGTGATTCCAAGATTATGCACTCACGATCTTCAAGACAATATAAGATCCAATTATGGAAATCTGCATCATTGGTCCGGTAAGGACTAATGTTTAAAGAAGCAAAATGCTTTTATGCATAAGTAATGTAATGCAAGTTGATAAACGCGAATCCCGAAAATAACGTTGTTCTAGGGTTTGGATACTGGAAAGGGTTTTCTTGGAATGTGTTGCCCTTTTAGATTAAGTTTCACACATGTGCTTCTTATTAAGGCTTGTGAGTGTGTGGAAAACAACATGTATTTATACAACAACAAAATACATAGTATGGAATGCTGCTCAAGGTTGCTTACATCTTAATTGTTTATCTTCAAGTTTTACTTTACAAGTAATGTTACTTATAAAGAATTTAAGCATTCACAATCTTATTATACAAGTAAAGTATAAAGTAAGGTGATTGTGATTAATTGTTATTTGTTGATTGAAGTGGCAAAACGAATAACTTTTGAAGAAAATCTTACTTAACTAAGTAGAAGCATTTAAGCTTTTAAGTTAACCTTACGAAGTGTTCTTTTTAGTTATAGTCATTAAGTTAGAAAGAATTGCCTTTACTGGAATAATGAAATTAGTAGTATTTGAGACTTATCTATCTTGGTTTTTAACTGGGTTGGTTTGGTATTAAGATGCTTTACAATTTAATTATAACAGACCAAAGTTAACTATAAAGTATATGTTAAAGTCTTTAGCATTAATTAAAGTATTATAGACTAAAGTTAACTTTAAAGACATAGATGGACTTAAGGTATTATGCTTATAATAATTGTAGCTTATTTACTTTATAATGTTTCCTTTAGAGTTATTTAGGAAGGATTATACTTTTATTTGGTAGTGGTTTCTTTGTACTATAAATGTATAAATGGCTTTATTTTCCGATAAGGATGTGGTTATGGTTTGTGAATAAGTAAACAATATTATGTATTACTTATGAACTCACCTATAGTGTTTTTATTTTTTTATAAACTTGTGGTTAAAGTAAAGGAATAGGTTTTATTTCTTTTATAAATTATTCTTAGAGATTTTATATTAAATAAGAATTCTTTTTATAAAATAATTTATACTTATGGTTGAAGGATCATTCAACATGATTGCATTTAAATGGTGTTAAATCATTTTGACCTCATAATGTTAGTATTCAAGATTAATACTATTTATTACATTTAATTGGTTAATTTAAGAAATATTAACAGATTTTATTTGACATGATATGAATTTTAACTAAAGACATTACATGATATGAGTTTTAAATTCAAGTTAAGAAGGTGTTTGACTTTTTATTTAACTCAAAAGTGGAATACCACATTTTTAACATGTAGGTATTATTTTTGTGATTATTTTGGTATATTACATTTATTTTTGTGATTTATAAATAATAAGATATGATTTTAATAAGGTTTATTACTATATAAATGCTTAATAAATAATAAATATTTAATTAATAACTATAATAATGCATGATTATAGTTTTAAACTTTAATTCTTATTTTTCTAAGATTTTTGGTATTTTATATATTTTATTAACATTTTTCATTATTAAAACATTAATTATTAAAGTATTAAAACTTTATAAAGTATTATTAAATAATATTTATTTAAATAATATCATAATAATATTTAGTAATAGTTTTAAGTTGTAGATTTTATTTTTCTAAACATTTTCATATATGATATGTATTTTTCTGATTTTTAAAACAAAAGTTATTAATTAAACAAGTTTTAATTCCTTTATGATATTTTAAGAAATATTTATATTTGAATTAATATTGTTTTATCAATTTAGGTTAGTGACCAGTGGGCCGTATGCCACATCATCCTTTAGGTTAGTGAAAACATTTGTTACTGGCCTTATTTCTACCCGCAGCTAATGACAGGTGGGGCCAATGCCACGTAAGATGCCACACGGGCAAGGACCGGGTCAAGTTTTGGACTAGGTCAACCCTGACGCGTGCATGATGTCATAGTGACATCAGCACGGCCTCCACCACCAGATGATGGTCACCGACGGCGAGCCGGAGCTCCCTAGTGACCGTGGTTGGTTGGGTTAGTACCGTGAGGACAAGGCGATCCTAGGGATGGTGGCTACGCCATGATTTAGTCGCCGGAGTTGCTCCTGTGTTGATCTACGACGGCGGCGCTCATCGGCTCGACGGCGAACTCAAGCCACGGACAATATTAGGAAGCGTAGTTAGGGTTGTTGGATGCGGAAACTCACCCCCGACATGATGGTGTGGTCGACGATGCAAATGGTGACCGGAGGCGAGCTCAAGGTCGTCGGTTCCGACCGGCGGCTGCAGTGGAAATTGATAAAATTTGCTTGATTCCGTACTCCCTTTGATTCCACCTTACTCTCAGATGCTAAGCATGCGGTGGCGCTTCTCCTCGACCCCACCACGCTTGTCAAGGTGGACTACAATGACGGCTAGCCGAACCTCGCTGGCGGCGGCATTTGTTCTTTGGGGAATACAGAGAGGAAGAGGATGGACGAGTGGGTGAGGACGAGACGGAGCATCGCGGTGGCGTTCTTATCCCCCAGGGTGACGTCGGCGGCTGCACGAATCGCAGCGCATCGACAGCGTGCGGCGGAGCACTTGCCAGCGAGCAGCTTCCAGTCGACGAGGAAGACGACGACGGAAATTTCACGGAAAACCCCCTGGCGTTCTTCAGATTTGCTCCGCGGTCCCTTCCCGGCCCCATTAGTCAGCCAGAGAGAAAGACATGTCGGGCTGGTTGTTGGGCTGCTACTGGGCTTCGATTGGCTGCTGTGGTTGCTCGTGGGCGATGGATAAGAAGAGAAGAAATGGGCCGCAGGCCAGATTTGTTGTTTATTCTGTTTTTTCCTGATTCTATTTCTTTTTCCTTTTCTGTTTTGTTTTTAACTTTAAATTTTAAGCAATGACTTTGATTCATCTTTCTAGAATTTTATTTGCTAAATACTTGCCACAACAATAAGTTATTAAAAATCTATTTGTGAACTTTTATTATATATTGTTTAGGGTTTCTTTATTTTCTTTATATAGATACTTTTTCTATTATTATTTGTGAGAGCCTTTAATATCAATTTAATTAGACATAAATTCATAAAATTATTATAGAATGTATTACCACTAACTAATGAGTTAAAGTTTGAATTGAAAATGCTTTACCATAAGTTTTTAGAAGATTTACTATTCACAAGTTTATTTTATTGATGTGAATAAAGATTAATGGTTAATCACATTGTCTTTATGATTGTGATTTTAATAATAGCACCATTTAAAGTAAAATAGTAGGATTGTTTTTTTCTAGGCTATCTTATGAGAAGGAATTGATAAAGATGGTTCTTAAGCACCTATGATGATGATAATTGGAAATAATAAATATGTGCTTAATTGATTTGTTAAGGGAAAATATTTCTATAAAGCACTGTGGAAACAAGATGATAGATCATCCATAGTAAGTGGGTACTAGGTTTGTCTTAGATTTAGGGTTTAGTGTTCAGCAAGGATTCCTATATTCCATACTTCATAATACTGGACTTCTGATTAAGGAATTCCTTTCCTAGATATATTACTTCTCTATGTCCATCATCATGTGCTAACATGATGAGCTTTGCTTTACAGAATATTCTTATCCACCTTTTATTCTTCTAAATCCACATGTAAATTCCAATGAGCTTAACACTAAAGCTTTTCATAGTCTTCTCATACTCTTCCTTATTAATCCTTCACTAATATCAACTCAATAGATGTATCCATGAAATCCTACTTCATTTCAACTGCTTAGTATTTCCAAAGAGGAAAATACTACTTCTTTAATCCAATGTTGCTCTAACATCATCTTAATTATACTATCTTGTCTCTACTTATCTCTAGTAACAAATACTCCAACCTCACATTATATTAATGTGACCTGTAATGGCTAACCTAGGATAATATATCTATACTATGGTTCAATCATGTTTTATCCACCAATGTCACTTATACATGGTATAAGCATTCAATCTTCATGAATAAGGCATGATCATTATAATCCTTTGATCCTTTACAGTTTAGGTTTCTAATTGGATAATCAAGGCTCCATCAATACAACTTTACAGTTGTATTATAATTATCTTCTGTTTAGCTCTATTGGATTAAGAGATATAATTCATTGACTATACCTACTTGATCCAATAGGACTACTCCTGGTAACTACCTTCAGACTTCATCCTTGTAATCTTCTTTGTTACCATATTGATTTGATTTCCTCCAATCACTCCCATCCTATAGATAACATCTAAAACTAGCATCACTATTTACCTCTTCTGTCTTCTTTCTTTATAGACCTTAAGTGAATGCTATAATAAGGACAAGAGTTGATAGATCAAGAATTGGTAAGTTAAGAATTGGTGAATCAATAGTTGATTAGTCAACATTGATGAACAACAAATATAAGGATATGATTCAATATAGATGATAAAGATTGGTATGGAAAGAAAGATATATGGTGAATGGTCTTAACTTTGGTTTCTTTCCTACTCAATCTCACTAGAGAGTTAAAGTTAGGTATTTCCATGTTACTCATGGTATAAGTAGATGAGATTAAGATATAGTTGTTACCTTCTTATTATTTGTGTTATATTTATAATTTGGTATTCATGAGTGATTATAATGAATACTATGATATGATCACCTGAGGATCAAATATGAATCCTTAAGTAATGTGTTAGGGTTTAATTTTATTCCATTTGATCTACCCTTAGATCAAATCATGTTTACCAAAGTAAGGTTTTAGCAAAGGTCATATAGAAACTTATAGCAGTCAACTTTATGATCTACTTCAATTCCATCAAGTTAAGAGAAGCTTCAATCACCTTGACAGGTTTTTATTTAAAAGCGCGAAAATTATTCAGATTTTCTATGCATGAATGCAATGCACACATATGTGCTCAGCTTATTTCTAAGCTCTAATGCTGGGATGTTACAGGCTCTCCCCCTTAAAATAAACTTCGTCCTCGAAGTTCGCACTCTCATGTTTCGGAATACGGGATTGTCTTGCAATGATTACGATATGTCGCACTCCATGTTAATCTCAATGGACATAATTGTAGTATTCCATATCCAGATCTTTTCCTTGAATCCTCATTATACTTGGCAATCTTTAACTTGTTGTCTCCAATACTCCAAAGTTTGTTTTACTTTACTCCCTTAGGGATATGTCCTTGTAAAATCCTTAAATTGAGGTCTCTGCTTTAGTTGATTTCCTTGATTAAGTATCCTAATCCAACTTCTTTACTTGATCATCGAACTTCCCTACTATATTATGTAAAGTCTAGGGAGTCTCACTAAAACAGGTTTTAAAGTTTATTAATCAATAGTGTGGTCAAAAGACTAATCTTTGATTTGTCATTGTATGATTTATACTGGTAATCCTTCCGAATATTGGTTTTGAACACATTTAGTCCAAACCCCTTGGAATTTCTTGATCCTCTATACTTATCCAATTGGATATGATTATTCACTCTTAAGGACCACTTGGAATGAACGCCTTCTGGAGCGTGTGGCGCAGAACACTGAACGTCGTCCTGACGACTGTGTCACACTTGGAGATTTCATCCGCTCTTTTCCTCCAATATTCACCCAACCCAAGGAGCCACTTGATGCTGATGATTGGCTCCGCACTATAGAGCGCAAGTTTAGTGCTCTTCGTGTCCGTCTAGATGACCACGTCAACTTCGCCACCTACCAACTGGAAGGTGAGGCTGGTGTTTGGGGGGAAGGTTTCCTAAATCTGCAAGCTTAGGGACATGTTGTTACCTGGGAAGAGTTTGTTGCCGCAATGATCAGCAGACAAAGAAGAATGATAAAGCTCAAGGTGCTGGACGTGGTCGTCTGACCCATGTCACTGTTGAGGAAGCTCAAGAAGATCAACGCGTCATTCTGGGTACGCTCCGTGTCAATTCAATTCTCGCAACAGTCTTGTTTTATTCTGGAGCATCGCATACATTCATATCACAAGAGTTTGCACGGGAGAATAATATACCTTTTGAAGCAATGTCTTCCCCTCTAGAGATTAGTACTCCTGGGTCTCGTTGGCAAACCATCTAGGTTACTCATGGGGTTGAGATAGATATAGCATATCAGAAGTTTCCCACTTCCCGCATTGCACTCAAGTCAACTGACATAGATGTCATTATGGGCATGGACTGGTTAACCAAGTATCAAGCCGTCATTGACTGTGCACTTAGAACCGTTACTGTGACCTCTCCTGCTGGCATAACTGTCAAGTATTAGACTGATGGTTCAAAGTCTCCGTCAGCAGTCCTTAAACCTTTCTCGGAGTTGTATGCCATGGATGTCCTACCTACTCTCAAGGTCCAAGATGTCCATGTAGTCTTTGATTTCCCAGATGTCTTTCCTGAAGAGTTGCCTGGCATGCCACCTGATCGAAGTGTGGAGTTTGTCATAGAGCTAGTTCCTGGAACTGCTCCTATCTCCAAAAGACCTTACCGCATGCCTCCTCATGAGTTGGTTGAGTTGAAGAAGCAACTCGAAGAGCTGGAAGGCCTAGGATACATCCAACCTAGAACATCCTCTTGGGGTTGCCCTACCATCTTTGTCAAGAAGCGGGATAAAAATATTCCAAGATTGGTGGTTGGTTACCGTCCACTCAATGCGGTGACAATCAAGAATAAGTATCCTCTTCCCTGGATAAATGACCTCTTTGATCAATTAAGTGGTGCCACTGTCTTCTCCAAAATGGACTTAAGATCAGGGTATCATCAAATCAAGATCAGAAAAGAGGATATCCCAAAGACAGCATTCACAACTCGTTATGGTCTTTACGAGTATACAGTGATGCCCTTCGGGTTAACCAATGCCCCTGCCACATTTATGAGGCTCATGAACTCCGTCTTCATGGAGTATCTCGACAAGTTCGTCGTGGTATACATTGATGACATTCTAATCTATTCCAAGACCGAAGAAGAGCATGCCGAACATCTACCTTTGGTGTTGACTAAACTTCGTGAACATCGTCTCTACGCCAAATTCTCCAAATGTGAGTTATGGATACAAGAGCTCATCTTCCTTGGTCATGTTGTGTCTGCAAGTGGTGTTGTTGTCATACCAGATAAGGTTCAGACCATCCTGGAATGGAAGTCACCTACTTCAGTCAAGGAAGTCCAAAGTTTTCTTAGAATGGCTGGATATTACCGCCGATTCATCGAGAACTTCTCCAAGATAGCCAAGCCTATGACTGATATTCTTAAGAAAGATAAGAAGTTTGAATGGTCAGAAAAGGCAGAAGAAAGCTTCCAAGCCTTGAAAACTAAGCCAACCACCGCTCTTGTGCTTGTCCTTCCGGATACAAGCAAGGATTTCGTCATCTATTGTGACGCTTCTCTTCAAGGTCTCGGTTGTGTGTTGATGCAAGATGGTCATGTAGTGGCCTATGCTTCTCGACAATTCAAGCCACATGATAACAATTATCCAACCCATGATCTCGAACTCGCTGTTGTTGTTCATGCTCTTAAGCAATGGCGACATTACCTCATCAGTAACCATTCCGAACTTTACTCGGATCATCAAAGCCTGAAGTATCTCTTTACCTAGCCAGATCTAAATCTCAGTCAAAGACGATGGTTGAAACTCATCAAAGATTATGATTTGGGGCTCAACTATCAACCCGGCAAAGCCAATGTCGTTGCTGATGCGCTAAGTCAGAAGTCTTATTGCAATAATCTGATGATTTCACAAGCCCAACCTGCTCTCTATGAGGAAATCAAGTGTCTTAACCTTGAGGTAGTTCCTCGTGGATTCCTAGCTAACCTTGAAATAAAATCTTCTCTCGAGGACCAAATCAAGGAAGCTCAAAAACAATATGATAAGGTTACCAAGATCAAATAACGTGTTGCAAGCGGTGAAGCTAAATGTTTTCTCCGTCAATGATCAAGGTATCCTATACTTCAGTAACAGACTAGTGGTCCCAAACAATCGGAAACTCAAAGATCTAATCTTATTAGAAGCCCATGAATCTCCTCTGTCTATCCATCCTGGTGGTACCAAGATGTACCGAGATCTCCGTCAAAGATTCTGGTGGAGTGGAATGAAACCAGAAATCGCTTGCTTTGTTGCAGAGTGCGACGTTTGCCGTCGTGTGAAGGCTGAACACCAAAGGCCTGCTAGACTTCTGCAGCCGTTGAAAATTCCTGAGTGGAAATGGGATGAAATTGGTATGGATTTCATTACTGGAATTCCAAGGACACAAGCAGGAAATGATGCCATATGGGTAATAGTTGATTGTTTATCCAAAGTTGCTCATTTCCTTCCGGTTCGAGAAACTATCTGTGCTAGTCAAATGGCTGACCTATACCTCTCTCGTATCGTTGTTCTCCATGGTGTTCCCAAGAAGATCATCTCTGATCATGGAAGTTTGTTTACTTCCAAATTCTGGCAAAGTTTCCAAGAAGCAATGGGAACTCATGTCTCCTTCAGCACAGCCTATCATCCTAAAACTGGTGGTTAGACCGAAAGAATAAATCAAATTCTTGAAGACATGCTCAGAGCATGTGTCATAACCTTTGGAAAGAACTGGGAGAAATGTCTTCCTTTTGTGGAGTTCTCTTACAACAACAGTTTTCAATCCAGTTTGGGCATGTCACCTTTCCAATTCCTGTATGGGAGAACATGTCAAACACCGCTGAACTAGACAGAAACCGGCGAAAGACAATTCTTTGGTCTGGACATGATTCAAGAAGCAGAAGATCAAGTTCGCATAATTCGAGAGCATCTGAAGGCCGCTCAATCTTGTCAGAAGACCAACAACGATCGTCATCATATTGATGTTCATTATGATGTTGGTGATCAAGTTTACCTCCGTGTCACTCCTATGAAGGGTGTCCATCGATTCGGTATCAAAGGAAAATTGAATCCTCGCTACGTTGGTCCCTTTCGCATTCTCTCCAAGCGGGGTGGCTTGCCTACCAATTGGATCTACCTTCAACTTTTCCAGAGGTACATCATGTCTTCCATGTGTCTCAACTCAAGCGTTGCTTGAAAGATCCCATTCGTGGTGTGGACCATGAAACTCTGGATCTCCAAGATGATCTAACCTACCGAGAATACCCTGTTCATATTCTTGATGAAATCGAGCGCAAGACTCGTCATCAAACCATCAAGTTCCTGAAAGTTCAATGGTCTCATCACTCTGAGTCAGAAGCAACCTGGGAACGCGAAGATCGTCTTCGATCTGCGTACCCTGCCTTCGTTTCTAAAATCTAGGAATCTCGGGTCGAGATTCTTGTAAGTGGGGTAGAGGTGTAACATACCACTTTTTATGTAATATTAATAAGACATGTTTGAGCATTGCATGCATGCATAATACTTGCACTTTTACTTAATCAAAACAAACACAAACAAAACCCTAGTTGTGTTCCCTATCAAACCATTCAAATGGTTTTTATACTTTGAAAACTACCCAAAAGAATGGAACCCAAAATGAATAAAAGGGTCCCCCGATATTTTTATAGTCTTATAAAAGTTTCTGGTAATTTTGAAAGTGACATGGTTATACCCTACGGGTACACGACTTTAGCATACCTGGTCCATCCCAAGAAAGGCACACGAGAATATATGCGGCCCATGAAGATTTTCGGGTAGGCCCAAACCCATGACGTCTTCGGATCCTTGGAGAGCAAGACTAGAACAGATAGAATATTCAAAGGGGGTAAACCCTAAAACCTGTAACCGACTCGATCTATGTCCGGGACCTGCCTACCTCTATATAAAGGCTAGGAGGGCACGACGAGAAGGGCACCTCTCATACCACCGCATACACACCACCATGCCAGTTTGCATCTGTGCACCCTTGTAACTTTCGGTTCCGCCGTAATCAAGAGCAGACAAGCAGGAGTAAGGTTTTCCCTCCGGGGGCCTGAACCTGGGTAAATCTCGTGTCCCCTGGTTGCTTGTATGTTAACCGTTCTGCGATCTCCAGCACCCCCATCTTCTCCAAAACCCAAGATCATAACAATGGGCATTGATGAGATTAAACCTCGTCAATTGGCGCCGTCTGTGGGAAGGGGGGGCGCTGATTGTGCGATCGTGACGGTCCCGACCAAAGCGATCTACAACTCCTGGGCAACGGAGAGCCATCTCCTCTTCGGCGCTTTCGACTTCACCGCCCACTCGCCAGCCACCCTGAAGGACTTCAAGCCCGTTGACGACGGGCTCGAGATCCTGTTCGGGAGCTTCTGCTTCCAGGTGGGTCAGACCGGCACTCTCCGCCTCCCAGAGCGGGTGCCTCTGCCATTGATCAGGCCCACCTCATGGGCCCCACATCCCATGCTACGCACATCACCATCGACAGATGAGTCATATGACAACAGTAGCTACAACTCAGAACTGTGCGATCCACCATCGGATGAAGGAACCTACGGTTCCGGACCCAAAAGTTGTGGCAGCAGCGATCCGACCTACGGACGCTACCAATGTGTTGTGGTCATCCAAAGCGACGTGGATTAGCAACCTCCCAACCCACCACCCAACCCGCGGGGTAGAAACGGCAAAAACGGGAGGCGACCATCCCCCCACCCAACGAGGACGACCCTGACGCCAATCGGGTAATCCACCTCAGCGAGAAAGGATGGAACCAAGCACGCGAAGCTGTGGCGGGCAACAAGATCCTGCCTATGGGTGCCTCACGGGACCTACTGATGGCATACCACCTGCTCCTCATCGAAGAGCACAAAAAGCAGGTGAAGATGCAGGAAGTACTCGACAAACGCAAGCAAGCAGCCTCGGAGTCTAGCGCACGGCGAGCTGCGCTCTCCGCCGTTGGCGGCTCCAGCTCGCACGGCAACAACTCCAACAAACATCGTTCTCGCGTAGAGAACATGGACCCCGCTACACGTCGTGAGGTGACTCGAAACCTCAACACGTCCTTCATGGAGATGGACGCCAACGACAACGTCAACCAGAAGACGCCACAAGCTGCGATCATGGCAACCACCACATACCTCGCGTCCCATCCACCTCCGGTGGGGGACCCGAAAGGTGCCATGCATAACTCCACACTAGCCAGACTCGGACTCGTTGGAGCTGCGCTCCACGGAGAAGCTCCTGTGGAGCCAAAAAAGAAGGCTGCGGTCAGATTCAACCGTAGTCCCACACCTTCATCCGACGAGGAAGAGCACGACCTACCTCGACGTCACAAGAGCTCATGACGTCGCAGCCGCGACTACGACGCTCGAAGTGAACTCACTCAACGCAAGATCAACAAGGCATGCGCCAAGCGCATGTGCTCATCTGAATTCGAAGAGGATGATGATGAAGGAGAACTCTGCGGAGCTTGATGCTTCAGCAGATCCGTTCGGAGGACGCGCCGTGGAACTTCAAGCTTCCTTCGGACACTCCGAAGTTTGACGGCACGCAGGACCCTAAGGCGTGGCTCAGTGAACACATGTCGTCCATCAAGCTGCATGGAGGAAACAAAAACACCCCCCTGCAATGCCTTCAGCTGCAGCTGACAGGCGCAACCCGGATCTGGCTCAGCAGCCTATCCTCGGGATCCATCCGAAGTTGAGAGGAACTTGCGTACAGTTTCATCCGAAACTTGAAGGGAACCAGCAAGAGGCCGGCCTCGATCGAAGAGCTGAGGGCCTGCACCCAAAGAACGGGCGAATCCATTCGCTTGTATATACTACGCTGGTCCAACATCAAGAACTCTGCGACACACATATCTGAGGAGAGAACAATCGACGCCTTCAAGGATGGCGTCAAATGCCAGGACTTCAAGGAAGAACTTGGGCGCGTCAAACCCAAGACACTCGACCACCTCATGGACATCGCCAACAGGTGGGCAGATGGTGAGGACTCCGTCCACCGAGCACATTCGGAGGAGGAAGATGAATACGGCCACCGACGCGAACACCGTAGCAAACAAAGATCGCGCGTCTACGACGATCGCGACGGACCCGACATGGTCGCAGCTGGCTACGCCGACCGTCGCAACGAAGGCAACCGCAGCAGCGGCGGATACCATGGAAACATCTTCCGCGATGGAGGACGCCCAGCGCAATCGTGGCAACGCCACAGACGCGACGACGAGCCCTCAGCATACGACAAGTTGTCGGGCCCATGCACCATCCACTTCTACATCGACAAGCATGATGGCAAAAAGAAGGCAAGCCACATGCTCAAAGACTGCCGCGAGTTCCAGAAACCCAGCGAGAGCATGTCCCAGATGAGGCAGCAAGCCCCGAACCCTGGGTATGGACACGCACCCGCACCAGGTGACATCGCCCACGGAGCTCCTCCACCACCACCCGTGGGACCCTCGAATCACCCAATCGCACCCGCGCAGAACAACAGCGGAAACGGGTACCCCGCGCCCAAAGGGTCATTGATGGTCCAAAAGGGGCGCCCAACAAATAGGGTGCAAAATAAAATCACCCGCCAAGTCAGCTTGGCTGTGACCGCTCCACTCGCCATCCCTAAGTACCTCAGCGGTTTGGAGTCCTGCATCACGTTCAGCCGTTCGGATCACCCCCGCCAGATCCCTCGCCTAGGCCATGCTGCCCTGGTGCTCGAGGTGCAGATCGGAGGGTTCGAGATGAGCCGCGTCTTCATGGACGGTGGCAGCGGCATCAATCTGATGTTCGCTAGCACCTTAGCAGCAATGTGGATCCCGCTGTGCATCCTGGAATAATCCGATACAACGTTCCACGGAATCGTCCCAGGGAAGGGCATATTCCCCCTGGGAAATATATGGCTCGACGTCATCTTCGGAAAGCCCGATAACTTTCGGTGCGAGCGACTCGAGTTCGAAGTGGTGGATTGGCCATCACAATACCACGCCATCCTCGGGCGCATGGCATTCGCATGGTTCCTGGAAGTACCGCACTATGCGTACCTGCTACTCAAGATGCCAGGACCTAGGGGCGTCATCACGGTCCACGGAAGCTTCACCTGATCGGATCACTGCGACAGGGACTTCAACAGAATCTCCTAGTCATTCGGCATGCAGGAGGAGCTTATAAGGCTCCGAGAGGTGACAGACAACGGGGCGCCCCAGTCTCAAGGAAGAATGCACCCTACATGTCGTTCGACTCAACTGTCAACACGAAGAAGGTGCAGGTCCACCCAACGGACGGCTCCAAGACGGCGCTAATCACCAACGACCTCAGCCCCGCATAGGAAAGAGCGCTCATCGAATTCCTCCGTGATCGCTGGGAAATCTTCGCCTCGTGTCCTGCGGACATGCCAGGAGTTCCCAGGGAATTCGCCGAACACGCACTCAATGTGTTCCCAGATGCCAAGCCCGTCAAACAATCCATCCGATGATTTCCGAGCCACGGGCCGAAGCCATCGGAGTCGAAGTCAATAGACTGCTCGACGCTAATTTCATCACGGAGATCAAGGAAAGCGAGTTGCTTGCCAACACCGTGATGGTCCCCAAAAAGGACACAGACATCCTACGGATGTGCGTGGACTTCACATCAAGCACTACCCGAAGGATCACTTCCCTCTCCCTCAGATCGATCAGATCATCGATTTGACTGCAGGATGCAAAAAACTCTCCTTCCTCGACGCCTACTTAGGATACAATCAGATTCGGCTGAAGGTCGAAGATCAAGATAAAACAACGTTCATCACGCTGTTCGGAGTGTTCTGCTACAACACAATGCCCTTCGGGCTGAAGAACGCAGGTGCCACGTACCTGTGGTGCATGCAAGCATGCCTGAAGAGCCAGATCGGCCGCAACATACAAGTCTATGTCGGCGACATAGTAATCAAAACAAGGGAGGCCAAGACACTGATCCACAATCTCCGCGAGACGTTCGACAACCTTGCTCGATACAAAATCAAGCTGAACCCAGAAAAGTGCGCTTTTGGCGTCCCATCTGGTCAACTAATTCGCTACTTCATCTCCCAGCGAGGGATCAAGGCGAACCCGAAGAAAATCCGGGCCATAATGGCCATGGAGAAACCGAAGAACCTCAAAGGCGTCCAACAGCTAGCTGGACGCATCGCGGCGCTGAGCAGGTTCATCAGCCGCATGGGCGAAAAGTCCCTGCCCTTCTATCAGCTGCTACGCAAAGACGACAAATTCGAATGGACACCTGAAGCAGACGACGCATTCAAAGACCTGAAGCGGCTGCTCTCCACCTCGCCCATCCTGGTCATGCCAAAGGAACGCGAGCCTCTACTGCTATACATAGCAGCTACACACCAGGTGGTAAGCACCGTGCTCGTGGTCGAACGACCCGAAGATGGCAAGACCCATGGGGTCCAGCGCCCAATCTACTACCTCAGCGAGGTATTGACGCGAACAAAACAGAGGTACCCTCACTACCAGAAACTCGCCTACGGCGTGTTCATGATGGCTCGTCGGCTGTGCCACTACTGCCAGGAGCATCAGGTGATGGTCGTTAACGAGGCACCCCTGAACAGCATCCTGAACAACCTGGAGGCCACAAGACGTGTGGCCCTGTGGGGCATCAAGCTGTCTCCTCTAGACATAGTCTACGAGAAGCGCCACACGATCAAGTTCCAGGTCCTACCGGATTTCCTCGTCCACTGGATGGAACTGCAGCTGCCAGACACCCTGGACATGACACAATCATGGATGATGCACTTCGATGGCTCCAAGCGCGAGGCTGGAGTAGGAGCCGGGGTCATACTGACATCCCTGCAGGGCGACAAGATGAAGTACGTCCTTCGGATGAAATTGAGGTGCGCGGATATAACTTCCAGAGACGGATGTGAAGCTAGATCATGGTGGAATCCCGAGAAGCAAAGAATATGGAGGATCTGGAGTTTATTGTAGAGATACTTATTGCTTTCTTTAGCCTTGAGGCTAACGCAATAGATTTGCGGCTGATGGCATCAACCATAATTGGCTTTACCACAGAAAAAGAATTGATGAAACAAAGAGAGAGATAGTTTCCTTTAATCTTGTTTGGGGATATCGAGCATCGGTAGAAAGACGAGGATAGAAAAAGGTTTGCGTTTGTTTCCACCAGATAATTGAGGATTTTGCTCCATCTAGAATAGACAGACCACCAACAAGAGATTATTGATTACTTTCTCCGAAAGAGCACTCCGGAAAAACAAGGACGGAAGTAAAAGTATCAAGGGATAAAGGCCACTTCTAACTTCCGTGGAATGAGTGAAATCACATTAATTCACCAATTCAATGTACAAGAGCGAATGATAAGAGTAGTGGTATGGTAGCTACTCCATCCCGCACTCAAAGCATTACTCCGCACATGAATAAGAAAATCACGCAACCCAACTACCGAAACAGACTGAAGGTATTGGCAAAAACTCATAGAACTCCGTTAGAAAACAAGGATAGATGCAATCGATTCGCTGGATTCATAGATAGATAAAGATGATGATGTTGTCGTCATGTCGGAAGTACCAAGCCACCGGAAAGATATAAAGGAAGATCACGGAGACAACTGCAAAATTTCACAGATATAGAAAAAGATAGCACCACTTGAACAGAAGGAATACAAGATCTGGAAGGTCTTCATGGCCTCCGGTGGATTGAGCATAGACGATAGAGCGAGAGGGTTTCAAGAGATTACTTAGCGAGATTGAGGTGAAAGAACTCCATGTTCTTCTTGAAATGATTGAGAGAGATTTAGCATCCTTGGGGAAATCTTCAGCGGAACGACGATGATAACTTGCCAACAAGGAACAACTCCGGATTGGTCGAAGATGGAGGATGGAATTAACAATGGACTTGCTGATTCCAGAGTTGAAGTAATGTATTTAGCAGAAGGACGTGGTCGAGATATGTGACTTCAAAAAGTCAGAATTCTCACTTTGAGACTTTGCACACAGGCAGTGCTCACGAAGCTTGAGAGAAAGAGACACAGATGATCTTCCATGTCCTTCCATAGATATCGAATAGGCAAGCATATTATCAACATATACCACCATGGATTAACAAGATATTCCCAGAATACCAAGTTCAAGAGGCGGGAGAACGAACAAATGCTCGAAACACTTTCTGAGCTCAGCGCTCTTAGAAAGATCAATATTAAGAGCACGGGTTCGTGTTGAAGAAGATGCACTGGAAGAATAGATTATCTGGTCCTTCGGAAGAAAAAGAGATGTCACCTGGTTCACATTGTCGATCGGATCGCCAGTTACAAAGATAAAGAGATCTTGGATAAGAACCGATGATAGCTCATACCTTAAGCAAAACTATCAGAGACGAAAAGATGCAATTCCCTCGTATCCAGGAGAATTGTGCAGATATGGGGTTCAAAAGGATGTGCAGCATGATGGACAGATGATAGACCGCCGTAGTGTTTTGAGAAACTCCGGATTGCCAAAGATGCGTGAATATGCATAGATATGATCACGGTGTACTCAAAATCATAGGAGATAACCGTCACCATTTGAAGGATAGAGTTGATAGGATTTTCCATATTCCACTCCATCATCCAGACCGATATGACACTTATCATGAGTGGAATATGGCTATGCCGAGAACCAAATTACAATCACCAGCATCGGATCGACACATGTTATGTAATTAGCCCAAGAGAATTGGAGATGAAATGAAACTCTAGGATTAAGCGCCGGTGACAAAAGAATGAGTTAGCATGGACATGCTGATAAAAGGGAGATAGATAATGTTTCACACACGACTGAAAAGGAGTGTGGAAGCACAGATGTATCAAAGAAAATTTTTCTGCATTTTTCGTCATTAAAATACCAATAGATGCGCAAAAACACTTATCAGGTAGCGATTAGCAACTGATGGTTTCACAGAATGTGGAGCTGCTAGAAGGAAGGACACCCTTAAGAAGATGGCACCGGTTAACAAGGAGTCAGATAGATCGCGCCGGTATTCAAAAGCCTATCAGTATGGAATGTACCAACAGTTGATAACCAAAGGCAGATAAAGATAACATGTTGGATGCAACAGATAGACAAGGAATTACACACACACACACACATTTTATGGTACTACGGAAACCCAGAACACGTGAATCCTAGTTTGAATTTTAAGAAGAGGATTGAAAACGTTACACTTCCTTACCAGAAAAGGGTGGGTGGGTGGGTAAGAAGAAAAGTGGAAGCAGTCCTACTCTCGCGTTTTGTTTTTCCCTAGTATACATAGCTACCAAAAATATTTGCTAGACTGACAACGACCATTTTGCTGAGACCCTGAAGGGCGGGATGGCTCTGATACCAATTGTAACTACCTCGGTGAATTACGCTCCTAGTTACAAGCCTGGATGAGCGGAAATGGTTGAAATAGTACGGTGGGGCCCAAATGCCACTCACAGGTAGACCTTTCGGTCGTCTCAACCATTTCCAAACATCGGGAGAAGAACGGGCGGCGTAATTGGCAGGCGAAGGGATCAACTACATACACAAATGAGTATGTATGCAAGCCACCATACAACAGTACATCAGGGCCATTCCATCTAAAAGAAATAGAAATATTGCAACGCCATACGGCAAGATCCAAATGTCCTAGATAGATATAATAGTTTAGGATATCTCCTCATACATCAAACATCAGAGTGTCAGGCGGAAGCGGCAAACAAGATCCGAGTACGGATAAGAAGCAAATCGGCATAAGATGCCCCATAAATAAACACATCCCGCCCACAGATCTCACGGATCCCCGTTCCCGGAATCTCTACACCGAATGATCGTTGCCCACATCGTCCGTCTCCTCCACCCAGTATCCATATTGTGAGTGTACCTGTTCATCTGAATAAAATAATTTATCGTGTGAGACCCTAGGGGTACTCAGCAAGTCTTTATGCCTCTAAAGGGGACACAACCTGGGGTGACGCAATTGCAGCAAAAGATAAACCCTAACAATGCTATAGATACTCGCTAACCATCCGCCTAACCAAAGATAGACGGATGTTCGTGAATTAATAACAACAGTTATAACAGTAATATTAACAGATCCATCCTCCTCCTCGCTTACCAACGAGGAAGCGGACGAACACCCCCCATCCGTTGGCAGTTTTATTATCCATTCCATGAGTGTTGCACTATTTATTAGTCAGTTGCTTAGTCAAATTAAAAGCGGTACTTTAGTTATACTTGTCTATGATCGAGAAACTGTGCTCCAAGTCGTCCATAACCGCGGACACGGCTTTCAGAAAGTTTTACCCTGCAGGGGTGCACAAATAGCAACACACACTTGATCAACCTCGGAAAAACCAAATCAAAACCCAACGAGGCTTTCACGACAAAGCAATCACAAGATTCAGAAATATTTCAGGGGGCCACCCCATTAAGTATACCCGCAACGAAGCTGGCCGGCTCCGAGACGGACTCAAGGTTTGGGTGGACGGCTGTAAACGACTGGGAACCCGAAAGTGTGAATGGGCTTGTCGATACCGCGAAATCATGTCCCGATCCTAAACAGTACAGGTGCAGTACCTCGCACAATTTAAAAGCAGTAAAGCATGGCATAAGTACAGGATAGTAAATAAAACCTCAAAGTAGTTTGTGGCCCCAAGAAATAAGAATGAATCAAGCTCTGGCTCAGGGGGGTCCCATAAGCCTCCCGGATGTGGATAGCGCGAATATTCAAGGAACAGGAATCAAGTAATCGGGGTCCTACGGGACACAAGTGAGCATGAAAAACCAAATAGCAGATATTGCTCACCGGTGCCACTTTCATTAGTTATCCCATACTACTCAGGTTAAGTTGTTTAGGTACCTCGTTATCCATCAGACACTCACATACCCTACACATGCTGTTCTACGACCCGCATGGCTCAAACAACTCCTGTAGTAATGGCTCATTGGATGGAGGAACAAGCTTCGGTGGGGTTTAAAAGTAAAGGCTATGCAATACTTGGGATTCAGTTTAATGCGATCGCGACTCAATGATGCAAGAATAAGATAGAGGCAATAGGTACTATATGTATGCAAGCATGTGGTAGTGCTTGCCTGGAAGCTTAGTTGAAGCGAGAGAAGGATCTGGGTAGTGCTCCTGGGTTTCTTGATATATCTCCTGCTCAGCGTCTATTCGAAGAAGAACCAAACAAACAAGGCCCAACATAAATAAAGTGCACAAGCATAGGAATAAAATGCGACAAGCAGACAATCATGCCATGATGAATGATGCACAATTTGCATGGCAATAAAGTAGCATGGCATGGGTGAGATGTGGAATACAAGATTAAAGCCTTTTATTGAGTTTTGGTCACATTTTAACCTCATATTAGTTGCTGTATACTTTATATTTATATGATGCATGCTGCAATTCAGAACATGGAATGCATAAACAGAAAGGTCTCGTCGAGCTGATCGATTTAGACATATTATTTGTTAAATTTGGAGTTATAAAACAAAAGTTATTAATTAATTAAGGCAAAAGGGCATTTTAGTGTAATTTTAATCAACTCGAAAATTAAAGTGTCCAAAATATATTTTGAATAGCTTATTTGAAATCCTCACATTTTTCTGATCTAAAAGCATATATTATATGTGTTATTTGGGTTTATAATTTAAAAGTTATTTAAAATAGAAATTAAATCATTTATAAAAACATTTTCTGAAATTGTTTTATTTAAAACAGAAATCATACAGACTTTTTGTACTCAGAGGATCTTAGCCCGTGTCACTGACGCGCGGGTCCAGCGCTGACTCAGCAGCATCCGGCGTGGCGGGGACAGAACCGGACTTTTCTTACTCAGGTTAGTCTACTCACAGTCAATGACAGGTGGGCCTGGAAACAGCAAGGCCACAGCACGCGCACGGTCCAGCGAGGTGGCGACACGTAGGCGAGCCTGGGGCTGCGGTACAGATCAAGAAAACTACGGGGGCCTAAGTGAAAAACTGTTGGAGGTTGGATCTGACGGGAAATCTCAGGAACGCAAATTCTGCTAGCTGAATCGAGTTTTGGAGAGACGATGGCGAGCAAACCACCGGGATTTTTGTGACGCCGTAAAAATCAAAGTTGTAGAAGGGACATAGTCCTACGAATTTCGTGTTTATGTTTTCTCCAGCGGAGGACTCTACGCGCCGGGAATCTACGAAGAACAGAGGCCGACCTGAGGGCAAAAGGACTGAACTTCATTGAGAGAACACCGGGTTTTTTCCTGATCTCGCGAGGTCAGTGGCGATTGATACAAAGCGAACAAGGAGATAATGTAAAAACAAAAAACGAAGAGGGATCTCTGATCTATAACTTTTGTTCAGGAGTGTTTCGCAAAAATTAATCAGGGGCGACGGGGCATCGACCGGAACAGAGGGCTGGCAGCTGTCGCTGTTGGATTGGACCGAGGTGTGCGTGCGGCATGGCGAGCGTCTGCAGGGCACGAGCTTGAGCGACGCAGCAAGGACGATGACTATGGCTATGGTACAGAGGTTAGGAGGGGGACGTGGATCTCACCGCGGGCGGGTGCTGGATGCGCCAGGTCGAGCAGGAAGCAAGGTGAGGCAGGGACGACGACGTCGGTGGTGACCGCGAGTGAGCGCGGTCGCGAGGTACACGGCAACATCGGCGTCGGCGTCCCACAGGAACTTCTCCTCCAGGTGGTCCAGCAGCTTCATCAACGTTGGGAGGAACTCCAGGACATGGTCCCTTGGCTTGAACAACGATGAAACAACATGGTGGCGTGGTGGATGTTTGGCTTGCTGGAGAAGAAGATGGAGGGAGGAGGATGAGGTTGGACCTCGATCTGCTGGTGGATGGGGAACCTAGGTGGTGGTGGCTTGAAGGCAAAGTAAAGAAGAGAGATGAGGAGCACATGGGTGGTCTCACTTTTCACAAGTAAAGGAAGGAGGCCTCAGTGGTTTTCTCTTCCCTGTCTTGTTTCTTGCTCAAAGAGGAAGGATAGGGGGACCAGGAGAGGAGCATGCGAGGCGTGTGGGCTGCTAGGAGTAGCTGGGGTAGCTATAGAGAAGGTTTTGATCAGAAGGGTTTGATCGGCTAGCAGGTGTGGGTTGGAGTCTAGATTAGTTAGGTTAGATGGTTTCTTTCTTTTCTTTCTATTTGGTTGTTTTGTTTATTTTTAAAACAAGACTAAGAAGAAGCTTTTAAAAAAAAGAGAACCACAAGAATGGAAACCAATTAGAACAAGGGTGGTTAGGTATAGATGCTATATTTAGGCTTGGATAGAGTGGAACCACTTATTGAATTCAACTCAACAAGCTTTCTCCAAAAATAAAAAAGGATACATGAATAGAAGGAAGATGGACAAGTTTGCATGGGCCATGCATGATGTAATAAATGCCCCTACTAGTTGTGAAAACAACTAGTTGCACTCATGGATATACATACATACATGCATTCAAATTGAATAACGCCAATGCAAAGATATACAAACTTGATTCTCCTATGGAGTGGATAAAAAAAATAAGCGTAAATGAATATAAAGGGGCAATGTTAGTGTGTGGTTTCCACTAGATGATCATTTAGCCTCTTCTATATTCAAACATGCTCACATATTCACATTCACACCATATAGAAGATAGAGAGGATTTTCTACTCACATAGCATACAAAGATGACCATGAGGCTTCCCATATTCATATTGTGAAAACAACATATATCACCTATGGGAGCATGTAGAAATAGAAGTGGATCCATTCCCAACACATATGAGCTATATTTAAACATCAAATAAGTTGCAATGCTCATATATGGTGGAATAGTGGAATGATGGGGTGATGACAAGAAAGGTGGTAGAGTTAGTAAAAGATATGCCCCCAACTCAACTTGGGCATTTAAACAATATATCAAGAACCAAATACAATATCAAGAGGCAAATACAATTTACAATGCATATGAGAGAAAACCAACACAAAAAGGGTTTTATATGATGCTCAAATGCAAGGTGGCATGATGACATGAGCATGATATAATTATGATGCAACAATTATATATAGGAAGTAGCATTTATATAGACTAGGCTAGTAGCATTGCAATTGTTAGACAATTGGGATGCTACAACTCTCCCCCACTAAACAAGAATCTCGCCCCGAGATTCCTAGGAAAAAGAAAAACAACACAAGGAGAGGCGGGTGTTCTAACGAAGGTGACCCTCACGTTCCCAAGTTGATGAACAACGGAAGGGTGCGACCGCTACACCTTGCAAACCTTGCTAGACTTGTTGCGAGTCTTGTGTTTTGCTTGAGAAACAACGGGTTAGAAGAGTTGAAGGATTGTCGTGAGACAAGAAGGATAGGATGGGCATAGCTCCGGTTTTCCCAAGAATCATGATAAAAGAATAAGATCCACTGGTGAAAGAAAGGACAAGATGATGCATCATGGATAAAGAAAGACACACCATTAAGATTAAAGATTTACCGTTACGAGAGAGGATGAATCTTTGTCTCGCCGGAAGAAAAGAGCTAGATTGGAGAGGTTTTGAACCACTATTACAATAGCATCGTATCTCCTCTCGGATTTGAGAAATGAAGTATGGAAACAATATTGCCTTCAAACAATAGAGTCCCTTGCTATCAACAGAAAGATTTAGTTAGACATCGTCGGATTAGATTCTTGTAGCACCGGTAAGAACCAAAGGATCACGCAATTGAGGTGCGCGGATATAACTTCCAGAGACGGATGTGAAGCTAGATCATGGTGGAATCCCGAGAAGCAAAGAATATGGAGGATCTGGAGTTTATTGTAGAGATACTTATTGCTTTCTTTAGCCTTGAGGCTAACGCAATAGATTTGCGGCTGATGGCATCAACCATAATTGGCTTTACCACAGAAAAAGAATTGATGAAACAAAGAGAGAGATAGTTTCCTTTAATCTTGTTTGGGGATATCGAGCATCGGTAGAAAGACGAGGATAGAAAAAGGTTTGCGTTTGTTTCCACCAGATAATTGAGGATTTTGCTCCATCTAGAATAGACAGACCACCAACAAGAGATTATTGATTACTTTCTCCGAAAGAGCACTCCGGAAAAACAAGGACGGAAGTAAAAGTATCAAGGGATAAAGGCCACTTCTAACTTCCGTGGAATGAGTGAAATCACATTAATTCACCAATTCAATGTACAAGAGCGAATGATAAGAGTAGTGGTATGGTAGCTACTCCATCCCGCACTCAAAGCATTACTCCGCACATGAATAAGAAAATCATGCAACCCAACTACCGAAACAGACTGAAGGTATTGGCAAAAACTCATAGAACTCCGTTAGAAAACAAGGATAGATGCAATCGATTCGCCGGATTCATAGATAGATAAAGATGATGATGTTGTCGTCATGTCGGAAGTACCAAGCCACCGGAAAGATATAAAGGAAGATCACGGAGACAACTGCAAAATTTCACAGATATAGAAAAAGATAGCACCACTTGAACAGAAGGAATACAAGATCTGGAAGGTCTTCATGGCCTCCAGTGGATTGAGCATAGACGATAGAGCGAGAGGGTTTCAAGAGATTACTTAACGAGATTGAGGTGAAAGAACTCCATGTTCTTCTTGAAATGATTGAGAGAGATTTAGCAGCCTTGGGGAAATCTTCAGCGGAACGACGATGATAACTTGCCAACAAGGAACAACTCCGGATTGGTCGAAGATGGAGGATGGAATTAACAATGGACTTGCTGATTCCAGAGTTGAAGTAATGTATTTAGCAGAAGGACGTGGTCGAGATATGTGACTTCAAAAAGTCAGAATTCTCACTTTGAGACTTTGCACACAGGCAGTGCTCACGAAGCTTGAGAGAAAGAGACACAGATGATCTTCCATGTCCTTCCATAGATATCGAATAGGCAAGCATATTATCAACATATACCACCATGGATTAACAAGATATTCCCAGAATACCAAGTTCAAGAGGCGGGAGAACGAACAAATGCTCGAAACACTTTCTGAGCTCAGCGCTCTTAGAAAGATCAATATTAAGAGCACGGGTTCGTGTTGAAGAAGATGCACTGGAAGAATAGATTATCTGGTCCTTCGGAAGAAAAAGAGATGTCACCTGGTTCACATTGTCGATCGGATCGCCAGTTACAAAGATAAAGAGATCTTGGATAAGAACCGATGATAGCTCATACCTTAAGCAAAACTATCAGAGACGAAAAGATGCAATTCCCTCGTATCCAGGAGAATTGTGCAGATATGGGGTTCAAAAGGATGTGCAGCATGATGGACAGATGATAGACCGCCGTAGTGTTTTGAGAAACTCCGGATTGCCAAAGATGCGTGAATATGCATAGATATGATCACGGTGTACTCAAAATCATAGGAGATAACCGTCACCATTTGAAGGATAGAGTTGATAGGATTTTCCATATTCCACTCCATCATCCAGACCGATATGACACTTATCATGAGTGGAATATGGCTATGCCGAGAACCAAATTACAATCACCAGCATCGGATCGACACATGTTATGTAATTAGCCCAAGAGAATTGGAGATGAAATGAAACTCTAGGATTAAGCGCCGGTGACAAAAGAATGAGTTAGCATGGACATGCTGATAAAAGGGAGATAGATAATGTTTCACACACGACTGAAAAGGAGTGTGGAAGCACAGATGTATCAAAGAAAATTTTTCTGCATTTTTCGTCATTAAAATACCAATAGATGCGCAAAAACACTTATCAGGTAGCGATTAGCAACTGATGGTTTCACAGAATGTGGAGCTGCTAGAAGGAAGGACACCCTTAAGAAGATGGCACCGGTTAACAAGGAGTCAGATAGATCGCGCCGGTATTCAAAAGCCTATCAGTATGGAATGTACCAACAGTTGATAACCAAAGGCAGATAAAGATAACATGTTGGATGCAACAGATAGACAAGGAATTACACACACACACACACATTTTATGGTACTACGGAAACCCAGAACACGTGAATCCTAGTTTGAATTTTAAGAAGAGGATTGAAAACGTTACACTTCCTTACCAGAAAAGGGTGGGTGGGTGGGTAAGAAGAAAAGTGGAAGCAGTCCTACTCTCGCGTTTTGTTTTTCCCTAGTATACATAGCTACCAAAAATATTTGCTAGACTGACAACGACCATTTTGCTGAGACCCTGAAGGGCGGGATGGCTCTGATACCAATTGTAACTACCTCGGTGAATTACGCTCCTAGTTACAAGCCTGGATGAGCGGAAATGGTTGAAATAGTACGGTGGGGCCCAAATGCCACTCACAGGTAGACCTTTCGGTCGTCTCAACCATTTCCAAACATCGGGAGAAGAACGGGCGGCGTAATTGGCAGGCGAAGGGATCAACTACATACACAAATGAGTATGTATGCAAGCCACCATACAACAGTACATCAGGGCCATTCCATCTAAAAGAAATAGAAATATTGCAACGCCATACGGCAAGATCCAAATGTCCTAGATAGATATAATAGTTTAGGATATCTCCTCATACATCAAACATCAGAGTGTCAGGCGGAAGCGGCAAACAAGATCCGAGTACGGATAAGAAGCAAATCGGCATAAGATGCCCCATAAATAAACACATCCCGCCCACAGATCTCACGGATCCCCGTTCCTGGAATCTCTACACCGAATAATCGTTGCCCACATCGTCCGTCTCCTCCACCCAGTATCCATATTGTGAGTGTACCTGTTCATCTGAATAAAATAATTTATCGTGTGAGACCCTAGGGGTACTCAGCAAGTCTTTATGCCTCTAAAGGGGACATAACCTGGGGTGACGCAATTGCAGCAAAAGATAAACCCTAACAATGCTATAGATACTCGCTAACCATCCGCCTAACCAAAGATAGACGGATGTTCGTGAATTAATAACAACAGTTATAACAGTAATATTAACAGATCCATCCTCCTCCTCGCTTACCAACGAGGAAGCGGACGAACACCCCCCCATCCGTTGGCAGTTTTATTATCCATTCCATGAGTGTTGCACTATTTACTAGTCAGTTGCTTAGTCAAATTAAAAGCGGTACTTTAGTTATACTTGTCTATGATCGAGAAACTGTGCTCCAAGTCGTCCATAACCGCGGACACGGCTTTCAGAAAGTTTTACCCTGCAGGGGTGCACAAATAGCAACACACACTCGATCAACCTCGGAAAAACCAAATCAAAACCCAACGAGGCTTTCACGATAAAGCAATCACAAGATTCAGAAATATTTCAGGGGGCCACCCCATTAAGTATACCCGCAACGAAGCTGGTCGGCTCCGAGACGGACTCAAGGTTTGGGTGGACGGCTGTAAACGACTGGGAACCCGAAAGTGTGAATGGGCTTGTCGATACCGCGAAATCGTGTCCCGATCCTAAACAGTACAGGTGCAGTACCTCGCACAATTTAAATAAAGCAGTAAAGCATGGCATAAGTACAGGATAGTAAATAAAACCTCAAACTAGTTTGTGGCCCCAAGAAATAAGAATGAATCAAGCTCTGGCTCAGGGGGGTCCCATAAGCCTCCCGGATGTGGATAGCGCGAATATTCAAGGAACAGGAATCAAGTAATCGGGGTCCTACGGGACACAAGTGAGCATGAAAAACCAAATAGCAGATATTGCTCACCGGTGCCACTTTCATTAGTTATCCCATACTACTCAGGTTAAGTTGTTTAGGTACCTCGTTATCCATCAGACACTCACATACCCTACACATGCTGTTCTACGACCCGCATGGCTCAAACAACTCCTGTAGTAATGGCTCATGGGATGGAGGAACAAGCTTCGGTGGGGTTTAAAAGTAAAGGCTATGCAATACTTGGGATTCAGTTTAATGCGATCGCGACTCAATGATGCAAGAATAAGATAGAGGCAATAGGTACTATATGTATGCAAGCATGTGGTAGTGCTTGCCTGGAAGCTCAGTTGAAGCGAGAGAAGGATCTGGGTAGTGCTCCTGGGTTTCTTGATATATCCCCTGCTCAGCGTCTATTCGAAGAAGAACCAAACAAACAAGGCCCAACATAAATAAAGTGCACAAGCATAGGAATAAAATGCGACAAGCAGACAATCATGCCATGATGAATGATGCACAATTTTCATGGCAATAAAGTAGCATGGCATGGGTGAGATGTGGAATACAAGATTAAAGCCTTTTATTGAGTTTTGGTCACATTTTAACCTCATATTAGTTGCTGTATACTTTATATTTATATGATGCATGCTGCAATTCAGAACATGGAATGCATAAACAGAAAGGTCTTGTCGAGCTGATCGATTTAGACATATTATTTGTTAAATTTGGAGTTATAAAACAAAAGTTATTAATTAATTAAGGCAAAAGGGCATTTTAGTGTAATTTTAATCAACTCGAAAATTAAAGTGTCCAAAATATATTTTGAATAGCTTATTTGAAATCCTCACATTTTTCTGATCTAAAAGCATATATTATATGTGTTATTTGGGTTTATAATTTAAAAGTTATTTAAAACAGAAATTAAATCATTTATAAAAACATTTTCTGAAATTGTTTTATTTAAAACAGAAATCATACAGACTTTTTGTACTCAGAGGATCTTAGCCCGTGTCACTGACGCGCGGGTCTAGCGCTGACTCAGCAGCATCCGGCGTGGCGGGGACAGAACCGGACTTTTCTTACTCAGGTTAGTCTACTCACAGTCAATGACAGGTGGGCCTGGAAACAACAAGGCCACAGCACGCGCACGGTCCAGCGAGGTGGCGACACGTAGGCGAGCCTGGGGCTGCGGTACAGATCAAGAAAACTACGGGGGCCTAAGTGAAAAACTGCTGGAGGTTGGATCTGACGGGAAATCTCAGGAACGCAAATTCTGCTAGCTGAATCGAGTTTTGGAGAGACGATGGCGAGCAAACCACCGGGATTTTTGTGACGCCGTAAAAATCAAAGTTGTAGAAGGGACATAGTCCTACGAATTTCGTGTTTATGTTTTCTCCAGCGGAGGACTCTACGCGCCGGGAATCTACGAAGAACAGAGGCCGACCTGAGGGCAAAAGGACTGAACTTCATTGAGAGAACACCGGGTTTTTTCCTGATCTCGCGAGGTCAGTGGCGATTGATACAAAGCGAACAAGGAGATGATGTAAAAACAAAAAACGAAGAGGGATCTCTGATCTATAACTTTTGTTCAGGAGTGTTTCGCAAAAATTATTCAGGGGCGACGGGGCATCGACCGGAACAGAGGGCTGGCAGCTGTCGCTGTTGGATTGGACCGAGGTGTGCGTGCGGCATGGCGAGCGTCTACAGGGCACGAGCTTGAGCGACGCAGCAAGGACGATGACTATGGCTATGGTACAGAGGTTAGGAGGGGGACGTGGATCTCACCGCGGGCGGGTGCTGGATGCGCCAGGTCGAGCAGGAAGCAACGTGAGGCAGGGATGACGACGTCGGTGGTGACCGCGAGTGAGCGCGGTCGCGAGGTACACGGCAACAGTGGCGTCGGCGTCCCGCAGGAACTTCTCCTCCAGGTGGTCGAGCAGCTTCATCAACGTTGGGAGGAACTCCAGGACATGGTCCCTTGGCTTGAACAACGATGAAACAACATGGTGGCGTGGTGGATGTTTGGCTTGCTGGAGAAGAAGATGGAGGGAGGAGGATGAGGTTGGACCTCGATCTGCTGGTGGATGGGGAACCTAGGTGGTGGTGGCTTGAAGGCAAAGTAAAGAAGAGAGATGAGGAGCACATGGGTGGTCTCACTTTTCACAAGTAAAGGAAGGAGGCCTCAGTGGTTTTCTCTTCCCTGTCTTGTTTCTTGCTCAAAGAGGAAGGATAGGGGGACCAGGAGAGGAGCATGCGAGGCGTGTGGGCTGCTAGGAGTAGCTGGGGTAGCTATAGAGAAGGTTTTGATCAGAAGGGTTTGATCGGCTAGCAGGTGTGGGTTGGAGTCTAGATTAGTTAGGTTAGATGGTTTCTTTCTTTTCTTTCTATTTGGTTGTTTTGTTTATTTTTAAAACAAGACTAAGAAGAAGCTTTTAAAAAAAAGAGAACCACAAGAATGGAAACCAATTAGAACAAGGGTGGTTAGGTATAGATGCTATATTTAGGCTTGGATAGAGTGGAACCACTTATTGAATTCAACTCAACAAGCTTTCTCCAAAAATAAAAAAGGATACATGAATAGAAGGAAGATGGACAAGTTTGCATGGGCCATGCATGATGTAATAAATGCCCCTACTAGTTGTGAAAACAACTAGTTGCACTCATGGATATACATACATACATGCATTCAAATTGAATAACGCCAATGCAAAGATATACAAACTTGATTCTCCTATGGAGTGGATAAAAAAAATAAGCGTAAATGAATATAAAGGGGCAATGTTAGTGTGTGGTTTCCACTAGATGATCATTTAGCCTCTTCTATATTCAAACATGCTCACATATTCACATTCACACCATATAGAAGATAGAGAGGATTTTCTACTCACATAGCATACAAAGATGACCATGAGGCTTCCCATATTCATATTGTGAAAACAACATATATCACCTATGGGAGCATGTAGAAATAGAAGTGGATCCATTCCCAACACATATGAGCTATATTTAAACATCAAATAAGTTGCAATGCTCATATATGGTGGAATAGTGGAATGATGGGGTGATGACAAGAAAGGTGGTAGAGTTAGTAAAAGATATGCCCCCAACTCAACTTGGGCATTTAAACAATATATCAAGAACCAAATACAATATCAAGAGGCAAATACAATTTACAATGCATATGAGAGAAAACCAACACAAAAAGGGTTTTATATGATGCTCAAATGCAAGGTGGCATGATGACATGAGCATGATATAATTATGATGCAACAATTATATATAGGAAGTAGCATTTATATAGACTAGGCTAGTAGCATTGCAATTGTTAGACAATTGGGATGCTACAACTCTCCCCCACTAAACAAGAATCTCGCCCCGAGATTCCTAGGAAAAAGAAAAACAACACAAGGAGAGGCGGGTGTTCTAACGAAGGTGACCCTCACGTTCCCAAGTTGATGAACAACGGAAGGGTGCGACCGCTACACCTTGCAAACCTTGCTAGACTTGTTGCGAGTCTTGTGTTTTGCTTGAGAAACAACGGGTTAGAAGAGTTGAAGGATTGTCGTGAGACAAGAAGGATAGGATGGGCATAGCTCCGGTTTTCCCAAGAATCATGATAAAAGAATAAGATCCACTGGTGAAAGAAAGGACAAGATGATGCATCATGGATAAAGAAAGACACACCATTAAGATTAAAGATTTACCGTTACGAGAGAGGATGAATCTTTGTCTCGCCGGAAGAAAAGAGCTAGATTGGAGAGGTTTTGAACCACTATTACAATAGCATCGTATCTCCTCTCGGATTTGAGAAATGAAGTACGGAAACAATATTGCCTTCAAACAATAGAGTCCCTTGCTATCAACAGAAAGATTTAGTTAGACATCGTCGGATTAGATTCTTGTAGCACCGGTAAGAACCAAAGGATCACGCAATTGAGGTGCGCGGATATAACTTCCAGAGACGGATGTGAAGCTAGATCATGGTGGAATCCCGAGAAGCAAAGAATATGGAGGATCTGGAGTTTATTGTAGAGATACTTATTGCTTTCTTTAGCCTTGAGGCTAATGCAATAGATTTGCGGCTGATGGCATCAACCATAATTGGCTTTACCACAGAAAAAGAATTGATGAAACAAAGAGAGAGATAGTTTCCTTTAATCTTGTTTGGGGATATCGAGCATCGGTAGAAAGACGAGGATAGAAAAAGGTTTGCGTTTGTTTCCACCAGATAATTGAGGATTTTGCTCCATCTAGAATAGACAGACCACCAACAAGAGATTATTGATTACTTTCTCCGAAAGAGCACTCCGGAAAAACAAGGACGGAAGTAAAAGTATCAAGGGATAAAGGCCACTTCTAACTTCCGTGGAATGAGTGAAATCACATTAATTCACCAATTCAATGTACAAGAGCGAATGATAAGAGTAGTGGTATGGTAGCTACTCCATCCCGCACTCAAAGCATTACTCCGCACATGAATAAGAAAATCATGCAACCCAACTACCGAAACAGACTGAAGGTATTGGCAAAAACTCATAGAACTCCGTTAGAAAACAAGGATAGATGCAATCGATTCGCCGGATTCATAGATAGATAAAGATGATGATGTTGTCGTCATGTCGGAAGTACCAAGCCACCGGAAAGATATAAAGGAAGATCACGGAGACAACTGCAAAATTTCACAGATATAGAAAAAGATAGCACCACTTGAACAGAAGGAATACAAGATCTGGAAGGTCTTCATGGCCTCCAGTGGATTGAGCATAGACGATAGAGCGAGAGGGTTTCAAGAGATTACTTAACGAGATTGAGGTGAAAGAACTCCATGTTCTTCTTGAAATGATTGAGAGAGATTTAGCAGCCTTGGGGAAATCTTCAGCGGAACGACGATGATAACTTGCCAACAAGGAACAACTCCGGATTGGTCGAAGATGGAGGATGGAATTAACAATGGACTTGCTGATTCCAGAGTTGAAGTAATGTATTTAGCAGAAGGACGTGGTCGAGATATGTGACTTCAAAAAGTCAGAATTCTCACTTTGAGACTTTGCACACAGGCAGTGCTCACGAAGCTTGAGAGAAAGAGACACAGATGATCTTCCATGTCCTTCCATAGATATCGAATAGGCAAGCATATTATCAACATATACCACCATGGATTAACAAGATATTCCCAGAATACCAAGTTCAAGAGGCGGGAGAACGAACAAATGCTCGAAACACTTTCTGAGCTCAGCGCTCTTAGAAAGATCAATATTAAGAGCACGGGTTCGTGTTGAAGAAGATGCACTGGAAGAATAGATTATCTGGTCCTTCGGAAGAAAAAGAGATGTCACCTGGTTCACATTGTCGATCGGATCGCCAGTTACAAAGATAAAGAGATCTTGGATAAGAACCGATGATAGCTCATACCTTAAGCAAAACTATCAGAGACGAAAAGATGCAATTCCCTCGTATCCAGGAGAATTGTGCAGATATGGGGTTCAAAAGGATGTGCAGCATGATGGACAGATGATAGACCGCCGTAGTGTTTTGAGAAACTCCGGATTGCCAAAGATGCGTGAATATGCATAGATATGATCACGGTGTACTCAAAATCATAGGAGATAACCGTCACCATTTGAAGGATAGAGTTGATAGGATTTTCCATATTCCACTCCATCATCCAGACCGATATGACACTTATCATGAGTGGAATATGGCTATGCCGAGAACCAAATTACAATCACCAGCATCGGATCGACACATGTTATGTAATTAGCCCAAGAGAATTGGAGATGAAATGAAACTCTAGGATTAAGCGCCGGTGACAAAAGAATGAGTTAGCATGGACATGCTGATAAAAGGGAGATAGATAATGTTTCACACACGACTGAAAAGGAGTGTGGAAGCACAGATGTATCAAAGAAAATTTTTCTGCATTTTTCGTCATTAAAATACCAATAGATGCGCAAAAACACTTATCAGGTAGCGATTAGCAACTGATGGTTTCACAGAATGTGGAGATGCTAGAAGGAAGGACACCCTTAAGAAGATGGCACCGGTTAACAAGGAGTCAGATAGATCGCGCCGGTATTCAAAAGCCTATCAGTATGGAATGTACCAACAGTTGATAACCAAAGGCAGATAAAGATAACATGTTGGATGCAACAGATAGACAAGGAATTACACACACACACACATTTTATGGTACTACGGAAACCCAGAACACGTGAATCCTAGTTTGAATTTTAAGAAGAGGATTGAAAACGTTACACTTCCTTACCAGAAAAGGGTGGGTGGGTGGGTAAGAAGAAAAGTGGAAGCAGTCCTACTCTCGCGTTTTGTTTTTCCCTAGTATACATAGCTACCAAAAATATTTGCTAGACTGACAACGACCATTTTGCTGAGACCCTGAAGGGCGGGATGGCTCTGATACCAATTGTAACTACCTCGGTGAATTACGCTCCTAGTTACAAGCCTGGATGAGCGGAAATGGTTGAAATAGTACGGTGGGGCCCAAATGCCACTCACAGGTAGACCTTTCGGTCGTCTCAACCATTTCCAAACATCGGGAGAAGAACGGGCGGCGTAATTGGCAGGCGAAGGGATCAACTACATACACAAATGAGTATGTATGCAAGCCACCATACAACAGTACATCAGGGCCATTCCATCTAAAAGAAATAGAAATATTGCAACGCCATACGGCAAGATCCAAATGTCCTAGATAGATATAATAGTTTAGGATATCTCCTCATACATCAAACATCAGAGTGTCAGGCGGAAGCGGCAAACAAGATCCGAGTACGGATGAGAAGCAAATCGGCATAAGATGCCCCATAAATAAACACATCCCGCCCACAGATCTCACGGATCCCCGTTCCCGGAATCTCTACACCGAATGATCGTTGCCCACATCGTCCGTCTCCTCCACCCAGTATCCATCTTGTGAGTGTACCTGTTCATCTGAATCAAATAATTTATCGTGTGAGACCCTAGGGGTACTCAGCAAGTCTTTATGCCTCTAAAGGGGACACAACCTGGGGTGACGCAATTGCAGCAAAAGATAAACCCTAACAATGCTATAGATACTCGCTAACCATCCGCCTAACCAAAGATAGACGGATGTTCGTGAATTAATAACAACAGTTATAACAGTAATATTAACAGATCCATCCTCCTCCTCGCTTACCAACGAGGAAGCGGACGAACACCCCCCATCCGTTGGCAGTTTTATTATCCATTCCATGAGTGTTGCACTATTTACTAGTCAGTTGCTTAGTCAAATTAAAAGCGGTACTTTAGTTATACTTGTCTATGATCGAGAAACTGTGCTCCAAGTCGTCCATAACCGCGGACACGGCTTTCAGAAAGTTTTACCCTGCAGGGGTGCACAAATAGCAACACACACTCGATCAACCTCGGAAAAACCAAATCAAAACCCAACGAGGCTTTCACGACAAAGCAATCACAAGATTCAGAAATATTTCAGGGGGCCACCCCATTAAGTATACCCGCAACGAAGCTGGTCGGCTCCGAGACGGACTCAAGGTTTGGGTGGACGGCTGTAAACGACTGGGAACCCGAAAGTGTGAATGGGCTTGTCGATACCGCGAAATCGTGTCCCGATCCTAAACAGTACAGGTGCAGTACCTCGCACAATTTAAATAAAGCAGTAAAGCATGGCATAAGTACAGGATAGTAAATAAAACCTCAAACTAGTTTGTGGCCCCAAGAAATAAGAATGAATCAAGCTCTGGCTCAGGGGGGTCCCATAAGCCTCCCGGATGTGGATAGCGCGAATATTCAAGGAACATGAATCAAGTAATCGGGGTCCTACGGGACACAAGTGAGCATGAAAAACCAAATAGCAGATATTGCTCACCGGTGCCACTTTCATTAGTTATCCCATACTACTCAGGTTAAGTTGTTTAGGTACCTCGTTATCCATCAGACACTCACATACCCTACACATGCTGTTCTACGACCCGCATGGCTCAAACAACTCCTGTAGTAATGGCTCATGGGATGGAGGAACAAGCTTCGGTGGGGTTTAAAAGTAAAGGCTATGCAATACTTGGGATTCAGTTTAATGCGATCGCGACTCAATGATGCAAGAATAAGATAGAGGCAATAGGTACTATATGTATGCAAGCATGTGGTAGTGCTTGCCTGGAAGCTCAGTTGAAGCGAGAGAAGGATCTGGGTAGTGCTCCTGGGTTTCTTGATATATCCCCTGCTCAGCGTCTATTCGAAGAAGAACCAAACAAACAAGGCCCAACATAAATAAAGTGCACAAGCATAGGAATAAAATGCGACAAGCAGACAATCATGCCATGATGAATGATGCACAATTTTCATGGCAATAAAGTAGCATGGCATGGGTGAGATGTGGAATACAAGATTAAAGCCTTTTATTGAGTTTTGGTCACATTTTAACCTCATATTAGTTGCTGTATACTTTATATTTATATGATGCATGCTGCAATTCAGAACATGGAATGCATAAACAGAAAGGTCTTGTCGAGCTGATCGATTTAGACATATTATTTGTTAAATTTGGAGTTATAAAACAAAAGTTATTAATTAATTAAGGCAAAAGGGCATTTTAGTGTAATTTTAATCAACTCGAAAATTAAAGTGTCCAAAATATATTTTGAATAGCTTATTTGAAATCCTCACATTTTTCTGATCTAAAAGCATATATTATATGTGTTATTTGGGTTTATAATTTAAAAGTTATTTAAAACAGAAATTAAATCATTTATAAAAACATTTTCTGAAATTGTTTTATTTAAAACAGAAATCATACAGACTTTTTGTACTCAGAGGATCTTAGCCCGTGTCACTGACGCGCGGGTCTAGCGCTGACTCAGCAGCATCCGGCGTGGCGGGGACAGAACCGGACTTTTCTTACTCAGGTTAGTCTACTCACAGTCAATGACAGGTGGGCCTGGAAACAACAAGGCCACAGCACGCGCACGGTCCAGCGAGGTGGCGACACGTAGGCGAGCCTGGGGCTGCGGTACAGATCAAGAAAACTACGGGGGCCTAAGTGAAAAACTGCTGGAGGTTGGATCTGACGGGAAATCTCAGGAACGCAAATTCTGCTAGCTGAATCGAGTTTTGGAGAGACGATGGCGAGCAAACCACCGGGATTTTTGTGACGCCGTAAAAATCAAAGTTGTAGAAGGGACATAGTCCTACGAATTTCGTGTTTATGTTTTCTCCAGCGGAGGACTCTACGCGCCGGGAATCTACGAAGAACAGAGGCCGACCTGAGGGCAAAAGGACTGAACTTCATTGAGAGAACACCGGGTTTTTTCCTGATCTCGCGAGGTCAGTGGCGATTGATACAAAGCGAACAAGGAGATGATGTAAAAACAAAAAACGAAGAGGGATCTCTGATCTATAACTTTTGTTCAGGAGTGTTTCGCAAAAATTATTCAGGGGCGACGGGGCATCGACCGGAACAGAGGGCTGGCAGCTGTCGCTGTTGGATTGGACCGAGGTGTGCGTGCGGCATGGCGAGCGTCTGCAGGGCACGAGCTTGAGCGACGCAGCAAGGACGATGACTATGGCTATGGTACAGAGGTTAGGAGGGGGGCGTGGATCTCACCGCGGGCGGGTGCTGGATGCGCCAGGTCGAGCAGGAAGCAACGTGAGGCAGGGATGACGACGTCGGTGGTGACCGCGAGTGAGCGCGGTCGCGAGGTACACGGCAACAGTGGCGTCGGCGTCCCGCAGGAACTTCTCCTCCAGGTGGTCGAGCAGCTTCATCAACGTTGGGAGGAACTCCAGGACATGGTCCCTTGGCTTGAACAACGATGAAACAACATGGTGGCGTGGTGGATGTTTGGCTTGCTGGAGAAGAAGATGGAGGGAGGAGGATGAGGTTGGACCTCGATCTGCTGGTGGATGGGGAACCTAGGTGGTGGTGGCTTGAAGGCAAAGTAAAGAAGAGAGATGAGGAGCACATGGGTGGTCTCACTTTTCACAAGTAAAGGAAGGAGGCCTCAGTGGTTTTCTCTTCCCTGTCTTGTTTCTTGCTCAAAGAGGAAGGATAGGGGGACCAGGAGAGGAGCATGCGAGGCGTGTGGGCTGCTAGGAGTAGCTGGGGTAGCTATAGAGAAGGTTTTGATCAGAAGGGTTTGATCGGCTAGCAGGTGTGGGTTGGAGTCTAGATTAGTTAGGTTAGATGGTTTCTTTCTTTTCTTTCTATTTGGTTGTTTTGTTTATTTTTAAAACAAGACTAAGAAGAAGCTTTTAAAAAAAAGAGAACCACAAGAATGGAAACCAATTAGAACAAGGGTGGTTAGGTATAGATGCTATATTTAGGCTTGGATAGAGTGGAACCACTTATTGAATTCAACTCAACAAGCTTTCTCCAAAAATAAAAAAGGATACATGAATAGAAGGAAGATGGACAAGTTTGCATGGGCCATGCATGATGTAATAAATGCCCCTACTAGTTGTGAAAACAACTAGTTGCACTCATGGATATACATACATACATGCATTCAAATTGAATAACGCCAATGCAAAGATATACAAACTTGATTCTCCTATGGAGTGGATAAAAAAATAAGCGTAAATGAATATAAAGGGGCAATGTTAGTGTGTGGTTTCCACTAGATGATCATTTAGCCTCTTCTATATTCAAACATGCTCACATATTCACATTCACACCATATAGAAGATAGAGAGGATTTTCTACTCACATAGCATACAAAGATGACCATGAGGCTTCCCATATTCATATTGTGAAAACAACATATATCACCTATGGGAGCATGTAGAAATAGAAGTGGATCCATTCCCAACACATATGAGCTATATTTAAACATCAAATAAGTTGCAATGCTCATATATGGTGGAATAGTGGAATGATGGGGTGATGACAAGAAAGGTGGTAGAGTTAGTAAAAGATATGCCCCCAACTCAACTTGGGCATTTAAACAATATATCAAGAACCAAATACAATATCAAGAGGCAAATACAATTTACAATGCATATGAGAGAAAACCAACACAAAAAGGGTTTTATATGATGCTCAAATGCAAGGTGGCATGATGACATGAGCATGATATAATTATGATGCAACAATTATATATAGGAAGTAGCATTTATATAGACTAGGCTAGTAGCATTGCAATTGTTAGACAATTGGGATGCTACAACTCTCCCCCACTAAACAAGAATCTCGCCCCGAGATTCCTAGGAAAAAGAAAAACAACACAAGGAGAGGCGGGTGTTCTAACGAAGGTGACCCTCACGTTCCCAAGTTGATGAACAACGGAAGGGTGCGACCGCTACACCTTGCAAACCTTGCTAGACTTGTTGCGAGTCTTGTGTTTTGCTTGAGAAACAACGGGTTAGAAGAGTTGAAGGATTGTCGTGAGACAAGAAGGATAGGATGGGCATAGCTCCGGTTTTCCCAAGAATCATGATAAAAGAATAAGATCCACTGGTGAAAGAAAGGACAAGATGATGCATCATGGATAAAGAAAGACACACCATTAAGATTAAAGATTTACCGTTACGAGAGAGGATGAATCTTTGTCTCGCCGGAAGAAAAGAGCTAGATTGGAGAGGTTTTGAACCACTATTACAATAGCATCGTATCTCCTCTCGGATTTGAGAAATGAAGTACGGAAACAATATTGCCTTCAAACAATAGAGTCCCTTGCTATCAACAGAAAGATTTAGTTAGACATCGTCGGATTAGATTCTTGTAGCACCGGTAAGAACCAAAGGATCACGCAATTGAGGTGCGCGGATATAACTTCCAGAGACGGATGTGAAGCTAGATCATGGTGGAATCCCGAGAAGCAAAGAATATGGAGGATCTGGAGTTTATTGTAGAGATACTTATTGCTTTCTTTAGCCTTGAGGCTAACGCAATAGATTTGCGGCTGATGGCATCAACCATAATTGGCTTTACCACAGAAAAAGAATTGATGAAACAAAGAGAGAGATAGTTTCCTTTAATCTTGTTTGGGGATATCGAGCATCGGTAGAAAGACGAGGATAGAAAAAGGTTTGCGTTTGTTTCCACCAGATAATTGAGGATTTTGCTCCATCTAGAATAGACAGACCACCAACAAGAGATTATTGATTACTTTCTCCGAAAGAGCACTCCGGAAAAACAAGGACGGAAGTAAAAGTATCAAGGGATAAAGGCCACTTCTAACTTCCGTGGAATGAGTGAAATCACATTAATTCACCAATTCAATGTACAAGAGCGAATGATAAGAGTAGTGGTATGGTAGCTACTCCATCCCGCACTCAAAGCATTACTCCGCACATGAATAAGAAAATCATGCAACCCAACTACCGAAACAGACTGAAGGTATTGGCAAAAACTCATAGAACTCCGTTAGAAAACAAGGATAGATGCAATCGATTCGCCGGATTCATAGATAGATAAAGATGATGATGTTGTCGTCATGTCGGAAGTACCAAGCCACCGGAAAGATATAAAGGAAGATCACGGAGACAACTGCAAAATTTCACAGATATAGAAAAAGATAGCACCACTTGAACAGAAGGAATACAAGATCTGGAAGGCCTTCATGGCCTCCGGTGGATTGAGCATAGACGATAGAGCGAGAGGGTTTCAAGAGATTACTTAACGAGATTGAGGTGAAAGAACTCCACGTTCTTCTTGAAATGATTGAGAGAGATTTAGCAGCCTTGGGGAAATCTTCAGCGGAACGACGATGATAACTTGCCAACAAGGAACAACTCCGGATTGGTCGAAGATGGAGGATGGAATTAACAATGGACTTGCTGATTCCAGAGTTGAAGTAATGTATTTAGCAGAAGGACGTGGTCGAGATATGTGACTTCAAAAAGTCAGAATTCTCACTTTGAGACTTTGCACACAGGCAGTGCTCACGAAGCTTGAGAGAAAGAGACACAGATGATCTTCCATGTCCTTCCATAGATATCGAATAGGCAAGCATATTATCAACATATACCACCATGGATTAACAAGATATTCCCAGAATACCAAGTTCAAGAGGCGGGAGAACGAACAAATGCTCAAAACACTTTCTGAGCTCAGCGCTCTTAGAAAGATCAATATTAAGAGCACGGGTTCGTGTTGAAGAAGATGCACTGGAAGAATAGATTATCTGGTCCTTCGGAAGAAAAAGAGAGGTCACCTGGTTCACATTGTCGATCGGATCACCGGTTACAAAGATAAAGAGATCTTGGATAAGAACCGATGATAGCTCATACCTTAAGCAAAACTATCAGAGACGAAAAGATGCAATTCCCTCGTATCCAGGAGAATTGTGCAGATATGGGGTTCAAAAGGATGTGCATCATGATGGACAGATGATAGACCGCCGTAGTGTTTTGAGAAACTCCGGATTGCCAAAGATGCGTGAATATGCATAGATATGATCACGGTGTACTCAAAATCATAGGAGATAACCGTCACCATTTGAAGGATAGAGTTGATAGCATTTTCCATATTCCACTCCATCATCCAGACCGATATGACACTTATCATGAGTGGAATATGGCTATGCCGAGAACCAAATTACAATCACCAGCATCGGATCAACACATGTTATGTAATTAGCCCAAGAGAATTGGAGATGAAATGAAACTCTAGGATTAAGCGCCGGTGACAAAAGAATGAGTTAGCATGGACATGCTGATAAAAGGGAGATAGATAATGTTTCACACACGACTGAAAGGAGTGTGGAAGCACAGATGTATCAAAGAAAATTTTTCCGCATTTTTCGGCATTAAAATACCAATAGATGCGCAAAAACACTTATCAGGTAGCGATTAGCAACTGATGGTTTCACAGAATGTGGAGCTGCTAGAAGGAAGGACACCCTTAAGAAGATGGCACCGGTTAACAAGGAGTCAGATAGATCGCGCCGGTATTCAAAAGTCTATCAGTATGGAATGTACCAACAGTTGATAACCAAAGGCTGATAAAGATAACATGTTGGATGCAACAGATAGACAAGGAATTACACACACACACACACATTCTATGGTACTACGGAAACCCAGAACACGTGAATCCTAGTTTGAATTTTAAGAAGAGGATTGAAAACGTTACACTTCCTTACCAGAAAAGGGTGGGTGGGTGGGTAAGAAGAAAAGTGGAAGCAGTCCTACTCTCGCGTTTTGTTTTTCCCTAGTATACATAGCTACCAAAAATATTTGCTAGACTGACAACGACCATTTGGCTGAGACCCTGAAGGGCGGGATGGCTCTGATAACAATTGTAACTACCTCGGTGAATTACGCTCCTAGTTACAAGCCTGGATGAGCGGAAATGGTTGAAATAGTACGGTGGGGCCCAAATGCCACTCACAGGTAGACCTTTCGGTCGTCTCAACCATTTCCAAACATCGGGACAAGAACGGGCGGCGTAATCGGCAGGCGAAGGGATCAACTACATACACAAATGAGTATGTATGCAAGCCACCATACAACAGTACATCAGGGCCATTCCATCTAAAAGAAATAGAAATATTGCAACGCCATACGGCAAGATCCAAATGTCCTAGATAGATATAATAGTTTAGGATATCTCCTCATACATCAAACATCAGAGTGTCAGGCGGAAGCGGCAAACAAGATCCGAGTACGGATGAGAAGCAAATCGGCATAAGATGCCCCATAAATAAACACATCCCGCCCACAGATCTCACGGATCCCCGTTCCCGGAATCTCTACACCGAATGATCGTTGCCCACATCGTCCGTCTCCTCCACCCAGTATCCATCTTGTGAGTGTACCTGTTCATATGAATCAAATAATTTATCGTGTGAGACCCTAGGGGTACTCAGCAAGTCTTTATGCCTCTAAAGGGGACACAACCTGGGGTGACGCAATTGCAGCAAAAGATAAACCCTAACAATGCTGTAGATACTCGCTAACCATCCGCCTAACCAAAGATAGACGGATGTTCGTGAATTAATAACAACAGTTATAACAGTAATATTAACAGATCCATCCTCATCCTCGCTTACCAACGAGGAAGCGGACGAACACCCCCCCATCCGTTGGCAGTTTTATTATCCATTCCATGAGTGTTGCACTATTTACTAGTCAGTTGCTTAGTCAAATTAAAAGCGGTACTTTAGTTATACTTGTCTATGATCGAGAAACTGAGCTCCAAGTCATCCATAACCGCGGACACGGCTTTTAGAAATTTTTACCCTGCAGGGGTGCACAAATAGCAACACACACTCGATCAACCTCGGAAAAACCAAATCAAAACCCAACGAGGCTTTCACGACAAAGCAATCACAAGATTCAGAAATATTTCAGGGGGCCACCCCATTAAGTATACCCGCAACGAAGCTGGCCGGCTCCGAGACGGACTCAAGGTTTGGGTGGACGGCTGTAAACGACTGGGAACCCGAAAGTGTGAATGGGCTTGTCGATACCGCGAAATCGTGTCCCGATCCTAAACAGTACAGGTGCAGTACCTCGCACAATTTAAATAAAGCAGTAAAGCATGGCATAAGTACAGGATAGTAAATAAAACCTCAAACTAGTTTGTGGCCCCAAGAAATAAGAATGAATCAAGCTCTGGCTCAGGGGGGTCCCATAAGCCTCCCGGATGTGGATAGCGTGAATATTCAAGGAACAGGAATCAAGTACTCGGGGTCCTACGGGACACAAGTGAGCATGAAAAACCAAATAGCAGATATTGCTCACCGGTGCCACTTTCATTAGTTATCCCATACTACTCAGGTTAAGTTGTTTAGGTACCTCGTTATCCATCAGACACTCACATACCCTACACATGCTGTTCTACGACCCGCATGGCTCAAACAACTCCTGTAGTAATGGCTCATGGGATGGAGGAACAAGCTTCGGTGGGGTTTAAAAGTAAAGGCTATGCAATACTTGGGATTCAGTTTAATGCGATCGCGACTCAATGATGCAAGAATAAGATAGAAGCAATAGGTACTGTATGTATGCAAGCATGTGGTAGTGCTTGCCTGGCAGCTCAGTTGAAGCGAGAGAAGGATCTGGGTAGTGCTCCTGGGTTTCTTGATATATCCCCTGCTCAGCGTCTATTCGAAGAAGAACCAAACAAACAAGGCCCAACATAAATAAAGTGCACAAGCATAGGAATAAAGTGCGACAAGCAGATAATCATGCCATGATGAATGATGCACAATTTGCATGGCAATAAAGTAGCATGGCATGGGTGAGATGTGGAATACAAGATTAAAGCCTTTTATTGAGTTTTGGTCACATTTTAACCTCATATTAGTTGCTGTATACTTTATATTTATATGATGCATGCTGCAATTCAGAACATGGAATGCATAAACAGAAAGGTCTCGTCGAGCTGATCGATTTAGACATATTATTTGTTAAATTTGGAGTTATAAAACAAAAGTTATTAATTAATTAAGGCAAAAGGGCATTTTAGTGTAATTTTAATCAACTCGAAAATTAAAGTGTCCAAAATATATTTTGAATAGCTTATTTGAAATCCTCACATTTTTCTGATCTAAAAGCATATATTATATGTGTTATTTGGGTTTATAATTTAAAAGTTATTTAAAACAGAAATTAAATCATTTATAAAAACATTTTCTGAAATTGTTTTATTTAAAACAGAAATCATACAGACTTTTTGTACTCAGAGGATCTTAGCCCGTGTCACTGACGCGCGGGTCCAGCGCTGACTCAGTAGCATCCGGCGTGGCGGGGACAGAACCGGACTTTTCTTACTCAGGTTAGTCTACTCACAGTCAATGACAGGTGGGCCTGGAAACAGCAAGGCCACAGCACGCGCACGGTCCAGCGAGGTGGCGACACGTAGGCGAGCCTGGGGCTGCGGTACAGATCAAGAAAACTACGGGGGCCTAAGTGAAAAACTGCTGGAGGTTGGATCTGACGGGAAATCTCAGGAACGCAAATTCTGCTAGCTGAATCGAGTTTTGGAGAGACGATGGCGAGCAAACCACCGGGATTTTTGTGACGCCGTAAAAATCAAAGTTGTAGAAGGGACATACTCCTACGAATTTCGTGTTTATGTTTTCTCCAGCGGAGGACTCTACGCGCCGGGAATCTACGAAGAACAGAGGCCGACCTGAGGGCAAAAGGACTGAACTTCATTGAGAGAACACCGGGTTTTTTCCTGATCTCGCGAGGTCAGTGGCGATTGATACAAAGCGAACAAGGAGATGATGTAAAAATGAAAAACAAAGAGGGATCTCTGATCTATAACTTTTGTTCAGGAGTGTTTCACAAAAATTAATCAGGGGCGACGGGGCATCGACCGGAACAGAGGGCTGGCAGCTGTCGCTGTTGGATTGGACCGAGGTGTGCGTGCGGCATGGCGAGCGTCTGCAGGGAACGAGCTTGAGCGACACAGCAAGGACGATGACTACGGCTATGGTACAGAGGTTAGGAGGGGGGACGTGGATCTCACCGCGGGCGGGTGCTGGATGCGCCAGGTCGAGCAGGAAGCAAGGTGAGGCATAGACGACGACATCGGTGGTGACCGCGAGTGAGCACGGACGCGAGGTACACGGCAACAGGGGCGTCGGCGTCCCGCAGGAACTTCTCCTCCAGGTGGTCGAGCAGCTTCATCAACGTTGGGAGGAACTCCAGGACATGGTCCCTTGGCTTGAACAACGATGAAACAACATGGTGGCGTGGTGGATGTTTGGCTTGCTGGAGAAGAAGATGGAGGGAGGAGGATGAGGTTGGACCTCGATCTGCTGGTGGATGGGGAACCTAGGTGGTGGTGGCTTGAAGGCAAAGTAAAGAAGAGAGATGAGGAGCACATGGGTGGTCTCACTTTTCACAAGTAAAGGAAGGAGGCCTCAGTGGTTTTCTCTTCCCTGTCTTGTTTCTTGCTCAAAGAGGAAGGATAGGGGGACTAGGAGAGGAGCATGCGAGGCGTGTGGGCTGCTAGGAGTAGCTGGGGTAGCTATAGAGAAGGTTTTGATCAGAAGGGTTTGATCGGCTAGCAGGTGTGGGTTGGAGTCTAGATTAGTTAGGTTAGATGGTTTCTTTCTTTTCTTTCTATTTGGTTGTTTTGTTTATTTTTAAAACAAGACTAAGAACAAGCTTTTAAAAAAAAGAGAACCACAAGAATGGAAACCAATTAGAACAAGGGTGGTTAGGTATAGATGCTATATTTAGGCTTGGATAGAGTGGAACCACTTATTGAATTCAACTCAACAAGCTTTCTCCAAAAATCAAAAAGGATACATGAATAGAAGGAAGATGGACAAGTTTGCATGGGCCATGCATGATGTAATAAATGCCCCTACTAGTTGTGAAAAAAACTAGTTGCACTCATGGATATACATACATACATGCATTCAAATTGAATAACGCCAATGCAAAGATATACAAACTTGATTCTCCTATGGAGTGGATAAAAAAAATAAGCGTAAATGAATATAAAGGGGCAATGTTAGTGTGTGGTTTCCACTAGATGATCATTTAGCCTCTTCTATATTCAAACATGCTCACATATTCACATTCACACCATATAGAAGATAGAGAGGATTTTCTACTCACATAGCATACAAAGATGACCATGAGGCTTCCCATATTCATATTGTGAAAACAACATATATCACCTATGGGAGCATGTAGAAATAGAAGTGGATCCATTCCCAACACATATGAGCTAGATTTAAACATCAAATAAGTTGCAATGCTCATATATGGTGGAATAGTGGAATGATGGGGTGATGACAAGAAAGGTGGTGGAGTTAGTAAAAGATATGCCCCCAACTCAACTTGGGCATTTAAACAATATATCAAGAACCAAATACAATATCAAGAGGCAAATACAATTTACAATGCATATGAGAGAAAACCAACACAAAAAGGGTTTTATATGATGCTCAAATGCAAGGTGGCATGATGACATGAGCATGATATAATTATGATGCAACAATTATATATAGGAAGTAGCATTTATATAGACTAGGCTAGTAGCATTGCAATTGTTAGACAATTGGGATGCTACAGTTAGCACCTGCAACACCTACAAAGTAAGATGGCCAACCAACAGGCACATCCAAAAACGAGCAACAACTCGAGGATACTTACACTGCAGCTGTTCGGCCAAACGCCGCATCTCCCCCATCAGATATTCCTCTCTAGCGGCACCCCGCTCCGCCTTCTACTTCCAAACGTCGCATGGCCTCGGATGCCAAGCAACTCCTTCTCAAGACTGCGGACGCGGTCACGAAGAAATACAAGCTGCGACGCATCATCCAAGGATAGTCGCGGCTGTGGAGCAGACGAAGTATCGACGGGATCATCACCCGAGGGTCCCTAGAGGAAAACAGACAAGGATATGAACAACACACGAATGGGCAACATCTCAAAGGTTCATTATATACAACAAAAGCCACTGCGTGGCACATGAAGTGTTCATGAATATATTACAACAAAAGCAGACGACAACTATCCTACAACTACAAGGCCTAAGCAGCTACATCCTGAGTGTCCTGAGAGCCAGATTGCCTGCTCTTGACCTCTCCATGCTGCCTCACCGCGTACTCCGCCAGCAAGTCAATCAGCTTCGGCCCATAGCGTTTACAGTGGGCAGCGTAGAGAGCAAAAGCTACCTCGGATCCGTCGGGAGCCGTCGGCATCTGGGAGGTGGCCCCATGGATGCGCTGATGCCCTTCTGCTTGCGCTTGTACGCCGCGGGCGCATCGGCTGACAGCGCATCCGCCAACAAGTCGACATCCTCAAGGGAAACGCCCTTGGGGACGAGCTCCTTGTAGAAGCGCCCGAGAACCTCCTTGGCCTTGGCAAGAGAGCCAACCACGATACTGCAGCGGTCTTCGACTGCCGTAGTGGCATCATCTAGAGCACTGCCGTGCTCCAGAGCACTGTGGTCGAACTCAATGCCTGCGGCATCTAGAAAAACGAAACAAGTATAGTAAGAATCAAACAAAGCAGGAGAGACAATGCAGCCGAAATGAAACATATAGGCAAAATTACTCACCAGAAATAGCCTTGGCAGCAGCCATCAGCTTTTCGGCTACCTCCCTCTCGCGCGCAGCTACGGCGGTGGCGATCTTCTCCTCACGGTCCGTAGCCTCCTGTTGCAGGCGCTCCTTGTCCGCAGCTGCGTCAGCTAGCTCCCGCTCGAGGCACTCCTTCATACCAACGGCGTCCTCGGCCTTTTTCTCCACTCGCCCAAGGCTCTTTTTGAGAGCATCAAGCTCGCGGAGGGCAGTGTTATTTTCATCTGCAGAAAGTAACAAGAACATGCATGAGCTTCACAAGCCAACAAGCAGACGAAGAAGCAGAAGATCTAGCTAAGGATGTACCTTGAAGCCGCTGTAGGCTGGCCTCCTACGCCAGATGCTGCTTCACCAGCTGATTGGCACCTTGCACAAAATGCTGCGAGAAGAAGCAACTTTTCAGGAAAAAGGCTCGGGGGCTGCGCCCAAGAAACGGGCAAAAAGAAATCAAACACACGAAAAACGCTCGGGGGCTCCCCCCGAGACACGCACAAAGCATAAGAAAAGATCAGCATATCATACGAAAAATGCTCTAGGGCTCCCACCATAGCAAAGAACAGAGACACTTACATGATCATACAGAGACTCCGAAGGTCCGGCTATAGTCTTCTGGGAGACGATCACCCGAGCCTCCTGCGGAGAGGGGTTCGGAGCAACGCCCCCAGAGGTGGCCACCGTCTGAGAGGGAGGAGGCGTCATCTTTGACTCCCCCACCATCTCCTGAGTAGCATCGCTAAATGATCCATCAGAGGAGTGGCTGCAAATGAAAACACCAGTCAAAGACAAGCAAGCAACAAGGAAAGATAGCACAAAGCACTCGAAGGAACTTACGAGTCCATATCGCTCAAGTTGAAGATAGGCAAGGCCCTCTTGCCCTTCTTCTCTTCTTTCTTCTCTTCCTTCTTCCGCTTCGTCGGCGTCTGCGGTGCTACAGCCCACACAGGCACGGCCGGAATAGGGGAGGAAGAGCCACCATCACCTCCACTATGACGAACAAGGCATGGAGGGTCCCTAGGCGTTGGCGGAGTCGAGGCATCCGACAATTCGTTCGAGCTCCGTGCCCGCTTTCGGGTCTGCTCCTCGCTCGACTCGGGGGCTTCCTCAACCGGTGATGGCACCGAGGGAAGCTCAGACATAGAGTCCACTACCTCATTGTCCGGCGCATCCGGAAAATGTTCGGGTAGTGGAGGTACCATGCCAGGCACCTTGAACTCCTGCACAATGAAGACAAAGTTTCAGAAAATATAACTGCAAGGAAAAACGCACTTGAAAATAGAGCTACCCGCACGTCCCAGATCTATACCTGCGGAACCGGTCGAGAGGCACTGAACGGAGGAGTTCGCGACTTCCTCGGAAGGTCCTCTTCAGCTTTGAACTTCAGCAGCGGCCGAAAGACTCTGTCAAGGTCCCCCGGGGAGAGCTCCTCAGCCGCAACTCTCGTCGGGTCATGGCGGCCAGAATAAAGGAACATCGGGTGCGCCCTAGCCTGGAGCGGTTGCACCCGACGTTTAAGAAAGGTGCGGATAATATCCACACCGTTCACCTCCTTCTCCAGAATCACCTGGAGGTCCTCCACCTGACGGTAGAGCTCCTCTATCTCCTCCACCTCACCATCCAAGATGTGGTTCTTCCAGGACCTCTTCAGCTGGATTTTCTGGGTGGAATCGAAAGGGGCAAGGCCAAAATCTTGCCCGTCAACTGTGGAATCGCGGATGTAAAACCAACGCCTTCGCCAGTATTGGACAGACTCAGACATAGAAAAAGCAAAGAAGAGAAAATTAGATTTAAGGGAAATGATGCAGCTGCCGATGGGATAAACGTCGTCGGAGCCAGATTGCCTCTTCACGGAATATAGCTTCTGGAAAAAGCAAAAGTGCGGCTCGATGCCGAGCCAGCACTCGCAGAAGGTGATGAAACAGGCGATGTGGAGAAGAGAATTTGGAGAGAGATGGTGGAGTTGGATGCCATAGAAAAAAAGCAGTCCACGAAGAAAATCGTGGACTGGGAGAGAGAGGCGCCGAAGGCCAAAAGCAACAAACATGACCCGAAATCCTGCGGGTGGACGGGGAATTACCTCCTCACCGGGAATCTTGATGGCCTCCTTGTCCAGCGGGATCAAACCCGGCTCTCGAAGCTTGCGCAGGTCTCCCTCGCGTGTCTCCATACGCCGCCACCCACCATCGGTGACGCGAGTAGCGGTGGTGCCCTTTTTGTCGCCGGCAGCAGCGCTCGTGCCCACCATGATGGAGGCCTTCTTCGGCTTCCCCATTGCAGTGCGGCGACGGTGGAGGTGTGAGCGTAGAAAAGAGGACGTGAAAGATCGAAGAACTTCCAGCGCGCGGCGAATAAAAGCTCAAGAAAGTGGAATAAGTGAAAGGCAAATGGCTGCGGTCAAAACAAACAAAATTTTCCCCATAGTTATAAGGACGAAGACGATGAACAGGGACCGTTCATCGGTAAGCCCTAGAGCCAGCATCAAATCCAACCGTCCACGTGTCAGCACAGCAGTGAACCGTCGCTCGCATGCCGACGACTATGCACGGAAACCAAGGAGACGCCGTAATTATTGCCACGTCACGCGTGACCAGTCAACTCCAAGTCAGAAAGTGGGACCCACATTCTTGCAGTCGCGTCACCTCTGGCGCCGCAGACGCTTGAGGTCACCGATCGTCAGCACTGACGTCATCAAAGCTATAGTAGCAATGGTTACAGATTTTTGGCTCAACAGCTAAAGTACTCACTCGAATCGAGCAACTACTCGGGGGCTACTCCTATCAGGAGCGCTGGCCGCGCACCTGAAGCATGAAAAGCATACTACAACAATGATTTATTTCTTCGAGTCCTACGTCGAGTCTACAACTCCACTACGGACTCGGGGGCTACTCCCATAGGGAGGAATGATTCAAGCATCTGAAAAAATTGTGTCCTACGGACCTGAAGCAAACAACGGCTAAATTAAAGTCTCTGCTCGAGTGTATGACTCGAACAGAAACTCGGGGGCTACTCCCATAGGGAGCGCTGGTCGCGCACCCTATGAATTCTTCGACTGCGATCCTTCGGATCAGAACACACAAACTTTTCGGCAACTTTGCCCCAATCAACGCTAAGTGAGTAACATCCTCCATGGCCACCCAAAACACCTCTCTGGTGGTAAAATTTCGGATGCTGTGTCTGCGACACGAAGATAAGACCTACAGATATCGTCTGATGGCCTGGCAACGCACACGACTACGCTCTGCTAGTAAAAATCCATGCCAGCAAGCGCGATGAAAATCCCGACGGACGCGTTGGGTACATCATTCGAAATTTACTGGGATTCCACTCCTGTAAGTCCTCAACGGCCTGAGTCGAATTATGCCAGCATATGTTCCGGGTTCGAGTCGAGGGACTCGAATCTGAAGAAGATCGTGTTGTTTTGTTCTAAGACAGTTAACTAACCCTGATTCGTTAGGAGAGTCAGGCACACGCATCAACAATCCTTACACACTAAAATCATTCTCTGATAAATAGAGACAGCTACACCCGAAAGATTGAAGAGTCCTTAGCCGAATCTATGATTCGACTAAACACTCGGGGGCTATTCACATGGTTATACCCTATGGGTACACGACTTTAGCATGCCTGGTCTAGCCCAAGTAAGGCCCACGAGAATATACGCGGCCTATGAAGATTTTCGGGTAGGCCCAAACCCATGAAGTCTTCGGATTCTTGGAGAGCAAGACTAGAACAGATAGAATATTCAAAGGGGGTAAACCCTAAAACCTGTAACCGACTCGATCTGTGCCCGGGACCTTCCTACCTCTATATAAAGGCTAGGAGGGCACGACGAGGAGGGAACCTCTCATACCACCGCATACACACCTCCACGCCAGATTGCATCTGCGCACCCTTGTAACTTTCGGTTCCGCCGTAATCAAGAGCAGACAAGCAGGAGTAGGATTTTCCCTCTGAGGGCCTGAACTTAGGTAAATCTCGTGTCCCCTGGTTGCTTGCCTGTTAGCCGTTCCGCGATCTCCAGCACCCCCATCTTCTCCAAAACCCAAGCTCATAACAATGGGCATTGGCGAGATTAAACCTCGTCAGAAAGTAATCAAAACAGTTTGGAAATTGGAAATACAAACAGAAATTGAAAAACAGAAAAGAAAAAGGTTTTCAGAAGAAAAAATAACTAAACCTAGCTCTACTGGGCCGCATCCCATCTCTCCCTCTCTCTCCCCGTCGCTCACGCGCTCCCTAGCCAGCCACGGCCCACCCGGGCCCATACCGTTTCGACGCGCTATTCGTCGTCTTCGCAGACGACGGCGAGCAGTTGCATGTCCAACGCGCTGCCATCGATCATCGCTCGCTGTTGCAATGCGCGCCGCCGCCCCCGAGCGCCTACAAGACCCCTGGCCAACGACGACGAACCCTAGCGTCCTCCACTTCTCCTCTTCCTCTCCCTTTCTCGCGGCAGCGCCATGGCCAAACCCTAGCCGTCAGATCCTATTCCTCCCCGCCGTCTCCGGCCACCCTAGCTAAAGCCGACGCCACCGTTGGACGCGCCGTGTCTTCCTCGTCCTCCCCTTCGAAGCACGCGTGCTGGGAAGACCCCTTCTCGCCGGAATCGACCCTACAGCGTCATCGCCCGCCGCTGTCGCCGACCTTGATTCGTCGTCGTCCAAGCTCACCTTGCCTCCCTTACACCACCGTCGTGCTCACAGTGAGCTGCTAGTGCTCAAGCACCTCTCTGTTTCATCCCTCTCCCCCTGTGCTGGCCACCCCGCATGTGCCCGACGTCTCCGCCGCTTGCCGTCATTGCCCCGCCGTCTTCGGTGACCTTTTGCTAGCGGCGCTGCCACTTCCTGGTCACCCGCGGCACCCTCTCTCCAACGTGCCTCTCCGCGCATCCAGGCACGCACGGGATCGAGAGATCCGTGCTCGATCTGGAGCTCCACCATTGTCGTGGTGGTGGCACGGCAGATGCCATGGGTAGGCTAAAGTATGGGGCTAATGGATGCTAGAGGGATCTGGGGAGGGAAGATGTAGTTTATTCTACACACGAAAGACTAAGGTAAAGATCTTTATTTCTCCTTCCTTGGGTTACAAGTGCTCCTTGAGCTGTGTACAAGAAGAAAGAGAGAACTATACCAGCCTAACGGTACTAAATGAGCCGATGCCCTTCTCAGGGTCCAAGCCTCCCCTTATAAAGGAGAGCCCTGGGTTCCTCTAGGGCTGACGTGGCAAGCATATTCGAGGAATATGCTTGTCCCAATATAGTAACTCGGCGGCCTCCTTTCCGTGTCGCCCTTCTAATGACGGAAAGGTTCTAGAGGGCCCCTCCTGCATGCCTCGAGCTTCAGGATTGTCACCTCTGTGACCTCCTTCTGCCCCTCTGTCGCTCTGCTCCTTTGTCCTTTTTGCTTGGCTCTGCTCAGATTCTCCCTAGCTTGTGACTAGGGTTTGACTTTAGGATTCTCCTTCTCCTGCAAGCTTCGTATCATTCGGCCCTGCCTCGCATAACTCGGCTCGTCCTTCACCTGCATCTAGACTACTCGGGCTAACACAGCCGACTTATGCAGTATCACTGTCGGGTAATGTCTGGCTATCATCATAAGGGTCCTGCTCTTTCATATATCGGCCGACTTCTACAGGATTCGGCCGACTTAGACTGTAACTCAGAAACTGGACGGGGAACATCCATTATCCTTTCCCCGTCTTTACCCTATCCGAGGTCACCTCCCCAACATTATTCCCCGAAGCTGGTATGGCCCCGCTGATAACTTCGGCCGGGCCGTATCAGTTTCATGATATTCGTTTCCCAATGTTTCCGAGTTATCTTTTTCTCGTTCGAGGTATCAGCATATCTTCTCGCGTACGCCTCGTCCTACGTGTCATACTCATCATTGTTTGTCTAGTTTTTTGTTCCTCTACAATATTTATTGACAGGCTACAGTTATTACTGTGCCTGTCGCGTCGGCGCTGCGACGCCTCGCGTGTCGTTCCCGTCAGGGATCTTGGCCTTCTCTTTCAGCGTGTGGTCGCTGGTGTGGTTCCACTCAGCGGCATGCGGTTGTGCCGCGTACACGATCTACACAGATAACCGCCACACCCACGATCCCACTACCTCTCATGCGGCGCAGTTATAAAGAGGGGCGCGGGACTGTGGGATTCACTTTCCCCCTCCGCCTACCTGCGCCCTTCTTCTTCCTCTCACCTCCGCGCTCGTTCGTGCTTCCGCCGCCGTGCGCTCATCTGGGTTTTCGACAGCAGGGATCCCACCGCACTGCTCCATTGACCTCGTCCCCGTTCGCTTGCTCCGGCGTCGTCGCCGGTGAGTTCATCCGGTCCTATCGCCTGGGCTCTCCTCTATACACCTCTGTTCTTCTTCTGTTTTCGCGCGGTAGTTCCTCCTCTGCTCCGCCGCCGTTTTCGCGTAGAATCGCGACGGGGCCTTGCAGTTCTAGGTTTTCCTCTGCCACTAGTTCTTCCTCTGTAAATTTCTCCGGCGACCCCATGTCGAGCTCCGCCAGCGGTGCCCTCATTGAGGATGACGACGCTGCGTCTGGGCCCGAGCGGGGCTCGTGGCAGGGCTCTTCCGTCACCCGCCGAGAGGTTGAGTGGCTAATCCGGACTCGCCGGAGTCCTGCCGAGGTAGCTTGTCGCTTACCCGGCAGTGAATCCTCTCCCGTTCTTAGGAAGGGCGAATACGTAGTCTTCATGTCACATTTTGCTCGCGGGTTTGGTCTCCCTCTCAGCTATTTTGCTAGGGAGTTCCTTGATTACTTCGGCCTTCAGCCACATCATCTCCCTGCTAACGCCATTGCCTCTCTTTCTGCCTTCATCTCTGCCTCGGAGGGATACTTCGGCCTATGGCCGTCTGTGCACGTTTGGTCAAAGTTTTTCCAGATCCGACCCAACGTCGTCCCAGACAAATCTCTGCAACCCTCCGAGAAGTTGCTCACCCAATGTGGAGCCGCGTCCATTACACCTTGGAGGAAATCCGAATTTCCTCGCGTCGCTGGTCTAGAATCATGCAAGAAGTGGCATAAGTCGTTCTTCTATGTCAAGAACTCTGGGAATGAGGATAAGATTCGGCTCCCTGCTTTTACCGTTGGCCCTCCTTCCAAGACGAACTGGACCTATAATCCGAGGAAGAGTCATGCTCTGGCCGAAGCTTTTGAGATTCGGCTGAAGGAATTGATCCGCTCCGGGCTACACGGCGAGGATCTGATGACTACCTTCGTTAGCAGCCGGGTCTGTCCATTCCAGAAACGCACACATAAGCTCTGCTACATGAGCGGTCCTCTTGATCCCAACCGAGTCTCGACGGTGGAGCTGGACAATTATCGTATCTTCAAGCGCATCCGGGCTATCTTTAAGACGGAGATGCCAGAGGACTGGGTTTGGGGATTGAAGCCATTCACCCGCGAGAACCCCCCTCCCAGAGTAAGTTCTTGCAGTCATGTTTTATCTTTTAATCGCATCCGTGTTTTCTCTTGTTAATTTTTCTCTTTCTTGTCCTGCAGAGGTTTGTGGAGCAGGATGTTGAGGATGCCGAGGTTTTGTCCATCCCTTGGCCCACGGACTGGAACACTTCGGACAGCGGGGAGCCTGTAACACCCTCAGAATCGGACCTATGCAAGTTTTAGCGAAACCCGCCAAACCCGCATAGAAACGATTCAAAGGTGCCCACCAGGCACTTTCGTGCGGGTGGAAAACGAAGTAATAACATTACACAACAGTCCTCGATGGGACCCACAGAACAGATATATATACAGCAGCGACTCCATGAGTCAAGAATACAGATATAATATACAAAGATCCAAATCACCTTGAAAATGGTAGAGCGTCCGACTACGGACAAGATGCAAATGGGGCTAAGAGCCCTGAAGAATAACCAATGGCGTCCATAACCCTGCCCAGGCCAAGCCGGAAGGGTAACCCTGCTAACGGCGTCGATCTCAAGACCTGCTTAAAACAAAAGGGGTGCCGACAAAGGGCAAAGGAAAAAAGAGGAGCATCAGTACTGAGGCCAGTACACGGCGAGACTAGAATTCGGCGGTCCTCGCCTACAATGGTATGGTGGACTGAGCGGCAGCGGCAGCATGCACTAAACAACCTATAGAGACTCGATCCAACTGGCGGTTATCAGATAGGGATAAGAATGACCTATCCGGATCCAACCTGAAGCTAACACCAAACAAACCCATCCTGGTGTTTCCCCCTCGAGACCAAACGAGGAAGTCAACCGAGGAACTCACACGGTTGGCAGTTTTATTTATTCAGTTATCGTTGCAGCAATTACTAGTCAGGTATAGATAATCATCCTGATAAAATAAGCAGTGGGCACTTTTAGTTAATCATTCCGTTGTAGTAGCAACAATTACTAATCAGATACAATTAGCATGAGATAACCCAAAAACCCAGCAGTTGTTGGTACTTTTATTCAGCCATTCCGTTGTAGTTGTCATACTTACTAGTCAGGTACAATGGTCGCAAGCGACACTCAAAGCAAGCAGTTGTGGGCAATATTAGTTAGCCATTCCATTATAGTGAAGCTGATTACTAGTCATTATAAGTCAAATTTATAGCAATAAACTTTAGTTATGCTTGTCTATGGTCGAGATACTGTGCTCCAAGTCGTCCATAACCGCGGACACGGCTTTCAGAAAGTTTTACCCGGCCGGGGTGCACCAATAGCAACACACACTCGATCAACCTCGGAAAAACCAAAACAAAACCCAACGAGGCCTTCACGACAAAGCAATCACAAGATTCAGAAATATTTCAGGGGGGCACCCCTTAAAGTAGACCCGCAACGAAGTTAGCTGACTTCGAGACGGCCTCAAGGTTTGTGGGGCCGGCTGCAAACGACTGGGAACCCGAAAGTGTGGCTGGGCTTGTCGATACCGCGAAAACGGGTCACAATTCCTAAACAGTACAGTGTGCTCCTCGCACAATCGTAAATAAAGCAGTAGCATGGCATAAGTACAGGATCGTAAATAAAACCTCAAACTAGTTTGTGTCCCCAAGAAATAAGACTGAATCAAGCTCTGGCTAAGGGGGGTCCCATATACCTCCCGGATGTGGATAGCGCGATAAATCAAGGAACAGGTATCAAGTACTCGGGGTCCTACGGGACACAAGTGGGCGTTCGGAAACCAAATATTATCTATCACCCACCGATGCCTCTACTTATTTCAATTTTAGTTGTTATACAGGAATTAAAGTGAACGATAAGTAAAACCATGATCATATCCAACATCAACATGCGGCAATACATCAACAACTGTGGCACTTGACGACACGCAACAGCACTTGAGCAAGCGACTACGACGCGCAAGTCCAACTATCTACCAAACAACAGGTAATAGGATGTGTCCAAGGCAATATAGGGCTGCACGGTATTTCACGGGTACGGAAAACTAGAGCATCGCAACACAGATAGCAATAGATCAACAGGAGGGAAATAAATACTATAAAAGTAAGATAGGTAGAAAAGGGGGGAGATGCTCGCCTGAAAACATTGTCGAAGGTTCAACCGGAGATCGGGCGAAGCTCACATCAACTCAACGGCCTTATCCGTGAAGAAGCAAAACACTAGAAGAAACACCGGATGCCATATTTAATACTACGACAAAAGATCGGGCATGATGCATGTATGATGTATGACATGGAAAAGGTGCGATGCAATTAGGCCATATTAAGCGGAACCGGGGTCCCGACAATTAATTAAACGGTTCAAGTTATTTATCTACCCCGCAAATTAAGTGTTGTTTAGCAAGACAACAGATGGCACCGGTTCGCTACACATGTTTAAATGAGGCCAATATAAGGCTACATTTGCCCGCATATGGCCCCATATTTAATTATGGAGTGAATCGGCATAAGGCCCCCAAACCAATGAGATGCATGCGAGATGACAATTAAGTATGCAACAATTCATATAGTTGACCATTTATAAAATAGGGTTCTCGGAGAGGGGTTCACACATTAGGGTTCGGCAGATCTTGGGGATCCGGGGGGTTCAGGGTTCGGGGTCGGCCTCGGGGTTCAGGGTTCGACGAGTTCGTCCTCGGACTCCGGGGTTAGGGTCTTCGGATCGGGGCAGATCTTGGCGTTCGGGTAGACGAACTTGGCGTGGCGTCGGGGCGCATCTGATGCTTCCGGGTCGGTGCCGATCTTGTCGTTGCACAGACCGTGTCGGGACCTCAAGTCGGGTCGGTCTCGGCTTCGGGGTGAAGTGCTTGTCGTCCCGGTAGGCGATCTTGGCGGTCTTCGGATCCGGGTCTTGGCGTCCGAGGGTAGATCTTGGCGTGTCGAGGGTCCGGTCTCCGGTACATCGGGATCGGTCTTCGGAGTCCAACTCCGGGAAGGAGAACTTGTCGTTCCGGGTGGCGACCTTGGCGTTCGGCAAACTACGAAGTAGACCTTGGGGGTCCCGCGATGGTCTTGTCGATTCCCTGTCGAAGGCCTTCGGGTACGGGGCCTCGGCGAACTTGGCGTGTCGAGGTTCGGTTTCCGGTTCCATGTTGGCATTCTCGGTGTCCCGCGGTGTAGTGATTGTCATTTTTGTGGCGCGCTTGGCGGTCATCGGTTCGGCGCCGAAGGTCGTTGGCGAGCTTGGGGTGCCTCAGGACGGCCCACAGAGAACACAAGCAGACCCCCTGGCTCCCTTACGCGAGCACACAGAGACAAACGCACGGGAGGCAGAGGCCCCCAGGGCTCGGCGTCGCGGGGTGGCAGGAGAGGCGGGCTCGGGCCGGCGTCGACGCGCAGGAGGGCGCTGGCGGCGAGGTTGGCCGGAGCCGGGGGAGAAGGGGCGGGTCGCGCTGGGGTCGCCGGCGGAGGAGGGGTCGAGGCGGGGCGAGGTCGCGCCCGGCGCGGCGGCGGGGAGGTAGACGCGGCCGGAGGCGGGGCGAACTAGGCGGCGCCGGAGGAGAGCGGCGGAGGGGGATGGAGGCGCGCGGACCGGAGGCGGGAGGAGCGCCGGCGAGGAGGAGAGGAGGCTCGGGCCGGAGCTCGGTCCGGCGGGCTCGAGGCAAAGGGGGAGGCAGGGGGAGGCGCTGGAGGTGCGCGGGGTGGCGGAGGAGGCGGGCCGGCGAGGGGGCGTGGCGGGGCGCCGGAGAGGAGGGGGAAGGGTGGGGGCGCGAGCCGGTGGCAGAGGTTGCAGGGAGGCGGTCGGGACTGCTCGCGAGGCGGTGGCGGGGAGGTGTGGGGTCGCGCGCCGGCGGCGATGGGCGGTGGTGAGGGGACGTCGGCTGCGTGCGGTGGGGAGGAAGAGAACCAGGGAGGCGAGCGCGGTGGCGCCCGGGGACGAGCGGCGGACGGAGACGAGGTGGAGGCGGGTTGACGCGAGCAGACGAGGGGAGGCAGGCGGGGTCGCGTGGCGCGGCGCCGGCGCCGGTGCGAGGCGGGGCCGGGCGGCGGAGAAGGGTGCGGGGCGGGGTCGGACGGCGACGAGGGGGAGGGGGCGGCTGCGGGAGCGCCAGGGAGAGAGAGAGGAGCTGCGCGCGGCGGGGCTTGCGGGAGAGGGAGAGCGTCGGGCTGGGAGAGAGCACGGGGGAGGAGGAAGAAGGCCACGTCGGTGGGGGACAGGCGCCAGCGGGTGGGGCCGCGCGTGGGCCAGGGGCGCAGGCGGTGGGGCGTTGTGTGGGAGTGGGTGGCAGGTGTGGTGGGACCCAGGGGCAGGGAGGGTGGCTGAGTGTGGTGTGCGTGCGTGTGTGGCTTGTGTGCTGAGTGTGTGGGTGTGGGTTTGTGGGCAGGTGGAGAGAGGGAGGAGAGAGGGAGTGATGTGGCAGCACATGGTTGGTTGGGGGGGATGGGGAGAGGCGAGGTGGCACATGGCTATTGGAGGGAGTGAGGTGGAGGCTGGGTGGGGTAGAGTTTTAGGTAGCTGTAGGTTTTAGAGGGGCTGGTTTGGGGTGGAACGATTTAAATCCTGGGGGTGGTCGTTCGGGTCGATCTGGCCCGTTCGACTGCCCCCACTAAAAATAATATAATTTTTATTTGTTTTATTAACACCGTTTGCAAACCGATAGCATTCAAACAAAAATAATCCGGAGACCGGGCTTTGCATTTGAATAAAGATGGGGCATTTTAGAAAACAAAACGGGCTTGCGAAAATAGTTTTATGCGAACAATGCATGATGATGACGATGCAATGCACAAATTCAACGCGATTTTCTAGTAGTGGTTTTGCGGGATGCCACAATTCGACACCACTAACAATGGATCTCGCCCTCGAGATCCGCCTCATGGTACCGGAAGGAAGGTCGGCGAACTGCGTCTTCTCGCTTCGTGTAGATCCTCGCGACACCACTAACAAGAGGTCGCTGTCCGTGATCGTCGAGAGAACACTCCGGAAACAAAAGGTCGAAGGTAGAGGTATCCACAAATAAAGCCACCTCTAGCTTCCGTGGACGGAGTAAAATTGCTGGATCCACTGATTCGATGTACAAGAGCGAATGATAAGAGTAGTCGGATGGTGATCAGTCCATCGCGCACCCAAACCATTACTCTGCACACGAATAGGCAGATTATGCAACCAACTCTCGGAATCAGACTGAAGATCTCGACAAGCGAGGTTCGGAACAAAGGAGGATGCAGACTCTGCATCGGATCTGGCGTAGATGATGTCGTCGCGCCGGAAAACACCGGAAGGCACAAACAAGGAACACAGAATGGTACCACGGTAGACGGATTCATCAGGCAGCTTGAACACCATATGTAGCAACACCGTTATCAGAGGAGGAAGCGAAACCCTGAAGGTACGACGGAAACCCAACCACGAGAATTCCTGGACTCGAGGAATGAGAAGAGAGCGGATTCAAAACACGCAGAGGTAAGAGGAGAATAGCAGAGGGGTAAGGAGTAAAATCAGACCTAATCAGAACTATCTAACCGATTTTGCAAAACTAGTTTTGACACTCTACTTCGGCCGTTAGCTAGGTTATCCTACAGGCTGGACTTGTGGGGTATCGCAACTGCTAAGCTCTGATACCACTCTGTAACACCCTCAGAATCGGACCTATGCAAGTTTTAGCGAAACCCGCCAAACCCGCATAGAAACGATTCAAAGGTGCCCACCAGGCACTTTCGTGCGGGTGGAAAACGAAGTAATAACATTACACAACAGTCCTCGATGGGACCCACAGAACAGATATATATACAGCAGCGACTCCATGAGTCAAGAATACAGATATAATATACAAAGATCCAAATCACCTTGAAAATGGTAGAGCGTCCGACTACGGACAAGATGCAAATGGGGCTAAGAGCCCTGAAGAATAACCAATGGCGTCCATAACCCTGCCCAGGCCAAGCCGGAAGGGTAACCCTGCTAACGGCGTCGATCTCAAGACCTGCTTAAAACAAAAGGGGTGCCGACAAAGGGCAAAGGAAAAAAGAGGAGCGTCAGTACTGAGGCCAGTACACGGCGAGACTAGAATTCGGCGGTCCTCGCCTACAATGGTATGGTGGACTGAGCGGCAGCGGCAGCATGCACTAAACAACCTATAGAGACTCGATCCAACTGGCGGTTATCAGATAGGGATAAGAATGACCTATCCGGATCCAACCTGAAGCTAACACCAAACAAACCCCATCCTGGTGTTTCCCCCTCGAGACCAAACGAGGAAGTCAACCGAGGAACTCACACGGTTGGCAGTTTTATTTATTCAGTTATCGTTGCAGCAATTACTAGTCAGGTATAGATAATCATCCTGATAAAATAAGCAGTGGGCACTTTTAGTTAATCATTCTGTTGTAGTAGCAACAATTACTAATCAGATACAATTAGCATGAGATAACCCAAAAACCCAGCAGTTGTTGGTACTTTTATTCAGCCATTCCGTTGTAGTTGTCATACTTACTAGTCAGGTACAATGGTCGCAAGCGACACTCAAAGCAAGCAGTTGTGGGCAATATTAGTTAGCCATTCCATTATAGTGAAGCTGATTACTAGTCATTATAAGTCAAATTTATAGCAATAAACTTTAGTTATGCTTGTCTATGGTCGAGATACTGTGCTCCAAGTCGTCGATAACCGCGGACACGGCTTTCAGAAAGTTTTACCCGGCCGGGGTGCACCAATAGCAACACACACTCGATCAACCTCGGAAAAACCAAAACAAAACCCAACGAGGCCTTCACGACAAAGCAATCACAAGATTCAGAAATATTTCAGGGGGGCACCCCTTAAAGTAGACCCGCAACGAAGTTAGCTGACTTCGAGACGGCCTCAAGGTTTGTGGGGCCGGCTGCAAACGACTGGGAACCCGAAAGTGTGGCTGGGCTTGTCGATACCGCGAAAACGGGTCACAATTCCTAAACAGTACAGTGTGCTCCTCGCACAATCGTAAATAAAGCAGTAGCATGGCATAAGTACAGGATCGTAAATAAAACCTCAAACTAGTTTGTGGCCCCAAGAAATAATACTGAATCAAGCTCTGGCTAAGGGGGGTCCCATATACCTCCCGGATGTGGATAGCGCGATAAATCAAGGAACAGGTATCAAGTACTCGGGGTCCTACGGGACACAAGTGGGCGTTCGGAAACCAAATATTATCTATCACCCACCGATGCCTCTACTTATTTCAATTTTAGTTGTTATACAGGAATTAAAGTGAACGATAAGTAAAACCATGATCATATCCAACATCAACATGCGGCAATACATCAACAACTGTGGCACTTGACGACACGCAACAGCACTTGAGCAAGCGACTACGACGCGCAAGTCCAACTATCTACCAAACAACAGGTAATAGGATGTGTCCAAGGCAATATAGGGCTGCACGGTATTTCACGGGTACGGAAAACTAGAGCATCACAACACAGATAGCAATAGATCAACAGGAGGGAAATAAATACTATAAAAGTAAGATAGGTAGAAAAGGGGGGAGATGCTCGCCTGAAAACATTGTTGAAGGTTCAACCGGAGATCGGGCGAAGCTCACATCAACTCAACGGCCTTATCCGTGAAGAAGCAAAACACTAGAAGAAACACCGGATGCCATATTTAATACTACGACAAAAGATCGGGCATGATGCATGTATGATGTATGACATGGAAAAGGTGCGATGCAATTAGGCCATATTAAGCGGAACCGGGGTCCCGACAATTAATTAAACGGTTCAAGTTATTTATCTACCCCGCAAATTAAGTGTTGTTTAGCAAGACAACAGATGGCACCGGTTCGCTACACATGTTTAAATGAGGCCAATATAAGGCTAGATTTGCCCGCATATGGCCCCATATTTAATTATGGAGTGAATCGGCATAAGGCCCCCAAACCAATGAGATGCATGCGAGATGACAATTAAGTATGCAACAATTCATATAGTTGACCATTTATAAAATAGGGTTCTCGGAGAGGGGTTCACACATTAGGGTTCGGCAGATCTTGGGGATCCGGGGGGTTCAGGGTTCGGGGTCGGCCTCGGGGTTCAGGGTTCGACGAGTTCGTCCTCGGACTCCGGGGTTAGGGTCTTCGGATCGGGGCAGATCTTGGCGTTCGGGTAGACGAACTTGGCGTGGCGTCGGGGCGCATCGGATGCTTCCGGGTCGGTGCCGATCCTGTCGTTGCACAGACCATGTCGGGACCTCAAGTCGGGTCGGTCTCGGCTTCGGGGTGAAGTGCTTGTCGTCCCGGTAGGCGATCTTGGCGGTCTTCGGATCCGGGTCTTGGCGTCCGAGGGTAGATCTTGGCGTGTCGAGGGTCCGGTCTCCGGTACATCGGGATCGGTCTTCGGAGTCCAACTCCGGGAAGGAGAACTTGTCGTTCCGGGTGGCGACCTTGGCGTTCGGCAAACTACGAAGTAGACCTTGGGGTCCCGCGATGGTCTTGTCGATTCCCTGTCGAAGGCCTTCGGGTACGGGGCCTCGGCGAACTTGGCGTGTCGAGGTTCGGTTTCCGGTTCCATGTTGGCATTCTCGGTGTCCCGCGGTGTAGTGATTGTCTATTTGTGGCGCGCTTGGCGGTCATCGGTTCGGCGCCGAAGGTCGTTGGCGAGCTTGGGGTGCCTCAGGACGGCCCACAGAGAACACAAGCAGACCCCTTGGCTCCCTTACGCGAGCACACAGAGACAAACGCACGGGAGGCAGAGGCCCCCAGGGCTCGGCGTCGCGGGGTGGCAGGAGAGGCGGGCTCGGGCCGGCGTCGACGCGCAGGAGGGCGCTGGCGGCGAGGTTGGCCGGAGCCGGGGGAGAAGGGGCGGGTCGCGCTGGGGTCGCCGGCGGAGGAGGGGTCGAGGCGGGGCGAGGTCGCGCCCGGCGCGGCGGCGGGGAGGTAGACGCGGCCGGAGGCGGGGCGAACTAGGAGGCGCCGGAGGAGAGCGGCGGAGGGGGATGGAGGCGCGCGGACCGGAGGCGGGAGGAGCGCCGGCGAGGAGGAGAGGAGGCTCGGGCCGGAGCTCGGTCCGGCGGGCTCGAGGCAGAGGGGGAGGCAGGGGGAGGCGCTGGAGGTGCGCGGGGTGGCGGAGGAGGCGGGCCGGCGAGGGGGCGTGGCGGGGCGCCGGAGAGGAGGGGGAAGGGTGGGGGCGCGAGCCGGTGGCGGAGGTTACAGGGAGGCGGTCGGGACTGCTCGCGAGGCGGTGGCGGGGAGGTGTGGGGTCGCGCGCCGGCGGCGATGGGCGGTGGTGAGGGGGCGTCGGCTGCGTGCGGTGGGGAGGAAGAGAACCAGGGAGGCGAGCGCGGTGGCGCCCAGGGACGAGCGGCGGACAGAGACGAGGTGGAGGCGGGTTGATGCGAGCAGACGAGGGGAGGCAGGCGGGGTCGCGTGGCGCGGCGCCGGCGCCGGTGCGAGGCGGGGCCGGGCGGCGGAGAAGGGTGCGGGGCGGGGTCGGACGGCGACGAGGGGGAGGGGGCGGCTACGGGAGCGCCAGGGAGAGAGAGAGGAGCTGCGCGCGGCGGGGCTTGCGGGAGAGGGAGAGCGTCGGGCTGGGAGAGAGCACGGGGGAGGAGGAAGAAGGCCACGTCGGTGGGGGACAGGCGCCAGCGGGTGGGGCCGCGCGTGGGCCAGGGGCGCAGGCGGTGGGGCGTTGTGTGGGAGTGGGTGGCAGGTGTGGTGGGACCCAGGGGCAGGGAGGGTGGTTGAGTGTGGTGTGCGTGCGTGTGTGGCTTGTGTGCTGAGTGTGTGGGTGTGGGTTTGTGGGCAGGTGGAGAGAGGGAGGAGAGAGGGAGTGATGTGGCAGCACATGGTTGGTTGGGGGGGATGGGGAGAGGCGAGGTGGCACATGGCTGTTGGAGGGAGTGAGGTGGAGGCTGGGTGGGGTAGAGTTTTAGGTAGCTGTAGGTTTTAGAGGGGCTGGTTTGGGGTGGACCGATTTAAATCCTGGGGGTGGTCGTTCGGGTCGATCTGGCCCGTTCGACTGCCCCCACTAAAAATAATATAATTTTTATTTGTTTTATTAACACCGTTTGCAAACCGATAGCATTCAAACAAAAATAATCCGGAGACCGGGCTTTGCATTTGAATAAAGATGGGGCGTTTTAGAAAACAAAACGGGCTCGGAAGAGTTCGTCCCCAAGTCAGATCTCACTCCGGCTCGCGCCCGCGGCAAGACCACGGCCCACGAGGAGGAAGGTGATTCGGACGAGGTCCAAGTTCTTGAGGTAGATGTCGCAATGCCAATTTCTTATGCATTTCCGGCTTCTACTTTCTCAGCTAATCCGGCCGGTCAGGTTCACAACGCCGAGCCTCTTGCCTCCCGGCCTCCTGTTACCTCGGGGAAACGTAGCGCTCCAGCTGGTGCCTCAGAAGCGGCTCCTAGGAAATGAATAAAGAAGTCAGCTCAGCACCCTCCAAAGCGCAAAACTATGCCGGGGGTTACTGGGTGAGTTGCTTTTGTTTGTATTTCTTGTTTCTCTCTTTCTGTTTTTTGACCTGATCTTTTCGTCTTTGCAGGGCTCCTCTTTCTGTTAAGCCCAGCGGTCCTAGCATGACGAGTCGTACGACTCGGCCGCCTTCTCCTCCGCCTCCTGAGGATACCAGAGTTACGAGTCCTGCTCGCGTTGCTTCTCCTCCTGCTCCGAATCAGACACCACCTCGCCATGATGCGCCTGAGATTTCTCCTGTTGATGCCGATATAACTCGGCCAATAGATATTCCTACCGAACCCGCTACTTCTTCCGTGAACCCCGATGTTTCTGCTGAGATTCCTTCGACCCCCGCAGTCCTTACTACGACACCAACTCCAGCCGAGGATATCAATATCTTGGTGCCCTCTGCAACCGTAATCCCTCCGGCTCCCAAAGATGCCACTCCAAGTACCGAGGTATCGGCTCCTACTGACGCCTCTCCTAAGGCAAGAAAGATCGTTGTTACCAAGCCTCCGTCCTCCCAGAAAGGACTTGCCAGCTCATCTCAGCCTACAATTGCTGATGCGCTGCGTAAGGGGGCTTCCTCTGCCAAGAACACTATTACCCCGGTTGTTGATACACAGCTTGCTCTCCACAAGAGTCCCACGGCGGCGGTAGCTACCCAACATGTCTGAGGTAAAGTTCTGACTCGCACGGAAAGTGGGAACAGTCTCAGCTCATTGGTCGAGTACGCCAACAATTGGAACGCTGCCGATCAGCTCGAGGGTAATCCAAGCAGCCAGCCGTTTCAACTCTCCGACATCAGCAGCCTCCTACACCTGGCTGCCAAGATCGTTCTTGACAGTGACAAGATGAATGAGGTAATTGTTTTTATGGAGTTTTGATTAGTCCTCCGGATGTTATTATATATACTCTAGTCCCCGAAGCTTGCAACCGAATAACCTGTTATTCGTTTGGAAGTTTTATAATGCTTTACTTAGTTCAGTTTTTTGTCAGAGTTCGAATATCCAGCCACTTAGATCCGAATTGAGGTTTGCTTGATTCGGATCTGCCTTAGCTTCGAATATCCAGCCACCTAGATCCGAATTAAGCTTTGCTTGATTCGGATCTGCCTTAGCTTTGAATATCCAGCCACCTAGATCCGAATCAAGCTTTGCTTGATTCAGATCTGCCTTAGCTTTGAATATCCAGCCACCTAGATACGAATCAAGCTTTGCTTGATTCGGATCTGTCTTATGTTCGAATATCTTATTGCTATTTGTTCTGTTGCTCAGGTTGCGCATGATCGGCGTACCACCGAATTCCAAAGGCTGCTCTTTGCCCATAAAAAGTTGCAAGAAAAATACGAGAAGGTCATTCCCATGGTGAAGAAAGCTGGTAAGTTAACGAGCTTTCGCTTTATTCTTAAAATTCTTATTGCTATGGAAGTGAGGTGTTAGCTGGCTTTGCTGTTGAGTAGGGAATATCAACAATCTTAATATTCGTCTTGAAAAGAAAGTCAACGCCCTTGAAGGTTAGTTATTCTTTTTTGTTTACGCATATCTATGTGAAATATGCACCGGGTTTCTCTTAACCCTTCTGGCTTCGGTATAGCCGAGTCACAAACTTTTGCAGCGTCACACCAAGAATGCATACCCATGCCTGATATGATGCTGCATTTTTTAGAACAAGCTGCCACTCACTCGGCGCAACTGAGAGATAAAGATGACGAGATAACTCGCTTGCGCGCTGAGGTGGAGTCCCTCAAGCTTTCTCAGAAGTCTGAGTTAGAAAAGGTCGACCAGGAGTTCTCCGAGGAGAAGAATCGGCTAGCTCTGCAATTGTAGAAAAATAAAGATCTCCTCGAGGCTGCCGAACTGAAGACACGGGGGATGAGCGAGGAGATCACTCGCTTTGACAAAAGCAAGAGTGACTGGGCTAAAGATCTTCAGATAATGCTGAGCTATATTCACCGTAAATTTCTGACCTCGGCCGAGTTATTTTTTCCATTTCTTACTGCTGACCGACGCACTTTTGTTTTGCGCAGACCATTTTCCAGAGGCTAAACCTATGAGCTCTAAAGCGGTGATCAATGCTCATGCGCGCCGAGGCGTTCCTGCTGATGCGGACTCAGAGTACTCGATGGAAGACTTCTTGGTTGCTATTGGCGCTATTGTTGGTCCGATGAAGATTATGGGCAGGAACTTGGTGCAGGCAGCTATCCGGGCCTACCATGTTCTCTGGCCGAATACTTCTGGGACTCCTGATATTGATGAGGTCAAAGTATTGGTGGAAAGATTAATGGCATCTGAGAGACAGCTAAGTCTTTGGAGAGAATCCGCCGGACGAGCTGGTGCTGATATGGCTCTCACAGTCATCATGTCATGGTATGAGGATATTTCCCTTGATACCTTGAGAAATTTGCGCACTGGTTCCCGTTGGGTTCAAGACCTAGACTTTGTCGCTCTTCGGCAAGCTCGTGCCTTCCAGCTTGTTGAGTATGCAGACGTGCATAACTGGAATGAAGGGCCGAGTTTCCTTCCTAACCCGGAAGACGAGGTCGAAGTTGAGGATGCCTCTGATGATGACTCAGCCGAACAGGGCGAAGATGAGGGTGACTCGGCTACTTCTGGTGATTCCAGTTCGAGCTCGGATGGTAATGGCGACGCGCGATCCTCCTCCAAAGGTACTAGGCATTCCACAGCGCAAGCTGACGTTTCTCAATAGCCTCGGGCTTCCTCCGAAGTCGCACCTGGATCTGTGGAGGGCGAAGCAACTTCGGCCGAAATGCTGCCTACCTCGAAGTGCCCAGCCCCTGACCAAGTCAGTGCCTCTCCAGTTAAAAAACTCTAAGTCATTTCTTTATCCCTGGTATGCCGGGCGTATGATGTACGTCAAACATTTGTCCGTCTTTTGTGCGGTATGAACTTCTTTTGCCTTGTGCAGCTGAGACACATGTGGTTGTAATCGTCATTACTTTGTTTAAACTATTCCTGTTTGTCCGAATCCTTGCTTCGGCAGCCTTCAATTCCTTGAGTTTGGAGTGTATATTTTCCTTTGCTCTACCGTAGTTCGGCGTTCAATTTTGCCTGACTTTGATAAGCTTTGCAACTTGACTACTGTGATTTGGACTGTTAATCTGGGCCACTGCTCAATGCAACGAGGTTTAATACATAAACCAAACTTAAAAACAATATAGGACAGTCCCCGAGTCACTGCTCAAGGTGCCGAGGTTTAATACACAAAATCAAAAACAATATATGGCAGTCCCCGAGCTACTGCTCAAGGTGCCGAGGTTTAATACATAACACAAAATCAAAAACAATATATGGCAGTCCCCGAGCCACCCCTCTGGGCACCGAGGTTTAATACATAAATCAAACTTAGAAACAATATGGGGCAGTCCCCGAGTCACTGCTCAAGGTGCCGAGGTTTAATACATAAACCAAACTTAGAAACAATATGGGGCAGTCCCCGAGTCACTGCTCAAGGTGCCAAGGTTTAATACACCGTACAAAATCAAGAACAACATATGGCAGTCTCCGAGCCACTGCTCTGGGTGCCGAGGTTTAATACATAGTAGATGCTCCGTCCTGAGGCATCATTTTACAATGTGCCGTGGATGACTCCTACGAGTAAAATGGACGAAGTAAAGCTACGTTCCATGGTCTTTTCGATTCTTCGCCGGCTTTGTCTGCCCTGTTCTTTCCTGGTGATTGAGCATCTATTAGGTAATACGCATCATTGTGCAATGCTTTGCTCACGATGAATGGTCCTTCCCATGGGGGGCGACAGTTTGTGCATGCCGGCCGTGCGTTGCACCAGCCGGAGAACCAAATCTCCTTCTTTAAACACTCTTGGATTCACCTTCTTGCTGTGATATCGTCGCAAGTCCTGCTGATAGATAGCTGATCTTGATAGCGCCAGCTCTCTGGCTTCTTCTAGCAGATCGACATCATCTTGCCGAGCTACTTCATTTGCCTCAGCGGTTGTATACTGGGTAACCCTTGGCGAGTCATGTATTATGTCGGCTGGAAGCACAGCTTCTGCCCCATACACTAGAAAAAATGGTGTATAACCTGTTGATCTGTTTGGGGTAGTCCTGAGGCTCCATAGTACTGCTGGTAGTTCCTCGATCCAACATCCTGCCGACCTTTGCAGCGGTTCGACGAGTCGTGGTTTTATTCCGGACAATAATAGTCCATTAGATCTTGCTACTTGCCCATTGGATGCTGGGTGAGCCACACAGGCGACATCTAGTCTTATGTGCTTTTCTTGACAGAATCTAGCGAAGGCTCCTTCTGCAAAGTTTGTACCGTTGTCTGTAATAACACTGTGTGGGTAACCATATCTTAAGATAATATCTTTGAGGAATTTCACTGTTGTGGGCCCATCACATTTCTTTATTGGTTTCACCTTAATCCATTTTGTGAATTTTTCCACCATGACTAATATGTGGGTCATCCCGCCTCGGGCCGGCTTAAACGGTCCCACCATATCTAAGCACCATACATAAAATGGCCAAGTAATTGGTATCGTTTTTAACTCGGACGATGGCATATGTATCTTGCTGGCATATCTCTGGCAACCATTACATTTTTCGACCAGTTCTTTGGCCTCTTTCAACGTTGTTGGCCAATAAAACCCATGCCTGAATGCCTTGGCCACTAAAGCTCTGGACGAGTCGTGATGTCCGCATTCTCCTTGATGTATATCTAGGAGGATCTCCTAGCCTTCCGCCGAGCTCACACATCTTTGCAACACGCTTGTGACACTCCTTTTATACAGCTTATTGTTTATGATTGTATAAGCTTTAGCTCTTCTCACTGTCTGTCTTGCCAATATCTCGTTATTCGGCAAAATCGCATCTCTAAGGAAAGATAATATGGGTTGTGCCCATGTTGGTGTGATTTTTCCTAGAGGAATCTCACTATCTATTTCCATATTTTCTGCCGAAATAACTACTTCGGATTTATCCGTACTGATCCTTGCATCAGTCAACTTTATTTTTGGAAATTCCGGGTTACATTGCTTGTCAATTTCCATCGACACATTATATTCTCTTGATTTTGCCGGAATAAAGATGGATTCGGACTCTGGTGACAGTGTTATTGATGGCTTCCTCAGGTGCTCTAGGGCAATACCTGGGGGGATTGACTGTCTGGTTGATCTGAGTTTTGACAATGTGTCCACGGCGTCGTTTTCTGCCCGAGGTATATGATGAAATTCACATCCATCGAAGTATTCACTGAGTTTTTGCACATGAAACCTATACAAGGCCATATTGTCATCTAATGCATCCCAATTGCCTAAGACTTGCTGTACTACTAGATCTGAATCTTCGTAGCACAAGATTCGCCGTATGCCAATCTCTTTCGCCACCTTCAATCCATGGACGAGTGCTTCATATTCGGCTACATTGTTTGATGCGGCAAAATGTATTTGCAACACATATCTCAACTGATCTCTTTTTGGCGAGGTTAACACTATCCCTGCCCCCAAACCATTTCTTAGTTTGGAGTCGCCGAAGTGCATAGTCCAATAATTCGGATATGGCAATGGTGGCTCATATTGTACCTCGACCCAATCTACAAAGAAGTCGGCCACAGCCTGAGATTTGATTGCATCTTTCCTATCGAATTGCGGAGCATAAGGTGACAATTCAATTGCCCATTTTGCTATTCAGCCACTTGCATCTTTGTTGCTCAATATGTCGGCTATGGGTGCTTCACAAATCACCTTCATGGGGTGCTCTTCGAAGTAATGTTTAAGTTTCTTTGCTGACATGTACACCCCATATGCCATCTTCTGATAATGTGGGTAATTTTGTTTTGAGGCTGATAGTACCTCGCTTAGGTAATACACCGGCCTTTGTACTGATTTATCATCTTCAATTCGTTCCACCACGATCACAGCGCTTACTACTCTGTTGGTGGCTGCTATGTAAAGTAACATAGGCTCTTTCGACAATGGAGAAGCCAAGACCGGCGCTGTGACCAACATCTTTTTCAATTCATGAAATGCATTGTCTGCTTGTGGTGTCCAAATGAACTTATCCGATTTTTTCATCAACTGATAAAGTGGTAGTGCTTTCTCTCCCAGCTGACATACAAATTGGCTGAGCGAGGCTAAGCAACCTGTGAACTTTTGTACGTCATTTAAACATCTTGGCAATTCCATCCTTTCCACTGCTCTTATCTTAGTTGGGTTTGCCTCTATACCTCGGCTAGATACGAGAAAACCGAGCAGTTTTCCCGCTGGCACACCAAATGTACATTTTTCCGGGTTAAGCTTCATTAGGAACCTTCTCAGGTTCGCGAAATTCTGTCGGATATCATCCAGTAGCGTTTTGCTTTCTTTGGTTTTGATAACCACGTCATCTACATATACTTGTACATTTTTTTCCTATCTGGTCATGTAGACATTTTTGCATGCATCGCTGATAAGTTGCTCCTGCGTTATGTAGGCCGAATGGCATGGTGCGATAGCAATAAGCCCCGTACGGGGTAATAAACGCATTCTTTATTTGATCGGCCGGATTTAACGGTATCTGGTGAATACAAATGATAATATTTCACAACCAGGGGTCAAATCAATGACTTGGTCTATTCTAGGTAAAGGAAAAGGGTCTTTTGGACACGCCTTGTTCAGGTTCGTGTAATCGATACACATTCGCCATACAATGGCTACATTTGGATCATCCTTCTTCTTTTCCACTAGCACCATCTTTGATAGCCAATCCGGATACAACACCTCCATGATGAACCCGATCGCAAGGAGCCGAGCTATTTCATCTCCTATTATTTTTCTCCTGTCTTCGGCGAAGCGGCGGAGAGGTTGCTTCACCGGCCTTGCTCCTGGCCTCACATTCAGAGAGTGCTCAGCCAACTCCCTCGGCACACCTTGCAGATCCTGAGTTGACCATGCAAAGATATCCCGATTCTCACGGAGGAAGTTGGTGAGCTTGCTTTCCTATTTAGCATCTAGGCCGGCACGAATGGTGACGGTGCGCTCTGGAAACTGCTCATCTATCTGGAACTTTTTTGTTTCTTTAGTCGGCTGGAAAGACACACTTCCATGCGGGTTGGCTAACGCCGGCATATTCAATTGTGCCGACTGAGCGAGGGCCGCTACCTCCTGAATCCTTCTTTTTTCTCTCGATATTACCAATGACTCGGCCAGATTTGATCCGGCTAAAGCACATTCCATTGACTTCCTGTAATCCCCTGCTACTGTTATCACCCCTTGTGGTCTGGGTAACTTCATTTTTAGGTAAGTTATGTGGCAGCTGCCCATGAATTTGGCCAACGCTGGCCGTCCGAGTAGAGCATGATAGCAACTCTCTAGATCCACCACTTCAAACTCTAAATTTTCTGCTCTGCAGTTATCTCTTGTGTCAAATAACACATCCACTCGAACCTTTCCAATGGGTTCGCATGAAAGCCCTGGTACTATCCCATGGAATATGGTCCTCGTGGATTGCAGCATGTTCTGCGATATTCCGAGTTTATGCATTGTATCTTTGTACATGATATTGATATTGATGCCATTGTCAATGAGTACCTTTGAGAATTTCACATTAATGCTCGGTCCGACAAATGTCGGATCTAACACAAGTGCATACGACCCTGGACTCGGCATTATCTTGGGGTGATCCTTTATGCTCCAAGTTATTTCTTGATCCGACCAAGGCACATATCTTGGTATGGCCGGCATAACTGCATTTACTTCCATATGCCGGCGCTGTACACTCTGCTTGTCTTGTTGTTCTGTTGTGAACACGCAATATGATTGATGATGTTCTCTGTAATCATTGCGTCCATTACTTCCTGGATTCGTCCTTCCATCTGGACCTTGGTTTATCACTTGATGCACCGCATCTCTCCGGTCCGAGTTTTCATACCTCGGGGGAGGAGGTGGTAACATTAGTTGCTGTGCATTTGCTCCAGTCAACTCTGGCTGATGCTGCTGATGTGCCTGGAGAGGCGCTGCATGTATGCCTGCGGGGTTACCCATTGCATTTTTCATCCATGCACATTGGCGGGTTGTATGGTTGACCGGCCTGGCCAGGTTTGACGTGTGAAATTTACACGGCTGATCTAACATAGATTCAAACGTGTACTTCGGTCTCTCCTGCCATTGCTTCTTTTGCTCCGGTGTCCACTGTCTTTTCCCTTCATTCCTTGGTGTCCATTGCTGAGGACCATTCTTTTGCCGCTGACTATTTCCGTGACTCGGCTGATCTTGCACTACTGCTGCCACCTGAGTTGAACCATATCTATAATCCGTTCTTTCTTCTCTTCTTCTTCCTCTGAAATCATTGCGCCTGGATGACCCGGCCACATCTCTTGCATATTGATCTTGATGTTCCCGATGATCTGCTGACATTAACTCTGGTTGCGTCGGATCTCCCAATGCATAGGAATCCGCTATCCTGATGGTTTCTGCCAATGTGGTTGGCATATCTCTTTGCAGTCGCTGCCATAATACACTGGCATAGCGGCATCCTTGGGCGAACCAAGCTATTGCCTGTGATTCTATAACTCCCTCACACGAATTTCTCAGGTTACACCACCGAGTCAGGAATTCTCTGTCTGTCTCATTCGGCCTTTACTTGCACATGGCTAGCTGCTGCGGCCTGTTTGGCCTCTTGTAAGTACTGGTGAAGTTGCTAACGAACATTTCTTCAAAATCCAACCAACAGTTGATGCTGCCTGCTGGCAGGTTATTCAGCCATACTCTAGCTGGTCCTTCCAACATTTGCGGGACATATCGTACCGCCCATCGCAAGTTTCCACCAGCTATTTTTACGGCAGTGGCATAATCGATCAGCCAATCATGTGGTTTGGTGCTCCCATTGTATGTTTTTGTGCCTCTTGACAGCTGAAAGTTCGGCACAGGCGGCTCGCCCATGATCCGAGGTCCGAAGCATGCCGGACCTGGTGGACCCTGTTCTTCTAGCAGTTCGGACCGGTATAGCCGGTCCAGCTTCACTCTGGCGTCAGTTGACGGCAAATCTCTGTACAGAACTCTTTCCTGCATCCCATAGTGGTTATTTCCACCATGAATCACATATTCCATCTCGGAATAACCATCATTATACCTCTCATTCACCTGATTGTGGCGAACTGGTCTAACTTCTCTTTCCTGCCGAGGTTCCTGTCTCGGCTGAGGGTTGGGTGGCGGTTCTCTCCTTCTTTCGACCGGGATATTGTTCTCGTGATTCCCTCTTTCGAGTTCTCCTCTTCCTAGATCTCCATTGCCTCGGCTTCCGCTACCTTTCTCGGCATGGACGGGGTTTCTCTCGCCACTATTACCTCGGCTTCCATTGCATCTGTTCTCATTTTCTTTTCCGGCTATCGCCGGATCATATGGAACAATTTGCTTGTTTCTCTTTCGCGAAGTTACCGCTCTGTCTTTCCGTGCATTGTTTCCGGGTGAAGATGCTGCTGCCACGGATAAGGCAGGTGCTGCACCAGCCGAATGAACCATTCGCGAGGCACCTGGCCTTGTCGGGTCTGCTCTGAGCATTTCTTCATTCTGCTGGTTCGCAATGCGCACCAGCTCATTCACTCTTTCTTGCTGTTTCTGCCGGGCTTCGCCGGTCAATCCTTCTAACTCTAATGTTGCGGTATTTGCCGCTCTCAGGTTCTTTGTCGGGGTACTGTACCTCGGCAAGCCTAGATCAACTGATTCTGCCTTATGAGCATCATGCTCCTTGTTGATATCATCTATGAGGTTCTTTCCTCTTAATCTCAACTCGTCAACCCGCTCGGGGGCGACGTCAAGCTTGTTTTCCCTGGCATATTCTCGCAGGGTCCTGTTTAAGGACTCCCGCAAGGCCGACGCCTTTTTTGCCTCTACCAGCACTTTCTGCCTGGTCTCTTCTAACTCTGCCTGAGCATTAGCCGGATCAAGTATCGGCGCTGCAGGTGTAGTCAGATTATCTATAGTTGCCTGAAGAATGTTTTCTGGTCTTTCCAGAGGTGGCCCTCTTACTCTTGGTTTCTTTGGGGTTGTCTCCTGCACCTCGGCCTGGTTGGCCACCGAAGGAATTACCTCGGTGGGTTGTGGAGCTATCTGCCTGGGAGCCACCTGCACAGCCGTTGTCGGATCCTTGCTTGATCCGGCGCCCGCTGCTCCCGCCTGCACCCCGGCTGCGACCATCACCTCGACGCTGCTGACAGGGCGCACTCCGCGCGGACTGTTTGCGGCGCTAAGGGGTGGTTCTCCTGCAACAACAACTTGGTGAGGATAAACGCCGGAGACGTCAACGCCGACGTAGATCTGGTGCATGCCCAAGTTGATGAAGACGCTGTTGCGCGGAGGGTTTTTTCCCTTGAAGCTGCCTGCGTTGTCGCTGACGTAGTCACAGAGATCAAGTCTCCGGACTAAGACAGAGACAATGCGCTCGCCAGTGTTGATGAAGTTTCCCGTCCGGATCATGACTCCAGCTAGCACCGCTGCTGGCCCCACGGTGGGCGCCAACTATCGTGGTGGTGGCACGGCAGATGCCATGGGTAGGCTAAAGTATAGGGCCAATGGATGCTAGAGGGATCTGGGGAGGGAAGATGTAGTTGATTCTACACACGAAAGACTAAGGTAAAGATCTTTATTTCTCCTTCCTTGGGTTACAAGTGCTCCTTGAGCTGTGTACAAGAAGAAAGAGAGAACTTTACCAGCCTAACGATACTAAATGAGCCGATGCCCTTCTCAGGGTCCAAGCCTCCCCTTATAAAGGAGAGCCCTGGGTTCCTCTAGGGCTGACGTGGCAAGCATATTCGAGGAATATGCTTGTCCCAATATAGTAACTCGGCGGCCTCCTTTCCGTGTCGCCCTTCTAATGACGGCAAGGTTCCAGAGGGCCCCTCCTGCGTGCCTCGGGCTTCAGGACTGTCACCTCCGTGACCTCCTTCTGCCCCTCTGTCGCTCTGCTCCTTTGTCCTTTGTGCTTGGCTCTGCTCAGATTCTCCCTAGCTTGTGACTAGGGTTTGACTTTAGGCTTCTCCTTCTCCTGCAAGCTTCGTATCATTCGGCCCTGCCTCGCATAACTCAGCTCGTCCTTCACCTGCATCTAGACTACTCGGGCTAACCCAGCCTACTTACGCAGTATCACTGTCGGGTAATGCCTGGCTATCATCATCAGGGTCCTGCTCTTTCATATATCGGCCGACTTCTACAGGATTCGGCCGACATAGACTGTAACTCGGAAACTGGACGGGGAACATCCTTTCGTCTTTCCCCGTCTTTACCCTATCCGAGGTCACCTCCCCAACAACCATTGATGACATCAGCATGATGTCATGCTGATGTCATAATCTCTTTTTCCTTTTTCTTTTATTATTTTCTGTAATTAAGAAATATATGACAGGCGGGCCCTGTCTGTTAGGGTTTTATTCTTTTCTGTAAATGTTTTCTGAAATGATTAAATCTATGACATGTGGGCCCAACTTGGAAAATATTTTAAATATTCCAAAAATGATTTAAAATGAATTAAAATTGGAGAAATTCATAACTAATTCATTTTAAATCAGAAAAATACAAATAATATACCAAAATGTTCAGAAAAATGAAGTCTATCTAACTAAGCTATAATCATACATTGTTAACAAACTTTCATGACAAGTTTAATTAGAAGAACCAATTGAACCCCATAGGTGATTCCGAGGATCCCCTGTTCTAGGGTTTGGACCTCTCGGGCCCCGTTTAAAATGACCAAGCATGTTCTAGGGTTCATTTCAACACTATTTAACTTGTCATATTATCCATATTGTATGAGCATTGCACATGCCATGTGTTGAATGTTGATTTCTCTTTTTCGGTGATTGGTTCTTCGCGAATAGGAACCGAACCCGAGGTTGAAGTCAACGCCACCGAAGAACAGTACCAGTCCAACAACGGGCAAGGCAAGAGAAGCCCCACTCATACATATGAATCCTATGTTTACAAAGTATTTCATTCTCTCCATATGCATTCGGTTCAACAGTCTTTTATCAGTAGGTAGAGTAATCCTATCTAATGCATGTTTCCCTTTGTGAACTAAATACATGATCCACTGCTCCTAGCATAACTAGGGTTTGGCTTATGAGCGTTGCTAGTGCCACAGTTCCGTCAAGCTTAGCCATGCTTAGTGGTTCGATGCTGATCGTTCAGATGATGCACTGGAGATGCGAATGAATCTAGTATAGTAGGAGGTTGTGATAAGATCAGAAATGGATCATAAACATGCTAAGGCTTGTATGGGAGGCCACGTGGGTTGTGGTTTTTGAAGTCCCATACTTGCCACCCCTAGGACCCGATGTTCTTGCCTCTTGAACCAAGACGAACGTACAACCACACGGGGCCTGGAAACCCCCTCGACCAACTAACTTGCCTAGTAGATTACATGAGTCACATAGTTCGAGCTTTCCATGGTGAGCAATCGCCTCCAACTCCCATTTACCTCTCTCCATTTATCTGGCGCTGAATTCCACCTTGTCAGTTTGGATCACATGAATCTATACGGGTTGGCAAAATAAAAGTACCTATTTTCTTTTACTAAATCCGTAGCAGTAATGTATAGCCTTAAGCCCCTGGCATTTTCTAAGCTCTTCTCCTTGCCTATATTCACTTACAAACATGCATCTAAACTTAATATCATTATTATATATACTGGAGATGAAAAAACATCACAAATAACAGCTGTTCTTGTTGCAGAGCATACCTGATAGATTTGCAAAGAATTTCAATGGGCACATCTCTGAATACATCAATCTGAAGTCCCCTAGTGGGAAATCTTGGAACATTGGACTAAGCAGCGATACTGACGAAGTAGTCCTTCGGTCTGGGTGGAAAGAGTTTGTCAATCATCACGCCATCGGGGAGGGAGACTGCCTGCTCTTCAAATACAGTGGAGCATCCTCCTTTGATGTCTTGATGTTTGACCAGAGTGGCTGCGAGAAAACATATCCTCGTGGTGTCAAAAATCATGGTTGTGAAATAGCAGAGAACTCTGCCGGAGTTGAAGAAGCGCACAGCTGCCCTGCATTCAGCAAAACTCAGGACCGTGCACCGCTTTCCCCACCGACAAATGGTGATGTTGCTGGCCTGCAGATGACACTTCATAGAGACACTGGTAAGTGCATTTTATGGGCATGTAAATGTGACATGTGACATGATATAGGTATTGGCATAGATTTTTTGCAATTGGAGGTAAAAGATTTGCCTCATCTCATTTGGTAACAAGAGTTCATACAAAGTTAAAATAGCCTTGAAGGCAATAACCCAATTTTTTCGTGTCACTCTTCATCTTGTTCATACCGATGTTGGCATAGTGAAAAAATTGCGATAGATTCAGGCATTCCTTTCAGTACAAACTTTCTAAGGAATGAGCATGCTGACTGTAGTTTTTGGATCGCAAAAACATAGTCTTCTGATTGCAGCGGCCATATTGGTATTGGATGCAACGTACCGGTTTGAAGTTTGGGGCAGAACAATGCCATAAACTAACATTCTAAGTGCATGTGTGTATCTGTAGAGCAAGCTCATCTTGACGTAGAAGACAACGAAGGTCTTGAGATGGATGATGGTGAGCCTACTGCCAAGCACTATGGCACGTACAGTAATCAGAGGCACTCTGAAGTGCCTTTAATATCCAAATTAGTGCAACAATTGATTTTTTGAGGCATTAAAAAAAAGCCGGAGACGAGTAAAAGTTATTAGAGGCCGTTTTAAAAAATGCCTCAAAATCCTAATTATTTGAGGCAGTTTAAAGAGTGCCACAAAAACTAAATATTGGAGGCACTTTAAATAGTGCCTCTAGAGCTAACTACTTGAGGCATTATCGAGAGTGCCTCTAAAGCCAATAATTTGAGGCACTCTCAATAGTGCCTCTAAAAGCCAACAATTTGAGGCACTATCGAGAGTGCCTCTAAAGCCAACCATTTGAGGCACTTTTAATAGTGTCTCTAAAAGCCAACCATTTGAGGCACTATCGAGAGTGTCTCTAAAAGCCAACCATTTGAGACACTATCACTAGTGCCTCTAAAAGCCAACCATTAACCATTTGAGGCACTCTTCATAGTGCCTCTAAAAGATAACAGCAGTAAAGTTGCAGTAACCATTTGGCCGACAGAAGTTAAATTACAGCAGTCAAATTTTCAAAATGGCTCACAGCAGTCACACTACAGTAGGTATTGCACTCAAATCACAGTAATACAAAACAATACATAGCTCACTCAAATTACAGTAGTTTATGCAGAGGTTTAAATTTCACTCAAATTATTACAGTCAAATTACAATAGCCATACACCTCTATAATGGGGGAAGATGACTTCAGAGACGAGTGTAGTAATGGGAGATCTTTAGCATCTAGACAGGTCACTTTGCCAACTGGGAATTTAGACCCATATCTCCTAGCTCTGCCTAAAAAAAATGAGACATGCAAAATACGTCAACAATCAGACATATACTAGTAAATTCAAAGAAGAGAACAGGAAAAAAAGTGCACCTAATATAGCTAGAGATATATAAAAATCAACCTGGGAACCATTGTTTCGGAAAAAAAGATCACTGACGCCGAGACAAGACGTCAGACACGCAAGACCAGCTAAACGTTTCCAGGATCTCTGAACGTGGCCCCTCTCGCTCGCTCCGCCACCCCTCTCGCTCGCTCCGCCGCCCCTCTCGCTCCGCTTATCTCCGCCTGCCACTCCGCGGCATCGCTCCTCGCTTATCGCCGATGACAGGTGGTTTCCTTCCTCGGGGTTCTCGTTTTTTTGTGGGGCGTGGAGGCCGTTCCTCTGTCTCTCGGTGGTGCTTGTTTTTTGCTGAGCTTGGGTTCCCTCATGGATAATTCGTGTTCTTCGCATTCGTGTTTTCCTCAATCGATTGCTGATCTATTCCCTATGAGCTCTGAGATTCATGTGGCTCCGCGTGTGGATTCCTCGAATCATGATGTGGTGCTGGATAATCGGGGGAAAGATGATGATTATCGTTTGAGATTTTCCTCTTCTGGACCGAATCGGTGGAGATTGTTTGCGATGTGTGATCCTCGGAGAGATGGAATCCTCGGGTCGGGTCCTACGGCTACTGTTGCGAATCCGTTGAGCTCTGTTAGTTTCTCCGTTAGTCGTCTTGACCGTCTCGTTATGAACACGTGTCCGGATCCTGGCGGAGGTCGAGACTATTGTGTTGTGGATCCTGGTAGTTCTCCTGGAAACCCTAGAGTGAATGATATTTATTGCTCCGAGTTGTCCGCCCCCTGGTCAGATCTGGAGTTCCTCTTTGGACATTTCTGGTCCTCTTCCTCTGCTTCTCCAAATCGGATTGGTGGCGAATCCTTTGGCTGGTGGGAAGGGAAGGTGGCTGGTGATCCTAGATCCTTTGCTCAGGTTGCTGCCTCCTCTGCTATGAAGGAAGGTGGTGGCCGTTTTGGGGGTCGGGGCAATTTTGCTCCGAACCGAGGTTGGGGCTGTTTGGTTTGGAATCGGGAAGATGCGCAAGCCTCCTCGAGCGTTGGGCCTCATGGATCTGGTTCTGGGGACCATTGGGAGATTGCTGCTCGGGAGTCTGAGCAACGTCGTCAAGAGGCTGCCTCGCAGGTGGATGTTTCTGGGAAGAACAACTCATCTGGTTCGCCTGCTGTTGTAAGTGATTCTATATGCTCCAACTGCAAAATTAAAGGTCATCTTGCTGTGCTCTGTCCTACGGCTAGATGTGAGCGTTGTAAGAAACTGGGTCATGTTAGTCACGTTTGTCAGGCTGTTCTTCCTTGGGAGTGTATTCCTCAGATGTGTGCTTTCCAATCACCTAGTATGGGTTTCTTTTACATACCTGATTCTAGTACTTCCAAGAAAAACAAGGAGAGGTCCAGTAGTGTTGTCATTTCTGTCATTGAGGGTCAGGCTACTGCTAGGGAGCTGGAAATGGAGTTCAACATTGTGTTTGGTGATAGCTGGCGTTGCACTGCTAGACCAATTGGGCCAAATCAATACATCATGCGTTTTCCTAATCCCAGAGAGGTTGAAAGGGCTGTTTATTATGTGGCTTCTATGCGACTCAAAACTATTGATGCTACTGTGAGATTATCTACTTGGACTGCTTCTGTGGGTGCTAAAGCAATTCTTCAGAAAGCTTGGGTGAGGATAAGCAACATTCCTTTGGACAAGAGGACTGATTCCATTGTTTTCTATGTGGGATCCTTGGTGGGGGTTTCTCTAGATCTATATGCTTCCACTCTTCATAAGCCTGAGTTTGTGAGGGTGCTTATTGGGTGCAGAGATGTTGATCTTCTTCCTGCTAAAGATGAGGGCTGTTTGGGAGACAATTTCTATGATTTCTTCTTTGAGATTGACAAGGTGGTGGTTGGGGGTCCTCCCAAGCAGTCAAGTAAGATCCCTGTTGGAGGTAACAGTGCTCCTTCTCCAAAAAGAGCTAGAATGGACCAAAGTTTGACTGCAACTGCTACTGCAACTGATGAGGTTTCTGGAGAGCAATTTTTTGGTAGTCAGACTGATTCTGTTAGGCAACATGGAGTTCAGGATGTTGAAGAAAAAGGGCTGGAGAATGAGCAGATTTCTGATGATGACAGTAATATGCTGGGGAATGAATTACTCATTGAATCTATGGCTAGGGAACATGAAGCTTCAGCTCCTATGGATTCCCCTGTTGCTTCAAACAAATGGCTGGTTCCTTGCTCCTTGTCTCATCAGGCTCAGGATATTCATCTGTCGACTACTGAATGGCCTTCTCTTCCAGTCATCACTGATGTTTCTGTTGATGCTTCTTCTCCTTCTAAGGATCTTCCCTCTTACACTGTGCAATCTCCTGACTCTGCTTCCATGGAGGAGGTAGTGGTGATTGAAGATACTGAAAGATTCAGTCAGAGACTCCAAGCTGAAGAAAATGTACATGTGATGGAAAAAGTGGCCAATGTTTCCAAGAAAAGAACTCTGGAAGGCAATGAGCATTTTAATTCTGACCCTTTGGTTGGGAACTCTTTTGCTGCCTTATCTGATAGTGATATTGTTACCAGAGCATCCATTATGGGTGTTAAAATTCCTGATAATGATTTTTCCTCTATAAACCTGCTTAGGGAACTAGAACATGCTAGGAATGGTTTGCTTGAGAAGAATGAATCTAACATCATTCATCAACAATTATTTATTGAAAACAATTCTGGAGTTAGTACTCCTTTGTCCATGGCTTGGGCTGACTCATCTGATGTTGATGATTCCTCCTTTACTCTGGTTGAGAGTAGGAAAAAAAAGAGTGCAAAAAGGAAACCTACAGTGGGGATTGCTAGACCCCTGACTAGAGGTCAAAAAAAGAAATTAGAGAATGTTGGCATTTCTACCCTGCACCCTGGTGGAAATGTCAGGAATAGATCCAAACCACATAGATATAGATGAAAGGAGCCTTCTTCAATGTTAGGGGAGTGGGTAAAAAAGGTGCTTCCTCTTGCCTGAATGATATGATGACTAGTTATTCTTTAGATTTCATTGGTATCCAGGAAACTATAAAGGACTATAAGTTGAGCTTCTTTAGGAAACTTGATCCTAGTAATAAATATTTTTGGAAGTGGTCTCCTTCTGTTGGGAAATCTGGAGGTATTCTGTGTGGTATAAATTCTGAGACTCTTGATGTTAATGCTTTTAAGATTGGCAGATATATGCTTCATTTTGTCTTTTGGGATAAAGTTAGGAAATGTAACTGGGGGCTCATTGTGGTGTATGGAGCTGCACAGGAGGAAAATAGAGAGGAATTCCTAACTGAGCTAGCTTCCTTTTGTCATGGAAATCTCATGCCTTATATTGTAGGTGGTGAATTTAATGTGTTGAGGCACAGTGGTGAGAAAAATACTGTGTTCATTGGTTCTCATTCTACTGATCTTTTTAATTCTATTATTCACACTCATGGGTTGAGAGAAATTTTTATGCATGGGGGCAAATACACTTGGTCTAATAAACATCTCTCCCCCACTCTTGAAAATTTGGATAGGGTCCTGATGTCTCCTGATTGGGAGGATCTCTTTCCTCTGGTCTCTGTCAGGAAGTTGGTCAGAGATATTTTTGATCATAATGCTTTACTACTAGATACTGGTTCTAGTCCCACTCTCACAGATAACAAGAGAGAATTTAGGTTTGATGTTTCCTGGTTTAAAAATGAGGAGTTCCTTCCCTCTGTTGATAGAATTTGGAGAAAAAATGTCCACAGTTCTGATCCTATTGATGTGCTTAATATTAAATTGAAAAGATTCAAAAAGTATTTCAAAGGGTGGGGTTCTAATTTGTTTGGGCATAATAAGAAAAGGAAAATGGAGCTCAAAGAGGAGTTAACTTCTATTGAGAATTTGGAAGAAGATAGTGAGCTTCCTTCTGATGTTAGTCTGAGGAAAACTGTTATTTTAGTTGAATTAATGAAGTTGTATGCTGAGGAGGAGTCCCATTGGTACCAAAAAGCTCATGCTAGGTGGCTCCTGGAGGGGGATTCTAACACTAGCTATTTTCATAGGGTGGCGAATGGGAGAAAAAGGAAAAACTATATTCTTTCCATGGAAAAGGATGATGTCAATATTGAGGGGACTGAGAACATTCTTAATCATGCAACTGATTATTACAAAGATCTTTTTGGGCCTGCTCCTGGGAATTTATTTCCTATTAATTTTGATATGTGGGGACCTCATGAGAAACTTACTGAGGAAGACAATAATAAGCTAAAAAATCGTTTTTCTGAGGAAGAGATTAAGCAGGCTCTATTCTCTATGGCTAAAAATAAAGCTCCTGGTCCTGACAACATTCCTATTGAGTGTTATCAGCATTGCTGGTACATTGTTAAGGATGATATCATGAGAATCTTTACTGCTTTCCATGCTGGTAACCTTGATGTTAAAAGATTGAACTATGGTACCATTACTTTGTTGCCTAAAATTTCTGAGGCTAATAAGATTAGTCAGTATAGGCCTATCTGTCTTCTCAGATGCATTTACAAGCTTATCACTAAGACTCTTACTATTAGAGTTGAACCCATGTTGGATAAGTTGATTAGTGTGAATCAAAATGCCTTTATGAAACAAAGGAGTATTGTGGATGGGATTATGTCTCTGCATGAGATTATGCATCATACTCATGCTAAAAAACATGTGGGAATCATTCTGAAGTTGGACTTTGAAAAAGCTTTTGACAAAGTAAACTGGAATTTTTTGGTGGAGTGTCATGAAGCTATGGGTTTTGACCTTTTTTGGAGAGATATGTTAAAGAAAATTCTTTATAATGGTACTGTCTCTATCAAAATAAATAATACCAATGGTCCTTATTTCCAAAGTGCCAAAGGGGTTAGGCAAGGTGACCCCCTGTCTCCTTTTCTGTTTAATTCTGTTGTTCAATGCTTAACTAAGATGGTTCTTGAGGCTCAAAAAAATGGGCTGTTATTGGGTTTGGCTCCTGATCTAATTGATAATGGTGTTGCTATTATGCAATATGCTGATGACACTGTTCTGTGTCTGTCCCATGATCATGAGAAAGCTCTGAATTTGAAATTGCTTCTTTATTTGTTCGAACTCATGTCTGGTTTGAAAATTAATTACCAGAAGAGTGAGGTTTTCACTATTGGGGGTGATAATGATGTTGCTGCTTTTTATTCTGACATGTTTGGGTGCAAAGTGAGTCTTCTTCCTATGAAATATTTGGGGGTTCCTGTTACCTTTCGAGCTCTTCAAAATTCTGATCTGGATTTTGTGGATGCTAAATTTGTGGTCAAGTTGGATGCTTGGATTGGGGGTTCTACTTCTTCCGGTGGAAGGTTAACTTTGGTGAATGCCTGTTTATCTAGTATACCTTCTTATGTGATGAGTCTTTTCCTTTTAAACAAAACTTTCATTGCTAAGTTGGATAAACACAGATGTAGATTTTTTTGGCATGGGAAAAAAATCAAGAAAGGCTATTACATGGTGGCTTGGAAAAGAATTTGTAGGTCCAAAAAGAAAGGTGGTCTGGGGGTTAAGAATTTAAGAAGGCAAAACATCAGTCTCCTGTGTAAATGGTGGTGGAAGTTGGATAATTCTGATGGCTTATGGCAAAAACTGGTCAAGGCTAAGTATCTTAAGAAGCATAGTGTTGTCACTGTGGTGGAAAAAAGTACTGATTCCCCTTGTTGGAAATCTCTTTTAAGGATTAGGAAGAATTATTTGGCTGGAAGGAAAATTTCCTTGGGTAATGGAAATCTAACTAGACTGTGGGTTGATCCTATTGAAGGAAATATACCTTTTGCTGAACAGTTCCCTAGTCTGTTTGATATTTGTTAGGATCAAAACATTACCATCAAGAAATGTGTTGAGATGGACTTTGTAATTCCTTTTAGGAGATCCCTTCGAGGTGTTATTTTAAGTCATTGGAATCATGTCTGTGGGGTTGTTAGATCCTTACAGCTCTCCCCTGGTAATGATAAGGTTTCCTGGGATTTTACTGCAAATAAAAAGTTCTCCACCAAATCTATGTACTAGTGGTTGGAGAGGAACCTTGCTGGCTCTAATAATAAATAGATTTGGAAAGCTAAACTACCTCTTAAAATTCAAATCTTCATGTGGCAGTTGTGTAGGGATGCACTTCTCACTAGACAGAATATGAAAAAAAGGAACTGGCCTGGATCTCCTATTTGCTCCTTTTGCAATCAAGTGGAAACAAATGATCACTTGTTCTTCTCCTGCTCTGTGGCTAGAGTGGTTTGGGGGTGTTGGGAACCGCCATGGGAACTAATATGGTTCCTGATAATTTTTGGCAGGCCATGGCTTGGTTTCATTCCTTCCTCCCTCATCATGAAAAAATTTATGTGATTCTGATTGCTTCTTTGTGCTGGGCTATCTGGCTCACTCGTAACAAAGTCACTTTTGAAAATCATAAAATGCATTCCCCTAATGAGATTTCGTTTTTTGCTGGTTCCTTACTCTTATACTGGGCAGGTTTACTCAAGGAGGATGACAAGGTGGTTCTTAACCAAGGGGCATCCCAGTTGATGCATGTGGCGGCTCAGGTGTACTCCAGATCTGCCTCCAGGGTTTCTCCTGTTCTGATGATCACAGGCGGTCCTTGATGCTTGTGGTTCTTCTTATCTTAAGCTGCTGTCGCTTCCTGAGGACTTATGTAGTCTATGCTCTCTTGCTTTTGCTGATGAATGGTCGTGCTTCTGTAAAACTGAATATTTGTGGTACCAGGTTTTTGTCCTATAGTGACGTCTCGATGGCGAGCGTTTACAGTAGGTTTCCTGGTACTGCACCAACTCGCTTTCGTTTCTCCTTCCCCCTTTCTTATTTTGCTTGTAATGGCAGACAATGAACTTGGTTATTTCCGTTTAATGAAAATGGAAAGGGGTGAAAGCCCGGTTGGAAAAAAAATATAAAAATCAACCTGATAGAGTGTGGAGGGTCCAAGTGAAATAAGAAACTGAGGTGTACATGTGGTGAGGGGCAAGGCCCATGTGACATCATATGATTCATGTCTAAACACAAAATATTCTACTACTATATCGTAGGAAATAATTGGTACCTGTGCATTAGAGTAGACAAGAGATGACAGCCTACTGAAGGAGCTGCTGGGCTATGGTATAGCCAATTCAAGCAAGATTACAGTATCTCAAGCCTTCCAGGGCAGAACAAGGATGATATCTCAAGCCTCAGCTGTGTGGACGCTTGTAGTGGTGTTGTAGTGAAAGTGAAAGGTGAGGAGAGCCAACAGGACAAATCAAAGGGTCACTAGAAAAGCAGATGAAAACTATTGCAACATTCTTCAGGAAGGGTCCAAAAAACAATAATCTCAGCTTTATATAGGAATTCTTCAAAAAGTGGAGCTGCGATCCATTTGTGCAAACGAATACGAAAAGAAAAAGTGTATTATCATGATGCTGAAAGGTAAATAGTGATGGCTCCCAAAAGAATTGCATACAGGACTGCTGGGATGGGACAGCCAAATCAGCTTCAGGTTTCGCGAAAATACGTCGATTTGGGCCATCAGATTCTGGGAGGATCTGGTTTCTCAAAATTGTTGATGAAACAAGTTGCAAGGTTAGTATAAAAAATATGTTGTGGAAGGCCGATGACAACGGCTCAACAGAAAAATTTCCTTGTTTAACAATAGGTATAATGATGAGGATGCATACATGCTACCTTTTACTTCAGCCTTTGATGCACTACGGTTTCATATGCAAAACACTATTGTTGGTATAAATTATTTTTAGCTAATGGAATAGAACTTGCTGTATAGCTAGTAGGACAAAATAATTTGAAATGAAAATCAGATTGAGCAAAGGAAATTTGTATTTCATGAAATGTATAGACTATTGTTTTGCTGCAAATGATAATAAGTTCAATATTGCTACTCCCACCGATCCAAATTAATGGACTCAGATTTGTCTAGATTCGGATGTATCTACATCCGAATCTAGACAAAGCTGAGTCCATTAATTTGGACCAGAGGAAGTAGATGATTTAATGTTCACCAGGAAAGAATAGAAGCAGATGCAGTAGATACAATCATGCCAACATATAGGATGGTCAAATCCTAAGCAACAAACAAGCTAAAAGTAAGGACCAAATCACAATTACAGAATAAAAATTAGACGCTGATTCAAAAAAATGTGAACGGTAGTCTAATCTGTAAAATGACAACAATAAACCAAATCAATGCATCATAACATTGCGACCTATAGGCAGCAGAAATATCATGTGCAAGCAAATCAGATCTAATGGAGCAGATTTTTCGACACTATCCGGTGTCTATACTCTATGTAAATCACAAAACAGTCAGCTAGCAACTCGGTATTTGTACAAAAATGAAAAGAATAAGTACACAAACATCATGTATGCAGAATATTACAGAAAGTAGGACTTGCATGTATATGAATGCGAATCTCTCACATGGACATATGTAAAAGTATGAAAGGCTCAGGTCCTAGAATCAGATCCTCAGAGACTAATATGGAACTAGAAAAAAATGGCAACTGTAACTTATATGTGCATCAACCACTACTGAACCTAAACCAGGGAGGTTGTCACCTTGATGGCCGTGGTAAAAAAGATGTAGAGGAGATCATGGGATTAGGCAGAGCTCACCAGAGAGGATTTGAAGCCGAGGCCAAGACAGCAGAAGGTCTACCACTCCGGGCAGATGGTGCGCGAAATTCGCCCTTCCTGTCGGTTGTTCTAGATTGATTAGTTTGAGATCCGTTTCGGTAGGAGACTGGATGGCGAGCATGGAGTCGATTCGAGCGTGACGAAGGGGGAAAATTGACGTTGATGTCGACGAGGAGCTTCTCCTGAATGGCAGCGGTGGGGATTAGGGGCGAGTTCCTGCAGATCGTGGACGCGCCCAACCCGGTCTTCAGATGCGGCGCTCACATCCGCGTCCATGGCCTCCCTGCCGTCGGGCGCCCCGCGAAGACGCCGACGAAGCAGCGCAAGCTAGCTAGGAAGAGACCTTATAAATCAATTAGTCAGCTATAGATAATCTTAACGGCCCAAAGATCACGAATGCAATCTAGGGATTATATGTACACGGAACCATTGTATAATTCATAGAAAAGAAAGAGAAGGCAAGGTATACTGATCATGAAGAGTAGAACTTATTTAGAGAAATTAGATCTAAACATGCAGATCATGTGATGAACATATACCCAAAAAATCATGTGTACTGTACTTCAGAAGTTCCACTTTATTCAATCCTACCCTCACTTCACATATAATCATTTTTCTTTTGAGCTCTAATGATTACAAAAGGTGAGAGCAGAAAATAAAAGAGTGACATTCAACTAACTAAGCCATTGTATTTTCAAGATAAACAGCCTACATGAGCCTTCAAAGTCATATATCACACAATTTTCTAGCGAAAAGAGAAGGAACTCACCATGTTGTCAACAAAATTAGCAAGCCTCATGGAAATCTCTGCATCTTAAGTTGGGAAAAAGTGAACACCACCAGCGCTCACATGAGTTGATGAGTATGCCACGACTGCTATTGTTATCGCTAACATCATACTGATGTGCAGGCCTCTAGAAGAGGCTTTGTCTCTCCAGCTATCACTATATATATATATATTATTTTCAGATAAACATATCATAGAGGGGGGAAATCCATAAATTTTGAGATAAACCTGTCCCAAATGAACCTGCAGAAATGAGAGAGCACCAAAGAATCATATCATGCCATGTATGAACTTAAATATGAACATTATCGATGGTTTGTAGAGGACCCATCGGAATTAGTTTGACATGCAGTTTTTGTAAAGCTAAAAACAGAGCATTTACCACTGAGAATTAGGTGTAAAACATCCACCATTTTTCTATAAGATGTCAAAGCCAAAAATATTCCAAATAACCTTTTTTAAACAGATCATGCATGTAGACCTACCATATAGCAGAGAGAATTGACGACAAAATCAGATCTACACTTTTAACTAAAATTGTTCTGTAATAAGGTAAAACTTGCATATATAATCTGATGTAAAACCAATTACTCAAGTAATAGGTAGGTAAAATCCACAGGCATAAGCTACTTAATTCTAGTTCAGAGGTTAAAAAACAACCAATCTAAGTGTGAGCTAAATATTTTTCTACACTACATTTAGAAAATCAGGAGTGATTCATATGGTCAAAATAAGAACCTCTCCCAAATGAGGAGAGTGGCAATGAAATGGGAATATGATGATAGCCCTTTACCTGAACTGAACCAATGGAGAGATAATAGGATCAAACTGATAGGAGATTTACACCTTATCGATCCCATATTACTGGATGTATGATGCATGTAAAGAAAAATGATGCATTAAACCAAAAAAATCATCAGATAAAATTTCAGTTCCAGGCCAACTTATCCCCTAAAGATTTCAGTTGAACTAAAAGTAAATTGGCTAGAATTACATATACAAGAAACATGAAAACCAAGATGGGGAAAACATAAGAGCGGATTATGAAAACCATGCATGGATGAAGGTACTATTGGTCCAATGAAGCCACACATAGACTGAATATGTCTGACTGTTGATGATGGATGCCGAAAAACATAAGAGCGGATTATGAAAACCATGCATGGATGAAGGTACTATTGGTCCAATGAAGCTGCACATAGACTGAATATGTCTGACTATTGATGATGGATACCAAAAAAACTAACCTATAGTTTCTGCCATGGCGTGGCTGGCCCCTAGTCTGCTAGATGAGAATCCATTGGTGCTGGAGTGTATGAAAGGGCGAGGAGACGACATTTCAATAAGCATCCTAACACCTATAGAAAGATCAAAGGTGTGGTTGGTATAACCTGACAAAAAATAATGAATGATATCTAACATGGATACAGAAACTAATGTACACTAACAAACTACAAGAATATGTTAATTATAGCTCCCAATTCACACTCTTTCTAACCTGAAGTCCTGTATACGTTTTTCATGCATACTGAACACAACTTAAAAGGATATATAGCTAGAGTGGTTTTATTCATAAATAAATCACACAAGCATGGTATCTATATGATTATTCTTATTCTACAAGTTGCAGCTGCAGTAGGAATTAACAAATTTCAGAAACACACCAGGCGATGAAAATACATGAACTTCTGAGAAGCCATGTTCTCGAGCTCACTCGGCGAAGGGCGATGGCGAGCAGGGTGCGGACACCTTGTTGTGGTCCTCTGACCACATGCCGCAGAATCATCCTTTCCAATATCATCGTCAAAGCACCGAGTCACGCTCCCGCATGAATCTATGGAATTTTCACAACTCTGGGATACTAAACAAATGCACTTGAACAACACAACACGCATCTGCAAAATTGAGAAGACAGATGCACCATGGCCACTACTAGTTGAGTGGCCTGCAATGGAGCTCAGCCTGGAAGCGATGGCCACCATCCGCTCCTCCCGACGTGCGGCGGGACACGCGGTCGTGCGAGGCGCTCCACCGGAGCCGTACAGGCCGGGGTCGCCCAGCCCGACCTCATTCCGCACCTCGCACCTGACCAGCGGCATCTCCACCACCCGCCTCCTCACCGTCGAGGCGCGGAGGCCCTCATGATCCCGCGGAGCCGAGCAGGGCCGGCTCTGTACCTAAAGACAATATATATAGATGATATATGTATAAATTTTACTTGCAAAATATTTAAAAACATATAACCACACGCTCATAGTCGAAATGTCTATGAATAATTGTCAAGCACTAAAGCATTATGATATTTAGATAAAAAAATAAAAATGGTAGGAAAATATAACAAGTATTCCATGCTAGTGAATACCTCAAAAAAAACCAGTCTCCAATTAGTTCATCGACAATTAAGCTTCAGTGCTTCGTAAAAAGCTTCTTCGTGCATTTCTAGATGCAAAATCATCAAGGACACTATCAAGATTAATGTTGTCCAGGATTGTTAGTTATTTACCGTTTTCTCAGTATTGTTCATTGGCCTCAAAGTTTGCATTTAAATTATTCTCATCATCTTCTCCGATATCAGATTCTTGGCTTTGATTATTATTGTTGACATTAACACTACTTTTTGTTAGGAAAAACTTATTTAAAGCACCTCTTTGTGAATCAATAAGATGTTTCTCTCTTTTTTCTCTTCTTTTTCGCAGCACCCGGCAATTGCTTCCCCATCGTAACACCTATCAAAAATTAATGTGATGAAATTTATATCAAAGATCATAACACTAAAACCGAATCGAGAGATTAATTACTCCCTCTGACCCATATTAGTTGACTCAACTTTGTCTAGATACGAATGCATCTAGACTAGATAATTAACTAGATACATATAAATCTAAACAAACTTGAGTCAACTAATATGGATCGGAGGGAGTAGAAGAATTAAAACAGAGATTAATAAGAAGGGATTAGATATAAACGGGCACTGCAGAACAGCCGTCCAAGTCTATAAACAGCCGGCCCTGTGCAGAACAGCCGCAGCAGGCAGGCAGCGCTGCAGAGAGAGGCGCAACCGCGCAGGGGGGCCTGGGCTGCGGCGCTCCCGCGCTGGGCGTTGGGCGTGGGCTGGGGCGTTGTGCACCTGTGCCGCGCTGCGGGTCTGCGACGTGGCGAGTGGCGACGAAACCGAGAGGCGAGACGCGAGAAAGAAGCAGGAGACCGGGAGTTCGCGATCGCTTCGGTTGACGTTTCGGTTTGCAGCGGCGTCGATCGATCTCCCACCTGGCTCTTTTTTCTAGGCCTTTGTTTAGTGCTAAAAAAATAGGCCCCCCTCTGGCTTGGGCCCTTGGCCATGGCACAACCTTGCCATGGGTTAGAGCCGGGGCTAGAGCCGAGATGCGCGGAGGAGATCGAGGGAGGAGAGGGAGGAGGAGATCGAGGGCGAGACTCAGAGCTCGGGGTTGACGGTGTTGTTTTTTAAGGTATCCAGTCGCTGTGTGGTGGGCCTGAGCCGGATGTGGGTCTATTTTTACTACAGAGAAGCATCCTTCGCTGTAACAAAAATTCTTTTTCATCAGCTCTAACGCACGGTTCAACTGACTCTGACTTCAGATCAAATGGTTCTAAACACAAGCGCCGGAAGCTTTAGCAGAATTTTAAAGCTCCAATGCTCTCGATTGAAGTTGAAGCATAAATAGCAAAGTCAACCCCTTCGGTAAAAATTGCAGATTGGCTTTGTCAACAACACAAAGTTTGGATAAATATACCTTCTCATTATCATTCTTCAACAGGACAGTATATCCATTTCTTCAACAGCCATCTATTATCAGTAGAGACACATGTAGGCGTCAAAGTTAGCACCAGAAGATCGGTGAAAAGCGGACTGAGAACAGGGCAGTCTAGAACTGACCTGAATTCCATCAATTACACAGTGGTCCCCAACATCAAATGGATGCATGATGAATACAAATATAAAGGCCTCAAATAGAGTCTTGCAGGCATTTCCAAATATGAATACCACAACTAGAAGCTAGGATGAAATGACAACTAGGACCTTGGTTGTCGCAATGCCCATCAACAACAGAGTGATAACGATGATTATAATTATAATCATAATTCTCATGAGGTTGTGAAGTTAGCTAACGGCGGTTTTTGTGTCGTTCAGAGAATGTGACATGAAATGTTAAATGAACATTGAGTTTAGATGCTATATTGGGGAAAATAGGGCTTGGTTACTCTTTCCAGTCAAATATTTGTAGTTAGCCAAAAAAAATCTCTGGTGTGAAAACTGTACTTGTATAATTTATTGACCCTTTGATGAATCCGCATTCGTGAAGTTCAGCGCCACTTATTTCCTGGACAGCGGGGAGGTGGGCGCCAGGCTAGCTCGGTGCCATTTGATGTTCTGTTTTGCAAATAAGTGGCATCGAACTATACAATTTTGGCTCCATTTTAATTAGCGCCAAAACCAAGGGTTATTCTTACTAAGGAATCATATTTTTTTAGACTACTAAGGAATCATATGAGGCATTAGTTTTGTATATAGGACAGATTTTTCAAAAAAAAGACTACTGCCATACTCAGTTTTCAGGAAGGCAAAGACTTGGAGGCCAAAATGGGCTAAATGTTGCTGCATACACCCGGCCTCCCACTTGGCCAAGCCCCTCAACCTCAGACTTGGTAACTTCACTCGCGATGGTCTAGCCTACGAACTCTTCCTTCTTTTTTTGCAAGTCATGGATTTGCTGCATACAGTAGAATTTTTTATCAAGAATTTGGCAAGTCATTTAAATAAATTGCCAATTCTCAAAAAATCTAAAGAAATTACAGAGTAACAAAATTGTCAAGGTCTTTGTTGCTCATCATTTGATCAGACTTAGCAGAAAGAATGTATTGGCAGTCGTAAAATTTGTAGTGTCTATTTTCAACACAAACCAGATGTACCATGTTATCTTTCTTTTCTTTTTACATGGTTTGGAATGTTTCGTTGGTCGCATGAATGAAAAATTACGGGAATATAATCATCACAGCATTGCAGGTGTAAAACATAGGAGAATCACAAGAACGACAATTTAGCTAGAGTATGGGGAAAAAGAAAAATGTGAACCTATATGAATGAATGTAAAAAGATTGAACTGGATGTTGTAATCATTATGAAATTAGAGCATAGGAACGATATTATTCAGAATTTATAGCGTTGTCCTCATCCCATAGAATATACTTTTTAGTAATATACTAAGTACTACCTCCATTCCGGTTTATAAGCCAAATATGTACTTTGAAAAAATAGTTTGACCATAAGTTTGGTCAACAAAATACAAACTATATTTAACAAAAATTATACCATTAGATTCATATTTCAAATACGCTTCCGATGGTATAATTTTTATGACATATGATTCAAATCTACGGTCAAACTATTTTCTCAAAGTACGTATTAGCCTTATAATCCGGAATGGAGGGAGTAGTGAAGAAAGCTAGATAACCATAGCCGAACGCTGGAAGACAATACAGCTCTAGATGCGATGGCGCTGACCGAGCAGTACGGCGTGACGTGCCCTTGATTCGGCGGTGTTTTATTTTTGGGGTGTGAGGGCAACAGGGTAGGGCTTGTGGCGGCCGGATCTGGCAGAGAATCAACGAGGCGGCGGCAGAATCATACGGGTTCAGCTAAGGCGGCGGCAAGTGTCGCCTGCGGAAATTATTTGAAAATATATTTTTAATAGATTGTAACGATTCGATTTGAAATATTAGAGGTATTATTAGATGTGCCTCAAAACCTGTCCATTTGAGCATAATTAGTCTATCATTAGAGGCATATTAGAGTGCCTCTAAAGGTATACTTTTTTAGGCAATTTTATCTATGCCTCAAATGCTATATTTTTTGTGACATTTTGTCAACAATGACTCAAATAATCACCCATTTAAGATATTTAAAATGCTCTGAATGGCCAACTATTAGAGGCATTATCATATGTTCCTCAAAAAATTGTCCATTGGAGGCACAACGAATAGTGCCACAATTGGTCACTCATTATAGGCATATTTTAGTGCCTCTAAATGGTAACCAATTGTGGCACTTTTAGTTGTGCCTCAATTGATATATTTTTAGTGGCATTTTTATAGAAAGTGCCTCTAAAAGATCTGTCTTTTTGAGGCACAGGTTAAAGTGCCACTAATAGTTTGACATAGAAGCATTAGACTGTGCCTCTATTTTTTAAAATATTATAGGAACTATCAATAATGCCTCAAAAGACTAAATTATTAGTGGAATTTTAAAAACTGCCTCTAAAATCTTATATTTTGAGGCACTATTATTCAAAGTGCCACAAATAGCTACAATTAGTGCCTCTAAGAAAAGTGCCTCTAATTACTAGACGTGCCATAGTGAAGACTGGGTATTACTTCTGCAAGAACGGGCCCGTGAGCGAGTTCCATCTGACAGAGGAAGGCAAGGAGGGGATACACTCAAGCGTCTCTGTCCCGTCTGGGTATTACTAGTGGAAACTAGGCCTCTAACACCGGTTCGTAGAGGCCTCTAACAGCGGTTCCAGAACCGTTGTTGGGGGTTCGGTGTTAGAGCCCCCCCCCTTTAACATCATTTCTTATACGAACCGCTGTTAAAGGGTGGCGCATGTGGGGCTGCCGCAGCGCTCATCCCCCCCCCCTTTAACACCGGTTCATAACACGAACCGTGTTAAAGGTTCTCTGCCGCGGCAGGAAAAAGACATAAATATCTGCCGCGGCAGGAAAACGACATAAATCTCTGTCGCGCCAGAGTTCTGCCGCCGCCCCGTTCTGGGCGTATTTCTGCGGTGCGGCGTGGACAGGGAGGGGGAGGGGGAATCGATCGGGAGAGGTATACACATACATCGTCGTTGGTACATACGAGTACATGAATACTTAAGCAACTATTATTATACACAAACATCGTCATTGTGGTATTCTCCGTAAACGTTGAAGCATCAAGTACAAGACAAACACGTTCAAGCATATATACAATGTTCATTTTGGTGGATATCTAAAGAGTTCTCCGTCAGGCGTGACGATCTCATCAAATATGAACCCCGCCAATTCCTCTTGAACGGCTCGTATGCGGTCAAATGGTAGGAGTTGGTCCTGCATCCATTCGATCTAAATATATATGAAGAATGGGGTCAATATATATATAATAATAAAACTCAACACAATTGATGGTAATAAAATAATGTTGTGTACTTTGTTTACTTACTCTAAGTTGTTCTAGTGTGGCTTGGCCCGTCGCATATATCGTGTTGCGAATGAACTCGCAAACATAGTATCCACATAAGTTATTGCCGGGTCCCTGATGCGCGCACTTTACGAGAATAGATAGTTCAATCAAAATAATAATCAATAAAGCATGATATAATGGAATTGAAAGCAGAATCAAAGAGATACGCAGACCTAGCTAGCTACTATTACTTAAATTTTGGTCTACAAATTTTAGTTCTTCTGAACTTTCACCCACGGTCCTGCCCGTGAACCTTTTCCAACCCTGTCCAGCAAAGAAAATGGATAAAGGAGTAATTAATTACTTGTTGTCACAAAAGTTGCCGATCTAGTGCGATAATATGATTGAAATTACCTTAGGAGCATCTCTTTAAAATCTGCCCATAGATATTGGTATTTTCGTAACGAGTCCATGACAAGGACTTTTCCTGAGTCAGGTTGAATGACTAGCAGAATAAAGTGGAACCTACGCACGCATAACTCATCATCAGTTACACTTAACATCGAGTAAGCCGAAACAGAATGTGTACAAGAGAGGGTAACACTCACGAGAAGTTGTAAGGCAATAGTACTTCCCTTTTGGTTTGTTGTCTCAGTAAAGGCGTTAGCAAGAAATCTTCTGTTTGCCCGGGTTTGAGTCTTACCACTTGTTCATGAACTCTATTTGGGTCAACGAACCCAATGTCAAAAGGGCCTCCTTTCATGCATTCCATAACCTTTTTCCTGCATAATAGTATATATATACATATATGGTGAGCATATATATACATGAAATTAATGAATTGAATGAGATGAGATAGAAATTACAGAAATAGTACTTACACACAATAAAGGCTGATAGCAGCTTTGTCGAGTTCCTTCTGATTGAATAGAAAATGCAAGTCTTGAATGTTGAAGTTGATCTCGTCATCTGCGCACAAGAAAATCTGATCTCTTATATGCGCCGTGATCCATTCTTCTTTTCTCGTCTTGCAGAAATCAAGGTACCACTTATGCAATCTTCGCATCTTTGTTGGTAGATTCTTGAGCTCCTCTTTCTTGACGAGATTCTTCCCATACTTCCATGGCTGTATGGGGTTGGCATCGCCTTTGGGCAAGTTGTCTCCCATGATGTTCAAATATGCAATGTAAGTCATCCCCATCTCATTGGCCTTTCTTTGTAGCTCTGCCTCGTAATCATTTACAGGAGGAGCGTTCCGTGTGTAGAACACTTGGAGCGGGGCGCATGATTGGTTTTCCTGCTCTCCGAGCATGGGAACTGTTTTCTGGGGTGCCGCACGACTGCTACTTTCAGACTCCCTCCGCCTTGCATCCCCCTTCATAATCTGGCGCTCGTAGTCCGACACAAGTGGGGTTTCAGGTTTCAAAAGATTATTGTAAAACTTCTCCACCACCTCCGGATCTAGTTTCTCCTTTGGCTCGGCCCGTCTAGGTGCAAAGAATTTCTTGACCTCTTCTTCCGAGATCCTATTGGTCTCCTCGTCACAGCGATTCCACAGTAAAAACAGCAATGGCTTGACGGAAGGCTGCGGGACGTAGTTTATTGAACTCTTTGGCGTACGGTTTCCTGCGGATTTCTTCGTGGCAGTGCTAGTGATGCTCTTCGTGGCAGTGCTCTTCTGCTTACGCTGAGGAAATGGCTGAAGTGCTGGAGATGGATGACGCGCAGGAGATGGCTGGCGCGCCGAAGATGGCTGACGCGTAGGAGATGGCTGGCGCGCCGGAGATGGCTACCGCACAGGAGATGGCTGAAGCGCCGGAGACGACAGGTGTAACTACCTCGGTGAATTACGCTCCTAGTTTCAAGCCTGGATGAGCGGAAATGGTTGAAATAGTACGGTGGGGCCCAAATGCCACTCATAGGTAGACCTTTCGGCCGTCCCAACCATTTCCAAACATCGGGACAAGAACGGGCGGCGTAATCGGCAGGCGAAGGGATCAACTACATACACAAATGAGTATGTATGCAAGCCACCATACAACAGTACATCAGAGCCATACCATCTAAAAAGAAAGGAAATATAGCAACGCCATACGGCAAGATTCAAATGTCCTACATAGATATATAGTTTAGGATATCTCCTCATACATCAAACATCAGAGTATCAGGCGGAAGCGGCAAACAAGATCCGAGTACGGATAAGAAGCAAATTGGCATAAGATGCCCCATAAATAAGCACATCCCGCCCACAGATCTCACGGATCCCCGATCCCGGAATCTCTACACCGAACGATCGTTGCCCACATCATCCGCCTCCTCCACCCAGTATCCATCTTGTGCGTGTACCTGTTCATCTTAATCAAATAATTTATCGTGTGAGACCCTAGGGGTACTCAGCAAGTCTTTATGCCTCTAAAGGGGACACAACCTGGGGTGACGCAATTGCAGCAAAAGATAAACCCTAACAATTCTATAGATACTCGCTAACCATCCGCCTAACCAATGATAGACGGATGTCCGTGAATTAATGACAACGGTTATAACAGTAATATCCACCGATCCATCCTCCTCCTCGCTTACCAATGAGGAAGCGGACGAACAACCCCCCAGCCGTTGGCAGTTTTATTATCCATTCCATGAGCGTTGCACTATTTACTAGTCAGTTACTTAGTCAAATTAAAATCGGTACTTTAGTTATGCTTGTCTATGATCGAGAAACTGTGCTCCAAGTCGTCCATAACCGCGGACACGGCTTTCAGAAAGTTTTACCCTGCAGGGGTGCACAAATAGCAACACACACTCGATCAACCTCGGAAAAACCAAATCAAAACCCAACGAGGCCTTCACGACAAAGCAATCACAAGATTCAGAAATATTTCAGGGGGCCACCCCATTAAGTATACCCTCAACGAAGTTAGCTGACTTCGAGACGGACTCAAGGTTTGTGGGGCCGGCTGTAAATGACTGGGAACCCGAAAGTGTGACTGGGCTTGTCGATACCGCGAAAACGGGTCACGATCCTAAACAGTACAGGTGCTCCTCGCACAATCGTAAATAAAGCAGTAAAGCATGGCATAAGTACAGGATAGTAAATAAAACCTCAAACTAGTTTGTGGCCCCAAGAAATAAGACGGAATCAAGCTCTAGCTCAGGGGGGGTCCCATAAGCCTCCCGGATGTGGATAGCGCGAATAATCAAGGAACAGGAATCAAGTACTCGGGGTCCTACGGGACACAAGTAAGCAGGAAAAACCAAATAGCATATATTGCTCACCGGTGCCACTTTCATTAGTTATCCCATTACTACTCAGGTTAAGTTGTTTAGGTACCTCGTTATCCATCAGACACTCATATACCCTACACATGCTGTTCTACGACTCGCATGGCTCAAACAACTCCTGTAGTAATGGCTCATGGGATGGAGGAACAAGCTTCGGTGGGGTTTAAAAGTAGAGGCTATGCAATACTTGGGATTCAATTTAATGCAATCGCGACTCAATGATGCAAGAATAAGATAGAGGCAATAGGTACTGTATGTATGCAAGCATGTGGTAGTGCTTGCCTGTCAGCTCAGTTGAAGCGAGAGACGGATCTGGGTAGTGCTCCTGGTTTTCTTGATATATCCCCTGCGCAGCGTCTATTCGAAGAAGAACCAAACAAACAAGGGCCAACATAAATAAAGTGCACAAGCATAAGGGTAAAATGCAACAAGCAAACAATCATGCCATGATGAATGATGCACAATTTGCATGGCAATAAAGTAGCATGGCATGGGTGAGGTGTGGAATACAAGAATAAGCATTTTATTGAGTTTTGGCCACATTTTATCCTCATAATAGTTGTTGTTTGCATTATATTTATATGATGCATGCTGCAAAACAGAACATGGAATGCATAAACAGAAAGGTCTCGTCGAGCTGATCATTTTAGACATATCATTTGTTAAATTTGGAGTTATGAAACAAAATTTATTAATTAATTAAGAAAAGGGCATTTTATTGTAATTTTAATCAACTTGGAAATTTAAAGTGTTCAAATAATATTTTGAATGGCATATTTGAAATCCTCACATTTTTCTGATTTGAAAACATATATTATTTGTATTATTTGGAATTATGAATTTAATTTTATTTTAAAGTCAAAATTAGTCAAATTAAGTCAAAGTCAAAGGGTTGACTATTTAAATTAATTCTGAAAATATTTGATTGAAGATTTGAATTAACATTCAAAAACAAAACATTTTTCACATAGGGTTTGAATTCAAATTCCAAACCATTTGAAAGTTATGAAGAGATTTATATTTAAACAGATTTGAAAATTTGAATTTGAAATCAGAAAAGGTGCTGGACTTTTGCTACTCGCAGGATTCTACCCAAGGAGGATGACAGGTGGGCCGCATTGCTGACTGGGCATAGGATAGGTGGGTTGAGGACCACGGGTTGGGAAAGAGAAAACCACAGGGGCCTTTTTACAAAAAGCATAGAAGAGCTGGTCTGCGGGTTGGAAAGAACAAAAAGCGAGGGGCCTTTTATAAAAGGTTCGGGGAGGTGGTTTTGGACTGACGAAACTGAATTTTAACACTCGAAAACTGCGAGCTGAGCTAAACTTCGGAGGACGATGGCGATCAAACTAAGACAGATCTATCGACGACGCAAAAAGCAAAGATGTAGAGAGGGCCAAGGGCTACAATTATTGTTCAGGGAGTTTCGTGATACGAGGACTGCAGAAACCGAAAAAACAACGTCGAGCAGAAGGATATCTAGCTGGTTCGGCTGACGGAAACTTCGGCGTTGACAGGGAAAACAGCAAACTTCCGGCGATGGTGGCGAGCTCGTCGGTGCACCAAAAGGGGTGTGCAGTAGCTCGATAGAAAGAGGGGAGATCCTTCTACAGTCCGGTGCTCTTGGATCTGACTGAGATGAATCTACCGCCAAGCGAGCCTCCGAAGAAAACCTATGCAGAGAGATACCGCTGTGGCTGCTGCTGCTATCTACGGGTGTTGCGCACGCGGCAGTGGTTCCCGACGACGGCGACGGCGATTCCAGGCGGCAAGACGCGGGAAGGAGGAGGAAAAGAAGGGGGAAAGGAAGGTGGCACTCACCTCGACCAATTCCCGCCGGAATTGGGGTTGGGGAAAGAGGAAGATGGACAGGGCGGTGGCGACGTGGTTCTGTGCTCGGCCGAGAAGAAGAGGAAGCAGAGGCGCCACGTCCAGCTCCTCCTAGAGCTCACGAGGTGGTCGACGAAGACCGCCTGCACGCCCTTCGGCTCCAGAAGGTGATCAAGGCGACGGCGCGGCGACGCTCTCCTTGCTGTTGCTCTCGGGCAGGGTGAGTATAGCTGGGAGCAGAGGTAGGGGTTGGCGGCGGAGAGGAGGGGAAGAGGGAGTAGCTAGGGTTCAAGGGGGCCTCCGCGGCTTGGGGGATAAGAAGAGGAGGGAGTGGTGGTGGATGGTGACGGGGAAGACGGAAAAGGGGTCGGCCACCTGCTCCATTTGGCGATTGACAGAGAGGGATCGCTAGCGGAGAAGAAGAACAGAGGACGGCGACGTGTCCTCTTAACCGAAGCGGTATGGCCGGCAGGAAGCAAACTGGGCCGGCCCAGGAGAGGGTAGGCTCGGGCCAGGGGAGATAGCTGCGGCTGCTGCGGCTGGGCCCAAGGTGGGGTGCCAGGTTTGATTCTCTCCTTTTAATTATTTCCTATTTCATTTTTGTTAGCTCAAATGTTTTGTTTTATGTTTATATTTAGCCAATTTTAGGAAGCAACTTATTCAAACTATTTGAATCTTTGCAGGGATTTTGAACAACGGTGTCTAGGCAACAAAATAGACTAGAGGAAAAATAGCATATTTGAAAGAGAGGATGCCCACATACATAATGTGTATGTGTCAATTTTGGCATCTTACCAGACTAGGGTTTTAGATACTAGGCTAGGAGAGAAAGAGAGAAGAAAGAATAGCCTCATATGATCAAGCCTAAAAAGAGGTAGAGAGATAGATGGGAGATTCACTCAAAGGATCAAATAAAACAAAGAAGGTCGAAAGATGGAGATGGTTGCATGGCCCATGCAAGGGTAAGATGCCATGTCTTAATCTTGTGAAACCAAAATAATAAACATGGCATTATTCCGCATTACCCAAAAGGTGGAGTAAAGACCAAGAAAAAGGAAAAATAGAGTTGGATCCACCCAACCCACATGAGCCAGAATAAAACCAAAGAAAAGAATTACAAGCTCATGGGTTATAGGAATGGTGGAAGTATAGGTGGTGACAAAGAAAGGTGGTGGAGTGGAACAAAAGATATGCCCCAACTCAACTTGGGCATTTAAACAATATATCAAGAACCAAATACAATATCAAGAGGCAAATACAAATAATAATGCATATGAGATAAGAACCAAAACAAGAAAGGTTTTTGTATGATGCCCAAATGCAATGTGGCATGATGACATGAGCATGATAGAATGATGATGCAACAATTATATGTAGGAAGTAGCCATTATATTACTAGACCAAGTAGCATTACAAATGTTAGACAATTGGGATGCTACAACTCTCCCCCACTAAACAGGAATCTCGCCCCGAGATTCTAGGAAGAAGAAGACTCAAAGAGGGTAGGATAGTTGGCACGGAGCTCCTCTTCACGTTCCCAAGTGGCTTCATCAACGGAATGGTGCGACCACTGCACCTTGCAGAACTTGATGGACTTGTTGCGAGTCCTTCTTTCTGCGGTCTCAAGGATTTTTGTGGGGTGTTCTTGATAAGACAGGTCTTCTTGGAGATTGATAAGCTCATGATCCACGGTCCTGCCGGGATCCTTGAAGCACTTCTTGAGTTGAGAGATGTGGAAAACATCATGAACCTTGAGTTTTTCCGGAAGCTCAAGAGCATAAGCAACTTCTCCTCTTCTTCCACGAATTTTGAAAGGACCGATGTATCTAGGAGCCAGCTTTCCTTTGATACCAAAACGGTGTGTGCCTTTCATGGGAGTGACACGAAGGTAAACGAGATCACCAGGGGAATACACCATGTCCGTGTGCTTCCTGTCATAATTGCTCTTCTGGCGACTTTGAGCAATCTTCAGATTTTCAAGAATGATATGCACCTTCTCCTCCGCTTGAGTTACAATGTCAGGGCCAAACCAAATTCTTTCTCCTGCACCCGACCAACCAATCGGAGTTCTGCATTTGCGACCATAGAGAGCCTCAAATGGTGCCATCTTCAGACTTTTCTGGAAGCTGTTGTTGTAAGAGAATTCAGCATAAGGAAGACATTCCTCCCACTTCATGCCAAAAGAGATGACGCAAGCACGAAGCATATCCTCCAGAATCTGATTGATCCTTTCCACTTGTCCTTGCGACTGAGGGTGGTAAGCTGTGCTGAAGTTCAATTTTGTTCCCAAAGCATTTTGGAAACTTTCCCAGAACTTGGAAGTGAAAATGCTCCCACGGTCTGAACTGATCTCAAGCGGAACCCCATAGAGAGAGACAATTCTGTTGATATAGAGCTCAGCCAACTGAATTCCAGAAATTGTTTCCTTGACGGGGAAGAAGTGAGCCACTTTAGAAAGCCTGTCAATGACAACAAAGATTGCATTGTTGCCCTTCTACGACCTTGGAAAACCAGTGATGAAGTCCATCTCTACTTTCTCCCATTTCCATTCCGGAGGTTTCAATGGCTGTAGAAGACCGAAAGGTTTCTGATGGACAGTTTCACTCTGCGGCAGACATCACACTCCGAGACATACTTGGCACAATATCGTTTCAAACCCGGCCACCAATATTGTGTTTTCAAGTCCATGTACATCTTTGTGCTGCCAGGGTGGATAGAAAGAACGGAATCATGCGCCTCCTTGAGAACTTGCTCTCTCAAACCCGGGTAGTTCGGAACAAACATCCGGTGTTCAAAGAAAAGCGTGCCTTGATCATCGACGTGGAAGGACTCATACTTCGGAAGCTAAAGTTTGGAGATGATCTTTTTGGTGTGCGGATCGCCAAGCTGACGAGAGCGAACCTTTTCTTCCAAGAGAGGAGTAGCCAGAAGGTTCAGGAGATACCCTTGTTCCACAATTTCAAGGTTGAGCTGACGGAATTCCTCGCACAAGAGAGGCTGTTGTTCTTCCATCATGAGGTTGTTGACATAAGCTTTGCGGCTGAGAGCATCGACCATGACATTAGCTTTGCCCGGAGTGTAGTTGATGGTCAAATCAAAATCATTGATTGCTTCAATCCATCTCCTCTGCCGAAGGTTGAGATCAGGCTGAGTGAAGATATACTTCAAACTCTTGTGATCAGAAAAGATTTCACAACGGTTGCCAAGCAAGTAGTGCCTCCATAGCTTCAAAGCAAAGACAACTGCTGCGAGCTCTAGGTCATGTGTAGGATAGTTGATCTCATGCGTCTTCAACTGTCGAGAGGCATAAGCAACCACTTGTTTTTCTTGCATAAGGACCGCACCCAATCCTTGCAAAGAGGCGTCGCAGAATATCTGGAAAGGCTTGGATGTATCCGGAGGAACCAAGACTGGTGTGGAAGTGAACTTCTCTTTGAGTGTCTCAAAGCTTGCTTGACATGCAGGAGTCCAAAGGTATTTCTTGCCTTTCTTGAGGAGATCGATAAGAGGCTTCGCTATCTTCGAAAAGTTCTGAACGAAGCGACGACAATAACTAGCCAAACCAAGGAAACTCCGCACTTCTTTGATATTAACAGGAGGAAGCCATTCAACAATTGTCTTCACAGTTTCCGGGTTGACTGCAATGCCCTTGGCAGAGATGACGTGACCCAGATAGGTTACTTGAGGCAGCCAAAACTCACACTTTGAGAACTTTGCATACAAGCGGTTCTCACGAAGCTTGTTTAGGACACACCGAAGGTGTTCTTCATGTTCTTCCTTTGACTTAGAATAGACTAGGATGTCATCCAGATAGACCACAACGAACTTATCGAGATACTCCATGAAAACCGAGTTCATAAGCCTCGAGAAGGTGGCAGGTGCGTTGGTGAGACCGAAAGACATGACCGTGTACTCATACAGGCCATAGCGGGTGGTGAAAGCTGTTTTAGGAACATCTTCCTTGCGAATCTTGATTTGGTGATAACCACTTCTCAAGTCCAGCTTAGAGAATACCACAGCTCCAGCTAGCTGATCGAAGAGATCATTAATCCGCGGAAGGGGATATTTATTCTTGATGGTTTTAGCATTAAGAGCCCGATAATCAACACAAAGTCTATCAGTCCTGTCTCGCTTCTTCACAAAGATTGTTGGGCTACCCCAAGAAGAAGTACTGTGTTGAATGAAACCCAACTTCTCTTGTTCATCAAGCTGACGTTTGAGTTCAGCCAACTCAGCAGGACCCATTTTATAAGGCCGCTTGGAGATAGGAGCCGTTCTAGGTTCAAGCTCAATTACAAACTCAACCTCACGATCCGTAGGCATACCCGACAACTCTTCAGGAAAGACATCTGGGAACTCACAGACCACCGGAACACTCTGAATAGCTTCCATAGCATCATTATTCAGAGCCGCCAAAGAGAAGAGCTAGATAGCAGGAGTTTGACTTGGAGAATAGACTATATGGCCTTCAGGAATCTTCAGAGAAACCGAGCGTTCAGCACAATCAATCACAGCTGCATTTGCTGTCAACCAATCCATGCCCAAGATGACATCAATGTCAGAATTGCCCAGAAGAATTAAGGACGCCGAGAACGAAGAGCCACCAATCTCAATTTGATTGTCATGGCTGATATGAGCAGCCCTCATGTTTGAACCAGGAGATAGTACCACCAGACGACGTGGTAAAGGAACCCTAGCCAGGTCATGTTGTTGTGCAAACTTATGCGAAACAAAAGAATGCGAAGCACCAGAATCAAACAAAACTCGTGCAGGTACTGAGTTAACGGGAAGCATACCCATCACAACTCCAGGTGTATGCTCAGCTTGAGCGGCGTTGACACAGTTGGCACGAGCAACAGTAGACCCGGGCTTGGTGTTGATGTTGAGAGCCCGAGGTGGTGGTGCACGAACCATAGGAGAGCTTGCCGCAGATCTTGGAGGGGGTGGAGGAAGAGCTTTGTTTTTCAATGGACAGTTCCAGTTTAGATGTCCAGAGTCTCCACACGTGAAACAAGCACCAGGTGGACGTGGCGCAACGTAGCCAGGGACTACTCCAGGCGCTCCAGGGTAGTGGTGGTTGTAGCCCCTGGGAGCCGCAGTGAGGAAGTTTGTTGGCCTTGCCGCGTAGCTTGAAGGTCTTGGTGGAGCCGGGAGCGACGGTGGGGTGTTAGGAACCCAGACACGACGCTTAGAAGGAGCTGACATAGCTGAAGAGCTTGGTGCATCACGGTTGTGTTTCTTTGACTCCTCAAACACTTGCCTACTTGCTTCCTCCTGCAGAGCTGTATGCTGAAGTTCCAGAAAAGACGTCGGCCTTGCATGTGTGATTGCATATTTAATCGATGCATTGAGCCCTTGCCGGAACCTCTTTTGCTTCTTCTTGTCATCAGAGATCTCATCGCCACCATAACGAGAAAGATTCATGAAGTTCCTGATGTAGGTATTGACATTGTCATTTCCCTGCTTGAGGTTGAGAAACGCTTCCTTCATCCTTTCCATGACAATTTCTGACAGATACTGCTCTTTGAAGGCTCCAGTGAACTGTTCCCAAGTAGGCTGAAAACCAATGCAGTTTGCCTTCAGGTAATTCTCCCACCAGAGAGCTGCATCTCCCTTCAGAAGGTGAGTAGCACACTTTACCCATTCTTGCTCAGGAACATCAGCAGTCTCCAGTAGCCTTGACATCTCACGCAACCAATCATCAGCATCAAGTGGTCGATCAGAAACATCAAATTGTCGTGGGTTGAACTTCAGAAAGCTTTTGATGTCTCCTCGCTTGGGAGGTGGAGGTAGTGGAGCAAACTCATTCCTCCTGACACTTTCCTCAAAACGCTGCTGGTTCTGCTGCATTGCTGCCAAGGCATTGGCGATGTTTGACAACGCGGACCCCAGTTCAGGTGGTATGTCTTCATCAGAACGGCGTGGTGGAGCCATCCTGTGATTGATAGAAAACACAAGTCAGTACTATGATGGAGAATAATAATAATCCAGAATAGTACCAAGATGGAATTAACCAAGATTAAAGGATACAATTTACTAAGATGATATTAAAATATCAACAAAGTTCAAAGCACCTAGAAGATATTAAGCATATCTCACACGACTGAAAAGGAGTGTGGTACACAAATATATGAAAGAAAAATTTTCCACAAATTTCGGCATTAAAATACCAATAGATGCGCAAAATCACTTAACGAATCAAGATTAGTGACTCTACCAATTCAATATACAAAAGCGAATGATAAGAGTAGTGGTATGGTCGCGACTCCATCCCGCACTCAAATCATTACTCCGCACATGAATAAGTGGAACACATATCCTAACCCCTTCTTCTCATGATGAACCTAAAGATTAGTAACTACGGAAACGAACACCCTAAACAAGATAACGTCGGATAACAAAGAGTAAGACAGATCACGACGGTATACAACGAATCAGATAGATCGCGTCGGTTGCAAAAGCCTGTCGGTATGGAATGTACCAACAGTTGATAACCAAAAGGCCGATTGTGATAACAACTTGGATACAACAGATAGACAAGGAATTACACACACACAAAACCTATGGTACTACAGAAACCCCGAACACATGAATCCTAGTTTGAATTTTAAGGAGAGGATTGAAAACGTTACACTTCCTTACCAGAAAAGGGTGGGTGGGTGGGTAAGAAGAAAAATGGAAGCAGTCCTACTCTCACGTTTTGTTTTTCCCTAGTATACATAACTACCAAAAATATTTTGCTAGACTAACAACGACCATTTGGCTGAGACCCTGAAGGGCGGGATGGCTCTGATACCAATTGTAACTACCTCGGTGAATTACGCTCCTAGTTTCAAGCCTGGATGAGCGGAAATGGTTGAAATAGTACGGTGGGGCCCAAATGCCACTCACAGGTAGACCTTTCGGCCGTCCCAACCATTTCCAAACATCGGGACAAGAACGGGCGGCGTAATCGGCAGGCGAAGGGATCAACTACATACACAAATGAGTATGTATGCAAGCCACCATACAACAGTACATCGGAGCCATACCATCTAAAAAGAAAGGAAATATAGCAACGCCATACGGCAAGATTCAAATGTCCTAGATAGATATATAGTTTAGGATATCTCCTCATACATCAAACATCAGAGTATCAGGCGGAAGCGGCAAACAAGATCCGAGTACGGATAAGAAGCAAATCGGCATAAGATGCCCCATAAATAAGCACATCCCGCCCACAGATCTCACGGATCCCCGATCCCGGAATCTCTACACCGAACGATCGTTGCCCACATCATCCGCCTCCTCCACCCAGTATCCATCTTGTGCGTGTACATGTTCATCTGAATCAAATAATTTATCGTGTGAGACCCTAGGGGTACTCAGCAAGTCTTTATGCCTCTAAAGGGGACACAACCTGGGGTGACGCAATTGCAGCAAAGATAAACCCTAACAATTCTATAGATACTCGCTAACCATCCGCCTAACCAATGATAGACAGATGTCCGTGAATTAATGACAACAGTTATAACAGTAATATCCACCGATCCATCCTCCTCCTCGCTTACCAACGAGGAAACGGACGAACAACCCCCCAGCCGTTGGCAGTTTTATTATCCATTCCATGAGCGTTGCACTATTTACTAGTCAATTACTTAGTCAAATTAAAATCGGTACTTTAGTTATGCTTGTCTATGATCGAGAAACTGTGCTCCAAGTCGTCCATAACCGCGGACACGGCTTTCAGAAAGTTTTACCCTGCAGGGGTGCACAAATAGCAACACACACTCGATCAACCTCGGAAAAACCAAATCAAAACCCAACGAGGCCTTCACGACAAAGCAATCACAAGATTCAGAAATATTTCAGGGGGCCACCCCATTAAGTATACCCGCAACAAAGTTAGCTGACTTCGAGACGGACTCAAGGTTTGTGGGGCCGGCTGTAAACGACTGGGAACCCGAAAGTGTGACTGGGCTTGTCGATACCGCGAAAACGGGTCACGATCCTAAACAGTACAGGTGCTCCTCGCACAATCGTAAATAAAGCAGTAAAGCATGGCATAAGTACAGGATAGTAAATAAAACCTCAAACTAGTTTGTGGCCCCAAGAAATAAGACGGAATCAAGCTCTGGCTCAGGGGGGTCCCATAAGCCTCCCGGATGTGGATAGCGCGAATAATCAAGGAACAGGAATCAAGTACTCGGGGTCCTACGAGACACAAGTGAGCAGGAAAAACCAAATAGCAGATATTGCTCACCGGTGCCACTTTCATTAGTTATCCCATTACTACTCAGGTTAAGTTGTTTAGGTACCTCGTTATCCATCAGACACTCACATACCCTACACATGCTGTTCTACGACTCGCATGGCTCAAACAACTCCTGTAGTAATGGCTCATGGGATGGAGGAACAAGCTTCGGTGGGGTTTAAAAGTAGAGGCTATGCAATACTTGGGATTCAGTTTAATGCAATCGCGACTCAATGATGCAAGAATAAGATAGAGGCAATAGGTACTGTATGTATGCAAGCATGTGGTAGTGCTTGCCTGTCATCTCAGTTGAAGCGAGAGACGGATCTGGGTAGTGCTCCGGGTTTTCTTGATATATCCCCTGCGCAGCGTCTATTCGAAGAAGAACCAAACAAACAAGGGCCAACATAAATAAAGTGCACAAGCATAAGGGTAAAATGCGACAAGCAAACAATCATGCCATGATGAATGATGCACAATTTGCATGGAAATAAAGTAGCATGGCATGGGTGAGGTGTGGAATACAAGAATAAGCATTTTATTGAGTTTTGGCCACATTTTATCCTCATAATAGTTGCTGTTTGCATTATATTTATATGATGCATGCTGCAAAACCGAACATGGAATGTATAAACAGAAAGGTCTCGTCGAGCTGATCATTTTAGACATATCATTTGTTAAATTTGGAGTTATGAAACAAAAGTTATTAATTAATTAAGAAAAGGGCATTTTATTGTAATTTTAATCAACTTGGAAATTTAAAGTGTTCAAATAATATTTTGAATGGCATATTTGAAATCCTCACATTTTTCTGATTTGAAAACATATATTATTTGTATTATTTGGAATTATGAATTTAATTTAATTTTAAAGTCAAAATTAGTCAAATTAAGTCAAAGTCAAAGGGTTGACTATTTAAATTAATTCTGAAAATATTTGATTGAAGATTTGAATTAACATTCAAAAACAAAACATTTTTCACATAGGGTTTGAATTCAAATTCCAAACCATTTGAAAGTTATGAAGAGATTTATATTTAAACAGATTTGAAAATTTGAATTTGAAATCAGAAAAGGTGCTGGACTTTTGCTACTCGCAGGATTCTACCCAAGGAGGATGACAGGTGGGCCGCATTGCTGACTGGGCATAGGACAGGTGGGTTGAGGACCACGGGTTGGGAAAGAGAAAACCACAGGGGCCTTTTTACAAAAAGCATAGAAGAGCTGGTCTGCGGGTTGGAAAGAACAAAAAGCGAGGGGCCTTTTTATAAAAGGTTCGGGGAGGTGGTTTTGGACTGACGAAACTGAATTTTAACACTCGAAAACTGCGAGCTGAGCTAAACTTTGGACGACGATGGCGATCAAACTAAGACAGATCTATCGACGACGCAAAAAGCAAAGATGTAGAGAGGGCCAAGTGCTACAATTATTGTTCAGGGAGTTTCGTGATACGAGGACTGCAAAAACCGAAAAAACAACGTCGAGCAGAAGGATATCTAGCTGGTTCGGCTGACGGAAACTTTGGCGTTGGCAGGGAAAACAGCAAACTTCCGGCGATGGTGGCGAGCTTGTCGGTGCACCAAAAGGGGTGTGCAGTAGCTCGATAGAAAGAGGGGAGATCCTTCTATAGTCCGGTGCTCTTGGATCTGACTGAGATGAATCTACCGCCAAGCGAGCCTCCGAAGAAAACCTATGCAGAGAGATACCGCTGCGGCTGCTGCTGCTATCTACGGGTGCTGCGCACGCGGCAGTGGTTCCCGACGACGGCGACGGCGATTCCAGGCGGCAAGACGCGGGAAGGAGGAGGAAAAGAAGGGGGAAAGGAAGGTGGCACTCACCTCGACCAATTCCCGCCGGAATTGGGGTTGGGGAAAGAGGAAGATGGACAGGGCGGTGGCGACGTGGTTCTGTGCTCGGCCGGGAAGAAGAGGAAGCAGAGGCGCCACGTCCAGCTCCTCCTAGAGCTCACGAGGTGGTCGACGAAGACCGCCTGCACGCCCTTCGGCTCCAGAAGGTGATCAAGGCAACGACGCGGCGACGCTCTCCTTGCTGTTGCTCTCGGGCAGGGTGAGTATAGCTAGGAGCAGAGGTAGGGGTTGGCGGCGGAGAGGAGGGGAAGAGGGAGTAGCTAGGGTTCAAGGGGGCCTCCGCGGCTTGGGGGATAAGAAGAGGAGGGAGTGGTGGTGGATGGTGACGGGGAAGACGGAAAAGGGGTCGGCCACCTGCTCCGTTTGGCGATTGACAGAGAGGGATCGCTAGCGGAGAAGAACAGAGGACGGCGCCGTGTCCTCTTAACCGAAGCGGTATGGCCGGCAGGAAGCAAACTGGGCCGGCCCAGGAGAGGGTAGGCTCGGGCCAGGGGAGATAGCTGCGGCTGCTACGGCTGGGCCCAAGGTGGGCTGCCAGGTTTGATTCTCTCCTTTTAATTATTTCCTATTTCATTTTTGTTAGCTCAAATGTTTTGTTTTATGTTTATATTTAGCCAATTTTAGGAAGCAACTTATTCAAACTATTTGAATCTTTGCAGGGATTTTGAACAACGGTGTCTAGGCAACAAAATAGACTAGAGGAAAAATAGCATATTTGAAAGAGAGGATGCCCACATACATAATGTGTATGTGTCAATTTTGGCATCTTACCAGACTAGGGTTTTAGATACTAGGCTAGGAGAGAAAGAGAGAAGAAAGAATAGCCTCATATGATCAAGCCTAAAAAGAGGTAGAGAGATAGATGGGAGATTCACTCAAAGGATCAAATAAAACAAAGAAGGTCGAAAGATGGAGATGGTTGCATGGCCCATGCAAAGGTAAGATGCCATGTCTTAATCTTGTGAAACCAAAATAATAAACATGGCATTATTCCTATGCATTACCCAAAAGGTGGAGTAAAGACCAAGCAAAAGGAAAAATAGAGTTGGATCCACCCAACCCACATGAGCCATAATAAAACCAAAGAAAAGAATTACAAGCTCATGGGTTATAGGAATGGTGGAAGTATAGGTGGTGACAAAGAAAGGTGGTGGAGTGGAACAAAAGATATGCCCCCAACTCAACTTGGGCATTTAAACAATATATCAAGAACCAAATACAATATCAAGAGGCAAATACAAATAATAATGCAAATGAGATAAGAACCAAAACAAGAAGGGTTTTTGTATGATGCCCAAATGCAATGTGGCATGATGACATGAGCATGATAGAATGATGATGCAACAATTATATCTAGGAAGTAGCCATTATATTACTAGACCAAGTAGCATTACAAATGTTAGACAATTGGGATGCTACAACAGGGGAGTATTCTGATGACTTGGAGACGGCTGAGGCGGCTCAGACTGCTGACGCTGCGGAGACGGTGGGGGTGCCAGTGGCCTCCAATTTGGAAGCACGATGTGTTCCTTTTTCCAAAGAATGGTTGTTTTCACTGCAAATTTGAGTTGAGTTTCCCCTTCACCTGTAGCATGGTCAAGTTGTGCTTCCTCATATTCCTTCACAACCTCATCCACCCCGACAATAGCATAGCCATCTGGAATCGGTCGACAGTGGTAAGTTCCACCAGCTACAGGAGGTAAGGCATAGCCGACCGCCACCTTAATGGATAAGCCCATTAATCTCACATGCAGCTCAGTGTGTTCGCTCTCCGTGATCTCATCCACGGGGTATCGAGGACCCATCATTTCAAGCGTGGGCTGCACGTTCTCCGTGGAAGCCACGCTTGATGGGGATATGCCTACCGGGTATACCTAGCAGGACGTTTCCGACTGGCCCATGAACTGGCGAGTGGGCCTGCAAGACGGCGACTGGATCAAGACCTGGCGTGGATCCAAGCGACTGGAAGCTGAAGGCCAAGGAGAGTAGATAGGCCCAGTCGGATTAGGTTAAACGAGTGCCGAAACCTTAACTGATTCGGTTGATATATGTAAACCCTAGGGAGGGTGAGTCTATATAAACCTCCCTACAGGGCGTGTAAACGTACGTTCCATCATCCACCCAAGCGACTCGCCGCCTAGCCATCGAGCTCGCCCCATTGTACCTCCATCATAATACAATCTAGCAGGAGTAGGTCTTTACCCTCCGGGGGGCGAACCTGGGTAAAACCCTGTATCTCCGCCCTCATCTCGCACTACAGATGGCTGGCCGCCCTTGCCCTTCGTTCTACTACTCGCTGCCGATTGCAGCATCTGCCGTGGTCATTCCCACGACAGTGGCGCCCACCATGGGGCCTGGCCGGTCTGGCCGGTGTTCTGCGGCGAGATCCAATCTGCCCATCAACGAGTCGGTCGCCACCGGCCGCATGATAGCGATCAGCGAGATGCTCTAGATCTTGCCGAGCAGCTACGTCCCGGCGGCGTGACCCGTCACGCACAGCATGATCTTGCCGGTCGGCACGATCAGCCTCTTCGTCGGCCTCAGCGACGTCATCGTCTCGGAGGACTCGGATCGCATCCGCGAGTCGCCGCCACGCGACCGGCTCTCCGAGAGCCAGGTCCGCACGATCCATCGCCTCGCCTCCGAGTACAACTCGACCCACAGCAACTTGGCCGAAAACTCCGCGGCCGCGGAAGACGCGGCCCTCAACGACGACGCCGACTCAGCGACCCCGGCTTCACTCGCCGGATCCATCACCGCGGTTTCGCCCGCAAGATCCATCACCCAGGTCTCCAACGTGGGAGACTTCAAGGATCCCTCCATCCTTGGGATCTTTGACTTCGACTCCGGGTCGGAAAACTCCGCCGATCTCCGCGACGGGACCGGTCGCCACGCCGCGACCTACATGGCGACTGGCACCGATCCGCCGTAGGATCCCTTCTCCACCCTGATCCCTCCTAACTCCACGGCAACGATGGTCGAGGAACTCCGCCTGAAGCTGGCGGAGGCAGTCCGCAAGGAGCAAGCCGAGCGCGAAAAATTTCGCCTCGAGCAGGTGACGGCGCAGGAGCTGTCGCGCTACCACCAGCAGCGAATCAGGTCACGCTTGAACCCCACCGTCTAGGGGCGCGCCCTGAACTTCGATGACGAGAACGACCCGGCCCGTGTGGCCGAGCGCGCGATCTGCGAGAACGCGCCACCAGGAGGAAGCGCCCGGCCCCCACCAGGGTCGATGACGAACGGCGCCCCACCTCCACCCAACCGCACACCCCCCAGGGATCAGCCACGGATAGTGGTCTCCTCACGGGAGCGAGACGCGAATGGCCTACCACTGTTCTCCACCCCGATGGACAACCTCGTGGCGGGCCGAGCAGCGGCCAACAACATCACGGCCACCGGAGACGGCGCCCTACAGATCCAGTACGTCAGGGCCCTGCTCGCAAAGGCGGTCGAGCAGCAAAACGCAGGCGCCGACTCGCAGGGTCGGGTGTACTCGCGTTCTTCGGGCAGCAGAGTGGCCTCAAGGGGCCGCCCATTGGCGGCAAACACCCTCAATTTCCCGCCACCCGAACCACTGCAGCTCCAACACCGACCCGCGAACGCGGCACTCTCCACCAACGACCCCGGCCAGCGACCAACTTCGTCGCCGCCAACAGTCAGCCCGTCGACGCCCGCACCCACATCATCAACAACCAAAGCTGGCGCGCACGCCAGCCCGATGACCTGCGACACACCCTAACCAATCGCCACGACGGCGAGCTGATGGGGTCGCTAAGCCGACTCGGGCCCAAGTGCTTCGGACCGATGATCCGAGGCGAAAAATACCCGGCGAACTTCAAAGCGCCGAAGGAAATAGAGAAGTACGACCCTTCGTACGACCCCTCCGTGTGGCTGGACACATACCTCATGGCGATGGGGATCGTTGGCCACACCGACCTGCTAGCCGCCCGCTACCTCCCCCTGATGATGGAGGGAACGTGCATGCAGTGGATCAACACCCTTCCTCAGGATAGCATCGACTCCTGGGAAGAGATGCGAGATGCCTTCATCAGGCACTTCGAGTGCTCCTACACCCGCGCCACCACCATCGAGGACCTGGAACGATGCATCCAGGAACCCCGCGAGTCGACCCGCAACTGGGTCTAGCGGTGGCAAGAACTATGGTACAACGCGGTCGGCATCCACCCGGACACCGCGATCCACTGCTTCAAGACCTCGTGCCGCTACGAGCCCTTGGTCGCCAAGCTCAAACGACATTCCCGCACACTCGACAACATACCGGACCTCCTCGAGATCGCCAAAAGATACGCGGAGGAAGACCCAAACCAGGAAACCGACGACGAGTCGGGAGGCCAACGCCGCACGAGCGGCAACGACAACGGACGACAGTCCAACCTACGCTACAGCAACACTCGCCTCACCGGCAAGCGCCGCAGTGACGGGCGAGTCGACTTCGTCGCCAACGCTGGGCACGCGCAGCGCGAGCCCAAGAGCTTCTGCCGCGACGGCGGCAATTACAAGGCGAAACCAAGGTTCGACCCCGCGGCCCTCCTTAACCAACCCTGTGCGTTTCACAGCAGGGAAGGGAAGCCCGCCACGCACACAACCGCCGATTGCCACTCTCTCAAGGAGATTGAGAAGGCACGGCGAGCGCGGGAGGACCCCGACAACAACCCGCCAAACGGCAGAAAATTCGGCAGTGTGGCCGGCTCGCTCCACACCTTCAAAGGCTTCAACACGAAGCGCGAGAAGAAGGTCATCGCCCGCGCCGTCTTCGTCAACGCGGTGGCCCAGGTGGACATTCCCTAGTTCCTCAACTGGTCGGAGCAGCCCATCACCTGGAGCCGCCAGGACCACTCGCCACGCATCGAGTACCCAGGCCGAGTCGCCCTGGTGGTCAAGCCCAAGGTGGGAGACTACTGGCTCGCCAAGACATTGATGGACGGCGGCAGCTCCATCAACATCCTGTACATGGACACCTTCAGGCGACTGCGGCTCCCGCATTCGATGGTCGAGACGACCTACACCACGTTCCATGGCATCGTCCCGGGGTCGGAAGGCGTACCCGATCGGCAAGGTCACACTGCCAGTCACCTTCGGCACACCACCAAACTTCCGCACCGAGCGGATCATCTTCGAGCTGGTACCCTTCGACAGCCCCTACCACTGCGTCCTGGGGCGCCAGGCGTTTGCCAAGTTCATGGCAGCGCCCCACTACGCGTACAACGCGATGAAGCTCCCCGGGCCGCGCGGCGTCATCACCATCAACGGCGACGCCGACATGGCCGCCGAGTGCGAGGCCAAAGGAGACGAACCCGCCGACACCGTCATCGCGGCAGAGACCAACCACGCCGACGAGCTCACCAAATACGCGAGAGGGGTCAACAACAACGACCCCACCATACTCAAGAAGCCCAATTCGGAGGGCGTCAACGCCTCAGCCTTCGAGGCGACGACGCACACCCACACCGTCGAGCTGGTCCCAGGCGACTCCAGCCAGACGGTGACGATCGGGACGGGCATGAGCCCAACATAGGAAGGCGCGCTCATCGAGTTCCTCCGTGAGAACAGGAACATCTTCGCATGGAAGCCCTCTGACATGCCTGGTGTCCCTAGGGAACTCGTTGAGCACAAACTCAATGCCGACCCCAAAGTGCGACCCGTCAAGCAGTCGCTACGGCCCTTCAATGAAGAGCGCTGCCGAGCCATCGCCGAGGAGGTGCAGCGTCTACTCGCTGCAGGCTTCATCCGGCCAATAAAGTACTCCAAGTGGCTGGCAAACCCAGTCCTGGTCGAGAAGAAAAATGGGACTGGAGGATGTGTATCGACTACACAAACTTAAACAGCGCCTGCCCGAAGGAGCAATTCATCCTCCCGCGGATCGACCAAATAATCGACTCCACCGCGGGCTCGGAGTCGCTGTGTTTTCTCGACGCCTACTCTGGGTACAACCAGATCAAGATGGCTGTTGAGGACGAGGAGAAGACGGCGTTCATCACGCCATTCGGAGCCTTCTGCTACACTGCCATGACCTTCAGCCTCAAGAACTTCGGGGCAACTTATCAACGGTGCATGCAGGAATGCCTTGCGAGCCAAATTGGCCGCAATATCCACGTCTACATCGACGACGTGGTAGTAAAGTCCGCTCGCCAGGGCGATCTACTCGCCGACCTGGCGGAAACATTCGCCAACCTGCGGAAATACAAGATAAAGCTCAACCCAGGCAAATGCACCTTCGGTGTACCAGCAGGGCAAATGCTGGGGTACGTCGTCTCCAAGCGCGGGATCGAGGCGAACCCTACCAAAATCGACACGATCGCTCGACTCGGCAAACCCGAGTGCCTGCGCAACGTGCAAAAACTGGCCGGGCGAGTCGTGGCTCTTAGTCGCTTCATCCCCCGATTGGGCGAAAAGGCGATGCCTCTATACCGCCTGATGCGAAAGAACCATACCTTCCAGTGGGACAAGGAGGCGAACGACGCACTCCGCGACCTCAAGAAGGTGCTACTCGCAGCACCGCTACTCGCCACCCCCGTCGACAAAGAACCCATGCTAGTCTACATCGCGGCTTCCGAGCGCGTCGTCAGCGCTGTCATGGTCGTCGAGCGGCCGGAGGAAGGAAAGGAGCGCCCGGTACAACGACCGGTGTACTATATCAGCGAGGTCCTCACCGAGTCTCACCAGCGGTACCTGCAATACCAGCAACTGGTATACGCAGTCTTGAGAGCACAGCGGCGACTGTCGCACTACTTCCAGGAGCACCCGATCACGGTCGTCTCCTCAGCACCGCAGGACATCATCCGCAACCGTGAGGCGACCGGGCGAGTCGCCAAGTGGGCCGTCGAAATTGGCGTCCACAACATCAAGTACGAGCCACAAAAAGCGATCAAGTCGCAGGCTCTCGCGGAGTTCATGGCCGACTGGGAAGAAGCCCAGCAGCCGGAAAAGCTGCCATACCTCCACTACTGGAGCCTGCACTTCGACGGCTCCAAGAACGCGGACGGCGCAGGAGCAGGGATCGTGCTGACTTCCCCGAAGGGCGACAAGCTCTGCTACGTCCTCTGCCTCGACTTCACCCCCTGCACCAACAACATGGCCGAGTACGAGGCACTACTCCACGGCATGCGAGCTGCCAAGGAGATGAATGTCAACCGCCTACGTTGCTATGGAGACTCCGACCTCGTCGCTGGGAAAGTCGCTGGCACTTGCGACGCCGTTTCTCCCACCATGGCGGCATACCGCCAAGCAGTAGACAAGCTGGGTGGACACTTCGCAGGCTACTCCGTCGAATGGATCGACAGGCGGAAGAACGAGGAGGCCGACGCACTCTCTCGCATCGGGTCGGCCCGACTCGCACCACCCGCCGGCGTCTTCCTCGACACGATCACCAAGCCGTCAGTCTCTCCCCCAAGGGAGATCGACATCGGAGTCCCGCTGCATCCAGAGGCAGCCCTGGTCGCACTCATCGCCAAGCCAGACGATTATACCAAGCCGTACATCGCCTACCTGGAGGCTGGCACCCTGCCGGCAGACGAGACAGACGCCCGGATGGTTGCACGTCGATGCAAATCCTTCACCATCATCGACGGCGAGCTCCACAAGCGCACCGTGACCAGCGTGTTCCAACGCTGCGTCCAGCCCGCAGAAGGACGCAAGATCCTCCACGACATCCACTCCGGTGACTGCGGCCACCACGCTGGAGCCCGCTCTCTGGTCGCAAAGGCTATGCGGCACGGCTTCTACTGGCCCACCGCACACGCCGATGCCGTCGACATTGTCCAACGGTGCGCCGGGTGCCAGAAGTACGCCAACCAGACACACGTGCTGAGCTCAGCGCTCAAGACAATCCCCATCACCTGGCCATTCGCCGTGTGGGGTATGGACATGGTAGGCCCTTTCAAAAAGGCCCCCTCCGGCTTCACCCACCTCCTGGTCGCGGTCGACAAATTCACAAAATGGGTGGAGGCCAAGCCAGTCCGGAAATGCGACGAGAAGAACGCCACCAAATTCCTACGCGAGCTCATATATCGCTAAGGGTTCCCACACAGCATCATCACGGACAACGGCACCAACTTCGCCAAAGGATCCATGGCCGAGTTCTGCGAGGAACATCACATCCGGCTCGTCCTCGCGTCAGTCGCCCACCCGAAGTCCAACGGCCAGGCGGAACGGGCCAACCAGAGCATCCTCCATGGCCTGAAGCCGCGGCTCCAAGTACCACTCGAGCGCACCGCTGGGTGCTGGGTCGAGGAGTTACCCTCCGTCATCTGGGGTATCCGCACCTCGGTCAACAGGTCGACAGGGTTCACCCCCTTCTTCATGGTGTACGGCACCGAGGCAGTCATGCCCACCGACCTCGAGCATGACTCGCCAAGGGTCGTCCACTACACGGAGGTTGCGAACGAACTCGCACGCCAGGATGGAGTCGATCAACTCGACGAGGCGCACGACCTGGCTCGCTCACGCACTGCCATCTACCAGCAAGGACTCCGCCGCTACCACAGCCGGCGGGTGAAAACTCGCACCTTCCAAGAAGGCGACCTAGTGCTGCGCCTCATCCAAGACAAGAAGGGAATGCACAAACTCTCCCCCCCATGGGAGGGACCATTCGCCATTGGGCGAGTACTCGGCAACGACGCCTACTACCTCATCGACGTCCGCGGGGACGGCAAACTCGACGTCAAGCGACCATGGAATGTAAACCTCCTACGGAAGTTCTACTCCTAGAACTCCACATATGTATCCTCCAGTGGCTATGAAATAAAAAAAATTGGTTACCGCAAATTGCGTCTACTCTCCGTGTCTTGTGCCACTCGCACTCGTAGTAACAACACCAAGCTAAATGCAGGAGTCAACCTCTGGTACAGCGATCGGCACGGCCAAGTAGTGCACTACAAGGGCACCGGGTTACCCCAGGTCTTGTAACGTCCACAAAAAACGCCTACCCGGAGCCCCATTGGAGTCGCCCAGCTCGACTGGCTTAACGAGCCAAGACAACTGCCTTCGCCCCCCCCCCCCCCCCACAGCGACCATGATCCTCCGCATCCTTGACACAGCGACTCGAACGGCCAAGTACCACGCTCGGGGACTAACGACCAGTTCAGCGCGAGCGACTAGGAAAAACGCCAAGTATGAGAGCATGTCCAGGACTTGCCATACGACTGACCCGACGGGCCAGGCAGGAGTGATGCGCTTACTCTGACGTGCCCAGTCCTCACCCACCCTAGAGTCGCGCCTAGAAAAACCAAGTACCACGCTCGGGGACTCGTCTACCCGACCTCGTTCGCGCAAGGGAAAACGGTGAAGTAAAGAGCACTCATGGGAGTCGCCTTGCGAATGGCTTTCCAAGCTCGGGCGAGTCGACCTCAATAACAAAACATTCAAAACCACAAACACATAACAAACGAGGTAAACCCCATAAAAAGGGCGGACGCGCTCGGGGACTCGTTCAACCCTCAATCACAAACACACGACAATTCACAAAATAACACGATATCTCATTATAGCAGATCACAATCGTTACAAAGTACAATGTGCGCCCAATGGCCAAACTACTACTAACGCCCCAGGGCACAATGTCTTATTCCGCAGGCTTCGATGACAACTCGCCGCCACCCTTGCGGTTGCGAATGAAGTGAGTGTACGGGTTCGACGGGTACGTCGTCAACTCACCCGCCATCGCCGCACGGAAGGGCTGCTCGATCTTGAAGTCCCAGTGCTGCGGCTCGGGGTCGTTGGGTGCGACGACCGTCTCCTGATAAGGAAGGAGGTCGCCCATCGCCCAGACATGCTCGGAGTATACCACGGCGCGGTCCGTCAGCTTCAGCACCTCGGCGATCTCCACTGAGCCAGTCGACGATGGGTAGCCACTCGTCACGTCATCAAGATCGAAATCTTCCGGGAAGTGGGCGAGCCCAAGGCTAAGCACCATCGCCGCCCCGCGCCGGAACGCCGACCACGTCATAAACTCGACGACTGACGGCGCCTTCTCCAAGTACTGCCACACTTCGACGAGGTCGCTGGGAATCACTTCCATGGGCGACATCTCCTGAAGATACGCCCGAATACAAGTCGCGGACAGCGTGGCCGAGTCGACCAGAGTGGCCACACACCGTCGCGCGTCGAACGACTGCGCCTCTTTCGCGCTGTCGATGATCCGACCTGTGGACAGAAGGGGGTAGTGAGCACATCAAAGATCACACAATGAAAATAGTACAGGCAGAGGCAGGCACACTTACCAATCAAAGGACGGGAGAGATCCGTGATGAAGCTTTGAAGAGAGGAGTAGTCGTCTTGAAGCCCAGCAACAAGGGCGTCGGAGACCTTACGCTCCTCAGCGGCGGTCGTAACAGCAGCCTTGGCTCGCCCATCCGCCGAGCTCGCCTCCTCCTTCGCATCCGCAAGCTCGCGCTCAAGGTCGGCGACCCGCTTCTCCGCCAAACTCAATGCAGATTGCGCCGCCATCAGTTCACTCGCCGGGACAAGGCCCTGGCGAACTTCTTCTGCCTTCGCAGCAATCGCCTGGAGTCCCTTGTTTGCCTCTTGAACGGCGACAAGTTCCTTCTCCGCGTGACACTTCGCAGCAAGCCGATCGGCTGACTCACGTTGCAAACCCTGTACAAAAGTCAAACAGTTAACAACACTGGAATCCTAAGTGCCCACCCGCTGCAATTCAGCGACTGGACACTCGGGGACTGGAGATCAAAAACTCTAAGTGCCCACCCGCTGAAATTCAGCGAATGCGCACTCGGGGACTGGGCGCGAGAAATAAAAGCAAAACACCAAAAAGACTCTGACCACTGCAATTCAGTGGCCCAATCCTCGGGGACTGGACATACCTGGATGGCTGTGCCAAGCATGCCATGAAGTTGTAGTGCGTCCACGGATGCGAGAAGAGCCGGAGTATGCCCGCGACGCTGCTCGACCTCCGTCTCGGCGACCCCATGTGCGCGGCTCGATGGCGTGGTACCACTCGCCGTAGCCGCTCTGGCCATGAAGCGGGGGAAGGTCGCGATGGATGCGCCGGCACCAAAAGAGGCCGGCTCGGCCATCCCAGGCGAGGAAGCACCCTCCTTGATCGCCGAGGCCGCCCCCGCCGCAGGATCACTCGGAGCCATCGTTGTGTCGTCAGACACCGTGACGACTTCGTCGTTCTTGGCCTTCTTGGCGCTGTCTGTGGGGGCAGCGACTTCATCAGCCTTCCTCTTCCGAGAAGGGTCCTCCTCGGCGACGACTGGCGGCACCTTGGCCATGGACGGGTGGCCTATCTTTTTAACCCCAGTCCTGCAAATCGATTACATGAGCAAAGTGGTTCGAGTACAACGAAAAATAAAGCAGGTGAATAAAACTCACTTGGCGACTGGTATGAACCGCAGCCCCGTGCGGATGCTAGCCGGCTTCTCCAGTTCGGGGCCCAGTTTCCGACTGAGGCCCATCTCCAGGACATCGTGCGCCCAAGACACAGATGGCCTCTTTGTTGATGAGGCCGCGATAGGAGCTTCCGCAACATTTTCGGCAGGAGCTCTCCTGGGGGGCGAAGCTGCCGCGGCTGGAGCGAACCCCGACCCAGAGACTGGGGCGAATGGGAGAGGCATTGAGGCCAGAGGTACCTCACTCAGGACGGCGGTGGCATCCGGTGCTGCCATCGTCTGTGGCGCTTCATCCCTAGCCAGGCTGGTGGCATCGGAGCTGCTCGCCGAATGAGGCGGAGATACCTGCCTCGCTGGCTTCGTCTTCCTCTTCGGAGGGGCCTTCACCTCCTTCTTCTTCTTCTTCGACGGAGTGGCCTCGCGACGCGAGGTGAGATCGGGAAGCTCGTCGTCGTCATCATCATGACGCTCAAGACTTCTACTTGCCTTGAGTTCCCGCTGACGCTGCCTGCGAGTCTTGCGAACCAATGGGGCGGCCTCTTCCTCGGACTCGTCGTCGTCGCTCCTGTCGCTCTCGGCGCCTCCCTTGGTGGGAGGCGACTCGCCCCCATCTTGGACGGACGGGCTCGAGTTCTCATCATCCGCGGGCGGAAGCCACCCTTCCACCACTTGAAATAACTGCAATAGGCATAAGACAATATCAGAATAACTGCGACAGCATCAAATGCGACTGCGAATGATAGAAAGATGACTTACCGTCGGGGCTGGATGCTTTGCGGTGTAGGGGGCGACCCCGGCCTTCGCATCCAGGTACACCGCCTGGGTGATCTTCTTCAACGCCGGGATGTAGTCCTCGACTTTCCACTCGGCGAGGCAGGATTTCGTCGAGTCCTCCCGGCCCGTGTACTCGTACATATAATGGTCACGGCGGGCCAGGGGAACGATTCGCCGCTCGAGCCTGCAGTTGTACAAATTGATGGTCTGAAGACCTTTCTTCTTCAGGCCGCGGATGGTCTGAAGCATCTCATCCACGACCATCCGCTGGTCTGTTGGAAAGCTTGCCGACTTGGAGTCGGCGCGGTTCGGGCCGGTCGGCGGAGTATCTTGGGATCGCCACCTCGCCGTCTGGAGTCGCCTCGGTGACGTAAAACCAAGACTTCTTCCACTCGCTCGCCGCCTTGGCAGGTAGCATCAGATCAAAAAAGGAGGCCTTCGACTTCAATTGAAACGTCAAGCCACCCGTAGCAAGTATTGGGCCGTCTGCTTCTTCGCGACTGATCCTCCCGTGGAACAGATCTTGCCACAAGGGGGAAGTAGGGCCTGCAGCCCAGGTAGCACTCGCAGAACGCCACGAAAATGGCGAGTTGCTCGATGCTGTGCGGGCCCAGGTCCGATGGCTGGATCCCGTAGAAGGCGCAGAAGCGCCGTAAGAAGAGAGATGTGGGGAATCCCAGCCCCCGTTCCAGGTGGCTGGTGAAGCAGACGAATTCTCCTTCGCGCGGGTCCGGAGTCACCTCTCCGGCCGCGGGATGCGCCACCTGCCGGCACGCAGGATCCCGACTTCCTCGAAGGACGCCAGTAGCGCTCTCGTACACTTGGACCTGCCCCATGGTTCGGTGGAGGGGGCCATTGGCGGAGAGGTTCGTGGAGGTCGGAGGATTTTGGATCGGCTGGATCGCGATGCGGAGGAGAACGGAGGTGCGCACAATCGAAGGAAATGACAAGGAGGTGGTTCTCCGATCGCCTACCATTCCCTTTATATAGCGGTTGTTACCCGCCAAATCAGGGAGCCGTTACTACACGGTGATTACGCCAAAAGTTACCGTTGGATTACCCCAATGGCTATTTTTGACTGCGTTTGACGGTCCAACTTCAGCCACTCGGCTCGCCGACCCGATCACTACAACAGTGACTAAATATTTCGTCGACCCGTTCACCGAGCTGCGACCAGAATGACTAGTTTTTTTCCTTTATTCTGGAGCCCGCCACCGATTCGACTGGGTGTCCGCATTGGACCCGTATGCTCCGACTGCCAGCAGCCACCTGCGTCCAATCGACGACGGCCTCGGGGACTACTGATGGGGATATGCCTACCGGGGTATACCTAGCAGGACGTTTCCGACTGGCCCATGAACTAGCGAGTGGGCCTGCAAGACGGCGACTGGATCAAGACCTGGTGTGGATCCAAGCGACTGGAAGCTGAAGGCCCAGGAGAGTAGATAGGCCCAGTCGGATTAGGTTAAATGTGTGCCGAAACCTTAACTGATTCAGTTGAGATATGTAAACCCTAGGGAGGGTGAGTTTATATAAACCTCCCTACAGGGCGTGTAAACGTACGTTCCATCATCCACCCAAGCGACTCGCCGCCTAGTCGTCGAGCTCTCCCCATTGTACCTCCATCATAATACAATCTAGCAGGAGTAGGTCTTTACCCTCCGGGGGCCGAACCTGGGTAAAACCCTGTGTCTCCGCCCTCATCTTGCACCGCAGATGGCTGGCCGCCCTTGCCCTTCGTTCTACTACTCGCTGCCGATTGCAGCATCTGCCGTGGTCATTCCCACGACAACGCTGCTTTTCCGCACAGAGTCTGGGCCGCAGGCAACTTCCAATGTAGGATCTTCATGCCGCTGAGATGGGCCGGTAGCTTGCTGGCTCTTTTGTGCATTCACTTGCTCCTGCAGCGCCACAAGTGCATGTTCTATCTGTGTCATCCGCTTTGTACGCTCATTTTCTTTTATGCCGCGCCATCTGTAAGAGTCGCCCCACTCGGCAAACCCATCCTTCCACGTCATACCCCCTGTGCCTCGTGCAAGTCCAGGGTGTTCTTTTTTACCGATGGTGCGTGTGAGCTGGTCATTCTCTCTGTCGGGATGGAAGGTCCTGGTGGCTGTTTCCTCGTATGCCATGATGAGTTCAGTGACGGGTTTGGTAAGGAGGGTTGGGAGGATACACAATCTCGTTTCTGGGTCCAACCTTTCCCCGATTCCGTAGAACCAAGTCTTTGCAGGTAGGTCCCACCCATGTGTCTGGGTGTGATCCCTCTATCGTGCAGGGCCTTCTCAGCTTCCTCCCACTTAGGCCTCTGAGATATGTAGCCACCTGACCCTGTCCTCTGGTGATATTCCTTCTTCTGGGAATTTAGCGTATTGGTTTCTGACCTCTTTGTAGCTATATCACCTTCCTTGTATGCCACAAATTCGGGCCAGTGAGGCCTTATCTTCGCATAATATGCGTCTTCGAAATCTGGAGTCTCGCGAGCTTTGAAAATTTTGTTCAATTTTGTCTTCCAGTTGCGAAAAGCGTCAGCCATCTTCTTTAGAGTCCACTCTTTGACCTTTTCCTTTATAACCGGTTTATTTTCATCCTCCTCTCACGGAAGGGTGAAATTTACCAACAGCGAATTCCAAAGCGTTTCTTTGGATCTTTCATCGACAAAGGTACCGTCGCCCTTCTTTGTCTTATTCGAATATTCAATTATGATTGGGATTTGGTCCCTAACAAGAACTCCAGCCTGACGTATAAATTTGTCTGCGGCCTTCTTGGGCTCCATCGGCCTGCCATCAACACAGACTGCTTCTATCGTGAACTTTGCACGATCTTTCAACTGATGGCTCGCGCCTTGCTTGCTCTTTTTCATAGAAGAAGATTGTTGCTAGCTGGTTGATCCGGAGGGCTAAAAGAAGAAAGAAGCGTTAATTAATACATGTACATATATATACAAATCAATCGGTGCAAGTTAGAAGAGGCTTAATCCATGCATATACCTCGACGGACTTTGTAATCACTAAAGTGTGTTCACCGGAGTCGTCATCTTCTCCATGACTACTTGAGCTGTCATCATGTCCCTCCAAGTTCAGATATTGTGAGGTGTCCTCATGGATCATGTTCTCCATTATTTCTTCCTCTTTAAGGTTTCTACTGAGTGGATCCATAGTTTCTGAAACAATAATATTATCACACAAATATCAGTAATACATCTATTGAAATGCTCGAGCAAGGATGATGATGACATGACATGTTAAAAGTATTGAAATGTAACCCTAATACATGCTTGGTCATTCCAAACCCTAATTCGGAGAAACCCCGGATTCATATGAGAGGGTACATCATCGCACGGTAGGGTGTGCGGGGATGTGTGCGGCTGGTGGCGCTAGGGCCAAACCCTACAACAATATATATACATCGCACGGTCGGGTGTGCGAGGATGCGTGCGGCTGGCGGCGCTAGGGCCAAAGCCTACAACAATATATATACATCGCACGGTCGGGTGTGCGGGGATGCGTGCGGCTGACGGTGCTAGGGACAAACCCTACAACAATATATATACATCGCACGGTCGGGTGTGCGGGGATGCGTGCGGCTGGCGGCGCTAGGGCCAAACCCTACAACAATATATAACCGAAGATATCTATGACCTAGATTGAACAGAGTCAAATGGACAGGATTTGCAAGTGCGGCTTACCACTGTGTCGCTATTACTATAACACGGACGCGTCGGACCCTGGTGCTTATAGATGCTGAGGCATACGCTTAATCGTCGCGCTCGTGAGGCAAAAAAACACCATGAGGGATAACCGCGTCGGAAAAGTGTTTCGGCACAACGTCATCTGCCAACTTAGTGCTTTTGCGGCAACGAGGGTTTAATGTCGCGGCCCATTGTAGGCCGGCACTATTCATGTCGTGGCAACTATGAGATGATAACACATAGATATTGTTGGTCCGATATATGCCGGTGAATGCGTTGGTGCACATCAATATAATTAATTGCTAATTAAACTAGAATGTTTTATATATAATATAAATTACATATATAAAATAATAGAAAACTCATAATATACAAAAAATCATACCACATGGCAGTGATACACATAGCTCAATTGCTAGTACTTTGCTCCCAATTTAGTTCACATACATCTCTAAAAAGCTAACTATTTTTTTTGAGGGTAAAACAGTAGGGTAAAGAACCCCACTGCAATTTTTTAAATCATAGAGAGTTACAAGTAGATATTTACAAGTTTCGAGCCACCTCAATAAGAGGGATAACACTATGAGCAACTATATCCTGTCTAAATTATTGCTAATCCAATCTTTGAGGTCCTAGTAATTCTTTTTCTTAAATCTACACAGGACCCATCTTAATTCCTGAGAGACAAAAGCCCTCCATTCCTCAAGGGAAGCATGCTTGTTGTTGAAGATTTCATTGTTTCTGCACATCCATATGCCCCAAGCTCCTAGGATAATAATTTCCATTGCAAAGGGGACTTTTAGGCCTTTTTTAATACTGGCCAAAGCTTCGAAAAGATTGTGATCAAAATCTTGGACAGGGAAAATTTCAGCCCAGCATGCTTTTGCAAAAGGACAGCCCCAAAATAAGTGTAGAAGAGTTTCCTCACTTGTGCAACCATGAAACACACAGTCATATGAAGTCAGATCAAATATTTTCCTTTTTAGAAGATTCCTGGTGTTTAGCCTATCAAGTAGCAAAAGCCAGAAGAACTTATGTTTTTGCTGGCAAGAGGACTTCGACAACCAGGAAAAATGTGGTTGCACAGACTGGTAACCAGATAATGAATAATAAGCCTTTTGGACTGAGAAAATATTACTGCCCCAAATATAGCTCCAGTTGTCTGCTTCTCCCTGCATTCCATCATTGAGAATTTGCTCAAGACTTTGATATTCATGGTAAGCTTGTTGTGACAGAGGGAGAAAAAAGTGATCTTACATGTTGGCCGTCTGTAAGAACTCATAAACAAAGATGTGAGGATTTTTTGCATAAGAAAGAAGATGAGGAAGCTTATGCTGAAGACATCCATCATTCCACATATCAGTCAAGAGAAGAGTGGATTTTCCATCACCCACCGAGCACTTTGCAATTCCTTTAAATATATCAACCAATTTCAGATGAGCTTTCCACCAAAAAGATCCCTCCAAATACGTCCAGGCAGTTTACCATTGCAATAATAAGTGTTCCAGACAAGGTGAACTCATGGGATATCCTTGTGATTGTAGAATTTATCCACTGACTTAAAGTTTATGCACTGTCACAATCAAATAGCCCTCCTTTGCTTGAAACTGGAAGGCACAAACATATATGCACCATTTATATACATATAAACATACAAAAAATTAAAAAAAATTATAAAACATATATACACAAACATATATACCGCGAGGTGGTCGATCGCTGGAGGGCAGTAGCGCGCGGTCGGGGCGGCGCGAGGACGAGGTGGCGAGGACAGTGAGGCGGCAAGGGCAGACGCGGCGACGGACGGCAGGGCGAACGCGGCGGCGTGGCCGGACACGGCGGCGGACGGCAGGGCGGCGACGGCGACAGGCGTGGACGGCGACGACGACGGCGCGAGCTCCTCTGCTTCCTTCCTCTGTTTGATCGATCTGACTGGGGGGAAGAGTAAGAGGAAGGCGCGCTGCGTTATAACCCCCCCCTTTAACACCGGTTCCAGCCACGAACCGGTGTTAAAGGAGGGATTTGTTTCGCGCGCGCACCCCCCCTTTAACACCGGTTCCAGTCACGAACCGATGTTAAAGGGGGGTGCGCGCACGAAACGAAATAAATGCCCCCCCTTTAACACCGGTTCCTGGCTGGAACCGGTGTTAAAGGGGGGCATTTATTTAGTACATTAAATGGGTGGGGGCTTTTTTAATTCAAAAAATAGGATAGAATTTAGAAAATTCATATCCTTTTCATTTAAACTCAGAAAAATATGAATAATATATCATAATTTTTAGAAAAATAAGATCTATCCATTCATATAAAAACATTTTATAGTTACTGTAGATGAAATTTTTCAAAATGATTAAAACACTTACATATAAATTTTGATTATTCAATTAAAACAAAAATAAAATAGTCAAACCCTAAAACTTTGAACATAAGAAATATTAAGCATCTAAAAAGGAATCTAACCCTATTTTATTAGAGAAAATCATATTTTATTTTGTATTAACATTTTTGAATTGTTTGGATATTTAAATGCCGCATCTTTTGTATACTATGGAATCTGATAAAACCTCGCTAAACTTGCATTAGATTTTTGATAAAATAGCATATTGTGAACCTAAAAATAATTTTTGTAAAAAATTATGAGCATCGTATCATGTACCTATAGTTCATATCTGATCCACTTCCTACCGATTCGACAGGAATTTGTCTTTTTCACCAGAGGTGGACGGAAAGGTTTCAGATCCCCCTGTTGGTACATTGTCCATCTAAGGTGGTCTAGTATTTTTGTAAAATGTTGTGGTAGTTTTTTGAATTAGCCATTTGGTGGTTGCTTCACAAAACCGTCTGTTTTTTATGATCGGAAAATGGAAAATGCCTTTTTGGTGCGACAAAAAGGAAAACTTCCTCTTGCAGCATTGTTTGCCATTCCATGATGCACATGTATGCACAATATGGCCATATTATCACAAACTATGCCTTGATTCTTGCCATAACATTGGTCATTTAACCCGAAAGCCAAGAAACCTCGAATGAGATAGGTCATTTTGTGAAGGTTTTTTTGAGACATAATGAATATACCAAGTTTGATATTTTTATTATGATAGAACTAAAATTAAAGTATATAATGGAACTAACAGTAAGTTACATAAAGCACGACTGAAAATTAAGAGACATAAAAGAACTGAAAATTAAGATACATGGCCAGATTAAGTCACAATCGACCGAACTTGTTTTGGAATGTTGGAGTGATTCAGTCATGCTCCTGCCTACACCTATAATACTCGCCACTGTAGTCGTCTTACTCGTCGCGGTTGTCGTCGCTGTCGTCGTCGGGGTCGCCGTAATTGAACCTTGAAGGCTGAGTACGCGTGGGCTGGACTTGAGGGTAGCGCAGACGGGATTAGAGTTGGCGGCAGTGTCATAGGCCATGACACTCTGGAGAGTCCGACCGCGCCACCACAGTCGACGGCCGGCCTCGTTGAAGTTCGGAGGAGGTGGGCCGTCCTCCTCTTGCCTGGCGAGCGCCCTCTCACGCCGATCCCCGAAGAAGGCTTCCCATGTCGGGAAATAGTCGGGATTCCATCTAGGATTCCTCCGCTGCTCCGGCGTGAGCTCAAAGTAGTAGTGGTTCTTGATGGCCATCCGGCGCGCCACACCTAGAGGGACAGGAGGAACCGGCACGCCTCCGACGCTCAGCATCTAGCCGACGGGGACACAGTAGCCCGGCGGGCAGGGGTAGTTCGAGACGCAAAGCGCCTCCGCCTCCCTAGGGGTTAGTGGTACGGTGGAAGCCATGGGAAAGAGTGATGAGGTTGCAGATATGAGTCTAGAGATGTGCAATGAAAATTGAGGCCAACCCTACATATATATAGTGAGAAATGACAGGAAGATAACTGGAGGGAAGAACTGGAGGGAAGAAACGGCGGGAAGAACTGGCGGGAAAAAATGGCAGGAAGAAAAATGGCTCATTTAATACATATAGTGTTAACAGAAGAAATATGACATTGATTTCCATGTTGAGATACATATGTGTGCCAAAAATGCTTCAATTAATACATATAGTCAATCTTATGATCGCGTCAGCCATAACCATGGAGTATCAGCACCGTTTAACAGGATGGTTTGGTCAGTCTTCACTCTGAAGGGCAGAATTTCTAGGGGCCTCGTCCTCAACATTACCAGGATCATCTCGTCTAATCTTATACTGCAGTGCAGTGCATACCGGGCATGCATCCAAATTCTCGTACTTCTCATCGCGGTAGAGGATGCAGTCATTAATGTAGGCATGTATCTTATGCACGTCTAATCCTAGAGGGCAGGCAATCTTTTTTGCTTGGTATGTACTGTCGGGCAACTCATTATTTCTTGGAAGTAGATTCTGCATTTTTACCAACAACTTTGAAAATGCGCTGTCAGTCACACCGTTCTCTGCCTTCCATTGCAGCAAATCCAGTGTGGTACCTAGCTTTTTGTGGCCATCTTCGCAAGTTGGGTACAACAATGTTCTGTGATCCTTTAACATCTGCTCCAGCTTCTCCTTCTCCTTTTCAGTTTCACATTCTTCCTTTGCATCAGTAATGGCCCGACCAAGATCGTCATCAGCGGGCCCATCTGCTGCCTCTTGATCTTCATTATCTACCCCCGTTGCAGTATCATCATATTCAGGATACATATTATGATAGTTGTCATCATCCTCTTCTTCTTCGTTGTCTTCCATCACAGCCCTTTTTTCCGTGCTTGGTCTAACAATTATAGCTGGGCATGAAACCGGATCGAAGCAGGTGGGTGTGAATGGTTCTGGTATTTGAGTAGTCTTTCTTGTTCTGACAGTAAACACACAGACAACACATAAAACCATTGTGACCACGGTTTGCATTAGCCACAACGATGAAATTTTAGAGGCCCGTAATGTACTCGGAAGTGCGTCGGTCACCGTATATCCATTGTCGGTTCATCTGCATTAATATATCGTATATCAAAAATTAATAGGGAGATGACCATTTATATAGTACATCAATGACACATGAAAGGATAAAGTTGCCGACCTCGACCGAGAAGAAAAGAGCAACGAGAAAACTTATTTCGAGCTCTTGGGCATTTCACCGAACACCTCTTGTGCATAGAAAAAAAACACAAACTAGCACACCTCTCATCCTCTTGCTATGCTCCAAAATGAGAGAGTGAAAAAATGCAAGAGAGGGGTGTGGGCTGCGATGTGTTATATAGGCCCCCCCCTTTAACACCGGTTCAAGTCACGAACCGGTGTTAAAGGGGGACTGCGCGGGCCACTGGTGCAGGGCCTTTAACACCGGTTCGTGGCTAGAACCGGTGTTAAAGGGGTGCTCCTTTTTGCTCTATGGACCATGCTGGTACGGGCACCCCCTTTAACACCGGTTCCGACCTCAACCAAAGGCCTCGTTTCAGAAATCCCGGTGTTCGTGAAGGTGATACACTCTACTCATGCCAGTCGCACCACCAGGACCAGCATTGTAGTAAGCGACCTTCCATCTGAAACTTAACATGAGGTTTCGGATTCAATATATTCTGCGATTATTGTACAATGTCGAATGCTGAAACTTCGTCAAAACTGACACTGTCTTCGGGATGCAGGGTGTGTTTCTTCAGAAGTTGCAGCGAAGTGCTTGGGAGCAGAGTCGGCAGGGAAATCGTTCTACGGAGAGCGGAGAGAACTACCAGGGGAGGGCCAGCAGCAAAGGTAGATGGCACGTCAAGTACGCCAGTGGAGACAACAACCGGGGCATTTCTGGGCGCGGCTGGCGCGACTTCACCTGTGACAACGGCCTCCTCGCCCATGATGGAGGGTGCCCGCAGGTCAGCGGCCGCTTTGGCCTCAGGAATGAAGGTGTGCGGCCGCTTTGTCCTGGTGCGCTGACTGAAGTGGATCTGTATGACCTCCGTGCTCAGAGACTGTAACAATGTAGGAAGTGTGCCTTTTTCCTCATCGCTAACTTGTTGGACTGTTACCCTGTTTGTACAGCCTGCAATTCGTTGTGGGAACATGAGAGAAGTATATACAATAACATGGAAAATGCTTTTTTTTAGAAAATAGGCCCAGGCCCAGCTTTTTATTGTTACTACTAAAAAACTCGAATAACAAGATTAACATGGTTTTTTATGGCATAATGCTGGAGTAGTAGAGAAGACGATAATCAGCACACGGTGAGAGCCTCACGCTGACATAGTCTAGGTCTAAATTTAAAAAAAAAAGGAAAGGAAAATCTGGATTTCTATGGCATAATCCAACTTGATCATCCACAATCTTTGTAGATCAAATAAGGTTTCGTCAAGTTATTTGGATTCTCGGAAGCAAATTCTCTCAGAATGTGCATCATGTGCGAAAACAAAGAACATGTCTCCGATGATATAAGAAAAATGAACACACTTTCACATACGAAAACCATCCGATGAAACGGGTCGGTGTTCATGGGTTATTTTCATATCTCTTAGGATCTAACCGTTTTCCGTATTCGTCGGTGTAGTTTAAGGTTAGTCTCTTGAGATTTACGGTTGTTATCTTCAGCGATGGTTGCTGCTCTGATGAGCTAGTCCTACGAGGCTTTAGCACGACGAAAGAAGCTCAAGTATGACAAGCTTTGCCCGGATCAGATGATAGATGGGAGATGACGGCGGCGCGCCTTCGGCTCGTGCTAGTGTTTGTAGTCGTCACTACGTGGTCCAATGACCTATTTGTAATTTCTATTACTTTTAAGGCTTTTTATATATTTGTTGATGATTATTAATATGTCGGTGGAATTTTGCAAAAACAATTTGACATATGCTGATTTTTTTTTTGAAAATAGAATATATTAACATCGCGTGATACCAATTTCACCTATCCTCTGCACCAACCAAGTGTTTAAAAGACATTGCGGATGCATACAACCACAGAAGCAAGAAGAAGAAGAAGAAGAAGAAGAAGAAGAGGAAGAAGAAGAAGAAGAAGAAGAAGAAGAAGGAAGGTCCCAACACAGTGATCAGTTTCTTGCAGCATCAACACAAGCCACCGCCAAAGACAAATGCCCTGAGTTCAAATTCTACAAAACTGACAACTCTAAGAAGGAAACAACGCACAAGTGTCATTGTCGCCCGCTCAAAGATCTTAGGTTTTTATCCCGGAGAGAGTACGACGTATCTATTTAGAGTGGCTCTCGTGCCACTCCCAGGGGACACCACCGCCCCCGTCCCTATTCGCCTCCAACTCCAACTCGCTGCTACCGCCAGAGGAAGCCGGTAGGCAAAGCCCCTCCAGGTGGACGCCGGACAACGAGATCTTATCCCTTTGCCCTGGAACTTTTCTCGTGGCGGGGTACCTCCAGCCCAAGTGCGGTGGTTGGCCTTGGACGGTGGACACGTGAGGTGGATTCGGAGCACCGGGGAAGTGTAGGGGTTCGTAGCATGGAAAACAAAAAAAATCTATCGCGATACAAGCCAAGATCTATCTACTAGATTGTAGCAACGAGTCGATAGAGTACTAACCCTCGAAGATCCAAAGCGGTTAACGAGAGCAGATTCTCGTGGGTGATGTAGTCGTTCACTTTCCGATCTCAAGATCGCGTAGACGATCCTTCTGGCGCCGCGTTCCGGCAGCGCTCCCGCAGTCGGTCACACGTACGGTACTCGATGAAGACCTTCCTCTCCCTTGTTCCAGCAGGCAGCGGAGGTTGTAGCTCTTTCCTCGTGATTCCGATAGCACAACGGCGTGGTGTCGGAATTAGAGGGGATATCCCGCAGGGCTTCGCCTAAGCCGGAATGAGTATGTTGGAGCAGAAGAGGGCCTCGGCGATCTAGGTTTTATATGCCGAGGGAAGAGGTCAGCCGGCGGCTAGTAGGATAGGCGACAACGGCGGTTTAGAGGGGATCTATGGCGCCGACGGCTTGGGGGGGGCAGTGGTGGCCTAGGGATTGGGTCTTGGGCGCCTAGGGCAAGATGGATACCTTGGGGTGCGCCCCCACCCCTCCTTATATAGGTGGGGGGCGTCCAAGGGTGTTCCCAGCCCAGGTGGAAACCTTCCCTAACTCAGAAACCCCCCTAACTCGGAAACCATGTTGGGATTTGACTTCTTCAAACTGCCTTTTTGACTTTCAAATTAGAGTTTGATTTCTCTCTTCCAAGTGTCCAGCCAAGTGACCTAGGACATGATGCAACCATTCCACTTTGTCATGACACATCCATATACCCTTCCCCTTCCGGTTCGGTGGACCTTCTAGACCCTTCTAGAACATTCCGGTGAAAACACCGAAAACCATTCCTGAACTCCGGAATTGGACTTTACTTATATGAATCTTATTCTCCGGACCATTCCAGATCTCCTCGTGATATTCCAGATCTCATCCGAGACTCCGAACAACATTCAGTCTTCTTACTCACATTCCATATCTACTAAACAACATCGAATCCTAAAGTGTGTCTCCCTACGGTTCGTGAGTTATGCAGACATGACCGAGACTCTTCTCCGATCAATAACCAATAGAGGAATCTGGAAATTCATATGGCTCCCATATATTTGTACGATTACTTCGTGATCGAATGAACCATTTACATACGATACTAATTTCCCTTTGTCTCATGATACTTTACTTATTCGAGGTTTGATCGTCGGTATCTCTTTATACCTAGTTTAACCTCGTTACCGATAAGTACTCTTTACTCGTTCCTATGATATGTGATCCCTTGTGAGCCAGTCACATGCTTGCAAGCCAATTGGATGATATTCCACCGAGAGGGCCCAAAGTATATCTATTCGTCATATGGATGGACAAATCCCACTCTTGATCCATGTGCCTCAACACATACTTTTCGAACACTCAATGCCACCTTTATAACCACCCAGTTACGAAGTGGTGTTTAATGTCATCAAAGCATCCATCCGGTGATGGTGATTAACATGATCTCATGGTCGAAGGATTTAGGTTACTATGTATTTGAAAGCTTATAGCAAGTGAACTATTTAAATGACTTGATCTTATGCTACACTTAACTATAGGAGTATGTCCATCACATCATTCTCCTAATGATATGACCTTGTTGTTAATAACATCTCAATGTTCATGATCAAGAAACGATGATCATATATTAACCAACAAGCTGGTTTAACAAGAGGCTTTATTAGGGACTCTTTTATGTTTACAAACCACACAAGTATTAATGTTTCCGGTTAATATAATTATAGCATGATATGTAAACATTTATCATAAGTACGAAGATATGGTAATAACCACTTTATTATTGCCTCTTGGGCATATCTCCAACAGGAAGCGGCCTCGAGACGGTTGTGTCTAGGCGAACGCTGCTGCGAAGGCAGCGGCGTGTGTGCCCATGGCGTCGGTCACACATCAAAGAGGATTCCTTTGCTTTTGGAAATCCACCCAACGGCGACGGGATTCGAGTCGGGGCCTTGTCTTCGTAGCGGCTTGCGAGCGGATCAGACACGCCCTTGGGGTATGGTGGTCGCTGATGGTGATGAGGAGATGGTGGTCCACATGTAACATGTACGAGGATCAGCTGTCCATGGAGGCATCCATGGACGTCATTTACCTCTGATGACCCACAAGTATGGGGGTGTATCGTAGTACTTTCGATAAATAGGAGCGTCGATCCCAATGAGGAGCATAAGGTGCTGAACAGTGGTATGGAGCAGGAAATCACTGTGAATACTTAGCAAACAGATTTTTAGTGGTTTTCTGATAAGACAACAAAACAAAGAGCAAGTAACAAAGGTAACGAACAAACGGAGCAAGTGGCCTAATCCTTTCTTAGCAAATGACAAGCTAGTGGAAATACTTATAAGGACCAAACGTTCTCGAGGACACATGGGATTTCTGTCAAGTGCTTTCGCTTCAAATAGCTGAGTACTCTTCTTTGGTGTTGTAAGTGTAGTGTGGGTGAACCTGTGCTAATGTACCGACCGTACTTGGACTAATACATACTTGTGATTAAACCCCTGCAAACATCCGTAACTATAGGAAAGTAATTAAGATATAAATCTAACCATGACCTTAAACTCTGAGATCCTACGCTCCCTTGTGCAAAGGTGTCCTAACGAGGGTTCAGGTTTCTGTCACTCCGGCAACCCCACAATTAGTATCCAAATACACAATGCATTCTCCTAATCCCATAAATGGTGAAGTATCATGTAGTCGACGTTCACATGACAACACTAGAAGAATAGCACCACAACTTAAATACTAAACCATTGAATAATAACTCATCACAGATTCACTACTAACAACATGACTTCTCTCATGTCCTCAAGAACTAAACGAACTACTCACAAGACATCATATGGATCAAGATCAAATATGATATGATAATGGATAACAATCTGAACATAAACAATAATCCAATGGTTACACTCACAAGCATCAACTACGATAGTAATCAACACCTGGAAAGTTTCCCCTAAGAACTAAAGCAATATCCAACACAATTGTTACAGCGGGACGGAGTGGTGATGATGGTGCTGGTGGAGATGATGGTGTGGATGATGATGATGATGATCCCGATGAATCCTACCTTGATGACGGTGTTGATGGCGACGATCTCTCCTCTCCGGGAAGGAATTCCCCGGCAGAAATCTGTCTGCCAGAGAGATCTTTCTCTCTTGGTGTTTTCCGCCCCCAGAGGCGTCGGGAATCTATATGTGGTCTCTCCCCTAGGCTTAGGGTTCCGTAGGGAAGATATAGGCGAAGGGGCGGAGTCGAAGGCCGGGCAGGTGGGCCACACCTGCCCTAGGCGCGGGGTCAGGTGGGCTCGCGCCTAGGGGGTGTGGGCCCCCCGTGGCCCCTCTTTGATCCTCCTTCTGACTTCCTTCGTCTTCTGGGAAAAATAATATGTTTCCATATTTTTGTGGTATTTTTATGATCTTTGCGAAATTGCACCGAAACGCCTTATTTTCCATCAGAATCCAGACTCCGGCAGTACATCCTCCAAGAATCATCCAACATGCATAAACAGATGAAAAGACATAAGTAATACCTCATAATAATACAAATATCAATGAATAGAGGTAAATTATGATATAGAAAGGTGATGCAAATTGGGCATATCAACTCCCCCAAGCTTAGACTTTGCTTGTCCCCAAGCGAAAACTGAGCTCAGTAAACATGTCCACAGGTTTATGGAGTGAAGTGTCGATAAAACAATACTGACAAGAAGCATCACACTTACCATTACACAACTTATAGAAGAAAGCAACTCACCATTATATAACTTAGCTTGCAACCAAGTACAGCAGTCACAATAGAGATGCATAAAGATAAATCATAATTGGAATTGTCAAACTTGTCCTTGGTCAGAGAACACCTGGCAAACAGTTTCACAAAAGCTTTTTTGTAGAAGTTTCAAAACAGGAGCACTCTATGTTCAAAAATGCTTTTCACAAGTGAAGGCTTTCGAAGTAATACTCAATAGATAAGAGTTTTTTGCAAACAAGGAAGATAAAGAACATGATTGAATAAATCACCATATGAATGCTTGAAACACAACAACTCAAATGCTTGCTGGAGATAGAGAGGAAGTAGATTTACTGACTGAACTTGGAAGTGGGAGAAAGGTCCCTTTATAGAGGGAAGCAGAGATTACAAGTCATAAAGAGCTTCCAAAAGATTATGGTACTTACTAGATTTGAGCCCTCATTGCCCCTATCATAGGCATCTTGAGATGATTAAGGTTAAAGTGCACAAAGATGGAGTATATGCTTGACAAAATATAAGTTGGCAATCTCATGTCCCTTGAATATTAGGGCCACTCCTCATGCTAAAAAACTTTGGTCACAGGTAAGTTCTTGTCATTGTAAGTAATATCATTGAGAACCGCCAACGGGGTACCCTTTGCACATGGTACATGAGTTTTCCCATAACCAAAATGACAAGGCAAGCAGACAATGAGCATCTCATCAATCTTTTTATTTACTATGTGCATAGATTTTTATTGAGGATGCTTCATAGATAGCTCACTATGATGATGCTGCAAGTTTCCACCATGATTAGGCATGGCTTAGGCTAGCGGCCCAGGCGTTTCTCTAACACAGGATACAAACTCCATGGACTTACAAGTTCCCTCTTTATTTCACACCGTTGACATCCATACACAAAAGAGCATGATACCAACTATGTACAAAGTACAGGTGCAATGTTGAAAACGTTCCCCATGACAACATGGTTCTGCTAATTCCAACGTATAGATGCAAGCATATACAACTTCGATGGCACAATGGTTCAAGTCTATTAGGGGCAAGAAAATAAGGCGTGCCATCAAGTTCGTGAGAGCTTTACTAACTAGTTTTCACATATCAAAATACTTTTTAATTCGAAAGATAGATGAAGCTTGAGAATTTGCTTGAAATAGCAAAGCTACTAGGTAGATATGGTGGACACAAGTGTCAAAGGTTTTGGTTCAAAGGGATTGGAAACATGATAAGTATGCCTTTTCAAAATAGGTTTTTGGCTAGCAAGGCTGGGTAGCAAGCAAGAGAGTAGAAAGAAACAAGCAAACATACAAGTAATAAAGCCAAACATCCAAATATTCCTTGAAGACACAAAAGATCTTAAATAAAGAATACTAAGCTTATGAGCCAACAAGAAAGAAAACAAATGATACAAAATACCTGTAAGCCCTTTTTCTCCTTTTTATTTCCAACCTCAAAAAGTATTGCTACTGAACAGAACTCGGTTTTCCAAAACCAATTTAGATCCACTTTATGCTCCCAAAGTGATGCCAATACTTATCAACAAGATCCATCATATAATATAGATTGCAAACTAAAATAAGAAGTGCAAAAAGTAAAAGATGAGACTTCTCATTAATATTCCAATAAAGGCACTCACACCAAGGGATACATAGGTAATCAACTAAAGGAGAGATACTTCCACATGCAAACCAAACTATAAGATAACCTCTCTACCACAAATATGAATCCACTAGAAAGGTAAAAGATAAAAGATAATGGTGGTGATACCGCGGCACTCCCCCAAGCTTGAAACAAGCCAAGGGGATGCCAAACCTGATGACAAATTACTCCTTAGGTGGTGGTGGTGTTTCCCCTTGTTTAGGATAAGAAAACCCTCCATCATCTTACGAAGCTTGTTATTCTCCTCTTGAAGTTCATCCACCTTTATCCTCAAAGCACGATATATTTCACAAAACTCATCAGTGGTTCGAAGGGCTTCCACTGCCTCGGGGAAGTATCTGAAGTCTGGACCAAAGGCTACGATTCCCTGCATGTGACGGGAAAAAGAATCCGCAGTGTTAATTGCTCCTACAAAAGTAGGTTTCCTTCCCCTTGTTCCTGCGGCGGTTTGTTCTTCCAACTTTATCTCCATAGGCTTCTTGCCTTTGTCGTTAGCGGAGGCCATGGCGCTCTAAACTTGAGAAGATTTCCTGACAGAAACAGATCAAAACAAAAACACGACGAGAACACGATGCACGAACCTCGGGGGATCCGGGGGGTTAGATATTATGAAGTTTCAATGCTCAAGGAAGGTTTTAACACGGAAACGAGGCGGAATCGGAGCTCGGAGGTGGCACACCCCCCTCAGGCGCGGCCAGGCTAGGCCCACGCCTGGGGTGGGTTTGTCCACCCCGGACTCCGTTTCCTCTTCAGTTTCGTCTCATAGTCTTCCTTATGTGTTAAAAACATAAAAAATGTAAAAATACTGGTGTTTCACAAACCTTCTGTTTTCACCACTTTTACCTATTCAAAGACGAACTCTGCAGATTCCTCTTCTCCTTCTCCTGAAAATTTCTTTCTTACAAAACCCTTGCACAAACTCAATGACAACATTAGTGTAAGAAAAAACAATAAACCTTTAGGTACACACTTCAACTGAAAACCCATCAAAACAAAAGCTTCTGTAAGAGGCAAATGCAAACGATGGCAGAAATCTGTCAAAACAGACCAGTATGTAAAGATTATTTTTTTGAAGACCTTCTGTTGCTCAAATCAAAAAGTTCAGAACTGATGAAAGTTGGGTACCAACTTGAAGAACAAGCTCAGAAAAATTCAGCTCCATCCGACGTATTGAGCTTCCTCACTAATTTTTACAATACAACACAAAAATATGTCCCAGGACAGCCACTTTTCACAACTCCTCTACTTCACAAAAGTAGTTGAACTTGACACAAAAATCAAAACAAAAAGGATAAGGAGCGGTTATTACTGAGGTAATAACTTCCAAGACTCGACAAAACTCTTGGGTTATCTCCCAACAAGTACTTTTCTTTAATACCTTTAAGTTAGGCATGAAACTTTCAAAGATGCTCACAAAGAAGATATATATTTGAAATGAAAGAGAGCATCAAGAAGAAAATAACCAACACAGTTGAGTCTAACCCACTTTCTATGCATGGGGGTATCATGATAAAACGAATTGTCGAAACAAAAATCCACTAGCATAAGAAGACAAAACAGATGCGGCTTCAAAGCTTTCAACATAAAACGGGGAAACTTAACATTATTGAGGTGCATAAAACCGTGTTTCCTCCTCTTATAATAACTTTCAGTAGCACTTTGAATAAAGTTGACAATATAACTGTCACTGAAAACAACTTTATCATCAGAATAAGCATACTTACAGTCATAGAAAAGAGGTCCAAGGTCATAAACCGGATCAATAGAAGCAAGTTGTTCCATCCTGAAATCTTTATCAGGCAAGCTGTTTTCACAAGGAGCTTTAGAAAATTTGGAAAAGTTAAACTCATAAGAATCTCCATCGAACTTAGTTAAAACTTTTTCCTTCCTACAATCAATAATAGCTCCACAAGTGTTCAAGAAAGGTCTACCAAAAATGATAGGACAAGTTTTGCTAGATGTTGAATTAAGCACTATAAAATCAGCACGATACTTAATCTTACCGCAGAGAACCTCCACATATCTTACAATGCCAATGGGGCAAATGGTCTCCTTATTAGCAAGGTGAATAACCACATCGATGTCTTCAAGCTCACAAGGACCAATCTCATGCATAATTTCCCTGCAAAGCTCATAAGGAATAGCACTAGAACTAGCACCAATATCACATAAACCATAGTAGCAATGATCACCAATTTTAACAGAAAGCACAGGAACACTAGCTTTTCTAGCCTTACTAGGATGAGAGAAAATATTAGTAGCATGTTCATAGAAGACAATATGCTCATCCTCTATATTTCTAGTGGCAAGATCTTTCACAATAACTACCACAGGCTCATCACTCAAATGCTTACCAGGCTCCACAGTTTTCTTTGTATCTTTGTTATTTGCACTGATAATCATAGAATACTCCTTTACCTTAGCTGGGAAAGGCATTTTCTCAACATGAGGTTCAGGCACAATATGATTAGTAGTACAAACTTAAGTAATTCTAACGGGAGCATGATTAACAACATCTTTATAAGGAGCATGGTACTTATTCCACTTCTTTTGGGGAATTTCTATGTAAGAGGCAAATGCCTTAAAACAGTTGGCAATACTTTGGGAATCAAGACCAAACTCATTACTAATATCACGGAAGTCATTAGTTTCCATAAAAGATTTAATGCATTCATAATCATAGTTTATACCTGACTTTCTTCCTTTGTCATTCTCCCAAGCTTCAGTGTTCTCTTGAATACGGTCTAAGAGATCCCATTTAGCTTCTTCCTTCATACATGTGAATGATCCAACACAAGAAGCATCTAATAAATCTTTATCATGAAGAGAAAGCCTAGCATAAAAGTTACCGAGAATAATATTGCTAGGGAGTTCATGAATAGGACATTTAAGCATTAGTAACTTCAATCTCCTCAAGCTTGAGCTGTACTCTCTCCATCAAGAGGCCAAAAGTTATATATAAGATTTTTATCCTTATGAATTTCACTAGGAGGATAAAATATAGAGTAAAAGAGAGATGTCATCTCCTCCCATTCCATGGATTGTCCATTCTTCAGCAGCTTATACCATGCTTCAGCTCTCCCTTTCAAGGATATGGGGAGTAACTTCTTCTTCACATGTTCATTTGTGATACCTGCACACTTAAACAACCCGCATAATTCATGGATAAAGAGCAAATGATCACCAGGATGGACAGTTCCATCCCCAAAATAATAATTATCCATAACACGATTAACAATACTTGTAGGTATCTTAAAAGGATCTATCTCAACAGGTGGTGGTTCATCTACTACCCTAGCAGTGGTAGTAGTTTTCCCAAACACAAAACCAAGTGGGTTATCCATATTGGAAACAAAGTAACAACCAGTAACAAAAGCAATACTCACAGTAAAAGTTTCCCTTACCAGTTCCACTCTTCAATAGCGTTTCACTCCCCGGCAATGGCGCCAGAAAATAGTCTTGATGACCCACAAGTATAGGGGGTGTATCGTAGTACTTTCGATAAATAGGAGTGTCGATCCCAATGAGGAGCAGAAGGTGCTGAACAATGGTATGGAGCAGGAAATCCCTGTGAATACTTAGCAAACAGATTTTTAGTGGTTTTCTGACAAGGCAACAAAACAAAGAGCAAGTAACATAAGTAACGAACAAACGGAGCAAGTGTCCCAATCCTCTATTAGCAAAGGACAAGCCGGTGGAAATACTTATGAGGACCAAACGTTCTCGAGGACACATGGGAATTCTGTCAAGTGCTTTCGCTGCAAATAGCTGAGTACTCTTCTCTGGTGTTTGTAAGTGTTGTGTGGGTGAACTTGTGCTAACATACTGCCCTTCCTAGGACTAATACATACTTGTGACTAAACCCCCTGCAAACATCCGTAACTACAGGAAAGTAATTAAGATATAAATCTAACCACAGCCTTAAACTCTGAGATCCTACGCTCCCTTGTGCAAAGGTGTCCTAACGGGGGTTCAGGTTTCTGTCACTCCGGCAACCCCACAATTAGTAGCCAAATACACAATGCATTCCCCTAGGCCCATAAATGGTGAAGTATCATGTAGTCGACGTTCACATGACACCACTAGAAGAATAGCACCACAACTTAAATACTAAACAATTGAATAATAACTCATCACAGATTCACTACTAACAACATGACTTCTCCCATGTCCGCAAGAACTAAACAAACTACTCACAAGACATCATATGGATCAAGATCAAAGATGATATGATAATGGATAACAATCTGAACATAAACAATAATCCAATGGTTCCACTTACAAGCATCAACTACAATAGTAATCAACACCAGGAAAGTTTCCCCTAAGAACTAAAGCAATATCCAACACAATTGTTACAACGGGACGGAGTGGTGATGATGGTGCTGGTGGAGATGATGGTGTGGATGATGATGATGATCCCGATGAAGCCTAGATTGATGACGGTGTTGATGGCGACAATCTCTCCTCTTCGGGAAGGAATTACCCGACAGAAATATGTCTGCCGGAGGGATCTTTCTCTCTGTGTTTTCCGCCCCTAGAGGCGGTGGAAATCTATCTGTGGTCGCTCCCCTAGGCTTAGGGTTCCGTAGGGAAGATATAGTCAAAGGGGCGGAGTCGGAGGCCGGGCAGGTGGGCCACACCTGCCCTAGGCGCGGGGTCAGGTGGGCCCGCGCCTAGGGGGTGTGGCCCCCCCTGTGGCCCCTCTTCGCTCCTCCTTCTAGCTTCCTTCGTCTTCTGGGAAAATAATATGTTTCTATATTTTTATGGTATTTTTCTGATCTTCGCGAAATTGCATCTAAACGCCTTCTTTTCCATCAGAATCCAGACTCCGGCAGTACATCCTCCAAGAATCATCCAACATGCATAAGCAGATGAAAAACCATAAGTAATACCTCATAATAAGACAAATATCAATGAATAGAGGTGAATTATGATATAGAAAGGTGATGCAAATTGGGCGTATCAACCTCGTTGGAGGCATTGTGGAGGCATTTCTCGTTCCATATGTGCTCTAGGGGAAACCCCAGATTCGGACTTTCCGGATCAGATGATGTCGATGTTTCTGCGCCATCACCCCCGTGGGGCATCATCTTTGGAGGCGTACATTTGATGGATGGACAAGTGGATGGTCCAGTGGTTGTGCGCCAGTCTCCGTGTTCTCTTGAACGGTGACCGAGGTGGAGAGGTGTTGTATCTACCGACTCGATGGTGGTGGGTCTCGATGGCATGACACAACGGGGTCTCGAAAGCAGGCTTGTGATGTTGGACACACGCACGACAGTGGCATCATGGTGGCGTTGACGGCAGACCTCACATGGTTTTTGCATTGATATCTCTAGAAGATGGGTATGCGAAAAACGGGTGACAGTAAGGACTTCTGGAGCTTGTATGCTAGTACGCCTTTAGAGTCCGCCGGACCGGTTGTGCCACTTGTACGTCGTTGGGCGACTTGTCGAGGCCTTCAGTTTTTAGTTGATGTATGTTTGCGTGATATCTTGGTGTTGGCCCTGTTCATGGACACTCCCTTCAGTAGTGTTGTAGGTTTAGCGAGATGTCGCTAGCTTGGTGGCTTTGGTCCGATCTTTGTAATTTCCGTGGTAAGGTATTGTGAATATTTTAATAAAAAAACTGTGTTCATCTCTTGGATGAGATGTCGGGGTGGTCTTCCCCCATTTCGAGAAAAAAGCCCTAAAGAGAGTCTGCATGCCTTCAACATGGGCATTGCCACGTACAACCAATTAAGGTCAGATTTTGATTTTTCATCCTAAAAGATAAGACTCCGTACTACTCCAGTGTTACCGCTCCCACTTGCCGATGCCGCTGCTAGAAGTTACGAATCACCTAGCAAAGTCTTCATCGCCTTGAAAACTCGGACCTCCATTACTAGTCCTCAACCTCGGCTGCCATGATATTCTCTGCCACTGTATACGCCATTGAAATAAAAACACTGACATGCCCCATGATGTCAACAGGCAACGAAACTTCGCGCCATGCCCTCCTAAAGCTGCATAAGATGGAATACGGGCACACACAAACGGATCCCATCTGATTGAGCAATCTGGAGGCGTCAAGCACCCAATGGAGATCACCAACACAGCCTTCCGAAACGCGTCCATGGCCAGATCAAGGAGTACAAGTAACAAGCAAATCATCACCTTTGTGCGAGAACCCTAGGACCGCATCCTTATTCGAGCAAACCAGCAGCCCCCCATGCCGTTGGTCGGAGCAACAAAGGAGAAAAATGCCACAACGCTTGCACGTTCGCAACACTCCATCCATGGCAGGTCCAGTTGACCTAGATCGGGCCTTGAGGCCCACATCCGCCCCGCCATCTACGTTGCCGGAGGTTCGTTGCTGGAGCGCCAGTGGTGCTACCACCTCGCCCTATACCGCCGCCACTTCCCGTGGATCCGCCGCCGCCGCAGTACACTCCCCTCTCTTTCGTCTTTGACGAGAAGGGTGCCGCCACCGCTGCCGGCGTCGTCGACGGTGACGGTGCCGACCTGGAGCAGATTGTGGGAGGAGGACCGATGGGATCGAGGTGTGAGCCTCCGGAGTCGCTCAGGCGGATAGCTAACCCGGGAGGTTTGTTTCAGTTTTATATTATATATGATTAACATGGCGTTATTTATATAGAAATCAAGTAGAGTTCCCGTGTGTCTGCGAGACACAAAAACAAGCACAAGGAGTGGGGAGTTTCTTATAACTTGGTAAAACCACTAGAGGAAAAAGGGCCATCCGTTCGCCACCCCTGGGAGCATTAGTCCCGGTTGCGCCACCAACCGGGACTAATGCTGGCACGCGTCCCGGTTGGAGCGGGCACGGGGCCAGGGGGCATGGGTCCCGGTTGGTAAGGGGGCATGCGTCCCGGTTGGAGCCACCAACCGGGACTAAAGGTTTGGCCACAGCCACGTGGCGTGGCACGCACCTTTAGTCCCGGTTGCTGGCTCCAACCGGGACTAAAGACCCCTTGCCCTCTATAAATGCAACGCCCCAGCCCCCTCTGCCTCCACTCTGTTTTTTCGAATGGTGTAAGGTGTGAGGGTGTGTGCTAGTTTTTTCTCATGCATGCATTGAAGGTGTTTGTTGAAATGTTTGAGTGAAAAATCCAGTTGAATTTCTCATAGAACAAAAATATAGAAGGTGTCCGAGACGCACTTGAGCTTTCTCCTCTTTATTTCCCTCGATCGAGGTTAGCAATCCTATCTTTTCTAGGTCATTGATACAATTCATGTGTCGGTGTGAATTGGTTATTTCACTATTTATGATGTCCTGTTTTTTGATAAACTTACTTATATGATGCAGATGAACGGTCGGGAATGGATGTACGGTGACCGGCGGGTAGCCGGGTATATCAAAGGCGTGGATAAATTTATCGATGTGGCTACGGCAAACAAAGAGAATGGATTTATACGTTGTCCATGTGTTCAATGTCGGAACAACAAGGAGTACTCTTCCTCGAAAATCATTCGCGGCCACCTGATTATGAAAGGTTTCATGCCCAACTATAATTGCTGGACCAAGCACGGGGAAAGAGGGGTTATGATGGAAGATGGTGAAGAAGAAGATGATGATAACAACTATCATCATATGTTTCCTGAATACGGTGATACTGCTATGGAAGACAATGGAGAGGAAAAAGGTGAAGAACGGGCATCAGATGAGCCGGCTGATGAACTTGGTAGGGTCATTTCTGATGCAAAGCGAGACTGTGAAACAGAAAATGAGAAGTTGAAGTTAGAGGGCATGTTAGAAGATCACAAGAAATTTTTGTACCCAAATTGTGAAGATGGCAGCACAAAGCTCGGTACCACACTGGAATTGTTGCGATGGAAGGCAGAGTGTGGTCTAACTGACTCCTCATTTGAAAAGATGCTGAAAATAATGAAGCCGAAGTTTCCAAAACATAACGAACTTCCCGAGAGTACCTACGAAGCAAAGAAGACTCTCTGTCCTCTGGGATTAGATGTGCAAAAGATACATGCATGCATTAATGACTGCATCCTCTACCGCGGTAAGGAGTATGAGAATTTAGATAAATGCCCGGTATGCAACGCGTTGCGGTATAAGATCAGACGAGATGACCCTGGTGATGTTGAGGGAGAGCCCCTCCGGAAGAGGGTTCCTGCTAAGGTTATGTGGTATGCTCCTATAATACCAAGGTTGAAACGCATGTTCAGAAACAAAGAGCATGCCAGGTTGTTGCGATGGCACAAAGAAGACCGTAAGAAAGACGGGGAGTTGAGACACCCTGCTGATGGGTCACAGTGGAGAAAAATCGAGAGAGACTTCCCAGACTTTGCAGGTGACGCAAGGAACTTATGGTTTGGTCTAAGTACGGATGGCATGAATCCTTTTGGGGAGCAGAGCTGCAGTCACAGCACCTGGCCCGTGACTCTATGTATCTACAACCTGCCTCCTTGGTTGTGCATGAAGCGTAAGTTCATTATGATGCCAGTGCTCATCCAAGGCCCGAAGCAACCGGGCAACGACATTGATGTGTACCTTAGGCCATTAGTTGAAGAACTCTTACAGTTGTGGGGCAAACCAGGTGTACGTGCGTGGGATGAGAACAAACAGGAGCCATTTAATCTACGAGGGTTGTTATTCGTAACCATCAATGATTGGCCTGCTCTTAGTAACCTTTCAGGACAGACAAACAAAGGATATAAGGCATGCACCCACTGTTTAGATAAGACCGAAGGTACATATTTGCATAAATGCAAGAAGGTTGTGTACCTAGCGAATCGACGATTTCTTCCGACCAATCATCCCGTAAGAAAGAAAGGCAAGCATTTTAAAGGTGAGGCAGATCACCGGAAGAAGCCTGAACTCCCTGCTGGTGATGATGTATTTGGTATGGTCAAGGACATAGAAGTAATCTTTGGAAAGGGTCCCGGCGGTCAATCAGTTCCGAACGACGTCGCTACAGGACACGCACCCATGTGGAAAAGAAATCTATATTTTGGGAGCTGCCATATTGGAAAGTCCTGCGTGTCCGCTCTTCAATCGACGTGATGCACGTGACGAAGAATCTCTGCGTGAACCTGCTAGGATTCCTAGGCGTGTATGGTAAGACAAAAGATACACCTGAAGCACGGGAGGACCAACAAATTATGAAAGACCCAAAGAACATGCATATAGATAACAAGACGGATAAAGGGCGTCACTTAAGTCGTGCCAGCTATGCTCTTACCAAAGCAGAGAAGGAAATCTTTTTTGAAGTCCTTTACAGTATCAAGGTGCCGTCGGGCTTCTCATCTAATATAAAGGGGATAATAAATATGGCAGAGAAAAAGTTCCAAAACCTGAAGTCTCATGACTGTCACGTGATTATGACGCAGTTGCTTCCGATTGCATTGAGGGGGCTTCTACCGGAAAATGTTCGAGTACCCATTGTGAAGCTGTGTGCATTCCTCAATGCAATATCTCAGAAGGTAATCAATCCAGATATTCTGCCAAGGTTACAGAAGGATGTGGTACAATGTCTTGTTAGTTTTGAATTGGTGTTCCCACCATCCTTCTTCAATATTATGACGCATCTCCTGGTTCATCTAGTGGAAGAGATTGCCATTCTCGGTCCGGTATTTCTGCACAATATGTTCCCCTTTGAGAGGTTCATGGGAGTCTTAAAGAAATATGTTCATAACCGTGCTAGACCAGAAGGAAGCATCTCCAAGGGATATGGAACAGAGGAGGTCATTGAGTTTTGTGTTGACTTTATTCCTGACCTTAAGCCGATTGGTGTTTCTGACTCGCGGCATGAGGGAAGACTAAGTGGAAAAGGCACGCTGGGAAAGAAAGCAATGATATGTAGGGACGGGGATTCTTTCACTAAAGCACACTACACAGTTCTACATAATTCCACCTTGGCAGCTCCGTATATCGAGGAACACAAGAATATTGTACGCTCCAAAAACCCGGGGAAGCCTGAATCATGGATTACAGATGAACACATGAAGTCTTTCGGTGGTTGGATGCGGACACATCTCTTGAATGACACCACTGTTGGAGATCATCTATACTTGTTGGCCGCGTCACCATCTTCTACTGTATTGAATTTCCAAGGGTACGAAATAAATGGGAATACATTCTACACGATCGCCCAAGATAAAAAGAGCACCAACCAAAATAGTGGTGTCCGCTTTGATGCAATAGACGAGAATGGACAAAAGGACACATATTATGGTTACATAGAGGAGATATGGGAACTAGACTATGGAGTCTCTTTTAAGGTCCCTTTGTTTCGCTGCAAATGGGTCAACCTGAATGGGGAAGGGGTAAAGATAGACCAGTTGTACGGAATGACAACAGTGGATCTCAACAATCTTGGTTATAGAGATGAACCATTCATCCTAGCCAATGATGTGTCTCAGGTTTTCTATGTGAAGGACATGTCCTCCAAACCGAAAAAAAGAAAAAATATGCAAACGAATACATCATATGATGAGCCAAAGCGTCACATAGTTCTTTCAGGGAAAAGAAACATCGTGGGAATCGAGGACAAGACAGACATGTCAGAAGATTATAATAAGTTTGATGAAATTCCGCCCTTCACAGTGAAAACTAACCCAAGCATTCCGTTAAGTAAAGAAGATGCTCCATGGTTACGTCTGAAGCGGTCATAAGGAATGACATATGCCAAGAAGTTCATGCTCATATTATGTAACTCTAGTTCATGTCTTTCGCGGTTTGTGGCTTGACCGAAGGATATCTTTCGCGGTTTGTGGCCTTTAGTCCCGGTTTTGTAGTCTCAGTTTTTAAATATTAATAAATGTCTTGAGTGTTAGTCCCATTTTGTGGCTGGAGCGGGAGTGCCTCTATGACCAGTTTCTCGGAGATGCCGGAGGACTGGGCTCCGTCGGCATCTCCCTGAAACTGGCCGCAGTGGTGTCCCTGCTCTCGAAAACCATCTTGCAGCTTGTAACTTCAATAACTAGATCAATACGCCTCGGAGCTAACTAATTTCACATATTAGGGAGTGCCTCTATGACCAGTTTCTCGGAGATGCCGGAGGACTGGGCTCCGTCGGCATCTCCCTGAAACTGGCCGCAGTGGTGTCCCTGCTCTCGAAAACCATCTTGCAGCTTGTAACTTCACTAACTAGATCAATACGCCTCGGAGCTAACTAATTTCACATATTAGGGAGTGCCTCTATGACCAGTTTCTCGGAGATGCCGGAGGACTGGGCTCCGTCGGCATCTCCCTGAAACTGGCCGCAGTGGTGTCCCTGCTCTCGAAAACCATCTTGCAGCTTGTAACTTCACTAACTAGATCAATACGCCTAGGAGCTAACTAATTTCACATATTAGGGAGTCCCTCTATGACCAGTTTCTCGGAGATGCCGGAGGACTGGGCTCCGTCGGCATCTCCCTGAAATTGGCCGCAGTGGTGTCCCTTCTCTCGAAAACCATCTTGGAGATGCCTCAAACTGGCTGGAGGACTGGACTCACAAGGATGCATATTTATAGTACAAGCAGCTCGGCATAATGTCGACACTCACGACATAATGTCGACACTCACCCCTATTATTAGTGATGACTCATCTTTAGTCCCGGTTGGTGTCTCCAACCGGGACTAAAGGTTCATCTTTAGTCCCGGTTGGTGACACCATCCGGGACAAGGTACAAGCCGCACGACATAATGTCGACACTCACCCCTATTATTAGTGTTGTCTGGCCCACTCTGCCGCAATCCCTTTAGTCCCGGTTTGTGACTACATCCGGGACTAAATGTGTGCCGAACAATGATCATGTTTCGCAAAATACTAGACTTGGTATATTGATCATGTTTCGAAAAAACCTTCACAAAATGACCTATCATGTTCGAGGTTTCATGGCTTTCGGTCCAAATGACCGATGTTATGTGCTGAATCACGGCATAGTTTGTGATGTTGTGCCCATATTATGCATGTGTGTGGACATTGGTATGTAGAACAATGTTGCAGGAGGAAGTTTTCCTTTTTGTCGCACGGAAAATCCCTTTTCCATTTTCCGAGCGCAAAAAACGGGTCGTTTTGTGAAGTAACCACCAAAATGCCGTTTCAGAATGCTACCATCCTATTTTCCTAAAATACTAGACCACCTTACATGTACTATATCCCAACCGGTACATCTCAAACCTTTTCGTCCATCCCGGGTAAAAAGGACAAATGTCTGCCGAATCGGTAGGAAGTGGGTCCGGTTTGTACTACAGGTACATGATCTATCGCCCGTGATTTTTTGAAAAAATCATTTTTAGACTCGCAATATGTGGTTTCTTCAGAGATCCAATGCAAGTTCTAACGATGCCCGTCCCCTATCTTCATGCACACCGGTTCGACCATAGTTAGAAATTCAGATAATTCAAAACGGGCATAATAAATTCAAAAAAAACCCGAACAATGAAAATCCTTCGCGTGGTGTCATATTATGTTACATAGTTGAAAGGAAAAATACCAGACTTGGTATATTGATCATGTTTCGAAAAAACCTTCACAAAATGACCTATCATGTTCGAGGTTTCATGGCTTTCGGTCCAAATGACCGATGTTATGTGCTGAATCACGGCATAGTTTGTGATGTTGTGCCCATATTATGCATGTGTGTGGATATTGGTATGTAGAACAATGTTGCAGGAGGAAGTTTTCCTTTTTGTCGCACGGAAAATCCCTTTTCCATTTTCCGAGCGCAAAAAACGGGTCGTTTTGTGAAGTAACCACCAAAATGCCGTTTCAGAATACTACCGTCCTATTTTCCTAAAATACTAGACCACCTTACATGGACTATATCCCAACCGGTACATCTCAAACCTTTTCGTCCATCCCGGGTAAAAAGGACAAATGTCTGCCGAATCGGCAGGAAGTGGGTCCGGTTTGTACTACAGGTATATGATCTATCGCCCGTGATTTTTTGAAAAAATCATTTTTAGACTCGCAATATGTGGTTTCTTCAGAGATCCAATGCAAGTTCTAACGATGCCCGTCCCCTATCTTCATGCATATCGGTTCGACCATAGTTAGAAATTCAGATAATTCAAAACGGGCATAATAAATTCAAAAAAAACCCGAACAATGAAAATCCTTCGCTTGGTGTCATATTATGTTACATAGTTGAAAGGAAAAATACCAGACTTGGTATATTGATCATGTTTCGAAAAAACCTTCACAAAATGACCTATCATGTTCGAGGTTTCATGGCTTTCGGTCCAAATGACCGATGTTATGTGCTGAATCACGGCATAGTTTGTGATGTTGTGCCCATATTATGCATGTGTGTGGACATTGGTATGTAGAACAATGTTGCAGGAGGAAGTTTTCCTTTTTGTCGCACGGAAAATCCCTTTTCCATTTTCTGAGCGCAAAAAACGGGTCGTTTTGTGAAGTAACCACCAAAATGCCGTTTCAGAATGCTACCGTCCTATTTTCCTAAAATACTAGACCACCTTACATGGACTATATCCCAACCGGTACATCTCAAACCTTTTCGTCCATCCCGGGTAAAAAGGACAAATGTCTGCCGAATCGGTAGGAAGTGGGTCCGGTTTGTACTACAGGTACATGATCTATCGCCCGTAATTTTTTGAAAAAATCATTTTTAGACTCGCAATATGTGGTTTCTTCAGAGATCCAATGCAAGTTCTAACGATGCCCGTCCCCTATCTTCATGCACACCGGTTCGACCATAGTTAGAAATTCAGATAATTCAAAACGGGCATAATAAATTCAAAAAAACCCGAACAATGAAAATCCTTCGCGTGGTGTCATATTATGTTACATAGTTGAAAGGAAAAATACCATACTTGGTATATTGATCATGTTTCGAAAAAACCTTCACAAAATGACCTATCATGTTCGAGGTTTCATGGCTTTCGGTCCAAATGACCGATGTTATGTGCTGAATCACGGCATAGTTTGTGATGTTGTGCCCATATTATGCATGTGTGTGGACATTGGTATGTAGAACAATGTTGCAGGAGGAAGTTTTCCTTTTTGTCGCACGGAAAATCCCTTTTCCATTTTCCGAGCGCAAAAAACGGGTCGTTTTGTGAAGTAACCACCAAAATGCCGTTTCAGAATGCTACCGTCCTATTTTCCTAAAATACTAGACCACCTTACATGGACTATATCCCAACCGGTACATCTCAAACCTTTTCGTCCATCCCGGGTAAAAAGGACAAATGTCTGCCGAATCGGTAGGAAGTGGGTCCGGTTTGTACTACAGGTACATGATCTATCGCCCGTGATTTTTTGAAAAAATCATTTTTAGACTCGCAATATGTGGTTTCTTCAGAGATCCAATGCAAGTTCTAACGATGCCCGTCCCCTATCTTCATGCACACCGGTTCGGCCATAGTTAGAAATTCAGATAATTCAAAACGGGCATAATAAATTCAAAAAAAACCGGCATATAAGTTCAAAATCCAAACACTTCTTATGTTTAAAGTTTTTCTAAATTCCAAATTGATATTAAAAAAATATAAGTTAATTCATTTTTAATTGTAAATGGTTCATATTTTAAATGGTTACATTAATTATTTTTTAAAACAGAAAATGTTTTTGAATTATTTATTTAAATCCAAACACTTTTTATGTTTAAATTTTTTCTAAATTCCAAATTAATATTCAAAAATATAAGTTAATTCATTTTAAAAGGTTACATTAATTATTTTTTAAAAATAGAATATGTTTTTGAATTATTTATTCAAATCCATACACTTCTTATATTTAAAGTTTTTCTAAATTCCAAATTAATATTCAAAAATATAAGTTAATTCATTTTAAAAGGTTACATTAATTATTTTTTAAAAATAGAATATGTTTTTGAATTATTTATTCAAATCCATACACTTCTTATATTTAAAGTTTTTCTAAATTCCAAATTAATATTCAAAAATATAAGTTAATTCATTTTAAAAGGTTACATTAATATTTTTTAAAAATAGAATATGTTTTTGAATTATTTATTCAAATCCATACACTTTTTATATTTAAAGTTTTTCTAAATTCCAAATTGATATTAAAAAATATAAGTTAATTCATTTTTAATTGTAAATGGTTCATATTTTAAATGGTTACATTAATTATTTTTCAAAACAGAAAATGGTTTCGAATTATTTATTCAAATCCAAACACTTTTTATGTTTAAAGTTTTTCTAAATTCCAAATTAATTATCATTTAAAAAACATTACAAATTTAAACCCCAAAATAAAAAAAAGGCGGGAACAGAGAGAAAATAACTGAAAAAATTTGAAAACAGGGGAATACGTCCCGGTTGGAGCCACCAACCGGGACGGAAGAGCCCCCTGCGCGCGCGCCCCTTCACCTGCTGAAAATTGGACTATAGGTCCCGGTTGGTGGCTCCAACCGGGACGTATGCACCTTTAGTCCCGGTTGGAGCCACGAACCGGGACTAAAGGCCCTTTAGTTATAACCGTGCCTCCTCTTCTTCTTCCCTTCCCCACTCACTTCTCTGCCTCTGCCCGCGCCCTCGCCGACGACGACGCCGCCAGGCTGCCCCCGCCACCGCCGCCAGGCTGCCCCCGCCACCGCCGCGCGCTCCCCGTAGCGGCTCCGTCGTCAACGCCTCCGCCTCCGGCCGCCGCCCGCGTCTCTTCCCGCGCGCCGACGACCGCGCCGCCCGCGCGTCTCCTTCCCCCGACGACCGCCGGCCGCGCCCGCGTCTCTGCTTCCCGTCGACGACGCGCCCACCGCCGCGCGTCTCCTTCCCCCACCGCCGCGCGTCAGGTACGGCGCCGCCCCTCCCTGCCTCTCTGTCCTCCCCCTCCCTCTGCTGCTGGTGGCAAAACAGAGCACCCGAATTAGATTGATTTTTTTTTGAACGGATTACGGGTGCAGAGCACCCGAAATATATTGCTGCAATAATGTCGCTGGAGTACAGGAGGCCTAAGAAATAAAAATTACACAGAGGCCCAGAAAATAAGCACCGAGGACCCTAAAAGAAACTTGAAAAAGCAATCAAGTCCACCATCTTCTTCCTCCTCCAGATCGACGAAGAAGCTCCGGTATCGGCCCGCACCTTGCCACAGGGGACGACCGACACACAGGGCGAAGCAGCGAAGGAGCGGCAGCCCTACTGCCCTTGAGTCCGACGTGTTGACGAAGCATCAGCCGCCAAGAAGCCGCCGGAGAGAAGCTCCCGGATCGAAACCGCCGTGACAGGAAGCCAACACCTACACACCACAAGCCACCACCATGGTCGCTTGGTTCCGGAGTTCCTTGAGTTAGGGTTTGCGCCCCTCGGAACCCCGATTAACTTGTCGAGCATGCTTTAGGGTTACATTTCAATGCACATTAACTTGTCGTATCATCATCATTGCTTGAGCATTGCATCGATTCCATGTGTTGATTGTTTCCCTTTCTTTCCGGTGATTTGGTTCTTCTCGGTAGAATACGATATCGAGATCGAGATCGAAGACCGAGATCAAGACCATAGATAGATCTAATTAAATCACAAGTTTAATTAGAACACCCTAGTAACCCTAACAGGTGATTCCGGAGTTCCTTGAGTTAGGGTTTGCGCCCCTCGGAACCCCGATTAACTTGTCGAGAATGCTTTAGGGTTACATTCCAATGCACATTAACTTGTCGTATCATCATCATTGCTTGAGCATTGCATCGATTCCATGTGTTGATTGTTTCCCTTTCTTTCTGGTGATTTGGTTCTTCTCGGTAGAATACGATATCGAGATCGAAGACCGAGATCAAGACCATAGATAGATCTAATTAAATCACAAGTTTAATTAGAACACCCTAGTAACCCTAACAGGTGATTCCGGAGTTCCTTGAGTTAGGGTTTGCGCCCCTCGGAACCCCGATTAACTTGTCGAGCATGCTTTAGGGTTACATTCCAATGCACATTAACTTGTCGTATCATCATCATTGCTTGAGCATTGCATCGATTCCATGTGTTGATTGTTTCCCTTTCTTTCCGGTGATTTGGTTCTTCTCGGTAGAATACGATATCGAGATTGATATCGAAGACCGAGATCAAGACCATAGATAGATCTAATTAAATCACAAGTTTAATTAGAACACCCTAGTAACCCTAACAGGTGATTCCGGAGTTCCTTGAGTTAGGGTTTGCGCCCCTCGGAACCCCGATTAACTTGTCGAGAATGCTTTAGGGTTACATTCCAATGCACATTAACTTGTCGTATCATCATCATTGCTTGAGCATTGCATCGATGCCATGTGTTGATTGTTTCCCTTTCTTTCCGGTGATTTGGTTCTTCTCGGTAGAATACGATATCGAGATTGAGATTGAAGACCGAGATCAAGACCATAGATAGATCGAAGACCTTTTGTAGCCTTATACTCATGTTCCCCTCTCATAGCCTTAGGGTTTAGGGTTTCTCTTCATTTTTATTATTGTGTATGTATATATTAGGGTTTCACCTTCGATCCGGAAAATATTCGTTAGCCGCTTTGACTTATTCGTAACTTTCTCCTTTAGCCGCTTTGACTTATTCGTTTTTCCACCTATGCAGAAAATATGGACCCACACGTCAGAGACGAAGAAAAGGAAGAGTTGATCCAAGGTGTGATCCGTGGGGAAGATAATTTAGACGTATCAACGTTTCTGAACAACTCCGGTGAGGGTGATCCTCTTTTTACCGGAGTAGACAACTTGTTTGAGGTTGAAGGTGTTGCCTCCCGCGAGGGAGAAGGCGATGCCTTGTGTAATCGAGAAGACGACCGCTCCGGCGAGGTGCATGTAATATAAATCAATTCATTAATTAATCATCTGCTATCTATATAGAAATAGTAACGACGATCTTTCTTCTTTTAGCCCTACGGATCGAAGGAATCTACTGAAAAGAGCAGACGAGGCCCAACCAAAAAGTTGGAAGACCATGAGAGGTTTAGGATCGAAGATGTCGCTGAAGACGGCAGAGCGACAGCTCCCGAAGTTGTCGCAACCAAATTTGTGGCACAATGCGGAGTAATCGTTAGGGACTTAATCCCGATCACCATTAGAAATTGGAATAGGCCTGCTAAAGCGGATGAAGAGGGAACATGTTTATTTGTCCCTAACCACGCCAAAGATTTACTGTGGAAGAGGCTCATGGTTAATTTCAAACTACCGAAGATAGAGCTGGATCCAAATGCGGAGGATCCAGTTGAGGACGCCTTACAACATGGGAGAGCCATGGAGGCTAAGGTCAGGGAGTGGGCTTTGAAGAAGATGGCCCAGTGTTTCACCAACTGGAAGAAAAGATTGCACCTTGACTATGTCGTGAAAGAGAAGACTCCGGATTTCAAGAAGACTCAGTTTCAGAAGATAAAACCATTCTGGGCTGAGTTTGTGGAATACAAGACATCGGAAAAAGCTAAGGAAATGTCTGCAAAGAATAAGCTGAATGCTGCTAACAAGAAGTATCACCATACTATGGGGCAAGGTGGCTACAGGGCTGGCATTCCTAAGTGGGAGAAACTTGAGGAAGAACTGCGTGCTAAAAAGATCACTCCAGAGACAGACGATTGGGTAGAACGTGCAAGGAATTGGTTTTACGGGCATGGGGGCACGTTGGACTCGGAAGGGAGGTGTATATATAACATACGACATAAAGAAGACCCCTTGCCAATCGAGAGGATGAGAAAAGCAGTAAAGGCTGTTAAAGATGGGGACTTCATTCCCGATAGAGAGAATGATGAGCTCACACTCGCCCTTGGAAATAAGGAACATGATGGACGAACACGAGGCACAATAGGCTCCCAATCATGGAGGACTGGGTTTCCCAAAGAGAGGAAGAAATATCCTGATAGAAGCCGTCAGAGGAGTAAGGACAGGGCGGCAGTTGAAGCAGAAAGTCAGAAAGAGCGAATGCGTTTAATTGAAGAACGATTAAAGCAACAACAAGATGAAATTAACTCACTTAAAGAGTAAAGTACTACCGGCCCATCTCAGCAGCACACTGCATTCGATGCTACCGGCCTATCGAATAATCGAAAAAGCAGTGTGGCTTCCACCGAGGTCCCGGGTGATGACAATGGCGATGCCGATGATGCACCGACGATGGCTCCTGTTGGCTACCCAGTGGATGATATCACAGAGATGACACACTGCGAGCTACATGTCAAAGTTGTGAACATATCAATGAAGGTGGCGGTCGGCTATGCCTTACCAATTGGACCCACACCAACTTACCACAGTCGTCCGGTTCCAGAGGGCTACGCTGTTGTCGGCGTGGATGAAATCATGCCCACCTTTGAGGTTTTGGATCTTCACTACCCTGCTGGTGAAGGGGATGTGACTGTGCTGGGTGACGCAAAAAACGTCACCATTCTATGGCCGAAGGATTGTATCGTGCTTCGAAATCACACGCCAAGGCCATCTTCGCCGCCGCCTCACCCGTCTCCAGCGAGGTCGTCGCCGCCGCGGCAGCCGTCTTCGTCGCCTCACCCGGCTCCGTCGCCTCACCCGTCTCTGGTGCAGCCATCGCCGCGGGAGCCATCGCCGGCGCCTCAGGATAAAAAGCGTAAGCGTACCGCTACTCTGCGTCGTAAGCGATCGCCGAAACGTAAACAAGAGCCTCTTCCAAAAGTACCAACGGTTCCTCCCAAGAGAGCTTATGACTGTACTGAAGAGGAGACTGCGGCGATCGTTGATGCGGAAACGACAGCGTTTTTCGCTAAGCTGAGGCGGCCGAAAGAGCCAGAGTTCCCCAGCACCAAAGAAGAAAAAGCCAAAGTGTTGAAAATGCTAAAGACTCTTCATCAACCCGAGCCAAAGCTGTCATCAGACTATGAGCGTTCTATTCTCAAGTCACATGCGGCACAAAAAGCCTCGAAGAGCAGTACTGATGCAAGCGGGAAATCTGTTGCCCAGCTCGGAGAACAAGCAAAACAGACTTGCGCCCCTCTCAAGGTGATTTCTCAAACCAATGTGGGGTCGAGCAAATATGGGGCCGAAGAGCAGTATGATCCAGAGGTAGTTGCACAATACGGAGAAGCTGCCGCTGCTCAAGGTATGAGTATTGCCCAGTACTTATCCCAGTTAGAGTTCTTCCCAGTGAGTGAAGTAGCATACCAATACCAGTACGGAAAACCTCTCGTCAAACCTGAGGAGGTAAACAATCTTCCAACAAAAATGCGAAGATTGCATAACTGGTACTTGCATGCCACAAAGGCCGGGGCTAACTGGATAGTGCTGAGGGTTACAAAAAAGCATCATGGGAAAGAAAGGGATGACATGATATCCATTGAATTTGATGAACTATTTCAATTATTTAATCAAGACGCCTTGGACAAATCGATCATGAGTGCCTATTGTCTGTAAGTACTAATTCTGTAATTAACTTAGTCTCCATCTATATTATTTTGTTTATTGCATGTATATAATCATACTTTAATATGCAGAATGAAGATTCTCGAATGCAGCAGAGGACAAATCTATGACATTGGCTTCATTGACCCATATTGGGTTCATGAAGCTAATCTCAAAATAAGCCCCCAGGATACGGAGGATAATATAGTACACGCGTTAAGGTTTCAAGAAACCAAAAGGGAAATACTATTTCCTTACAACTTCCAGTGAGTGTTATTGTCTTGTATACACTTTCTATTTCGCTTACTCGATGTTAAGTATATAATTGATTAGTTCTGCATTCGCAGGTACCACTATATTCTGTTAATCATTCAACTTGACAAAGGGCGTGTACTAGTCATGGACTCGAAACATAAACCCCTTGAGACGTGGAAGGACATGCAGATACTTCTCCAGCGGTAATTCTAATCATTACGACACTATATCGGCAACGTTCGTGAATTTTATGATATCAAGTACTTAATAACTTATTTTATTCGTTTTCTACGCCGGGCAGCGCTTGGAAACAGTTCACCAAGAAGGCTAGGGGTGTTTGGAAAGAGGAGCTTACATTTCAACCACTAGATGTAAGCACCACTAGCTATATCCGCGCATCTCTTTGATTCTAGTTTTGATACAGTTATTATCATGCTTGATTATTATTTTGATTGAACTCTGTTGTCGTAAAGTGCCGGACGCAGGGACCAGGTAACAATCTATGTGGATACTATGTATGCGAGTTCATCCGGCAGACGTGCGATGAGAAGGGCAGAAATTTAGAGCAACTCCACGTATGTAAACAATTTCTATAGTTTTTAATTACAATCAAATTGTGTTTAGTTTCATATTCATATAGGCTGACTCCTTTTTTAAATCAGATCGAACGTCTACGGGACGGTCTTCTGCCAAAGGATCGCATACGAGCAATACAGGAGGAATTGGCGGGATTCTTGGATGCAGAAGTCCTAGACCCAAAAGGAGAATACTATTCGGCTGTGTATAGACAATAGGGATTGTAAAAATAGCAACTTTCAAGGAATTGGCCGGTAGCATCGAATAGCAACTTTTGTATGTAGTGCATGAACTCGATCCGTGTATTGAATGTAAAATGTTGTCATGATGATCTTGTGTAATATAAGGTTCCTTCATTGATAAGTGCAAAACACTAAATAAACAATAAAACAACCTAAATGAATTCTCTGCCGCGGCACAAAAAGTGGCGAAAATGCTGTCGCGGCAACAAAATGTGCCAAAATGAATTCTCTGCCGCGGCAGAGAAATGGGCCAAATCTCTGCCGCGGCAGCAGGTTATTAGTCCCGGTTCGTGTTATGAACCGGGACTAAAGCTCCACCCCCCCCTCGCGCTCTGATGCCGCCACGTGTGCCCCATTTGTCCCGGTTCGTGTTACGAACCGGGACAAATGCTCCACCCCCCTCGCGCTCTGATGCCGCCACGTGTGCCCCCATTTGTCCCGGTTGGTGGGGCAACCGAGACTAAAGGTTAGAGCTTTAGTCCCGATTGCCCCGTCCCGGTTGGGCAACCAGGACTAATGGCCCTTACCAACCGGGACGCATGGGGCGTTCTCTACCAGTGAACGTTGAAAACAGGGACATAAGCCAGAAGAGCTTCCAATAGGTGCATCTCGAAATACCTGTATCCTTGCTGCATAGGACCATGACTCCTGCTTCAGTTACCTGAAAAATAAGGTCACATAAAAGGTAGGTTCAATATGAAAATCATACAGAACAACAGCAGTGCCAAAAAAAGGTGATGTTTATATAAATCAGTATGTTCTATTCAAACAGTTTCAACACATGCTAAGGAACAGGAATCATTGCTAATCAGTACTGTTAGGAAGGCCCTTGTTGCAAGGAGGCATGTCGTAATCACTGGGATTATTTACTATAATAATAAAGCAAGGTCATCTGTGACGGTGTCACCACTCCCTAATCCCTAAGAGAAAATTATTGACCTTGCTCGTTTCTGTTTTTTTTCCCCTTTTTGTGCAAGTAATGGGTGCTACTTTGAAACTGTTGTGTTTGTATCTTGCTCTCGTAGAAAATGGTTCAGGCCAGCTGATACCTGCCGTCTCAAACAATAAAGAAGAGCTGAGGCCTGCTCTCATAGGAAATGGTTCGGGCTGCCGACAATAGATAAGGTAGATAGAGCGAAGCAACATGTCTTTGCTTTTTTCCCTTTGTTTCTCTGTTCCTTCTTGTGTAAATGATGGATGCTACTTTGTAGCCGTTGTGTCTGTATCTTGCTAATAATACCTGTCGTCTCAAACAATAGAGATTAGAGATCAGACCGGCTAATTCTCTTGGTGTACGGTGGCATGTTGTAATCACTAGCATTAAACTAAAGCAAGGTTATCTGTCATAGTGTCACCACATCCTAATAAGAAAATTCCACGATTCAGCAGTACTCTTGAGGTCTTTGCCTTCATATCTGCTCAGCACGCATGGCCTACTCCCTGTCTTGAGGTCTCGAGGCGCTTGCCATCCGAATATCTCCTCCACCCGGCCGCCTCCCGCCTCCCCGCCGGCATCAGCCCGATCGGATCCGTGGAGTATCCGGCTACAGGTACACATCTTACTATCTACTCCCTCGGTTCTAAAAAGGATGTCTCAAATTTGTCTAAACTTGAATGTATCTAGACACTATTTAGTATATAGATACATCCAAATTTAAACAAACTTGAGACATTCATTTTAAGACCGAGGGAGTACTTTATTCCTTGCAAGCGCACAACTTTGGTTGCTCTGCAATTCTACCTGCGTTCCTGCAAAGTTGCAAGGATGATTAATAATTGACATGAGTATTTGCAAGCTTGTGGTTTTGGATTCAACGTGCCACAATTCTAATGTATTGGTGCGTAATTATTGTGGATTTAGCAAATCCCGGGTTGACAGACACGAGCCATGGCAGCAGTCGGGGGTATGCTCGCCTCTGCCGTCATCAAGGTGGTGATTGGACAGATCGCTTCGGCTATCGGAGGCGAGATCAAGCTGCAAAAGAACATGAAGAAGGATCTCCAGAATATGAAGATGACGCTGGAGTCAGTGGAGGCCGTGCTCAGCGACGCCGAGAGGCGGTCTGTCACGGATAAATCAGCGCTTCTGTGGCTGGAGCGGCTCAAGGATGCCATGTACAACATCTCCGACATGCTTGATGACTTTGAAGTTGACACCGGCCTGGTATGTAAGATTCTAACCATTTGGTTGCCATTTAACTGGATCTGAATGCTGCTGTTTTCTAAGAACTTTTTTTTGAACTGGGTTGGCACTTGACACCCATTTTCCATTATACTAGTAGGTATCTGAAACAAACATAAATGGGGTTGCTCTTTTCTAAGATATGAGCTGACCGAAGTGAATTGATTTACATAATGAACTAGATCTGAAACTGTTTTATATAGTGAACCTTCCACTCCCATGGTACTAACAAATCTAATTCTACCGGTTTCAGTGGGCAGCTACGATGAATAAGATTAATATGCCACGTAAGATGAAAGAGATGCAAGAGCGCCTACAAAAGATAACCGATGACCGTGATAATTATCGTGTTCTACCAGAAACTCGCAGTGAGGAGAAGCAAGTTCCTGATATCCGGGAGACTGCAGGGAATGTGGAGGAAGCAGAAATCATCGGAATGACCAATGAAAAACTGGAAATCTTGGCTTGTATATCTGGGGGCACCACTCAAGGGACCACCATTGTTCCCATATGTGGCATTGGAGGCATTGGAAAAACCACCTTGGCAAGATTAGTTTTCAATGATTCCGAGTTCGATGAATACTCTAAGGTGTGGGTCTATGTGTCCCAGAAATTTGAACTAAAAAAAATTGGCAACATCATAATATCACAACTATCACTGAAGAACCCAATATCTGATGATTTGCATAGTATTCATACTCGTCTTCAGGACCTGTTTACTGATAAAAATAAGATCCTGATCATTTTGGATGACCTGTGGGAGAAGAATCCTTCTCACCTACAAGAATTGAAGGCTATGTTGAAGCAGGGTAAGGGGAGCAAGGTGATGGTTGTGGTTACCACACGTGAAAAAAGCATTGCACAAGAAATTGGTACTGTTGATCCATTCGAATTACCTCCCTTGTCAGATAAAATGTGCTGGGATATACTAAAAGTGAAAAGTATGTTTGAAACAAGGAAGGACAAAGAGCGCTTGGAGCCAATTGGGAAGGAAATTGCAAAAAAGTGTGGAGGCGTGGCTTTAGCTGCTCAATCACTTGGACACATGTTGAAATCCAAGACATATGATGTATGGGATTCCATCAGATCCAACCATATCTGGAATCTTCCCGCGTCCAAAGAAACATCGTCTACACATGAAGTGCTTGCATCCTTGTTGTTAAGCTACAACTTCATGCCTCCACACTTGAAGTTATGTTTTGCTTATTGTGCAATCTTTCCAAAAGGATACAAGATGATTAGTGATGATCTAATTCATCAATGGATTGCTCTTGGATTCATGGAGCCATCTAGTACATTCTCTACCTGGCAGCTTGGTCAGGGTTACGTTACGAATCTTCTAGAGATGTCATTTCTTCAACATTCAACGGTGAGTCACACAATACCTACAAAACTAATTGTTGTCTTATTTTATTTAGTATATTAAATACAACTCTGGTCGTTTGTGATTTTTTTATAGAGATGTTGAGAGTATTTTCCTGTAAAACCTTCCCATGCATTATGTTGGAGTAACTCCTTTACTACTTTCGTTTTTAAATGACTGATATTTAAAAGATTTGTGTTATGGTATTGGGGAGTACTTCCAGTACTCCTCAGTGCTCCTGCCCCTAATTATTTCGTCCGTCGATCTAGCTGTTGATTAGTAAACCGCACGACCGGCCGCTCCTGAGCGAGATCTGAGCCGCGTTTCAATTCTTTCCCTGCCACGCTGACGCAGCCCCGCCGCTAGGCTCCCACCCGAAGCTGCAGCCCAGCCCACTGGAAGGAGCCGCCAGCCTACCGCCGACGATGCTCAAGCCCATCCTGGTTCACCACCGCGCCCTCCCATAGTGCTGGTTCTGAAGAGGGGGTTGCCGGCTTGCAATCCATGTCCACAGGCTTGTTTGGATTTGGCCGTAGACGAATCGGAACACATGTCTTATCTACCATATAATTCCTATAGGCAACGAATGAACACAGAGCAACAACAATACATCATCCTAACAGTGATCCAGCACTAGTAAAACATCTAACAAATCAGAAGTGCATCAGCGCTACTAGAAAAATTGAAAGCTTTATATACACTGATGGAGCAACCTGCAGATGATTTAAGACTGCAAATTGCATAGAAAATCCGAAAGAGGGTGGCCCTATTGCACATGAACATAAGATCCAAGTGCATGTGGAGCCCATGCATCTTATCAGTCATCAGCAATGCTACTTAAAGAACATCAAACTGGTTCGAAGCTAAAATCAGAAAGAATCTCATCAACAAGCGATAATACATGAAAGAAGATCGCCACTATGATTTACATATGCGCCTCCTCGACGGACGCTGCATGTGGCATGGCTTCCCGCCGAGCGCGAAGCGTGGTGAGTGTTGGAATTTGGTGTATATTAGGCTGTTGACCCATTAGATAAATTCTGAAATTCTCTTTGGCCCACTTGTATATGGCAGCATATGGCTGTGCTAGTGGTGCTAAAGTTTAGTCCCACATTGCTAGTTGAAGGGAGTTAGACCACCTTATATAGTAGAGTGTTGCATCACTCACTAAAGTGTGACAAGAAGAGTAGCCCTCGCGCACTCCTCCTCCGACGCCACCCGCCTCGCCTCGTCACAACGCGCGCGCGCCGCGGGTTGCGGGTTGCGGGAATCTTCCAGTTTTTCTGGACGTGGCTGTTACCGACTCGGACGTGGGCTGAGCCCACGATCTTTCTAACCTGCACTATATAAGCGCCCGGGCTAAACTTAATCGGCACCGAATCAATCCACACACGCTCCTACCTTCAGAACCTTGCGCCGTCGCTTTCGTCTTTCACATCCCGGCTTGCGGCGTGCACCGCAGATCGGGACAGTAGGCTTCCGGAACCCCGCCTCTCGTGAACTTGTACGGGTGAGGGGCGATAAGGTTTTTGGGGAGCGCTCAAGCGCGACTACTGGCAACCACGACGTCGTCCGACGACAAGTTCCCGACCGACGACTTCTTCCCGGACGTCAGCGACCTCTTCGGCAACCTCAACATGGGCGACAGCTCTGCTGCGGCTACTGCCGCAACTGCATCGTATGTGATCTCAATCTCTCTCTTTCAGATTATGATAGAGTTTCTATTTCTAGCGTTTGGTGTAGATATGATAGGTTTATCTTCTATAGATGTAATCTGTTCATCTACTTTGTTGATCTGCATAATTGGTTTTAGTACCGTTTGTATGATCATGCTTTATCAATTTATTATTCGGATTAAATCATATGGATTATTGCTTATATTTCCAACAATCCAAAAACCTGATTATAGGCAACTGAATTCCACTGGTGTAGCCGCGGCTACTAGGCCGCCTCCTTTTGATGGCATGCACTATAAGAGATGGCGCAAGAGAGCAGTTCTCTGGTTTGAAAACCTAAACTGCTATATCACCACTCTTGGCAAGCCTAAAGGAGATCTTTCTGCTGAGCAGGAAGCGAACTTTAAGAAAGCCGATGCCATGTTTATGGCGGCTTTGTTCAGTGTTCTTGGGGACAATATTGTTGACCCTTATATGTCATTTGATAATGGCAAGGATGCGTGGGAAGCGCTCGAGGCCAAGTTTGGGGTCTCGGACGCTGGCACTGAGATGTATGTCATGGAGCAATTCTATGACTACGGGATGGTTGATGAGCGCTCCGTCATTGAGCAAGCTCATGAGATACAATCACTTGCCAAAGAACTTGAGCAGTTCAAGTGTTCCTTACCGGACAAATTTGTGGCTGGTGGCATTATTGCCAAGCTTCCTCCTTCATGGAGGAACTTTGTTACTTCTCTGAAACATAAGAGACAAGAGTTTTCCGTTACGGATCTCATTGGGTATCTTCATGTGGAAGAAAAGGCGAGAGCAAAGGACAAAACTGCTCGAGGACTTGAGGGAAGTTCTACTGCCAATTTAGTGCAGAGGAAAAACTTTCAATCCCACAAGTTCAAGAATAAGAACAAAACTGAAGGAAAGAGGAAGTTTGATGGCAAGAACAAGGCCACGCACTCAACCAACTTCAAGAAGAAAAATGATAAGAGGAAAGGCTCTTGCCACGTCTGTGGTGATCCTGGTTATTGGGCTCCTAGCTGTCCTAATCGCTTTGACAAGCGTTAATATGGGAATAGCGACAATGCCGCTAATGTTGTTATTAGCGATACTGAGATGAAGGATGCTGGGTCACAAGGACCTCTTCCGTGCTGATGGGAAACGGCTCACGTGCTTCTGTTCATGGTGTTGGTATGATAAATTTGAAGTTTACTTCGGGGAAGACCGTACAGCTGAAGAATGTGTAGCACGTTCCCTCCATCAATAAGAATCTCGTTAGCGGATCGCTTTTATGTCGAGATGGCTTTAAATTGGTTTTTGAGTCCAATAAAGTTGTAATTTCTAATTATGTACAATTTTTTGGAAAGGGTTATGAGTGCGGAGGTCTGTTCCACTTGTCTTTGTCAGACTCAAGTACTAAAGTTATTAATCATGTTTGCAATGATAATGAGTCCAATGTTTGGCATTCACGACTCTGTCATATTAACTTTGGTTGCATGACGCGGCTAGCCAATATGATTTTAATTCCGAAATTTACCACTGTTAAAGGTTTTAAGTGCCAAGTTTGTGTGCAAGCAAAGCAACCCCGCAAGTCTCATACGGCTGCGGAACCGAGAAACTTACCACTGCTAGAACTTATGCATTCAGATCTTTGTGAGATGAATGGTGTGTTGACAAAAGGTAGAAAAAGATATTTTATGACGTTGATTGATGACTCTACTAGATACTGCTATGTTTATCTTCTGAAATCTAAAGATGAAGCTTTGAACTACTTCAAAATCTATAAAGCTGAGGCAGAAAACCAACTTGATCTTAAAATCAAGCGGCTAAGATCGGATCGTGGTGGAGAGTAGTTTTCAAACGAATTTGATTTATTCTTGAAGGGAATATGCCCGAGAGGCAATAATAAAGTGGTTATTATCGTATTCCTTGTTTATGATAAATGTTTATTTTACATGCTATAATTGTATTAATACGGAAACGTTAATACATGTGTGTTTAGTAAACAAAAGGAAGTTCCTAGTTATGCCTCTCTTATAAACTAGCCCGTTGATTAACAAAATGATCAAGGTTTCCTGATCATGGACATTGGATGTTGTTAATAACGGGGTCAAAACATTAGTGTAATGGTGTGATGAACATTCATCCGAAGTATAGCATTACGATCAAAGTCATTGAGTTTATATTGCTATAAACAACTTACGAAGTGATCCTAATCCTTAGACCATGATATCATGTCAATCACTAACACCGGAAGAGTTTCTTGATAACATCAAACGTCACACCGTAACAGGGTGATTATAAAGATGGGTTCAGAACTACTAAAGTGTTATGTTGAGGCCCATGGATCGAGAGTGGAATTTGTTCATCCCGATGACGGATAGATATGCTCTGGGCCCTCTCGGTGATATCACATTGATTAGCTTGCAAGCAAGTGATTTGATCACTAGAATGTTATATCACGGGAACGAGAAAAGAGTACATGTCAGTAACGAGATCAAACTAGGTATGGAGATACCGATGATCGAATCTCGGACATGTAATATATCGCGAAACAAAGGGATTAAGATACTAGCGTAAAAGGTTCCGACGATCACAAGAAAGTCATCGTTGAATGTGTGGGAGTCAGTATGGGTCTCCAGATCCCGCTTCTGATTATTGATCCGAGAGGGGTCTCGATCATGTCCGCATTATTCGCGAACCGTAGGGTGACACACTTAAGAGACACCGGCATCCAATTGGAGCAAAAGTTTCATGCCGAAAAGAATAACAAGCGCAGGAATTTATTTCACTAGATACCGAAACGGGTTTTCGGGTGAAATTGCAGAAAGTGGTTCTGCATGTGAAATAAAATACTAGCAAGGGGTTATATGTGAATGTTTGTCATTAAAGTAATTGACAAAATTCTGAATAAATAAAAGGAGTTTTATTTAATGAGAGATTGCATTAAATTTGGTGGAAATTTAATGGGAATTTGAGTGGGTTTTTGAGTGGAGGGAATTGAAAGGCATTTGAGTGAGTGGAGTGTCCACCCACATGAATGTGGAAGAGGTGGGGGCAGCCCCATGGCTGGGCGCATGGCCCCTTGGGTGCCCCCCCTCTCCCTATAAAAGGAGCCCCCTCCCTCTCTCTCACTCACACCTCCTCGTGAAGGATCTCTCTCCCCCTCTAGAATTTATTCCCCATGGTCTCGGACTAGCGAGATACATGTTCCCGGTGGCTTTTCGGCAAGAAAGAGTTGTGCTTCCGCTGCATCGCTGGAGCGAGGAGGCGGAGGTTGCTCGGTGCCTCGAACGTGTGTGCGAGCACGGATGCGCTGCTGTTTTGCGGCGCTAGGACTTCCTCTCGATCTTGAGATCGGCAAGAGATCGTCTACATCAACCACGAGTTTGGACTCGTTAAGCTTTGTCGGTCTTCAAGGGTATGTTCTCTACGGATATACATCCGCCCGTTGTTTGTATCTAGTAGATAGATCTTGGTACATAGTTGTTCCCATCGTAGGAAATTTTTTGTTTTCTATGCTACGAACCCTACAATTCTGTATGGAACACGGTATTATACATAAGAGGATTCCTCCCTACCCACCTCAGTCAAATGGGGTGGCCGAAAGAAAGAACCGCACTCTAATTGATTTGGTTAATGCCATGTTAGATACATCGGGTCTTTCCAAGGAATGGTGTGGGGAGGTGCTAATGACTGCGTGTCATGTCCTAAACCGTGTTCCTGTAAAGGATAAAACCATGACTCCTTTTGAGGAATGGGAAAAGAAAAGGCTTAAACTCTCTTACTTACGAACTTGGGGTTGTTTGGCGAAAGTCAATATTCCAATACCCAAGAAGCGAAAGCTTGGACCAAAAACCGTTGATTGTGTTTTTCTGGGATATGCTTTCCATAGCATTGGCTATAGATTTTTGATAGTAAAATCTGAGGTATCCGACATGCATGTTGGTACAATTATGGAGTCGAATGATGCGACTTTCTTTGAGGACATCTTTCCTATGAAATGCATGTCTAGCTCATCAAATCAGGAGATGACTAGTTCATCTAGTCAGGAATTTTCTATAATTCCTGAACCCACTATGCCGATAGAACACTCTAATGATCCTGTGGAGGATGACAATGAAGCTCCCAAAAGGAGCAAGAGACAAAGGACTGCAAAGTCATTTGGTGATGGTTTCATTGTGTACCTTGTGGATGATACTCCCACTTCTATTTCAGAAGCCTATGCATCTCAAGATGCTGACTACTGGAAGGAAGCTGACCGAAGCGAGATGGACTCCATCTTAGCTAATGGTACTTGGGAAATCACTGATCGTCCTTATGGGTGCAAACCTGTAGGATGTAAGTGGGTGTTCAAGAAAAATCTTAGACCTGATGGTACTATTGAAAAGTACAAGGCACGTCTTGTGGCTAAGGGTTATACCCAAAAGGAAGGTGAAGACTTCTTCCATACCTACTCACATGTAGCCAGATTGACCACTATTCGAGTACTACTTTCCTTGGCTGCCTCACACGGTCTTCTCGTTCATCAAATGGACGTTAAGACAACTTTTCTAAATAGAGAGATAGATGAGGAAATTTATATGGAGCAGCCTGACGGATTTGTAGTAGATGGTCAAGAAGGAAAGGTGTGTAAGTTAGTGAAGTCTTAAGCAAGCTCCTAAGCAGTGGCACGAGAAGTTTGAAAGAACTTTAACTGTTGAAGGCTTTTTTATAAACGAAGCTGACAAATGTGTGTACTATCGCCATGGTGGGGGCGAGGGAGTTATTATGTGTCTCTACGTTGATGACATATTGATATTCGGGACCAACCTCGCTGTTATCGAGGAGGTCAAAGAGTTCCTATCTCGCTGCTTTGAGATGAAGGACTTGGGAGTGGCTGATGTAATTTTAAACATCAAGCTACTAAAGGATGACAATGGTGGGATTACACTGCTTCAGTCTCACTATGTGGAAAAGTTATTGAGTCGCTTCGGGTATAGCGACTGCAATTCTTCTCCAACGCCTTATGATCCGAGTGTGCTACTTCGAAAGAATCGAAGGAATGCTAAAGATTAATTGAGATATTCTCAAATTATTGGCTCGCTCATGTATTTAGCCAGCTCGACTAGACATGACATCTCCTTTGCTGTAAGCAAACTGAGTCGATTTGTGTCAAATCCTGGAGATGATCATTGGCATGCTCTTGAAAGAGTTTTGCGCTATTTGAAAGGCACTGCGAGTTATGGTATTCACTATACTGGGTATCCACGGGTACTTGAGGGTTATAGTGATTCAAACTGGATATCTGATGCTGATGAGATTAAGGACACAAGTGGTTATTTGTTTACACTTGGTGGTGGCGCTGTTTCCTGGAAGTCTTGCAAGCAGACCATCTTAACGAGGTCAACAATGAAAGCAGAACTCACAGCATTAGACACAGCCACTGTTGAAGCTGAGTGGCTTCGTGAGCTCTTGATGGACTTACCTGTGGTTGAAAAACCAATACCCGCCATCCCGATGAACTGTGATAATCAAATTGTGATCGTCAAAGTAAACCGTTCTAAGGATAATATGAAGTCATCAAGGCATGTGAAGAGGAGATTGAAATCTGTCAGGAAACTGAGAAACTCCAGAGTTATTGCGTTGGATTATATCCAAACATCTAAAAACCTGGCAAATCCCTTCACAAAGGGATTATCATGCAGTGTGATAGATAATGCATCGAGGGAGATGGGTTTGAGACCCACGCTATGAGTTGATCCCAGTGGCAACCCACTCTATGTGATCGGAGATCCCGTGAATTAGATATGGGAGACAAGCTGTTGGTCAGCTAAGAGGAGAGTACTCCCATATTATATTTATATCTTCATAAAGATGCAATACTCTCTTAATCTGCATGGCAGGTTGATATTTATCTTAATATGTTCCAAGTGGCTTTTTATAAGCGGAGATGTTGTCCTGCAGAACATCTCTTGAGGAACACACCTATGTGAGTCTGACTGTCAAATGTCGCGGTCCGTGAGAGTTGGGTGCTCTCTAATAAACTCATGAAAGGCCCTGGAGTATGGCGCATAAGATCCAAACCACGGGGAAGCTGACGGTAGCCCTGTACCGGTCTAGATTTTGTGTGAAACTAGCGCGCAGAAAACTTGTAGTTCAAGGAATAGTCCACTATTCAAGTTGCTAGCCAGTGTAGCATGAAGTTTAACGTGAAAGTTCAACTTAACAGTCTCCACTACATACTGGTATATAAAACAATGTTCTGGAAGGAAAATGATGTGATGTGCCAATGATACTTTGTGAGGGATTGTTGGAATTTGGTGTATATTGGGTTGTTGGCCCATTAGACAAATTCTAAAATTCTCTTTGGCCCACTTGTATATGACAGCATATGGTTGTGCTAGTGGTGCTAAAGTTTATCCCACATTGCTAGTTGAAGGGGAGTTGGACCACCTTATATAGTAGAGTGTTGCATCACTCACTAAGGTGTGACAAGAACAGTAGCCCTCGCGCACTCCTCCTCCGACGCCGCCCGCCTCGCCACGCCTCGTCATGACGCGCGCGCGCAGGTTGCGAGAATCTCGCCGAGCCGAGCTTTATTTTGCTTATTGGAAAAACTGATTATGAGTCATTAACGAACGCGTTAATGATAGCCGTTTCTAGTTTTTATGGACGTGGCTGTTACCGACTCGGACGTGGGCTAAGCCCACGATCTTCCTAACCTGCACTATATAAGCGCCCGGGCTAAGCCTAATCGACACCAAATCAATCCACACACGCACCTACCTCTAGAACCTTGCGCCGCCGCTTTCGTCTTCCCCATTCCGGCTTGCGGCGTGCACCGCAGATCGGGACAGTAGGCCTCCGGAACCCCGCCTCTCGTGAACTGTACGGGTGAGGGGCAATCAGGTTTTTGGGGAGCGCTCAAGCGCGACTACTGGCAACCACGACGTCGTCCGACGACGAGTTCCCGAACGACGACTTCTTGCCGGACGTCAGCGACCTCTTCGGCAACCTCAACATGGGCGACAGCTCTGCTGCGGCTACTGCCGCAACTGCATTGTATGTGATCTCAATCTCTCTCTTTCAGATTATGCTAGAGTTTCTAGTTCTAGCGTTTGGTGTAGATGTGATATGTTTATCTCCTATAGATGTAATTTGTTCATCTACTTTGTTGATCTGCATAATTGGTTTTAGTACCGTTTGTATGATCATGCTTTATTAATTTATTATTCGGATTACATCATATGGATTATTGCTTATATTTCCAACAGTGAGGACGGAGAAGGCCGGCATCTGGAGGTAGGCGAGGAGGTACTAGTAGGACTAGAAGTCGCGAGGAGGCATGGCTTCGAGCTATGCGAAGTCATCGGGACCGTAAAGGCAGCCCTCATAGAAGGTGCTGGTGAAGTCGTTGAGCCGGAGGCGCCACTCCTTCAGAAGTTACGGTAGGGCCGGAGCACTGGTAGTATCTCATCGTAGCACACAAAGAGCCACACGTTCATGCCGTAGGCGACGGGTCGCGACGTTCATGTCGCCGTGAGTAGGGAGTTCTTCGTCACCACCGGTCACACTGTCGTGGGGAGCATCGCGCGTACGCTTGTCTCAGAGAGTGAGAGAGTGATAGGTGGGGCCATATTGACTCCAAATTATGTACTATCCATTTGGTAAATAAAATAAGATAATATATATATATATATATATTCAGTACTTACCAGTACTTATTTTTCAGTACTTTCTAATACTACCAATTTTCCACCGTTGGATCGAATGGGTTGGACGGTTCGTAAAATCGCCAACCATGGTAAAACTTGTATATTTAAAAATGTACTTGTGTCATTGCAATCTTTTCTCACGTTTCTATGGAAAGAGTACAGATATTTAAAAGTGTACATGCGAAATCCTGATACCCTTGTCATTTACTATTTGATTACTTGGGGTTTGTAGTTCTTTACTTTGCATTGCATTATCTTTTACTCATATATTGGATGAATACTGCATGATGCAAAAAAGATGGGCCCTGCTACCGTACCAGTGCATTTGTAGCACCTCGTTGTCTTTGACTCGGTTTTTTGCTTGAGGAACAGTTGGTGTTTTTGAGTTTTGTATACCTGAGATAGTTGAATTTGTTTCATCGCGGTTGTTTTACTAAATCTGAATCCTTACATTAAGTATATGTTGTTAATTTTGCCATGCCATCTCAAATCCTTACACATTAAGTATATGTTGTTGATTTGCCAGGCCTCATCATCAATTATGGATGGACTCTACTATCCTTATACTACTATTTCTCACTGTATTCCATATTTTAATTGCAATATGTTTGTAGCCTAGAGGCCAGGTGTTACGGTTATATGTTGACTTTCCTTATTTTAGTTCTCGTATGTTAGTAAGAATATCAACAATTTAAGAATGAACTCTTAAGTCAACATTTTACTGCAATGGTCAAGATCTATTATATACTAAAAGCAATATAAGGATGTTTTTCGAGGCACCACGTTGATCCACATCATCCAAATTATACAGACAGTTAGATCTAACATATACGGTTAAGATTTTCCAGGTTGCCTATGTCTCCTCCTCACGCACGCACGCCCGGCCTCGATGCACTTGACCGTCCGGCTCTATTTCCGTATTTCCGGTTCAGGTTTTACCAGAGATACCAATTATGGGCTGATGTAGCTTCTCCTCATGGCGCCGCAACTATTGATCTTGATGCCTTTTGCCGGCCGGCCGACTCTCTTCCCGTAGCCCGTACCTCGGTACGTGTATGCACATCAACGGGGCATACTTCAATCTTGGCTCACGTATGTAGATGCACAAGATTAATTCAAGATTTGGCGCTGGACCATGTCCTGGACCGATCTCACTGATGCGCGTTTCCATGGGCGGCATGCGGCAGAAGATCTCTTAGTCAAGACCAAGTTTTGGCCCGATCTCGGTGCTGTCTATTTCCATCATCGGCATGCAGCGGCATATCTTACTCGAGCTCAAGCTCTGCCGGCCCCATGAAATTCGACATTGTATAGATGGAGGAACAAAGCCTGAAATTTCACACGGATGCAGATCCAGGAGTATTGCGCTGCCGAAAAGAAGGCTACACGAACCGAGGTGTTGTGGCTGTTGCTGCACGAACCGAGGTGATGTGGTAGCTTTCTTTAGTTTTTCACTAATTTGTCTCTTAATTTCTGTGTAGATAGTGCAATCTAAGCACGGTAGTACGAAAGATGGCCTGATCAATTCATTTGATTCGGTGGCTTTGCATATATACCAACGAGAGAATAACAATAAATCCATAGGTGTGGACTGTGGAGTAGCCAATTTGTTAATACTCCAAATAAATATGATGGAAAGTACTGATAGTATAATGTAAATTTGAGATAACAAGGTGCCAATACTTCATCTGAAGGAGTCTATAATTTGTTTGAGCTTCAGAATTTTTGGCAAGATTATACGGGTACAAAATTTAGCCGATGTGTACAAGGTGGTGCAGCAGAAACGGGAATGACGCAGCTACATGGTAAGTGCAATTAAATTGTTTCTTAATTTTTTTTCTCACTTAGTATTTTTCATTACCAATCAAATTTAGAAAAATTAATTAATATAGGAGTCTATTTACAATAAAACATGTTACATTTGGAGTCTATTTACTATGTATTGTAACACAAACAGTGATGCACCATAATCGCATTTGAGGAAGAAAAGTATGACTTACAAATTTTAGCAACAAAGAGTCACTATAAATGTATGTGTGTCATAATCAGTTTTCTGTTATGGTGATAAAATATTATATTTCTGGTGCTTGATACTAATGTAATATATCATATTAACAATTTTCTAGCTCAGCATTTGGATTTCAAGCACTAATCTAATACGGGTGAACTGACCCGTGCATGCAATTCTACAATCTCATGTACATACACCACAACAATAGCTGGCATACTATTTTCTCTATACTCCATCCAGATTTCTAATAGTTAATGATTTGGGCATCAACATATATAGTATTCGAAATTGAACCGCTAGCTTACTGTAGTACAATTGTAAGTGCCCGGAAAATCATATGTTATAGAGGTACTTATAATGATAAAAAAACATGTTTCGAGTATCCAATCTAAAGTATTATTAAAAAGGATGGTAGTCCAAGACTTTTGTCATGCTTAAAACTACTTTATTAAGAACAAATATAGAAGGGTAGTAACAAAAACATATGAGTTCACAGAATTAGAGATGGTTAGAAATTAATGTTTCCCACATAAGCTTACCATATATTTTTTTGGGAAAAACATACAACAATGAAACGAGGGAAACACCATAGTTCCATATCATGAAATAGGCAGGCCAAATATTCACATCTTCCATTTTTCTCAATGTAGGCTAAGTACATACTTCGGCCGACATCTAGATAGTACCTTTTTCTACTATAAAATCTTGCAAATAATGATAAAATGAATAGGTTTCCCTCGCATTTGCGAGGGCCACACTGCTAGTTGTATAAAATACACATAAAATTTAGTGTCTGTATTTGATTTTACCTGTTATTGGCGCTTTGTTTTATATTATGGAAAGACATTAGATGAAAATGACAATGATTGGATGAAAAATTAGTTGAAGCATACAATGTAAACTAGGAAAAAAAGAAAAAAAATGCATTAAATCAGATGGAAAACTCAGCAGAGCTATAGCCTTTGAATTGCAGAAGAATAACATCCAGTTAGCAATTCACTTATTTTATTAACTCAAATTTCTAATAGGGTAAAACACATATGTCTTACACTATTGTATGTTATTCCTGCAGAGTTATGTCAGTTATTTCGAACGAAGAAAAGATGCTACACGGTTTATTATGCATGACCTGGTGCATGATCTCGCAAGATCGGTCATGGCTAAAGAATATAACTTGAAGGGCCCCAACTGTCGCTATGCATGGCTGACAAATTGTAGTCAGCCCTTAAAGTCATTCACAAATTCACCTGCAAAAATAAGGGCGCTGCATTTTGCACACAAAGTTTCGAGTAGTGATGCATTTTCAACAGCTAAGCACATCCGTGTCTTAGATTTAAGCATAGAGTGTAGGCATGATTTGACAGTTTCTATTGGTGAATTGAAACAGTTGAGGTATCTTAGTTGTTCTTGTGGCCAGGCTCGGATTAATCCCAGGTGTATTGGTATGCTCTCGAAGTTGAATTATCTTAGAATTTGTTTCGATGGTCTCAGAGTATTGCCAGAGTCAATTGGTGAAATGAAAGGTCTGATGCATCTTGACTTATCAGGTTGTTGGAAACTAAAATTACTCCCATTGTCATTCACGAAGATCAGAGAGTTGGTACATCTGGATTTATCAGGCTGCCGTGGCGTTTCAGGAATACCCAAAGCTTTGGATGGCCTAACCAAACTACAACATTTGAATTTATCAGGATGTGAAAATCTCAGAGGTTTTCCAGATGCCATTGTCAATCTCACTGAACTCCGATATGTAAATCTATCAAACTGCTTGCGACATATCTTTGATAGCTCAAGGGATCAAACTGAGAGTTTCATTGACCGTATATGCACCCTCCCCAATATGAAGCAGTTGGATTTGTCTCAGAATAATTATCCTCTTATAATACCAGATAGTGCAAGTCACCTGACCAAGCTGGTGCTCTATGGGTGCCGCCAAATTATTAGGCTTCCAGAGTGGGTAGATAATATGCATGGATGTACCATGTTGCAGGAGTTTACATTGTGCGCAGGTGACACTGAATCTAGTAGTAACATATATTTGCTTGAGCATGCAAGTCCTGCTAAGCTGACAATCAGTCGGCTTGAAAATGTGAAGTCCCTAGAAGAGGCACACAGTATAAATCTGAGTGAGAAACAGACCATCCTAGAATTGAACTTATGGTGGACCGAGGGTGCAAATAGATCTGTGGGGGACATGGAGTTGCTGACGGAGCTAGTGCCACCAACTCCTTTGCAGAGATTTAAAATAGGAGGTTACTGCAGTGTTGTCTTTCCAGACTGGCTAATGCATACTAGCAATCATCTCCCTAATCTTGTCAATCTGACGATGGAGAATTTGCCAAACTGCAAGAGTCTACCACCCCTTGGCCAACTACCAAACCTCCAAGAGCTTGTTCTGGATAGTATGGAAAGCCTGGAAGAATGGGACACATCGTACTTGAGTATTGAGGATAGTGTGAATGAGCTTAAAAAGGTGCACATATTTAGTTGCCCTAAGTTAAGGATAAAACCACACCTTCCTAGAGCCGTGTCTTGGTTTATAAAGAATAGCGATAATGTGTTGCTATCAGCGCGAGAGAGCGTGCCACATATTGATTGCCTGACAGCTGGAGGCACCAATGTTCCTCTGCATCAGTGGAGTTTTCTTCACCACCTACTCTCCCTCAGGCATTTGTGCATTGATGATTGCAGTAATTTGACGATCTCACCAGAGATATCCGGGGCCCTCCACTCCCTCAAATCACTTGCAATATATCGATGCGACCATGCAGGACTCGAGGAATTGTTCGGTGAGCTCACGTCTCTTCGGAATCTGACAATATGGGACCACCTGAAGCTAGAGGAATTGCCCTATAACATGAGGCAACTCACAAAGCTACAATCATTAACACTGATCGGGTGTCCTAACTTGCGACAGCTGCCACAGTGGTTAGGAGAACTCGCGTCGCTAGAGAAACTTTATATAAGATCCTGCGGTGCCATCATGACTCTGCCAGAGAGCATACAAGAGTTCACAAACCTCCAAGAATTAAAAATATCCAATTGCAACCCTGAATTATACAAGTGGTGTAACGCAGATGAAAACCGGAGGAAGCTTGCTCACATAGAACGAATGGTATGTGCCCTGCCATACTGTTTATCTTATATTTATTGCTCCTGTTTTTCTAGGAAGAACGTACGTCTTCCATGATCTGTAGTACCGCATCCTCTTTTCCGTTCTTTTTTTCTTGGAGGATTTCTTTTCAAGAAATGTTATATTTTACATGTCCATCGGGTCGTAATTCTTCTTTATTGTCCAAATGGAAATTATGAACTTGAATTCTAGCTAATGATTATACTGACTTCCTTTATATTATATTTAATTTTGTAGAATATCACACTGCGTATGTAATTATGTACTGATGGGGGCAGGCTGCGGTTGCTGTCTCATCGTGTGCCCTTTGCGAACAGAAGGCGGACATGCGGGAGAGAAGAAAGCGACGATGCAAAATCAAACTTTCATTTGAATAAATACCATGCAGAGAGCTCCATCGTGTAGTTACCGTGAAGAAGTGGGCTCCTCTCTTTCGCCACTCTCAAAGTCTGAAACTCTGAAGAAGTGGGCTGGCCAAGACGGTGACGGACGATTGGTGGTGTGGGTACAGAATATAATTTCCGGTAGCATGTAACTGCTGACGGGTTCAGCTTTATTGCTGATATGTAGCATGTCAAATAACACGGCTTGGTGCAACTGCAACGAAACAGCAGCAGCAGCAGCTAGCACATAAAGTACATGTAACATGTCTTGCTTTTAGTACATGTCTACAATACTTAGGTGGATCGCATCTCTGCCTGATATGTTCTCTTCCATAGCTACCGAGGGTGAAAATAGATTTGTGGATGACATGGAGTTGCTGATGGAGCTATTGCCACCAACCACTTTGCAGAGATTTGGAATAGCGGGTTACTGCAGTGTTGGCTTTCCAGACTGGGTAATGAGTATTAGCAATTATATCCCTAATCTTGTCAATCTGACGTTGTGGGATTTGCCAAACTGCAAGAGTGTACCGCCCCTTGGACAACTACCAAACCTCCATGATCTGTAGTACCGCATCCTCTTTTTCCGTTCCTTTTTTTCTTGGAGGATTTCTTTTCAAGAAACGTCATATTTTACATGTCCATCGCATCGTAATTCTTCTTTATTTCCCAATGGAAATTATGAACTTGAATTCGAGATAATGATTATACTGACTTCATTTTATATCTAATCTTGTAGAATATCAAATTTTAACCCTAATATCTCCTGATGAGGACGGGTTGCCATTGCTGTCGTCTCGTGTGGCCCTTGCTGCCAAATAAGAGAAGGCGGCCCTGTCGGAGAGAAGAAAGTGACGGCGCAAAATCAAAAGTTCATATGTATGAAATACCACGCAGAGAGCTCCAATGGCCCAGGAAATTACTGATTCTATGAACACTTGTCTCTCGTGAAGGAGCACGCATCTTGTTTGTCCTCCACAACTTTATTTCGCCACTCTGTTGTTGTAGTCACTCCTCTGTTTCGTCACTTTCTTGTTACTGTCAGAATTGAAATGAAATCCACCTGGCACTTACGCATTTGAAGGGCTGGCCAAGACGGTGACGGGCGATTGATGGCGTAGCTACAGAATATAGTGTCCTAGCGGTGGGACTCTGTCCATGGTTTCCTTGTGAAAAGCATATTTACTGCTGACGGGTTCAGCATTATTGCCGATACGTATGAGCAGAGAAACATGTCTTGCTTTTACATGGCGGAGAAACAGCTGCAGCTAGCACATACAACTCATGTCTTTCGCATCTTCTCGGCCCACATGATATGCTCTATTTCATAGCAACGCTGCTAAAGGAGTTCTTCAATTTTCTAATGCCTACAATACTTAGGTGTAGATGTAGGGAAAGACGAACACAGTAGCAACCATGAAGATGCCTGGTAGTGGGGACGAGCAATTTAACTTCCTGAATCACTATTTGTTTCGTCAAACAGAATCCATGAGTTGTTTGGCCAAATAATTCTAGGATGGTCTTGGAGCCAAAGTAATCTTGGGTTTTGATCATTTGTTTCCAGTCCCATGATCATTTTTTTCCAAATACACTTTTGTTTTATGCTTGCAAAAAGATGGAATTTAACAACTATAAATGTCTTATGAAGTGCAAGAAACAGTTCATGTGGTGCACATAGTATGTATGAACTGAATGAACCACTGCACTGAATCACAATGAATAGTTCTTGCACGAGAATTGTGTATAAATTTTGGTGGAGCTTGATCTTTATGATTTCTGTGAGAGCTTCTCTGAAATTAAGGGCCTACCGAAACATCAAAACTGTCAAATCTCTGCTAAAGAGGAGGTTTTTCATGTTTGAGTCGGGCCTAACCATTGGAAGATATGAAGCCAAGAACATTTTTCCTAGAATCGGTTCTAGTACAGGACCTGACACTAAAGTAATCCAAAAGGGCTCATATGTCAGCATTTATTAAAGGATGCAGGTATCTCATAGAGCTGAACTTGCTATAGGTAACAATAGAGTGCAGCCCTGGAATCTAAAGAAAGAGAGGGAAATGCACATACAGAAAGTAATAGATGGCGATTTCAGTTCGGTCATCCCTGGCAACAGACAAAACTCTGTTTTGGAAAGACAGGTGATTGAGCAAGACTACAAGAGGAACGTGCAGGGTATTCACCCGGACTTGTTCCATGTGACGGAGGAGGACAAGGAGTTTGTGACAGTCTTGCACCCCCAGTCATGTCCGTAGCACCACCAAGACCAGCATTCTGTTAACTGACCTTCCTTCTGAAACTCGGTACGAAGTTGCTGTTTGAAATGCGCATTCCGCAAACATAGCAAAGTTTGTGAACTTAAGAGTGTGGAATGCTAAAACTACTTCGTAGAAAATCGGCATTACAGTCTTGTTATTGTCTCTCGGATGCAGGGTGTGTCATCAGAATTTGCAGGGAAGTACGTACTTGTGAACTTAGGGGGTGGCACGTCAGGTATGCCAGCGGCGACAACTACCGGGCCATTTCCATCCGCGGATGGCGCGACTTCACCCGTGATATCTGCCTCTTCGAGCTGATGGAGGGTGCACGCCGGCCGGCTTAGCAGAGCTAGCGCCTCTGATCTGATAGACTAGATCACTGAATAATGAAGTTATCCAAGTTATCGTGATGTATCTGATACATCTATTGTATGCTAAGTTCCCTTGTCTATGTTACCGAGATCCAGCAACACATGAAGAAGGTTAATGTTGAAACTTATACGACTTGGCTGTTGGACTGTTACCCTGTTTGTACAGCCTGCAATTCGTTGTGGGAACATGAGAGAAGTATATACAATAACATGGAAAATGCTTTTTTTAGAAAATAGGCCCAGGCCCAGCTTTTTTATTATTATACTACTAAAAAGCTCGAATAACAAGATTAACATGGTTTTTTATATGGCATAATGCTGGAGTAGCAGAGAAGACGATAATCAGCACACGGTGAGAGCCTCACGCTGAGATAGTCTAGGTCTAATTTTTTTTTAAAAAAAGGAAAGGAAAATCTGGATTTCTATGGCATAATCCAACTTGATCATCCACAATCTTTGCAGATCATTTATAATAATACTCGCAGATCACAAATAAGGTTTCGTCAAGTTATTTGGATTCTCAAAAGCAAATTCACTCACAATGTGCATTATGTGCAAAAACAAAAAACATGTCTCTGATTATATAAGAAAAATGAACACGCTTTCACATATGAAAACCATCCGATGAAACAGGTCGGTGTTCACACACTATTTTCATATCATGCTAAATTGACAACAAAGTTGCTGATTTTTTTGGCAAAGAAAATATATTAATATCGTGACATACCAATTTTATCCGGCCTCTGCACCAACCAAATGTTCGAAAGACACTATGTATGCATACAGCCACAGAAGCAAAAAATAGAAGAAAAACCAACACAGTGGTCAATTTCTTGCAGCAGCAGCAGCAGAAACCACCGCCAAAGACAAATACCCCGAGTCTAAATTCTACAAAAGAGACATGTCAAAAAAGGAAACAACGCACCAGTGCTATCGTCGCCCGATCAAAGATCTTAGGTTTTTATTCTGGAGAGAGTCCGACGTATCCATTTAGAGTGGCTCTCGTGCCGCTCCCAGGAGCCACCTCCACCCGTCCCTATTCGCCTCCAACCGCTCCCAGGAGCCACCTCCACCCGTCCCTATTCGCCTCCAACTCCAACTCGCTGCTGCCACCGAAGGAAGTCAGCGAGCAAAGCCCCTCTAGGTGGACGGCGGACAGCGGGATCTCATACCTTTGCCCTGGAACTTTTCTCGTGGCGGGGGACCTCTAGCCCGAGTGTGGCGTTTGTCCCTGGATGGCAGACGTGCGAGGTGGAGTCGGAGCACCGGGGCAACTGCTTTGGGACGATGGTGGCTAGGCGAACGCCGCTGCGAAGGCAGCAACGTGGTTCCTCAGTGGCATGTGTGGCCATGGCGTCGATCACACATCAAATAGGACTCCTTTGCTTTTGGAAATCCACCCAACGACGTCGGCATTTGGGTCGTGGCGCTATCCTCGCGGCAGTTTGTGAGAGGATCGGACACGCCCTTGGGGTATGTGTTGGGGTTCAAGGGTAATTTTTTCCTACGATCGAAACCCTAATGCCAGGATCTATCTACTACTAATGCACCAACATGAGGGGATACGGTATTCATACTAAAGACCAAGCAAGGTTAACGTACCGTGAGGAACGTGGATGAAGAAGACGCCCTGATGCTGACCTCGAGGTCACGAAGTCATGCAGCTCCGACAACTCCTAACACTGAAAGCACGGTGCCTCTAGAGAGAGTCACACACGTACGGTTCTTGACGAAGACCTCAGCTTCTCTTCGATCCAGTCAAGGTTGCGGAAGTAGATCTCCTGGCTACGAATCCCGCAGCATGACTGCGCTCCGCGGTGAAGAACTCCTAGCTCGCACAGCCCTGACAAGGGGTTCACGATCGTAAGAGAGAGAAGAGATAGTCAACACATGCCTTTTATTTATTTCCATGTGAAAATTGTTATGTTTTAATCCTCCTATGGGCACATCTTTATATAGACGGAGGAAGGGGCTCCCTTCACCTTAGGGTTCTCATGTGGGATAATCAAAGAAAAAAAAGGAGGCAACCCTCTGCCGGCCGGGTGGGCCGTCTGCCCCCCGTGTGCTGCCCAGCAGGGCAAAGTCGGTGGAGGCGAAGGGCCCCGGGTGGGCCGGCCAGAGCCAGAAGCCCGCAAGGCGGCAAACGCCACGGCGCCACCAAGTGCCAGGCCCCGGGTGGGCCGGCCTGCAGCCCGCGTGGGTAGGAGCCAACCTTCTGGCCAGGCGCCGCATAGTAGCGACCGCCCACGTGCGGCGCGGACTATCCGCTGTGCATGTGGGCTGCTTCAAAAACAGCCTTCCCTTTGTCTTTTTCGTCCGTTTTTTTTAGGTAAAATCCTGCCTAACTTATAAGATTTATAAATATTTATTTACAATATATATTAATTCATAATTAATATATCATAAATATATATTTAAATCACCATTTATCTAAAAAATCTTTTTGGTCCTTTTTCTTTATCCTTTCTCTGAACACCTTCAGATCTCCCCAGAATTTTTCGGTCTCTCTCTTCTCACTTCTTTAGTGATTCCAAACTAGCCATTAACGATCTCCAAGCTTCGTCAAGCCCTTAATCGTGCTACCCAACAGTTCGAGAATACTACAGACATGGTCAAGACTCCTCTCTGATCAATGATCAATAGCGGTACCTTAATGCCCATGATGACCACCTGTGTACTCAACGAAATTTGTCATTCAACCGTAAACACTTTGTCTTATTCCTTTTTTTATCTGCAATACTGTATTGTCCGAGGCTTGATCAAATGACATCTCCATGTTAGGGTTCAACCTCGTTACCGACAATACCTTCTTGATAAGTGATATCTCCATGACCTAGTCACATGCTATGCATCTTATGGATATAACTTATCCGAGTGGGCCCAAAGTATCGTCCGTCATGCGAATAGACAAATCCCGCTCTTGACGTAGTCGCCTCAACCTATTCCTCTAGATACCTAACGACATTCTTATGATCACCGTTCCACCGATTGCCGTTAAGTGCCATCAAAGTATCCTCGGGAGACAGTGATTTGATATGGTCTCACAGTCTAAGGAAAGAGTCACTATGTTTCCTAATCATCGTAACCTGAACTCTGTGACATGATCGCGATACAATACTATAGATAGGGTATGTTCACTATCTCATTCTCTAATGAAATGACTCCATTGTCAATTAGGGGCTGAGGCTCCAACATGATCAGGAAACCTTTATCCATCAGTTGAGCAATGAACCAGTGACTAGAGTTTCACTAGGAACTACTGGTTGTTTATATATCACACGTGTATTGACGTTTCTCAATCAATACATTTATAACATGATACAAAACTTAATTATAAACTTTATAAAATATGCCATTAAACATTTGTATCTAGGGAAATATTCCCTTCAGTCTCCCACTTGCACTAGAGTACAAATAAACTAGCTGCATTTGTTATCTAATCATCAATACCATACTCCTTGGTGCTTCTGATTATGCTTTCTCATAGAAGAGTTCTAAGTATAAGAAATGAACATTTCATTCCTTGTGCATCCTTTGCAACTTAATAATGTCATCCTTCATGACACTAATCATTTTATCATCTTTATAATAATTTCTTATGCATGTACAATGTTTTGGCAACAAAATGGGCTCTTAGGTTCCAAATACCAGAAGTGACTTTAGATAGGTCTCGGGAACTTTATTAAGGGCACTAAGTATTGGAACACACTCTGTGAGAAAATGTTTCTCAAAGCTTCATCATTAATACAACAAAGGGTAATATTCATAAAATATGTTAGAAATGTAGATTTCTAATTCAAAATGCACCCTGTGCAATTTTGAATGTTTGCCACCATGATTCAACTATGCCTTAGGTAACCATTTAATGAGATTTCCGATCTTCCCAATCTCAACATATAACCTTTCCAGTGCAACACTTTATACTTCAAGTATGTTGTTTTTATAGATCCATAAACATGTCTATAGATCTCACTAGATCATGTGGACAATCCCAACTCATCGTTCAATGATTTACACTTAATCAATTTACGAACTCATTATTCTAACTAAGAACATGGATCATATTATGTTTAAGTATTTTTCATGATTTAAAATTAGAATCCTATGTCATAAAATAGTGGATGTGTGAACATCCTATTCCTTTATTAAATCATGGGATTTCATATTTAATGATCTTTCCTAACCTTTTGAATTATTTAGGACTCTTCCTAAATCAATTCATATTTTGAACCATTCAAAATCCTTTTAGGAATTCATTCCAACATAATTTCATAGGAGATATCTTAATCTCCAAGATTTCAATGTCGTATTCTCCCATAAATAAACATTTATTTATTTATTGGCTTTTGGTCCTTATTCATAATGTATCACTCACACACACATGAATCCCGTCAAGATCCCACTAAAAATATGTCTACTACATAAGTGAGTTCAAACTTTACAATACTTCCTCATAAAAATATGTCATTCACATATTAATCCAGGAAGGCTCCCTAGCTCCCACTCAACTTTATGCATTTTACATTTATATTCTCAATATTTCAAACAATTTGAAATCTCATGATCAATTATCAACTCAAGACTTTCTTTTACAAGATTCTAAGATCCATTAGACATTTAGCATATTGAATTAAATTCATTCAAATTCGCTCAAGAACCTTCTTAACGAACCGTGCTTTGTATTTCAAGACTCCCACTTATTTCTTATAACCTTGGGGTCCTTCAGAAATATCAAGTAACTATTTTACTTAATGATATTCAATAATAATTTTACTTTCTAATCTCAAGGGAAGTTTTAATTTTAGGATTTCTCGTAATTTTAGTTTACCACCAATTTCCTTATAGTTTGTAGGTATGTGTCATTCCAACAACGTGACAATCAGTTTACACTTGTCTCTACACCAAGTGTAGGGCATATTTGTGAATCCTGCTACTTTATGTAAAAGCATAACTACAATGATCAGAATCATTGATTTCCCTTTTCTTTTAAAATAAAGAGTCGTGTTCTGAAACATATTCCGCTACGCTTCTCAATCATTACGATGCATGGTCGCAGACCTTCATCATACTCTTTATTTTATTTCATTAACACCATTGTCGAGAAACGCACTTTCTCGATAATGCACCAAACTTTCAACAATACTAGCTTTGCTTCTCTTTGGTATTTGTCATGAAATTTGTCTTACAAGTTTCCAAGGACTTATTCGTTAATACTTTGGTTTTATCACATAAACCCAAAAGTTTTCACGAATTCTAGACGGTTTACTTTATTCTAGGTGAGTGTTCGCCATTTCCATTCAATGGTCTCTAACTAACGCCACTAAGTACTATTTGATTTATTGCGAGATGTATTTACCACTTTATGACATGCGGGCATTTTATAAATGTTCATGTATTATCAATTAGTTTATTAATTCGAATAATTCAAACATAATCGAAAACAATATATGAACGTAATAAAAATCATTCATAAAAGCAGAATAACTGATTTGTTACTAACTTGTATGAACAACTGTCTCATAAAAATGCAAGACACACTATAAAGAGTTCGTATTCAAGGGATGGCAATAAGTATTCAAAAACTATAAACTAAATGATAAATCTCGAGGGAGAGTGTCATTGGCCATCATCATGCTCGCCATTAACACACAACGTCACCTCCTATCTCGCAAGCAACTCTTATGCAGAAGGACATGTTTTCATAAAACAGAACAAGTATCAGATACTTTGAAACTACAACAAGTATTTGCAAGATTATAATGTTTATGAACTTTTTATATCATATATACCTTCATCATCGACGACTTCTCCCACAATAGGTTCAACCTTTACGTTTCTCAAACATTCCGTGAACTCATAGAATTCCATCCATTCTACATCACCTCTCATGATGCAGGTCCGGATGTATCCTTTGAAGATGGGAGGAAGTGACCTAAGCAACATGCATGTCGCAGAGGACTCAATCATCTAGTGTTCCACAAAATGAATCAGTCTCATGTGCGCATCAAGTATGCGATCCAAGTGACTGCTCAAACAAGTGTTTTCTCCCATCTTTATGGAAACGAAGTCTTCAAGAAGTTAGTACTTCCACATACGCACATGGGTTATGAACTCTGCTCTCAGTTGATTAACCATATCATATGGTTCAAAATCATCTACGAGCTCATGCAGTTCATTTGCCATGCTATCACGCATTAATACTCATATGAAAGCGGATCTTTCCTGACAAAAGAGGCGGTCTTCCCACAGACGTGGGGACTCATGTTCATCCGGATCATCCAAATCCATTGTGTAGCGAATATAACCAGCCACTTTGTTTTTGGTGAGGAGGTCATTAAGACACGTCATCCAACCCGGGAAGTTGGATCCATCTATCTTGAGTTTCTCGACAGCTAACCAATCGGTGATGTCAAAAGCAGCCTCACGGCAAACCATGTTGTACATTTAAAGTTTGCAAAGGCTTTAGACTAAGTTTATGAAAATATGAGTTCAAATAACTCCATTAGAAACATTATTCCTAACAAATGTCTTAGTGATTACACGATCCTTATTCACTACATCACCCCCGATCATCACGGCCGGCAATATAGTTGCAAAGGTGGACGTTCCACATAGATCACATCATCATGTGACTCATGCTTGATATTTTGATCATATTGTGTTCCGAGGATATGTCTGTAGATGCCAGGCTCGCCAACTCTAACTTATGTGTATTGCAATGTAACATCGCTTACACCCACTGCATGCGAATGTAGGTATGTCTGACACCCGATCGTCAAGGCCTGCCTCTGATGACCCACAAGTATAGGAGGTATATCGTAGTACTTTCGATAAATAGGAGTGTCGATCCCAACAAGGAGAAGAAGGTGTTGACTAGTGGTTTGGAGCAGGAAATCTCTGTAGATACTTAGCAAACTGATTTTTAGGGTTTTTTGATAATGCAGGAAAAAAAGTGCGAGTAAATAAAGACAACAAATAATTGCAGCAAGTGGCCCAATCCTTTCTTAGCAAAGGACAAGCCGGCGGTAATACTTATGAGGACCAAACGTTCTCGAGGACACATGGGAATACTATCAAGTGCTTTCTTTTCATATAGTTGATTAATCCTCTTTGGTTTAATAAGTGTTGTGTGGGTGAACTTGTGCTAATGTACTGACCTTACTTGGACTAATACATACTTGTGATTAAACCCCTTGCAATCATCCGCAACTAAAAGAAAGTAATTAATATAAAAACCTAACCACAACCTTAAACTCTGAGGTCCTACACTCCCTTGCGCAAAGGTTTCCTAACGGGGGTTCAGGTTTCTGTCACTCTGGCAACCCCACAATTAGTAGCCAAATACACAATGCATTCCCCTAGGCCCATAAATGGTGAAGTATCATGTAGTCGAAGTTCACATGACACCACTAGAAGAATAGCACCACAACTTAAATATTAAACCATTGAATAATACATCAACACAATTCAACTACTAACAACATGATTTCTCCCATGTCCTCAAGAACTAAACGAACTACTCACGAGACATCATATGGATCAAGATCAGAGATGATATGATGATGAATAACAATCTGAACATAAACAATAATTCAATGGTTCCATTCACAAGCATCAACTACAAAAGTAATCAACACCGGGAAAGTTTCCCCTAAGAACTATGCAAGATTCAACACAATTGTTACAGCGGGATGGAGTGGTGATGATGGTGCTGGTGGAGATGGTGGTGTGGATGATGATGATGATCCCGATAAAGTCTAGCTTGATGATGGTGTTGATAGCGACGATCTCCCCTCTCCAGGAAGGATTTTCCCCGATAGAAATTTGTCTGCCGGAGAGCTTTTTCTCTCTCTGTAGTTTCTTCCCCGCAGAGGCGGCGGAATCTTTTTGTGGTCGCTCCCCGTGTATTAGGGTTTCGTGGAGAAGATATAGGCGAAAGGGCGGAGCAGGAGGTGGGCCAGGGTGGCCACACCCCCTGGTGGCATGACTCATGGTGGCCCGCGCATGGGGGTGTGTGGGCTCCCTGTGGCCCATCTCAGACTCCCCTTCTGCCTTCCTTCGTTTCTTGGAAAAATAGGATTTTCCATGTATTTTCTGGTATTTTCTGATCTTCGCGAAAATTGCATCCAAACACCGCTTTTTCCATTAGAATCCTGACTCTGGTAGTCCATCCTCCAAGAATCATCCAACATGCAAAAATAGATGAAATAACATAAGTAGCACCTCTTAATATGAAATATATCAATGAATAATAGTAAATTATGACATAGAATAGTGATGCAAAATGGATGTATCGACTCCCCCCAAGCTTAGACCTCGCTTGTCCCCAAGCGAAAACTGAGCTCAGTAAACATGTCCACAGGTTTATGGAGTGCAGTGTCGATAAAAAGAATATAGACAAGAAGCATCACACTTACAAATACACAACTCATAATAGAAAGCAACTCACCATTATATAACTTAACTTGCAACGAGTATGGGAGTCACAATAAAGATGCATAAAGAAAAATCATAATTGGTAATGGCAAACTTTGTTCTTGGCCAGAGAACAATTGACAAATAGTTTTCAAGCAAAGCTTTTGTAAAGAAGTTTATAACAGGAGTCATTTTGCTCAAACATAGAAGGCTTTTCACAATGATGGATTTCAAAGTAATATTCATTCAGATAAGTGATTTATGCAAAACAAGGAAGATAAGAAACATGATTGAATAAATCATCATATGAATAATTGAAACACAACAACTCAAATGCTTGCTGGAGATAGAGAGGAATAGGTTTACTTACTCAACTTAGAACTAAAAGAAAGGCTCTTCGCAGAGGGAAGTAGGGATTTCAAGTTTCATAAAGAGCTTTCAAAAGATTATGGTACTTACTAGCTTTGTGCTCTTATTGCCCCTATCATAAGCATCTTGAGGTGATGAAGGTTAAAGTGAACAAAGATGGAGTATATGCTTGACAAAATATAAGTTGGCAATCTCATGTTACTTGAGTACGAGGGCCGCTCCTCATGCTACACAACTTTAGTTACCGGTAAGTTCTTGTCATAGTAAGTACATGTGTATCATAGAGAACCGTTAACGGGATACCCCTTGCGCCATGATACAGGAGCTATCCCATATCAAAATGACAAGGCAATCAGACAATGAGCATCTCAGCAATCTTCTTATTTACCATGGGAAAATTGTGCTTTTTTCTCTTCTTTCCTCTTCTATTCTCTCTCTCTCTCTCTCTTTCATTTTTTTATATAAGAAGAATGCTTCATAGATAGCTCACTATGGTGATGCTGCAAGTTTCCACCATGATTAGGCATGGCTTAGGCTAGCGGCCCAGGCGTTTCTCTAACACAGAATACAAACTCCATGGACTTACAATTTCCCTCTTTATTTCACACCGGTGACATCCATAGACAAAAGAGGATGCTATCAATTGAGTACAAAGTACAGGTGCAATGTTGAAATCGTTCCCCGTGACAGCACGGTTCTGCTAATTACAGCGTATAAGTGCAAGCATATATAACATAGATGACACAATGGTTCAAGTTTATTAGGGATAAAGAATATAAAGTGTGCCATCAAGTTCGTGAGGGCTTTAATCACTAAGTTTTCACATAACAAAATAGTTTTTAATTGGAAGATAGATGAAAACAAGAATATACTTGAAATGGTGTAACACACCATGCATAGGAGTTTATAGTGGACACTTTGGAATAACTTGGTTTCTTGGGAGTTGTAATCATGAGTAGAGCTTACTCATACAATTGGAGGCTAGCAAAAGACTGGGAGCAACCAACTAAGAGAGCATAATGGCCATAATCATGCAGAGCAACAAAACATTACTAATCAAAGCATAGAGTGGTACTACAAGTCAAGTACCAAATGACCATAGAGGGTATGGTGACTTGTTCATAGTAATAACATGGTGTGAGCATGTACTAAGTCAACCCAAGCAAAGCATCAAAGGAGAATACCACAATACTATGCTTTTTTGCATGCTAAAACAACGCATAATTTCTTCAAGGCACACTAAGCAATCCCAATTGTTTGGAACAAGACATGCTACAGCAATAATCACTAAGTATAAGGTCAAAACAACACCTAGCATGTCATGCTAAAGTCCAAGTCATAGTCAATGCAAGATCCTCTTGCACTCCCAAGCAAGAACTTACTACTCCTTTCCAACACCAAGCAACTTATTTGCAAAACAACACAACAAGAACGGGGGTCCAAACTACTCAAGCAAACTAAACAAACTAAGCAAACCAAATGAAAACTAAGACGCTCCAAGAACAACACAACTTATGCATGAAACAATAAAAACGAAGTGTCTAGACAGACCTAAGCTTTTTATTGATGAAGAAGGGGATGCCTTGGGAATCCCCAAGCTTTGACGCTTGTACCTCTTGGATATTTCTTGGTGTGACACCGGGGTGGCATCCCCAAGCTTGAGCTGTCCATTCTTCATCTCATTGCATCATTCTCTCTCTACACCTAAAATTTTTTCTTCATACAAAACTTCGCACAATCTTCATTAGCAACATTAGTTTATTCAAAAGATATTAGACCTCTGGCAAAGCTTTGGAACAACAAGGCTTTTCACTAAAAACACAAGCTACTGTACCAACTCCTTCAAAAAACTCAATTCCCCAAAAGGGAACTCAAAAAGGAATGAGTAAGAAGCAAATGCAAATAGTGGCAGAAATTTGTCAAAACAGACCAACAGGTAGAAACCGATTTTTTCGAAAATCTTCTGTTGTTCAAATCAAAAGTGTTGAACTAGCGAAAGTTAGCTAACATACTGGGGGGTTAATTCGTTACTTTTGAGCTCAATCCGAGTTACAGAGACTCCTCACGAATGTTTATGGTGGAGGACAGAAATCTGTTTCGGGACAGCAACTCCCCAAATCTTACTTCCCTCTCATTAGAGGTCATTCTTGGCACAAAAAGCAAACAAAAAGGATAAGGAGAGGTCATTACTGAAGTAATAACTTCCAAGACTCAATTAAATTCTGTTATCTCCCAACAAGTACTTTTCTTTAACGCCTTTAAGTTGGGCTTGATAGCTTGAGAAGATGCTCACATAGGAATTATGAATTGAAGTCAAAGAGAGCATCAAGAAGCAAATTCAAAATGCATTTAAGCCTAACCCACTTCATATGCATAGGAATCTTGTAAGAAAATAAATTCTCAAAGAACAAAGTGACATGCATAGGAAGATAAAACAAGAGTAACTTCAAAACTTTCATCATATAGAGAGGTGTTTTAGTACCATGAAAACTTCTACAACCATATTTTCCTCTCTCATAATAATTTTCAGTAGCCTCATGAATAAACTCAACAATATAGCTATCACATAAAGCATGCTTTTCATGATCTACAACCACATAATTTCTATCAAGCTCAAAAATAGTGGGATTAAAACCTTCATAGGTTTTACCCAAAGTAGATATTTCAAAAGGATCCACAGGAACATAACATTCATCCTCCTTTGGTAAGCATGGGGGACAATCAAATAATGTAAGGGATAAAGAGTTACTCTCATTAGAAGGTAGACATGGGTAGATAATCCATTCTTCCTCCTTTTGTTCATCACTCTGCCCCTCTTTTTCATCTAATGATCTTCCAGTTTCAATAAATTCTTCTTCCATAGGCTCCTGCAAGGCATTAGTCTCTTCCATTTATGGAAAACGCCTATTAAAATATTCAAGAATATAGCCATTTTCTCCCTTGTAATTATCAAAGAAAAATTTAAGTATCTCAAAAACCTCATGTTTATAAGGTGTATCATCAGTATTTTCAAGCAAACTGGCAAGTTCAAATGCACCCTTGAAGGCAATAAATTCTTCAATTTGTTTTACATCATCAAAATCATAATTTCCTTTAACATAAGAAGATATGGTAACATTATCATTATACTCAAATTAAAAGGGTAGGTGTTTATACCTCCTGCAGCAACAAGCTTTATCAAAGCAATAAGTAACATTATAAGTAGAGCACACGTCTCTAGCAATAGTATTCAACCTATCAATTTGTTCCCATAAGTGTTTCCCTTTTTGTGACAAATAGTGTTCCTTATAATAATACTTTTGTTCTTTCGTGAACCCACCTTGCCAATATGAACTAGTTTCAAAGAAACCATCCATTGATAGAAAGCATGACCAAGCAAGGCAATAACAGACCAGCAACTAGAGCAGGAAATAATTTTTTTGTGTTTTTGAATAAAGAAAGCAAACCAAACTAAACTATTTTTTTGGAGTTTTTAAAAAAATCAAACAAAACCAAGCAAAAGAAACTAAGCAAACTAAAAACAAAGTAAAGAGAAAGGAAGTGGAGGACTCCCCTTGTGAAGACGTCCTTAGCTTCCCCGGCAACGGCGCCAGAAAACTTGTTGATGGCTCAGTTGATGAGGATCCTGTTGGGAACCCCAAGAGCAAGGTGTGAAGCAGCAAAGCAGCAAGTCTTCCCTCAGTAAGAAACCGAGGTTATCGAACCAGTAGGAGGAAGGAAACATCACACAGGTGTTGCAAGCAACACAGAGACCTGCACAACACAAACTCAAGACTTTGCCCCAACTAACAGTGAGGTTGTCAATCTCACCGGTTGCTGTTACAAAGGATTAAACGTATGGTGTGGAAGGTAATGGTGGTTTGCAGCAAGTAAACAAGTAACAGTGGAATATGTATCAATGGTAAAGATTGGACCGGGGTCCATAGTTCACTAGAGGTGCTCTTCTTAGATAAACAACATGGCATGAAGGGTAAACAAATTACAATAGGGCAATTGACAGGAACTGAGCAAGGCATAAAAATGCAATACTGGTTATAAAGATCCTATGAGATTTGATTGGTCAATACAACAAAATACATAAACCGCCATCCAAATGCATCTATGACTAGAATTCCACCTTCAGGTTATCATCCGAACCCCCCTCCAGTATTAAGTTGCAAGCAACAGACAGCTGCTTTAAGCAAAGTGTGTAAGGTAAACAGTCCACATGTTCCATGAACAAGAGACCTTTGTTTTCTCCCTAGTAGGAACAACACATCTACAACCGAAGAGATTTCTGTCACTTCCCTTGGAAACTAGAGGCATGAACCCACTATCGAGCATAAATACCCCCTCTTGGAGTCACTAGCAACTACTTGGCCAAGATAGCTACTAACAATGGAGAGCATGCAAGATCACAAACAACACAGACATGATAGAATCATAAAGACACAACCATTAATCAAACCAACATAATAATATCAATATCCATTGGATCCCCGCAAACACAACATGCATGATTACAAATATATTACATCTTGATCATGAACGGAGCTCACAAGATCTATACATGAAAGCACAAGGAGGAGATACAACCATCTAGCTACTACATGGACCCATAGTCCAAGGTGGAACTACTCACGCATCATACCGGAGAGAAGGCCTCCGGGATGATATCCCCTTCGGTAGGGTGCCGGGAAGAACTTCAGATCCCCCCGGATCTAGGGACGACGGTGGTGGAGACTACAGAAGGTTTCGTGGAATATTGATCGGGTACATAGGGTTTCTGCATCGGGGGCTTCTTAGAGGCGAAGGGGGAGGCCGAGGCGGTGGCCAGGGGCCCTACACCCTGCCTAGGCGCGGGGCTGGGCCCACCCGCGCCTAGGGGGTGTGGATGCCCTGGCACGCCTCCCCGTCCCCCCTCAGGATTTCTTGTTCCCCACGGAAAATTATTGACTTTGACGTTTGTCCCATCCAATTCCGAGAATATTTCCTTACTAGCTTTTCTGGAACCAAAAACAGCAAAAAATAGGCAACTGGTACTGTGGCAACTTGTTAATAGGTTAGTACCAAAAAACATTTAAAAAGCACCTCAAAGTGTAGACAAAGCAAATCAAAGTAGATACTAAACAAGCATGGAGCATCAAAAATTATAGATACGTTTCCGACTTATCAATTCCCCGTGACAGCACGGTTCTGCTAATTCCCAACTTATAGGTGCAAGCATATACAACATAGATGACACAATGGTACAAGTTTATTGAGGGCAAGAAAATAAAGTGTGCCATCAAGTTCGTGAGAGCTTTACTAACCATTTTTCACATAACAAGAGAATTTTTAATTTGAAAGATAGATGAAGCTTGAGAATTTACTTGGAATAGCAATAATGCTAATAGGTAGATATGGTGGACTCAAATGGCATAGGTTTTGGTTTCAAGGATTGGATGCACGAGAAGTATTCCCTCTTAGTACAGGTTTTTGGCTAGAAAGGCTAGGTAGCAAGCAAAAGAGTTGAAGAAAACAAGAAAACATACAAGTGATAAAGACAAACATGCAATCTTCCTTGAAAACACAAAAGATCTTAAGTAAAGAATACTAAGCTTATGAGCCAATCAAGAAAGAAAGAAAATGATATAAAATACTTGTAAGTGCTTTTCTCTTTTCCTTTCAAACCTCAAAAAGTGTTGCTACTGACCAGAGCTCGGTTTGCCAAAACCAATTTAGATTTACTTGATGCTCCCAAAGTGATACCAATACTAATCAACAAGATCAATCATATAATAGATATTGCAAACTAAAATAAGATGTGTAAAAAGTAAAAGATGAAGCTTCTCATTAATATTCCATAAAGGCACTCACACCAAGAGATACATAGATAACCAACTATAGGAGAGATACTTCCACAATGCAAACCATCCTATATGATAACTTCTCTATTCAAGATATGATTCTAAAAAGGTAAAAAGATGAAAGATAATGATGTGATATCGCGGCACTCCCCTAAGCTTGGAACAAAACTGTAAGATCCCTCCTTTATAAAGGAAAAGGATCCCTGTGATTGCAATGCTAGTCCCTGGATCATTGCTAGAATCCACAGTTTAAGATGAAGTACACAGATACAAATGTCATTTATTACATCCATTCCAGAGATAAACATTGTTTTTACAACTCCAAGGCCACAGGCCTAATACAAGAGTTTGAATAAGTAAATAAACAAAAGTCTTCATCTTCATGTGCCACAGGCAAACATGTTGAGTGTAGACTCATGACACCTAATCCTCATCAGAGTAACCTGCAACATCACAAGTTACAGCCACCGTGGGTCAATACTTTGGAATAGTATTGGCAAGTGATACCTTAGTAAATTTTTAAGTGGACTAGATACTATATGCAATTTGGCTAAGTGTAGTTTGGCTTGCTTTGCTTGAAATAGATCTTGCCTATTAGTTGAAATCACTAAGTTTTTCTTTGTCAAAACTTTTCCCAACGAACCACCAATAGACATTGAGGTCCTTCACCCTTGTTCACCCACAAAAATTTTTTTACTTAGAAATTGGGATGAGGAGATTCTTGATAGCTTCCATGCCTTGATGCTCAAGTTGTCCATTGCCATGGACTTGGCTAAGTACTTAGATTTTTCCATCTGCAGAGGTTGTGCACTTTCCCCACCAGACTTGGTTTCACCAAGACAGGACCTTTCAGAAGCCTTCCCTTAGACCAAATGGACGCGCTCCAACCTATCATTCCCACTACCACCAACTCTCCAAATGGCTAAGTTCTAGCAACTTATGTGATCCAGGCAGAGCCCATATTGCCAAGTGGCTGCACTAGAAGCTTCTTAACACTTGGCCTCTAAAATCTCTTTGTTCCTGAGTGGCTTACCACAAGTGAGATACACAAGGTAAACCATAGAAATTGGCCTTGTGTAACCACTCAACATAAACCTTTCCTTCCATTCCACCCAGGTGTTTCATTAACTTAGTTGTTTTATTAGGCAAAACACAAGTCCAAAGGACTTAGAAATATGTTCATCATAGCATGTATATAATTCACCAACCCTTGGTTGCTACTAGCTAGGATAAGCATGGTATAGATAGTAACTTAACTTAGAAATTCCCTAGCATTTCTACAACTACTAGGATTTCCCAACATGGCATATAAGCAAAATATAGCATGCAAGTCTAACAAAATATTTCTAATGCTTAGTAGAAAACATAGGAATGGTAATATTCATGAAGTACCACTTGCCTTGGTAGTTGGGAGAGTAGCACTCCTCACAATCACAATCACTGGCACCAAAATCTACACAAAGATTGGTAGCAACAAATTACACACAAAACATATACAATCAAAAATATGTGCATGCATGCAAGGTGGTATATGATGATTTTTAAAATTCAGCCAAGCAAGTAAACAGTACTGATTCACTAACAAGTTAAAAACTTGCCAAACAATATTGATTTAACCCCTAAAACAATTCCTAAATATTTTATATAATCAAAATAGCCCTACACAAGTTTCTGCAAAAGAAACCATTTTAACAGATGCAAAACATTAAACACATTGCATATTCTGAAAGAGCTTGCTCTCCTGATTCCAACGGTATAAAATTTGTCAAAATCTAACGTGGGAATCAAAAGTTACAAACAAAACAAATTTGAACAATAATCTGATTCAAAATATGTTTTAAATCTAAACTACTGCCACGCGGAGCTATCCTATTGGCCGGTACCGTTTCACTCAGGATCACGCTTCCGCGCCGTTGGATCAAGTTAGATCCAACGCGCCAGATCTAAAGAAAACGGTTCGCTCCAGATCTAATCTAGACCCTACGATACAGATCTAACGGCGGCTGCTGCTTTGACCAAAGTCGAGCGGCGCTAGCGCGGCGGCGAGCGGCGGAGCGCTCTGTTAGTGGCAAAGCCGGCGAACTAGGTCGCCCGGGGAGGGGAGAGAGTGCTCACCAGAACCGCAGTGATGAGGTGAAGCTCAACGTGTCCCTGGCTGGCGAAGGGGCGCTCGGAGTCGTCAGGGATTCCTCGCCGGAGTTCGCGAACGCGTCGGGTACGGCTGCTCGTCGACGTTGGCGAAGATACAGATCACGCCAAGGCAAAATAAGCAGTGCGTCAGATGCGCGGAGTGATGATGGTCATGCGAGTGTCAAAGAGAGAACAAGGCGCGGTCAGAACTAACCAGGAAGGTTCGCCGGAGTTGGAGACGGCATCGGATTCTCTCGGTGCTCGTCGAAGTCGAAGCTCTGGATCTCAAACAGACGGGCAAAGGGGATCAGGAGGTGCGCAAGGAAGTTGCGAAGCTGTTCGTATGAACCAGAGAGGAAGGGGCGCACGAGGTTTACCAGGATTGGTCGCCGGAGTAGGTTCTGTCTGCGGCGGCGCAAGGGCGAATACTGGCAGCCTGGTGGCGAGAAGAGTGTGCAGTGTGGGGGGAAATGACCGCGAGGGGGAGAGGTTTATGTAGCCGGAGCTGGGCGTGGAGTTACTCACGTAATCAATGGGAATCAACGAGGCAGTGACTGCGGTGAGTAACGGCGGCGTGAGCGTCGCGCGCGCGCGTGATTGACGAAGACGACGACGGGGTCATGGGTCCACTTGTCAGCGAATAAAGCAGAGAGGGGGTGGGGTCCTGGCGTCAGCGACTCGGTGGGTGCATCTGCGAGTGACAGAGAGAGAGGGGACCCGGGTGGGCTAAATGGGCTGCTTCCTTAGTTGGGCTAGATTAGCAGCGCCAGCCTTTTTCCTTTTCTTTATTCCTTTTCTATTTCTGTTTTGATTTTCTGGAATGATTTTCAAATGATTTCAAAAGCTTTTGAATTCAAACTTTTTCCAGGATTTTGTAGGGTGCAACATTCACACTTTTGGGCATAAAAACAAGTGGTCACTTTGTATTAGCTTGGTCCTTTTGTTCAAACAAAAATAAGCAGTGCTATAGCACATGATTTGAATAAGTTTTGGAAATGGTTTCTGATTCATATTTGTTTTGTAAAATTTCACCAAACTTCAACAATCAAACACAATAACAAGAGAGCAAGGAAGGCTTGGTTTAAAACAATTAACTCTTCAATTTAGAGTGGCTTTAGACTAATAGCTGTTCACATAAAATAATGAGCTCATATGCTCCTGTTTTGAAGTGTTTTGTTTGAAATGCAAAACACATGATCATGGACGCATGGATGATATGCATAAGTTTGAAACATGATTTTAGGGATGTTACAAAAACAAGGGGATGCCAAAACCTGATGACGAATTACTCCTTCGGCGGTAGTGGTGTTTTGTTTAGGGTGAGAAAACCCTCCAGCATCTTACGAAGCCTGTTTTTCTCCTCTTGAAGTATATCAACCTTCCTCCTTAGACCTCGGTACTTATCACAAAACTCATCCGTGGTTCGAAGGGCTTCCACTGCCTCAGGGCAGGAACTGAGGTCTGGAACGGAGGTCATGATCTCCTGCATATTATGAGAAAAAGCACGTCCAGTGTTAATTGCCCCTACAAAAGTAGGTTTTCTTGCCCTTGATCTTGTGGTAGTTTGTCCCTTCATGCATGCTGATATGTTCTTTACTTCCTCCTCGATGATCCAATCCATGTCTTCATGCCTAGCAGCGATCCTTTCTTGTTGCACGGGCTCCTTGCCGTTGTCGTTGGTGGAGACCATGGTTCCTCTAAACTTGAGAATATTTCCTGACAAAAATAGATCGAAACGAAAACACGACGAGAACACGATATATGAACCTTAGGGGATCCGGGGGTTATATATTACGAAGTTTTACGACATAAGGAAGGTACAGGGCGAAAACTGGACGGAGACGGGCTCCGGGATGATCACACACCCTGGTGGCGCAGCCAGGGAGGGCCCACGCCACTGGGAGGTGTGGCCCACCCGGGCTTCGTTTCCTCCTCTTTTTTGTTTCGTAACCTTCCATATGGAATAAAAACAGCAAAAACATAAATAGAAAATTTTTTCGTGAACCTTTGATTTCTAGCACTTTACCTATTCGGAAACGGACTCTGCAGATTCCTTCTCTCCAACACTTGAAAGTTCCTTTCATACAAAGCCTCACTAAATCTTCATTAGCAACATTAGTGTATGCAAAAACAATAAACCTTTGGGTTCAAACTTCAACTGAAATCCATCAAAACAAAAGCTACTGTAGCAACTCCTTTCAAAAGCCCAAAAATAATTTAAAAGGAAGTTGATTTAAGAGGCAAATGCAAATGATGGAAGAAATCTGTCAAAACAGACCAGCAGGTAAATATTGATTTTTTAAAAATCTTCTGTTGCTCAAATCAAAAAGTGCAAAACTAATGAAATTTGGATAACAACTTGGGGCACAAGCACAGAAAATTACAGCTCCATCCAACATACTGAGATCTTTCATGAATTTTTACAATGCAACACAAAAATCTGTCCCAGGACAACAACTTCTCACAACTCCTCTACTTATCAAAAGAGGTTGATCTTGACACAAAAACCAAACAAAAAGGATAAGGAGCGGTTATTACAGAGGTAGTAACTTCCAAGACTCAAAGAAACAAAAACCGAAAGCAAACTAAAATGGGTTGTCTCCCAAGAGCTCTTTCTTTATAGCCATTAAGATGGGCATAATAATTTCAATGATGCTCACATAGGAGATATGGATTTAAAGTGAAAGAGAGCATCAAGAAGCAAATATCCAACACATTTGATTCTAACCCACTTCCTATGCAAGGGAGTTTCATAAGAAAACAAATTATTGAAACAAAAGGCCACTAGCATAGGAAGACAAAACAAGTGCAACTTCAAAGCTTTCAACATAAAGTAGGGAAACTTAATATTATTGAGATGCAAAAAACCATGTTTCCCTCTCTCATAATAACTTCCAGTAGCACTCTGAATAAAGTTGACCACATAACTATCACAAGAAACAACTTTATCATCAGAATGAGCATACTTACAATCATCAAAAAGAGGTCTAAGGTCATAAACTGGATCAATAGAAGGAAGTTGTTCAACCCTAAAATCCTCATTAGGAAAATTATTTTCATAAGGAGCGTTAGCAAATTTGGAAAAGTTAAACTCATAAGATTCTCCATCAAACTTAGTTAAAACTTTCTCCTTCTTACAATCTATATTAGCTCCACAAGTGTTTAAGAAAGGTCTACCAAAAATGATAGGACAAGCTTTACTAGCTGCTAAACCAAGGACTAGAAAATCGGCAGGGTATTTAATCTTACCACAAAGAACCTCCACATCTCTTACAATACCAATAGGTCAAATGATTTCCTTATTAGCAAGGTGAATAACCACATCAATGTCCTCAAGTTCACAGGGGCCAATTTCATGCATAATTTCTCTGTAAAGCTCATAAGGAATAACACTAGAACTAGCACCAATGTCATATAAACCATAATAGCAATGATCACCAATTCTAACAGAAAGCACATGACCATTAGCTTTCCTAGCTTTACTAGGATGAGAGACAATATTAGAAGAATATTCACAAAAGATAATGTGCCCATCTTCTACATTTTTAGTGACAAGGTCTTTCACAATGGCTACTACTGGTTCAATATTTATTTGTCATCAGGTTCCACAGTTTTCTTTGTCCTTTTTATAACCACATTAGCTATAATAAAATGTTCATTTACCTTGGCAGGGAAATGTATTTTCTCAATATAAGGTTCAGGCAAAATGCGATCAACAGTACAAACTTCAGTGTTTCTAACAGGAACAAGATTAACAACATCTTTATAGGGTGCATGGTACTTGTTCCACTTATTTTTGGGAATTTCTATATAAGAGGCAAAGGCCTTAAAGCAATTGGCAATACTTTGAGAATCAAGACCATACCCAGTACTAATATTGTAGAGGTCCCAACCTGATAAGGTAGAGATCCCTGTGTTTACAATGCTAGTCCCTGGATCGAATAGCTAGCATCCACAATTTAAGATGTAATATCAAGAAACAAAGATCATAATACAACTTTATAACCAGGAATAAAATAATTCATTACATCTTACATAGCTCATATGGCTATCTCATTACAATGCAGCAGAAATATCTATATAGCATGGAGTCCTTCTTCTTCAAAGTGCCACAGGCAATCATGTTGGTTGTATACTTGTAATCATATTCAACACACTTCACTAACATTAAACAAACCTGCAACATAATAAGTTACGGCCACAAAGGTCAATACATTTGAATTGCATTGGCAAGTGATACTATGGTAGAATAGTCGTATCTATCATCTATATGCATTTGGCTAAGTGGAGCTTAGGCTTGCTTTGCTCAAAATAGATTTTTCCTTATCATTTGAAAACACTAAGTTTTTGTTTGTCAAAATCACCCAAGGAACACAAGTGTGATACACAAGGTAGACCAGTGTAACACCCCATTTTTAGATAATCCTTAATTAGGGTTTGATTGTGCATTGCATGAAAATCATAAGTGAAATTGTGCATGCAAAGAAAAGAAAATGCAAACCCTAAAACCCTAGTTTCCCCTCTCTCTTTAAAAAGTTCTAAAATGGTTTTGTATTTTGAACTACCAAAATTATTGGAGCCCAACTTGGTATAAAGGGCCCCTGAATAATTATAATGATTTCAAAACCCTATGGTATTTTCAAACTGTTCAAAGCTGAAAAGGATTTGAAAACGAAAACAGAAAAATAGAAAACAAAATTGGAAAAAGGTTTTCAGAATAAAAAAGAGCAGCAACAGTTATTTAGGCTGCAGCCCAGTAGCCCAGCCCACTCTCCTCTCTCTCTCTCTCCTTTGCTCAGCGCAGTAGCTAGCGGCCCAAACTAGGCCCAAGCGCAGCCCAGCGCATCCCATACCCCTTCGCTCCTCTTTCATGGCGTCTTCCTCGCTGACGGCAGGCAGCTCGGTGTCACTGCCGGCATCGTTGATCTCCACCGCCTGCTCTGCGCTGTCCGTCGAGCTCCTGGAGAGGATAAGACCGCCACGATGTCGACCTTGCTCTCCCTATCCACTTTCCCCTCTTTCCCTTGCTCTCGTTCGCTCCCTCCCGTGCAAGATCAAACCCTAATTCTATCGGACCCCGTCGTTCGCCACCGTCTCGAGCAGCCCCGAGCCAAGCCGAGGTGCCTGCGAGCTCCGCCGTGTTGTGCAGCATCTCCTCGCCGAAGTAATTGAGGAGGGGATCCCCCAATCGTGCCCATGACTTCGTCTTCCCCGACTCCAACTGTGCTTGCCGTCGTCGATTAGCTCGCCTCCGACCTCGCCTGGCCTCCCTGAGCCCTCCTTCGCAACCGTGGTGAGCATGTGGTCCCCCCTGGGCTATTCCGTTGCCCCCTTCCTCTCTGATTCAAGCCTGTGTCGATCACCACCGTGCGCTACCGCAGAGCCTCACCGTAGCTACTGTTCCGGTGACCTTAAACTAGCGGTGCCTCCCTTTTCTGGCTTGCCATGTCCCCATGCATCGAAAGCGCCTACCCCCGCTAGCCCGCATGCTCCTAGTAGCCCTCCCGTCGCTGATCTGTCTGTCACCGCCAGCGTGACGTCACGCCAGCGTCACCGTGACGCCAGCGCGCGGTCAAGCCCAGTCAAACCCGAGGTGGGTTCCACCCTACCCACGTGGAGGCTGAGGTGGCCAGTGCCCCACCTGTCAGCCACATAGGATAGATCCACTAGTGGTGTAAAAAGATTAATCCCCCCAGCTGATGTCATAATGATGCAATAAACCTTTTTAAATAATTCCAGAAAATGGTTTAAACTTGTAAAATCAATATCTTTTTATTTATAAGTCAGAAAAATACAAATAATATATCAAAATGTTCAGAAAAATGAGAACTATCTATTAGAGATATAATCATGCACTATTCAACAACTTAAATGACAAGTATAATTAGATAACAAAACCAACCCCTCTCATATACATCCGGAGTTCCCTGAGTTAGGGTTTTCACCCCTCGGAACCCCGATTAAACTGTCAAGCATGCTTTAGGGTTTCAATTCAATAAAATTTAACTTGTCATATCATCATTATTGCTTGAGAATTGCATCTATGCCATGTGTTGAATGTTTCCCCTTTCTTTCTGCTGATTTGGTTCTTCCCGGTAGAATACGATATCGAGATCAAGATCGAAGACCGAGATCAAGACCATCGAAGATCAATACTTGACCAACTGTAATCAAGTCAAGTACAAGGCTCCCGAAGATCTGCTTATTGGTTATCAATAGGCAAAGGCAAGCATATCCCCACCATGATATAATCCTATGATTTCGAAAGCATTTCAATTCTTGCCATGTTGCATATGATTCTACTGTGGTCTTTTATCGATAGAAAAAGTATCCTATCTGTTGCATTACTCCCTCTGAGCTTATATTACCTGATCCACTGCTCCTAGCATAACTAGGTTTGGCTTGTGTGCACTGCTAGAGCTTATTTGTGTCCTGCTTAGCCATGCATACCTGCCAGTTCTGGTCCATCCAGATGATGTATCAGATGCAGAGAATATAGTATGGCAGGAGAACGTGATGAGATGATATCATAGGTGATATGAGTTAAACATGCTAAGGCTTGTATGGGAGGCCACGGTGGGATGTGGTTTTTCTAGTCCCATGCTCGCCACCACTAGGAACTAAGTTCTTGCTTTTGGAACCAAGACGAGCGTACAACCACACGAGGCCTGGAAAACATCACGAGCAACTAACTTGCCTAGTAGATTCCATGAGTCACATAGTTCGGGCGTTCCATTCGACATATGCATTGAAAACCTTTTGAAAGATTTGGCGGGTGAAGGTGCATCATAACAGGTACGTAAGCGTGGCTGAGGTTGCTTGGGGTCGATGGAGCCCCTGGTAAACCAACCTCACCTCACATCTCTGGGGACCGGCTTTGGGACTTGACCCGTTACGGCGGAACCATCCTTAGGGCGTGACTCATGGTCTCTTTGAAAGCAAGGTAAAAGTCGTTCCTAACCACCCTCTACCGGCCTTCCAAGGAAGAGGGCTTATCTAGTGGCATTAAGAGAAGGTTAGTACGTGTGGGTAAAGTTGTACACCCCTGTAGGGTTAAATCTTTTCGAAAAGTCATTTTCACAGTTATGCACGCTTGGTGACCAGATTCTAAGATCATAGAGAACTATAACTTAATCGTAAAACTTGGCAGATCAACGTGTGTTTAAGGATGCTTCCTCATGGGTACGAGGGGGTGATCCTAGATAGGGTTCAGATGATGATTATTTGGTGGATATCAAAAGATGGTGATCAATATTTCAGAGATACTGCTCTCTTATCCCTTTTAAAATTACTCTAATTAGACGAGCTTCTTCTCTCTCTTGTTTTACAAACAAAGATGGCTTGATGCAAAAGAACTCCACCAGCCATAAGTCTTGCGGAGTACACCTTGTACTCACCCTTTCTTTGTTGATACTTTTGGCAAAGTAAGTGTTCACCTGAAGATGAGTTCCGTACAACATCGACATCGACGAGTAGCTTGGGGTTCCCGGCCGGCAGCCTGGAATCTATGGGCTGGGACGTCATCATTATGCTTGAGGCCTCTTAGGCCACCTGTTAAGTTTGCTATACTTAATAGCATAATTTGCCTTTCGTTGTTTGATGTTTGTGGTCAGTGACCTCTGCTTGTAATAATTTGGTTCTTTGCTCAGTTATGAGCTTGCAGTAATATTTTTTGTGTCTTAGGGTCACTGTTGTGTTATCAATTCTTCACTGGATATCGTCAAGCTCAAGGTTAAGCTTATGTCATTCGAAGGTCTGAGATTTGTTTAGCCCTGATCCCGGGGGTGTCACAGGTCTTGGTATCAGAGTAGTACCGACCGTAGGAAAACCTTGCTATTGGTCGATGTTGAGTCTAGTGTTTTTGAAAACCATTTTAAAAGCTGAAAAATATTTATGAAAACTCTAGTATGCTTTTTTTACTCCTTATATAGTTTCGCTCTAACTCTGGATTATATTATCTGGTGTTGATTTTGGAAAAGTTTTGATATCTCTTCTAGTCTTTCCAAGCTTAGGTGCCTTCTCGGCATGTCGTTTCTAAGAAAGTTGACCTAGTGTTGAGTTCTCTAGAGTTGTGTGTGTTGTGAATTCCTTGTTTCCCTTTGCTCTGTATCTTCTGAGAGATTCCTTTCTATCGTGATCTCTCTATCTTTAGGACCCACAATATTATATTGTTGGATCTGCGGAGTTCTGTTCTAGGCTTCGAGGTTTCATTTCGCCTTGTCTACCTCCTTTTTATTTGTTGGGTACTTCAGAAGTTGTTTCTTCTCTTGGAAGCTACCTCGTGATTACTATCTTGTAGTGTATGTTGCGTCACTCAAATAGTAGTTACTTATTTTCTCGGGTTTTAACCCTTGGACTTGAACCTAAGATCCCCGATTGTACTAGATTCTATTGTGAATCTTGTACATGAAGCTGATCTTTAATCCAAGATCCGTTCCTTTGACCCTTGTTGGTAATGTTCACAAATTACCTCAGGATGGCTAGTACTACAATTCTAGCCTTCAAGCTTGTGGTCTTTGTCGCAATTGAATTGTGACAACTAAGGACTTCCCCTACCACATGCTATGGCAGATGTTCTTTAATGGAACCAAATAGATCACGACAAGAGTACTCCTCGTGAGTCCCGCATCTATATTCGTGACTCTGCCAAACTCTACCCCTTCTATGCATTGGTTTTCGGAAGGTTGTTAACTTATGCATCCACATCTCGGGATTCTATCCTGAGCATGTTCTTTTTCCCTTGTTGTTTTCGACCTTTGTCTACCAGTTGGTAGCCAAGTAGTAAAGTGCATCGGTGTCTTCTGATGCAAGATACTCTTGTGTTCCATCAAGACAAACCATTTTGGGATGTCTAGGAGAAACAAACTCCAGTACCTCGTCATATCTAGGACCAGGTCAAAGTTTTGTAATATGCAGATTAAGAGGCATTGATTAGCTTCTATGTGTTCTATCTTAAAGTATCACACTCTGCTATACTAAGAGGTAGTGATGATATTCATGACCCTCTTAATAAAGTGATGCTTCACACATCTTTATCCACCCTTCCTCGAGCTTTCGTGCTCGTGAGTGATGCGTGTGCATAATAATGTGGCCATCTGAGATTCTTAGAAATTATTATTGTTTTGAACTCTAAGGACATTTGTGTCATTCTTAGCGTGATTGGTTAACCATATCACTAAGCGAAGTTTGATCGTGGTACCAAGTATGTTATTCTTGTGCACTCTCTTCGGTCAAAGAGTTAGGCTTGTGCCGAAGATCTGAGACTATGTTTGCTTGCCTTATCAAGCAAGTTTCCTCTCGAACTAAGTGACATATCGATGGTTCGTGATATTCTAGATGTCTTTCTAGAAGTATCGCCTTGTTGCCACATGACGGTGTTGTCAAGTTCTTGAGAAAGCAAGTTCTCTGAACTGCTCTTTTCTCCAAGGATCCGTACTAGATACCCCTAAACTAGTTGGTTGAGCTTAAACAACAACTTGGAGAGTTGTAAGACAAAAGTTCTATTCGACTTAGTTCCTCCTTAAAGGAATGGTTAGTTTTGTTCGTGTTGAAGAAAGATAGTATTCCCTTTGTGGACATATTATTTCCCCCACCTCTTTGATTTGATTTGGGTTATCGTCAAATCAAACTCAGTTCCAAGGACTATCTTGATGATGTTTATGCTTGTGATATTTCACTTGTGTAAAACTTCATGTTCTTTGGTCTGACCAATAGTTTCCTTGTTCATATAACATACGAGTTCATATTCTTGGAGTGTCTCGATAAGTTTGTTATTGAGCCCATCGATAACATCCTTATCTTCTCCATGCTAGATTTGATCCATATGGAACATTTGGCATAATATGGAAACTTTCGAGAACCATCTTCGTGTTATCTCGAAGTATGTGTTCTGAATGTTAGAAGTAACCTTCGCTGGTTCACGTGCAATTGTTGAAAGAGTTATCTTTGTCCCCTTAAGGACACATGTGTGTTATATTGTTAGTACCTTATGTGTACGCAGTTGTTTTTCGACAAAATGCTAAATATATGGGTCTAGCAATCTACTCCCTCCGTTTCAAAATATAAGATGTTTTAGCTTTGTGAAGCAAATGTATCTAGACTACTTTTAGTATTCAGGTTCACTCATGTTTGGAGTGAATCTACACACTAAAACAAGTTTAGTACATTCTTTTCACAAACCTAAAACATCTTATATTTTGAAACGGAGGGAGTAGCTCATTCTTTTGGAGTTTAACACGCTAGTGTATATCTTGAGAATCTAGTAAAATTTACCTTTGTGGTAAATGTTGCAGACTTTCTATTCGTACATGCTGAGTCTAAAGTATCATTTCGCCTAACCAGAGCTGAATCTCAAGCAACAATGATGGTTGGTGTTCCTCAAGGTTTTGACATAGGTCTCTTTGTAAATCTGGCAAGATTGATGTAATGGTTGACACACTTAGCCGGAAAGACCTTTGTCATATTCTCTTGAATCAGCAATATCAACCACTCTCCATGAGGCATCTTCTACAATTTAACATAGGAGTTGTTCTTATGGTTTCCTTTGTATTAGAAGTCCGACCTTTACTTGATTCTTCATGTCTAGAACATCAAGGAGAACATTTAAAGTAGTGTTGCTAAACGTTTCTCGGTCGATCCTCCAGACCATTAACGTTGGCAAGCACTTTGTTGTGCCAAGTAATTGAAGTCTGAGAATGAAGTTTCTTTCTTCTCGTGTCATTAGGAATCTTCTTAAGTATTCATCTTAGTGGTGTACAGTGATATCATGCCAATTGCAAAGATTTTGATAAATTTGGATGAATAAAGAGTTTCCTTCGTTTTCTCAACCATGTTTGTCGTGGGAATGACCACGGCAGACGCTGCAATCGGCAGCGAGTTGTAGAACATGGGGCAAGGGCGGCCAGCCATTTGCGGTGCGAGATGAGGGCTGAGACACAAGGATTTACCCAGGTTCGGCCCCCCGGAGGGTAAAGACCTACTCCTGCTAGATTGTATTATGGCGAGAGTACAATGGGGCGAGCTCGGCGGCTAGGCAGCGAGTCACTTGGGTGTATGATGGAACATACCCTCTATGCGTCCTCTAGGGAGGTTTATATAGACTCACCTCCCTAGGGTTTACAGATCTCAACCGAATCAGTTAAGGTTTCAGCGATCCTTCAACCTAATCCGACTGGGCCTATCTACGCTTCTAGGCCTTCAGCTTCCAGTTGCTTGAGTCCATGCCAGATCCTGATCCAGTCGCCGTCCTGCAGGTCCACTCGCTGGCACCCAGGCCAGTCGGAAACATCCTGCTGGGTATACCCCGGTAGGCATATCCCCATCAGTAGTCCCCGAGGCCGTCGTTGATTGGTCACAGGTGTTTGCTGGCAGTCGGTGTATACGGGTCTAATGCGGACTCCCAGTCGAATCGGCGGCGGACTCCTGAATAAAGGAAAAACTAGTTATTCTAGTCGCAATAACGGCGACCAATCGGGTCGCAGCTCGGCGAACGGGTCGGCGAATACTCAGTCACTGTTGTAGTGATCGGGTTGGCGTGTCATCGAGTCGCGCGGAGAGACGAGTCGAATGGATGAAGTTGGACCGTCAAGTGGGGTCAAACTAGCCGTTGGGATAATCCAACGGTAACTTTGGCTTAATTACCGCGTAGTAACGGCTCCCGAAATTGGTGGGTAGCAACCGCTATATAAGGAGAATGACGGGCGAGCGGGGAAACACTCCTTCGTATTTCCTCCGATTTCGCCCATCTCCGTTTTCAACTCCGCATCGCGATCCAACCGATCCAGAGAGCCCCGACCTCCACGAATCTTCCAACCAATGGCCCCCTCCACCGAACCATGGGGCAGGTCCAAGTGCACCAGGGTGCTACTAGCATCCTTCGAGGAAGCCGGGATCCTGCGCGCAGGCAGATGGCGCATCCCCGCGGCCGGAGAAGTGACTCTGGACCCGCGCGAGGGAGAGTTCATCTGCTTCACCAGCCACCTGGAGCAGGGGCTGGGGTTTCCCACTTCTCTCTTCTTCCGGCGCTTCTGCGCCTACTACGGGATCCAGCCATCGGACCTGGGCCCGCATAGCATCGAGCAGCTCGCCATTTTCGTGGCGTTCTGCGAGTGCTATCTGGGATACAGGCCCTACTTCCCCTTGTGGCAAGATTTGTTCCATGGGAGGATCAGTCGCGAAGAATCAGGCGGCCCGATGCTGGCCGCGGGCGCCCTGACATTTCAGCTGAAGTCGAAGGCGTCGTTCTTCGACCTGATGCTGCCCTCTAAGGCGGCAAACGAATGGAAGAAATCCTGGTTCTAGTCACCGAGTCGACTCCAGACGGCGAGGTGGCGCTTCCAAGGTACTCCGCCGACCGGCCCGAACCTTCCGCGTCTTCCAAGGGGCTGGATCAGTGGATGGTTGTCGACGAAATATTGCAAACCATCCGCGGCCTAAAGAAGAAGGGCCTCCAGACCATCAACCTCTACAACTGCTGGTTCGGGCGGCGGCTCGTGCCTTTGGCCCGCCGCGACCATTATATGTACGAGTATACAGGTAGGGACGACCCGACGAAATCTTGCCTCATTGAGTGGAAAATCGAAGACTACATCCTGGCCCTGAAGAAGATCACCCAGGCGACGTACCTGGACGCGAAGGCCGGGGTCGCCCCCTATACCGCAAGGCGCCCAGCTCCGACGGTAAGTCGCCATTTTTGCCACCGTTCGCAGTCGCAGATGGTGCATTCGCGGTTATGATGACATTGTCTCATGCTTATTGTAGTTGTTCCAAGTGGTGGAAGGATGGCTCCCACCCGCAGATGACGAGAACTCGAGCTCGTCCGTCCAGGACGGGAGCGAGTCGCCACCCGCCAAAGGCGACGTCGGGAGCGACGCGGGTGATGACGACGATGACAACGAAGACGAGCCCGTGGAAGACGCTTCCCCGACGGTTCGCAAAGCTCACGGGCAACATCAGCGCGAGCTCGAGGCGAGTAGAAGCCTCAAACCTCACGATGACGATGACGACGAGCTTCCCGAGCACACCTCACGTCGTGAGGCCATGCCGTCGAAGAAGAAGAAGAAGCAGAAGAAGGAGGTGAAGGCTCCGCCGAGGAAGAAGACGAAACCGGTGAAGCAGACGTCTCCACCCCGATCCGCGACCAGTTCTGACGCCACCAGCTTGGCTAAGGGAGATGCAGCGCACGCGACCGTATCACCAGATGCTGCCGCTCCCCTGGACGAGGTGCCTCTGGCTTCGCTTCCACCCCCATTCGCCCCGGTCTCTGGGTTGGGGGCTACTCCAGCCACAGCAGCCTCGCCTCCCAGGAAAGCTCCCGCAGCTGTCATCACGGAGGCTCCTGCCATGGCCTTGTCTTCAAAGAGGCCCTCTATGTCTTGGGCGCACGATGTGTTCGAGAAGGGCCTCAGTCGGAAGTTGGGGCCCAAGCTGGAAAGGCCGGCCAGCATCCGCACCGGACTGCGGTTCATACCAGTCGCCAAGTAAGTTTTGTTCATCTGCTTGTCTTCCGTCGAAGTCGAACGGTTTTACTCATATCGTTGTTTCACAGGACTAGGGTTAAAAAGATCGGCCATCCTTCCGTGGCCAAGGTTCCGCCAGTCTTCACCGAGGAGGACCCCTCTCGGAAGAGGAAAACCGACGAAGTCGCTGCTCCCATCGATAGCGCCAAGAGGGCAAAAGGCGACGATGTCATCACGGTCTCCGACGACACGGCGGTTGCTCCGAGCGAACCTCCGAGTGCGGCGGAAGTGGCCTCGAAGACCAAGGAGGCTGTTGCCTCGCCCGAATTGGCCGAGCCGGCTCCTAGTGGTGCCGCGGCGTCCGCTGCGACTTCCCCCGCTTCATGGCCAAGGCGGCCTCAGCGAGTGGCACGGCGCCAGCGAGCCGAACGCCTGGGGTCGCCGATACGGACGTCGAGCCGCGTCGCGGCCACACTTCGGTATTGCTTGTGTCTGTGGACGCGCTGCAACTTCACGGCATGTTGGGCGCTGCCATCCAGGTATGTCTAGTCCCCGAGGATCGGGCCACTGAATTTCAGTGGTCGGATTCTTGATGTTTTTGTAGCATCTAGTCCCCGAGTGCCTAGTCACTGAATATCATCGGGTGGGCACTTAGGATTTTTACTGTCCAGTCCCCGAGTGCCTAGTCGCTGAATTGCAGCGGGTGGGAACTTAGTAGTTCTTTGTTGTTGACGTTGTAATTTGTGTGCAGGGCTTGCAACGCGAATCGACCGATCGGCTTGCAGCAAAGTGTCACGTGGAGAAGGAACTCGTTGCCGTCCAGGAGACGAACAAGGGGTTGCAAGCCATTGCAGCCGAGGCGGAGGAAGTCCGCCAGGGCCTTGTCCCGGTGGGTGACCTGACAGCGGCTCAATCTTCGTTGAGTGCAGCCGAGAAACGGATCGCTGACCTGGAGCGTGAGCTCAAGGAAGCGAAGGCAGAGGCGAACTCGGCGGAGGAACGAGCGAAAGCTGCTATCACTACTGCCGCTGAAGAGCGGAAGGTGTCTGACGCACTTGTTGTTGTGCTGCAGAACGACTTCTCCTCGCTTCAAAGCTTCATCACGGGCCTCTGCCGTCCGCTAATTGGTAAACAGTTCTTCCTCTGCCTGGAGTCGTTATGGAGTCATTGGTGTACTAACTGCCGATCTCTGTCCACGGGCCGGATTATTGACAGATCGGAGGAGGCGCAGTCATATGACGCGCGGCAGTGTGTGACCACTCTGTTCGACTCGGCCGCGTTGTCCGCGACTTGCATTCGAGCGTATCTTTAGGAGATATCGCCCACGGAAGTGATTCCCAGCGACCTCGTCGAGGTATGGCGTTATCTGGAGAAGGCTCCATCAGTCGTCGAATTCATGGTGCGGTCGGCCTTCCGGCGCGGGTTGGCGACGGCTCTGAGTCTTGGGCTTGCCCATTTCTCGGAGGACTTCGACCTTGATGATGTGACAAGTGGCTACCCCTCGTCGACGGGCTCTGTGGAGATTGCCGAGGTGCTGAAGCTGACGGACTGGGTCGCGGTGTATTCCGATCGCGTTTGGGTGATGGGCGACCTCCTCCCCTACCAGGAGACGACTGTCGCCCCCAACGATCCTGAACCGAAGCATCGGGACTTCAAGGTCGAGCAGCTGTTCCGTGCGGCGATGGCGGGTGAGTTGACGATGTACCCGTCGAACCCGTATGTGCCCATCATTCGCAACCGCAGGGGTGGCGACGAGTCGGCGTCGGGACCTGCAGAGTAGAAGCATTGTGCCCTGGGGCGTTAGGAGCAAATAGCCATTGAACTTATCTTGTATTTTGGAACGACTTTGTTCTGCTGTAAATGGAATTTGTGTTGTCTCCTGGATTGTTTCGTGATTTTGATTGTTGATTGGACAAGTCCCCGAGCGCGTCCGCCCTTTTTATGAGGTTTACCTCGTTTGTTTGTGTTTCGATTTTGAATGTTTTTTCAATTGTTTCGCTATTGAGGTCGACTCGCTAGAGCTCGGAGAGCCAGTCGCAGGGCGACTCCCGTGGGTGCTCTGTACTTGACCGTTTTCCCGTGTGTGAACGAGGTCGGTTGGCCGAGTCCCCGAGCGTGGTACTTGGTGGTTCTAGTCGCAGCTCCAAGGTAGGTGAGGACTAAGTGTGTTAGAGTGAGCGCGTCGCTCCTGCCTGACCCGAAGGATCAGTCGCATGGCGAGTCCTGGCCATGCTCTCATACTGGGCGTTTTTCCCTAGCCGCTCATATTTGACTGGACGTCAGTCCCCGAGCGTGGTACTTGGCCGTTCGAGTCGCTGTGCCGAGGATGCGGAGGACTTGGTCGCTGTGAGAAGCGAATGCAGTTGTCTTGGCTCGCTGAGCCAGTCGGGCTAGGCGACTCCAATGGGGCTCCGGGTTGGCGTTTTTCGTGGACGTTACGAGGCCTGGAGTTTTCCAGTGCCCTCGTACCACACTACTTGGCCGTGCCGGTCGCTTTACTAGAGGTTGACTTCTGCGAATAGCATAACGCTGTTATTACGACTGCGAGTGGCACAAGACATGGAGGGTAGACACAATTTTCGGTAACCGATCTGTTTTATTTCATAGCGGGTGGAGAGTACATGTATGGAGTTCTAGGAGTAGAACTTCCGTAGGAGGTTTACATTCCATGGCCGCTTGACGTCGAGCTTTTCGTCTCCTCGGACGTCGATGAGGTAGTAGGCGTCGTTGCCTAGAACTCGCCCGATGGCGAATGGTCCCTCCCAGGGGGGAGAGCTTGTGCATGCCCTTCTTGTCCTGGATGAGGCGAAGTACCAGGTCGCCTTCCTAGAACGTGCGAGTCCTTACTCGCCGGCTATGGTAGCGGCGGAGCCCTTGCTGGTAGATGGCGGTGCGGGAGCGATCTAGGTCGCGTGCCTCGTCGAGCTGGTCGACTCCATCCTGGCGTGCGAGTTCGTTTGCAGCCTCCGTGTAGTTGACCACCCTGGGCGAGTCATGCTCTAGGTCGGTGGGCATCACTGCCTCGGCGCCGTACACCATGAAGAAGGGGGTGAACCCGGTCGACCTGTTGACGGAGGTTCGGATGCCCCAGATGACGGAGGGTAACTCCTCGACCCAGCACCCGGCGGTGCGCTCGAGCGGCACTTGGAGCCGTGGCTTCAGGCCATGGAGGATGCTCTGGTTGGCTCGTTCCGCCTAGCCATTGGACTCCGGGTGGGCGACTGAGGCGAGGTCGAATCGGATGTGATGTTCCTCCAGAACTCGGCCATGGCTCCTTTGGCGAAGTTGGTGCCGTGTCCGTGATGATGCTGTTTGGGAACCCGTAGCGATAGATTAGCTCGCGTAGGAACTTGGTGGCGGTCTTCCCGTCGCATTTCCGGACTGGCTTGGCCTCCACCCATTTTGTGAATTTGTCGACTGCGACCAGGAGGTGGGTGAAGCCGGAGGGGGCCTTCTTGAAAGGGCCTACCATGTCCATACCCCACACGGCGAACGACCAGGTGATGGGGATTGTCTTGAGCGCCGAGCTCGGCACGTGGGTCTGGTTGGCGTATTTCTGGCACCCGACGCACCGCTGGACAATGTCGACAGCATCTGCATGTGCAGTGGGCCAGTAGAAGCCGTGTCGCATAGCCTTTGCAACCAGAGAGCGGGCGCCGGCGTGGTGGCCGTAGCGGCGTGCTATCATCCGGGCATCCGTTTCGTCTGCTGGTAAGGCGCCTCCCTCCAGGTAGGCAATGTACGGCGTGGTCCAGTTGTCTGGCTCGGCGATGAGTGCGACTAGGGCTGCCTCTGGTTGCAGCAGGATTCCGATGTCGATATCCCTTGGGAGAGAGATGGAAGGCTTGGTGATGGTGTCTATAAAGACGCCGGCGGGTGGTGCGAGTCAGGCCGAGCCGATGCGAGAGAGTGTGTCGGCCTCCTCGTTCTTTCGCCTGTCAATCCACTCGACGGAGTAGCCTGCGAAGTGTCTACCCAGCTTGTCCACTGCTTGGCGGTATGCCGCCATGGTGGGGGAGATGGCGTCGCGGGTGCCAGCGACTTGTCCAGCGACGAGGTCGGAGTCTCCGTAGCAGCATAGGCGATTGACGTTCATCTCCTTGGCAGCTCGCATGTCATGGAGTAGTGCCTCATACTCGGCCATGTTGTTGGTGCAGGGGGTGAAGTCGAGGCAGAGGACGTAGCGGAGCTTGTCGCCCTTCGGAGAGGTTAGCACGATCCCTGCTCCTGCACCATCCACATTCTTGGAGCCGTCGAAGTGTAAACTCCAGTAATGGAGGTATGGCAGCTTTTCTGGCTGCTGAGCCTCCTCCTAGTCGGCGATGAAGTCCACGAGAGCCTGCGATTTGATCGCTTTGCGCGGCTCATACTTGATGTTGTGTACGCCGATCTCGACGGCCCACTTGGCGACTCGCACGGTCGCCTCACGGTTGCGGATGATGTCCTGCAACGGTGCTGAGGAGACGACCATTATCGGGTGCTCCTGGAAGTAGTGTGGCAGTCGCCGCTGTGCTCTGAAGACCGTGTATACCAGTTTCTGGTATTGCGGGTAGCGCTGGCGCGACTCGGTGAGGACTTCACTGATGTAGTACACTGGTCGCTGCACCGGGCTCTCCTTCCCTTCCTCTGGTCGCTCGACGACCATGACGACGCTGACGACGCGCTCGGAAGCCGCGACATAGACCAGCATGGGTTCCTTGTTGACGGGGGTGGCGAGTAGCAGTGCTGCGAGTAGCACCTTCTTGAGGTCGCGGAGCGCATCATCTGCCTCCTTGTCCGACTGGAAGGTGGGGTTCTTGTGCATCAGGCGGTAGAGGGGCATTGCCTTTTCGCCCAATCGAGGGATGAAGCGACTGAGAGCCGCGACTCGCCCGGCCAACTTCTGGACGTCGCGCAGGCACTCAGGTTTGCCGAGTCGAGCGATCGTGTCAATCTTGGTGGGGTTCGCCTAGATCTCGCGCTTGGAGATGACGTATCCCAGTAGCTGCCCAGCTGGTACATCGAAGGTGCATTTGCCTGGGTTTAGCTTTATCTTGTATTTCCGAAGGTTGGCGAATGTTTCCGCCAGGTCAGCGAGTAGGTCGCTCTGGCGAGCGGACTTTACCACCACGTCATCGATGTAGACGTGGATATTGCGGCCAATTTGGCTCGCAAGGCACTCCTGCATGCACCGCTGGTAGGTTGCCCCGTAGTTCTTGAGGCCGAAGGTCATGGCAGTGTAACAGAAGGCTCTGAATGGCATGATGAACGCCTTCTTATCTTCGTCCTCAACGACCATTTTGATCTGGTTGTACCCAGAGTAGGCGTCGAGGAAACATAGCGACTCCAAGCCCGTGGTGGAATCGATGATTTGGTCGATCCGCGGGAGGACGAATTGCTCCTTGGGGCAGGCGTTGTTTAGGTTTGTGTAATCGATACACATCCTCCAGGTCCCATTTTCTTATCGACCAGGACTGTGTTTGCCAGCCACTTGGAATACTTGATTGGCCGGATGAAGCCTGCAGCGAGTAGACGCTGCACCTCCTCGGCGATGGCTCGGCGGCGCTCTTCATTGAAGGGCCGCAACGACTGCTTGACAGGTCACACTTTGGGGTCGGCGTTGAGTTTGTGCTCAGCGAGTTCCCTAGGGACACTAGGAATGTCAGAGGGCTTCCATGCGAAGATGTCCCTGTTCTCACGGAGGAACTCGATGAGCGCGCCTTCCTATGCTGGGATCATGCCCGTCTCGATCGTCACCGTATGGCTGGAGTCGCCTGGGACCAGCTCGATGGTGCGGGTATGCGCCATTGCCTCGAAGGCTGTGGGGTTGCCACCCTCCGAGTTGGGCTTCTTGAGTATTGTGGGGTCGTCGTGGTTGACCCCGCTCGCGTATTTGGCGAGCTCGTCGGCGTGGTTGGCCTCTGCCGCGATGATGGCGTCGGTGAGCTCGGCTCCTTTGGCCTCGCACTCGACTCCTTTGGCCTCGCACTCGGCGGCCATGTCGGGGTCACCGTGGATGGTGATGACGCCACGCGGCCCGGGGAGCTTCATTGCACTGTACGCGTAGTGGGGCCCTGCCATGAACTTGGCAAACGCCTGGCGCACCAGGACGCAGTGGTAGGGGCTGTCGAAGGGCACTAGCTCGAAGACGATCCGCTCGGTGCGGAAGTTCGCCGGTGTGCCGAAGGTGACTGGCAGCGTGACCTTGCCGATCGGGTACGCCTTCCGACCGGGGACGATGCCGTGGAACGTGGTGTAGGTCGTCTCGATCATCGACTGCGGGAGCCGCAGTCGCCTGAAGGTGTCCAGGTATAGGGTGTTGATGGAGCTGCCGCCGTCCATCAATGTCTTGGGGAGTCAGTAGTCCCCCACCTTGGGCTTGACCACCAGGGCGACTCGGCCTGGGTACTCGATCCGTGGTGAATGGTCTTGGCGGCTCCAAGTGATTGGTTGCTCAGACCAGTTGAGGAACTGGGGGACATCCACCCGGGCCACCGCGTTGACGGCGACGACGCGGGCGATGACCTTCTTCTCGTGCTTCGTGTTGAAGCCTGTGAAGGTGTGGAGCGAGCCGGCGACGCTGCCGAATTTTCCGCCGTTTGGCGGGTTGTTGTCGGGGTATTCTCGCGCGCGTCATGCCTTATCGATCTCCTTGAGAGAGTGGCAGTCGGCGGTCGTGTGCGTGGCGGGCTTTCCTTCCCTGCTGTGAAATACACAAGGTTGGTTAAGGAGGGCCGCGGGGTCGAACCTCGGCTTCGCCTTGTAGTTGCCACCGTCGCGGTGTTGCCCCCCGTCGCGGTGGAAGCTCTTGGGCTCGCGCGGCGCGTATCCAGCGTTGGCGACGAAGTCGACTCGCCCATCACTGCGGCGCTTGCCGGAGAGGCGAGTGTTGCTGTAGCGTAGATCGGATCGTCGTCCGTTGTCGCTGCCGCTCGTGTGGCGTTGTCCTCCCGACTCGTCGTCGGTTTCTTGGTTTGGGTCTTCCTCCGCGTACCTTTTGGCGATCTCCAGGAGGTCCGGTATGTTGTCGAGTGTGCGGTACGCTCGTTTGAGCTTGGCGACCAGGGCTCGTAGCGGCACGAGGTCTTGAAGCAGTGGATCGCGGTGTCTGGGTGGACGCCGGCCGCGTTGTACCATAGTTCTTGCCACCGTTGGACCCAGCTGCGGGTCGACTCGCGAGGTCCCTGGACGCATCTTTCCAGGTCCTCGATGGTGGTGGCGCGGGTATATGAACCCTCAAAGTGCCTGACGAAGGTATCACGCATCTCTTGCCAGGAGTCGATGCTATCCGCGGGGAGAGTGTTAATCCACTGCCTACACGCTCCCTCCATCATCAGGGGAAGGTAGCGGGTGACTAGTAGATCGGTGTGGCCGACGATCCCCATCGCCATGAGGTAGGTATCCAGCCACACGGAGGGATCGTACGAGGGGTCGTACTTCTCTATTTCCTTCGGCGCTTTGAAGTTCGCCGGGTATCTTTCGCCTCGGATCATCGGTCCGAAGCACCGGGGCCCGAGTCGGCTTAGCGATCCCATCGGCTTGCCGTCGCGGCGATTGGTTAGGGTATGCCGCAGGTCGTCGGGCTGGCGTGCGCACCAGCTCTGGTTGTTGATGATGTTGGTGCGGGCGTCGACGGGCTGACCGTTGGCGGCGACGAAGTTGGTCGCCGGCCGGGGCTCGTTGGTGGAGAGTGTCGCGATCGCGGGTCGGTGTTGGAGCTGCAGTGGTTCGGGTGGCAGGCAAGTTGAGGGTGTTTGCCACCATGGGGTGCCCGCTTGAGGCCGCTCTGCTGCCTGATGAAAGCGAGTACATCCGACCCTGTGAGTCGACGCCTGCGGTTTGTTGCTCGACCGCTTTTGCGAGCAAGGCCTTGGCGTACTGGATCTGTAGGGCGCCATCACCGGTGGCCGCGATGTTGTTGACTGCTGCTCGGCCCGCGACGAGGTTGTCCATCGGGGTGGAGAACAGCGGTAGGCCGTTCGCGTCTCGCTCCCGCGAGGAGACCACGATCCTCGGCTGGTCCCTGGGTGGTGCGCGGTTGGGTGGTGGCGGGGCGCCATTGGCCGTTGACCCTGGTGGGGGCCGAGCGCTTCCTCCTGGTGGCGCGTTCTCGCAGATCGCGCGCTCGGCCGCACGGGCCGGGTCGCTCTCGTCGTCGAAGTTCAGGGCGTGCCCCTGGACGGTGTGGTTCAGGCGCGACCTGATTCGGATCTGGTGGTAGCTCGACAGCTCCTGCGCTATCACCTGCTCGAGGCAAAAAAAATCGCGCTCGGCTTGTTCCTTGCGGACTGCTTCTGCCAGCTTCAGGCGGAGTTCCTCGACCTCCGTTGCTGTCGCGTTGGGAGGGATCGGAGTGGAGAATGGATCCTCCAGCGGGTCGACGCCAGTCGCCATATAGGTCGCGGCGTGGCGGCCGGTTCCGTCGCGGAGGTCGGCCGAGTTCTCCGACCCGGAGTCGAAGTCAAAGATCCCAAGGATAGAGGGATCCTCGAAGTCTCCGATGTTGGAGACCTGGGTGATGGAGCCTACAGGTGACGCGGCGACAATGGATCCGGCGAGTGACACCGGTGTCGCCGAGTCGGCGTCGTCGTTGAGGGCCGCGTCTTCCGCGGCTGCGGTGGTTTTGGCCACGTCGTTGTGGGTCGAGTCGTACTCGGAGGCGAGGCGGTGGATCGTGCGGACCTGACTCTCAGAGAGCCGATCACGTGGCGGCGACTCGCGGATGCGAGCCGAGTCCTCCGAGACGATGACGTCGGTGAGGCCGACGAAGAGGCTGATCGTGCCGACCGGCAGGATCATACTATGCGTGACGGGTCGCGCCACCGGGACGTAGCTGCTCGGCAAGATCTAGAGCATCTCGCCGATCGCTATCATGCGTCCGGTGGCGATCGACTCGTTGATGGGTAGTTGGATCTCGCCACATAACACCGGCCTGACCGGCCAGGCCCCACGGTGGGCGCCACTGTCGTGGGAATGACCACGGCAGACGCTGCAATCGGCAGCGAGTAGTAGAACATGGGGCAAGGACGACCAGCCATTTGCGGTGCGAGATGAGGGATGAGACACAAGGATTTACCCAGGTTCGGCCCCCCGGAGGGTAAAGACCTACTCCTGCTAGATTGTATTATGGCGAGAGTACAATGGGGCGAGCTCGGCGGCTAGGCAGCGAGTCGCTTGGGTGTATGATGGAACGTACCCTCTATGCGTCCTCTAGGGAGGTTTATATAGACTCACCTCCCTAGGGTTTACAGATCTCAACCGAATCAGTTAAGGTTTCAGCGATCCTTCAACCTAATCCGACTGGGCCTATCTACGCTTCTGGGCTTTCAGCTTCCAGTCGCTTGAGTCCACGCCAGATCCTGATCCAGTCGCCGTCCTGCAGGCCCACTCGCTGGCACCCGGGCCAGTCGGAAACGTCCTGCTGGGTATACCCCGGTAGGCATATCCCCATCAATGTTTAAGAGAGACTATGACTTTGATAATCAGAAGTTCCTCTTGTTACATGTACCTTGTGACTCTTATGAGTCCTCCCCACCAAAACACCTTTCTGTCTTAAGCCTTCTGTTGGATGAAATAGTGACCCTTCTGTGTCAAAAGTAATTCAACATCTTGGTTTCGTTGATCCATATCTGTCCAACCTAAAATATCTACTTAAGTATTTTAGTAGAGATTCTTTATCGAAGTCTATGGTCATGTTCTTTCTGTTGAAACCTTCCTTCTCCGAAGCTTATATCTTCTATGAGCTCCATGGTCTTAATCCTTATGAAGACCATCTATCTAACAACTTGAAACCTTCTCCTCTTGTTTCCTCTATTACCTTGATGTGTTTCATGTTCATCATCTCAGAGTTGTTTCTAAACACTCCACCCATGAGTTGACCATGAGATACTCTGTGTGTTGTTTAGTGTGTTCCCTCTTATATTTATTGTGGCCTTGTTCCTTTCTGTCTCTCTGTCTCTTTTCCTACCTTTGGAATCTCGGGTCGAGATTCTCGTAAGGGGATAGAGCTGTAACACCCCAGTTTTAGCTAATCCTTAATTAGGGTTTGATTGTGCATTGCATGAGCATCATAAGTGAAATTGTGCATGCAAAGAAAAGAAAATGCAAACCATAAAACCCTAGTTTCCCCTCTCTCTTTAAAAACTTCTAAAATGGTTTTGTATTTTGAACTACCAAAATTATTGGAGCCCAACTTGGTATAAAGGGCCCCTGAATATTTATAATGATTTCAAAACCCTATGGTATTTTCAAACTGTTCAAAACTGAAAAGGATTTGAAAATGAAAACACAAAAATAGAAAACAAAATTGGAAAAAGGTTTTCAGAATAAAAAAGAGCAGCACCAGTTATTCAGGCCGTAGCCAGCCCACTCTCCTCTCTCTCTCTCTCTCTCTCTCTCTCTCTCTCTCTCTCTCTCTCTCTCTCTCTCTCTCTCTCTCTCTCTCCTTTTCTCAGCGCAGCAGCCAGCAGCCCAAACTAGGCCCAAGTGCATCCCAGCGCAGCCCATACCCCTTCGCTCCTCTTTCCTGTCGTCTTCCTCGCTGACGGCAGGCAGCTCGGTGTCACCGCCGGCATCGTCGATCCCCACCGTCTACTTTGCGTCGTCCATCGAGCTCCTGGAGAGGATAAGACCGCCACGATGTCGCCCTTGCTCTCCCTATCCACTTTCCCCTCTTTCCCTTGTTCTTGTTCGCTCCCTCCCGTGCAAGATCAAACCCTAATTACATCGGACCCCGTCGTTCGCCACCGTCTCGATCCGCCCCGAGCCAAGTCGAGGTGCCTGTGAGCTCCACCGTGTTGTGCAGCGTATCCTCGGCGAAGGAATCGAGGAGGGGAGCCCCCAATCATCGCCCACGACTCCGTCTTCCCCGACTCCGACCGTGCTCGCCGTCGTCGATTAGCTCGCCTCAGACCTCGCCTGGCCTCCCTGAGCTCTCCTTCGCAACCGTGGTGAGCATGCGGTCCCCATGGGCTATTCCATTGCCCCTTCCTCTCTGATTCAAGCCCGCGCCGATCACCACCGTGCGCCGTAGCTACTGTTCCGGTGACCTTAAACTAGCGACGCTGCCCTTTTCTGGCTTGCCATGTCCCCCTGTGTCGAACGCGCCTACCCCCGCTAGCCCGAATGCTCCCAGTAGCCCTCCCCGTCACTGATCTGTCCGTCACCGCCGGCGTGACGTCACGCCAGCGTCACCGTCATGCCAGCGCGCGCGGTCAAGCCCAGTCAAACCCAAGGTGGGTTCCACCCTGCCCACGTGGAGGATGAGGTGGCCAGTGCCCCACCTGTCAGCCACATAGGCTAGATATAGTAGCAGTGTAGAAAGATTAAACCCCCCCAGCTGATGTCATAATGATGCAATAAACCTTTTTAAATAATTCCAGAAAATGGTTTAAACTTGTAAAATCAATATCTTTTTATTTATAAGTCAGAAAAATACAAATAATATATCAAAATGTTCAGAAAAATGAGAACTATCTATTAGAGCTATAATCATGCACTGTTCAACAACTTAAATGACAAGTATAATTAGAGAACAAAACCAAACCCTCTCATATACATCCGGAGTTTCCCCGAGTTAGGTTTTTCACCCCTCGGAACCCCGATTAAACTGTCGAGCATGCTTTAGGATTTCAATTCAATAAAATTTAACTTGTCATATCATCATTATTGCTTGAGCATTGCATCGATGCCATGTGTTGAATGTTTCCCCTTTCTTTCTGGTGATTTGGTTCTTCTCGGTAGAATATGATATCGAGATCGAGATCGAAGACCGAGATCAAGACCATCGAAGATCGAATATCAATACTTGACCAACTGTAATAAAGTCAAGTACAAGGCTCCTGAAGATCTTCTTATTGGTTATCAACAGGCAAAGGCAAGCATATCCCCACCATGATATAATCCTATGATTTCGAAAGCATTTCAATTCTTGCCATGTTGCATACGATTCTACTATGGTCTTTTATCTATAGACAAAGTATTCTATCTGTTGAATTACTCCTTTTGAGCTTATATTACCTAATCCACTGCTCCTAGCATAACTAGGTTTGGCTTGTGTGCACTGCTAGAGCTTATTTGTGTCCTGCTTAGCCATGCATAGCTGCCAGTTCTGGTCCATCCAGATGATGTATCAGATGCAGAGAATCTAGTATGACAGGAGAACATGATGAGATGATATCATAGGTGATATGAGTTAAACATGCTAAGGCTTGTATGGCAGGCCACAGTGGGATGTGGTTTTTCTAGTCCCATGCTCGCCACCACTAGGAACTGAGTTCTTGCCTTTGGAACCAAGACAAGCATACAACCACACGGGGCCTGGAACACCTCACGAGCAACTAACTTGCCTAGTAGATTCCATGAGTCACATAGTGCGGGCATTCCATTCGACATATGCATTGAAAACCTTTTGAAAGATTTGGCGGGTGAAGGTGCATCATAATAGGTACGTAAGCGTGGCTGAGGTTGCTTGGGGTCAATGGAGCCCCTGGTAAACCAATCTCACCTCACATCTCTAGGGACCGGTGTCGGGAGTTGACCCGTTACGGCGGAACCATCCTGAGGGCGTGACTCATGGTCTCGGCGAAAGCAAGGTAAAAGTCGTGTCTAACCACCCTCTGTCAGCCTTCCAAGGAAGAGGGCTTATCTAGTGGCATTAAGAGAAGGTTAATACGTGTGGGTAAAGTTGTACACCCCTGCAGGGTTAAATCTTTTCAAAAAGCTGTGTTCACGGTTATGCACGCTTGGTGACCAGATTCTAAGATCATACAGAACTATAACCTAATCGTAAAACTTGGCATATCAACGTGTGTTTAAGGATGCTTCCTCATGGGTACGAGGGGGTGATCCTAGATAGGGTTCGGATGATGATGATTTGGTGGATATCAAAAGATGGTGATCAATATTTCATAACAGGTAGGGAAGCGTGGACCGGGTTGCTTGGGGTAGATAGCGCCCCTGGTAAACCAACCTCGCCTCACATCTTTAAGTACCGGCTTCGGGATTTGACCCATTACGGCGGAACCATACTTATTGCGTGACTCATGGTCTCGGTGAAAGCAAGGTAAAGGTTGTGTCTAACCATCCTCTGTCGGCCTTCCAAGGAAGAGGGCTAATCATGTGGCATTAAGAGCAGGTTAGTACGTGTGGGTAAAGTTGTACACCCCTACAGGGTAATAATATTTTTGAAAAGCCGTGTTCATGGTTATGAATGACTTGGTGACCGGACTCAAGATCATAGAGAACTATAACCTAATCGTAAAACTTGGCATATCAACGTGTGTTTAAGGATGCTTCCTCATGGGTACGAGGGGGTGATTCTAGATAGGGTTAAGATGATGATGATTTGGTGGATATCAAAAGATGGTGATAAATATTTAAGAGATGCTGCTCTCTTATCCCTTTTAAAATTAATATGATTAGACGAGCTTCTTCTCTCTCTTGTTTTACAAACAAAGATTGCTTTATGCAAAACAACTCCACCAGCCATAAGTCTTGCGGAGTACACCCTGTACTCACCCTTGCTTTGTTGATACTTCTGATAGAGTAAGTGTTCACCTGAAGATGAGTTCCGTACAACATCGACATCTACGAGTAGCTTGGGGTTCCCGACCGGCAGCATGTAATCTATGGGCTAGGATGTCATCGTTATGCTTTAGGCCTCTTAGGCCACTTGTTAAGTTTGTTATACTTAATAGCATAATTTGCCTTCCGTTGTTTGATGTTTGTTTCCAGTGACCTCTGCTTGTAATAATTTGGTTCTCTGCTCAGTTATGAGCTTGCTGTAATAATTTTTGTGTCGTAGGGTCACTGTTGTGTGATCGATTATTCACTGGATATCCTCGAGCTCAAGGTTAAGCTTATGTCAAACGAAGGTCTGGGATTTGTTTATCCCTGATCCTGGTGATGGCACATTCAGTCACTGGGCCTTGTGTAACCATTGGTCCTTTGCCCTTGTTCAACCACGAGTTTTTAACTTAGAAATTTGGATGAGGAGATCCTTGATAGCTTCAATGTCTTGATGCTCAAATTGTCCATTGCCGAGGACACGGCTAAGTACTTAGATTTTACTCTCTCGAGAGGTGGTGCACTTTCCCCACAAGACTTGACATGCATTGAGACAAGATCTTTCAGAATTCTTCCCTTAGACCAAATTGACGCGTTCCATCCTATCACCCCCTACCACCTTCTGTCCATCTGGCTAAGTTATTGCAACTTATATGATCCAGGCAGAGCCCATATTTCCATGTGGCTGCACTAGAAGCTTCTCAACACTTAACATCTCAAATCTCTTTATTCCTGGGTGGCTTTCCACAAGTGTGATACACAAGGTTGCCATTCACTGGGCCTTGTGTAATCACTCAACATATCCCATTCATACCATTCCACCCAGGTGGTTCATTCACTTAGTAGTTTTATTAAGCAAAAACATAAGTCAAAAGACTTAGAAATATTTCATAGCATGTGTATATATTCCACCCTTGTTTACTACTAGCTAGGCTAAGCATGATAACAACAAGTATCTTAACTTAGAGTATAATTCTACCAAGACTACAACTACTAGGATTTCCCATGGCATAGCATATAGATACTTAGCAAAAATTTCATGCAAGTTCTACTCAAAATATCACTAATGCATAGTTAAAATAATAGGAAAAAATGTATGAAGAACCACTTGCCTTTTAGTAGAGAATATAGATACACTCCTTGATCTTGCAATTGCCACACTCTTCAAGGTTCACTACAATTCAATCAAGCAAAGCACAAATTCAAACTAGCATTCAAACAATTCATCACATAAAAAAACAAAGAAATGTATGCAAGCATGCAAAGGTTGTTTTATTTGGAACAATGGTTAATAATAAGGTTATAAACATTTTAAAACACCTACTGGTCATTTATAAAAGTGGCAAAACCATTTAAAAACAAGTTAGTGAAAATAGGCCATTTAAATCATTTTTGTTTTGCTAGAAATGATTTTAATCCAAGTAATATTTTGTAGTGTTAGCCAAATATGTTTTTAAACACAAATGTTAGTGTTTAAGGTCAAAGTGTTTAAAAAAATTCATTTTCAAAAGTTTCACTCAAAAATCATTCTTAAATCATAGAAACATTTTGTTTTACTAGAAATGCTTTTAATCAAAATAATATTTTTCTAGTGTTAACAAAATATATTTCTAAACCCAAAAGTTTGTGTTTATGGTCAGTAGGTTCAAACAAATCATTTGCAAAAGATTTTACCCAAAAATCATTTTTAGAATAACTTTTATACTCAAAATAGGCCTAGAAATGTTTCTGCAAAAACACCTAATTTTCCAGAAGCAAAATACTAAACTAGGGGCATGGTTACAAAGGTTTTATTTTCTTGATTCCAATTATATAAAATTTGTAATTTTTGGACGTGTAGAACAAAAGTTATGAATTTTTCAAAATTAAACATCTAATAGATCAAAACTGGTTTTTAAAACAACACCTAAGCCACGTGGTGTGTTTCTATTGGTCAGTACCGCTTCGGTTGGGTCGCTCTACGTGAGCCGTAGGATCTAAGTGAGATTGCACGGTACAGATTGATCAAAAATGGTTCGTTAAGTCATCTATCTCTACCATGCGATCAAGATCTAATGGACATCATCGCTCTGACCACGAACTGGTGGCGTTGGCGACGGTGAGCGGCGGCGCGGCTCTGTTAGAGGTGGTCTGGCGCAACCAGGAAGCAAGGGAGGAAGGGGAGATTCTCACCTGGTTCTCCGTGATGAGGGGATGCTCGACGTGCTCGTTGTAGATGAAGGGGCGCACAGAGTGGCTGGTGATTGCTCGCCGGAGTTGCTACTGGCGATGGGCGAGCTCGGGCGTCATCGTTGGCGAGGCTACAAGGCACGGGAAGGCAAGCCGATGGTGTCGTTAGATGTGCAAGAGTCCACTGAGTACAAGAGCGTCACTGAGAGTGAGAGGGGCGGTCAGGGATTACCGGGGGAGGTTGTCGGAGTGGACGCAGACGACAGTGGCGTTCAGTCAAGGAAGGAGCCGACCCTTTGGGGCATGCGCGGGCGATCTAAGGGTGCTGGTAGATGAGCATAGTGCTGGGGATAAAGCTTGTTTGATCTAGGGGCAGTGGGGGTGGCTGGGTTAGCCGGAATCATGGTCGGAGCTCGTCGGAGCAGCGATGGTGTGGGCAGCAATTCCTGCAGCCTGGTGGCTCTCTAGTAGCGGTGTTTGAGGGAAAAGAGAGGGGAGAGGAAGGTGATTAAATGGGCAAGGTCGCGGACGGGAATTACTGAGCCATTAACGCGAATTCAAGCCGTGAAATAAACGCTTAAATGACGACGAAATTTGGGGAGGAACTGGTCGCACGGGTGGGGGAGATGATGACGAGGATGCTAGGTTGGCGAGGGTCCCTAGGGTCAGTGAGTGAGGGGGTAGAGGCCGTGGTGAGTAATGTTTTGTAGGGAGAGAGCTGGGTTCCCCGGGTGGGCTGTACTAGGCCAAGCTGTTGGGCTGGGGTTTGGTTAGGGTTAGTGGGCTGCTTCTTTTCCTTTTTTCTTCTGTTTTCTTTTTCCTTTTCCAATTTTGATTTTTGTTTTAATTCAAATCAATTGATTTACACATCGGTTTAAATTCAAATTTCACCAAACCTTTTCAGTTGGTTTAAACTATTTAATATTGTGATTAAATAGTCCACATGAATTATTTCAAAATAATCTCTTATTATTTATTATTTATTTAGATTAGGCTTTTGTCTTTATTCAAATATTTGAATATGGTTCCAAACCATATAAATTTTTATTCAAATAATTCTTTTATTATTTTAAGTTAATTAGATAACTTTTAATCCATTTTGGCATTTTCAATTATTATTTTCTCATGATTTAATTAATCATTTATATTAGGAATTTTGTATTTATTCAATTCAAATATGGTTCAAGTCCATATAAATTTTATTCCACTAATCTTTATTCCTTTATTTTATTTGGATTATCTTAATTCCATTTGTTTATGGATTTAAATCAAGATTTAAATTGTCTTCTAAATAATTTTCTTGTGATTTATTATTTATTTAGTTTAGGCAATTTGTCTTTATTTAAAAAAAATTGAATATGGTTCAGTTCATATAGTTTTATTTAAATAACCTTTTATTCCTTTTTATTATTCAATAAACTTTCATTCCATTTGTTTATGGATGTGGCCAAGATTAAATTTGTCTTTTATATAATCCTTATTTATTTATTTATTTATTTATTTCTTTGTCTTATAAAATCCATATCTTTTTATTTATAGATCCAAAATTGGTGATTCCAATTTGTATAATTTTATTTAATATTTGTTTATATTTTTAAATCCTTTTAGGATTATTTTGCTCAAGATTTGGTATGTATTTTAGTTAGGAGCTTTATTAGCTTTGGGAATTATTCTTTTTTATCTTATTAAATTCATAAGTTTTTATCCATGGCTCCAAATTAAATGAAATCAATTTTTATGGTTTTATCATAATTTTGTTTGTCATTTTTTATCATTTATAAATGTTTGTTGCTGAAATTTTATATGGATCAATTCCATAGTCTTAGAGAGATCTTGGAAATGATTTTCTTCCATTAGGGTTTTAGGGTTTTGGTTTAGCTTTTCCAAGTGTTTAAATTCAAGATTTTTTCCATGCATAAAATGCATTTGATCTTTGGAAATGATTTCTTTCATTAAGATTTGGGGTTTTAGTTTAACTTTTCCAAGTGTTTAAATTTCAAGATACATTCATTGATGAATGCATTTCACTTGATGGAAATTTTGTTGGATTCCCTTTTCATTCAAATTTGTTCAAGAAGGGTTTTGATGTTTCCATTTAGAAGCAAAAAAATTCTTTTCACCCTAAATTTCAACAATTATTTATTTTGTTTATTTATTTTTCACATTTCAAAATTTGGAAAATTTTGGGATGTGACAAATATCATGAAAGTCATTAGTTCCCATATAAGATTTAATACATTCATAATCATAATTTATACCTGAATTTATCACTTTGTCATTCTCCCATGCTTTAGTGTTTTCTTGAATATGGTCTAGGATATCCCATTTAGCTTCTTCCTTCATACGTGTGAATGATCCAGCACAAGAAGCATCTAGTAAATCTTTATCATGAAGAGAAAGCCTTGCATAAAAGTTATTGATAATAATATTTTTAGGGAGTTCATGAATAGGACATTTAATCATTAGTAACTTCAATCTCCCCCAAGCTTGGGTTGTACTCTCTCCATCACGAGGCCAAAAGTTATATATTTGATTCATATCCTTATGAATCTCACTAGAAGGAAAGAATTTAGAATAAAAGAGAGGTACTATTTCCTCCCATTCCATAGATTGTCCATTCTTTAGCAACTTATACCATTATTCAGCTCTTCCTTTCAATGATATAGAGAGTAACTTATTCTGGACTTGTTCCGTTGTGATACCCGCACACTTAAACAACTCGCATAATTCATGGATAAAAAGTAAGTGATCATCAAGATGCACAGTTCCATCCCCAAAATAATAATTATCCATAACACGATCAACAATTCTTGCAGGTATCTTAAAAGGATCTATCTCAACAAGTGGTGGTTCATCTACTACCCTAGGAGTGGTAGTTGCTTTCCAAAATAGGAAACCAAGTGGGTTATCCATATTGGAAACAAAGTAACAAACAGAAATAAAAAGCAATACTCACAGTAGAAGTTGAAGGGAATATGCCCTAGAGGCAATCATAGAGATGATTATATTTCATATGTATCCATGAGTTATTGTAATGTTCCTTGAATATCCATATCAGGCAACTTGTATTGATTGGAAATTATGTGAATTGTTTGTGAAACTCTTTACTTGTATGGCAATTTAAGAGTTGTCCCTAGTCGGAGTTCATGTGAGGACACACATGAATATTAGACTAGCACATCGATTGGTTGATGACTATGTTTCGCAAGTCATAGACATGGAGATGTCAAACCAATGATGTGGACACATGTTATGAACATGGGGTTGGACTGACCCAACCTGAGACTGGCAATTAGTTGTAGCTCTCTCTCTACACATCATGTACGTTTTGTCCTTAGACCTGAGATTGTCGCATGTACTTGAGATGTGAATCGACCTACTTTGGGGCTATCAAACGTTGCATCGTAACAGGGTAGTTATAAAGGTAGCTTTCGGGTTTGTCCTGAAGCATGCGGCAAGGCATGGCCAATCAAGATGGGATTTGCCCCTCTCTACTTGAGAGAGATATCTCTGGGACCCTCGAGTGATCGGATCCAGAAATGCATGGCCGTGCTACATATGGTTAAGAGTTAACCTAGTAAAGGGATTCCAAATCACGGTATCGAGAAAGGGAGGTCGGCTTGGAGCTAGACCAAATATCGTGAGGCAAAAGGAAAGACATGTACTAAACCTTGTGATGGTTCGTCCGATATGATCTTTGTATGCGTTTAGGAGTTGGCACGTCTTGCTAGAGGCCGCTACCAACTGTTGATAGAATAAGTGTATTCGTGTCATGTCTATACGCATATGAACCTATAGGGTCACACACTTAAGGGGCTGGAAGCCTAATGAGGATTGGATCCGAATTAGACCAGGTTTAGGCTACTAATGGGCTGCTAATGTAGAAGCCCACTAGGGATGCCTATATAAGAGAGTGTGGGGCGAGCTGGCCAGGGTGAGACTAGAGATCATTCCACCCAGCCTCCACTCCTCACGCCTATGTCGCGCGCGCGGACCTAGCAGTCCGGCGTCTGACGCTTCCACCCTGTACGTGTGGATACCTCGGAGGCGCTGCATCTGTAGCGTTTGGACGAGCCGCGCAAGGGGGGCTGCTCGTGGGACGAGAACAAGGAGGAGACGTAGATCGTCTGCACTGCCTCGACGCGCTTCATCAATTCCTCAACTGCGCGTCTAGTGGTAATCCTGTGATCTATGACAACAGTAATCCTGGTTTACGCGGTAGAATTTTTTTGATTTGCGCTAGTGTAGCCTACCCATATCCCTTCAGTGGTATCAGAGCCGATGTTGTTAAGTTATAGGTTCGGGATGTTTGCATATGGTGATATGCAGATTGATATGAATGATGTGATCATTTATAATGCGGTGGTTTAGAATTGATCTATGATCTTGCTTTTCGTGATCGTGATTCTGAGGTTGTCGAACGACTTATCCCTACCGGTCGGCTTCCGCCATCGGGGTAGACAGTATCACATAAATCCAGTTGAATCACGCGAAGATCAATATGATTGATCGAATCGGAACCTAGATCTAAAATTGTTGTACCGTGATCAAAGGAGTTTGATCATATCGGAACAACAGATGATTTATGGTAAATTTGATTTGCCGATCAAAATCCTTAAAGAAAATTGTGTAGATACCGCGAGGGGCGCTGCCCCTTCGAACCCCGCAGGGGGAGACCCCCTAGACCCCCCTTTATCGTAGCCCCTTTTGTATCTCGCTAAGGTAAACTAGGTGCTGCGAGGTCACTTGATCCGGTAGAATGCGATTCTATGCATAACTTGTTTTTGCAGGATGTATGTGATCAGTATGGCCCATATATGTATGTGATGCATGTATGAAATTTTGCATGAAATGCGTGTCGTGAGTAGGGCAACATGGCTGGAGCCATATGTGTTGTCATTTATTGTAATGGCCTGCGATGCCAACTTGTGATGATCCAAATTCTATGTAATTTTGATTACTAGCTGTTAGGAGTAATAGCTTGTATTAGTTCTTGGAGGACTCATCACTTGGAAGATGGCTCACATGGAACATGAAGATGGAGATCATCATGGTGGACATGTTCTATGGAGATGGAGATCACCATGAGAAAATGGGCCATACTGTGTCACATTTATGTGAATGCTATTCTTATGCGTTTTACTAATATGCATGCTTAGATGATAGAAGTAGAACGACCCCTCAGAAAGTTTAAGTTAAACCGTGCCCTCCCAACCAAACCTTGCACCATCCTATACCCTGTACAATCGCCGGTGGGCCTATGAAATTAGTGTGCCACGATTTTCCTTGGCTGGATGGGTTTGTATCGGATACCTACACGCATAAGGGTTGGTGAGCTTGACAAGTTCATCTTAACATTTAAGGGCCTTGGGGCATAAAGGTTGGGCGCCTAGTTTTGACATAGAGATGTCACCCAACAACAAGAGTCATATGTGATATGATTAGCAGGTGTTGCTTACTGATTTACCTTGTCTTCTAGCAGTGATGCTAAAGCTCACTAGTCGACTTGTTAATTGTGGATCTTGAATCACTTAGTATCAATAGAGGGATATTGATTTAAGTGGGAATATATGCTATTAAATTGTTTAATATGTTTTACTCTTTCATGGTTACATGGCTTAGTATTTTGCATGTTTTCTGTTGTAGATCAATGGCACCGAACGCTGCATCACCTTTTTCTTTGCGTTCGATTCTTGGCAAAGATAAACTTAATGGAACAAACTATACGGACTGGGTCCGTAACCTGAGAATTGTTCTCAGGTCTGATAAAAAGGAAATGGTTCTGGATACCCCAATCCCCGATGAACCCGCTGATAATGCATCTGCTGCCCTCAAGAATGCCTACAAGAGAGCATGTGATGATTCTCTTGAGGTTAGCTGTCTTATGCTTGCATGCATGGAACCTGAACTTCAAAAGAAGTTTGAGGATCAGGATGCGTACGATATGATCGTTGCGCTTAAGTACATGTTCCAAGATCAGGCAAGGACTGAGAGGTACAATGTTGCCAAGTCCTTTGTCGAATGCAAGCTAGCAGAGGGAGCAGCTGTAGGCCCCCATGTGATCAAAATGGTTGGTAACAGTCAGACTTTGGAAAAGCTTGGTTTTCCACTAGGCCAAGATGTAACACCCTCAGAATCGGACCTATGCAAGTTTTAGCCAAAAGCTCGCCAAACCCGCATAGAAACGATTCAAAGGTGCCCACCAGGCACTTTCGTGCGGGTGGAAAACGAAGTAATAACATTACACAACAGTCCTCGATGGGACCCACAGCACAGAGATATATACAACAGCGACTCCTAGAGTCAAGAATACAGATATACGGTACAAATATCCAAAACACCTTGAAAATGATACAGCGTCCGGCTACGGACAAGATGCAAATGGGGCTAAGAGCCCTGAAGAATAACCAATGGCGTCCATAACCCTGCCCAGGCCAAGCCGGAAGGGTAACCCTGCTAACGACGTCGATCTCAAAACCTGCTTTAACAAAAAGGGGTGCCGACAAAGGGCGAAGGAAAAAGAGGAGCGTCAGTACTGAGGCCAGTACACGGCGAGGCTAGAATTCGGCGGTCCTCGCCTACATAGGTATGGTGGACTGAGCGGCAGCGGCAGCAAGCACTAAACAACCTATAGAGACTCAAAACAACTGGCGGCAATCAGAGAGGGGTAAGAGGGACCTATTCGGATCCAACTTGAAGCTAACACCAAACAAACCCATCCCGGTGTTTCCCCCTCGAGACCAAACGAGGAAGTCAGCCGAGGAACTCACACAGTTGGCAGTTTTATTTATTCAGTTATTGTTGCAGCAATTACTAGTCAGGTGTAGATAATCATCCTGATAAAATAAGCAGTGGGCACTTTTAGTTAACCATTCCGTTATGGTAGCAACACTTACTAATCAGATACAATTAGCATGAGATAACCCAAAACCCAGCAGTTGTTGGTACTTTTATTTAGCCATTCCATTGTAATTGCCATACTTACTAGTCAGGTACAATGGTCGCAAGCGACACTCCAAACAAGCAATTGTGGGCAGTATTATTTAGCCGTTCCATTTTAGTGAAGCTGATTACTAGTCATTATAAAGTCAAATTTATAATACTACTTTAGTTATGCTTGTCTATGGTCGAGATACTGTGCTCCAAGTCGTCCATAACCGCGGACACGGCTTTCAGAAAGTTTTACCCGGCCAGGGTGCACCAATAGCAACACACGCTCGATCAACCTCGGAAAAACCAAATCAAAACCCAACGAGGCCTTCACGACAAAGCAATCACAGGATTCAGAAATATTTCAGGGGGCCACCCCTTGGAGTCTTACCCGCAACGAAGTAAGCTAGCTCCGAGACGGACTCAAGGTTTGGGTGGACGGCTGTGAGCGACTGGGAACCCAAAACTGGGCTTGTCGACACCGCGTAAACGTGTCCCGATCCTAAACAGTACAGTGTGCTCCTCGCACAATCGTAAATACAGTAGTAGCATGGCATAAGTACAGGATAGTAAATAAAACCTCAAACTAGTTTGTGGCCCCAAGAAATAAGACTGAATCAAGCTCTGGCTCAGGGGGGTCCCATATACCTCCCGGATGTGGATAGCGCGACAAATCAAGGAACAGGTATCAAGTACTCGGGGTCCTACGGGACACAAGTGGGCGTTCGGAAACCAAATATTATCTATCACCCACCGATGCCTCTACTTACTTCAATTTTAGTTGTTAAACAGGAATTAAAGTGAGCGATAAGTAAAACTATGAACATGCAACATCAACATGCGGCAATACATCAACAACTGTGGCACTGGACGACACACAACAGCACTTGAGCAAGCGACTACGACGCGCAAGTCCAACTATCTACCAAACAACAGGTAATAGGATGTGTCCAAGGCAATATAGGGCTGCACGGTATATCACAGGTACGGAAAACTAAAGCATCGCAACACCGATAGCAATAGATCAACAGGAGGGAATAAATACTATAAAAGTAAGATAGGTAGAAAAGGGGGGAGATGCTCACCTGAAAACGTTGCCGAAGATTCAACCGAAGATCGGGGCGAAGCTCACATCAACTCAACGGCCTTATCCGCGAAGAAGCAAAACACTAGAAGAAACACCGGATGCAATATTTAATACTACGGCAAAAGATCGGCATGATGCATGTATGATGAATGTCATGGCAAAGGTGCAATGCAATTAGGTCAATATTAAGCGGAACCGGGGTTCCGACAATTAATTAGGTGGTTCATGTTGTTTATCTACCCCGCACTTTAAATGTTGTTTAACAAGGCAGAATATATCACCGGTTCGCTACACAAATTTTAAATGAGGCCAATATGAGACTAGATTTGCCCGCATATGGCCCCATATTTAATTATAAGGTGAATCGGCATAAGGCCCCCAAACCACATGATAATTATGCATGCATGAACAATTAATATGCAACAAGTTGTTATTATATTATAAAATAGGGTTTTCGGGAAGGGGTTCACACATTAGGGTTCTCGACGATCTTGGTCCGAGGGTTCGGGGTCGGTCTCAGGGTCCAGGGTTCGACGGGATCGGACTCGGCGGGATCGTTCTCGGTGACGGGGTAGATCTTGGTGCATTCACGATGATTGGGCCTTGTTGTCGGTCTTGTTGTCTCGCGCGGAGATCTTGGCGTCCGGGTCACGGCGTCTTCGGGTCCGAGAGGAAGAACTTGGGTCGGCATCAGATCTGTCTTGGCGTTCCGCGGCGAAGTGCTTGTCGCACCGGGCTGAAGACCTTGGGGTGCCATCTCGATCATCGGGCAACTCGTTGGAAGTAGAACTTGGCGTGCTATGGTTCGGGAAGTAGTACTTGGCGTGGCGCCGGGTTCGGGATCGGTCTTCGGATCCGTGAAGGAGTACTCGGTGCTCCGTGACGGAGTGGCAGACTTCGGATTCTCGTGTTTGGTTCTCGGTCTTGGTCCTTCCGACAGGCGGAGATGGAGATCTTGTTTAGTCTGGACACAGACTCATGATCGGTGACAGTCCTATCGACGAACTAAGCCACCACATAGTTTGGTTCATGCTGGAGGCACCCAAACCACACAAAGGCACCAGACAGAGGCATGCTTGCTGCTGCACAAGAGGCCATCGAGGCGTTGTCTAGCCAGACGTGCTTGGTCACTGTCCAACAGAAGCAAGGCAGCAAACAGGGACATGGAGACGCAGGGGCGACGCCGCACAGGGCCTGCGGGACGGGAGGAAGGAGCGGGGTCGCGGGGCAGACGCGAGGCTCGCGGCGAGCGGAGGCAGGAGGCGCTGGTGCAGAGGAGCTACGGGGAGACGACCCGACGCGGGACAGCGGAGGCGGCCAGGAGGGAGGAGAGGACGGGCCGGCCGAGGGCTACTGGCGGAGCTGCGGCTGGAGGGGATGAGGCTCGGGGCGGTTGCTGCGGGGAGAGGCAGACGGGGCGGCGGAGGCGCTGCGGTGGAGAGGGAGCCGGCAACGAGGGGGCGGAGGGCGAGCTCGAGCCGGCGGGAGCGAGCGGGACGGCGCGCCGGCAAGGGGAGAGGAGGGAGCGGCGGCGTCGGGTAGACCGGCGGCAGGCGGGCGCGGTCGCCGGCAGAGGGAGGGGCCGCGCGGGCGGAGGGGAGAGGCGAGGTCGGCGCCGGGCTCACCGAGGGGGGGCTAGCAGCGAGGACGGGGCGGCGATGCTTGACGGGGCGGAGAAGCGGCCGGAGCGCGCCGGGCGGGAGGCGGCCGGAGACGGGCACGGGCAGCGTCGGGCGGGAGGACGGGGTCGGGCTAGAGGGAAGAGACGGGCGAGCACAGGGGAAGGAGGGCCGCGGGGAGGGGGTGCCTGGCAGGGAGCCGAAGGAGGCGGGAGCGGTGGCCGGCGGCTGCGGTCGAGGAAGGAGAGTGGAAGCAGAGAGACGAGAGGAGGGGGTCGCGAGAGGCGGGTGGCGTGCGGGAGACGCGGGGTTGGGGGTGGGCCAGGAGGGGCTGTGGGGCCGGGGCGCTGGGCAGTGTGGGGTGTGGCCGCGCGGGCTGTGGCGTGCGGGGTGTGTGCTGCTGGGTGGGTTGGTGGCGTGTGAGTAGTGGGGTGGGTTTAGCCTAGGTGGAGAGAGGGAGTGGGGGTAGGTGGCAGCTTCTGGTTGGTTGGGGATGGGGAGAGGGTGAGGTGTCAGGTGGGGATTGGGTGGGGTGATGTGGAGGGGGTGTGGGTAGATTAGGTTGGGTAGGTTTAGGAATTAGTTGGACCGTTTATAATTCTGGGGGTGGTCGTTCGGGTCTATCCGGCCCGTTCGACTGCCCCACTAAAAATATTTAAATGTTTTATTTATTTAAACCAGGGCCTTTGCAACCCGATAACCGACAAAACAAACAATCCGGAGTTCCGGGTTTGGATTTGGAAAACAAGACGGGGCGTTTTAGAAAACTAATTAGGTTTTTCCGAAAATAGTTTGATGCAAGCAAATGCAAGACGATGACGATGCTGAAATGAAATGCGGCATGTTGACATGAGCATGCGTTCATGATGATGCAATGCACAAAAACAACGCGATTTTCTAGTAGTGGTTTTGCGGGATGCCACAATTCGACACCACTAACAATGGATCTCGCCCTCGAGATCCGCCTCATGGTACCGGAAAGAAGGTCGACGATCTGATCCTTCGCGCTTCGTGTAGTTCCTCGCGACACCACTAACAAGAGGTCGTCGTCCGCGATCGTCGAGGAAACACTCCGGAACAAAAGGTCGAAGGTAGAGGTATCAACAAATAAAGCCACCCCTAACTTCCGTGGACGGAGTGAAATCGCTGGATCCACTGATTCGATGTACAAGAGCGAATGATAAGAGTAGTGGTATGGTAGCTACTCCATCCCGCACTCAAACCATTACTCTGCACGCGAATAGGCGGATTATGCAACCAACTCTCGGAATCAGACTGAAGATCCTCGACAAGCGAGTTCGGAAACAAAGGAGTGACGCAGTCTCTGCATCAGATCTGGCGTAGAGGATGTCATCGCGTCGGAAAACACCGGAAGGCACAAGCAAAGAACAAAGGATGGTAACACCGTAGACGGATTCCTCAGGCAGCTTGAACACCGGATGGTAGAACACCGTTACCAAAGGAGGAAGCGAGACCCTGAAGTTACGACGGAACCCATCCACGAGAAATCCTGGACTCGAAGAGCGAGAAGAGAGCGGATTCAAAACATGTCGAGATAAGAGGAGAATAGCAGATAGGTAAGGAGTAAAATCAGACCTAATCAGAACTATCCGACCGATTTTGCAAAAATAGTTTTGACACTCTACTTCGGCCGTTAGCTAGGTTATCCTACAGGCTGGACTTGTGGGGTATCGCAACAGCTGAGCTCTGATACCACTCTGTAACACCCTCAGAATCGGACCTATGCAAGTTTTAGCCAAAAGCTCGCCAAACCCGCATAGAAACGATTCAAAGGTGCCCACCAGGCACTTTCGTGCGGGTGGAAAACGAAGTAATAACATTACACAACAGTCCTCGATGGGACCCACAGCACAGAGATATATACAACAGCGACTCCTAGAGTCAAGAATACAGATATACGGTACAAATATCCAAAACACCTTGAAAATGATACAGCGTCCGGCTACGGACAAGATGCAAATGGGGCTAAGAGCCCTGAAGAATAACCAATGGCGTCCATAACCCTGCCCAGGCCAAGCCGGAAGGGTAACCCTGCTAACGACGTCGATCTCAAAACCTGCTTTAACAAAAAGGGGTGCCGACAAAGGGCGAAGGAAAAAGAGGAGCGTCAGTACTGAGGCCAGTACACGGCGAGGCTAGAATTCGGCGGTCCTCGCCTACATAGGTATGGTGGACTGAGCGGCAGCGGCAGCAAGCACTAAACAACCTATAGAGACTCAAAACAACTGGCGGCAATCAGAGAGGGGTAAGAGGGACCTATTCGGATCCAACTTGAAGCTAACACCAAACAAACCCATCCCGGTGTTTCCCCCTCGAGACCAAACGAGGAAGTCAGCCGAGGAACTCACACAGTTGGCAGTTTTATTTATTCAGTTATTGTTGCAGCAATTACTAGTCAGGTGTAGATAATCATCCTGATAAAATAAGCAGTGGGCACTTTTAGTTAACCATTCCGTTATGGTAGCAACACTTACTAATCAGATACAATTATCATGAGATAACCCAAAACCCAGCAGTTGTTGGTACTTTTATTTAGCCATTCCATTGTAATTGCCATACTTACTAGTCAGGTACAATGGTCGCAAGCGACACTCCAAACAAGCAATTGTGGGCAGTATTATTTAGCCGTTCCATTTTAGTGAAGGTGATTACTAGTCATTATAAAGTCAAATTTATAATACTACTTTAGTTATGCTTGTCTATGGTCGAGATACTGTGCTCCAAGTCGTCCATAACCGCGGACACGGCTTTCAGAAAGTTTTACCCGGCCGGGGTGCACCAATAGCAACACACGCTCGATCAACCTCGGAAAAACCAAATCAAAACCCAACGAGGCCTTCACGACAAAGCAATCACAGGATTCAGAAATATTTCAGGGGGCCACCCCTTGGAGTCTTACCCGCAACGAAGTAAGCTAGCTCCGAGACGGACTCAAGGTTTGGGTGGACGTCTGTGAGCGACTGGGAACCCAAAACTGGGCTTGTCGACACCGCGTAAACGTGTCTCGATCCTAAACAGTACAGTGTGCTCCTCGCACAATCGTAAATACAGTAGTAGCATGGCATAAGTACAGGATAGTAAATAAAACCTCAAACTAGTTTGTGGCCCCAAGAAATAAAACTGAATCAAGCTCTGGCTCAGGGGGGTCCCATATACCTCCCGGATGTGGATAGCGCGATAAATCAAGGAACAGGTATCAAGTACTCGGGGTCCTACGGGACACAAGTGGGCGTTCGGAAACCAAATATTATCTATCACCCACCGATGCCTCTGCTTACTTCAATTTTAGTTGTTAAACAGGAATTAAAGTGAGCGATAGGTAAAACTATGATCATCTGCAACATCAACATGCGGCAATACATCAACAACTGTGGCACTGGACGACACACAACAGCACTTGAGCAAGCGACTACGACGCGCAAGTCCAACTATCTACCAAACAACAGGTAATAGGATGTGTCCAAGGCAATATAGGGCTGCACGGTATATCACAGGTACGGAAAACTAAAGCATCGCAACACCGATAGCAATAGATCAACAGGAGGGAATAAATACTATAAAAGTAAGATAGGTAGAAAAGGGGGGAGATGCTCGCCTAAAAACGTTGCCGAAGATTCAACCGAAGATCGGGGCGAAGCTCACATCAACTCAACGGCCTTATCCGCGAAGAAGCAAAACACTAGAAGAAACACCGGATGCAATATTTAATACTACGGCAAAAGATCGGCATGATGCATGTATGATGAATGTCATGGCAAAGGTGCAATGCAATTAGGTCAATATTAAGCGGAACCGGGGTTCCGAAAATTAAATAGGTGGTTCATGTTGTTTATCTACCCCGCACTTTAAATGTTGTTTAACAAGGCATAATATATCACCGGTTCGCTACACAAATTTTAAATGAGGCCAATATGAGACTAGATTTGCCCGCATATGGCCCCATATTTAATTATAAGGTGAATCGGCATAAGGCCCCCAAACCACATGATAATTATGCATGCATGAACAATTAATATGCAACAAGTTGTTATTATATTATAAAATAGGGTTTTTGGGAAGGGGTTCACACATTAGGGTTCTCGACGATCTTGGTCCGAGGGTTCGGGGTCGGTCTCAGGGTCCAGGGTTCGACGGGATCGGACTCGGCGGGATCGTTCTCGGTGACGGGGTAGATCTTGGCGCATTCGCGATGATCGGGCCTTGTTGTCGGTCTTGTTGTCTCGCGCGGAGATCTTGGCGTCCGGGTCACGGCGTCTTCGGGTCCGAGAGGAAGAACTTGGGTCGGCATCGGATCTGTCTTGGCGTTCCGCGGCGAAGTGCTTGTCGCACCGGGCTGAAGACCTTGGGGTGCCATCTCGATCATCGGGCAACTCGTTGGAAGTAGAACTTGGCGTGCTATGGTTCGGGAAGTAGTACTTGGCATGGCGCCGGGTTCGGGATCGGTCTTCGGATCCGTGAAGGAGAACTCGGTGCTCCGTGACGGAGTGGCAGACTTCGGATTCTCGTGTTTGGTTCTCGGTCTTGGTCCTTCCGACAGGCGGAGATGGAGATCTTGTTTAGTCTGGACACAGACTCATGATCGGTGACAGTCCTATCGACGAACTAAGCCACCACATAGTTTGGTTCATGCTGGAGGCATCCAAACCACGCAAAGGCACCAGACAGAGGCATGCTTGCTGCTGCACAAGAGGCCATCGAGGCGTTGTCTAGCCAGACGTGCTTGGTCACTGTCCAACAGAAGCAAGGCAGCAAACAGGGACATGGAGACGCAGGGGAGATGCCGCACAGGGCCTGCGGGACGGGAGGAAGGAGCGGGGTCGCGGGGCAGACGCGAGGCTCGCGACGAGCGGAGGCAGGAGGCGCTGGTGCAGAGGAGCTACGGGGAGACGACCCGACGCGGGACGGCGGAGGCGGCCAGGAGGGAGGAGAGGACGGGCCGGCCGAGGGCGACTGGCGGAGCTGCGGCCGGAGGGGAGGAGGCTCGGGGCGGTTGCTGCGGGGAGAGGCAGACGGGGCGGCGGAGGCGCTGCGGTAGAGAGGGAGCCGGCGACGAGGGGGCGGAGGGCGAGCTCGAGCCGGCGGGAGCGAGCGGGGCGGCGCGCCGGCGAGGGGAGAGGAGGGAGCGGCGGCGTCGGGTAGACCGGCGGCAGGCGGGCGCGGTCGCCGGCAGAGGGGGGGGCCGCGCGGGCAGAGGGGAGAGGCGTGGTCGGCGCCGGGCTCCCCGAGGGGGGCTAGCAGCGAGGACGGGGCGGAGATGCTTGACGGGGCGGAGAAGCGGCCGGAGCGCGCCGGGCGGGAGGCGGCCGGAGACGGGCACGGGCAGCGTCGGGCGGGAGGACGGGGTCGGGCTAGAGGGAAGAGACGGGCGAGCACAGGGGAAGGAGGGCCGCGGGGAGGGGGTGCCTGGCGGGGAGCCGAGGAAGGCGGGAGCGATGGCCGGCGGCTGCGGTCGAGGAAGGAGAGTGGAAGCAGAGAGACGAGAGGAGGGGGTCGCGAGAGGCGGGTGGCGTGCGGGAGACGCGGGGTTGGGGGTGGGCCAGGAGGGGCTGTGGGGCCAGGGCGCTGGGCAGTGTGGGGTGTGGCCGCGCGGGCTGTGGCGTGCGGGGTGTGTGCTGCTGGGTGGGTTGGTGGCGTGTGAGTAGTGGGGTGGGTTTAGCCTAGGTGGAGAGAGGGAGTGGGGGTAGGTGGCAGCTTCTGGTTGGTTGGGGATGGGGAGAGGGTGAGGTGTCAGGTGGGGATTGGGTGGGGTGATGTGGAGGGGGTGTGGGTAGATTAGGTTGGGTAGGTTTAGGAATTAGTTGGACCGTTTATAATTCTGGGGGTGGTCGTTCGGGTCTATCCGGCCCGTTCGACTGCCCCACTAAAAATATTTAAATGTTTTATTTATTTAAACCAGGGCCTTTGCAACCCGATAACCGACAAAACAAACAATCCGGAGTCCCGGGTTTGGATTTGGAAAACAAGACGGGGAGTTTTAGAAAACTAATTAGGTTTTTCCGAAAATAGTTTGATGCAAGCAAATGCAAGACGATGACGATGCTCAAATGAAATGCGGCATGATGACATGAGCATGCGTTCATGATGATGCAATGCACAAAAACAACGCGATTTTCTAGTAGTGGTTTTGCGGGATGCCACACAAGATTTGGCCACTGACTTCATTTTGGCGTCTCTTCCATCCAGCTATGGGCAGTTCATTTCAAACTACCATATGCATGGGGTGGAGAAGGGCCTTAATGAATTATGTGGGATGCTTAAAACAGCAGAAAGTGACATGAAGAAGTGTGCAGGGCATAGCCATGTGATGGTTGTGCAGAACAAGCCTAGATTCAAGAAAAAAGGGTACTTCTTGGAAGAAGAAGGGCAAGGCTAAGGATACGATCCCTAAGCCTGCACCCAAGCAAAAGGCTGGACCTGTAGAAGACACTGAGTGCTTCTTTTGTCATGAACATGGCCACTGGAAGAGAAACTGCAGCAAGTACCAGGCTTCTTTGAAGAAGAGTGGAAGTAAGAGTACTTCCCACTCAGGTACGCTTGTTGTAAATGTTGTGGACATTCTTCTCGCTGATTCCTATGTTAACTCTTGGGTATTTGATACCGGATCGGTTGCTCATATTTGCAATTCGATGCAGGGGCTAATAAGGACTAGAGAAGTGCAGAAAGGCGAAGTGGATTTTCGCGTCGGAAATAAAGCAAGGGTTGCTGCATTGTTCGTCGGCGTCATGCAACTTCACCTCCGTCAGGATTTATTATGGAGTTGAATAATTGTTATTACATTCCTAGTATGGGTCGAAACATTTTATCACCTTCATGTTTGATGAGGGATGGTTATTCATTCGCGAGTGCAAACAATGGTTGTGTAATCTCTAAGAATGATATGTTTATGGCTAATGCTCCCATTGTGAATGGGTTATTTATTTTAAATCTTGATGATGCATATGTTTACAATGTTAGTGCTAAAAGGCTTCGGCCTAATGATTTGAATCCTACATATTTATGGCATTGTCGTTTGGGGCATATAAGTGAAAAGCGCATGAAGAATCTCCATGGTGATGGTCTTCTAACTTCGTTTGATTTTGAATCATACGAGACATGTCAAGCTTGTTTACTTGGAAAGATGACCAAGTCGCCTTTTTCGGGTTTACCCGAGAGAGCGACAGACTTGTTGGAACTCATACATACTGATGTATGTGGACCAATGAGCATGACAGCTAGAGGAGGATATCACTACTTCATTACTTTTACTGATGATTTCAGTAGATATGGTTATGTCTACTTGATGAGGCATAAGTCTGAAACTTTTGAAAAGTTCAAAGAGTTTCAGAGTGAAGTAGAGAATCAACGTGGCAAGAAAATAAAGGCCTTGTGATCTGATCGTGGAGGTGAATATTTGAGTCGCGAGTTTAGCGATCATCTTAAGAATTGCGGAATTGTTCCACAACTTACGCCGCCCGAAACACCTCAAAGGAACGGGGTCTCCGAACGGCGTAATCGAACTTTGTTGGACATGGTTCGATCGATGATGAGCCAGTCAGATTTGCCATTGTCATTTTGGGGTTACGCTCTAGAAATGGCAGCTTTCACACTTAATAGGGTACCATCTAAACCCGTAGTTAAGACACCATATTGGATGTGGACTGGAAAGAATCCCAGTTTGTCTTTTCTAAAGATTTGGGGTTGTGATGCATTTGTCAAGCGACTTCAGTCGGACAAGCTAACACCCAAATCGGATAAGTGCATTTTTGTGGGATATCCGAGGGAAACCTTAGGGTATTACTTCTACAACCGAGAAGAGGGCAAAGTGTTTGTCGCTCGTAGCGATGTTTTCCTAGAGAAAGAGTTTCTCACAAAGGGAACAAGTGGAAGGTCGGTGCGACTTGAAGAAGTTCAAGATGAGCCAGTTGGGGATGCTTGTACGAGTGATGATATTGTAGCAGAACAAGTTGAGGAACCCGTGGCAACAGAAGCACCACAACCACGAAGGTCGGCGAGGCTCCGCGAAGCGCGGGAATTGTTATTGTTAGACAATGATGAGCCTGCGACCTATGCAGAAGCGATGGTGGACCCAAACTCTGAGAAATGGCTGATCGCCATGAGATCCGAGATAGAGTCCATGGGAGACAATCAAGTTTGGAACTTGGTTGACCTGCCTGATGGTTTTAAAGCCATCGAGTGCAAATGGATCTATAAGAAGAAGATTGATATGGATGGAAATGTTCACATCCATAAAGCTCGACTTCTGCAAAAGGTTTTCGACAAGTTCAAGGAGTTGACTACGACGAGACTTTCTCGCCCGTAGCGATGCTTAAATCTATACGGATAATTCTAGCCATTGCTGCACATTTCGACTATGAAATATGGCAGATGGATGTCAAGACGGCTTTCCTAAATGGAATCCTTACTGAGGACGTGTATATGATGCAGCCCGAAGGTTTTGTCGATCCAAACAATGCTGGAAAGGTATGCAAACTTCTGAAGTCCATTTATGGGCTGAAGCAAGCATCTCGGAGTTGGAACATTCGATTTGATGAAGTTGTAAAGGAGTTTGGCTTCATAAAAAACGAACGATAACCTTGTGTTTACAAGAAGGAAAGTGGGAGAGCGCTGGTATTTCTAATCTTATATGTAGATGACATATTGCTGATTGGAAATGACATTCCTATGCTCGAGTCTGTTAAGACCTCATTGAAAAATAGTTTTTCGATGAAGGACTTAGGAGAAGCGGCATATATTCTAGGCATCAAAATCTATAGAGATAGATCAAGGAGGCTAATTGGATTAAGACAGAGTACATACATTGACAAAGTGTTGCAACAGTTTAGCATGGGAGAGGCTAAGAAAGGGTTCTTGCCCATGTCTCACGGCATAAAACTCAGCAAGACTCAGTGTCCTATGACTACTGATGAGCGTGAGAACATGAGTAGGGTTCCATATGCTTCGGCTATTGGATCCATCATGTATGCAATGATATGTACTCGCCCAGATGTTTCCTATGCTCTAAGTGTTACGAGCAGATACCAGGCTGATCCAGGTGAAGGTCACTGGACAGCGGTAAAGAACATACTTAAGTACTTGAAAAGGACTAAGGATGTGTTCCTAGTTTATGGAGGTGAGGATGAACTCAGTGTAAAGGGTTACATAGATGCGAGTTACCTTAACGACTCAGATGATTCGAAATCGCAATCAGGTTATGTGTTTGTCATGAATGGTGGTGTTGTGAGCTATAAAAGTTCCAAGCAAGATACAGTGACCTCCTCTTCAACAGAAACTGAATATATTGCTGCCTCGGAGGCTGTAAAGGAAGCTGTTTAGATTAGGAATTTCCTGATCGCTCTCGGTGTGGTTCAGGGCGCGTCCAATCCCTTGGACGTTTATTGTGACAACAATGGTGCTGTTGCATAAGCCAAGGAACCTAGACATCACCAGAAGAACAAACATATTCGCATGCGTTACCATCAAATTCGAGAGTTCGTTGAGGATGGTAGTGTCATGATATGCAAAATACATACAGACTCAAATGTTGCTGATCCATTGACTAAGCCTCTCCCGCAGCCCGCGCATAAAGCGCACACAAGAGCAATTGGTATTAGATACATTTTAGATTGACTCTAGTGCAAGTGGGAGACTGAAGGAAATATGCCCTAGAGGCAATCATAGAGATGATTATATTTCATATGTATCCATGAGTTTTTGTAATGTTCCTTGAATATCCATATCAGGCAACTTGTATTGATTGACAATTATGTGAATTGTTTGTGAAACTCTTTACTTGTATGGTTATTTAAGAGTTGTCCCTAGTCGGAGTTCATGTGAGGACACACATGAATATTAGACTAGCACATCGATGGGTTGATGACTATGTTTCGCAAGTCATAGACATGGAGATGTCAAACCAATGATGTGGACACATGTTATGAACCTGGGGTTGGACTGACCCAACCTGAGACTGGCAATTAGTTGCAGCTCTCTCTCTACACATCGTGTACGTTTTGTCCTTAGACCTGAGATTGTCACATGTACTTGAGATGTGAATCGACCTACTTTGGGGCTATCAAACGCTGCACCGTAACAGGGTAGTTATAAAGGTAGATTTCGGGTTTGTCCTGAAGCATGCGGCAAGGCATGGCCAATCAAGATGGGATTTGCCCCTCTCTACTTGAGAGAGATATCTCTGGGCCCATTGAGTGATCGGATCCAGAAATGCATGCCCGTGCTACATATGGTTAAGAGTTAACCTAGTAAAGGGATTCCGAATCACGGTATCGAGAAAGGGAGGTCGGCTTGGAGCTAGACCAAATATCGTGAGGCAAAAGGAAAGGCATGTACTAAACCTTGTGATGGTTCGTCCGATATGATCTTTGTATGCGTTTAGGAGTTGGCACGTCTTGCTAGAGGCCGCTACCAACTATTGATAGAATAAGTGTATTCGTGTCATGTCTATACGCATATGAACCTATAGGGTCACACACTTAAGGGGTTGGAAGCCTAATGAGGATTGGATCCGAATTAGACCAGGTTTAGGCTACTAATGGGCTGCTAATGTAGAAGCCCACTAGGGATGCCTATATAAGAGAGTGTGGGGCGAGCTGGCCAGGGTGATACTAGAGATCATTCCACCCATCCGCCACTCCTCACGCCTATGTCGCGCGCGTGAACCTAGCAGTCCGACGTCTGACGCTTCCACCCTGTACGTGTGGATACCTCGGAGGCGCTGCATCTGTAGCATTTGGACGAGCCGCGCAAGGGGGCTGCTCGTGGGACGAGAACAAGGAGGAGACGTAGATCGTCTGCACTGCCTCGACGCGCTTCATCAATTCCGCAACTGCGCGTCTAGTGGTAATCCCGTGATCTATGACAACAGTAATCCTGGTTTATGCGATAGAATTTTTTTGATTTGCGCTATCGTAGCCTACCCGTATCCCTTCAGAAGTTTCCTTTACCAATTCCACTCTTCAATAGCGCTTCACTCCCCAGAAACGGCACCAGGAAATAGTCTTGATGACCCACAAGTATAGGGGGTGTATCATAGTACTTTCGATAAATAAGAGTGTCGATCCCAACGAGGAGCAGAAGGTGTTGACTAGTGGTTTGGAGCAGGAAATCTCTGTATATACTTAGCAAACGAATTTTTAGGGTTTTTTGATAATGCAAGGAAATAAAGTGCGAGTAAATAAATACAACAAATAATTGCAGCAAGTGGCCCAATCCTTTCTTAGCAAAGGACAAGTCAGTGGTAATACTTATGAGGACCGAACGTTCTCGAGGACACATGGGATACTGTCAAGTGCTTTCGTTTCATATAGTTGATTAATCTTCTTTGGTTTAATAAGTGTTGTGGGGGTGAACTTGTGATAATGTACTGACCTTACTTGGACTAATACATACTTATGATTAAACCCCTTGAAAGCATCCGCAACTACAAGAAAGTAATTAAGATAAAAACCTAACCACAGCCTTAAACTCTGAGATCCTACTCTCCCTTGTGCAAAGGTTTCCTAATGGGGGTTTAGGTTTTTGTCACTCCGACAACCCCACAATTAGTAGTTAAATACACAATGCATTCCCCTAGGCCCATAAATGGTTAAGTATCATGTAGTCGAAGTTCACATGACATCACTAGAAGAATAGCACCACAACTTAAATATTAAACCATTGAATAATATCTCAACACAATTCAACTACTAACAACATGACTTCTCCCATGTCCTCAAGAACTAAACGAACTACTCACGAGACATCATATGGATCAAGATCAGAGATGATATGATGATGAATAACAATATGAACATAAACAATAATTCAATGGTTCCACTCACAAGCATCAACTACAAAAGTAATCAACACCGGGAACGTTTCCCCAAAGAACTATGCAAGATTCAACACAATTTTTACAGCGGGATAGAGTGGTGATGATGGTGGTGTGGATGATAATGATGATGATCCAGATGAAGTCTAGCTTGATGACGGTGTTGATGGCAACGATCTCCCCTCTCCGGGAAGGAATTTCCCTGGCAGAAATCTGTCTGTCGGGGAGATTTTTCTCTCTCTATAGTTTCCGCCCCGTAGAGGCGGCAGAATATTTCTATGGTCGCTCTCCATGTATTAGTGTTTCGTGGAGAAGATTTAGTGAAAGGGCGGAGCAGGAGGTGGGCCATGGTGGCCACACCCCCTGGTGGCGCTGCCCATGGTGGCGCCCCTGTGGCCCATCTCATCCTCCCCTTCTGGCTTCCTTCGTATCCTGTAAAAATAGGATTTCCTTGTATTTTCTGATCTTTGCGAAAATTGCATCCAAACATCACTTTTTCCATCAGAATCCTTAATCCGGCAGTCCATCCTACAAGAATCATCCAACATGCAAAAATAGATGAAATAACATAAGTATCACCTCTTAATATGAAATATATCAATGAATAACAGTAAATTATGACATAGAATAGTGATGCAAAATGGACGTATCAGCCTCATACCGAAGAACTTTCTTGATGGTGCACACATGAGGGGAACACTATCATTGAAATTAAGTTGTTTAGGGATCATCTTATTAATGCTACCGTAGAGTATCTAATACTTAGAACACAATAAGATACATACAACAATCATACATCAAATGTAAGTGCGATGCGAATATGGTCTTCGTGCTGTGATCTCCACCTCGGCACCTCGGATCCAGTGCCAGGGGAATGGCGCCTCCGAGTCCTGCGCCATGGCCCTAGCGCCCCCGACTTCTTAGTCCACCATCATGATGACTGTTAATATGTCTTAGCAACGGAAAGTAAACTACTTTAACTTGACTATAACTATATCATATCACAACGCCCCTGCAAAACTAAGTTAGACGCCTCTACTTTATATTGCAAGTTTTATGTGGCTATATGGGCTTTCGTGCTAGAACCGTTTCTTACATGTGAACTTCAACCACAACGCCTATTAAATAATTGTATCTACTAACCCCCTCTTGGGGACCTCTTTTGTAAATTCTATATCAACTATTGAAAGAGAGACAAACACCCGCTAGCCACTTATATGGAACTAGCCGTATGTCGAGCGTGGAACCATTCTCGCGTAAGAGTACGCGTAAGGTCGGTTTGGGCCGCTTCATCAATAAATACCACAATATAAACAAGTACACGTGGGAGGGTAACAATTATAAAATTGATGCCCACATGTCACAAATCGTGTTTTCTACTCGTACTAGTAATACTACGCATAGATCGCCTTTGATACCACCGTTGGGGTTCGAGGGCAGAAAACAAAAAAAATCCTATGATCGAAACCCTAATGCTAGGATCTATCTACTAATAATGAAATAATGGGACAGGATATGGTATTCATATACCTTTGAAGAATGAGCGCAGTTAACTACCGCGAGGAACGTGGATGAAGAAGACGCCCTGACGCTGACCTCGAGGTCACGAAGTCCTGCGGCTCCGACAACTCCTAGCACCATAAGCACAATGCCTCCAGAGGGAGTCACACATGTATGGTGCTTGATGAAGACCCCCACTTCTCTGTGATCCAGACGAGATTGCATAGGTAGATCTCCCAGCTTCGAATCCCTTAACGCGACGGTGCTCCGCGATGAAGAAATCCTCGCTCGCATAGCCTTGACAAGGGGGCCATGGTCGCAAGATAGAGAACAAATAGACAACACATGCCTTTTATATATTTCTAGGTGGAAATTGATGTGTTTTAGTTCTCCTATGGGCACCCCTTTATATAGGCGGAGGTAGGGGTCCCTCCACCTTAGGGTTCCCATGTGAAACTAAATAATCAAAGAAAAAAGTGGGCAACCCGCCGCTGGCCGGGTGGGTCGCCTGCATGCGGCCTACCAGGGCAAAGGCGGTGGAAGCGAGGGGCCCCGGGTGGGCCGTCCATAGGTAACAGCCCACAAAGCGATAGCCGCGGCGGCGGCGCCCAGCGCCAGGACCCAGGTGGGTCGGCCTGCAGCCCGCGCACGCCTGCCCACGCGATAGCCAGCTGTGCGGCCGCGGGTGGGCCGTGTCCCAGAGCGACGCCAACCTTTTGGCTAGGTGGCACATAGTAGCGACCACCCACATGTGGCACAGACTATCCACTGCCCACGTGGGCTGTTTCAAAAAACAGGCTTCCTTTTGTCTTTTTCGTCCATTTCTTTTTAGGTAAAATCCCTCCGGGATATTGCCTAACTATTAAGACGCCTTTATAAACCTTTATTTAAATATTTATTTACAATATATTAATTCATAATTAATATATAATAAACATATATTTAAATCACCATTTATCCGAAAACCCTTTTCGGTCCTTTTTATTTATCCTTTCTCCGAACACCTTCGGATCTCCTAGAACTTTTCTCGTCTCTATTCGCACTTCTTCAGCGATTCCAAACTAGCTATTAATGATCTCCAAGCTTCGTCAAGCCCTTAAGCGTGCTACCCGACAGTTCGAGAATATTACAGACATGGTCAAGACTTCTCTCTGACAAATGATCAATAATGGTACCTGGATGCCCATGCTGACCACCTGTGTACTCAATGAAATTTGTCGTTGAACTGTAAACACTTTGTATTATTCCGTTTTTCTTTGTGATACTATATTGCTTGATCAAATGACATCTCCATGTCAGGGTTCAACCTCGTTACCGACAATACCTTCTTTACTCGACCCGATAAGTGATATCCCCATGACCTAGTCACATGCTGCGCAACTTATGGATATAACTTATCCGAGTGGGCCCAAAGTATCTTCCGTCACGCGGATGGACAAATTCCGCTCTTGACTCAGTCGCCTCAACCTGTTCCTCCCGATACCCAACGACACCCATATGATCATCGTTCCACCGAGTGACGTTAAGTGCCATCAAAGTATTCTCGGGAGACAGTGATTTGATATGGTCTCATGGTCTAAGGAAAGAGTCACTATATTTCCTAATCATCGTAACCTAAAATCTGTGACATGATCGCAATACAATGCTATAGATAGTTTATGGTCACCATCTCATTCTCTAATCAATACATGTGTATTGATGTTTCCCAATCAATACAGTTATAGCATGATATAAAACTTAATTATAAACTTTATGAAATATGCCATTTAATATTTGTATCTAGGGCATATTCCCTTCAGTATGGTGGTCGTCGGTGGTGATGAGGAGCTGGTGGTCTAGATGTGACATGTGCGAGGATCAGTTGTCAATGGCGGCGTTCGTCAACATCATTTACCTCGTTGGAGGCGTTGTGGAGACGTTTCTTGTTCCATATGTGCTCCGAGGGAAACCCCAGATTCGGGCTTTCCAGATTGGATGATGGCGATGTTCCTGCATCGTCAACCCCGTGGGGCATCATCTTTGGAGGCATAATCGGGTGGATGGAAAAGTGCATGGTCCAGTGGATGGACGCCAGTCTCCATGTGCTCTTGCACGGTGACCAAGGTGGAGCCAGTGGAGGACCTAGAACTTTATAAAAGCCTGGTATGACGTTCCTATGATGATATTTATTGGGACAAATTGCTATAGAACATAGTGTAATATAAGGCGTCATGCGGCTAGCAAGCCTGGGCGGCCGCCTGGTCAATAGGGATGGTGGATCCGCCTATGGGTAGAGTTGTGTTGCATCTACTGAGTCAACGATGGCGGGTATCGATAGTATGGTGCAGCGGGGTCTCAGAGGCGGGCTTGTGATGATGGACGCGTGCAGGGAGGTGGCATCATGGTGGCGTTGATGGCAAACCTCACAGGGTCTTTGCATTGATATCTCTAGAAAATGGGTATGCGGAAAACGGGTGGCCGAGGACTTCTGGAACACGTTTAGAGTCTGACGGACTAGTTGTTCCACTTGTACGGCATTAGGCGACTTGTCGAGGCCTTCGGTTTTTCGATAATGTGTGTTGGTGTGATGTAAGGGTGTTGCCCTATTTATGGACACTCCCTTCATTAGTGTTGTAAGTTTAGCGAGATGTCGCTAGTTTGGTGGCTTTGGTACGATCTTTGCAATTTCTCTTATAAGGTGCTGTGAATAATTTAATAAAAAGGTTGTGTGCATCTCTTGAATAAGATGTCGGGGTGATATTTTCCCATTTTGAAAAAAATCCCTGAAAAGAGTCTGCATGCCATCAATAAGGGCATTGCCACGTACAACCAATTATGCTTAGATTTTGAGTTTTCACCCAAAAAAATAAGACTTTGTACTACTCCAGTGTTACCGCTCCCACTTGCCGCTGCCGCTGCTAGATGTCTGATACGTCGTAAACGTATCTATAATTTTTGATGCTCCATGCTTGTTTTATATCATTTGTCTTATGTTTTGTCTACAATTTGAGATATTTTTATACACTTTCTGGAACTAACCTAATGACAAGATGCCATAGTGGCAGTTGCCTGTTTTCTGCTATTTTTGATTTTAGAAATGCTAAAAAATAAATATTCTCGGAATTGGACGGGACAAAAGCCAAAGTTAGTATTTTCCCAGAATAATACGGAAAATCAAAGCAGAGACGGAGTAGGGCAACATGGTGGGCATACCCTAGGGTGGTGCGGGTCCACCTAGGCCGCGCCACCAGGGTGTGTGGCCCCCCTGGCCGCCTCCTCGCCTTGCCCCTTTGCCTATAAGAAGCCCCCGGGGAGAAAACCCTAGATCCTCAATCAAAAATCCACAAAAGGTCTGCAACACTGTCGTCATCGAAGGGGAGATTCGGGGGACAAAATTCTCTGTTCTGGCACCCTGTCGGGACGGGGAAGTGCCCCCAGAGCCATCTCCATCGATGTCCACCACCATCTCCATCACCGTTGTTAATTCCCATGATGAGGAGGGAGTAGTTCTTCCTCGAGGCTAAGGGCTCTACCGGTAGATATGTGTTCATCTCTCTCTCTCTATGTGTGATCATATTGTGATCATGAGCTTTGTAATCAAGTAGATCTACTCTGCTACTCAAGGGCTTTAATAGATCTCCATCTCTCCCCACGTGTATGAAAGTGACATCGTGCATACCGTGGTGGCACTTAGGCTAGAGTTTTCATAAATACTCAAGTGCTTAAATAGATCTCTGCTCTCCCCACGTGTGTGAAAGTGACAGTGTGCACGTCGTGGTGGCACTTAGGCTAGAGTTCATAAATATTTATCATGAGTATATTTTGAGTTGGTTGTCTCTATGAAATTGTGGTGTTTGTTGGAATCATCTAGCACTAAAGATGATAGTGTGGGGTTATCTAGATGGAGAAGGCGGACTTTGAGGAGTGCTGTCATAGACGTACCATGGATTAGAGTGTCCAACCGGAGAGTAGTTCAGGGTAGTGTCATGAAGAGAATATATTTATTGGAAGTGTTCACTAGTGAAAATATGATCCCTAGGCCTTGTTTCTAACCATTGAAACACCATTTACAACTAGATTTGTTGCATGTTTGCTTGCTTCCATATTTTTGCCTTTAGTCTTTTCCTCCCCGTCAGAAGCTCTTTTTTTGGCACCGTTACCACTTAAAATCATCCGTACCACCTGTATTTCACTATCTCTTCACCGAACTAGTGCACCTATACACCTGACAAGTGTATTGGGTGTGTTGGGGACTCAAGAGACTTCTTGCATCTTGATTGCAGGGTTGCTTGAGAGGGATACCTTTTACCACTTCCTCCCTGGGTTTGATAAACCTTGGGTAATCCACTTAAGGGAAACTTGTTGCTCTTCTACAAACCTATGCACTTGGAGGCTCAACAACTGTCTACAAGAATAGAAGTGCATTGACATCAAGCTCTTTTCTGGCGCCGTTGCCAGGGAGGTAAGGTAAAAGGCACTCACACACTCTCTCCCACGTCAACATCAAGCCAGAAAGCTAGTTTCTGGCGCCGTTGTCGGGGAGGTAAGGTAAAAGGTACTCACATCCTCCGGTGTGAGTGCTCGAAGTTATTTCCTTTAGATTCTGCAATTGTGTCTTTTTGTTTCTTGTTTTCACTAGTTAGGATTCATGGAAAACAAAAAAAATAGAGATATCTATAGCATCTATCTTGAGTTAGGACATGAAGTGTTTGAAGAGAAAATAAAAAACCTATGGAGCATTGTTTTCATGCTAGTATTAGTATGAATTCTTTGAACACCATTATTGCAAATTCTATGGAAACGTATAAGCTTGGGGAAGCTAGTTTTTACGAAAATGATCTTTTTAGTTCCCCAGCTTTGGAAGATAGCTATTCTATTGCTTATGATGATACCAGACCTCCAATATATGATGATTACAAAGATGAATATGATATTTTCAGTCCACCTACTATTGAGGAGAAAATTAATTATGATTACAATATGCCTCCTATATTTGATGATTATGGTGATGAGAATAATAATGATAGCTTTTTGTTGAATTTTCTCCCACTACAATTAATAAGAATGACTATGCTTATGTGGAGAGTAATAATTATTTTATGCATGTGGCTCATGATAAGAATGTTTTATGTGATAGTTATATTGTTAATTTTATTCATGATGCTACTGAAAGTTATTATGAGAGAGAGAAACATGGTTTTAAGTATTTCAACGATATTAAGTTTCCCCTCTTTATGTTGAAAATTTCGAAGTTGCACTTGTTTTGCTTTCCTATGTTTGTTGCTTTGTGCTTTCATGACTTGTTATTTACAAGATTCCTATGCATAGGAAGTGGGTTAGACTTAAATGTGTTTTGAATTTTCTTCTTGATGCTCTCTTTTACTTCAATTCATATTTCTTATATGAGCGTCTTCTTAAACTATCATGCCTAACTTAAAGGCGTTAAAGAAAAGTACTTCTTAGGAGATAACCCAATAGTTTTCTTGAGTCTTGGAAGTTATTACTTCTGTAATAAACTCTCCTTATACTTTTTTTTATTTTTTTACCAAGAGTAACCTATAATGAGAGAGAAGTAAGATTTGGGGAAGTTGCTGTCCCAAAACAGATTTTTGTGCTTCACTGTAAAAATTCGTGAAAAATCTCTATATGTCGGATTGAGCTGTACTTTTCTGATTAAATCTCCCAGGTTGTTATATAACTTTCGTTAGTTCAAGACTTTTTTATTTGAGCAACATAAGGTCTTCGAAAAAATCGGTTTCTACCTGCTGGTCTGTTTTGACAGATTTCTGCCATTATTTGCATTTGCCTCTTTATCAATTTATTTTTGGGTTCTCTTTGGTAAATTGAGCTTTTTGAGGGAGTTTCTACAGTAGCTTGTGTATTTAATGAAAGTTTTGTTGTTTTTAAACTAAACCCCAAAGGTTTGTTATCTTTTGAATGCAATAATGTTGCTAATGAAGATTGTGTGAAGTTTTGTATGAAGGAAAATTTTCAGGTGTAAGGGAAGAATGATGTAATGAGATAAAGAATGGACAAAAGCTCAAGCTTGGATATGCCACCCTGTGTCACCCCAAGAAATATTCAAGAGGTAAAAGTGTCAAAGCTTGGGGATGCCCAAGGCATCCCCTTCTTCATTAATAAAAATCTTAGATCTTTCTAGACACTTCGTTTTTATTGTTTCATGCACCGTTGTGTTGTTCTTGGAGCGTCTTTGTTTTTAGTTTTCTTTTGCTTGGTTTGATGCAATAAGTTGGTTGGATCCCAGCACACTTATTTTTGAGAGATACACACTCTGTTTTCATTGCCTAGAACACTCTAGTTTTCATTCTTATTGTTTTTTGAGTGTTCTCTTTTGCCAGCACTATGTTTAGCCTTAGTTTTCTTGTGCTTTGTGCTTAAAACTTTTTAGTTCTTCTTTGTGCATTTGTGAGGCAAGCTCACTGATCTTATTGATAGTTATCTTTGTGAATTGTTTCAAATAATTCGATTGGTGTTGGAAAAGAGTAGAAAGTTTCATGCTTATAGTGGTACAAAAGGAAGCTTGTTTTGACTGTGTCTTAGACTTTATCATGTCATGCTAGATGTTGTTTTGACCTTATGCTTAGTGATTATTGTTGTAGCATGACTTGTTCCAAACAATTAGGTTTTCTTAATGTGCCTTGAAAGAATCATGCGTTGTTTTAGCATACAAAAGCATAGTATTGTGGTATTCTCCTTTGATGCTTTGTTTGGGTTGACTTGGCACATGCTCACACCATGTTATGACTATAAACCAGTCACCTTAGTCTCTATTATCATTTAGTTTCTGACTTGTGATACCACTTTATGCTTTGATTGATAATGCTTTGTCGCTCTGCATGATTATGGCCATTATTGCTCTCTTAGTTGGTTCGCTCCCAGTCTTTTGCTAGCCTACACTTGTATTGAGTAAGATCTACTCATGCATCCAACCCCCAAGAAACCAAGTTATTCCAAAGTGTCCACTATAAATTCCTATGCATGGTGTGTTACACCATTCCAAGTATATTCTTGTTTTATGTAACTTCCAAATTAAACTTGTTATGTGAAAATTTGTGATTAAAGCTCTCACAAACTTGATGGCACACTTTATTTTTCTTGCCCTTAATAAACTTGAACCATTGTGTCATATATGTTGTATATGCTTGCACTTATAAGTTGGAAATTAGAAGAACCGTGTTGTCACGGGGAACGCTTTCAACACCTGTAAATATCTACCCAGTTGATATCATGCTCTTTTGTTTATGGATGTCATTGGTGTGAAATGAAAGGGGCGCTTGTAAGTCCATGGAGTTATGTATGTGTGTTAGATAAACGCCTGAGCCGCTAGCCTAAGTCATGCCTAATCATGGTGGAAACTTGCAGCATCACCATAGTGAGAAATCTATGAAGCATTCTTCTTATAAAAAAAGAGAGATAGAAAAAAGAGATTGAGAAAAGGAAAAAAGGAGATGAGAAAAGAGGAAAGAGAGAAAAAGCACCATTTTACATAGTAAATAAGAAGATTGTTGAGATGCTCATTGCCTGCTTGCCTTGTCATTTTGATATGGGATAGCTCCTGTATCATTGGGCAAGAGGTACCCCATTGACGGTTCTCTATTATACACATGTACTTACTATGACAAGAACTTACCAGTGACTAAAGTTGAGTAGCATGAGAAGCGACCCTCGTACTCAAGGGACATGAGATTGCCTACTTATACTTTGTCAAGCATATACTCCATACTTTGTTCACTTTAACCTTAATCACTTCAAGATGCTTATGATACAATGAGAACTTAAAGCTAATAAGAACCATAATTTTTGGAAGCTCTTTATGAAACTTGAAATCCCTTCTTTCCTTTGAAGGGACTTTCTTCCACTTTTATATTGAGTCTCCACCTTCTATCTTTATGAATCAATTAGGAGAGCATAGTTGTCATTCTTAGTTTTATGTGCATTGTCCCAAAACTTATTGATTGATTCATAATGTTGATATTGCTTGTTCTTCAACTATTTGTATCTAGTCACCCTTATGAACTTTGAAGGTGTCCTATGCATTTATGTTTTGCTACTCCATGAGGGACAAGCTGAATGCCACTATGCTATGTTTTCTATATGTGAAATAAACAAACGTATTTCAATGCATTGTTATTCATGATCTTTGTTTGTATCCTTTCTTGTTGCAGCATAGTTGCTATGTCTTGCTGTTAGAACTTATTTCATGTTCATGTTTAGAGTACTTTGATCCTAGCTTTCAATGCTTTGCAAATGGTTTGATCAAGATTGTGATGGTGCATGTCACCTCAAAAATTATTCTTTTTTATCACTTACCTACTCGAGGACGAGCAGGAGTTAAGCTTGGGGATGCTTGATACGTCGTAAACGTATCTATAATTTTTGATGCTCCATGCTTGTTTTATATCATTTGTCTTATGTTTTGTCTACACTTTGAGGTATTTTTATACACTTTCTAGAACTAACCTATTGACAAGATGCCACGGTGCCAGTTGCTTGTTTTCTGCCGTTTTTGGTTTTAGAAAAGATAAAAAATGAATATTCTCGGAATTGGATGGGACAAAATCCAAAGTTACTATTTTTCCCGGAACGATACGGAAAATCGAAGCAGAGATGGAGTAGGGCACCAGGGTGGGCACACCCTAGGGTGGTGCGAGCCCACCTAGGCCGCGCCACCAGGGGTGTGCCCCCCCCTAGTTGCCTCCTCGCCTTGCCCCTTCGCCTATAAGAAGCCCCCGGGGAGAAAACCCTAGATCGTCAATCAAAAATCCACAAAAAGGTACGCAGCGCTGCCGCCACTGAAGGGGAGATTCGGAGGACAAAAGTCTCTGTTCCGGCACCCTGCTGGGATGGGGAAGTGCCCGCGGATCCATATCCATCGATCTCCACCACCATCTCCATCGTCGTTGCTGATTCCCATGATGAGGATGGAGTAGTTCTTCCTCGAGGCTAAGGGCTCTACCAGTAGCTATGTGTTCATCTCTCTCTCTATGCATGATCTTTGTAATCAATTAGATCTACTCTGCTACTCAAGTGCTTTAATAGATCTTCGGCTCTCCCCACGTGTATGAAAGTGACAGCGTGCATACCGTGGTGGCACTTAGCTATAGTTTTTATAAATACTCAAGTGCTTCAATAGATCTCTGCTCTCCCCATGTGTGTGAAAGTGACAGCGTGCACGCCGTGGTGGCACTTAGGCTAGAGTTCATAAATATTTATCATGGGTATATTTTGAGTTGGTTGTCTCTATGAAATTGTGGTGTTTGTTGGAACCATCTAGCGCTCAAGGTGTGTAACATCCCAGCATTTAGGAACTAACGAAGGGTAGATTTAGGAATTTGGAATGTTGCATGCAGTCATCTGTGAAAATGTGGGTAAAATTTTCGCCAAATAAAAACCTTAAGTGATCAAGGTTTCTTTCATATTTTGAGATTAGGTTTAGCCTTAAAAGATGATTGCTATAGACTTTGATGTGATCTTTGAGGAATTATGTGATTTGGGAAATGAATTTGAATTTTTTTTAACTTGAGCGTTTGAATTATAATTCAAATGAATAAGGAATAAGGTTTGAATCTTGATTTAATTAGGAGTTAATTATTATAACTCAAATTTTATCTAAAGAAAACAATTAAGAATATGAAAACTTATTTCATATTTTTATTTTATAAATAAGTTACAAAATTGTAACTTATTGAAATCATCCACACACTTCACAAAAGCAAATAAATAAAGAATACGAATATTCTTTATTGATAATAGTATAATCTTTATTACAAAATAATAAAATGAAGATTACAAAAGAATAGAACTAAAATTACAAAAGTATAAAACAAATTACATTGGATTGTTCTATAACTAAACTTAAACTAAAATCTTCACTTTAAATCTGTACCTGTAAAACAAACAGAAACTAAATAGAAAAAGGAGAGTTAGGGTTAGTATAGTTTTACTCTCAGAAGTTGACACTGAAGTGCACTGTTCAATATTTCATCATTGAGTATATAAGGGGTAAGTTTCACCAATATGAAAAGATAAATCTTCCATAATTTTTAAGCCAGAAGTCAAATGACAGCCAAGAGGGGAAAGTTTCACCAGTCAGGTAAAAGTAATCTGATCAAAGTAACTTTTAAATCCAAAACATATCCACAAGTGCACAACAAGCACACAAGCAGGACGCACAACTAAATGCATGTAGTGTGTTGTCAGCTTCACAACACAGCTCCAACACACCAAAACCAGCAGCACAGCCGTGGAGAGGCACTAGTGCATCTCTTCACTGCACACACACACAAGAACAGCCAGCTTAGACAGCAGCTAAACCAAGCACAACAACCAGTACCCAAACCAACAACCAAAGCCCCAGATCTCATCACCAGGATGGTAACATAAGGAGGGGGAAGGATCAGGTAGACAACAATATCAAGTCCAGGAGCTAGGAGGAGCAGGCTAGCTCAAGGTCAAGCACAGGAGCTCAGCAAAACAAGATCAACACCACCACCTTACTCCACAATCATCAGATTTTGTGGTGAGCATCATGAAACCCTCACATGATCTAATCATATTATCTAGACAGAAGCATGTGTTGTTTTATGAAACAAACTCTCAGAAAGCACCCAAGTGGGGTGAATCCATCATAGAGATTTTAAACTCTAAAAGCAAACAGCAAAGTACAAGGATCCAACCAGAGCTCAGAACAACATCATTGCTTTGGTTGTCAAGCTATATATTACAACTCAAGCATAAATATAGCTAAGATCTAATTTCTAGGCACATCCCTAAAGTAAGGGTAGCACCTTCGAAACTAATCTTTTGGATCCATATAATGATCAAGTTTACTATCATTCTGACCAAGCTTTGATTCAAAAACAATAGCTGGTACCACTACCAGGACTACCTTAGATAAGGCCTAAAACCCCTAAGCCTCAGACCAACATCATTGGTCTTAGGGATTTCAAATAAAAACATTTATATTTATCTTATGAAGTCAAGCTTGTCTTAAGCTCAAACCAACCCATTCAATGAATAAGAATCAATCTTGTGTGCCATACCAAGATGGTGTCACAAGAACAATTATGAATCATGATAAACATCCAATCATCACAGATTCAACAAATAAATCTACTAATCATTTTCCTATCAGGAATCATAATTAAAAACATTCCAATGTTTATCTGTATTGTTTGAGATCATTGTGATCTCAAACCACATATTAATTTCTAAGCCAACATCACTAAGACGGTGAATTCATCACACCATAACCATGAAATGACAGTGGAAAGTTATCCAGTCACTGACTTTACCAAGCATTGGTTCCAAAGCAGCTATACCATCTGATGCAATCCAAGCATAAAAGCGTCTAATCATCCACCAGAACCATTATAGTTAATCTCAAGCAACAATCCTCAGGCCAATCACCATCTAGCATGCTTACAGACCATCCAAACATGATCTAATTCATCCAGTATAGGATCAACCACAGGATAAGAACCCTAAATGTAATAAATCATCTTAATCAGGACAAGACAGTAACTAGAGAGGTCACTGCCAACATCTAGCATCGGATCAGCAAGCACAGAGAGCACTAGGGAGAGGAACAGAACTCACCGAAGGTCCTCGCTGAAGACTAGAAGAGGAAGCAGAGGGGCCGACGACCATGGCGGCACGGGGAGCACCCCAGAGGGGGCGCTGCAACCCATACGGCGCCACGGCAGCGACCCTGAACACGCATAGAGGCGAGGAGCATCACCACGATGCACGGCGGCAGCGGCAGCACCAAGATCCACGCCAACCCCCAAACCCTAGGGTTCGGGATGGCATCGATCCATCGCAGGAGAGCCCCATACCCAAATCCAGTTGGATAGAAAGGACGGGCATCATCGACAACCTCCTGTTGCACCACGGCGGCGACCAGAACGGACCACGGCGGCGGGAATCGCCAACGGCGATATCACCGACCACGGGGTCGGGGGCAAAAAAGGAGAGGAGTGAGCTCGAGGGAGAGAGGCGGTGAGGAGTGGGCTGAGTTGGGCCAGACCCTTCGGGGTGGCTATTTTGATTATTACTAATGGGCCACCAGGGCCCAATAAGAATAAGCCATCCCAGAAATCTTTTAAGGCCTATTCTAATAAATAGGAAAAGACCAAAATACCCCTGGAATTATTATATTCTAGAAAATAAAATAAAAGACCAAAAATTATAAATAAAATATTTTTGGATTCACAATAATCCACACTAACCAAATAAATTAAAATATAAAATTTTAGACATTCAAATCTTATTTTGAATTTTGTAAATTATATATTCCTTATGGAATTTTACAAAATTATTGAAAGATGATAAAAATAAATAAAAATCACTTTCATTATATATTAATATTGTAGTATTTTTGAAAAATACTAAATAAATATTTAATAACAATTTCTGATATGTAAGTGATAATTCCGAAAAGAATTATTAAAACAATAAAAGTCAAATAAAGGAAAATAAAATAAAATAGTTCAATATATATTATAAATATTAAAAAGTAATATTTATAAATCCTTTATTATTAAAAATAATTTTATTAATAATGGGGAAAATGCATATCAAATTAAATGATGCATTACATTACTTTGTATAATCATTTTGCTTCTTTAAATATTGTCCTTACCAGGCAATAATGATTTTTTTGTAGACATAGAAGCTCAAGGTCCAGTGCAAGCATCAGACTTCACTACCTTGCCATCACAAGGCAAGTTCATCACTTGCTCATGTCCTTTGAAGATTCTTTATTGAAGTATTTGCAAATTGTGTATTATCATATATGCTATAAAAGAAAATATTATTTTCACAGAATAAAAGAAATCATAGATATCATCCTAAGTGATGATTTGATGGAGAAATAGAACTTAGTGTTCTATTTGCACTAATGATGAATAGTTTGGGACTTAATTGTTGGAGATATGCCCTAGAGGCAATAATAAATATAGTTATTATTATATCTTTGTGTTTATGATAAATGTTTACATTCATGCTATAATAGTATTAACAAGGAAACATTAATACTTGTGTGATTTGTAAACTAAATTAGAGTCCCTAGTAAAGCCTCTACACAATAGTAGCTTGTTGGTTAATAAATGATTGTGGTTCCCCTATCATGAACATTGAGATGTTATTAACAACAAGATCATATCGTTAGGAGAATGATATGATGGACATACTCCTATAGATAAGCTTAGCATAAAGATCAAGTCATTTTAATAGTTCAATTGCTATATGCTTTCTGATACATAGTAACCTAATTCCTTCGACCATGAGATCATGCTTATCACCATCACCGGAAGGATGATTTGATGACATCAAACACCACACTGTAACTAGGTGGCTATAAAGGTGGCATTGAGTGTTCGGAAAGTATTGGTTGAGACACATGGATCAAGAGTGGGATTTGTCCATCCATATGACGGATAGATATACTCTGGGCCCTCTCGGTGGAATGTCATCCAATTTGCTTGCAATAATGTGACGGGCTCACAAGAGATCACATATCACGGGAACGAGAAAAGAGTACTTATCAGTAACGAGGTTGAACTAGGTATGCAGAGATACCGACGATCATAACCTCGGATAAGTAAACTATCGTGAGACAAAGGGAAATTGGTATCGTATGTAAGTGGTTCATTCGATCGCAAAGTAATCGTAGAAATATGTGGGAGCCATATGAATTTCCAGATTCCTCTATTGGTTATTGTTCGGAGAAGTGTCTCGATCATGTCCGCATAATTCATGAACCGTAGGGAGACACACTTAAGGATTCGACGTTGTTGAGTAGTTATGGAATGATGAGTAAGAGAACGAATGTTGTTCGGAGTCTCGGATGGGATCCGGGATATCACGAGGAGATCCGGAATGGTCCGGAGAATAAGATTCATATAAGGAAAGTCCTTTTTCGGGGTTGGAGAATGGTTCCGGTGTTTTCATCGGGAATGTTCTAGAAGGTTCGGAATGTCCGGTACTCCGGAGAGGAAGGGTACATGAATGTGTCATAACAAGTTGGAATGATTGCATCATGTACTAGGTGTCATCGCTGAACAAAATAAAGGGATAATTCAAATCCTAGTTTGAAAAGTCAAACACCAATTTGAAAAGTCAAACGGCTATTTTGTTTGGTGGAGGGAGAGTAGGAAACCTACTTGGGGAGGAAGTCCCTCTCCCTCCACCGCCGACCAAGGAGGCCGAGTTGGGGAGGGACTCCCCTCCCCTGGCGCGCCCCCTCCACCTATATAAGGAGGGGCAGGGCTCCCCTCCTAGAAATATACCTTGCCCCTCTAAATCCTAACCCTAGCCGCCGGCCACCACCATAGCTGCCGCCCCCTAGGGTTTCTCCCAAGCCGCCGAGTTGGGGCTTCTACTTGCCCTAGACGCCGTCCTAGCTCCCTCTACTTGGTGCTTCTAAACCCTAGACCACCGAGGCTCTCTCTCATAGTCCACCATACTCGCTCCGGCTTAAGGCGAAGCCTTGCGGGATCTCCCCTCTACTTCCGGTACCACGTCGTCGTTCTGCCGGAATCACGAGGAGAGTGCTACAACCTTCGCTGCCTACTGGAACAAGGGAGAGGAAGGTCTTCGTCGAGTACCGAACCTGTGACCGACTGCGGAAGCACTGCCGAAACGCAGCGCCGGAAAGATCGTCTACGCGATCTTGAGATCGGCAAGAGTACGACTACATCACCCACGAGAATCTGCTCTCGTTAAACACTTTGGAATCTTCGAGGGTAAGTTATTCCATCGACTCGTTGCTACAAATCTTGGCTTGTTTGTTTGTATGCGGTAGAAAATTTTTGTTTTCCATGCTACGAACCCCTACAGTGGTATCAGAGCCAGGTTTATATGTAGATCTGTTGCACGAGTAGAACACAATGGTCATTGTGGGCGGTGGTGCTTTTATTATCAATTGCTTCTTGTGTACTTTGCATCTTGCGGTATGATGGGATGAAGCGGCCCGGGCTAACCTTACATGACATCGTTCATGAGACTTGCTCCACGCTCAACATGCAACTTGTATTGCATAAGTGGCTTTGCGGGTGTCTGTCTCTCCCATCATAGTATAGATCCAATTTACAACGGGCACTTGATAGTTCAAACATCAACGTTTTGGTTCTTGTTCGTAAGTTAGATCTACACTTATTGAAAGCCCCAAACCACGTAAAACATGCAAAGAAATTAGAGGCGTCTAACTTTGTTTTGCAGGGGTGTGCTGTGATGCGATATGGCCATGATTGTGATTATATTTGATGTATGCCATGTTCCTTATTGTAACTTGGCAACCGGCAGGAGCCATATGGTTGTCTTTAATTTCTGTTAAGACCCGTGTGTCTATTCAAAGTAGTTGTAATAGTTGACGCTGGTGGACGACAACCATGGAGCGGCGCCATTGACCTTGATGCAATGCCGGTGATGATGGAGATCATGTTCGTGCTTGAAGATGGAGATCGGAAGCACAAAGAAGAAAGGCCATATCTTATCACATATTATGAATTGCATGTGATGTTAATCCTTTATGCATCTTGTATTGCTTAGTTAACGACGATAGCATTATAAGGTGATCCCTCATGCACATAAATTTCAAGTTCGAAAGTGTTCATCCTTAGTAAGCACCGTTGCTAAAGCTTGTTGTTTCGAAGCACCACGTGATGATCGGGTGTGTTAGATTCTGCAAGTGTATACAACGTGGGCAAGCCAGATTTGCTCATGCGGAAGCTAAGGTTTGATCTTGACGAGCCTAGCATGTACAAACATGGTCTTGGAACACGGATCACCGAAAGGTAAAGCGTGAATCATATAGTAGATATGATGAACATGTCGATTGTTCGCCAATAAAGCTACATCAACTCTCGTGATGATCGGTTTTGATGTGGTGGATTTGGTTCGTGTGATCACTAAAACAATGTGAGGGATATTGTTTTGAGTGGGAGTTCACCTAGATTAATTTAACTATTAATTAGAACTCAATTTGTCATAAACTTAGTCTAAACTATTGCAAAATAGTTGTAGATCAATGGCAGCCCCTACCATCAATTTTAATGCGTTCCTAGAGAAAGAAAAGTTAAAAAACAATGGAAGCAACTTCGCGGATTGGTTCCGCAATTTGAGGATTGTCCTTAATGCTGGTAATTTGACCTATGTGCTGGATGCACTGCTGGGTGACCCGCCTGCAGCTACTGCTACCGATGAAGTAAAGAATGTTTACCTTGCTCGGAAGAATCAGTACTCCACAGTTCAGTGTGCTATCTTGTATGGTTTAGAATCGGAGCTTCAGAAAAGGTTTGAGAATTTAGACCCACATGATATTGTCCGCGAACTCAAATTGATCTTTGAGACTCACTGTAGAGGTCCCAACCCAATAAGGTTGATCCCTCATGTGTTTTACAATGCTAGTCCCTGGATCAATAGCTAGCATCCACAGTTAAGATGTAATATCAAGATACAAAGGTCATAATATAAATTTATAACCAGGAATAACATAAGTTTATTACATCAAACATAGCTCATATTGCTATTACATTACATTTGCAGCGGAATAACTATAAGTGTGGGTCCATCATCTTCAAAGTGCCACAGGCAGATGTTGGTTGTAGTCTTTGTAGCCCTAGTCAATCAAACAATCTTCATTTTAAAACAATCAACCTGCAACATTACAAGTTACAGCCACAAGGGTCAATACATTTTGAATTGTATTGGCAAGCTTCACTTTTATGTATTATAAGAGTGGATCCTATCATTATATGCACATTTGGCTATGTAGAGTTTAAGGCTTATTTGCATAAAGCAAATATTTTATCCTATCTTTTCAAAAAGGGTTTTTTTAAAGTCTTTTGTCAAATTTCTTTTCCAAGTTCCTTGAACTCCTTGGTAGAGACTCAAGTGTTCAAATCCTTGTCAAAATCTCTTGAGCACCTTGGTAACCCCAAGTGCATCAAGTTTTATAAAATCTCATGAGTTCCTTGGTAAAGCCCCAAGTACATCATGCTCTTGAGCACCTTGGTAACCCCAAGTGCAACAAGCATTACAAAATCTCTTTGAATTCCTTGGTAGACACACAAGGGCATCAAGTTTTTATATTAGAAGTTGGAATGTCGAGATCTCCCATAGTTCAAACTTTAGTTGCTCAGTATTGTCCATAACCGGGGACACGGCTAAGTACTTAGATTTTATTTACTTCTGCAGAAGGAGTACACTTTACCCACATGACACAATCCCATCTTGTTGCCACCAGTGGCCTACTGGATTAGTGCTCACCAAGATGGAGTACTGGCAGATTGAGAATGTGACGAAGTCTTTCCAAAAGGTCCTCCCATACATCATTGCTAGCTTTGTCTTCAGCCCCCATGAAGCATTCCAGATCCCCATGTCCAGTAACTAAAGACAATGCATGGGTCTTCCTAATGTAATTGACTAAGCCAGAGCCATAATAGCATGTGGTTGTACATGAAAGCCACAATTGGAGAAGCATGTTTGATCTCTAAGTTTCCTAGGTGGTTTTCTTTTGGAGCACAACACAAAGTGATTGCCATAGACATGGTTCTCTTTTGTTGCCACCTTCTCCAAAACTTAAAGTATCCTCCACCTAGGTGGTTCATTGAGTCCTTGTTTTATTATGTAAAACACAAGTCCTTTTCTCAACCTTTGTAAAATCTCAACATGTATCTCTTTTTCAAAGTATAGCAAATAGCATGGCTAAGCATGTACAACTTCAATATTTTCACTAAGGAGTGTTTAGGGAATCCTATTAGGATTTAGCATATCATAAGTATAAAATATCTTTTCATGCATATTTTCAAAATCCACTAAGTATAATGAAAATAGTAGGACTTTTGTATGATAGTGTAACTTGCCTTTTTGTTTAGGGAATGATAGTCACTTCTTGATCTTGCTAGTCTCATACTTTGCTAATTTTACTACAATCAAACAAGCATAGTATCAAGTAGCATTCCACCATTCAAACAATAATTCACATACACAAAGCAATGGTTCCTAAGTCTTGTAAAAAGAGGGTTCTATTGCAAAGTTGGTCTCTACTAGGTTTACAAACTTTGTAAGGTCCACATTGGTCATTTACCAAAATGGCAAAGTCATTTGCAATTGGGTTTTATCCTAAGACTATTTAAAAATTCATTCATCATTTTATGTGGTGAAAATTATTCTTATCCAAGCAAAACTTTAGGTTTTGCACCAAGTAAGTTGCTCTTGGCAAGGCTTGGTGTTTTTGGGTCAGTAAGTTTTGTCCATAACACTTTCCCAAAGTTTTCCTTGCACAACTTTTCCATAATAAAATCAATGAGTTTTATTTGGCTAGAAAATGACTAAGTTAACTAATTCAACTTAAATTACACAAAATCATTTTTAACACTATGGGTTGGTTCCTAGGGTTAGTAGGGTCACATAAATCCATTTTGCAAAAGATTTAATCCTAAAATCAATTTTAAACAATTTTTATACTCTAAATAAGTACACAGATGTTTCTGTAATTTCCAACAAGCTAACAGATACTATTTTCAAAACTAAGGCCATGATTAGCTAGGGCTTGTTCTCCTGATTTCATTGATATAAAATTTGTAATTTTTGGACGTGTGGTTTGAAAATTACAAGGGTTTGAAGTTTGCAATTTATTCTGTTTTCAAAACTGGTTTTAGATCTAATACAGGCCACGCGTCGCGTCGTGATTGGTCGATACCGATTCGTTTGGATCGCGTGCTGCGGCGCGTTGGATCAAGTCAGATCGTGCGGCACAGGATCATCACTTACCCCTTCGTTAACATTCTATCCTATCCGTCAGATCCAGATCCTACGGTTACTAACACGCTTGCCAAAGTCTGGCGGCGCTCGTCGGCTGTGCGTGGCGGCGACGGTCGGCCAGTGACGGCGCTGGTGAAATAGGAGGCGAGAGAGGAAGGGAGTAGGCTCACCAGGCTCAGGAGGATACGGCGATGCTCAACGTGCGGTTGACGAGGCAAGGGGTGCTCGGGGTAGGGCAGAATTCCTCGCCGGAGTTGGTTCTGGCGACGGACGCGCTCGGTCGAGGTCGAAGACGGCTCTGTGGTTTACGAGAAGACAAACGGAGGGTTGGTTTAGCTGCGTAGGACCATGGCAAGGATGTGTGCGTGATCCAGAGTGTACGGGGTGGTCGGAACTAACCTGTGGGCGTCGTCGGAGTTGAGGCAGACGACGGTGGCGGTAGGAGTCATCGCTGCAGATCGCCCTAAGGTAAAACAGGAGCATATTTAGGTGCGCAAGAACAAGGCGATGCTGGGTGCATGAACGAGAGGGGTCGGGGCGGTCTGGTTCACCTGAGAGTCGTCGCCGGAGTAGAAACGGACGGCGACGCTGTCGGAGCTTGTCGAAGCCGATGCTCCGGGGCGCCCGCGGTTGAAAGAAGGGCACGGGGAGAAGCGTCTAGGAGTGGGGAAGCTGCTAGCGTGCTCGGAAAGGTGGAAGGTGGTCTGTACTGGCCTGAATTGGCCGGAGACGGCGGTCGGAACAGAGGAGCTCGAGGAGGGAATTGAGGTGGTCCAAGGCGTGCGAGCGCGAGGTGTCAGAGGGGAATTATAGAGGAGGCTTGGGCGTTTCAACCTGCGTGATCAAAGCTGGTAACAATGGTCGAATTAAAGCGAATTAAGGCCGAGAAATCATCGGCAGGAGCGGTGTCGAAGGGGAAAGAAGAGGTCGTGTGGGTGGGAAGAAGAACTGTGACAAGTGGGTCTACCTGTCAGTGGAAAAAGGGAAAAGGGGAAAGGTCCACATGTCAGTGGTTCAGCGGGTTTCTTTTGCGGTGTAGGAAAAACGGTTCGGGAGAGAGTAGATGGGCTAGGTGGGCTGCTGCTGGGCTATTGGGTTGGGTTGATTCCTTTCTTATTTTTCTTTTATTCTGTGTTCTTTTCCTTTTCTATTTTATTTTCTGTTTTGAGTTTCCAATCAAATATACATAAACAAAAACAATTCAAACAACACTCAAATTTGTAATATTGAAATCAGTTCTGTTTAGTGATATGGTCAAAAGCCCAAAATGAAATAATAATAAATTTATTAATCCATTCTTTAATTAAATAAAATGGAGTTTTATTTATTTAAGATGGTTTGATTTATTTAATAAAAATTCTCATTTGAAAACACTTTCAAATCTAATCAGTAGATTTATTTGGAAATAAAGAATATTTGGAAGATTTGTTTTAAAATAAAATAACCTCTTATTTTAGGGTCCATTAGTAATTAAATAAAATGGGCCTTAGTTATTAAAATAGAGTTTGATTCTATTAATAAAATCTTTATTTGAAACCTAAATATTTTCCAAACCAAATCAGTAGGTTTTATTTGGAAGTATTAAATACTTGGAAAAACATTTTATTATAGAGTCCATTATGAATTAAATAACATAGACTTTTATTATTAAAACCACTTGGGTTTGTTTTATTGAAAATATTTATTTTAAAATCTAAAATAGAGTCAAAACACTTTAGGGTTTTATTAGAGAAAAAATACTTGGGAAACCTATTTAGAATAATTATTAAGTTTTGATGTTTTATTTAGAATTGGTGAAATCATTTATTTCAAAAGAGTTTGGATATTAATTCCTTGTTATATTATTTAAGCAAATCTTTATTATTTTTAAATAACCTTTGCTACTCTATTTAAAATATAATGTTTTTAATTCTCAAAGCTTGGCCAAGGATTAATTTGGCTTTATAAATAATCTTTAGTTATGAATCCATCTTTTCTTCTGAATTCCAATCTTAAAGGATCCAAAATAGTAATTCCAAAACATTTTTAATTTCCTTTATTAAATGTTTATCTTTATAAATCTTTTTAGGATTTATTTGATCAAATGGTTTAAGGTTCCTTTTAAATTCAAAAAGTTTCTTCTGGCTCTGAAAATCAAACAAGGTTTTATTTTATTAATTTATTTTCACTTTACAAGATTTGGAAAATCTTGGGATGTGACAGGCTACCACCCTTAAAATAAATCTCGTCCCGAGATTTGGGAAGGCTGGGGTTACAAGCAAGTTCAAACAACTAGGGTACTACCACCCTTAAAAATTTTCAAACAAAAATTACATATTGGCCTTATTGGGTCCTGGAAGAACTTTTCTAAGCCAACTTTTGCTTTAATTCTACACTTGATTCATGGGCCAAGGTTGAGTTTCTCCATAGGCTGGTTCAACTTGTTTTTCATCTTTCTGGACAGTTGCTTGCATAGTGTCCTGGATTCTTGCAGTTGAAACAATTAATGTCCTTGAGTTCTTTGCGTTGCTCTTGTGGGCAAGTTGCTACATAGTGGCCTGGTTCCTTGCAGTTGTTGCACCACACTTGGTCAATCTCTTTATTCTTCTTATTCTCTGGGCATCCACTGGAGTAGTGTCCTATTTCCTTACATTTGCGACATTGCACAAGGCTCATGTCTTGCTTGGGCTTCTTGATTTTCCTTGATCCTTTGAATTGGGTTGTCTTGTTTAGATGTAGTAGTGGTCCTTTTCCTTTGGTAGACTTGGATCCTTCTTGTTTCCTTTGTTCCACCATGGCATAGATGGGACATAGACCTGGAGTATGATCACTTCCTTCACATAGGTAGCAAGTAGCTTGAGAGGTAGGGCATTGTCCAACAGGATGATCTTCTTCACAATTGGGGCATTGTCCTTCATGCTCCTTGGAAGTATGATCCTTGTCTCCACAAATAATGCAAGCTGGGGCTCCATCTAGAACAATATTCTTTTCATCCTTGTTATCATAAACTCTCTTTGGATAGCTTTCTTCTATGCTAATCATTTGATTAGTCACCTTAAGCATCAGTTGAGACTGCTCTTCCAAAAATCTTTGCAGTGCTGGATCCTTATCACTGTTGTTGACTATGAATTGAGCTGTTAGTTGGTTCAACTGGTGTTGGGTTGCTATGAGCTCTCTCATGCTATCAGCTTGGTTGGTGTTGGTGTCATCAATCTTGGAGTCCTTTGGAGTAGTCATCTGTTTGGGTTTGAAGGGAGATTAGAATAGACAAGATATTTCTAAGGTAATATTTCCAATTCCACACATCACAATTCACACAAGCAATGTGCATGCAAACTCAAACAATATTTCACTCACACAAGGTTCAAGCACATATTTTGGCAACAACATATTTTTGTTACACCACATAAGTTGGTGGTTTTGACTTAACTAAAATATGGTGGTCCATCTATATGGTTCACTTGTGAACTTTCTTTCCTTCATGATTCTTCTTACTTGAGATCTTGGTTTCATTGAGAAAACTCTTGGTTGCAATACTTTAAAGTTGTTGATGGTTTCTTCTTATTTTGCATTCCCTCAGTCTCTATATCTTAAGCAAGATTTCCTTGTTTCACTTGTAGTCCTTAGTGATATCAAAGTGGGAAGTCCTTGGTGAACATGCTGAAGATGTTGAAGTCATTAGAGTTGAAGAAGTTGAAGAAGTCCTTTACTCATGGTGTAGTCTTTGGCCATGGGGTTGGTTTTTCCATCAAGTTGAAAATAGAAGAGATGTAGAGTTGAAACCAAAATGATTGAGGAAAGAGTTTACAAGTATTTTGTAAATAAGTTTTGGATTAAAACATAACTCCTATATTTCTAAGGGTTTTTGTCCAATCCTAGGGTTTACAAATCCTACAGGCAACACAATGCTCTGATACCATCTTTAGAGGTCCCAACCCAATAAGGTTGATCCCTCCTGTGTTTTACAATGCTAGTCCCTGGATCAATAGCTAGCATCCACAGTTAAGATGTAATATCAAGATACAAAGGTCATAATATAAATTTATAACCAGGAATAACATAAGTTTATTACATCAAACATAGCTCATATTGCTATTACATTACATTTGCAGCGGAATAACTATAAGTGTGGGTCCATCATCTTCAAAGTGCCACAGGCAGATGTTGGTTGTAGTCTTTGTAGCCCTAGTCAATCAAACAATCTTCATTTTAAAACAATCAACCTGCAACATTACAAGTTACAGCCACAAGGGTCAATACATTTTGAATTGTATTGGCAAGCTTCACTTTTATGTATTATAAGAGTGGATCCTATCATTATATGCACATTTGGCTATGTAGAGTTTAAGGCTTATTTGCATAAAGCAAATATTTTATCCTATCTTTTCAAAAAGGGTTTTTTTAAAGTCTTTTGTCAAATTTCTTTTCCAAGTTCCTTGAACTCCTTGGTAGAGACTCAAGTGTTCAAATCCTTGTCAAAATCTCTTGAGCACCTTGGTAACCCCAAGTGCATCAAGTTTTATAAAATCTCATGAGTTCCTTGGTAAAGCCCCAAGTACATCATGCTCTTGAGCACCTTGGTAACCCCAAGTGCAACAAGCATTACAAAATCTCTTTGAATTCCTTGGTAGACACACAAGGGCATCAAGTTTTTATATTAGAAGTTGGAATGTCGAGATCTCCCATAGTTCAAACTTTAGTTGCTCAGTATTGTCCATAACCGGGGACACGGCTAAGTACTTAGATTTTATTTACTTCTGCAGAAGGAGTACACTTTACCCACATGACACAATCCCATCTTGTTGCCACCAGTGGCCTACTGGATTAGTGCTCACCAAGATGGAGTACTGGCAGATTGAGAATGTGACGAAGTCTTTCCAAAAGGTCCTCCCATACATCATTGCTAGCTTTGTCTTCAGCCCCCATGAAGCATTCCAGATCCCCATGTCCAGTAACTAAAGACAATGCATGGGTCTTCCTAATGTAATTGACTAAGCCAGAGCCATAATAGCATGTGGTTGTACATGAAAGCCACAATTGGAGAAGCATGTTTGATCTCTAAGTTTCCTAGGTGGTTTTCTTTTGGAGCACAACACAATGTGATTGCCATAGACATGGTTCTCTTTTGTTGCCACCTTCTCCAAAACTTAAAGTATCCTCCACCTAGGTGGTTCATTGAGTCCTTGTTTTATTATGTAAAACACAAGTCCTTTTCTCAACCTTTGTAAAATCTCAACATGTATCTCTTTTTCAAAGTATAGCAAATAGCATGGCTAAGCATGTACAACTTCAATATTTTCACTAAGGAGTGTTTAGGAATCCTATTAGGATTTAGCATATCATAAGTATAAAATATCTTTTCATGCATATTTTCAAAATCCACTAAGTATAATGAAAATAGTAGGACTTTTGTATGATAGTGTAACTTGCCTTTTTGTTTAGGGAATGATAGTCACTTCTTGATCTTGCTAGTCTCATACTTTGCTAATTTTACTACAATCAAACAAGCATAGTATCAAGTAGCATTCCACCATTCAAACAATAATTCACATACACAAAGCAATGGTTCCTAAGTCTTGTAAAAAGAGGGTTCTATTGCAAAGTTGGTCTCTACTAGGTTTATAAACTTTGTAAGGTCCACATTGGTCATTTACCAAAATGGCAAAGTCATTTGCAATTGGGTTTTATCCTAAGACTATTTAAAAATTCATTCATCATTTTATGTGGTGAAAATTATTCTTATCCAAGCAAAACTTTAGGTTTTGCACCAAGTAAGTTGCTCTTGGCAAGGCTTGGTGTTTTTGGGTCAGTAAGTTTTGTCCATAACACTTTCCCAAAGTTTTCCTTGCACAACTTTTCCATAATAAAATCAATGAGTTTTATTTGGCTAGAAAATGACTAAGTTAACTAATTCAACTTAAATTACACAAAATCATTTTTAACACTATGGGTTGGTTCCTAGGGTTAGTAGGGTCACATAAATCCATTTTGCAAAAGATTTAATCCTAAAATCAATTTTAAACAATTTTTATACTCTAAATAAGTACACAGATGTTTCTGTAATTTCCAACAAGCTAACAGATACTATTTTCAAAACTAAGGCCATGATTAGCTAGGGCTTGTTCTCCTGATTTCATTGATATAAAATTTGTAATTTTTGGACGTGTGGTTTGAAAATTACAAGGGTTTGAAGTTTGCAATTTATTCTGTTTTTAAAACTGGTTTTAGATCTAATACAGGCCACGCGTCGCGTCGTGATTGGTCGATACCGATTCGTTTAGATCGCGTGCTGCGGCGCGTTGGATCAAGTCAGATCGTGCGGCACAGGATCATCACTTACCCCTTCGTTAACATTCTATCCTATCCGTCAGATCCAGATCCTACGGTTACTAACACGCTTGCCACAGTCTGGCGGCGCTCGTCGGCTGTGCGTGGCGGCGACGGTCGGCCAGTGGCGGCGCTGGTGAAATAGGAGGCGAGAGAGGAAGGGAGTAGGCTCACCAGGCTCAGGAGGATACGTCGATGCTCAACGTGCGGTTGATGAGGCAAGGGGTGCTCGGGGTAGGGCAGAATTCCTCGCCGGAGTTGGTTCTGGCGACGGACGCGCTCGGTCGAGGTCGAAGACGGCTCTGTGGTTTACGAGAAGACAAACGGAGGGTTGGTTTAGCTGCGTAGGACCATGGCAAGGATGTGTGCGTGATCCAGAGTGTACGGGGTGGTCGGAACTAACCTGTGGGCGTCGTCAGAGTTGAGGCAGACGACGGTGGCGGTAGGAGTCGTCGCTGCAGATCGCCCTAAGGTAAAACAGGAGCATATTTAGGTGCGCAAGAACAAGGCGATGCTGGGTGCGTGAACGAGAGGGGTCGGGGCGGTCTGGTTCACCTGATAGTCGTCGCCGGAGTAGAAACGGACGGCGACGCTGTCGGAGCTTGTCGAAGCCGATGCTCCGGGGCGCCCGCGGTTGAAAGAAGGGCACGGGGAGAAGCGTCTGGGAGTGGGGAAGCTGCTAGCGTGCTCAGAAAGGTGGAAGGTGGCCTGTACTGGCCTGAATTGGCCGGAGACGACGGTCGGAACAGAGGAGCTCGAGGAGGGAATTGAGGTGGTCCAAGGCGTGCGAGCGCGAGGTGTCAGAGGGGAATTATAGAGGAGGCTTGGGCGTTTCAACCTGCGTGATCAAAGCTGGTAACGGTGGTCGAATTAAAGCGAATTAAGGCCGAGAAATCATCGGCAGGAGCGGTGTCGAAGGGGAAAGAAGAGGTCGTGTGGGTGGGAAGAAGAACTGTGACAAGTGGGTCTACCTGTCAGTGGAAAAAGGGAAAAGGGGAAAGGTCCACATGTCAGTGGTTCAGCGGGTTTCTTTTGCGGTGTAGGAAAAACGGTTCGGGAGAGAGTAGATGGGCTAGGTGGGCTGCTGCTGGGCTGTTGGGTTGGGTTGATTCCTTTCTTATTTTTCTTTTATTCTGTGTTCTTTTCCTTTTCTATTTTATTTTCTGTTTTGAGTTTCCAATCAAATATACATAAACAAAAACAATTCAAACATCACTCAAATTTGTAATATTGAAATCAGTTATGTTTAGTGATATGGTCAAAAGCCCAAAATGAAATAATAATAACTTTATTAACCCATTCTTTTTTAAATAAAATGGAGTTTTATTTATTTAAGATGGTTTGATTTATTTAATAAAAATTCTCATTTGAAAACACTTTCAAATCTAATCAGTAGATTTATTTGGAAATAAAGAATATTTGGAAGATTTGTTTTAAAATAAAATAACCTCTTATTTTAGGGTCCATTAGTAATTAAATAAAATGGGCCTTAGTTATTAAAATAGAGTTTGATTCTATTAATAAAATCTTTATTTGAAACCTAAATATTTTCCAAACCAAATCAGTAGGTTTTATTTGGAAGTATTAAATACTTGGAAAAACATTTTATTATAGAGTCCATTATGAATTAAATAACATAGACTTTTATTATTAAAACCACTTGGGTTTGTTTTATTGAAAATATTTATTTTAAAATCTAAAATAGAGTCAAAACACTTTACGGTTTTATTAGAGAAAAAATACTTGGGAAACCTATTTAGAATAATTATTAAGTTTTGATGTTTTATTTAGAATTGGTGAAATCATTTATTTCAAAAGAGTTTGGATATTAATTCCTTGTTATATTATTTAAGCAAATCTTTATTATTTTTAAATAACCTTTGCTACTCTATTTAAAATATAATGATTTTAATTCTCAAAGCTTGGCCAAGGATTAATTTGGATTTATAAATAATCTTTAGTTATGAATCCATCTTTTCTTCTGGATTCCAATCTTAAAGGATCCAAAATAGTAATTCCAAAACATTTTTAATTTCCTTTATTAAATGTTTATCTTTATAAATCTTTTTAGGATTTATTTGATCAAATGGTTTAAGGTTCCTTTTAAATTCAAAAAGTTTCTTCTGGCTCTGAAAATCAAACAAGGTTTTATTTTATTAATTTATTTTCACTTTACAAGATTTGGAAAATCTTGGGATGTGACACTCACGCGGCAGTTGAGAGCTATGAGGCTTCTGAAAAGTTCTTTAACTGCAAGATGGAAGAGGGCAGCTCCGTCGGTGAGCATGTGCTTAAGATGTTTGGGCACGCAAACAAACTTCAAAGCTTACGTATAGTGATTCCTAATGCTTTGGGGATTTACCGTGTCCTCCAATCACTACCACCAAGTTACAAGAACTTTGTGATGAACTACAATATGCAAAGCATGAACAAGCAGTTGCCAGAACTCTTCTCAATGTTAAAATCTGCAGAAGTGGAGATCAAGAAAGAGCACCAAGTGTTGATGGTCAATAAGACCACCAAATTCAAGAAAGGCAAGTCTAAGAAAAAGGGACACTTCAAGCAGGGTGGTAAGAAAGTTACCATGCCAACGAAGAAGACCAAGGTTGGACCCAAGCCTGATACAGAGTGCTTTTACTGCAAGGGAGAAGATCACTGGAAGCGGAATTGCCCAAAGTACTTGGTGGATTTGAAGAACGGCAACATCAAAAAGAAAGGTATATCCGATATACATGTTATTGATGTGTATCTCACTAGTACTCGTAGTAGTGCCTGGGTATTTGATACTGGTTCGGTTGCTCATATTTGTAACTCGAAACAGGTGCTGCAGAATAAACGGAAGCTAGCGAAGAACGAGGTGACGATGCACGGGGGAAATGGATCAAAGGTTGATGTGATCGCGGTCGGCACGCTACCTCTTCATCTACCATCGAGATTAGTTTTATACTTAAATAATTGTTATTTAGTGCCTGCGTTAAACATGAACATTATATCGGGATCTTGTTTACTGCGAGACGGTTACTTGTTTAAGTCCGAGAATAATGGTTGTTCAATTTATATGAGTAATATGTTTTGTGCACATGCACCTTTGATAGATGGTCTATTCTTATTGAATCTCGATAGTGGAAATACACATACTAATAACATAGAAGCTAAACGTTTGAAATCGAGCGATAACTCGACCTATATGTGGCACTGTCGTCTTGGTCACATTGGAGTGAAGCGTATGAAGAAACTCCATTCCGATGGACTTCTTGAATCACTTGATTTCGAATCACTTGAAAGATGCGAAGCATGTCTGATGGGTAAAATGACTAAGACTCCATTTTCTGGTATGATGGAGCGAGCTATGGACTTATTGGAAATCATACATACTGATGTGTGTGGTCCAATGAGTGTAGCATCACGCGGTGGTTATCGTTATGTTCTTACCTTCACGGATGACTTGAGTAGATATGGGTATATCTATTTCATGAAACATAAGTCCAAAACTTTCGAGAAGTTTAAGGAATTTCAAAGTGAGGTTGAGAATCAACGTAACAAAAAGATTAAATTTCTACGTTCTGATCGTGGAGGTGAATATCTAAGTTACGAGTTTGGCGAGCATTTGAAGAAATGTGGAATACTTTCACAATTGACACCGCCGGGAACACCACATCGTAATGGTGTGTCCGAACGTCGTAATCGAACTCTCTTAGATATGGTTCGTTCTATGATGTCACTTACAAATTTACCTCTATCATTTTGGGGTTATGCATTAGAAACACCCGCATTCACTTTAAATAGGGCACCATCTAAATCCGTTGAAATGACACTGTATGAATTATGGTTTGGTAAGAAACCTAAATTGTCGTTCCTTAAAGTTTGGGGTTGCGAAGCCTATGTAAAGAAGTTACAGCCGGACAAGCTTGAACCCAAAGCGGAAAAATGCGTCTTCATAGGATACCCGAAGGAAACTATTGGGTATACCTTCTATCATAGATCCGAAGGCAAAATCTTCGTTGCCAAGAATGGATCCTTTCTAGAGAAGGAATTTCTCTCAAAAGAAGTGACTGGAAGGAAAGTAGAACTTTACGAGGTTGTTGAACCTTCTCTCGAACTTGCGAGTAGCGCAGCACCGGAAGTAGTTCCTGTGGCGCCTACACCAATAAGAGAGGAAGCTAATGATGATGATCATGAAACTTCGGTCGAATTTGCTACAGAACCTCGCAGGTCAACGAGAACTCGTACCAATCCTGATTGGTATGATCCCGTTATGAGTGTCATGTTGGTGGACAACACCGATGACCCTGCGACATATGAGGAAGCGATGATGAGCCCAGATTCCAATAAATGGCAAGAAGCCATGAAATCCGAGATTGGATCCATGTACGAAAACCATGTATGGACTTTGGTGGACTTACCGGATGGCCGGAAGGCTGTCGAGAATAAATGGATTTTCAAGAAGAAAACAGATGCTAATGGAAATATTACTGTCTATAAAGCTCGACTTGTCGCAAAAGGGTTTCGACAAATTCAAGGAGTTGACTACGATGAGACCTTCTCACCAGTAGCGAAGCTAAAGTCTGTGAGGATTATGTTAGCAATCGCTGCATATTATGATTATGAAATATGGCAGATGGATGTCAAAACAGCATTCCTCAATGGAGACATTGATGAAGAGTTGTATATGATGCAACCCAAAGGTTTTGTCGATCCTAAAGATGCTAACAAGGTATGCAAACTTCAACGGTCCATTTATGGATTGAAGCAAGCATCCCGAAGTTGGAATCAACGTTTTGATAAGGTAATCAAAAGGTTTGGTTTTATACAAACTTATGGAGAAGCTTGTATTTACAAGAAAGTGAGTGGGAGCTCTGTAGCATTCTTAATACTATATGTAGATGACATATTGTTGATTGGGAATGATGTAGACCTTCTTAATAGTGTCAAGGAATATTTGAATAATAGTTTTTCAATGAAAAATCTTGGCAAAGCAGCTTACATATTGGGCATAAAGATTTATAGAGATAGATCGAGACGCCTAATATCATTGTCACAAAGTACATATTTGGACAAAATTCTAAAGAGGTTTGGAATGGAAGATAGCAAGAAAGGGTTCTTGCCCATGTTGCCCAATACGACCTTGAGTAAAACTAAAAGTCCAGCAACGACAGAAGATAGAGAAAGGATGAGTAAGACTCCCTATGCCTCAGCCATAGGATCTCTAATGTATGCCATGCTATGTACTAGACCCGACATTGCATATGTTGTTAGTTTGACTAGCAGATATCAAAGTGATCCAGGAGTGGATCATTGGACAGCGGTCAAAAACATCCTTAAGTACTTGAGAAGAACTAAGGATATAGTTCTTTCTTATGGAGGTGATGAACAGCTCGTTGTTAATGGTTACACCGATGCTAGTTGGAACACTGATCCAGACGATTCTAAATCTCCATCTGGATACGTATTTATTTTGAATGGTGCAGCAGTTAGCTGGAGGAGTGCAAAGCAAAGCGTTGTGGCGAGATCTTCAACTGAATCAGAATACATAGCTGCTTCGGAGGCTTCACAAGAAGCAATATGGATGAAAGAGTTCATTACAGAGCTCGGTGTGGTTCCAAGTGCGCTGGACCCAATGTCTATATACTGTGATAACATGGGCGCCATAGCCAATGCACAAGAACCAAGGTCACACGAGAAGCTGAAGCATATCAAGCTACGTTTTCACGCTATTCGAGAACATGTCCAAGATGGTGACATAAATATTTGCAAAGTACACACAGATATGAATGTGGCGGATCCGTTGACTAAACCTCTCCCGAGGGCAAAACATGACCAACACCAAACTGCCATGGGTGTTCGGTATATTACCATGTAATCTAGATTAGTTGACTCTAGTGCAAGTGGGAGACTGTTGGAGATATGCCCTAGAGGCAATAATAAATATAGTTATTATTATATCTTTGTGTTTATGATAAATGTTTACATTCATGCTATAATAGTATTAACAAGGAAACATTAATACTTGTGTGATTTGTAAACTAAATTAGAGTCCCTAGTAAAGCCTCTACACAATACTAGCTTGTTGGTTAATAAATGATTGTGGTTTCCCTATCATGAACATTGATATGTTATTAACAACAAGATCATATCGTTAGGAGAATGATATGATGGACATACTCCTATAGATAAGCGTAGCATAAAGATCAAGTCATTTTAATAGTTCAATTGCTATATGCTTTCTGATACATAGTAACCTAATTCCTTCGACCATGAGATCATGCTTATCACCATCACCGGAAGGATGCTTTGATGACATCAAACACCACACCGTAACTGGGTGGCTATAAAGGTGGAATTGAGTGTTCGGAAAGTATTGGTTGAGACACATGGATCAAGAGTGGGATTTGTCCATCCATATGACAGATAAATATACTCTGGGCCCTCTCGGTGGAATGTCATCCAATTGGCCTGCAAGCATGTGACTGGCTCACAAGGGATCACATATCATGGGAACGAGAAAAGAGTACTTATCAGTAACGAGGTTGAACTAGGTATGCAGAGATACCGACGATCATAACCTCAGATAAGTAAACTATCGTGAGACAAAGGGAAATTGGTATCATATGTAAGTGGTTCATTCGATCGCAAAGTAATCGTAGAAATATGTGGGAGCCATATGAATTTCCAGATTCCTCTAATGGTTATTGTTCGGAGAAGTGTCTCGATCATGTCCGCATAATTCACGAACCGTAGGGAGACACACTTAAGGATTCGACGTTGTTGAGTAGTTATGGAATGATGAGTAAGAGACCGAATGTTGTTCGGAGTCTCGGATGGGATCCGGGATATCACGAGGAGATCCGGAATGGTCCGGAGAATAAGATTCATATAAGGAAAGTCCTGTTTTGGGGTTGGAGAATGGTTCCGGTGTTTTCATCGGGAATGTTCTAGAAGGTTCCGGAATGTCCGATACTCCGGAGAGGAAGGGTACATGAATGTGTCATAACAAGTTGGAATGATTGCATCATGTACTAGGTGTCATCGCTGAACAAAATAAAGGGATAATTCAAATCCTAGTTTGAAAAGTCAAACGCCAATTTGAAAAGTCAAACGGCTATTTTGTTTGGTGGAGGGAGAGTAGGAAACCTACTTGGGGAGGAAGTCCCTCTCCCTCCACCGCCGGCCAAGGAGGCCGAGTTGGGTAGGGACTCCCCTCCCCTGGCGCGCCCCCTCCACCTATATAAGGAGGGGCAGGGCTCCCCTCCTAGAAATATACCTTGCCCCTCTAAATCCTAACCCTAGCCGCCGGCCACCACCATAGCCGCCGCCCCCTAGGGTTTCTCCCAAGCCGTCGAGTTGGGGCTTCTACTTTCCCTAGCCGCCGGCCTAGCTCCCTCTACTTGGTGCTTCTAAACCCTAGACCACCGAGGCTCTCTCTCATAGTCCACCATACTCGCTCCGGCTTAAGGCGAAGCCCTGCGGGATCTCCCCTCTACTTCCGGTACCATGCCGTCGTGCTGCCGGAATCACGAGGAGAGTGCTACAACCTCCGCTTCCTGCTGGAACAAGGGAGAGGAAGGTCTTTGTCGAGTACTGAACGTGTGACCGACTGCGGAAGCGCTGCCGAAACGCAGCGCCGGAAGAATCGTCTACGCGATCTTGAGATCGGCAACAGTACGGTAGAAATCATGATCTTGTCTTGTTTGTTTGTATGCGGTAGAAATTTTTTGTTTTCCATGCTACGAACCCCTACATTAATAACCCCTGACATCAGCGATTCTAGCGCCGTATATTACGCGTTAGTCGTGAGATTTGGAATGGGACAGAGAAGTCAGCTGTATCTTCTTCCTCTCACATGAAGTCGGATGTGTAGGTCATGGCTGTTATCCTCGTAGCGTGCATTTTAATTGGTAATTCGTAGAGGATATGCATCATATGGGTGGGAACCCTCATCGTCCCATGATAGTTCTGGCATCTAACGGTTTGTACAAACCATTGCCGTAATTCATTATGTGGGCATGGTGTACACCATTGAGGCATGCGAGGTCGCGAAGGGGGCAGTGATTGGCTTGGACCAACTATTGGGCCCCACATCATGGAATTGTGTACGGGTAAGTATGCCCGGTTGTGCAACAAGGAGTTGATCTCTCATGGGTAAAGTAACACACCTCTGCAGAGTGTAAGAATTGTAACTTGTTACTCCCTGTTCCGGGAAGGAGCTACGAACGCTGCAGGAAAGGAACTCCATGAAAGTTCTGGTCAACCTGTGAAGGCTGATTGTCATAGTTTTTCAGAATAAAATCAATCTTTGAAGAAATATTTACAAAAATTGCATAGTGCCAAGGATTTATAATCCGAGGTGGTAGTTAGAGCATCAAACTTCCCACCTTGCATATAATGAACTTGTTGGGTAACGCTGTTACTCATTCTTTCCTTTGATCCCTTGCTTAGACTCTAAGGATCCCGAAGACGTGCCAATGTATGCAGCCGAATGTCAAGAAGATGTGTTTTACGAGGAACCCGATCTATCCGGAGGAGTTGAAGGAGTGGATTACGAAATCCGCTACGGTGTTGATGATAACGAGTCCAACTAAGTATCACTAGTTAGTAGTAACCAACGGAGCCGATGTAACATCCCTAAAATCATGATTTCAAAGATTGCATATCATTCATGCATGCATATAGTTTTGAGATCAATTTCAAACCAATTTCAAGAAAACAGAAGCACATAGTGCTATCATTTTATGTGAGCAAACTTAAATCAAATGACCATCCCCATTTGAGAGCTTAAGTGTTTTAAACCAAGTTTGTTTGCTTCCTTGTTGATTGGTTTGAGTGTGGAGTTTGAAAAAAAATATACAAAATAAAAATGGTTTCAAAACCATTTTCAAAACATTTTCAAAACAAGTGCTATAGCACTGTTTATTTTGTTTATTCAAAAGAACCAAGCTTGAATAAAGAGACCACATGTTTCTATGCCCAGATTTATGAATGTTGCACCCTAAAAAATTCCTAAAAAGATTTGAATTCAAATAGAGTTTGAATTCATTTGAAAATCATTCCAGAAAATCGAATTAGAAATAGAAAAGGAATAAAGAAAAGAAAAAGGGTCGGCGCTACTATTTCAGCCCAACAGAGAATCCAGCCCAGCTAGCCCACCCGGGTTCCCTCTCTCTCTCTCATGCGCAGACGCACCCACAGAGCCGCTGACGCCCGAACCCCACCTCCCCTCTGTTTATTTCGCTGACAAGTGGACCCGTGACCCCGTCGTCGTCTTCGTCAATCACGCGCGCGCGCGACGCTCACGCCGCCGTTACTCGCCGCAGTCACTGCCGCGTTGATTCCCATTGATTCCGCGAGTAACTCCTCGCCCAGCTCCGGCTATAAGAACCACTCCCTCTCGCGACCATTTCCCCTCACTCAATTTTCTCTCCACGCCACCAGGCTGCTCGCAACTCGCCAGACACCGCCGCAGCTCTGACGACTCCGGCGTGCGATTCTGGTAAACCCCGTGCGCCCCTTCCTCTCTGGTGCATGCGAACAGCTTCGCGACCTCCTTGCGCATCTCCTGATCCCCTTTGTCCATCTGTTTGTGATCCAGAGCTTCGACTTCGATGAGCACCGTGAGCAACCGACGCTGCCCTCAACTCCGGCGAGAGATTAAGGTAAAATCCGATCGCCCCATGCCTTCCCTTTGACGCTGACTTGTTCGCCTGACCTATGCGCACACACTGATACCCTCCGTTTGCGTTAGGGTGAAGCAGAACATCGCCAACGTCGCCGTCCACCCGAGCCCGACCCAGTCATCCACTCCGACGAGATCCCACGGCCACTACAGCGTGCCCCTTGCCAAGCTACCACCACGTTGAGCTTCAGTGCGTCGCTGCGAGTTTGGTAAGCATTTCCACTAAACCCAGCCCTCTCTGTATCCACCGCGTCGCCGTAGACCGAGCGCGCCGCCGCTCGTCGTCACCGCGCGCCGCCAGACCTTGGTTGTTTGATCAAGAGCCGTTGGATCTAGATCCAACGCGTGTAACAAAATCACTTAACGAAGCGGTACGTTAGATCTGAGCCATGCGCGATCACTTAAATCCAACGATCTGCGTCGACCGATCCGTGCGAACCGGTACGCGCCAGTAGGATAGCGCCGCGTGGCAGTGAGTTAGGTTTAAAAACAGATTTTGAATCAGATTGTTATTCAAATTTGATTTAGCTATAACTTTTGTTTTCCACGTTAGAATTTGACAAATTTTATACCGTTGGAATCAGGAGAACAAGCCCTTTCAGAATATGCAATGTGTTTAATGTTTTGCATCTGTTAAAATGGTTTCTTTTGCAAAAACATGTGTAGGGATTATTTGAATATATGAATTGTTTAGGAATTGTTTTTAGTGTCAAATAAATTTGGTTTGGCAAGTTTTTGACATGTTTAAGATTCAGTACTATGCAATTGCTTGGTTGAGTTTTAAAAATCATCACTTAGCATTTTGCATGCATGCATATATTTTTGTTTGTTTGTATATGTTATGTGTGTAATTTGTTGCTACCATTCTTTGTGTAGACTTTGGTGCTAGTGATTGTGATTGTGAAGAGTGCTACTCTCCCAAATACCAAGGCAAGTGGTACTTCATGAATATTTCTATCCCTATGTTTTATACTAAGCATTAGATATATTTTGCTAAGTCTTGCATGTAAATATTTTTGCCTATATGCTATGTTGGGAAATCCTGAGTAGTTTTAGAATTGCTAGGAAATTTCTAAGTTAAGTTACTATCTATGCCATGCTTAGCCTAGCTAGTAGCAAATAAGGGTTGGTGAAATATACATGCTATGATGAAAATATTTCTAAGTCTTTGGACTTTGTTTTACTTAATAAAACAACTAAGTCAATGAATCACCTGGGTGGAAAGGGACTTGATTGGTGGTTTTGGTTGAGTGGTTACACAAGGCCCATGGCTATGGTTTACCTTGTGTATCACACTTGTGGTAAGCCACCCAGGAACAAAGAGATTTTAGAGGCCAAGTGTTAAGAAGCTTCTAGTGCAGCCACTTGGCAATATGGGCTCTGCCTGGATCACATAAGTTGCTAGAACTTAGCCATTTGGACAGTTGGTGGTAGTGAGAATGATAGGTTGGAGCGCGTCCATTTGGTCTAAGGGAAGGCTTCTGAAAGGTCTTGTCTTGGTGAAACCAAGTCTGGTGGGGAAAGTGCACAACCTCTGCAGATGGAAAAATCTAAGTACTTAGCCAAGTCCATGGCAATGGACAACTTGAGCATCAAGGCATGGAAGCTATCAAGAATCTCCTCATCCCAATTTCTAAGTAAAAATTTGTGGGTGAACAAGGGTGAAGGACCTCAATGTCTATTGGTGGTTCCTTGGGAAAAGTTTTGACAAAGAAAAACTTAGTGATTTCAACTAATAGGAAAAACCTATTTGAGCAAAGCAAGCCAAGCTACACTTAGCCAAATTTGCATATAGTATCTAGTCCACTTAAAATATACTAAGGTATCACTTGCCAATACTATTCCAAAGTATTGACCCACTGTGGCTGTAACTTGTGATGTTGCAGGTTACTCAGATGAGGATTAGGTGTCATGAGTCCACACTCAACATGTTTGCCTGTGGCACATGAAGATGAAGACTTATATTTATTTACTTATTCAAACTCTTGTATTAGGCTTGTGGCCTTGAGTTATAAAGACTATGTTTATCTCTGGAATGGATGTAATAAATGACCTTTGTATCTGTGTACTTCTATGGTTTACCTTGTGTATCTCACTTGTGGAAAGCCACCCAGGAACAAAGATATTTTAGAGGCCAAGTTTTGAGAAGCTTCTAGTGCAGCCACTTGGCAATATGGGTTCTGCCTGGATCACATAGGTTGCTAGAACTTAGCCATTTGGACAGTTGGTGGTAGTGGGAATGATAGGTTGGAGCGCGTCCATTTGGTCTAAGGGAAGGCTTCTGAAAGGTCCTGTCTTGGTGAAAATCAAGTCTGGTGGGGAAAGTGCACAACCTCTGCAGATGGAAGAATCTAAGTACTTAGCCATGTCCCTGGAAAAGGGCAACTTGAGCATCAAGACATGAAAGCTATCAAGAATCTCCTCATCCCAATTTCTAAGTAAAAACTTGTGGGTGAACAAGGGTGAAGGACCTCAATGTCTATTGGTGGTTCCTTGGGAAAAGTTTTGACAAAGAAAAACTTAGTGATTTCAACTAATAGGCAAAACCTATTTTGAGCAAAGCAAGCCAAGCTACACTTAGCCAAATTGCATATAGTATCTAGTCCACCTAAATTATACTAAGGTATCACTTGCCAATACTATTCCAATGTATTGACCCACTGTGGCTATAACTTGTGATGAGGATTAGGTGTCATGAGTCTACACTCAACATGTTTGCCTGTGGCACATGAAGATGAAGACTTATATTTATTTACTTATTCAAACTCTTGTATTAGGCTTGTGGCCTTGAGTTGTAAAGACTATGTTTATCTCTGGAATGGATGTAATAAATGACCTTTGTATCTGTGTACTTATATGGTTTACCTTGTGTATCTCACTTGTGGAAAGCCACCCAGGAACAAAGAGATTTTAGAGGCCAAGTGTTGAGAAGCTTCTAGTGCAGCCACTTGGCAATATGGGTTCTGCCTGGATCACATAGGTTGCTAGAACTTAGCCATTTGGACAGTTGGTGGTAGTGGGAATGATAGGTTGGAGCGCGTCCATTTGGTCTAAGGGAAGGCTTCTGAAAGGTCCTGTCTTGGTGAAAATCAAGTCTGGTGGGGAAAGTGCACAACCTCTGCAGATGGAAGAATCTAAGTACTTAGCCATGTCCCTGGAAAAGGACAACTTGAGCATCAAGACATGAAAGCTATCAAGAATCTCCTCATCCCAATTTCTAAGTAAAAACTTGTGGGTGAACAAGGGTGAAGGACCTCAATGTCTATTGGTGGTTCCTTGGGAAAAGTTTTGACAAAGAAAAACTTAGTGATTTCAACTAATAGGCAAAACCTATTTTGAGCAAAGCAAGCCAAGCTACACTTAGCCAAATTGCATATAGTATCTAGTCCACCTAAATTATACTAAGGTATCACTTGCCAATACTATTCCAATGTATTGACCCACTGTGGCTATAACTTGTGATGAGGATTAGGTGTCATGAGTCTACACTCAACATGTTTGCCTGTGGCACATGAAGATGAAGACTTATATTTATTTACTTATTCAAACTCTTGTATTAGGCTTGTGGCCTTGAGTTGTAAAGACTATGTTTATCTCTGGAATGGATGTAATAAATGACCTTTGTATCTGTGTACTTATATGGTTTACCTTGTGTATCTCACTTGTGGAAAGCCACCCAGGAACAAAGAGATTTTAGAGGCCAAGTGTTGAGAAGCTTCTAGTGCAGCCACTTGGCAATATGGGTTCTGCCTGGATCACATAGGTTGCTAGAACTTAGCCATTTGGACAGTTGGTGGTAGTGGGAATGATAGGTTGGAGCGCGTCCATTTGGTCTAAGGGAAGGCTTCTGAAAGGTCCTGTCTTGGTGAAAATCAAGTCTGGTGGGGAAAGTGCACAACCTCTGCAGATGGAAGAATCTAAGTACTTAGCCATGTCCCTGGAAAAGGACAACTTGAGCATCAAGACATGAAAGCTATCAAGAATCTCCTCATCCCAATTTCTAAGTAAAAACTTGTGGGTGAACAAGGGTGAAGGACCTCAATGTCTATTGGTGGTTCCTTGGGAAAAGTTTTGACAAAGAAAAACTTAGTGATTTCAACTAATAGGCAAAACCTATTTTGAGCAAAGCAAGCCAAGCTACACTTAGCCAAATTGCATATAGTATCTAGTCCACCTAAATTATACTAAGGTATCACTTGCCAATACTATTCCAATGTATTGACCCACTGTGGCTATAACTTGTGATGTTGCAGGTTACTCTGATGAGGATTAGGAGTCATGAGTCTACACTCAACATGTTTGCCTGTGGCACATGAAGATGAAGAATTTTATTTATTTACTTATTTAAACTCTTGTACTAGGCCTGTGGCCTTGGAGTTGTAAAGACTATGTTTGTCTCTGGAATGACTGTAATAATGACCTTTGTTTCTGTGTACTTCATCTTAAATTGTGGATGCTAGCAATGATCCAGGGACTAGCATTGCAATCACAGGGATCCTTTTCCTTTATAAAGGAGGGATCTTACAGATGGTATCAGAGCACCGTGTTGCCTATAGGATTATGACCCTAGGATTGGAAACCACTAAGGAAAAAAATTTAGCAACTTCTACACTTGTCTATTCTTCTCGTAAAACTTTTATAATCTTCTCTCTCATCTTTATTTGTAGATGAACTCCATCAACGAAGCCGTGAGGAAAGGACCACTCATGACAATGACTTTGGAGTGTGAGACAGAATTCCCCAAGGCTCTCAAGGACCTCATGGTTGCATTAGAGATACAAGGTGCAGCTGTGTACAAAGGTTTTCCTGTGATGGATGAAGGAGTGGAATACTGGTGGGTGCAACTTCACTTGTATAAAAACAAGGAAGACAACCATTAGGAAAAAGGATTCTGCATGTTCACCAATTCAGTGGTGCACCCTACATTCTTTGAATCGGCAAGGGATGCAGCTTGGAAGACCATCAAAGAACTTGGTGATAGAGTCAAGTGCAGAATGCTCAACCTCCAAAATGATCTCAAGAAAGAGAAGGAACATACTCAAGAGTTGGAAGCTACCAACCAAACCTTAAGAGGAGACATTATAGACTTAGTGATGGAGTCATGTGAGCAAGATAGGCTGATTGCTTCTAGAAACATTGTGTTAGCCAACAGATCCAGTGAGATATGATTGTAAACGTACTTTGTTAGTTGGACCACCACCTATCACCTTATTTTCCAAAATGTTGCTTTAAAATAAGATTGAACCTTGGTTGTTGTAATGGTTTCATGTATGCATGACTTGTGTGTTTTGCTTCCCAAGGATATGTATGTGATGTTTTGTCTTTTGTTTTATCGTGATTGTGTTGTTCTAACTTTTCTATCTTATAAATAGATGCCTATTACCATCAGCATTGTTGAGGAGTTCCAAGTTACCCGCTTTGGTCCTCGTATCGTTGAGCTTACTACCTTGCTCAATCTCCCTCTTCCCACCATCATGGTGCATCCCCTCACCAAGTTTGAGAGGAAGGACCTCTGGGGCTTCAAGGTCAACCAGCCCGGACGCCAGACTGAGCCTACCACGGAGGCCATTGTCTTCAAGCTCATGCACGATGACAGGGAGAGAGGCCTTGAGGTAGTTATGCAGGATCTGATAGGACGTCTGCTAGGGCGACACTCTCGACAGGTTAGAGGTAACCACTTCCACGTCTTCGGAAGACGTGATGAGGATGGAGAGTTCATCGACTTCGAGGACGATTCGAGGGACGCAGTAGAGCCGATACGCCTGTACCTCCAGGACTTAGAGTCTCTCATTAGGCACGTGGACACGGACATGACCAATGTCATGCTCAGCAATGACGAGCTCCAGGTGCAGCTTCGCGAGAAGGACAAGCTCTTCGCGGAGCAAGACGAGATAGTCAATGTGGCATCCCGCAAAAACCACTACTAGAAAATCGCGTTATTTTTGTGCATTGCATCATCATGACCGCATGCGCATGTCATCATGCCACATTGCATTTGAGCATCGTCATCATCATGCATGGTTTTTGTCGAAACGCCTAGTTTTGTTTTCTAAATACTCCCATCTTTATTCAAATTAAAACCCGGGTCTCCGGATTTATTTTGTTTCGTCTAACCACGGTTTGCACAAGCCCTGTTTTAAATAAATAAAATATTTAATTATTTTTAGAGGGCAGCCGTACCGGGACAATCCGACCCAGTTGGCCACCCCCAGTACAAAACCAGCCTGTCCTAAAACCCTTTTCCTACCCAATCCTATTCTACCCCCTCTGCCTCCACCTCACCCCACCCAATAGCCTGCCGCCACCTCACCACCCCCTTCCCCCTATCCTATCTTGTGCCGCCACCTCACCAACCCCACCCCAATCCCCAGCGCCACCACACACACACCACCATGCTCTCACCTGACCCCACTTGTGCCCCACCCCGGTCCCACTGCGCCCTGGCCCACCACTCCCTCACCTCCACGCAGCCACTCCCGCACCCACCTCCCCGACCCGTATCTCTTCCTCTTTCTCCAACCTCCGCCGCCCATCTCCGTGCCAGTCCCGCGCCTCCGCCATCGTCGCCCAGGGGCCCCCGCTCGCCCTGCCGCCCGAGCTGCTCCCCGCCGCCATCCGCGTCATCTCTGGCACCCCGCGGGCCTCCCTCGAGCCTGGCCGCCAGCGTGCCGCCCGACCACAACCATCTCCGGTGTCGCGCGCGTCTCCCGCCTCCGGCCGGCCCTGCCTGCAAGCCGCCGTCGACCTTCCTCGCCTGCGTCACCAGGGACCTCCTCTGACCCCGCGGCCCTTCTCTGTCGCCCAGGACGCCGCCGAACCTCCTCCGGCCGCCAGCATCTGAGGCCGCCCAAGCCACTCCGTCCCATCCACGTCTGGCAGCGCAAGCCTCCCTGGCCGCCCCTATCCACCTCGTCGCCATGCCCTCCTCCGTCCCCCGCAAGCCAGGACCCGTGCAAGCACCGCCCGCAGTGCCCCTGATTCCACCCCTGGCGGCCGCGTGCTCCGTCGCCCGTCTCCGGCGATCCGTGCAACACCGCTGTCGCCCCCAGTTTCCGCGACCTGACCGCCCTCCTGAGAGCGTCACCGCCTCTGCCATACCTCCTCTCCGGTTTGTAGCATGTTGTACCGCCCGCTTGTTTCCCTGCCTCATCTGTGCGTCCAGCACCTACTTGTGCTTTGGTCTCCATGGGAATAAATCGAAGCATGTGACCCTTCAATTTGTTCAGCTGCCTCTAGTCTCCTCTCGGTAAGGTGAAGGGGAGTGGTAGTATGTTGCTGTATCAAGGAAGACCAATCGGGGATGTTGTGGATTGACGACCTCGATTCTGGTGCGAGCAAGGTCATGATGTTGCAGCGTCACGGCGTGGTGCTACGACAAGGACTTCCCCTGATTTGTGCCGACAAGATCTCCAACATGGATAAGATGACCGGACCCTGAAGACCGAACCCGGGCGCGCCAAGTTCTTTGACCCGAGACCCCGGTGCGACAAGTACTCCTTCCCGGAACACCGAGTGCACCGACATGGATCCGAAGGCCGAGCCCTCGACACGCCAAGGTCTTATCCCCGGAACGCCGAGTTCTCCATCTTGGACGTCAAGCACGTCGACATGAAACCGAAGGACGCCGAACGCCAAGCTCTTCATCTCGGACCCAGTAGCCCTGATCCGCACCTGATCCCCGTCGAACCCTGAGACCGAACCCCGAAACCCTCAGAACCCCAAGATCGCCGAGACCCCCCCCCCCCATGTGTGATCCCCTTTCCGAGCCCTATTTTAATTGTAATATAAACTCATGCATATTAAATTGACATGCTTGCACACATATTTGGTGTGGTTTGGGGGCCTTATGCCGATTCACCATGTAATTAAATATTGAGACCATATGAGGCTTTTCTAGTCTTATATTGGTCCCATTTAAATTTGCGTAGCGAACCGGTGCTATCTTTTGCCATGTTAACACAACATTTAAATTGCGGGGTATCTAAACAACTAGAACCATATATTTAATTGTCGGGACCCCCGGTTCCGCTTAATATTGCCTAAATGTATCGCACATTTGCCATGTCATACATCATACATGCATCATGCCCGATTTTCTACCGTAGTATTAAATAGTCCATCCGGTGTTTATTCTAGTGTTTTGGTTCTTCGCGGATGAGGCCATTGAGTTGATGCGAGTGTCGACCCGATCTTCGGTTGAACCTTCGGCAATGTTTTCAGGCGAGCATCCCTTCCCCTTCTACCTATTTTGCATTTATAGTCTTTATTCCCTCCTGTTGATCTATTGCTATATGTGTTGCGTTGCTCTAGTTTTCGTACCCGTGATATTCCTTGCAGCCCTATATTGCCTTGGAGACATCCTATTACCTGTTGTTTGGTAGATAGTTGGACCTGCGCGTCGTAGTCGCTTGCTCAAGTGCTGTTGCGTGTCGTCCAGTACCACAGTTGTTGGAGTATTGCCGTATGTTTAATGTTGGAGATGATCATGGCTTTAATTATCGTTTAATAACTAAAATTGAAGTAGGTAAATGCAGAGGCACAGGTGGGCAATAGATGTTATTTGGTTGTTAACCGTCCACTTGTGTCCCGTAGGACCCCGAGTTCTTGACACCTGTTCCGAGATCGAGCGCGCTAACCACAGGTGGGGTGTATGGGCACCCCCATCGATTTAGTACCTGATTCCAAGTACTGTACTGGGGGCCACAATTAGTTTGGGGCTTTATTACTATTCTGTACTTATGCCATGCTTTACTGCTTAATTTAAATTGTGCGAAGTACTGCACCTGTACTGTTTAGGTAAGCGGAGTGTTTTCGCGGTATCGACAAGCCCAGTCTCATTTTCGGGTTCCCAGTCGTTTACATCCATTGGCGCAAACCCTGAGTCCGTCTCGGAGACCGGCCGACTTCGTTGCGGGTATCTTAGTGGGGTGGCCCCCATGTACTTGCTTTGGGTATGGGAAACGTCGTGTCCGAAACCCCGTCGACATACCGTTGGGTGTATGTTTTGTGATCTTGTACCTACCTGATCCGACAACAAGGGTGTAGGTGCGTGTGGAAACTTTGGTGCACCCCTGCAGGGTTAAATCTTTTCGAGAAGCCGTGTCCACGGTTATGGACGACTTGGAGCATAGGTCTCGATCATAGACAACTATAACTAAAGTTTACTGTTATAATTTGACTTGTATCCGATATGACTAGTAATCAGCTTCACTGCAACGGAATGGCTAAATAAAAGTACCAACAACTGCTGGGTTTGGGGATATCTCATGCTATTTGTATCTGACTAGTAAGTGTTGCAACTACAACGGAATGGTTAACTAAAAGTGCCCACTGCTTATTATATCAGGATGACTATCTATACCTGACTAGTAATTGCCGCAACTATAACGGAACGAATAAAACTACCAACTGTGTGAGTTCCTCGGTTGACTTCCTCGTTTGGTATCGAGGGGGAAATTCCAGGATGGGTATGCTTAGTGATAGTTAAAGGTTGGATCCGAATAGGTCTTTCTTATCTCTATCTGATAGTCGCCAGTTATATTGAGTCTCTATAGGTTGTTTAGTGCATGCTGCGCTGCCGCTTCAGTCCACCATACCTATGTAGGCGAGGACCGCCGAATTCTAGCCTCGCCGTGTACTGGCCTCAGTACTGACCGCTCTCTCTTTTTCCTTTGCCCTTTGTTGGCACCCCTTTTGTTTAAGCAGGTTTTGAGATCGACGTCGTTAGCAGGGTTACCCTTCCGGCTTGGCCTGGGCAGGGTTATGGACGCCATTGGTTATTCTTCAGGGCTCTTAGCCCCATTTGCATCTTGTCCGTAGTCAGACGCTGTATCATTTTCAAGGTGATTTGGATCTTTGTATTGTATATCCGTATTCCTGACTCTTTGAGTCGCTGTTGTATATATCTGTTCTGTGGGTTCCATTGTGGACTATTGTGTAATGGTATTACTTCGTTTTCCACCCGCACGAAAGTGCCTGGTGGGCACCTTCGAATCGTTTCTATGCGGGTTTGGCGGGAATCGCTGAAACTTGCATAGGGCCGATTCTGAGGGTGTTACAGAGTGGTATCAGAGCTCAGCAGTTGCGATACCCCACAAGTCCAGCCTATAGGATAACCTAGCTAACGGCCGAAGTAGAGTGTCAAAACTATTTTTGAAAAATCGGTTGGATAGTTCTGATTAGGCCTGATTTTACTCCTTACCCCTCTGCTGCTCTCCTCTCACCTCTGCGTGTTTTGAATCCGCCCTCTTCTCTCTCTTCGAGTCCAGGATTTCTCGTGGTTGGGTTCCATCATACCTTTAGGGTTTCGCTTCCTCCTTTGGTAACGGTGTGTCTACATCTGGTCTTCATGCTATCCGAGGAATCCTTCGTCTGGTGGACTTCTCTTTGTTCCTTCTCGTGCCTTCCGGTGTTTTCCGACGCGACGACATCATCTACGCCAGATCCGATGCAGAGTCTGCATCATTCTTTTGTTCCCGAACCTTGCTTGCCGAGATCTACGATCTGAATTCTGAGAGTTGGTTGCATAATTCTCCTATTCATGTACAGAGTAATGCTTTGAGTGCGGGATGGAGTCGCGACCATACCACTACTCTTATCATTCGCTTTCGTATATTGAATGGTGGATCGATGCAATTCTTACTCCTTCCATGGAAGTTAGAGGTGGCCTTACCTTTAACTTCGTCTGTTGTTATCCGGAGTGTTCTCTTGACGAACAACATCAACGACCTCTTGTTAGTGGTGTCGCAAGGATCTACACGAGGCGAGAAGACGCAGACCGCCTCGACCTTCCTTCCGGTACCATGAGGCGGATCTCGAGGGCGAGATCCATTGTTAGTGGTGTCGAATTGTGGCATCCCGCAAAAACCACTACTAGAAAATCGCGTTATTTTTGTGCATTGCATCATCATGACCGCATGCGCATGTCATCATGCCACATTACATTTGAGCATCGTCATCATCATGCATGGTTTTTGTCTAAACTATTTTCAAAACGCCTAGTTTTGTTTTCTAAATACTCCCGTCTTTATTCAAATTAAAACCCGGGTCTCCGGATTTATTTTGTTTCGTCTAACCACGGTTTGCACAAGCCCTGTTTTAAATAAATAAAATATTTAATTATTTTTAGAGGGCAGCCGTACCGGGCCGATCCGACCCAGTTGGCCACCCCCAGTACAAAACCAGCCTGTCCTAAAACCCTTTTCCTACCCAATCCTATTCTACCCCCTCTGCCTCCACCTCACCCCACGCAATAGCCTGCCGCCACCTCACCACCCCCTTCCCCCTATCCTATCCTGTGCCGCCACCTCACCAACCCCACCCCAATCCCCAGCGCCACCACACACACACACCACCATGCTCTCACCTGACCCCACTTGTGCCCCACCCCGGTCCCACTGCGCCCTGGCCCACCACTCCCTCACCTCCACGCAGCCACTCCCGCACCCACCTCCCTGACCCGTCTCTCTCCCTCTTTCTCCAACCTCCGCCGCCCATCTCCGTGCCAGTCCCGCGCCTCCGCCATCGTCGCCCAGGGGCCCCCGCTCGCCCTGCCGCCCGAGCTGCTCCCCGCCGCCATCCGCGTCATCTCTGGCACCCCGCGGGCCTCCCTCGAGCCTGGCCGCCAGCGTGCCGCCCGACCACAACCATCTCCGGTGTCGCGCGCGTCTCCCGCCTCCGGCCGGCCCTGCCTGCAAGCCGCCGTCGACCTTCCTCGCCTGCGTCACTAGGGACCTCCTCTGACCCCGCGGCCCTTCTCCGTCGCCCAGGACGCCGCCGAACCTCCTCCGGCCGCCAGCATCTGAGGCCGCCCAAGCCACTTCGTCCCGTCCATGTCTGGCAGCGCAAGCCTCCCTGGCCGCCCCTATCCACCTCGTCGCCATGCCCTCCTCCATCCCCCGCAAGCCAGGACCCGCGCAAGCACCGCCCGCAGTGCCCCTGATTCCACCCCTGGCGGCCGCGTGCTCCGTCGCCCGTCTCCGGCGATCCGTGCAACACTGCTGTCGCCCCCAGTTTCCGTGACCTGACCGCCCTCCTGAGAGCGTCACCGCCTCTTCCATACCTCCTCTCCGGTTTGCAGCATGTTGTACCGCCCGCTTGTTTCCCTACCTCATCTGTGTGTCCAGCACCTACTTGTGCTTTGGTCTCCATGGGAATAAATCGAAGCATGTGACCCTTCAATTTGTTCAGCTGCCTCTAGTCTCCTCTCGGTAAGGTGAAGGGGAGTGGTAGTATGTTGCTGTATCAAGGAAGACCAATCGGGGATGTTGTGGATTGACGACCTCGATTCCGGTGCGAGCAAGGTCATGATGTTGCAGCGTCACGGCGTGGTGCTATGACAAGGACTTCCCCTGATTTGTGCCGACAAGATCTCCAACATGGATAAGATGACCGGACCCCGAAGACCGAACCCGGGAGCGCCAAGTTCTTCGACCCGAGACCCCGGTGTGACAAGTACTCCTTCCCGGAACACCGAGTGCACCGACATGGATACGAAGGCCGAGCCCTCGACACGCCAAGGTCTTCTCCCCGGAACGCCGAGTTCTCCATCTTGGACGTCAAGCACGTCGACATGAAACCGAAGGACGCCGAACGCCAAGCTCTTCATCTCGGACCCCGTAGCCCTGATCCGCACCTGATCCCCGTCGAACCCTGAGACCGAACCCCGAAACCCTCGGAACCCCAAGATCGCCGAGACCCCCCCATGTGTGATCCCCTTTCCGAGCCCTATTTTATAAATTGTAATATAAACTCATGCATATAAAATTGACGTGCTTGCACACATATTTGGTGTGGTTTGGGGGCCTTATGCCGATTCACCATGTAATTAAATATTGAGACCATATGAGGCTTTTCTAGTCTTATATTGGTCCCATTTAAATTTGCGTAGCGAACCGGTGCTATCTTTTGCCATGTTAACACAACATTTAAATTGTGGGGTATCTAAACAACTAGAACCATATATTTAATTGTCGGGACCCCCGGTTCCGCTTAATATTGCCTAAATGCATCGCACATTTGCCATGTCATACATCATACATGCATCATGCCCGATTTTCTACCATAGTATTAAATAGTCCATCCGGTGTTTATTCTAGTGTTTTGGTTCTTCGCGGATGAGGCCGTTGAGTTGATGCGAGTGTCGACCCGATCTTCGGTTGAACCTTCGGCAATGTTTTCAGGCGAGCATCCCTTCCCCTTCTACCTATTTTGCATTTATAGTCTTTATTCCCTCATGTTGATCTATTGATATCTGTGTTGCGTTGCTCTAGTTTTCGTACCCGTGATATTCCTTGCAGCCCTATATTGCCTTGGAAACATCCTATTACCTGTTGTTTGGTAGATAGTTGGACCTGCGCGTCGTAGTCGCTTGCTCAAGTGCTGTTGCGTGTCGTCCAGTACCACAGTTGTTGGAGTATTGCCGTATGTTTAATGTTGGAGATGATCATGGCTTTAATTATCGTTTAATAACTAAAATTGAAGTAGGTAAATGCAGAGGCACAGGTGGGCAATAGATGTTATTTGGTTGTTAACCGTCCACTTGTGTCCCGTAGGACCCCGAGTTCTTGACACCTGTTCCGAGATCGAGCGCGCTAACCACAGGTGGGGTATATGGGCACCCCCATCGATTTAGTACCTGAATCCAAGTACTGTACTGGGGGCCACAATTAGTTTGGGGCTTTATTACTATTCTGTACTTATGCCATGCTTTACTGCTTAATTTAAATTGTGCGAAGTACTGCACCTGTACTGTTTAGGTAAGCGGAGTGTTTTCGCGGTATCGACAAGCCCAGTCTCATTTTCGGGTTCCCAGTCATTTACAGCCATTGGCGCAAACCCTGAGTCCGTCTCGGAGACCGGCCGACTGTGGCATCCCGCAAAACCACTACTAGAAAATCGCGTTGAATTTGTGCATTGCATCGTCATCATCATGCATTGTTTGCATAAAACTATTTTCGCAAAGCATGTTTTGTTTTCTAAAACGCCCCGTCTTGTTTGCAAACACAAACCCGGGTCTCCGGATTATTTTGTTGTCTACTATCGGTTTGCAAAAGGGTGCATTTAAAATAAATAAAAGATTTAAGTATTTTAGCGGGGGCAGTCGAACGGGCCGTTTCGACCCGAACGACCACCCCCAGAAAATACAAACGGTCCACCCTTTACTCCCTAGTCTACCAGTCCTAATCCTACCCAACCCCTCTCCACCTCACCCCAACCAATAGCCCCTCTCCACCTCATCTCCCCTCTCTCCCTCATCCAATCATGTGCTGCCACCTAGACTAACTCACCCCCACTCCCTCTCTCCCTCTCAACACACACCACACAACCAACTCACCCAGCCCCACCCTGTCCACGCACGCCTGCACACAGCAGCCCTCCACACCCGATCCGGTCCACCCTGGCCCCGCCCGTGGGCCCCACCACGCGTCCCACCCCGCCTGTCCCCTTTCTCCCTCTCCCCCACGCGTTCTTCTTCCTCCCACGCGCCCTCTCCCTCCTCCCACCTCACCGCCTCGCTCCTCCTCCACCGTCCGCCGCCTCTCTCCTTCCCGACGCGCCGCCGCCGACTCCGGCCGGGCCCGCCTCCCCCTGCTCCACCCTCCCCTCGCCATCAGCCTCCCCGCCGCCTCCTCTGCGCGCGACCTCCGCCCCGAGCTGAAACCGCCGTGCCGCTCGCCCTCACCCCTCTCCTCCGGCCAGCAGCCTTCCCCCCACCTCTCTGCTCGCCGCCGCGACCTCTCCAGCCGCCCTCCTCCCGCTCCGCTCGCCGTGCCCCCCACCCCGCTCGCCTGAGCGCCTCAGCGTCCCCGGCCGAGCTCGCCGCCACGCCTCCGCAAGCTCCGGCGCCGCCCCGACGCGCTCCGCGCGTGCCTTCCCTCGACGTCCACCCACCACCCTCGTCCGTCCCTGGCATGGCCCCGCCTCACCGCTGTCCACCCCTCTGCCGGCACCCCCGAGCCACCCCGCCTTCGCCATCGTCGCCGGCGGCCGCGCCCAGCACCGGAGGCCGCCTCCCCGACGCCTTCTCCCCCAACTCGTCCTCCCGCGCCGCCCGGCGACTCTCGCCTCGCCATCGTCCCCGCGGCCCGAGCCCGCCGCAGCCGGCCACCTCCTTTCCCCCCCAGGGCTCGCCTTCTCTCCCAGCGCGCGTCACCGCGCGGGCTCGTCGCCGCCGTGGCCGACCTCGCTGCGCAGCCCGCCGTCGCACCATCGCCCTCCTCCTCGGGTCCCTGCCGTCAGCACCCTGCTCGCGTGCGCCTTCCGACGGTGCTACCCCGGGCTCCCTCGTCCGTGAACTCCAGCCGCATGACCTTGCTGTTGCCGTGTGTCCCTGGTTCGTTGTGAGTCTGAAGTTGAACCAAGTTGGCTAGGCCAACCATGCCAAGTACCACAGCATGGCACAGCTGCTTAATACCACCCAAGAGAACCTCTCGACCCAAAGCTCATCACGACAAGATCTTCTGAACATCCTGGCAGTCAAGGTCGACATCGATCGAGATAAATCCGAAGGACCCCCGGTATCGAGCCGAGTTCGCCATCGACACTGAAGAAGGAACGCTAAGACCGTGCCCGGATCCGGAGACCGACCCCGCCGAACGCCAAGTTCTTCCCCTCGGTACGCCAAGTTCGCCAACGTGGCAAGTCCGAACCCGGAGAGCTCCATCACGGATGTCATGATCTTCGTCACGGACGCCGAGACCCCGGACGCCCAGACCGACTCGATGGCGCGGACCCGGCAAGATTTTCGCAACGACAAGACGACACCGAACCAAGTCCTTCCCGGAATCCGAGAACGCTTCCGTCAAGACCGAATCCGTCGAACCCTGGACCCCGACACCGACCCCGAACCCCGAATCCCCCGGAACCCCAAGATCGTCGAACCCTAATGTGTGAACCCCTTCCCGCAAACCCTATTTTTATAATATATACAACTTATCGCATATTAAATGTTCATGCATGCATATTGTTGTGTGGTTTGGGGGCCTTATGCCGATTCACCTCTAATTAAATATGGGGCCCATATGCGGGCAAATCTAGTCTCATATTGGCCTCATTTAAATTGATGTAGCGAACCGGTACTATATCTTGGCCATGCTAATACAACATTTAAATTGCGGGGTAGCTAAACAACATGAACCACCTAATTAATTGTCGGGACCCCGGTCCCGTTTAATATGACCTAATTGCATCGCACCTTTGCCATGTCATACATCATACATGCATCATGCTGATCTTATGCCGTAGTATTAAATATTGCATCCGGTGTTTATTCTAGTGTTTTGCTTCTTCGCGGATAAGGCCGTTGAGTTGATGTGAGCTTCGCCCCGATCTTCGGTTGAACCTTCGACAATGTTTTCAGGCGAGCATCTCCCCCTTTCTACCTATCTTACTTTTATAGTATTTATTTCCCTCCTGTTGATCTATTGCTATCTGTGTTGCGTTGCTCTAGTTTTCGTAACCGTGATATCCCTTGCAGCCCTATATTGCCTTGGACACACCCTATTACCCGTTGTTTGGTAGATAGTTGGACTTGCGCGTCGTAGTCGCTTGCTCAAGTGCTGTTGCGTGTCGTCAAGTGCCACAGTTGTTGGTGTATTGCCGCATGTTGATGTTGGAGATGGTCATAGTTTTACTTATCGTTCACTTTAATTCCTGTTTAACAACTAAAATTGAAGTAAGCAGAGGCATCGGTGGGTGATAGAAAATATTTGGTTTCCGAACGCCCACTTGTGTCCCGTAGGACCCCGAGTACTTGATACCTGTTCCTTGATTTATCGCGCTATCCACATCCGGGAGGTATATGGGACCCCCCTGAGCCAGAGCTTGATTCAGTCTTATTTCTTGAGGCCACAAACTAGTTTGAGGTTTTATTTACTATCCTGTACTTATGCCATGCTTACTGTTTTATTTAAATTGTGCGACAGATAGCACCTATACTGTTTAGGATCGGGACACGATTCCGCGGTGTCGACAAGCCCAGTTTTGGGTTCCTAGTCGTTCACAGCCGTCTACCCAAACCTTGAGTCTGTCTCGGAGCTTGCTTACTTCGTTGCGGGTCTACTCAATGGGGTGGCCCCCTGAAATATTTCTGAATCCTGTGATTGCTTAGTCGTGAAAGCCTCGTTGGGTTTTGATTTGGTTTTTCCGAGGTTGATCGAGCGTGTGTTGCTATTGGTGCACCCCGGCCGGGTAAAACTTTCCGAAAGCCGTGTCCGCGGATATGGACGACTTGGAGCACAGTATCTCGACCATAGACAAGCATAACTAAATTTTATTGCTATAAATTTGACTTTATAATGACTAGTAATCAGCTTCACTATAATGGAATGGTTAAATAATACTGCCCACAACTGCTTGTTTGGAGTGTCGCTTGCGACCATTGTACCTGACTAGTAAGTATGGCAACTACAACGGAATGGCTAAATAAAAGTACCAACAACTGCTGGGTTTTGGGTTTATCTCATGCCATCTGTATCTGATTAGTAAATGTTGCAACTATAACGGAATGGTTAACTAAAATGACCCACTGCTTAATTTATCAGGACGATTATCTAAAGCTGACTAGTAAAGTGCCGCAACTATAACTGAATAAGTAAAACTGCCAACTGTGTGAGTTCCTCGGTTGACTTCCTCGTTGGTCTCGAGGGGGAAACGCCAGGATTGGTTTGTTTGGTGGTAGTATCAGGTTGGTTTCGAATAGGTCTTTCTTCCCCCTCTCTGATTGCCGCCAGTTGTATCGAGTCTCTATAGGTTGTTTAGTGCATGCTGCCGCTGCCGCTTCAGTCCACCATACCTATGTAGGCGAGGACCGCCGAATTCTAGCCTCGCCGTGTACTGGCCTCAGTACTGACGCTCCTTATTTTTCCTTCGCCCTTTGTCGGCACCCCTTTTGTTTAAGCAGGTTTTGAGATCGACGTCGTTAGCAGGGTTACCCTTCCGGCTTGGCCTGGGCAGGGTTATGGACGCCATTGGTTATTCTTCAGGGCTCTTAGCTCAATTTGCATCTTGTCCATAGTCGGACGCTCCATCATTTTCAAGGTGATTTGGATCTTTGTACTGTATATCTGTATTCTTGACTCTTTGAGTCGCTGTTATATATATCTGTTCTGTGGGTCCCATCGAGGACTGTTGTGTAATGTTATTACTTCGTTTTCCACCCGCACGAAAGTGCCTGGTGGGCACCTTTGAATCGTTTCTATGCGGGTTTGGCGGGAATCGCTGAAACTTGCATAGGTCCGATTCTGAGGGTGTTACACCGACTTCGTTGCGGGTAGCTTAGTGGGGTGGCCCCCATGTACTTGCTTTGGGTCTGGGAAACGTCGTGTCCGAAACCCCGTCGACATACCGTTGGGTGTATGTTTTGTGATCTTGTACCTACCTGATCCGACAACAAGGGTGTAGGTGCGTGTGGAAACTTTGGTGCACCCCTGCAGGGTTAAATATTTTCGAGAAGCCGTGTCCGTGGTTATGGACGACTTGGAGCACAGGTCTCGATCATAGACAACTATAACTAAAGTTTACTGTTATAATTTGACTTGTATCCGATATGACTAGTAATCAGCTTCACTGCAACGGAATGGCTAAATAAAAGTACCAACAACTGCTGGGTTTGGGGATATCTCATGCTATTTGTATCTGACTAGTAAGTGTTGCAACTACAACGGAATGGTTAACTAAAAGTGCCCACTGCTTATTATATCAGGATGACTATCTATACCTGACTAGTAATTGCCGCAACTATAACGGAACGAATAAAACTGCCAACTATGTGAGTTCCTCGGTTGACTTCCTCGTTTGGTATCGAGGGGGAAATTCCAGGATGGGTATGCTTGGTGATAGTTAAAGGTTGGATCCGAATAGGTCTTTCTTATCTCTATCTGATAGTCGCCAGTTATATTGAGTCTCTATAGGTTGTTTAGTGCATGCTGCGCTGCCGCTTCAGTCCACCATACCTATGTAGGCGAGGACCGCCGAATTCTAGCCTCGCCGTGTACTGGCCTCAGTACTGACAGCTCTCTCTTTTTTCCTTTGCCCTTTGTCGGCACCCCTTTTGTTTAAGCAGGTTTTGAGATCGACGTCATTAGCAGGGTTACCCTTCCGGCTTGGCCTGGGCAGGGTTATGGACGCCATTGGTTATTCTTCAGGGCTCTTAGCCCCATTTGCATCTTGTCCTTAGTCGGACGCTGTATCATTTTCAAGGTGATTTGGATCTTTGTATTGTATATCCGTATTCCTGACTCTTTGAGTCGCTGTTGTATATATCTGTTCTGTGGGTTCCATCGTGGACTATTGTGTAATGGTATTACTTCGTTTTCCACCCGCACGAAAGTGCCTGGTGGGCACCTTCGAATCGTTTCTATGCGGGTTTGGCAGGAATCGCTGAAACTTGCATAGGGCCGATTCTGAGGGTGTTACAGTCAAGGAAATGGACGCGAAGTTCGAGACCCAGGACAGGAAATTCAAGAGTCAGGAGAAGCGTGTCCAGGATAGGAACAAGAAGATCCGGGACATGACTGAAGAACTGCAGTCCAAGGACTTCGAGCTAGAGCAGCAGCAGACGGTGATTGAGAGGCTTCATTCCCAGAAGAGGGATCTCAAGGCCAAGATAGAGACCTTGACCACTAGCGTCGAGGAATACAAGACCGCGATGGAGAACGCAGGTCTTACCACTGTCGAGGAGGAGATTGATGCCGAGGAGTAGATTTGACTACTCGTTTATCTTTTGTTATCGTACTTGTTATTTCAGAACTTATTATTTGACCATCCGACATGTGGATGGCTTGTTATTTGTGTGTGTTTTACTTTTTAAACTTGTTATTTTGTTGTTGAACTTTTATCTTTGTGTTGCATACTTTGTGTTTGCTTATGTGATGTAATGTGCATGAAAGCATCTATGGGTATCTCATTCTTATCTCTATTTGAACAAACCACAGATTCCTCCCCGTCGTGCAAACCCCAACCCCAACAACAACAACAACAACAACATCACTCCAGAAATGCAACAAATGATGACCGCTCAAACTCAGCTAATGCAGATGATGACGACATTCATCCAGAACCAAAACAACAACAACAACAACAACAACAACAACAACAACAACAACAACAACAACAACAACAACAACAACAACAACAACAACAACAACAACAACAACAATAACAACAATAACAACAACAACAACCACCGGGTTTTGATATGCTTACCAGGTTCTTGAGATTGAGGCCAGCTAAGTTCTCAGGGACGACTGATCCCATGGTGGCCAATGATTGGCTACGTTCTGTGAATAAGGACTTGGTAACCGTGGGCTGTACGGATGCTGAAAAGGTTAGATTTGCAGCACATTTGCTGGAAGGACCAGCCGCCACTTGGTGGGACAACTTCCAGATCACCACTCCATAGATGAAGTGACATGGGCTATCTTTGAGGATGGCTTTCGCACTGCTCATATCTCATCTAGAGTGATGAGTCTGAAAAAGAAAGAGTTCCACAATCTGAAGCAGCGCCACCGTAGCGTGGCTGAATATATTGAGGAGTTCAACAATCTGGCGCGTTATGCACTGGATGAAGTTGACACTGATGCCAAGAGAAAGGAAAAATTTCTTGAAGGCTTGAATGATGAGCTGAATCTGCAATTGGTTGTGGCCTATGTTCCCACTTATCAGTCTCTCTGTGACAAGGCTGCTATTTTGGAGAACAAAATGAAGCAAGTTGAGAGTAGAAAGATAAAGCACTCCGACAAGCACAACTCGGGATCGTCTCACAAACGATCTCATTATGATGACAGCGGAAGCTCAGGATACCACAAGCATGGGAAATTCAACAAGCACCACAACCACAACCGTCATGACAACAAGCATCACCGTAGTCATGACAATGACAAGTACAAGAACCAGAAGAGTGGACATAAGAGCCACCACAGTGGTAATGGAAGTGGAAGTGGAAACCAGCCTGTTAAGAGAGACATAAGTCAGGTTGAATGCTTCAAATGCAAGAAGATGGGGCATTATGCAAATGACTCGAATGCTCGGAATGAAAGAATGACTATTTCCTTGCTGGAACATAATGACAACCGCAGGAATTCGGAATAAGACATGTTAAGTTTCTCCTCTTTCTGTCTAATGACTACTACGACATGCCTAGACTATAACAGCCCAGAAAAGAAAGTTGAAGGACCCAACAATCCCAATCCTTTCCAGAAGGGACAGGTGAACCACATCAGTGTGGAGGAGGTCTATGAGGAGCCTGATGCTGTTGCTGGTAAGTTCAGACTCAATTCTATTCCAGCATTTGTTCTTTTTGATACTGGAGCATCGCATTCATTCATATCAAAAGCATTTTTTGATAGAAATGGGTTTCCAACTGAAAACATTGGGTGTCCCATAAAAGTTAGTTCTCCGGGTGGAGATATGATAGTAAGTCTTGGGTGCCGGGATCTAGTAATAGAGTTTGGAAAACATAAATTTCCAGTGAGTCTGATAATCCTAGATTCCCAAGGACTGGACGTAATATTGGGAATGGATTGGATGGCTAAGTATGAAGGAGTACTAGATTGTGCTAATCATATTGTTGCACTCACAACCCCGGAAAGAAAGCGGATTAAATTCAAGTCCAACTTTGAATCAAAAGGAAGTAAGCTAAATTCTCTTAAGGGGGTTAGCATGGACAGTGTGCCAATTGTGAGTGAGTATCCAGATGTGTTTCCGGAAGAATTGTCGGGAATGCCACCAGATAGAGATGTGGAATTTCTTATAGATTTGGTACCAGGGTCTGGACCAATAGCAAAGAGACCTTATAAAATGTCAGTTGATGAACTGAAAGAGCTCAAGAAACAACTTGGAGAACAGTTGCAGAAAGGATTTATTCAACCAAGTTCTTCATCTTGGGGAGCCCCAGTTTTGTTTGTGGAGAAGAAAGATAGAAGTCAAAGGTTATGCATAGATTACCGTTCACTCAACGAGGTGACTATCAAGAACAAATACCCTTTGCCTAGAATCAATGACTTATTTGATCAGCTAGAAGGAGCATGTGTGTTCTCAAAGATTGATCTCCGGTCAGGCTATTTTCAACTCAAGATAAGAGAACAAGACATACCTAAGACAGCGTTCACTACAAGGTATGGATTGTATGAGTATACCGTAATGCCTTTTGGTTTGACCAATGCTCCAGCATACTTCATGAATATGATGAACAAGGTGTTCATGGAATTCCTTGACAAATTTGTTGTCGTTTTTATCGATGACATCTTAGTCTACTCCAAGAGCAAGGAAGAGCATGAAGGACATTTGCGTTTGATACTTGAGAAGTTAAGAGAGCATAAACTTTATGCCAAATTCAGCAAGTGTGAATTCTGGTTGGATGAAGTGGGATTTCTTGGTAATGTTATGACAAAGGATGGTGTAGCAGTTGATCCTGCTAAAGTTTCAGCTGTGACTAAATGGGAATCTCCCAAGTCCGTGAAAGAAGTTCATAGTTTCCTTGGCTTAGCAGGTTACTACAGGAGGTTCATTGAGAATTTCTCTAAGGTAGATAAGCCTATGACAGAATTGTTAAAGAAAGACAAGAAGTTTGCTTGGTCTGAAGGTTGTGAACTCAGCTTTCAGGAATTGAAGAAGAGACTTGTGACAGCACCGGTCTTGTGTCTGCCAGATTTGGAAAAAGATTTCCAAGTATATTGTGATGCATCTCATCAAGGTTTGGGTGCAGTACTTATGCAAGACGGTAAAGTTGTGGCTTATGCCTCGAGACAACTCAAAACTCATGAAGTGAACTATCCTACTCATGATTTAGAGTTAGCCTCTGTTGTCCATGCACTCAAAACATGGAGACACTATCTTTTGGGAAAGCGTTGTGAAGTGTTCACAGATCACAAAAGTTTGAAGTATATCTTCACCCAGAAGGAAATTAATATGAGACAAAGAAGATGACTAGAACTTATCAAGGACTATGACTTAAGTTTGCAATACCACCCCGGTAAAGCAAATGTTGTAGCAGATGCTCTAAGTCGTAAGGTTTTTATGAATGGCCTTACCAAAGGAGAATTGCCAGATGATCTGTGTACTCAATTTAGAAAGCTCAAATTGGAGATTGTGCCTGAAGGACATCTCATGTCTTTGGATGTTCAACCCACTTTGTTGGACAAGATCAAAGAAGCCCAGAAGATTGATAAATAAATCGAAGAGATTAAAGAAAAGATTGGAAAAGGAAAAGCCAAAGGGTTCCATGAAGACGAACATGGTACTTTATGGCATGGGAAACGTATCTGTGTTCCACAAGATCCGGAACTGCGGAAACTGATTTTGCAAGAAGCACATAACTCTCTGTATTCCATTCATCCGGGTAACACCAAAATGTACATGGACATGAAAGAAAGATTCTGGTGGAATAATCTCAAGAAGGACATCGTCGAACATATTGCTTTATGTGATGTGTGTAGTAGAGTGAAAGCGGAACATCAGAAACCAGCAGGTTTGCTTCAACCACTACCTATTCCTGATTGGAAGTGGGACAAGATTGGTATGGATTTCATTACTGGATTACCAAGGACCCGGTTAGGATACGATTCTATTTGGGTAGTAGTGGATCGCCTAACTAAAGTGGCTCATTTCATACCCGTGAAGACAACCTACACAAGTGCTAAGTTATCCAGAATCTACATGAGTAGAATTGTGTGTCTACATGGAGTGCCCAAGAGTATTGTGTCTGATAGGGGAACTCAATTCACTTCCCATTTTTGGAGACAGTTACATGAGTCATTAGGAACGAGGTTGGAATTCAGTACTGCTTTTCATCCTCAAACCGATGGACAAACGGAAAGGACTAATCAGATTCTCGAAGACATGTTGAGGGCATGTGCCCTAGACTATGGAGCCAGTTGGGATGAAAGTCTGCATTACGCAAAATTTTCTTATAACAACAGCTATCAAGTCAGCATTGAGATGGCACCGTTTGAGTTTCTCTACGGAAGAAAGTGTACCACCCCATTGTTATGGAATGGTGTGGGAGAAAGAAGTTTATTTGGGCCAGATCTTATCAAAGAAGCCGAAGAGAAGGTCAAATTGGTTAAGGACAGGTTGAAGATAGCACAGTCCCGACAGAAAAGCTACGCAGATCCTAAGCGTAGAGAAGTCACCTACGAAGTTGGTGATAGAGCTTATCTTAGAGTGTCACCACTTCGTGGAGTGAAGAGATTCGGAGTCAAAGGAAAATTGGCACCAAGATATGTTGGGACATTCAAGATTCTGAGTCGCAAAGGAGAAGTTGCCTATGAAATTGAACTGCCAGAATCTCTGTCAGCTGTCCATAATGTGTTTCATGTGAGTCAACTTAAGAAATGTCATCCAGAAATGGAAGAAACTTCTTTGAAGGATACTATACCTTTGGAGGAGGTTCAACTAGAAAGTGATCTCACTTATGAAGAGAAACCTATCAAGATTCTTGAGACTGCACAAAGAGTCACAAGGACTAAGACTATCAAGTTTTGTAAGGTGCAGTGGAATCATCATTCCGAAGAAGAAGCAACATGGGAAAGAGAAGATGATCTTCGGAAAGACCACCCTCACCTATTTGCTAGCCAATCCGAATCTCGAGGGCGAGATTCACCTTAAGGTGGTTAGATTTGTAACATCCCTAAAATCATGATTTCAAAGATTGCATATCATTCATGCATGCATATAGTTTTGAGATCAATTTCAAACCAATTTGAAGAAAACAGAAGCACATCGTGCTATCATTTTATGTGAGCAAACTTAAATCAAATGACCATCCCCATTTGAGAGCTTAAGTGTTTTAAACCAAGTTTGTTTGCTTCCTTGTTGATTAGTTTGAGTGTGGAGTTTGAACAAAAATATACAAAATAAAAATGGTTTCAAAACCATTTTCAAAACATTTTCAAAACAAGTGCTATAGCACTGTTTATTTTGTTTATTCAAAAGAACCAAGCTTGAATAAAGAGACCACATGTTTCTATGCCCAGATTTATGAATGTTGCACCCTACAAAATTCCTGAAAAGATTTGAATTCAAATAGAGGTTGAATTCATTTGAAAATCATTCCAGAAAATCGAATTAGAAATAGAAAAGGAATAAAGAAAAGAAAAAGGGCCGGCGCTACTATTTCAGCCCAACAGAGAATCCAGCGCAGCTAGCCCACCCGGGTTCCCTCTCTCTCTCACGCGCAGACGCACCCATAGAGCCGCTGACGCCCGGACCTCACCTCCCCTCTGTTTATTTCGCTGACAAGTGGACCCGTGACCCCGTCGTCGTCTTCGTCAATCACGCGCACGCGCGACGCTCACGCCGCCGTTACTCACCGCAGTCACTGCCGCGTTGATTCCCATTGATTCCGCGAGTAACTCCTCGCCCAGCTCCGGATATAAGAACCACTCCCTCTCGCGACCATTTCCCCTCACTCAATTTTCTCTCCACGCCACCAGGCTGCTCGCAACTCGCCAGACACCGCCGCAGCTCCGACGACTCCAGCGTGCGATTCTGGTAAACCCCGTGCGCCCCTTCCTCTCTGGTGCATGCGAACAACTTCGCGACCTCCTTGCGCATCTCCTGATCCCCTTTGTCCATCTGTTTGTGATCCAGAGCTTCGACTTCGACGAGCACCGTGAGCAACCGACGCCGTCCTCAACTCCGGCGAGAGATTAAGGTAAAATCCGACCGCCCCGTGCCTTTCCTTTGACGCTGACTTGTTCGCCTGACCTATGCACACACTGATGCCCTCCGTTTGCGTTAGGGCGAAGCAGAACGTCGCCAACATCGCCGTCCACCCGAGCCCGACCCTGTCATCCACTCCGACGAGATCCCACGGCCACTACAGCGCGCCCCTTGCCAAGCTACCACCACGTTGAGCTTCAGTGCGTCGCTGCGAGTCTGGTAAGCATTTCCACTAACCCCAGCCCTCTCTGTATCCACCGCGACGTCGTAGACCGAGCGCGCCGCCGCTCGCCGTCACCGCGCGCCGCCAGACCTTGGTCGTTTGATCAAGAGCCGTTGGATCTAGATCCAACGCGTATATTAGAATCACTTAACGAAGCGGTACGTTAGATCTGAGCCGTGCGCGATCACTTAAATCCAACGATCTGCATCGACCGATCTGTGCGAACCGGTACGCGCCAATAGGATAGCGCTGCGTGGCAGTGAGTTAGGTTTAAAAACAGATTTTGAATCAGATTGTTATTCAAATTTGATTTAGCTATAACTTTTGTTTTCCACGTCAGATTTTGACAAATTTTATACCGTTGGAATCAGGAGAACAAGCACTTTCAGAATATGCAATGTGTTTAATGTTTTGCATCTGTTAAAATGGTTTTTTTTGCAAAAACATGTGTAGGGCTTATTTGAACATATGAATTGTTTAGGAATTGTTTTTAGTGTCAAATAAATTTGGTTTGGCAAGTTTTTGACTTGTTTAAGATTCAGTACTATGCACTTTCTAGGTTGAGTTTTAAAAATCATCACTTAGTATTTTGCATGCATGCATATATTTTTGTTTGTTTGTATATGTTATGTGTGTAATTTGTTGCTACCATTCTTTGTGTAGACTTTGGTGCTAGTGATTGTGATTGTGAAGAGTGCTACTCTCCCAACTACCAAGGCAAGTGGTACTTCATGAATATTTCTATCCTTATGTTTTATACTAAGCATTAGATATATTTTGCTAAGTCTTGCATGTAAATATTTTTGCCTATATGCTATGTTGGGAAATCCTAAGTAGTTTTAGAATTGCTAGGAAATTTCTAAGTTAAGTTACTATCTATGCCATGCTTAGCCTAGCTAGTAGCAAACAAGGGTTGGTGAAATATACATGCTATGATGAAAATATTTCTAAGTCTTTGGACTTTGTTTTACTTAATAAAACAACTAAGTCAATGAATCACCTGGGTGGAAAGGGACTTGATTGGTGGTTTTGGTTGAGTGGTTACACAAGGCCCATGGCTATGGTTTACCTTGTGTATCACACTTGTGGTAAGCCACCCAGGAACAAAGAGATTTTAGAGGCCAAGTGTTAAGAAGCTTCTAGTGCAGCCACTTGGCAATATGGGCTCTGCCTGGATCACATAAGTTGCTAGAACTTAGCCATTTGGACAGTTGGTGGTAGTGGGAATTATAGGTTGGAGCGCGTCCATTTGGTCTAAGCGAAGGATTCTGAAAGTTCCTGTCTTGGTGAAACCAAGTCTGGTGGGGAAAGTGCACAACCTCTGCAGATAGAAAAATCTAAGTACTTAGCCAAGTCCATGGCAATGGACAACTTGAGCATCAAGGCATGGAAGCTATCAAGAATCTCCTCATCCCAATTTCTAAGTAAAAATTTGTGGGTGAACAAGGGTGAAGGACCTCAATGTCTATTGGTGATTCCTTGGGAAAAGTTTTGACAAAGAAAAACTTAGTGATTTCAACTAATAGGAAAAACCTATTTTGAGCAAAGCAAGCCAAGCTACACTTATCCAAATTTGCATATAGTATCTAGTCCACTTAAAATATACTAAGGTATCACTTGCCAATACTATTCCAAAGTATTGACCCACTGTGGCTGTAACTTGTGATGTTGCAGGTTACTCTGATGAGGATTAGGTGTCATGAGTCTACACTCAACATGTTTGCCTGTGGCACATGAAGATGAAGACTTATATTTATTTACTTATTCAAACTCTTGTATTAGGCCTGTGGCCTTGAGTTGTAAAGACTATGTTTATCTCTGGAATGGATGTAATAAATGATCTTTGTATCTGTGTACTTCATCTTAAACTGTGGATGCTAGCAATGATCCAGGGACTAGCATTGCAATCACATGGATCCTTTTCCTTTATAAAGGAGGGATCTTATAGCCGAGCAGCATGAACTCTATAGAATAAGCTGCTGAGCTCAACTCCTAGTCGGAGTTGCTACTTTTAAATTCCACTGAAACACTTTATATTTTGGTTTGTAAGTTGAACCTTTTGAAGTCTTGAACTTCTGGTATTGTAATAATAATAATGTGTGAATGTTTGTAATATGGACCCGCAATGTTTTTGTTGTACCACTCTGAGGGATGTGATATTTACGGAACGGTATTCTGTGAGTGTCATGTCAACGACTATAGTGTACTACACATGCAGTGGTATGCTGGGTCACCGCAAGGTGATAGTGTGGGGTTATCTAGATGGAGAAGGCGGACTTTGAGGAGTGTTGTTATAGCCCTACCATGGATTAGAGTGTCCAACCGGAAAGTAGTTCAGGGTAGTATCATGAAGAGAATGTATTTATTGAGAGTATTCACTAGTGAAATTATGACCCCTAGGCCTTTTTTCTAAGCATTGAAACACCGTTTACAACTAGATCTGTTGTATGTTTGCTTGCTTCCATATTTTTGCCTTTAGTCTTTTCCTCCCCGTCAGAAGCTCTTTTCTGGCACCGTTACCACTTATAATCATACATACCACTTGTATTTCACTATCTCTTTGCCGAACTAGTGCACCTATACACCTGACAAGTGTATTGGGTGTGTTGGGCACACAAGAGACTTCTTGTATCTTGATTGCAGGGTTGCTTGAGAGGGATACCTTTGACCACTTCCTCCCTGAATTCGATAAACCTTGGGTAATCCACCTAAGGGAAACTTGCTGCTGTTCTACAAACCTCTGCACTTGAGGCTCAAGAAATGTATACAAGAATAGAAGTGCGTAGACATCAATGTCACGAATCTCCTAGCAAAGTCTTCATCGCCTTGAAAACTAGGTCCTCCATTACTGTTCCTCAAACCTCAGCTATCATGAAATTCTCCGCCACTGTCTACACCATCGAAATCAAAACACCGACATGTCACATGATGTCAACAGAAAACGGAACTTTGCTCCACGCCCTTCCAAAGCCGCACATGATGGAATAGGGGCACACACGACCGGACCCCATCTAATCGAGCAATCTGGAGGCGTCAAGCGCCCAATGAAGGTCACCAGCAGAGCCTTCCGGAACGCGTCCACAGCCAGATCAAGGAGGAGAAGCAACAAGCAGATCACCGCCTTTGCGCAAGAAGAACCCTAGGACCGCCTTTGCAACAAGCAGATCAACGCCTTCCGGAACCCTAGGACCGCAACCCCCATGCCGCTGATCAGGGCAGCAGAGGAGAAAATTGCGGCAACACTTGCACGTCCGCAACACTCCATCCATGTTAGGTCCAGTTGACCTAGATCAGGCCTTGAGGCCTAGATCCAACCTGCTATCTACGCCGCTGGAGGTTTGCTGCCAAAGCCGCGTCGCCGCTACCACCTCGCCCGCTCCCCAAGACCACGTCACCCTATACCGCCACCACCGCCCTCAACCACTGCCCATGGATCCGCTACCGCCGCTGCGATATAGTCCCCTCTCTTTCGTCTTTGACGAGAAGGGCGACGCCACTGCTGTCGGCGTCGGTGATGGTGCCGGGCTAGGAGCAGACCGATGGGATCAAGGGTGAGCCTCTAGAGTCGCTCGGGCAGATAGCTCGCCTAGGAGGTTTGTTTCAGTTTCGTATCATATGCTAATTAATATGAGGAAATTCACTTTTGATCTTGGGAGCATATGCTCCTGCCACCAGAAAAGAACATTTTAGATTGTTAACAAATTATGTTCAGAAAATTCGCTAGTACATATTGACACTCTATGTGTGCATGCCAAGTTTTGAGAAAAACAAATATTTTTATGTCCCACATAAAAATGTTAAGAAAATGTCCTGTGAAGAGCTTGTTTTTACACCAAATTTTGTGTTTTTTCCGCACGACTCAAACAATGTCTTTTTTTATGGAACAACTTTGCGAGGACATAGAACATAGAGATATACAGCAGACATTTTCTGTCCAATTTTTTTAATACGTTTAAAATTTATTTAAAAAATTAGAAGCATATGCACCTGAGTGCAAAAACGCCTCGTCCATTAACATGACGTTATTTATATAGAAATCAAGTAGGGTGCTCGTTTGTCTGCGAGTCACAAAAACTAGCACGCGTGGGGAGTTTCTTATAACTTGGTAAAATGCTGAAAACAGGGACATAAGCCAGAAGAGCTTCCAATAGGTGCATCTCGAAATAACTGTATCCTTCCTGCATAGGACCATGACTCCTGCTTCAGTTACCTGAAAAATAAGGTCACATGAAAGGTAGGTTCAATATGAAAATCATACAGAACAACGGCAGTGCGAAAAAAGGGCGATGTTTATATAAATCAGTATGTTCTATTCAAACAGTTCCTACACATGTTAGGGAACATGAATCATTGCTAATCAGTACTGTTAGGAAGACCCTTGTTGTAAGGAGGCATGTCGTAATAACTGGGATTATTATTACTATAACAAAGCAAGGTCATCTGTGACAGTTTCAGCACTCCCTAATCCCTAAGAGAAAATTTTGTGTTGACTTTGCTGGTTTCTGGGGTTTTTCCTTTGTTTCCCGTTCTTTCTTGCGTTAAGTAATGGGTGCTATTTTGTATCCATTATGTCTGTATCTCGCCCTCATATAAAATGGTTCAGACCGGCTAATGCCTGCCGTCCACACTATGAAGCAACGCCTAAAAGTTATTTCCTCCATTTAAAATATAAGATGTTTTAGATTTGTGAAGTAATATATTTAGACTTTTTTGTTTTAAAATATAGATGTTTTAGATTTGTGAAGTAAATGTATTTAGACTTGTTTTAGTATGTAGGTTCACTCAACTTTGTAATAAATTTACACACTAAAACAAGTCTAGATTCATTTTCTTCATAAACTTAAAACATCTTATATTTTAGAACCGAGGGAGTTGTAGAGATTAGAGATCAGACCGGCCAATGCTCTTGGTGTACGGTGGCACGTTGCAATCACTCGCATTAAATTAAAGCAAGGTTATCTGTCATGGTGTCACCACACCCTAATAAGTAATAATAAAACTATTCCGTGGTGACTTTCTCTCACCCCTTCAGCGAGAGAAAATTCCACGATTCAACATTACTCTTGAGATCTTTGCTTTCATATCTGCTCAGCGCACATGGCTCATTCTCTGTCTTGAGGTCTCGAGGCGCTTGCCATCCGAATATCTCCTCCCGCCGCCCGCCGGCATCAGCCCGATCGGATCTGTGGAGTAGCCGGCTACAGGTACACATCTTACTATCTACTTTATTCCTTCAAGCCGGATCAGATCTGCAATTCTGCCTGCGTTGCTGCAAATTTGCAAGGATGGCTAATTGACATGAGTATTTGCAAAGCTTGTGGTATCGATTCACATGCCATGATTCTAATACTTCGTTGCGTAATCATTATGGATTTAGCAAATACCAGGTCGACAGACACGAGCCATGGCGGCAGTCGGGGGTATGCTCGCCTCTGCCGTCATCAAGGTGGTGATTGGACAGATCGCTTCCGCCATCGAAGACGAGATCAAGCTGCACAAGAACATGAAGAAGGATCTCCTGAATATGAGGATGACGTTGGAGTCGGTGGAGGCCGTGCTCAGTGACGCCGAGAGGCGGTCTGTCACGGATAAGTCCGCGCTTCTGTGGCTGAAGCGGCTCAAGGACGCCATGTATGACATCTCCGACATGCTTAATGACTTTGAAGATGACACTGACCTGGTATAAAATATTCTAACCATTTGATTGCTATAAAACTGGATCTGAATGCTGCTGTTTTCTAAGAACATATTTTTGAACTGGGTTCGCACTTGACACCCATTTTCCATAATACTAGTAGATATCTGAAACAAACATAAACAGGGTTGCTCTTTTCTAAGATATGAGCTGAGAAAGTGAATTGATTTATATAATGAACTAGATCAGAAACTTTTTTATATAGTGAACCTTCCACTCCCATGGTATTGAAAAATCTAATTTCTACCGGTTTCAGTGGGCAGCTACGATGAATAAGATTAAGATGCCACGTAAGATGAAAAAGATGCAAAAGCGCCTACAAAAGATAACAGACGACCGTAACAGTTATCGTGTTCTACCAGAAACTCGCAGCGAGGAGAAGCAAGTTCCTGATATCCGAAAGACATCGGGGTATGTGGAGGAATCAGAAATCATTGGAAGAACCAATGAAAAACTGGAAATCATGGCTCGTATATCTGGGAGCACCACTCAAGGGACCACCATTGTTCCCATATGTGGCATTGGAGGCATTGGAAAAACCACCCTGGCAAGATTAGTTTTCAATGATTCTGAGTTCAAAGAATACTCTAAGGTGTGGGTCTATGTGTCCCAGAAATTTGACAAGGAAAAAATTGGCAACACCATAATATCGCAACTATCACCTGAGAGCCCGACATATGATGATTTCCATCGTATTCATACTCGTCTTCAGGACCTGTTTACTAGTAAGAAGATCCTGATCATTTTGGATGACCTGTGGGAGAAGAATCCTTCTCACCTACAAGAATTGAAGGCTATGCTGAAGCAGGGTGAGGGGAGCAAGGTGCTGGTTGTGGTTACCACACGTGGAAAAAGCATCGCACAAGAAATTGGTACTGTTGATCCATTTGAATTACCTCCCTTGTCAGATCCGATGTGCTGGGATATACTAAAAGTGAAAAGTAACTTTGAAACAAGGCAGGACAAAGGGCGCTTGGAGCTGATTGGGAAGGAAATTGCAATGAAGTGTGGAGGTGTGGCTTTAGCTGCTCAATCACTTGGACACATGTTGAAATCAAAGACATATGATGTATGGAATTCCATCAGATCCAACCATATCTGGAATCTACCCGCGTCCAAAGAAACATCATCTACACATGAAGTGCTTGCATCCTTATTATTAAGCTACAACTTCATGCCTCCACACTTGAAGTTATGCTTTGCTTATTGTGCAATCTTTCCAAAAGGATGCAACATGATTAGTGATGATCTAATTCATCAATGGATTGCTCTTGGATTCATGGAGCCGTCTAGTACATTCTCTACCAGGCAGCTTGGTGAGATTTATATTACGAATCTTCTAGAGATGTCATTTCTTCAACATTCAACGGTGAGTTACACAATACCTACACAACTATTTTATTTTATTTTATTTAATATATTAACTACAACTCTGATCGATGTTGATTTTTTTGTACAAATGATGAGTGTATTTTCCTGTGAAACCTTTCCATAACATTATGTTGGAGTAACCTCATCACTACTTCCGTTTTCAACTGACTGATATCTAAAAATGTACAAGTGAAATCCTAAAACCCCTTGACATTTGCTCTTGGTTAAGGTTTGTAGTTTTTGATTTTCAATAGCAATATTTGTATTCATAGGATGAATATTGCATGATCCAAAAAATATGGGCCCTACTATTGTAGCAGTGCATCTTGTTGCTCCTCATTGACTCTGACTCCGGCTCTGTGATTCCAACTCATCTTCGCCATGCAGGGTTTCGTTTATTATTAGTTTAGGTTATGTTTTTTTGCTTGAGGAACATTTGGTGTTTTTGAGTTTTGTATACCTGAGGTATGTTTGCCGAGTGACGCGGCCGTGATCTGTCGGATGCCTTCCACGCAAGTGTCGGTGTTTTGGTGGGATGGGGTTCGTCCCCACGCAGGCATGTCTGACAGCGTCGTCACCACTGGTCCAGACATGGGATTGGACAGTGGCCATGGTCATCGGCCTCCGGACGGCACGGTGATGTTGGGCATTCTCCTTCGTTCTCGATGCCTTAGCGAGGCTCTATTCTTTCTTCTCATGTGTTTGTCTGTGAAATCTTGTTTTGTATGTTGTGGGGTCTTCTCTGTCATTTCGAGCCTTCATTTCCTGATGGTGCTGCCTGTATTAGTGTACCATGTCCTGGCAATGTGTAGCGTTTGTTGGTGCACCCGAGTTTTAGCGTGAGCTCCGACCCGACAACTTTGCCTGCCCAGTATATGCGTCCTTCCTCTTTGGCGTTGATACGCAGGGTTTGGTGCTCGACGTAGTATAGTTGTGCTCTGCTTTCTAGTTTTAGCTTGGTCTTTGATCTGCTCTGTAAGCAGTTCTCCTCAACACCTTGTATCGACCAACAGTTTTGGCTTTATTAATTTAAGCCGGGCACTTTGTGCCTGTTATCTAAAAGGTAGTGGAATCTGTTCATGGCAGTTATTTGGCAATCTTAAATCATTACATTAAGTGTATGTTCTTAATGGTTTTTCAACAACTTAAATGTGTTCTTAACTGTGAATCCCTGCTCCCTAAAAACTAAAATTGCAAATCCCTGCAAGCTGTTGTGTCGAGCCACTCTCAATGTTTTAAATATCTTATGGAGAGAGACATAATTTTTTACTCGGTCTCATTAATTTGCTCCACCTCATCATCAATTGTCGATGGACCCTATTACCTGTGTACTACTTTCCTCACTGTATTCCATTTTTTATTGCAATATGTTAGTAGTTTAGAGACTAGATGTTACAATTCTACTTACACTTCTTCATTATTTTAGTTGTCGTATGTTAGCGAGAATATCAACAATTTAAGAGTAAACTCGTAAATCAATATTTTACCGCAATTGTCAATTTTGTACAAAATGCACATAAAAATTTAGTGTTCATGTCTTTGATTTTCCTTCTTATTGGCCCTTTGGTTTATATGGAAAGGCATTAGATGAAAATGACAATGATTAGATGAAATAGTAGTTGATGATTACAAAAGAAACTGTAGACGTGGGGTTTGGGGGGGGGGGGGGGGGAGTAAAACTGCAATAAATCAGATGGAAAACTCAGCAGAGTTATTGCCTTTAAATTGAAAACGAAAAAAAGCATCCAGTTAGCAATTCGGTTATTTTATTCCCACCAATTGCTAATAGGGGAAAACTGTAAGTCTTACGCTATTGTTTGTTATTCATGCAGATCGACGCTCGATATTTCAAAGAACGTGAAGAGGCTAAACGGTTCGTTATGCATGATCTTGTGCATGACCTCGCAAGATCGGTCATGGATGACGAATATAACCTGGAGGGCCCCAACTGCCGCTATGCATGGCTGACAGATTGTTCGAAGCCCTTAAAGTCATCCAAAAATTCACCTGCAAAAATAAGGGCGCTGCATTTTGCATACAAAGTTTCAAGTAGTGATGCATTTTCAACAGCTAAGCACATCCGTGTCTTATCTTTAAGGATAAACAGTAGGCATGATTTGACAGTTTCTATTGGTGAATTGAAGCAGCTGAGGTATCTTAGTTTTTTATGTGATGGGATTCAAATTAATCCCAGGTGTATCGGTATGCTCTCGAAGTTGAATTATCTCAGAATTCATTCCGATGGTATCAGAGCATTGCCAGAGTCGATTGGTGAAATGAAAGGTCTGATGCATCTTGACTTATCAGGTTGTTCAAACCTAAAAGAACTCCCAATGTCATTTGCGAAGATCAGAGAGTTGGTATATTTGGATTTATCAGACTGCTATGGTGTTTCAGGAATACCAAAAGTTCTAGGTGGCCTAACCAAACTCCAGCATTTGAATTTATCAGGATGTAGAAATCTCAAAGGGTTGCCAGATACCATCGCCAATCTCACCGAACTCCAATATTTAAATCTAACAAAGTGCTTTGAAAATATCTACAGCTCGATATACCAAACTGAGAGTTTCGTTAACTGTATATGCACCCTTCCCAATATGAAGCAGCTGTATTTGTCTTGGAATAATTATCCTCTTACAATACCAGATAGTGCAAGTCACCTGACCAAGCTGGTGCTCATTGGGTGCTGGCAAATTATTAGGCTTCCAGAGTGTGTAGATAACATTCATTTTAGCGACTTTGGTGCCACATTTCGGCAGTTCTTTGTGTACGCAGGTGACACTGACACTAGCAGTAACATCAATTTGCTTAAGTATGCAAGTGGTGCTGAGCTGGAAATCTTGCATCTTGAAAGTATGAAGTCCCCAGAAGAGGCACACAGTATAAATCTGAGTGAGAAACAGACCATCCTAGAACTAAAGTTATTGTGGAACAAGGGTGCAAGATCCGTGGATGACATAAAGTTGCTGGCGGAGCTAGTGCCACCAACCACTTTGCAGAGATTTAAAATAGGAGGTTACTGCAGTGTTGGCTTTCCAGACTGGCTAATAATGAGTATTAGCATCCATCTCCCTAATCTTGTCAACATGACGTTGCAGGATTTGCCAAGCTGCAAGAGTCTACCGCCCTTTTGCCAACTACCAAACCTCCAAGAGCTTAGTCTCATCAATATGAAAAGCCTGGAAGAATGGGACACATCGTACTTGAGTGATGAGAATAGTGTGAATGATCTTAAAAAAGTGGTCATAAATGATTGCCCCAAGTTGAGGATAAAACCGCACCTTCCTAGAGCCGCATCTTGGTGTATATTGAAAAGCGATGATGTGCTCCTACCACAGAGAGAGAGCGTGTCACATGTTGATAAGCTGATAGTTGGACGGACAGATGTGCCTATGCATGAGTGGGGTTTTCTTCACCACCTATTCTCTCTCTGGCATTTAAGCATTAATCATTGCAGTGATTTGACGATCTCACCAGAGATATCCGAGGCCCTCCACTCCCTCAAATCACTTGAAATAATTTACTGCAGCCAGGCAAAACTCGAGGAATTATCGTTCGGTGAGCTCACGTCTCTTCAGGAACTGACAATATATGACCACCAGGCGCTAGAGGAATTGCCCAATAACATGAGGCAACTGTCAAAGCTACAGTCATTAACACTGTATGACTGTCCTAGCTTGAGACAGCTGCCACAGTGGTTAGGAGAACTCGCGTCGCTCAAGAAACTTGAAATGAGATCCTGCGGTGCCATCATGACTCTTCCAGAGAGCATACAACAGCTCACAGACCTCCAAAAATTGGAAATATCCTGCTGCAACCCTGAATTATACAAGTGGTGTAAGGCAGAGGAGAACCGGAGGAAGCTTGCTCACATAGAACGAAAGGTATGTGCCCTGCCATAATGTTTCTCATATATTTACTGCTCCTATTTTGTAAGGAGAACGTTTTCCATGACCTGTAGTACCACCTCCTCTTTTTCCGTTCTTTGTTTCTTGAAGGATTATTTCATTCATTCAAGAAACTGTTATATTTTACTGTACATGTCCATCGAATCGTAATTCTTCTTTATTGCCCAAATGGAAATTATGTACTCGAATTCTAGCTAATGATAATACTGACTTCATTTTATATCTAATCTTGTAGAATATCGATTTTTAGCCCTAGTATCTCCTGATGAGGGCGGGTTGCCATTGCTGTCGGCTCGTGTGGCCCTTGCTGTGAAATAAGAGAAGGCGGGCCATGCGGGAGAGAAGAAACCGACGGCGCAAAATCAAAAGCTCATACGTATGAAATACCACGCAGAGAGCTCCAACGGCCCAGGTAGTTACTGATTCTATGAACACTTGTCTCTCGTGAAGAAGAACGCATCTTGTTTTAGAGTCAGAGATGTAGCTGTTTGTCCTCCTCAACTTTATTTAGCCACTCTGTTCTTGTAGTCTCTCCTCTGTTTTGTCACTCTCTTATTATTGTCAGAATTGAAATGAAATCCACATGGCACTTCCCGCGCAGGCATCTAACTTATGCATTTGAAGGGCGTGGGTTCAGTGTTGAGTGTCTCTGTTTTGCCACTCTCAAAGTCCTGGAACTCTGAAGAAGAGGGCTGACCAAGACGGTGACGGATGAATATAATTTCTGGCTTACACAAGTACCGTAGTATATGGTGTCCTAGCGGTGGGACTCTGTCCATGGTTTCCTTGTAAAAAGCATATTTACTGCTGAAAAGCATATTCCAGAGAAACATGTCTTGCTTTTACATGGCGGAGAAACAGCTGCAGCTAGCACATACAACTCATGTCTTTCACATCTTCTCGGCCCACATGATATGCTCTATTTCATAGCAACGCTGCTAAAGGAGTTCCACAATTTTCTAATACCTACAATACTTAGGTGTAGATGTAGGGAAAGACAAACACAGTAGCAACCAGGAAGATGCCTGGGGTACTGGGGACGAGCAATTTAACTTCCTGAATCACTATTTGTTTCGTCAAACAGAATCCGTGAGTTGTTTGGCCAAATAATTCTAGGATGGTCTTGGAGCCAAAGTAATGTTGGGTTTTGATCATTTGTTTCTAGTCCAATGATCATTTGTTTTTTCAAATACACTTTTGTTTTATGCTTGCCAAAAGATGGAATTTAACAACTACAAATGTCTTATGGAGTGCAAGAAACAGTTCGTGTGGTGCACATAGTATGTATGAACTGAATGAACCACTGCACTGAATCACAATGAATAGTTCTTGTACGAGAATTGTGTATAAATTTTGGTGGAGCTTGATCTTTATGATTTCTGTGAGAGCTTCTCTGAAATTAAGGGCCTACCGAAACATCAAAACTGTCAAATTTCTGCTAAAGAGGAGGTTTTTCATGTTTGAGTCGGGCCTAACCATTGGAAGATATGAAGCCAAGAACATTTTTCCTAGAATCGGTTCTAGTACACTAAAGTAATCCAAAAGGGCTCATATGTCAGCATTTATTAAAGGATGCAGGTATCTCATAGAGCTGAACTTGCTATAGGTAACAATAGAGTGCAGCCCTGGAATCTAAAGAAAGAGAGGGAAATGCACATACAGAAAGTAATAGATGGCGATTTTAGTTTGGTCATCCCTGGCAACAGACAGAACTCTCTTTTGGAAAGACAGGTGGTTGGGCAAGACTGCAAGAGGAACATGCAGGATATTCACCCGGACTTGTTGCATTTCGTGGATAGCAAGTTTCAGTGTTCGCGCGCGTTGCTCAGAGGCTGGCGTTGCACACTCGGGTCAGGGATATAAGTGGAGGGCTTTCGGTGGCCACCTTGGCCTTTAGCGGATGCTATCTAAAAGTGTAAAGCTCCCCTCAAATATAAGCTTTTAGCGTGGAAAGTAGCCTTGGTTCTGAGAAGCCCTTGTCACTCCAGCAAGGGCCATACTGATGAAGTCGTCCTCCGATCTGGGTGGAAAGAGTTCGCCGATAATCACGGCATAGGGGAAGGAGATTGCCTGGTCTTCAAATAAACTGGACCTTCCTCCTTTGATGTCCTCATGTTTGACGCTAGTGGCTGCGAGTAAACATCTCCTCGTCGTGTAAAAAACCGGTGGTCGTGAAATAGAGTAGCAGAGAACTCTGCCAGAGTTGAAGGAGCACAAGACGGCTGCACTACTGATTTCAGAAAACCTCAGGACCGCGCACCGCATTTCCCGCCGATGAATGGTGATGTTGCTGGCCCGAAGATAACACTTCATAGAGACACTGGTAAGAGCATTTTACGAGTATGTAAATGCGACCCATGAGATTATGTAAATATTGCCATACTGATTTTTTTTTTAAATCGGAGGAGTACCTGGGAGTGTTGATTTTAGGCGGAACAGTCGTACCCCCTCTGGGTCTACCGATTGCGTGTTATATACCCGGGAATAGCCCCCCGGGTGGCATATACAAATAGGGTACGTGTTGGGGCAGAGTACTATTCTATATCCAACACGTATATTTACAATGCACTAATATCCCTTTAATCTAGACCTGGAAAGGTTTAGATTATATATTTAAACTTATCTAATTTTTTTACCATAGTCTTAGTAAAACCATCTGCAATCTGATCCTTGCTTGAGATGAACCTGATATCAAGTTGCTTGGTAGCAACTCGTTCTCGAAGAAAACAGAAGTCGATCTCAATATGTTTAGTACGTGCATCAAAAATTGGATTGGCAGACAGAAAGGTGGCACCAAGATTATCACACCATAAACATGATTTCTTCTGAAGGGAAACACCAAGTTCACGAACAAGTGCTTCAACCCAAATAAGCTCAGTTGTGGCATTTGCAAGGGCTTTGTATTCAGCCTCTGTACTGGACCGAGACACAGTAGGCTGTTTTCTGGCACTCCAAGAAACAAGATTGGGACCAAAAAATATAGCAAATCCACCAGTAGAACGTCGATCATCTAAATCACCTGTCCAGTCTGCATCTGAATAGGCACTAAGAAGGGTGGAACTGGACCTCTGGAACGTAAGACCAACCTTGCTAGTGCCATGAATATACCTTAAGATGCGTTTAACAGCAGTCCAATATGCAGTAGTAGAAGCATAAAGATATTGATAGACCTTATTAACTGAAAAAGAAAGGCCAGGCAGAGTCAGTGTCAGATACTGAAGACCCCCCACAATACTCATGTAATGAGTAACATCCTCGGGCCCAAGAGGAGAGCCATCTGTCAAGCGTAATGTTTTTGTAGCGGAGAGAGGTGTTGGACATGGTGTGCAAGAACTCATACCCTTCAAAGTAGCCCATTAGACTGTTTATGAACCTCAATTCCTAGAAAATAATGTAGATCCTCAAGATCCTTGAGAGAAAAATCAGAACTCAAATGTTGAAGAAGAACTGAGATGGCCGAATCTGAAGAGCTGGTGATAATGATATCATCAACATAAATCAAGAGGAACATAGTAAGACCTGGCTTATAAAAAAGAAACAGTGAAGTATCGGCCTTGGATGAAACAAAACCAAGGGTATATAACTTGGAACTGAGATGAGAGTACCAAGCACGAGGATCCTATTTCAGACCATATAGAGCTTTATCAAGTCTGCAAATATAATATGGATTAGCGGAAGACTTAAAATCTGGTGGTTGTTTCATATAAACCTCTTCTTTCAGAACACCATGTAAAAATGCGTTCTTGACATATAGCTGCCTTAAACTCCATCCTCGAGAAACAGATATAGCAAGAACAATTCTGATAGTAGAAGCCTTAACAACAGGGCTAAAAGTATCCTCATAGTCTATGTCATACCTTTGCTTGAATCCTTTTGCAACAAGACGTGCTTTATATCTGTCCATAGTGCCAACCGCATTTTTCTTGATGTGATAAACCCATTTGCAATCAATAATATTTTTGTTGGAACTGGGAGGAACTAAATGCCAGGTACAGTTGGCAACAAGAGCATCATATTCATCTTGCATAGCATGCTTCCAATTATCATCAGTGAGAGCCTCAGACAAATTTCTTGGTTCTCCTGTAGTTGTCAAGAAAGCATAACGGACAGAGCCATCGGTATATTTTCGGATGTTTAATACCTTTTTGTAGCCTAGTTTGAACACCAACAGCAGGAGGTGGCACGGGAACATCTGGCACAGAGGATTCGGAAGAAACAGACAAACCAGGAGAATCTGGACAATCATTGGCAGAATCATGAGCTGTAGGAGAATCTGCATGCGTCAGCGTGGGGCCTAACAGCGGGGACGCGCTTCGCGTGCTGGCAGACGCAGGCGACAGTGACGCAGCGCTGTCCCGGGGCGACGTGGCGGGCGGCGAGTGGCTCGGAGCGGGGGACGCCAGGGACCACGGAGGGGAGCCACTGGGCACGCGCGACGTGGCTGGCGACGTGGGGCGCTGGCCAGGAGACGCTGGGGATCGCGTGGGGTATAGTTCGTGGGCGCGCGACATGGCGACCGAGGACGGGTGCGCACGGGCGGGAACACGGAAGACCGTGTCAGAGCCTGACGGCGGCTGATCCGTGGCGAATTTTGCTGCAGAATCGACCTCGGGATCGCCCCGGTCAGCTCCTCTCCTGTTCTCAGCACCTGAATCATTATTTGATGTGCCATTTTCTGTTGTTTCATCAGAATTTTGCGCAGTGTCCGATTTTGATCGATTTGTGTAATCTTCAGCAATAACCTAGGGAGAAACAACAGGTGGAGCAAGATGTAAATAGTGATCATTAGTATGTACACCCCTATCACTACATGCCGAAGTGGAATTATCTGGTGGAAGAAGGAGCATCTCTTCACGTAAACGACAACCAACATTAGGATGAAGAGAAGCAAACGGAAAAATATTCTCATCAAAGACAACATCTCGAGAAATATAGACACGACCATTGGACACATCAAAGCATTTTAATCCTTTATGGCGAGGACTATATCCTAGAAAAACACACTGTTTAGAATGAAAAAAGAGTTTGCGTTTGTTATATGGACGAAGGTTGGGCCAACAAGCACAATCAAAGACACGAAGAGCATGATAGTTAGGCTTGACTTGAAGAAGTTTTACTGTGGGAGTATCAAAATTAAGAACCTTTGTAGGAAGCTATGAGACCCTGGCGCATGGCTCAATAGGATTGATAGGAAACCCATACCAACAAGTTGCAACTTCTTTTCCGGAAGCTTATCTAAAAAGAACTCTAAGGTTAAGCGTGCTTGGCCTAGAGCAATTCTAGGATGGGTGACCGACCGGGAAGTGGGTACCATGTGCGCACGAGTGAGGACAAAGTGCGTAGAAAAGACTAGTGTTGGTCCGTGGGGTTAGTCTAGAGGTCCTATTGAGCTGCCAGAAATGACAACCGTCGGTTCGGTGTGACCAGGGGTGTTATAGAAGCATATTGATAAGAAATGTGGCTGTAATAAAGGCATCGTCCCAAAAATTGAGAGGCATAGAGGCATTAGCAAGAAGAGCAAGGCCTACTTCAACAATGTGACGGTGTTTGCGTTTAGCAGAACCGTTTTATTGATGAGCATGAGGACATGACACATGATGAGTAATGCCTACATGTTGAAAGAAACTGTTCAATTTTTCATATTCACCATCCCAGACAGTTTGCATGGTGAGAATTTTGCGACCAAATTGGCGCTCAACATACTATTAAAAATCAAGAAAGACTTGATACACTTCATAACGTTTCTTAAGCAAATATATCCAAGTAAACTTGCTAAAAACATCGATGAAGCTTACATAATATAAATGTTTGCCTACAGAGAGAGGAGCAGGATCCCATACATCAGAGAATATTTGTTCCAAGGGAACAGTAGACACACTAGTGGGTACAGGATAGGGTAACTGATGACTCTTAGCCTGTTGGCATGGATCATATATGTAAGGATTTATTTCTAGGGAATATGACAGATTATGCTTCCTAAGAATTTTTTGAACGATAAACAAAGATGGATGGCCTAGACAACAATGCCATGTGGAGGACGAAGGCTTGATGGTGGCGAGAGCATGCTTGGAGGAGTATGAAGACACTGTAACTAGAGGGTATAAGCCACCATGACAAGGACCTCTAAACACGATGCGCAGCATTGCCTGATCCTTAATCAAGAAAAGAAGGGGTGAATTTACATATAATAATTGTTGTCTATGCCAAGTTTGTGAGCAGAAAGTAAACTCATGGATGCATTAGGAACATGTAAAATATTAAGAAGTTGTATGGAGCTATCAAGGGTGTGCAAAATAGAATGACCAATATGAGCAATATCCATACCTTGTCCACTATCATTATTGACTTGATCACGCCCTGATATGGTTCATAAACATTGAGCTTGTTGAGTTGACCAGTGACATGATTTGTGGCACCTGTGTCTATGTACCAATTTGTATCAACACCATAGGCACCCTTGAGCTCCTTTGGTGGCTTGTCATCATCATCATCATCATCATCATCATCACCATAACGCCACCAACACTCATCAGCAGGATGACCTTCTTTTTTGCAGATCTGATAGTAGACACCATCCTACCAAGGGGTGGCACGACAATCCTTTTTGCCTCCTTTCCTGGGGCGATCCTGATGAGGACGCTGCTGCTGAGGCGGCTGGGAAGGACGTGGGGGGCGCTGCTGCTGTTATGGAGGAGGCATGTATGGGGGGCATATATGAAGTAGGTGCATACGGCTGCTGGTACGGTGGCATGTAGGAACCCTGATGATATGGCACATACTGAGGGACATGCGCATACTAGGGGGTGGCATGTAGGGAGCCGGTGGGTAGTGGTGCGCCGGCGGCATGTAGGGGGCCAGCTGATGTGAAGGGTGATGTGGAGGCAGGTACGACGCTGGTGCTGGAGGCCTTGAAAACCTCCCCCATAACCAGGGTTCGGAACACAAGGGGCAGCATTAACAGACGACATAAACGACCCGGAAGCCTGGCTTGTGGTGGAGAGCATAGCATCACGATTCTCATAAGACAGCAGCTGAGAGCACATATCACTGAGGGATGTGGAGGGAACAACTTTAAGAGCAACAACAAAACCATTGTAAGAGCCATCAAGCCCATTCATAATATAATCCTTGAGTTCACCATCATCGATAGTCTTTCATGCAGTAGCAAGCTCAGAGGCAAATCCTTTCATCTTGGTGATATACTGATGGCCTGTCATGTCAAGTTTCTTTGTGTTGGTGAGTGCACCATGGATATTGGAGACCCGTGACTTGGACTGAGAAGAAAAGAGCTCATGGATTTCAGCAGCATGGACCATGCCATAGACATGAGAGAGAATATCCTCAGACAGGGAGTTGACGATGTAGCTCGCAACCTGCTGATCCCGTGTGATCCAGACATCATAGGCAGGGTTTGGAGCCTGTATATTCTTCTTGTCAGGATCCTCAGCATCAAAAAACTCAGGCGGTGCCGGATCGGAACCTTCAAGCATGCGCATGACACGAGCCCCACGGAGGGTGGGCAGGACCTGAGCTTGCCACGAGAGAAAATTCTCCCGCGTGAGCTTGTTGGCAGGGGCACCAATAGCCGGCACCCCAGAAGACAAAGAGGAAGAATACATCAGATGTGTTGACGAAGCTGGTTTTGTCGCGGCAGGAATATGTGCTGTTTTGCTGCCGTGGCGGGTTCTGTCACGGCAGGATTTTGACCACTTTTACTGCCGCGGCAGGAAGTGGCTAGGGTTTTGGGTTGTGGAATTTTGGGGATTGTTTGAATCGATCTGATCGATCGAGGTGTATAGGGTTGTGGAGCAACGAACACAAGGGCTATGACGTTTGGATTCTAGGTCGTGGATGTGTGGGATGTGGAGCTCGATCCCCGAAAAAGCATTGGCAATCGACGGAATTGGTCCTGGTCATGGTGATCGGGGAGGAGGTCCGATGATCGGAGGCTAGGTCGTGGGTTCTTGCAGCGGCGGCGATGGAGAGAAGCTCTAGGGGCAGCGCTGGCGGCTAGATGTCGTGGGAAAAAGAGAGGCCTGATACCATGTTGATTTTAGGCGGAACAGTCATACCCCCTCTGGGTCGACTGGTTGCATGTTATATACCTAGGAATAGCCCCCGGGGTGGCGTATACAGATAGGGCACATGTTGGGGTAGAGTACTAATCTATACCCAACACGTTTATTTACAATGTAACTCTAATAGGGAGCAGTTGGCAGGGAGATCGTTCTACGGAGGGACAGTGGCAAAGGTAGGTGTCATGTCAGGTACTCCAGCAGAGACAACTACCGGGGCACGCTGTTGGCTTGACTTCGCCTGTGACATCTGCCTCTTCGAGCTGATGGAGGGTGCATGGCGGTAGGCGGCCACCATGCACGTCTTGTTGAATATAAGAGCAATTTTCCAAGAGATTTGACCATAATAAAAGGTAGATAAAAGACAGAGAGAATAAGATAAATAAGATTGAGAAATATGGTGTACTTCACAGCATAGGAACCTCTGGTGGCGTTGGCATCGTCGTTAGCCATGTCGTTGAGGAAGAGGTTGCTGATGTCAGGGAATGTAGCACCCCGGGTAAAACCACTACTAGAAAATCGCATGTTATTTATACTTTGTGCATCATCATGACAGCATCATGCATATGTTTGTCTAAAACTATTTTTCAAAAGCCTATGTTGTTTTCTAAATTAGCCCTCCTTTATTTTAAAATCAAACCTCTCGGTCCATTCAGATCCTGTATGTCTTAAACTATTTAAAAAATCTTTAAAAACAAAATATTAAAACCAAAACTATTTTTGTGGGGGGCCAGGCAGCCAACGGCCAGGGCCGAAGGCCCAACCGGAGGCCACCCAGCCCACAGCCACCAAAACCTAAAAACTACCCCAAACCCTAATTCTACCCAGCCCAAACTAGACAAACTCTAATTCCCTAATCCCCCTGTCTAAACCCTAGCTACCCCAACACCCCACCCCGCTGCCACACTCCCTCCACCCCATCCCACACTTCAACGCAACCCCGCTCCTCTGGCCCGTTCCCGATCCCAATCCTCGCGAGCTGGCCCCACCCAGCGGACCCCACCCCACCAGCCTCGTCTCTCCCCTCACACAAATCCCCTCCTTCCATCCCGCATGTCGTGGTATTGCCGACGAGTACGCCATGGAGGGGTCCTCACAGTGCGTGTTTAGAGACGTGGGGTAAGGCGGACGGTTGACGGGTACGAGATAACACAGCTTACCCAGGTTCAGATCCCACAACGGTGGAGGAATCCTACTCCTGCTATAAATCACTATAAGGGCAATACGCCGAGTTACAAAGATAGGTTCGCTGTGCGAGGTTGTATGAATCGATGCCCTAAAGGCTCCCATAGGCCCGATTTATATAGTCGCCAGGTCCTAGGGTTATAGGGAAAAGTCCTAGCCGGACAGGTTACAGAGTCCTACACTGTCTATTACTAGTCTTGTGTATCTTGTACTCCAAGGCTCCAGGTATGCTGGTGACTCCACCGTAGCCTTCCTTTATCTGGCATGGGCCTCCCTTCTGGATCCATCTAACTGGGCCGCCCAGCAGGCCATAGGCCATGCTACCGACTATGGTCCACCCGGGTTAGCCGGATAAGAGACATGCTATAAGGATACCCGTATAGCATATTCCCAACAGTAGCCCCCGGAGAACTCCGAGATCTTGCACCGTCTTGCCTCTTCACGTGGAATGCTCCGTCTAGATGGATGTCGGCAAATCGTCAAGCAACATCTTGTAGTCCTCCCAAAGAACCCTGCAAGGCTTTCTCCGTCTTCGACTTGTAAGCCGGAGAAATGCTGAATCTTCCATCGTACTCTTCCGTAGTCGGATTGAATCCGTCCATGTCGGAATCTTCGATGTGACGGCTCATCTACCCATGTCAGCTAGGATGACGTAGGCTTAGGTCAGCGACGCCTCGTCACTCACACATGCAGAGAACGCAATCATATCTGATTTTCCTGCGCGAGCGATACGAACCGTTGGCGGTGACGGTTGGAGTCGTGGCGAAATTTCCGCGCACGTTCGCAAACACGTCGTCTACGCGGCAACCGTCCGATCAAGCTGCACGAATCTTGACGCTGAAGATGATAAATAGTAACCGTGGGGAAATATCCACTTTTTACCTCATTCTTCTCGTGTCATCTTCTTCCTCCAGCCGCGCGTCTCCTCGAGCTCTCCGCGATAAACCTCAAAAAAACCCTAGCTCCCATCTGCAACAGTCGCACCGAACCTTCACTCCATGGCTAGCAGCAGCACCTTCCCATCAATGGCGGCGTCGAGCGAAGCCGCGGCGAATCGTCGTGCCCCTAGAGGGTTTGGTCATCCCCGCATCAGCGGTGATCGAATCCACCGAAGACGACCCAAATTTGGCGGCGCTAGAGCCGCTGGAGGAGGAACCAGACTCGCACAAGGGCGACTGGCGTGGCTCGGACATCACCGACTGCGACATCCAAGAGATGGTCTCCGAAGGCTACCTCCCTGCGACGGAGGGGCTCGCCTGGCGGGCAGCGCCGGCCGGCGAGGTGACACCTTCTCCACAAGCCGAAGTAAAGGTGTACCTCAAAGCTCAGCTGGTACGCGGCGTTTCCCTGCCCATCTCCCACTTCTTCCTCTCTGTCTTAAACCACTATAGGGTCCAGCCCCATAACCTTTCCCCCAATAGTATGTGGCATCCCGCAAAACCGCTACTAGAAAATCGCGTTGTTTTTGTGCATTGCATCATCATGACCGCATGCTCATGTCATCATGCCACATTGCATTTGAGCATCGTCATTATCTTGCATTTGCTTGCATAAAACTATTTTCGGAAAAACCTATTTTTGTTTTCTAAACGCCCCGTCTTTGTCAAACACAAAACCGGGTCTCCGGATTAATTTGTTTTGTCGGCCAACGGTTTGCAAAAACCTGTTTAAACAAATAAAATATTTAATTATTTTAGTGGGGGCAGCCAACCGGGCCGATCCGACCCAGTCGGCCACCCCCAGAATAAAACGGTCCACCCAAAATCCCTAACCTACCCAAACCTATCCTACCCACCTATCCTAGCCTGCCACCTCACCTTTCCCTCCACCTCATCACACCACCGCCACCTCACCAATCCACCAGCCACCAACCCACCTTCCCCAGGTCCCACCGTCCCTCAATCTCTCCCACACACACCAGCCGCACCCCCTCTCCCTGTCCCTGGGCCCCACCCGCGCCGGCCCTGCCCTCTCCCTAGCCCCACCGCTCTCTGTCCGCAGCCCCCTTCCCCCCTCTCACTAGCGTGACCCAACCACCCACCTGGCCCCGCTCCGACCCCACCTCCCTCTGGCCCACCTCCCGCTTGCCCCGCTTCTCCCTCCCCATCCTCTCTTCCTCGACGCCTCCCTCTCCCGTCGACGACCGCCTCCGCCCACATCCCCTCTCTCCCCCACCTTCCTCGCCTCTCTCTGCCTCGCTCCCTCCCCATCCCGCGCCTCCTTCCCCGTCCGCCGGCGACCACCTTCCCCACCAGCGGCGCCGCCGTTCTCCCTCCTCGGCCTCCAGCGCCTCCGCTCGCCGCCCGGGGCTCCCTCCCCGTCAGCCTCCTCCTCGCCGGACGCCCGCGTCGCCCACCCTCGGCAGCACCCCGCCGAGATCGCCTCACCACGCCACCTCCCTGTCGTCGGGGCTCCACCCGACGCCGGCCCGCCTCGCCCTCCTCTGTGTCCCGCCGTCGGCCGCTCTCCTCCGCAACCACGCCACCGCCGCTCGGCCTCGGCTCCCCGCCGCCGGCGCGCCCCCGGTCTCCTTCCCGCCGCGTTCCTGGCCGCGCGAGGCCGGCCCCACCACGACCCCATCGCCCTCGTGCCTCCCAGCGGCCGCAACCGCCTCGCCTCTCCTTTACTCTTCCCCACCGCGTCCCCTGCTCGCCTGGCCACAGCCTCGGCCCCCACCAGCGCGCCGTCCTCCACCGGTCGAATCCCGACCGCCACCCTGCGCCCTACTCCTCTGCGGTCGCCTCTCCGCCTCGCCGGCCACGACAGCGTTTTTTCCTCGTGGAACCTCGTTCTCTGTACCGGTGTTGGCCGATGTGGTGCATGTGCTACGGGTGCTCTATGTAAGATCGTCCCCAAGCCACCCTGCCGACAGATCTTCCTGATGTTGTTCAGCTGTGGTGAGAAATATGTCGACTATGCGACGCATGGCAAGATCTTCGGAAGTACCCCAACTTAGACCACTGGAGTGCGACAACAAGTTCGGCACCGACCCGAACAAATCCGGTGAACCCAGATACCCTTCCGAGTTCGACATCGACTACCCGGACGCCAAGATCACCGTCACGGAACGACATGATCTTCTCCTCGGGCGCCAAGATCTACCTCCCGGACCCGAAGACCGTACCTTCGCGGAACAAGTTCACGGCCAACAACCAAAGTCGGAACCCCAAGGTCGCCAACACGGACCCGGAGGATCCCCGGACGACGAGCTCTCCATCTCGGACGCCAAGTTCGTCAAGAACCCGGACGCCAAGGTCGCCGATGCGAATACGACAAGTACTTCATCCCGAACGCCATGACCGTCGACATGACCCGAAGACCACGGATGCGCCAAGAGCTACTCCGTTATCCGAGAACGATTCCGCCGAGACGAACCCCAGATCCGAACCCTGAGACCGACCCCGAACCCCCGGACCAAGATCGTCGAACCCTAATGTGTGACCCCTTTTCTCGAGCCTATTTTATAAATGTAAAAACAAATTGTTGCATATTAAATTGTCATGCTTGCATACATATTTGTGAGTGTTTGGGGGCCTTATGCCGATTCACTTCATAATTAAATATGGGACCCATATGCGGGCAAATCTAGTCTCATATTGGCCTCATTCAAATTTGTGTAACGAACCGGTGCTATATTTTGCCATGTTCAAACAACATTTAAATTGCGGGGTAGTTAAACAACTTGAACCACTTAATTAAATATCGGGACCCCGGTTCCGTTTAATACTGCCTAATTGCACCGCACCTTTGCCATGCCATACATCATACATGCATCATGCCCGATCTTCTGTCGTAGTATTAAATATTGCATCCGGTGTTTCTTCTAGTGTTTTGCTTCTTCGCGGACTAGGCCGATGAGTTGTTGCGAGTGTCGACCCGACCTTCGGATGAACCTTCGACAATGTTTTCAGGCGAGCATCTTCTCCTTTCTACCTATCTTACTTTTATAGTATTTATTCCCTCCTGTTGATCTATTGCTATCTGTGTTGCGTTGCTCTAGTTTTCGTACCCGTGATATCCCTTGCAGCCTTATATTGCCTTGGACACCTCCTATTACCTGTTGTGTGGTAGATAGTTGGACCTGCGCATCGTAGTCGCTTGCTCAAGTGCTGTTGCGTGTTGTCAAGTGCCACAGTTGTTGGAGTATTGCCGCATGTTCAATGTCGGAGATGATCATGGCTTTCATTATCGTTCACTTTAATTACTGTTTAAACAACTAAAATTGAAGTAAGTAAGCAGAGGCACCGGTGGGCAATAGATGTTATTTGGTTGTTAACCGTCCACTTGTGTCCCGTAGGACCCCGAGTACTTGATACCTGTTCCTTGAATATTCGCGCTATCCACATCCGGGAGGATTATGGGACCCCCCTGAGCCAGAGCTTGATTCATTCTTATTTCTTGGGGCCACAAACTAGTTTGAGGTTTTATTTACGATCCTGTACTTATGCCATGCTTAACTGCTTTATTTAAATTGTGCGATGGATAGCACCTGTACTGTTTAGGTAAGCGGAGTGTTTTCGCGGTATCGACAAGCCCAGTTTTGGGTTCCCAGTCGTTTACAGCCACTGGCGCAAACCTTGAGTCCGTCTCGGAGTCAGCTAACTTCGTTGCGGGTAGCTTAATGGGGTGGCCCCCTGAAATATTTCTGAATCCTGTGATTTCTTTGTCGTGAAGGCCTCATTGGGTTTTGATTTGGTTTTTCCGAGGTTGATCGAGTGTGTGTTGCTATTTGTGCACCCCTGCAGGGTAAAACTTTCTGAAAGCCGTGTCCGCGGTTATGGACGACTTGGAGCACAATATCTCGATCATAGACAACTATAACTAAAGTAGTGCTATAAATTTGACTTTATAATGACTAGTAATCAGCTTCACTATAATGGAATGGCTAAATAAAACTGCCAACAATTGCTTGTTTGGGTTGTCGCTTGCGACCATTGTACCTGACTAGTAAGTATCGCAACTACAACGGAATGGCTAAATAAAAGTACCAACAACTGCTGGGTTTGGGATATATCATGCTACTTGTATCTGACTAGTAAGTGCTGCAACTACAACGGAATGGATAACTAAAATGGCCCACTGCTTATTTTATCAGGATGATTATCTATACCTGACTAGTAATTGCTGCAACGATAACCGAATAAATAAAACCGCCAACGGTGTGAGTTCCTCGGTTGACTTCCTCGTTTGGTCTCGAGGGGGAAACACCAGGATGGGTTTGTCTGATGGTAGAATCAGGTTGGTTCCGAATAGGTCTTTCTTATCCCTCTCTGATAGCCGCCAGTTGTATCGAGTCTCTATAGGTTGTTTAGTGCATGCTGCCGCTGCCGCTTCAGTCCACCATACCTATGTAGGCGAGGACCGCCGAATTCTAGCCTCGTCGTGTACTGGCCTCAGTACTGACCGCTCTCTATTTTTCCGTTGCCCTCGTCGGCACCCCTTTTGTTTAAGCAGGTTTTGAGATCGACGTTGTTAGCAGGGTTACCCTTCCGGCTTGGCCTGGGCAGGGTTATGGACGCCATTGGTTATTCTTCAGGGCTCTTAGCCCCATTTTCATCTTGTCCGTAGCTGGACGCTCTATCATTTTCAAGGTGATTTGGATCTTTGTACATTATATCTGTATTCTTGACTCATGGAGTCGTGTTGTATATGTATCTGTTCTGTGGGTCCCATCGAGGACTATTGTGTAATGTTATTACTTCGTTTTCCACCCGCACGAAAGTGCCTGGTGGGCACCTTTGAATCATTTCTATGCGGGTTTGGCGGGAATCGCTGAAACTTGCATAGGGTCGATTCTGAGGGTGTTACATAGTATCTTAGTGCTTAGCAACTTCGCGGCACTTTGCGAGGGATATCTAGGGATAAGGCCTAGGTTAGACCTTTTTGTGTACTTCTTCACCGTCAAACGTGAAGCCGGACATAGTAAGGAGGAGCTTAGGAACTGTGGCACCATAAGCTTCAAGATTCGACCTGGCCGGCGGTTCCCCAACATCATCGGCCACGAGTCCTGCAAGAATTGGCAACGGACATACTTTTACGGCCCCGACATTCCTCTGGCGGACCGAGAAGTAACGTACCCGGACTTCGTGGATGGAGCCGCCGCTGAAGTTACCACGTGGAGATCCCAAGCCTCCCTTCCCTCCGACCTCGAAGCTTCTCGCGCTATAAGGCAGATCGAATGGTTTGTAGATACGGGTTTGACCGGCTTGGACCTAGCCATGTGCTGGTTCATCAGGCGAATCCAACCTCTACAGCACCGCGCGAAGTACATGCATGAGTATACCAGCGACAGAAGGGATTGTCTCCGCATCTCCGTGGACAACTTCTCGAGCGACTCCGTCAAGCGCCGCCTTAAGGACATCGTCAAGGTGAAGGTTAAGAAGCGTGGCTTCACCATCACCTACGACATGTTCGTAGACGGAAAGTGCCCAAAGGTAGGTATTTATTTTCTGTATACGACATATGCTCTAGTTTTTCCGTCTTGCCACTACCATCTTATTTAACACGGTGATTTCTTACTTAACAGCTTAGCGATCTAGATGAGGGCAACCAGGCTGCCCAAATCTACGATCCAAAGATGAAGGAAGTCACGGTCGTGTCCGACGACGATGTCCCGTTGGCGCGAAAGCGGAAGAGCTCCACCTCTGACACTGCCGACAGAGGCAAGAAGAAGAAGACGGAGGGTGGAGCCTCCAAAAATACTACCGTCGCGCTGGAGGCGGAAAAGAGAAGAGCCACCGGGATCTTTGCCAAAGCATCCCCCCTAGTAAGCTTCTCATTCTCCGACATTGTCTATTTGTCTGTCTTGTTCCTGTACTTATGCATTTTGCACGTCTCAGGAAGAAAGCCACGACCAGCCTCAAGAAGACCTCCAAAACCTTGGGGGCTTCTAGAAATATCAAAGACATGCTGCATCGCGACGCCTCCCCCTCCATCGCTCCTGCTACCCCTGCCGTCAAGCCCTCGTCTGCCCCGACAAGCTCACAAGCTAAGGAGGCACCAGGCCCTTCCGTCATGGAAGTGGATTCTGGCGCCTCTACCGAACTCGCTGTTGTCGGCGAGCAGGCGACGCAGGAAAGCACCGCTCAACAAATGGTTGAAGCTCCGGCTAAGGATGCCATCGGTGGCGGCAAGGCGGTGGTGGAAGCTGGTACTTCTGCCGAAGGCGGTGCCCTTGCTCCCTAGAAACCCTTTGAGTTCCCAAAGATAGTTTACCCGACGCTCACGCCGAGTAACACAACTCTGGTTCCTGGAGGAGTACCGACATCTCCGACGTGCGGTCTTGAGGAGCTCTTCCGACAAGCGGACATCTTGCAAGGAAATAGCATCTCCTTTGGCAAGCTGCTAGCTGGGAGCGCTACAAACCTCAAGATCATTGCACTTGTAAGTTTTACTTTGCCTTTTGCATTTCATATGAGTATCCCACTGTAGCCCCCGAGGATGTAGACGGAAAACCATAGGTTTTGCATCTATATGCTCTAAGAGTAACTAAGTTAGAAAAAACTCTCACTGTAGCCCCCAAGCATTTAGATGGAATGAACTATTCCGACTAGATGCTTTAAGAGTAGCATACGCAGTGTTTATAATTTTCAATACTGTAGCCCCCAAGCCTCTAGTTGTAACTGAATTAGTTCCGACTAGATGCTTAAAGAAAAGCTAAGCAGATTCCGAGTTAAAAACTTTATACTGTAGCCCCCAAACTTCTAATCGATAACTGAATTAGTTCCGACTAGATGCTTAAAGAAAAGCTAAGCATATTGCTAAGTAAAAAACTCTCGCTATAGCCCCCGAGCGTCTAGGTGGAAAATTTCCGACTAGATGCTCCAAGCAGACTAAACAACGGTTTAACTTTTTTTCTTTTTTCCACAGAACGAGAATGCTCGGAGGGGCGTGGCCAATGACAAGTACCAGAAGATGCGCGCAGATCTTGAATCCAAAAAGGGTAAAACTGCCATCTTGAAGGAACAGATCATCAAAAACAAGAGTCTATTTCCTTTTTGCGCATTCCGTCTTGATTTTATGCCTTCATTCTCCGAGCACTCACTGTGTATTTTGTTTTCTCCGACTTTGCAGAACATGTCGCCAAGGCCAAGGACATTATCGAGCAGTCCAAGCATATCCAGCAGTTGGACAGCGAGAACAAGATCCTTAAGGAGGAGAGGAAAGAAATGCTGAAAATGCATGAACATTCCATGAAGGCCCTGCAGGACTCCGCCTCCGCGGAAATCAATCGCTTGAAGGAGGAGCTTGCTATCTTAAAAGATCAGAAGCAAGCTGCTGATGAGCAAAACCAACACCACAGCGAGGCGTTTAAGCTCCTCCAACAAGAGAAAGAATCCCTGGAGGACACCCTCTGGCAGGCTAAGGCCAGCATCTTCAGTAAGTTTCCTCCGCCTTGTATTCTTGTAGTCTGGATACTTAGAATTTATTGAACCCATGCGCTTCTTGTCGGAAATTGCATCTCCTATGGGTTTAACCCGATCGCCTCCTTCGGACAAGGAATGCATGGTTCTTACCGGCAACTTCATCAACACCGCCATCACCCAAGACAAAGAGATTGCCAAGCCCCTTCAGATACATATCAAGGCCTCGGATTCCATGGCAAAGTATTCGGAGATTCTGCGCCGAGCCCCCGAGCGTGTCACAAGCTGGAAAGCTTCATGTCCATGGGCTGGCGCAAGGATGGCGCTGTCTATGGTGAAGGCACACTACGAAGGTTCCGACATCGACACTGTGACCTCTGGTATCCCCGACGTCGATGATGACGGCAAAGAGATTGATCACGAAGCCATCTTGTCGTCACTCGCGGGTTATGATACCAGAGTTGCCGAGTTGGTGGATATCGACGTCTTCGTGCCCATGAACACCATCGACAACGTCAACCAAGATTCCTCTGAGTCCCACCACAGTGTCGATGTTGAGGGTGACTCTCCGGCTGGTGACGATGCTGCTTCCAAGTCTCCTGCGCCAAAGGAATGAAAAACAACTTTGTAATATTTGTTTCACCTTTGGTGTATGCGCGAAAAAAACATGGTGATGTAACTTAAGGCGGAAAACAATGGTTGTTATGTCCTGCTACTTAAGAACTAATTTCCAGCATGTATATATTTTTTAAGCAAGTGCTGGCTTATCCATTACTTTGGTTCTTATGCTTGACTTTTCGTGAGTCGGAAGACTCGTTGTCGGAACCATGCGCTTAGGTGATGATGCCCAAAGGCACCGTCAATAACCCGAGCACAAAATCGCCGACAACACACTAATCCAGAATCCACATAAAAACGACAAAGAACGTGTAGACTAGAAAACTTAAGCTAACGCCCGTAGGAGGAATTTTCACAAGTGCAAACGCAAGACTTGTGCATAAAGGTTTTACATGATCCAAAAATGAACACTAAAGGAGGTAAAAGACTCAGAAATATGAGTGAACCAGAGAGCTTTATTTCATTGATCATATAAGAGATACACAATTAGATAAAAAATGCTAAGTGTAAAAAGGACGTAGTTGTGCTATGTTCCATGGCCGATCAAGCTCCGGCTAGTCATCATCCGGGTCACGTCGCTTACACTTATGATCCTTGTTGGGTCTATCCTTTAGTTCACGATTGTCAACAAGGTAGTAAGACCCATTGAGCAGTGCCTTGCTTATGATGAACGGTCCTTCCCATGGCGGGGATAATTTATGTGAATTCTTCTGCTTAAGTCGGAGCACCAAATCCCCCTCTTTAAACGAGCGATGCCGAACGCGGCGACTATGGTAGCTGCCTAGCTTCTGCTGGTAGATGGCGGATCTTTGGCATGCCAAAATGCGCTCCTCCTCGAGAAGCTCCACATCTAGGCGTCTGGATTCTTCAGCGTCATCCTCGTCGTAGGAGGCAACTCTTGGTGCATCGTGGAGGATGTCGGAAGGCAAGATGGCTTCTTCTCCATATACCATGAAGTAAGGGGTGTAGCCGGTGGATCTGTTGGGTGTAGTTCGTAAACTCCACAACACAGATGGCAATTCTTCCGCCCAGGCTCCAGCTGCTCTATGTAGCGGTGCCTCAAGACGTGGCTTGATTCCCTGCAGAATTAATCCATTGGCTCGCTCGACCTGACCATTGGATTGTGGGTGTGCCACAGATGCAAGGTCAAGTCGGATTCCTTTCTCCCAGCAATAAGCCTCCACTTCTCCGAGTGACAAGTTGCTTCCGTTGTCGGTGATAATGCTATGTGGGAGACCAAATCTCACCACTAGATCCCGGACAAACCTAAGGGAAGTTGTCCCATCAAGCTTTCTAATGGGTTTAGCTTCTATCCATTTGGTGAATTTGTCAACTGCTACAACAAGATTAGTAAACCCACAAGGTGCCGTCTGTAACGGTCCCACCATGTCCAGCCCCCAGACTGCAAACGGCCAAGTTATTGGTATTGTTCGCAATTCTTCAGTAGGAACATGTGGTTGTCGGGCATAATACTGGCATCCCATGCATGTCTCAACCAGCTTGTCGGCGTCTGCCTTCGCGGTCAGCCAATAGAATCCTTGCCGGAAGGCTTTCACGACCAACGATCGAGGAGCGGCGTGATGCCCGCAATCTTCGAGATGGATTTCGCGCAGGATTTCCATACCTTCTAGCTGGGAAACACACTTTAGGTATACACCAGTAGTGCTCCTTTTATAGAGTTGCCCATTGATTATGGTATAACCCTTTGCTCGTCGTACTATTTGCCGTCTTTCGACTTTGTCGTCGGGCAAAGTTCCATGTTCGAGGTATTCCATGAACGGTTTTGTCCAAGCCGGAGGGACCTTAGTCACCATGTTGACGAAAGAGTCAGCTCTATCCGGGTTGTCGATGTCGGCTCCCTTCACGGATGGTGTGCGCAGGTGCTCTAGGAAAACTCCTGGCGGAATTCGCTTGCGCCCTGATCCAAGTTTAGACAGCAGATCAGCCGCCTCATTTTGTTCCCTAGGCACATACTTGACTTCGTTGCCCAAGAAGCTCTTGGCTATCTCGTCCACTTCGTCTCGATATGCCGCCATCATAGGGTTCCGCGCATTCCAGGTGCCAGCCACCTGCTGGGCAACCAAGTTGGAATCTCCACAACAAACTATGCGCTTGATGCCAATATCCTTGGCTACACGTAGTCCGTGAATGAGTTCTTCATACTTCGCCATGTTGTTTGTAGCCTCGAAGTGGATCTGCAGAATATAGTGTAGCTTGTCTCCTATTGGTGACTGTAGCAATACACCAGCCCCTCAGCCGTTGAGCAGCTTTGATCCGTCAAAGTGCATCACCCAGTACTCTGGTTCTGGCAACGGAGTAGCGTCTGGCATCTCCGTACAATCTGCAACATAATCCGCCAAGGCTTGTGACTTGATAGTGTCGCGTCTCTTGTAGGTGATCTCGAAGGTGACAAGTTCAATGCCCCACTTCACGACCCTTCCTGTAGCGTCGCTGTTATTGATAATGTCGGACAGTGGAGTCTTGCTCACCACTGTGATTGGATGCTCCTGAAAGTAATGCCTCAGCTTCCGAGAGGCAAGGAATACTCCATAAGCTATCTTTTGGTAGTGCGGGTAATGCTGCTTGGACTCCTTCAATACCTCGCTCACATAGTAAACTGGTCATTGAACTCCGTGCTCATAGCCTGGTTCCTTCCGCTCTACCACGACGACGATGCTGATAACCCGGTTGGTTGCCGCCATGTAAATTAACAGGGGCTCTCCAGGCTCGGGTGCTGCAAGGATGGGCACTGAGGAAAGAATCTCTTTGAGCTGCTTCAATGATGCATCTGCCTCGTCCGTCCACGTGAATTTGTCTGCCTTCTTCAACAACTTGTACAGCGGCAGAGCCTTCTCTCCAAGTCGGCTGACGAACCGACTAACTGCTGCAACACAACCTGTTAGTCGTTGAATGTCCTTTAAGCATGTCGAACGGTTTATGTTTAAGATGGCCTTGATTTTCTCCGGGTTGACCTCGATTCCACGTTGGGAAATGATGAAGCCCAACAATTCGCCGGCTGGAACCCCGAAGACGCACTTCTTAGGGTTGAGCATCATGTTGTATTTCCGGAGATTATCAAAGGTTTCTTTTAAGTTGGAGATTAAGTCGTTTGACTTTTTAGACATCACCACAATATCGTCCACATAGGCGTGAACGCTCCGACCAATTTGGTCGTGAAGGCAACGTTGCATTTGTCCGCTGGTAGGTAGCACCGGCGTTTTTCAGCCCAAAGGGCATCGTGACATAGCAAAACGTGTCGTATGGGGTAGTGAACGAAGTGGCCAATTGGTCCGACTTCCTCATCTTGATCTGGTGATATCCTGAGTATGCATCGAGAAAACACAAAAGCTTCGAGCCAGCCATCGAGTCAATGACTTGGTCAATGCGAGGCAAAGCAAACGGATCTTTGGGACATGCTTTGTTCAAGTCGGTGTAATCAACACACATTCTTAATTCATTGGTTCCTTTTTTGGGGACAAGTACAGGATTGGCCACCCATTGGGTGTGAAGGACTTCTCGGATAAATCTAGCCTTAAGTAACCTAGCTATCTCTTTGCCAATGGCGCGTCTCTTCTCATCTCCAAAGCGTCGTAGAGGTTGTTTCACTGGTTTGCATTTTGGATCAATGTTTAAGCTGTGCTCGGCAAGTTCCCTAGGTACACCTTTCATGTCGGCAGGTTGCCAGGCAAAGATGTCTCTATTCTCACGGAGGAACTTGACGAGCGCGCTTTCCTATTTGGGATCCAGGTTCGTCTCAATGGCGACGGTCTTGGAGGCATCGCCTACCACAAGTTCCACCGGCTTGGTCTCGATGGCGTACTTGAACGCATGAGCGAAGTCGGAGATCTGCTTCTTCGACGCGGGCATCTCTGAGTCATTGACCTTGCTCTGGATCTCCTTGAATTCTTCGCTGTAGAGGACAGCTTCTGCAACGTCTGCTTCATTGATTTCGCAGTCCCTTGCCTTGGTAAAGCTTCCGGATACGGTGATGACACCGTTTGGTTCGGGTATCTTGAGTTTGTTGTAGATGAAGCATGGCTTGGCCATGAACGTGTGGAATATGTCGCGGCCGAATATGACGTGGTACACGCTCTTGAAGGGGACCACCTCGAAGGTCATGCGCTCTTGGCGGTAATTGTTAACATCGCCAAAGGCAACCTAAAGTGTAATGCACCCAAGGGACCGAGCCTCCCGACCAGGAACTACGTCGTGGAAGATGGTGTTGGTCCGCCTTAGGTTTGCCTCCGTCAAGTTCATCTTATGCAGTGTATCCAGGTACATGATGTTGATGTTGCTTCCACTATCCACCATACACTTGGTGAACTCCACGCCGTCAATCAAGGGGTTGATGATCATGGCGTATTGGTTGGGCACAAGGTCTGGGTGGTCCGTCCTGTCCCAAGTTATTGGAACCTCCGACCAGCGCAGGTACTGGGGGACTGGGGGGAGAGTGGCCATCAGGATCCTCATAGAGGTCTTCTATTGTTAGACGGTGGGGGTGCCAAGGAAAGTGTGGTAGACTGGAGCCTTCTTTGCGAAGGGGTTCTTGCCCTTGTCGTCGCTCTTGGCGGCGTGCTTGGGGTCAACGTCTTCGTCCATGTCACTTGAATCCTTGGACTCCTCCTCCTCCTTCTTCTTCACTTTGCCCTTGCCTCGTGGTCTGTTCTTCCGACTTCGCTTGTAGCCGGACTCCGGGTCTTCCTTGAGGTCGTTGACAAACTTGAAGTGTCGATTGGTATGGGTGGCCTTGCCGTTGGCATCGAGGTGTACGAGGCACGACATATCGCGGTACTCTTCGTAGGTTTAGGGAACGCGGAGCAACGCCGAGGTGGTTTCACTTCCTCGTTGCTACCCACGACCAGCTCCCCTTCCTCGGCCACGTTGTCCGCCTTCTCCTCGTCCTGCAAAAGTCATAGTGACCATGTCGGTAGATTGCTTTTCTTCTGGAGCGGTTTTCCGCTTTGTACTACTGTTCCTCCGAGCTTGAGTTGGAACGGCCGTTGCCGGCAAGGAGCCACGAGCGTCGTCGTCGGCAGCTGCGAACTCACTAGCCAACTGAATCATCTGGTTCAAGTCAAGCTGCTGATTGTCCTGCAAGCGCTTCAGCTTATGTCGGAGCAGCGTGCCCCTTTCCAACCCATCGATGAAGGCGGCCATGGCGGTCTGAGCGTGCACTCCTGCGCAGGAATTCTTCATATACAACCAGCAGGAGAGGTAGGCGCGAGATGTCTCGTCTTTTTCTTGCATGCACCGCTGTAGATCGCCCACAGTGCAGGGACGCTTGTATGTACCCTCAAAGTTCTTGGTGAACGCTTCTTGCATGTCCAGCCAGTTGTAGATAGATTTCTCTGGCAAGTCGTCGATCCATTGACGGGTTGTGCCCGCCAACATTAACGGGAGGTACTTGACGGTGACGTTGGGGTTGCCTCCGGCAATCTCCACCGCGTTGTCGTAGTCCTGCAACCATGTGGCTGGCTTGGCGGTGCCGTCATAGGGTTTGATGGTCTTGTCAATCCGGAAACCTTTGGGGTAAGTTGCGGACCGTATTTCAGGCCCAAAGCAACGTGGTCCCAGGTATGGTCCTTCTCGGGCCTCGTGGATCTTATCGATCCGTGAACGTGCATCGTATGGCTCCGGGTTCTTCTTTTTGTCAACAGGGGATGGGCTGCGTGAACGACGCGGGCCTCTTCCGCCATGGCGACTGTTTGGTGGTGACGGAGGCGGAGGTGGCTGTGGGTTAGCTTTCTTGTTGTTACCCTCCTGTGACGCCTCACGCCTGTCACGGTTGCTTGTCGGACGTGGAGGGTCGTGGCGTGACCTGCTCTTGTGTCCTCGGTTGCGCTCTTCGTCATGACGGGTCTGCTCCATGTTGTCGCGGATGACGATGCCGCACTGCTTTGGTGGGCATATCCATACGATGGTGAACCTTGTAATCTTCGTGATGTCGGGGAGATCGGGGCGGTGGCGATGGGCGACGAGGTCAGGCCTATTCTCCGTGGTCGGAGGATATGGGGATGGCATCCTTCCTATTGCGCGCATCCCTCCGTCTTCGTTCTGATGAACCCGTCTGGGGCCCTACATCAAGAGGAGATTTGTCCCTTGGCGGCTTGTACTGGCTAGATCGGCAAAGCGCTGGGTCAGACTCAAGCCTCTGAGAGGTGGTCTTTTCCTGCTGCTTCACCGCCTTGGCCACTAGGTCATAGACCTGTTCCACTGCCTCAGGCGATCTATCCTGCTCCAGAAGGGTCTTGGCGATGGCGAGATTAAGGAGTGGGGTGGGAATCACCTGCTTGCCTTCACTGTCAATGTATGGCTTGGCCTGTGCCGGCTTTGAGGGAGCCCATCCTAGGTTGCGCCGTACACCGGGATAGTTGATGATGCGAGCCGGAGCTTTCTTAGCCTTCTGCTGTTGTAGCAAAGTCTTGTACTCGGCCTCCATTGCTCTAGCTTTCTCTATGGACTTCTGCGCGTTGACCAGATCTCCATCTAGTTTGGCGCCTTGCTCCACGATGGCTTGCGCCTCCTCCAGCAGCTGCTGGTGCTTCTCGTCAAGCTGGGTCACGTTCCGGATATGAGCAATGGTTAGTGGCTCAACAAGGAGATTGCCGTACATCACTCTATCAGCTAGAGTAACATGGGCTGCTGCCGACGTAGATGCTGGAGGCGGCAAGTTTGCGGTGTTATTGTTGCTCGGGCTGGTGCCGAGTTCCTGCGGCTGCTGCGCTGGGTTAGGCGGAGGAGGCATGGCTTTTGCGCGATCAACGTCAGCAACAACAAGTGGCCCCTTCCCCTTTTCCAGTGCCGTAGGCGGAGCTTGTCCGGGTTGATCTTCATCCATCGTCGTCCCAATGGTGACAAACACCCCTCGGGACGTGACGGTGTTGTTGGCTTGCTCGTCGCGCAAGTACTCCTCTTCCATCTCCTGCATAGCGGAGTCTAGCTCTTCTGGACTAAAGTATATCTCCTCTGAATCTGCACTGAAATCAGCATAGAGCGCGTCAATGACAGAGTCGGAGGGTGCCAGGACTTCCTCGATGACGGGTGGTGGAGGTGCAACGGCCTCGACGATGACTGGGGGTGGTGGCGCAACTGCGACGATGGCGGCCGGAGGCGGTGGTGGCGGTGGCTGAATCTGAGGGGCTCCGCCAATGAGCGCAAGCGCTGTCTGAGCTGCCGCTTCGGCCTCCGCGTAGTTGTTGACGGTGTTCACCATGCCTTCGAAGGTAAGGCGTCCTAACGCTTGCTGCCACCTTAGAGAATGTCGGAGAAGCGTGCCATGGTCAAGTCCTTCCATAAAGTGGTACATAGCATCCTCATTGGGGTAGTGGGCCAGATCGGCTCGTATATGGAGCCACCTGGCCAGGTAATCGCACGGGTTTTCGCCCTCTCTCTGAATGCAGCGCGCCAGATCGAAGATGGTAACCACGCCGATGAACTTGGACCTCTGCTGTCCAGACGCACGGACGAAGCCGGCGGATTTGCAGCGATCTTCCACCTTTATATCCTGCACAGGGGTGGTTCGGGTGGGCCTTGAATTTTTCCGATCTTTGTCGGCAAACTCCGAGGAGAGACCCGACATTGATCCTTCCGCGAACGTATCCTACCCATAGGCGGTCCGTGCGGGCCTTGGTGCTTTCCGATCTTTGCCGGCAAACTCCGAAGAGAGATCCGACATCGATCCTTCCGCAAACGTATCCTGCCTGTAGGCGGTCCGTGCGGCTCTTGATGCTCCTCCGACTCCCAGGGAACTAGTGCCCGAGTCGGTTTCGCCGATGAAGAGGTGGATGTATCTGATAGGAACGATCAAACACCGCATAGGGTTCGTCTTTGCCGGGATCCAGAATTCATCAGGAGGGATGATCGGAATGTTGCCGGAGAAGAGAACGCGACCGATGGCTACGGTTTCATCGATTCCCGCGATGATCTTGGTCCTCGCCCGCTGAAGAGCCTGAAGCGCCTCTTGCCCCACGGTGGGCGCCAACTGTCGTTGTATTGCCGACGAGTACTCCATGGAAGGGTCCTCACAGTGCATGTTTAGAGACGTGGGGTAAGGAGGACGGTTGACGGGTACGAGGTAACACAGCTTACCCAGGTTCAGATCCCACAACGGTGGCGGAATCCTACTCCTGCTATAAATCACTATAAGGGAAATATGCCGAGTTACAGAGATAGGTTCGTTGTGCGAGGTTGTATGAATCGATGCCCTAAAGGCTCCCATAGGCCCGACTTATATAGTCGCTAGGTCCTAGGGTTACAGGGAAAAGTCCTAGCCGGACAGGTTACAGAGTCCTACATTGTCTATTACTAGTCTTGTGTATCTTGTACTCCAAGGCTCCGAGTACGCTGGTGACTCCACCGTAGCCTTCCTTTATCCGGCATGGCCCTCCCTTCTGGATCCATCTAACTGGGCCGCCCAGCAGGCCATAGGCCACGCTACCGACTATGGGCCACCCGGGTTAGCCGGATAAGAGACATGCTATAAGGATACCCGTATAGCATATCCCCAACACCGCACCCCGCCGCCAGGAGCGAGGCTCCATCCCCGCCGCCGCCAGTGCCTCGTGACCCTGTCCCCCACGTTGCTCCCCACCTCCCCTGCTTGGTCTCGCCGCCAGGGAGCCGTCCAGCGCCCTCTGCTCCCCTGGCCGCACGCGACAGTTGGGCTCTCGTCCTTGCCCACAAGCCGTCGTGCTCTGCCGACCGCTTGGAGCCGCCGCCTCCACCCTGTCCTCCATTCGCCGCCTGGGTCGAGCAACGCCGCCGTCGGCCTTCCTCCGCTCGTCTCCGTCACCGTCGTGCCCGTCCCATCTCCTTTTTCCCGTAGGAGGCCGTCCCTGTCGAGCGCTGCCGGCCACTCCGCGGCCGTCGGCCCGTGTGCTGAGGTTGCCAGCATCGTCGTCGTCCTGCCACCTCCCTGCTCGCCCCCACGCCTCGCCGGTTGCGGCCTTGTCCCTTCAACTCCCATGTTTGGTTGCTGTGCGCTCACCCGTTTTCGTTTGCTCCTTTACCATGATTCTGTTTTGGCACTATAGCTGTAACCTTTGGCCTCAGGACGTGTGGACTGGTAGTATCGGAATCTTCGATGTCGCCATGTTGTTGTCCAAGATACCAAGACCCACAAGGTTTTCATCAGTGACAAGACCGTCGTGAATCGTCAAGTTCGTCAACCGACAACGCCACTCAAAACCGACACCGACCGGAAGAACTTGAGGAACCATCGGCGCCGAAGTCCAAGACCGATCCACCGAAACCCTAAGACCCCAACCCCGAAGACCCAAAACCCCCGGTGAACACCAAGACCATCGATCCAATGTGTGAACCCTATCTTATCCACCCCTATTTTGTAATATAACATCTATCTCGTTGCATAATTAAATTATCATGCTTGCATACATATTGTGGGTGTTTGGGGGTATTTCGATATTCCCATAAATTAAATATGGAAACCATATGTGGGCAAATCTAGTCTAATATTGGCCCCATTTAAATTTGTGTAGCGAACCGATGACATAACTTCGCCTTGTTAAAACAACATTTAAAATGCGGGGTATCTAAACAACTAGAACTATATATTTAATTGTCGGGACCCCGGTTCCGCTTAATATTGCCTAATTGCATCGCATCTTTGCCATGTCATGCATCATTCCCAATCTTCTGCTGTAGTATTAAATATTGCATCCGGTGTTTCTGCTAGTGCTTTGCTTCTTCACGGATTAGGCCGATGAGTTGATGCGAGTGTCGACCCGATCTTCGGATGAACCTTCAGCAATATTTTCAGGCGAGCATTCTTCCCCTTTCTACCTATTTTACAATTATAGTCTTTATTTCCTCCTATTGATCTATTTCTATATGTGTTGCGATGCTATAGATTCCATACCCCGTTATACTTCCCTGTAGCCCTTATATTGCCATGGACACATCCTATTACCTGTTGTTTGGTAGATAGTCGGCCTTGCGAGTCGTAGTTGCTTGCGCAGGTGATGTGTCGCGTCGTTGATCTTCCACAATTGTTGGAGTAATGTAGAATGTTTAATGTTGGAGATGATCATGGCTTTAATTACCGTTTAATAACTAAAATTGAAGTAGGTAAATAATGCAGAGGCACAGGTGGGCAATAGATGTTATTTGGTTTTTAACCATCCACTTGTGTCCCGTAGGACCCCAAGTACTTGATACCCGTTCTTTGAATATTCGCACTATCCGCATGTGGGACCATGAATCCCCCTAACCCTAGCTTGAGTCATATTTAATTCCTTGGGGCCACAAAGTAGTTTAGGGCTTTATATCCTATAATTATGCCATGCTTTACTTCTTTATTTACGATTGCGCGTGGAGCGCCTGTACTGTTTAGGTAAGTGGAATGTTCCGCGGTATCGACAAGCCCAGTCACACTTTGGGGTTCCTAGTCGTTAACAGCCATTGGCACAAACCTTTGGGTCCGTCTCGGAGCCGGCCAACTTTGCCGCGGGTTGCTTAGTGGGGTGGCCCCCCTGAAATCAAATATGAATCTTGCGAATGTTCTGTCGTGATTCCTAGTTGGGTTTTCATTTGGTTTTTTCCGAGGTTGATCGTGCGTGTGTTGCTATTTGTGCCCCCCTGCAGGGTAAAACTTTCTGAAAGCCGTGTTCGTGGTTATGGACGACTTGGAGCATAGTATCTCGATCATAGACAACTATAACTAAAGTAGTGCTATAAATTTGACTTTATAATGACTAGTAATCAACTTCACTATAACGGAATGGCTAAATAAAAGTACCAACAGCTGCTGGTTTTGGGATGTCTCATGGTATATGTATTTGACTAGTAAGTATTGCAACTACAACATAATGGTTATCAAAAATTGCCCACTGCTTATGTTATCAGGATGACTCATGCTATCTATATCTGACTAGTAATTGCCGCAACTATAACGGAATGAATAAAACTGCCAACTGTGTGAGTTCCTCGGTTGACTTCCTCGTTTGGTCTCGAGGGGGAAATACCAGGATGGGTATGCTTGGTGATAGTTTTAGGTTGGATCCGAATAGGTCTTTCTTATCCCTATCTGATAGTCGCTAGTTGTATTGAGTCTCTATAGGTTGTTTAGTGCATGCTGCGCTGCCGCTTCAGCCCACCATACCTATGTAAGCGAGGACTGCCGAATTCTAGTTTCGCCTTATACTGGCCTCAGTACTGACCGCTCTCTTTTTCCTTTGCCCTTTGCCGGCACCCCTTTTGTTTAAGCAGGTTTTGAGATCGATGTCGTTAGCACGGTTACCCTTCCGGCTTGGCCTAGGCAGGGTTATGGACGCCATTGGTTATTCTGCAGGGCTCTTAGCTCAATTTGCACCTTGTCCATACTCAGACGCTGTATCGTTTTCAAGGTGATTTGGATCTTTGTACCGTATATCTATATTCTTGACTCATGGAGTCGTTGTTGTATATATATGTTCTATGCGTTCTATCGTGGACTATTGTGTAATGATATTACTTCGTTTTCCACCCGCATGAAAGTGCCTGGTGGGCGCCTTTGAATTGTTACTATGCGGGTTTTGGCGGGAATCACTAAAACTTGCATAGGGCCGATCCGAGGGTGTTACAGGGAAGAAGTCCTTGTTGGGAAGAAGTCAGTGCAGTCGCTATCCATGAAGGAGTTTGTGATGATGAAGTTAGTAGTCATGCAACTAGCGCTCCCCAAAAACCTTATCGTCCTTCTCCCGTACAGGATTCGAAGCAGAGGGGTCTCGGAGGCCTACTGTCCTTGCTCGCGGTGCACGCCACAAGACGGGATGGGGAAGATCAAGGTAGCGCAGTGCTATGTAACTGGAGGCAAAGACAATGTACTAAAGTGTGTCTAAGGAGAGGAGCGACCTCTCACTCTTATAGGCTCGGGTAGGCAGGCAAACATGCAGCGTCGGGAGAGGAAATGAACATGCAACAACCGGAGCCAAACAACCTCCACTAAGTACGAATTAAATATCCACTGAGTTCATGTTAAACACCCACTTATGCGGACTGTTCAGATTATTAGTCCATTCATGTGCGGCAAAAAGAAAGAGAAGCTCTCAGCTCGAGGCATTCCTGCAACCCGTGGCACGCGCGCGTCGTGGCGAGGAGAGGCGAGCGAGGAGGAGGAGTGCGCGTATATATGTCTTCTCTTCTCAAGCTCGTACAAGTGGTGGAAGATCTCTCTTTATAAGATGGTCCAACTTTCACTTAACTAGCAATGTGGGACTAAACTTTTGTCCCACCTCTTGCCTTGCATAAATAGGCCAAATGTACCTCTAAGATTTCAGGAATTTATTGGCATATGATAAATGGGTTGGGGCTTTCTGTCATTAGGGTTTCCATCCTGCAGATTAGTCATTACTCATACACTCTATACCTGGATCAATCCTCAGGGTCTTGGGTACCTAACAAGTCCTTTAGATTAAGGCAAGAGAGGATATAATAATCATCATGTCATACAAACTAATACACGATCCCATCTATGATAAATATCATGCACAAACTACATGGCTAGGCTGAAGCCCTTAGCCCAAAAAGAATTACTCACACATAGAGATGAGATCAACAATCATAATCATTGTATTGGAAATCATGAGATCGATAGTAATAGTCTTACAATGTCGCCAATTGAAGATGAGATCTACTATTGTAAGTGGTGGACTATGGCTATGGTGGTGGAGAAGGGTTTGTGAGATTGGATCTAGATCTATTCCTCCGGCGGCTCTTCGGTGTTGTGTTTTCGTGTTCTCCTCCCTTTTCTCGCCGCAAGAGGTCTCTTTATATAGGGGCCCCTTCACGAAAGTTGTTCTGTTTGACATTGCGGTATCAGCGGAAACTATATGGCCGGAACTATACAGCCGGAAAAATATTCCCGTCGTATAGTTGGTCGCTAAAGCCCCTGTTTTCTCTTCACGACCCCTGGTTTCTTTGGGTTGCTGGAAATCTCGTATTTTTGACTAATGTTGTGATTCCCATCATCAAACGTCATTTCCCGCGGAGGGAAAAATGGAAAGACAGAATTGCATAACCCTTTGATTATTAGGCATTAGTGGCAGGATTTAGAGAGATATTTCATCAAAATATAAAAAATATCTAGTTTAAATGTGGACGTGGATGGATATATTTCACAGCCATCAGCCAGGTGGGACCCCACGCGCATGGCCCATGGGAGACCGATGGTCGGGGTGGGCCCTACCCCACATGCCCTTCCCAAGACTACAGTGGCTTTCCCTTTGGGGCCTTCCCTCCGAGGTGTGGCCCAATAAGGTAGGATGCCCCCAAAAAATAAATATTATTTTATAATTAATTCCAATAATTGATATAAAATACATATTATCAAATTATCTTTGACCTGAAACACTTTTTGAATCACTCCAAGAAACTTCAGGTCCTCCCGAAATGATTCTGGTTCTCTCACGGAACACTTCCAGCTTTCTTATCTCTCTATTCCAGTGATCACGATAATTTCCAAAATGATGTCCAAACGTCGTAGAACCTTAAGTGTGCTACCCTACAGGTTCAGGAATATCACGGACATGATCGAGACGCCTCTCGGATCAAGGATCATTAGCGGGATTTGGATACCTGTAATGACCCTTGTGCATTCCATGATTTCAATGTCATTTGAACCATCAACGTTGAGTCCAATTCCCTTTGTTACTTGGATACCTGACTTGTCCAAAATCTAATCATTGGTATCATGATACCTTGTTCAATCTTGTCACCAACAAGCGCTGTTGTACTCGTTCACGTGATATTCTATCCCCGTGACCTAGTAACATGATGTGCACCTTATGAATGTAATCTCACCGAGTGGGCCTTAGTGTATCTTCCTGTCACGTGGGAGAACAAATCCCTCTATTGATACATACGCCTCGACCTATCCATTTGGAATACCTGACATACACATTTATGATCACCCTGTTATGATGTGATGGTTGATGCAATCAAAATAGCCTCGGATGATAGTGATTAAATACTTCATTTCTAATTATTGCAACGATGAACTTTGTGACTTGATCATATTGCAATACTTATGTTGGGTACAGTGTCCATAATATCATTCATCTAATGATACGACCACATTGTTAATTGGCATAAATGCTACATGATCAGGAAACCTTAATTGACCAATAAACTAGTTAAATAGAGGCTACTAGAGACTTTGATTGTTTACATACCACACATGTACCAATGTTTGCGATTGATACAATTATAGCATGGTATACAAATTTTATGAACTAATGAAATATGATAATAAAAATGCTTTATTATTTGCCTCTAGAACATATTTCCAATAAAGGGTCCAAGATAATCTCTCCATTAATAGAGGTGCAAATCCCATCTTGGACTACTTTGTGTCTAGTCATAGTTTCCAACATATTTGAAAGAATCCTTTATTGTCGCCCTATTAAGATGTTTGAAAGCAATCAAGACATGCCTTCTACTATGAAGGACAACTAATATCCTCATGGTCAAATGACTAAGTGATATGACAGCAACAATGATATACCAACAACAGAATGAGGACGTTTATCTTTTAATAGATCATTTTGACTGGGATCGTTTCAGTATCTTTGTTAAGCCATAACAATCCGCACTTATTGTAAAATGGTTGTTTCCTACAATAACTATACCGTGATCTAGGAAACTTGAATATGTTTGACAATGAGCCAGTCCAACCCATGAGATCAACACACTTGGTGTTTATACCTCTGCACGTGCTACTGTATTTTTCTTTGATTATCATAATAAAAGCACAGAGTAGTTATAGAATAAAGGATAAACTACAATTATGAATAATGCAATAACAATAAACATTTATTTACCTATAGGGAATATTCCCAACTCTTATCTGGACAAGCGGCTGGACAAGCTAGCGATGAAAGTTCCATGGTGATTGCGCAGGTTGATGGCGATCGTGTGGATCGGAGAATGAGGAGGACGGATGATGATGAAGAGACCAAGGGAGGATGACCTACTGACGGTGAAGAAGCACGGTGTCGGTGTCCCCGGGCGCCCGGCAATTCGGCGGCTCGCATGTGTGTGCGGGGAAGAGAATAGACTACTGTATGGCTATAAGTGCATATACATGGGTATTTTTTTTGAAAAGGGGAACATGCCCCGTTCTCTGCATCAATCGATGCATACGACCTTTATTTCATTATTTGAAGCAAAGTATTAAACCTTATTACAATCAAGGATCACTCAAAGTTTCCACAAAAATAAGCCAGCTAAACACATCTAGAAGTAAGCGGCGCATAAGCATCTTCATGTTAATCTCCGATCAGACCGCCAGCCACATTGGCTGTACAAGTCCCGTCCAACCGTTTCCAAATGGTTACACCCAATATCCAAAGCCTGGGGCTATAGATAGGACCATATATGGATCCAATGCGTAGCCATAGGGATAACCTGCAGAAAAGATGGAAAACTTTTCTTGTTAAAGATAAAATCATTGCGTACATTCCAAATGACCCATAATAAAGCGCCCACACCAACTCTAATGTGTCGTTTATCTTTCTTTGGGATCCCATTTAATCAATTTCCAAAAAGATTAGTCATATTGGCAGGAGGTGAAATATTGAAAGTCATAAAAACAATCCTCCATATGATTTTAGCAAAAGGGCATATGATATAAAAAGATGTTGAATTGTATTGTAGAGGTCCCAACCTTTAATAAGGTAGAGATCCCTGTGTTTACAATGCTAGTCCCTGGATCAATAGCTAGCATCCACAGTTAATATGTAATATCAAGAAACAAAGGTCATAATACAACTTTATAACCAGGAATAACATAATTTTATTACATCTTACATAGCTCATTTGGCTATTACATTACATTGCAGCAGAATATCTATAAGCATGGGGTCCTTCATCTTCAAAGTGCCACAGGCAAACATGTTGGTTGTAGACTTGTAATCCTAATCAATCAACTTCACTAATATCAAACAAACCTGCAACATAACAAGTTACAGCCACAAGGGTCAATACATTTGAATTGTATTGGCAAGTTTCACTACTATGTAGAATATGAGTGGATCCTATCAATACATGCATATTTGGCTAAGTGGGGTTTAGGCTCATTTGCAGAAAGCAATATAGTTTTATCCTATCCTTTCAAAATAGTTTTGATCTTTTGTCAAATCTTTCTGAACTCCTTGGAATCCACCAAGTGCTTCAAGTCTCTTGTTATCACTTTCAAGTTTTTCTTTTAGAAATTGGAATGTCGAGATTTCCCATAGCTTCAGGCCTTAGTTGCTCAGTATTGTCCATAACCGGGGACACGGCTAAGTACTTAGATTTTTATCTTCTGCAGAAGTTGTACACTTTACCCACATGACACAATCTCATCTTGTTGCCACCAGTGGCCGCTGGATAAGTACTCACCAAGATGGAGTACTGGCAGATTGAGAATGTGACGAAGTCTTTCCATAGGGTCCTCCCATACACAATGCTAGCTTGTCTTCAGGCACCAATGTAGGGTTCCTAGTTCCCTCATTCCAGTAACCTGAAGGGCCAATGCATGGGTCTTCCACAATGTAATTGACTAAGCCAGTGCCCATTTAGCATGTGGCTGTACACGGAAGCCACTGTACGAGAAACATGTTCAATCTCTAAGTCCCTGGGTGGTTTTCTTATAGTGCACAACAAAAAGAGATTGCCATATAAACATGGTTCCTATTGTTGCCACCCTTGTCCAAAACTTGAGTATCCTTTTCCACCCAGGTGGTTCATTGAGTACTTGTTTTATTATATAAAACACAAGTCTTTTCAATCCTTCTCATAATATCAACATGAATCTCATCTTAACATATATAGCAGGGCTAATCTTATTGCAACTACATTGTTTCCACTAAGGAATGTATAAGGGTATCCTATTAGGATTTAGCATAGCAAAATATAGTAGTCCTTATCATGCATGTTTCAAAATCCACTAAGTGTAATGAAAAATAGTAGGACTTGGATGATAGTGTCACTTGCCTTTTTGGTAGAGGATGTTGGTTCACTTCTTGATCTTGCTAATATCACACTCTTCTAACTTCACTACAAATCAATCAAGCAAACATAGATTCAACTAGCATTCCAACCAATATTCAAACAATTCATCACACATAAAATAATAGAAACTAAGTCATGCATGCAAGCATGCAAAAGATAGTTTTATTTGCAAAGGTGGTTTCTACTAGGCTCTATACTTTGTAAGGTTCAAAGTGGTCATTTTCTAAAGTGGCAAAACCATTTGCAAAAGGGTTTTATCTATAAACCATTTTTAAATCAAATCATTATTTCATGTGGTGAAAAATGCTTTTAGTAAAGCAACAATTTTATATTGTTAAAAAAATAAGTTGTTAATTCACAAAACTTGGTGTTTAGGGTCAGTAGGTTTGAATCAAAACATTTTCCAAAGGTTTTTCTCAAAAATCATTTCCATATCAAAATCAATGTTTTTATTTGACTAGAAATGAGCTAATTCAATTATTCAATCCTAATCTTCACAAAATACATTTTTAAATCCATAAGTTGGTTCCTAGAGTCAGTAGGTTCACAACAAATCATTTTGCAAAGATTTCAACCCCAAAATCATTTTGGAATAAATTTATATCCTAAACAAGCATACACAAGTTTCTGCAAAAACAAACATTTTACCAGAAGATTTTTACTAAACAAAGTGCATGGTTGGCTAGGGCTTGTTTTTCTGAATCCATTTATATAAAATTTGCAAATTTTGGATGTGGGGATCAAAAGTTATGCAATTTACAAGTTTGCATCTAAATCAGATTCTAATTCTGTTTTTAAACAATACTCTGTCCACGTGGCTTGTTCTTATTGGCCGATACCGTTTCTGGCGGATCGAGCTCGCTGGATCGTTGGATATAACTAAGATCGAGTGGCGCAGAGGCACACGATACCCCTTCATCTACGTTCTATCACAACCAGACGATCAAGATCTAACGGACACGTTTGCGTGGTCAAACACTGAGTTTAGTTCTGTTTAACAACAATATTCCAAGTCCCAAAATAAAATAATATTTTTAATTTAGGGTCTTAATTATTTAATTCAAATAGGATTTGTTTTATTAAAACCTTTATTTTGAAATCTAAAATAAAACCAAAAACACTTCAGTAGGTTTTATTTGAGAATATAAAATACTTGGAAAACTTATTTAAAATAAATTAATAAGTTTTAGTGTTTTATTAAAATGGAAAAGCCTTTACTTTAACAAAATTGGGTATTAATAAATCCCCATTATTTTATTTAAATAAACCTTTACTATTTTTTGTCATATAGAAATATTTTATTTCAAAGGCTTGGCCAAGATTTAATTTGGCTCTATAAAATAATCCTTATTTAAATTTCTACCCTTTTCATTTGAAAACTAAATCTTTTTACTAAAAGATCCAAAAAAAAGTAATTTCACATATTTAATATTTTCTTTATTAATTGTTTATCTTTTCAAATCCCTTTAGGATTTGTTTGATCAAATAGGTTTGAAGGTTTCCAATTGGAATCAAAAAGTTTCTTCTTACCCTGAAAATCAACAAAGTTTTATTTTATTCATTTATTTTTCACATAACAAGATTTGGAAAATCTTGGGATGTGACATGTATCCTCTTGATCACAAAAACAACATTTAGTAGAACCTTGCCAGTTTCTTTTCACCAAGTTATCTTTTGTGAGAATTTCCTTCGTATGGAGGAACCACATGAATATTCAAATTTTAAGAGGCACTTTTATTTTCAAATATACTTTTTTTAAAAGCCATTTGACCATTTAACAAATCAAGGTACATCGATCTAACAGTATAACACCCGGAGTTGGTTAGGTTCCACTTAAAAGTATCCTCGCTATCTGAAAGATGAACCGACATCAGATGTGACACAAGGTGCAGCCAACGAATCCATTTATTACCAGCCAGCGTTCTCCTAAAACCTATGTTTAAGGGCGCTGATCTCAACACATTCGCCGTAGTGACATTTTTGTGATAGAAAATATTATATAACGATGAGTACTGAACACTTAGGGGCTTATCCCCTAACCATGTGTCTTCCCAAAATCTTGTTTTCTGGCCATTGCTTATCTCTAAAGAACCCCTGCTAAAAAATCTTCTTTAACATTCATTAGACCCTTCCAGAAAGGAGAATCAGTTGGTTTGGCTGAAGCCTGAGAAAGATTTTTGTTATTCAAATATTTATTATGTAGGAGTTCTTGCCAAACCCCTTGTTCATTCATAAGCTTATATAGCCATTTGCTAAGGCGACTTTTGTTCTTTAACTCTAAAACCTCCACTCCTAAACCCCTTGGTCCTTCGGTCTGCAGATCATATTCCACTTAGTTAACCTATATTTCTTTTTATGTCCATCACTTTGCCAAAAAAATCGAGATCTGAAAAAATTAAGTCTAGAAAAGAGAACATGAACATGGGTAGACTTGTGAGTACTGAATTAATCAGGATTAAACGATCCCCGTAAGAAAGCATCTTACCAATCCAGTTTCCTATTTTTTTCTCAAACCGGTCCTCAACCGGTTTCCACTCACCATTTTTTAACTTTCGGTAATGAATAGGAATCCCAAGGTATTTAAAAGGAAGAGACCCTATGTCGCATCCAAATAAAATTTTATAATCACCTTCGACTGCTTTATCTTTCCCAAAACAAAAAATCTCACTCTTATGGAAATTAATTTTGATCCCAGATAATTGTTGAAATATGCATAGAATAAGTTTCATGTTAAGAGCATTTTCTAAGTCATGATCCATAAAAAGAATCGTATCATCCGCATATTGTAGGATGGAGACATCCCCATCTACTAAATGGGGTATAATTCCACTCACTTGTCCATATTCTTTAGCCCTTGCAATGAGAATTGCAAGCATGTCTGCAACAAGATTGAAAAGGATAGGGGATAGAGGATCTCCTTGCCGTAGTCCTTTCTTAGTTTGGAAATAATGACCTATGTCATCATTCACTCTAATACCCGAACTTCCTTTTTCAATAAATCTTTGTATCCAATCACACCATTTCGGATCAAAACCTTTCATACAAAGAGTTTGTTGTAGAAAAGACCAATTTACCTTGTCATAAGCCATTTCAAAATCGATTTTAAATAGAACACCATCCAATTTCTTCCTATGAAGTTCATGAAGGGTCTCATGGAGGATAACTACTCCCTCAAGAATGTGCCTCCCGGGAATGAACTCCGTTTGAGTGGGTTGTATCACATTTTCAGCTATGGATGTGACCCGATTGGTCCCTACTTTTATAAACACCTTGAAGCTTACATTTAGTAGGCAAATAGATCTATACTGTTGGATCTGAATAGCATTTTACTTTTTAGGTAAAATAATAATTGTACCAAAGTTAAGATGGAATAAAGGTAGTTCTCCTCTTTGAAAACTAGCATACATAGCCATAAGATCAACCTTTATTGTTTCCCAAAAATTTTGGTAGAATTCTACGGGGAACCCATCCGGTCCTGGCGCTTTGTTTTTTTCCATTTGCATGACCGCCTCAAATACCTCTTTCTCAGTAAAGTCCGCGGTAAGAATATCATTCTCAACAGCCGAAATTTGCTTAATGTCATGTGTGACTGACTCATTCAGTACACAATGACTAGGAGGGGTGGTCCAAATAAACTTTTATAATATTCTGAAATGTATGTTTTTAGGTTTTCTTGTCCTATAATAGTTCCTTTCTCTTTCTCTAGCTGAATTTTTTTCTTCCTCCTATGCTTTTCATTAGCAATTAGATGGAAGTATTTGGTGTTATCACCACCCTCTTAAACATGTTTTACTTTTGCACGCTAAACCCACTTGGACTCTTCTTTTCTTCTTAACTGGGCTGGTTCATCATTTGCCCGCCGCAAAGTTTTTCTTTCTTCCTCACTTAGAGGAGATGTTTCGGCTTGTACATCTAAATTGTCAATAATATCAAGTAGTTTTTTCTTCTGAATTTTAAAATCTCCACTCAAATTTCTAGCCCAACCTCTGAGAAACATTCTAATGTGGCGTATTTTATTTTGCCAATTATCAAAGGAGTTATCCCTTGTTGAGATTGATGCCCACTCTTGGGCAATCATCTCCATAAAACCATCTATCTTAAACCAAGAGAGTTCGAATGAAAACTTCGTTTTATTGCCTAGAAAAGGTTGATCTCCTGAATCAATTAAAAGAGGTGTATGGTCCGATCCAGATCTAGTTAGGGCCCTTACCGACACAAGAGGGGATTTTTGTTCCCAATCAACAATAGTTAGAACTCTGTCCAGTTTATCATATGTAGGTGTATCCCGATGATTAGCCCAAGTAAATTGTCGGCCCGAGAGAGCTAGTTCTCTCAAGTCAAGGCTTTCTATGATGGCATTAAAAATGAAAGGCCAACGTGTATCAAAATTGCCGTTGTTCTTCTCTTATTTTCATCTTATAATGTTGAAATCCCCTCCTACTAACATAGGCAAAGACTCGTCCTCGCATATGTACACGCTCATCCAGGAATACTGGTTTTGGCTCATATTGAGCAGCCCTATAAAAATCAATCAAAACCCATTTAAAGTTATCAGCTTTATTAGTGACATAGAATTTGACACATCTATCACCGGTGAAAATATTTTGAATAGAAAGGGTAGCTGCATTTATGCCTACTAGCATACCCCCAGACCTCCCAATCGGCGGTACATAGTACCACTGGAAATCAAGTCCACCCGAAATGTGCTGCAAGACTCAAGAATCACAAAGAAATCAAGCTTATGATCTCTTATTGTTTCATTCACAAAATTATGTTTAGCCGTGTCTCTGAAACTCCCACTATTCCAAAAACTCCCCTTCATTTCTTTCCGTAAAATTTCACTTTTGTTTGTTGAGCCTAATACTTATGCGTACAACTTTAGGTACAACTTTTTCTCTTATTTTATAAACTTTTGTGGCTTTAGATTCCTTTATGGGCGCCTCTAGGCTTTCAAGATTTTCAAATTGGTCCTCTTCCCCTAGATCAGTAGATAACGATTCAACATGTTATATTACATTGTTATTATTTTGACCATCCGCATAAAGCTTCACCTCCAGATCATTCTTTAGCATAACTAGTGTCCTCTGGTCATCGACAGATTTAATATTAGCTATTGTTGCCGACACTTTACTATGGGAATTACCCAAGGAGACCCCCAACATACTAGCTCTATTTAAGAAAACTTCATCTGAAATAGAAGCTAAAGAAAATTTAGACGCAAGTTTTGTACCTAAGCATGATCCAACATCTTTGGCCTGTGCCAGCTGTTGAGGTTGTTCCAGTTGAGTGGCATCGGCATTTGATTGACAGCGTATCCGATCACTTGATCGAACGTCGGCTGCGGCCGCATGGATGCCACCAAAAGACACCACATCACCCATAGAGAAGCAACCACCAAGGAATACCCCAGTTCCAGCCGTCATCTGGTGTCCTTGTGACACTAAAGGGGATACAGACGGCGAGGTAAATCTCAAGCATAACCCCCCTCCTGGGGATATCGGCAAGCCGTGAGTCGACAACGACGATCTTGGTGAGCTAGTGCGTGCATGATCCTTCTGATCCTGGACCACCACAGAATGTTGCTTTGCCATCTGATCATCGATAGTAAGGACAGGTGACCCACAAGCAAGTGAAACCTCAAAAACCGGAGACGAGGAGACCATAGGCGCAACATGAGGCTTTGTCTCAACGGATAACTTCTCCAGTTTTCCTTTCGAGGACGAGACAACAGCGATGCACTGGAGGAAGCTATTCTCTGATAGCTATGCATGGGGACAGAGAGGAGACATGGGTGATGGAAAACTGTCCGCATCATCATTATCACTGTCCACGACAAGAGCCTCCTACTCAGAGAAATCTAAGTCGAGTGGCGAAGCCTTGGCAGAAAAAACAGCATGGCAGACGCTATGGCTGCAGGTTGTCGACCATCCTTCTGCCTAGGCAAGATAAGTGCAGACATTGGCGCGGACACAACTTCAGAATGCTCCTTCCTAGCATGAGCCTTGACAAAAGTAGGTGCTGAACCAGCAAAGAGTGGAGATAGTCCCTCATGTTCAGTTTCAACCTGATCTCCCCACTTCTGAGACGGAGTGCACATGTCAAAACAGGGGCGGAGACAGGGAGGGGCGAGCCTCCCCCCCCTATGATTTAGATTTTATAACTAAAACTATCCATCAAAGTACTATTTGTATAATGTTTATCTATTTCACCCCCCCCCCTAATCAAACTTATAACACTAATTGCCCCTCTCAATGATAAATTCTGGCTCCGCCCCTCAAAGGTCCCAAACTTGATAACTAAGTCAGATGTTGCTTGCTTGCCATGATTAGATGTTGCTGATGTGTGCTTATTACTATCTGAAGAAGATTTTTCTGGGGCTTTCGGTTGGAAATTGTTTTCATTCTCCTTTTTTCTAGGATCAGCATCCTTATGTTGAGAATCATAATCATTATCTTTATCCTCCATTTCAACATCATTTTGGACATCATTCGCGCCTTCAACCTCAAAAAGAATTCCATAACCGTCATCGTCATATAGAAGATCAGTTCCTGCCGGGATGTATTTGATTGCCATGACAAGAACTCTCAGCCGCACTTCACCGTGCTGCCTTGTGTACTCCATGTGAACCTCCCTTGTTTTACCAAGTAAAGTCCCAAGTGCCAATATCCCCAAAAAATCACAACGCAGCTTGTATGGGTATCCTGAAATTTTTACCCAAATCTCCTCTAGCTCATATCTGTCCAAATTGGTGGAGGACCATTCCTCAAAGTGCAGCGTGCAGTTAGTTCCTTCAATGGAAATATTAGGCATCTTGTGTACCCTTGCTAAATCGGCTTTTGACGGAAAAACTGCTTTAAAAGCACCCTGACCAGCAGCTCGTAAATCCCACTGATGTTCACCCGGGATGATCCAATGCAGTTCCTTTATAATCTCCTGTTGAGTCATCACGCCACCCAACACCGAAATCCTTCCAATTTTATCAGTGTCATGCTTGAAGCGTATCTCTTCAGATCCCTGAATCTTGTGAAAGATCAACTCCGGCCTACAAAGACCATATGTGACTACCGTCACGTGGGTATACCGTCCTTTGATGGACGTGAATAGGCATCTACCAATTTCAGGGGAGGGTTGTCCACTTGTCCTAGAGCAAGCCTCAAAGAATAAATAGAGACAAGGGAAATATCTTGAGCAATTAATTATTTTTCTTGGAGGAGTGGATGATTTATTCATGACCACTAGTCGTTGGACCACTACCGCCAATCTTCCAGCCCAACTGTCAGGAAGCCATTATCAACAACATCAAAGCCCCATTGGTCCAAACCAAGCATCCAAATCTATCTGTCCACAGCAGATTCAGATGGATTCATAGTTTGGTACTCCCAACTTTTCTTGTTTCTTTCCTGCGACAATGGCAAGCATCAGCTTGCGCTTCCATCTCCAACCTGCCGCCGCTTTCTCGGCTCAGCCGTTCAATGCGAGCACCAAACCTCACCGCCATTGCCCACCTCAGAAGATCCATGCTGCTGCCCGAAGAAGGTGCCTTCTTAGGGTCAAGTCCTCAAATGGCCACCCACAGATCGGTGCCTCCTTCAGTGATGGTACTCGGACCTGCAACTAGCACGGCTACCTGAACTCATGCGGCTTGCATATACAAGAAGACTGTACCAAGAAGTGGTTAGTTGTTGCAGGGGTGCTAGATGGTATGTCGTCTGGAGCTGGAGCCGTGTTGCCGGAGCAGGAAGAGAACACCGTCAGTATCACGGTGGTCGGAGCCTCGGGCGACCTTGCGAAGAAGAAGATCTTCCCGGCTCTTTTCGCCTTGTTCTATGAGGACTGGCTCCCCAAGGTTTCGGGCTGCGGTTTTTCCCTCTCTTAATTCAGTTTATTACCATGGTGATGCCCTCCAGTTTGGGCTTTGGAGTATGCTACCTAGTTATTTTGTTTTAGCTGATAACTCTGTTAATGCAGCATTTTACAGTTTTTGGTTATGCTCGTAGCAAGATGAGCGATCAAGGGCTCAGGAACATGATTAGCATGACCCTGACTTGCCGGATTGATCAGAGGTACCCTCCTCTTACATATTTTCTTCATGCTTGGTCCCTTGCTATGTGAGTTGTCTGTGTTGGTTGTACTTGTAGAGCATCTGATTTTGCGCCTTGCCCTTGTGTCAGTTAGTCGTAGCTATCTGATTTGTGAGCCAAAATTGGAAATAAAAGTTCTATCTCGTATCTAGTCGCATGTATTTGCTTGATTTTACGAACGTAACACCTTATATTGGAACGATGAAATAGGGAGAACTGTAGTGATAAGATGGAGCAATTTCTGAAGAGGTGCTTCTATCAGTCTGGACAGTACAACTCAGAGGAAGGATTTTGCGAATTAGATAGAAAGCTTACAGAAAAGGAGGTGGTAATAAATTCCTAATACTACATGTATTTTTCTAGTTACTACTAGTATATATGATATAGTACTAGGAATTCATGGATAATATATACTCTATTTAATACTATACCGTAGAAGAAGCAGAGTTGATGGCAAACGTTTGTCATCAGGCTGGGAAGCAACCAAACAGGTTATTTTACCTGTCAATTCCACCAAACATATTTGTGGATGTGGTGAGATCTGCTAGCCGGACCGCTTCATCTCCGGGTGGGTGGACGAGATTCATAGTGGAAAAGCCATTTGGCCGCGATTACGAGTCTTCAGGGGAGCTCACACGATCCCTGAAGATGTACTTAGAGGAGGAGCAAATCTTCAGGTATATTATATAGCCAACAACAGTTTGTTTCAGAGACTCTGCTGCCCTTTCTTAGTAGTAGTAAGATTAACTACAAAGTACAATGTTGCTGTGACAGGATTGACCATTATCTGGGCAAGGAGCTGGTGGAAAACCTGTCTGTACTCCGTTTCTCCAACCTTGTCTTCCAGCCACTGTGGTCGAGAGACTACATTCGGAATGTGCAGCTCATATTCTCGGAAGACTTCGGCACCGAGGGTCGAGGCGGGTCTGCCATTCATGCAACATTGTAGCACTAGTAGTAACAAAAATCAAATTATCCAATCGATTCAACAGATAATGGTGGTTTCTGTTTGTTGGTTTTGTCGATTCAACAGCTACTTCGACAACTACGGGATCATCCGGGACATCATGCAGAACCACTTGCTGCAGATACTGGCCCTGTTTGCCATGGAAACCCCTGTCAGCCTCGCCGCCGAGGACATCCGCAACGAGAAGGCATGATCGATTTGTCCAACAGAAATACTACGTACTACTGAATATTACTAGATCATGCGAACTACAGTACACAGGAACATGCCTGTTGTGAGACTGTTGTTTCCTTCAGGTGAAAGTTCTGCGATCGATGAGGAAGCTGAAGCTTGAGGACGTGGTGGTGGGTCAGTACAAGGGCCACACGCGCGGCGGCAAGTCTTTCCCGGCCTACGTGGACGACCCGACGGTGCCCAACGGCAGCGTCACCCCGACCTTCGCGGCGGCGGCGCTCTTCATCGACAACGCGCGGTGGGACGGCGTGCCGTTCCTGATGAAAGCCGGCAAGGCTCTGCACACCCGGCGCGCGGAGATCAGGGTGCAGTTCAGGCGCGTCCCCGGGAACCTGTACAGCAGGGGCAGCAACGTCGGCGGCGGCACGCACCTGGACATGGCCACCAACGAGCTGGTGCTCCGGGTTCAGCCCGACGAGGCCATCTACCTCAAGATCAACAACAAGGTGCCCGGCCTCGGGATGAGGCTCGACAGCAGCAACCTCAACCTCTTCTACTCCGAGAGGTACCATAGGGAGATACCCGACGCATACGAGCGCCTGCTCCTGGACGCCATCGAGGGGGAGCGACGCCTCTTCATCCGGAGCGACGAGCTGGACGCGGCCTGGGCCATCTTCACGCCCGTGCTCAGGGAGCTAGAGGAAAAAAGGGTGGCCCCCGAACTGTACCCGTACGGTAGCCGGGGCCCTGTCGGCGCGCACTACCTCGCCTCCAACTACAACGTCAGGTGGGGGGACATCAGCACCGACGGATCCTTCTAGCTAGCTAGTTCAAACTTCAAACTAGGGTTCTGCTGCAACTTCTTGATTCCATCTTTTGATTCCATCTGTACCTGACAGCACTTTTGATATTCCATCTTTTCATTGAAGCACTTGAAATGTTTCTTTACCCATTGTCGTTCTCAGATATAGTCATGCTTTCATTTCAGTGGTGTGGATGATTAATCAGTGAGGTCATGAGAAATCTAGTCATGTTCTAAAAAAACGAGCAATTGTAGAAAAAATCTATGTAATGTTATGAACTACCAAAACTTCTAATCTCCGGATGATAGAGTTTAACTTGTAACCTGTATTTTTTGAACACCTTTTGCCATCAATTTTCGGACCACGTCCAAGTATTATGATTTATGAAGAAGTACCAAAAGAATCCTATTACCTCTGATGGTAACAAAGCGCCAGGGCCTGATGGTTTTTCAGCGGAATTTTATCAAAAATTCGGGAACGTTATCAAGGAGGACCTGATAAATTTGTTTGGGTTTTTACAAGTCGGTCAGTTGGATCTTTTTAGACTAAACTTTGGCAACATAATTTTACTGTCTAAGTTTAACAATGCAGAACGTATACAACAATATCGCCTAATCTGCTTGCTTAACATTAGCTTTAAGATTTTTACTGAAATTGCCATGATTAGACTAAACTCAGTTGCTGACCATGTTGTTAGACCGTCTCAAACTGCGTTCATGCAAGAAAGAAATATTCTAGATGGTGTTGTAATTCTGCATGAAACAATCTATGAACTACGCTAAAAAAATTAAATGGTGTACTGTTCAAGATTGACTTTAAGAAGGCATACGACAAAGTTAATTGGTCTTTCCTCTAATAAACACTCCGTGTGAAAGGTTTTCTAAGGAGTGGCGCGCTCTCATTCAGTTCTTTGTGTCTGAAGGTAGTGTTGCCATTAAAGTAAATGAAGATACTGTCACATACTTTCAGACCAAAAAAGGACTGAGACAAGGGGATCCATTATCTCCTTTACTATTTAATATAGTGGCTGATATGTTGGTCATTCTTATTGAGAGAGCAAAGGCTGATGGTCAAATTGAAGGATTAGTTCCACATCTTATTAATGGTGGATTCTCTATTCTTCAATACGCTAATGACACAATCCTTTTTATGGAACATGATCTGGAGAAGGCTAAGAATCTAAAATTAATTTAATCAGCATTCGAGCAGCTATCTGTACTTAAAATTAACTTCCATAAGAGTGATTTGTATTGTTTTGGCGAGGCCCAAAACGAGGCCCACCGATATGCTGAACTTTTTGGCTGTGTCAGGGAAGCACCGCCACCGCTTAGCACACGCATCTCGCCGCCACCCTCTGCCATGTCCAACGACTCGTCGAGATCGAGCACCGACGAAGGTCTCTCTCTCGCTCTGATACTTAGACATCAAGTCAGATTGGGTTCTATCGAATTGATCTAGAACAATAGGTTAACAGGAGGGAGTAGTATATTTTAAAGTAGATTAAGTTTTTATATGATATATATAATACGTACTATATCATGCATTTCAAACAAAAAAGTTACTATTTGATTTATTTAATCCCTCGTCGTGCAGGCTCTTCATAGGAGATCTCAATGGCCAATGTGGGTACATCTAACACGGGGTTTGAGGGGGTGCACGGGGGCTTTGGTTTGGGCGATATAAATCATGAGGATAAAGAAATTTTAGATTTTGCAGTAGCCTACGACCTGTTGGTGGCTAACACCCTCTTCAGGAAGAGGCTATCTCATATAGTAACCTTTAGTAGCGTCCAACACACTAGCCAGATTGACTTTGACCTTACTAGGAGGATGGATAGGCGAGCTTGTTTGGACTGAAGGGTGATACCTGGAGAGTGTGTTATGGCGCAGCATAAGCTTGTGGTGGCCATTTTTAGATTCCACACACGTGTTGTGCGGAACAAATGTGCCCAAATCACAAGAACAAAATGGTGGAAACTTAAAGGGGATGCCCAACAAACCTTCAAGGAGAGGATGGTAGCAGAAGGGCCGTGGAATGAAGATGGAGATGCAGAGAGCATGTGGATGAAGATGGCGACGCAAATTCGGAAGGTAGCTGGGGAGGTGCTTGGGGTGGCGAAAGGCAAGAAAAAGGAGCCTAAGGACACGTGGTGGTGGAATGAGGAGGTCCAAAAGGCTATCAAGGAGGAGTGCCACAAGACTTGGTATCAAGATAGAAGCACAAGCAACATGGAGAAGTACAAAGAAGCCAAGAAGAACGCAAAGTGAGAGGTGAGTGGAGCTAGAGGGAAGGCCTATGATGAGCTATATGAGAAACTAGGAACAAAGGAAGGCGAAATGGGCGTCTACAAGATGGCAAAAATCCACGAGAGGAAAACAAGGGGTCTCAACCAAGTGAAGTGCATCAAGGACGAGGCTGAGCGATTTCTAGTGAAAGACGAGGAGATCAAGAAGCGTTGGAGAGACTACTTTGACGGGTTGTTAAATGATGGAAGTGAGAGCATTGCGCTCGAGATAGATGATTCCTTTGACGACACCAACAAGCGGTTAGTCCAGAGGATCCAAGAGACTTAGGTTAAGGAACCCTGAAAAGGATGAAAGGAGGAAAGGCCATGGGTCCCGACGATGTTCCCATTGAAGTGTGGAGATGTCTTGGAGTCATGGCGATAGTTTGTCTAACTAAACTTTTCAACCACATTTTTCGGTCAAACAAGATGCCCGATGAGTGGAGGAAAAGTAAATTAGTACCCATCTTCAAGAATAAGGGAGATATCCAAAAGTGTACTAATTACAGGGTAATTAAGCTTATGAGCCATACTATGAATCTTTGGGAGAGTGACGAATGTCACTAAAAATCAATTTATCTTTATGCCTGGGAGATCAACTACAGAGGCTATTTTCTTGCTTCGCCAGCTTATGGAGAGATATAGGGAGAAGAAGAAGAAGAAGAAGAAGAAGGACCTACATATGGTTTTCATTGACTTGGAGAAGGCATATGACAATATACCAAGGATAGTCATGTGGTGGGCGCTAGAGAAACACAAGGTCCCAACAAAGTACATATCCCTCATCAAAGATATGTACACTAATGTTGTGACAAGTGTTCGCACACGAGATAGTGAGACCGACACCTTCCCAATTACTATAGGACTACATCAAGGTTCAACTTTGAGCCCATACATTTTTGACTTGGTGATGGATGAGGTCACTAAGGACATACAAGGAGATATTCCTTGGTGTATGCTTTTTGTTGACGATGTGGTACTGGTGGATGAGAGTAGGGAGGGTGTCAATAGGAAACTGGAGTTGTGGAGGCAAACCTTGGAACCCAAGGGTTTTAGACTTAGTAGGACAAAGACTGAGTATATGTGGTGCGACTTTAGCAGCGATAGATGCAAGGATGGAAGAGTTAGTCTAGGAGGGCAAGTGGTGCCCAAGAGGGACACTTTCCGATACTTGGGATCAATGCTTCAGAGTAATGATGGTATCGATGAGGATGTTAGCCATAGGATCATGGCAGGGTGGACGAAGTGGCGGCAGGCATCCGAAATCCTATGTGACAAGAAGGTCCCACAAAAGCTAAAAGGTAAGTTTTATAGGATGGCAATCAAACCTGCCATGCTTTATGGAGCAGAATGTTGGCCCACTAAGAAGCAAAACATCCAAAAAAAATGAGTGTCGCCGAGATGCATATGCTAAGATGGATGTGTGGCCACACAAGAAAAGACCAGATCAGGAATGAAGTGATACGCGAGAGGGTAGGAGTGGCGCCAATTGAAGAGAAGCTTGTCCAACACAGATTAAGGTGGTTTGGGCATGTCCAACGGAGGCCACCAGAAGCACCGGTCAACAGTGAGATTCTAAGGGGTTTTGATAATGCAAAGAAGGGTAGAGGACGACCAAAGCTAACATGGGAGGAGGCGGTCAAAAGGGATATGAAGGAGTGGAATGTCCCTAGAGAGTTGGTTTTTGATAGGGCTGCATGGAAATCAGCAATCCATGCGCCCGAACCTTGATTTACTTCTTTGTTCTTTGTTCTTGTTCTTTTTTACTTGCTTTTTTCACTAGTTCTTGTTTGACTTCCACTTTTTACTGCTTTCCGTTTGACTTGCACTTTTCTCTAGTTTCCGTTTGGGTTTCATATCTAGCCTACCCCAACTTAATTGTGACTAAAGACTTGGTTGTTATTGTTGTATCGTCGTGCAGGCATTCAAACAACATCTATATTCAACCTGACTGATCATGTGCAACTAACCAAACAAACTGTCTTGCATGTGCATAGCTTAGCTTCAGTACCTGAACCACTAGATACAAGCCAGGGGCTAGATCATGCAGCAACCAATCACCCCCTTATGCTCTGCGCTCCATTCAGATACACTACACCACAGCTTGTGACACATATACTTCCCAGCTCAGCTGCTACGGAACATAATAGATCGGTGGTTCACATTTATTCATTCATTCAAATAATGTCCTATATGTGGTAGTACTAGTTCCCAGGGGGAATATGCAGTTACAAAGTTGCAGATATTGTTCTTATTTGTCTTCTCAAGTGTGTGGAAACCTGAACCATCCATCATGAATTTAGGCCTGGATTTCTGTGAATTTAATTTTCTCCGCGCTCCATTCAGATGCTCTATTTTTTTTCTGGTCATTGAGGTACTTGAGCGCGCAAGCCACAACTTGTGATTGTGAAACATACATACCTGCGAGCTGGTACGACAGAACAAAAATAAATAAGTGGCCTACGTTTATTCATCCAAATATGATGTACTTCTTCCCAAGTGGAGTACTGCAGCTATATGTCGGCCCATTGTCTTGTTGGGCGTAGTACGTGTGTGGAAGCCAGAGCTATCCGGTGTATGTTGGCCGGACAATGCTCGACCAGAAGCAGTTGTTTCAATGGCCAGGGGACTTCTCTGTGCCTCATGTTCATGGAAATCACCAAAAAATTCAAAAAATCACACCACAAGTTTGCCCGCCTCTTCTCCTCCATGAGTGGTTCGCGCCAAATTCCTCCAAAACTGTAGCCATCGGGCCCCGCCCGCACCATACACATCACCGTCTCCTCCTCTCCTTCTCTTATCTGCTCCACGCCCTTAACTTGCCTGGAACTGCTCACCTCTCAGCTGCAGGCCACTGTGGACATGTCGAGCACCACTGTACCAGCGGCGCCGGCCATGGCCGACGACGAGAAGGAGAAGTCCACCAACCAAATACTCCAGGCGCTCGACGCGCTCAGCCACACGCTGTACCAAGCGCGGTCTAACTTCCGCTCCACCTCCCTCGCGCTGCCCCGCTCCGCCGCCGCCGATGTCAATGACGCCGCGGAAGCTGCCGGGGCCGACGCGCCGCGCCCAAGGTCCCGCCGGCTGTCCCTGATGGCACCGTTCCGATCGAGGTCTAGTAGTAAGCTAGACAAGAACGAGAACGCTGATGATGATGAGGACGACGACGACGATGACGAGGACGACACCGTGGCACCGCTGAAGAACACGCCGGGCTTCGCCGCGGTGGCCGCAGCGGAGGCGAACGGGGACTCGGCGAAGAAGGGGAGGATCTGGAGCTGGGCGCCAATCCGCGCGCTCTCGCACATAGGGATGCGGCGGATGGGGTGCCTCTTCTCCGTGGAGGTGGTGGCGGCACAGGGCCTGCCGCCATCCATGAATGGGCTCCGCCTAGCAGTGGTCGTGCGCAAGAAGGAGGCGCGCGACGGCGCCGTGCAGACCATGCCGGCGCGCGCTGAGCAGGGCGCTGCCGATTTCGACGAGACGCTCTTCATCCGCTGCCACCTCTACGGCACCGGCGGCGGCAGTGGCGGCAAGCCGCTGAGGTTCGAGCCCCGACCGTTCCTGCTGTCCCTGCTCGCCGTGGAGGCGCCGGAGTTGGACTTTGGGCGGAGCGTCGTGGACCTGAGCCTGTTCGCCAAGGAGTTCACGGACAAGTGCCAGCAGGGGGAGTGCGTGCGGCAGTGGGACATGGTGTTCCCGCTCGCCGGGAAGGCCAAGGGCGGCGAGATCGTCATCAGGCTCGCGTTCCAGAGCATCGACGACGGCGGCGGCGCCGGGATGTACAGCCAGCCCGAACCGGCTGCTGCTGAGACAGAGAAGAGTAGCTCCTCGTCGTCGCTGTCCTCTTTGGCACGGAAGATCAGGAAGTCGTCATTCAGTATGATGTTGACCCCGAGGGTGACTCGCACAGATCCGATGCTGGCTCCGAACATGCGGGGCATCGACAACTTCAAGCTCGACGACGACGTGGCCACAAAGGAGGAGGAGCAGAAAGAGGCACCGCAGCCGGAGAAGGAGGAGCAGCAGAAAGAGGCGCCGGAGCCGGAGACGAAAGTGGAACACAAAGAGGCACCGGAGCCGGTAACGGAGGAACAACATAAAGAAGTGCCAGAGCCGGTAACAGAGGAGCAACAGGAGGCGCCGGAGAAGGAAGCGGTGGAAGAGCAACAGAATGAGCCAGTGCCGGAGATGGCGGAGGACGCACAAGCCAATGATGACGACGATGCAAAGATCCCGGACTTTGAGGTAGTCGACAAAGGCGTCGAGGCACAAGAAGAGAACGCCGACGAGCTAAAAGAAGAGGCCGCCGACGGCGAGGGGGTCAAGGAAGCCCTCCAACCGATGACGATGCTGTGCGACGTGGCAGACGTGGCCGCTGATGAGTCGGTGGAGCCGCCACCACCACAAGAGGAGGTGGCACCACTAGACGACCCCAAGGAGGAGGAACTGGCGGGGGAGTCGTTGCAGGTGCCGGAACAAGAAGGTGGAGGCAAGGACGACGCGGCCGGCAAGTCGCCGCCGCCAGGAGGATTTGGGTGGCGAACCATTGCCATTGTTGTCGCTCCGGTAGCAGTCCTAGTGAGCAAGACTCTTGCTGGACGCTGAAATTATTAATTAGGTGCCGTTTGTAAGTGTGTGCATCACTGTAACGCGTGTATCGTGTAGTTACTATTCAACAAAACGAATGAGAGATAACGCATACAATACAATTATTATAGTGGACAATCATCTTCTCAACAAAACGAATGAGTATTTGAATCTGTGTTCTGCTGGACATTCACTCGTCCATCCTATAATCCACCAGTTTTGCCTCCACCAGATCAAACGGCCTATAAATCACACGGTCACGTTAGACTGCTAACGAAGCAAAGACCACAAGTCAGTCGGCTGAGATCAAGTTAATTCTTAGCCGACGTAACCTCTCAGCCGCCGCCTCCTCCTGACCTAGCTGTTGCCTCTTCTTCGCCTTCTTCATAGATCGGTTCCTCCTCCTCCGGCCGGCCTCGCCGAC